>CM036605.1:2758750-4138125 GCA_020745705.1 Hemiprocne comata
CCCAAAAAGCAACAAAAAAACAAGTTGTGTGATCAAAGCTCTGACATGTTCTGGAATTTGGGACTGAGGAGATGCATAAAATTGGTTTTTCTTCCTTCTGAGCACGGCAGTTCACACACCAGAAAGGGGCAGCTACCACAATTAGGATGCTTATTAAGAAATCCGGGCACTTTGTGTTTACAGAAGAAATTTGATTCCACGCAGTTTTGAAAGCAACAAACCCAGACCGGAAGTGAGACCATGAAAGGAATTTGTTTTACATTATAGTCCCCAAAGGCTTCCAGGTCTCCAAGTCAAGACATTCCCAGATTAAAGCCCTAAACTACATTATTTTTTACTATATACTGATTAAACATCCACAGACTTTAATGCATACCATCAGGTTCATGGAGCAGGACAGTCATCCCCAAGAGAGCACTCTGCAATGTTTTAACACCACGTGTCAATCTGTCCAAAACCAGCCAGCTGCTGTGGTATGAACAAAATGCTTTCACAAATATATTCTTAAAAACACTTTAATCAAAAATCTTTGTAAGGAGATTCTATTGCACCAAGGATAAGAGAAAAAAACCCAACAGCTTTTTGATGACTTATCTTCAGAAAGAACAGCCCTCTGATTGACACATACTTATCTTTTTTCTCTCCAAATTAACACAGTCCATGTTGATCATCATCAAACCACACAATCTCCTCTGCCAGCAGAGATGGAAAGCCCTGCCTTCAAACACAGCACATTTCTTTTTAAATACTCAACAGTATCTGACACATCCTCAAGCGGTGGGTTAACAACCAGCCAGCCCAAAAGGTCTCTCTCTCCCCACTACATTTACACACATTTATCACAGGGTATTTTACAGCTAGTTTTTACTCCACTCTCCCTGCACGTGCCCAATTCCTCGCTGTCAAAGCCCTGACCATGTTTGGCCTGGCTGGCAGCACCCTGCAAGCAGGACCCCTCTGCTTTAAATACAACTGTAACACAAGTCAAGGGAGACATGCTAAGGTCACCATACTGTCCCCCCCAGCAGCCAAGGCACCTATATTTAGACAAAGTCTGCCCAGCACTTTAAAGATGGAAGGAGACCACTGACTTGCCTGAATCTCTGCCAGCACTGGCCATCTTGCCCAGACAGGGACAGTCTGAGCAGGAGCTGGCCAAGCGCCCTGGCACCCACTCAAAGTGGAGCACCCAGTGCACCCAACACAGCCCCACACCCCCCCAGCCTCCCAGACATGAGCAGAGCAGCCTCAGCCTGGCTGTGGGCAGGTCGAGGAGGACATTGCTCCATTGCTTCTGTTGCTGGTTCTGGTGGTGGTGGCCAGCAGGGAGCAGAGGTCTGGCCATCTTGTAAAGCCACCCTGTGCCAGCACTCAGCTCTGCAACAGCCCTGATGCCCGGAGTGGGACAAGGGATGGAGGAATTATGCTGGGGAAGCAGCCTGGCTCTGATCACAGCCTCCTTGCCTGCCCTCAGTAAATACATTAATGGACCCCTGTAAATAGAGCACCAAAACAAGGACCACTCTGTCTCCACACAAAGAAATCAATGCTGAATAATAAGCCTTTTCCTCTGTGCTAAAAAGCATCAGAAGCTTGTTTACCAAATGCATCAAAAAATCATCAAGAGGCTGTTGGATTTGACTCGTAAAAAAAATAGAAGGAAGTTATTTGTTCAGGATTTTAGCTTCTGCAGCACTCAGCACTTTCCATTTTCTCTCATTCTTACTGCGCCCCCCAGGAGCAAAGGCTCTTGGAGCCCTAAATGACAGTTTCCAGCAGGAACAGTAAAATCAGAAAAAAAACCAAAAACAAAAAAGGGACTGACTGTCCCTTTAGTCAAAAGGACTGTCAGTGGTAACCAGCAATGTGAGATGGTTTGTGAACTGCTTCTGAGAACAGCCACGTGCCAGAGTGCTTTCAATAGGTTTTGATTTGCAATTGGAAGTCATCAGGAGCTTTACCTGTTGTGATGAGATGGCCCCTAATCAGCCTACTGACCTGGTCACCCTTGCAAATACTCCAGTGCTGTCATTTTATGGAAAAGCCAAGCCACAATTAAGGGAATACAGACTTTCAGGTGGCTGTAAATAGTAACCTGAAATTTTAAACAGTTTGTAGTGAGAAAATATCAAAGACAAGGATCAGAAACATTTTATAGTTGGAACAGTTCCATGGATTGTGTCTTTTCTTCAATCCAAGGACTTATGACAGTCCCTAGAGTAAGCAAGGTTGATACAAACTTCAGATTCAATTTAAAGATGCAAAGCAAAGAAAAAATACACCACCCCTTTGGGTTAACAGACCCAACAGTGCAGGGAATGGGGTAACTCAGCCTTTAAAGTCAGTCTGCTCCTCAGCAGAGAGGTGAGACACTGCCTGGACCACTGGAGCTGAGGGCACACAGCCCTCCCCCTGCACAGCACACCTACCCCAAGAAAAATCCAAGAAAAGCACCCCAACATTTTGCTGGTCCAAGTGACAGTCTCTGGACCCCTCAGAAATGCTCTCCACATCAGATCATGAGATATAATTATGATGCATTTAAAATTGCAGACTCAGCATCACTTTGCAATCCAACTCTTCCCCCGACGGATGTAGCACGTTCTTCCAGGAGACAACATCCCTTGTGACTCTTTTTCTTTTGGCTCTCTGAATAGGGATCAGCTTACCAGGAGTCCTTTATTCTTGAAATAATTTCCATTAATCACTCACCATACACCACTTAAAACAGAAGCTGACAGACTGTGGGATGTCTAATATGACCACAGCATCTCCCAACTTCAATAAAGGCTGAAATGAAGGGCAGTCCAAGAGGGCAAAGGAACTGGGAGACTCCTAAGCATGCAATGTTTTCAGACAGATACTGTAAATAAAAGAGGGTAAGCAGTATCATTTGAACCATCCACTCTTATCTGCTCACAAAAACAAGTAAATAAAAGGAAAACCAGCAACGTGTTTAACTTTGAAGCATCATGCTGCAGTTTTCAGTTTGTGATTCCTCAGTACAGCTGCAAAGTAACCTTCTCTTTTAGCACCTTAATGTGACTTTCAGCCAAAGAAGGTATCAGTGCTAACTTAAAAATGCATTTAAAGGAGTTTCTAACTCAACGTAAAAACCCACAAAGTTTTGCTGACTAAGCCTCAGACTGGAAACACATCAAGTAAAGTTTTATTTTACAAGAGCTTTAACTCCGAAGAGCAGAGATTCCAGATGTGTTTATCCCTGCAAAAGTCAGGTGCTAAATTTCTTCAGAATTAGCACTTTAAGCAGTTTGGCAGCCAGTTTTCAGTGGTTAACTCAGGTCTTCATATTTCCTAAAAGCATGCAAGCCCCTTTACAAACCAAACATTAAAGTAGAAAGACAAACTGAATATTAAACACTGCTGAGTATCACAGACCCAGAGAAGTCTCTAAGAACAGAATGTACTTTAGGGAAAAGGCTCTTAAATGGCTTTTAAAAAGGCTCTAGAACAGATATTTGCTTAATTTCAAGCTGGAGAGCCTCTCATAAAACATTGTGATGCACTTGAAGGAACTAAGGACAAAAATGTCAGAAACATGACAGCAGCATCAAGGTTTTGCTGTGCTGGGAAAGTCTCCCATGTCCTGCCCTGTCTCCCTTACGTCCTGCTGAGCTGATGCTGCTCCCCAAAACCCGGGCTCTTGGGGTGCTCACCCACCCCAGCACCCAGAGGGGCAGCTCAGCAACACACCCACCTGGCTCCCATCATCCCAGCTCCTGGGTGGATGGTTACTCTGCTCTTGTCACCCTTGCTCATCAACAAGGCCCATGATTATTCCCTCCCTTTGCTTTCTTACAACTTTCTCACCATGGCAGGAGGGCTAGAAGTGGTGCTGACAAATTATTTGTTTTTATTTAGACTAACTGGCTTTTGGTCTTGGCGATACAGGGAGGAATGCAGCTGCTCCGCTTTGCGTTTGTTTTTAGATTTCTCCATCTCTTTTTCAAAGCAAATAAAGGAAAAAAAAACAAACAACAGCCCTAACAATAACAACAACAAAAAAGCCAATGACAAACTCTTCACATGCCACCACACAATGAGCCTTAAGAAAAAACAAAAAAAACTCGACAACAGTTCTGGGTTCATTTTCATCCACCCTTGAGTTGCAGAAAGCAAGCAAAAGAGTTAACAGACTAAACTGAAGAGGACAAAGGTAAAACTAATGATAACTTTTCCCATCTGTACCTTTGTGTAAATGAGATTCCTCCTTAAATTATGACCCGACAAAGGTAAATTTATCATTTCCCAACCAAAATTACCCCCCTCCAGTCCCACCTGCTGTTTGGAGTCCCATGGAACATCAGCAATACACACCCAGAATACAGCTGCCGTGCCCAGCCACTGGCCACCACCCCACCAAGCTACAGGTGGTGGAGCCAAGACACAGGAACCTGCCCACTCCACAGAATCCCATTAGGATGCGGCAAGAATAGAGGCTGAAGGGTGACAAGATGCTCCAAGGAGCAAACTTGTCCTCTTCACGCTGGTGAACAAAGCACAGGGCAAGAGGAGACACAGGGTGAGCAGAGACACGGTGCAGCTCATGAGACACAGTAACACCAGGGTAAAGACAACTAAGTCAATCCTCAACTCATCTCAACATCCTTCTGCAGGGGTCCCAACCCACCCCTGGGCATCACAAGACAGCACTGGACCAACAGTGCTTAGGCTGGACTTGATGATCTTAAAGGTCTTTTCCAGCCTTGGTGATTCTGTGATTCTGTGAACAATGGAATTACTCTGAACTTACTCCAGTTCATCTCTGTGCCTCCACAGGAGCCATACCACAAAATTCAGATGTAACTAATGTAATTTTAAATGTAATTTTTAAATGTAATTTTTTTAAAAAATTGCATTTTGCCAATGAAAAATGTGAGCCAATGCCAGACCTGCAGAGTTCCAGAGGAGATCACAGGCAGGAGAAAGCCCGAGCTGGGGGGACAATATTGACCTCATTAAGCCATTGTGAGAAGTATGTGAACAAACTAAGGACTTCACAACTAAGTGACAAAGATCATTTGTTTAAAAGAAAGGACTAAATCATTCCTGGTTCAGCAGTCTGTGGATTTAGCCCACTTGTAACAAAGGTGTTTTGAGAAAAAACCTACTTCTTAAATGGCTTATTACAAATAAACCCAGAGACCCCAATGGGCTAAATACAACATTGATGAGGGCCAGATAAGTACAGGATAAACAGGAAAATGCACTGAATGAGGAGCCTGTGGCCTTACTATACCTAGAAATGCCCAAATTTGAAGAGCTGCCAATGCCCAAGAAGTGCCAACACTACACAGAGATCTCATGGGCTGGATCCCTGTTACCCTCAAGCCTTCAAAATGTTGGCTTAATTTTATCACTCACCTCTACAGGTTTTTCTTTTCCCACCCTCCCTCAGCTGTGGGCTGATGTCCTTGAGCCAGAAGGCTTCTCTGTGTCACAAAACACTTGGTTAATCCTACCCAACACAGCAATAGAACAACCACTGCCTGTCTCCAGTTACTTCCCAAGCTGCTGAATTCCAGCTCTGGCCCAGGTACATTTGCAAGGCAAAGGGGTGACTTCCGAATACTTCAGCAAAAGCACAAGCATTCAAAAATAACAGCAAAAGTGAATTTTACTCCCTGTGTTCATGGAAATAAGAGTCTTCAGCCAGCTGCTACAAAACACCACTGCTGGAAACTCAAGTTGCAGATTTGCTCTGTACATATTATAGCAAATACACTGGAGAAAAAATATTTGCTGAACTAGTTTTAAGCCCATGGGGGCTGATAATTTAAATGCTGTTTGTTGGGCAGATGCAGAGGAGACAGCAACTCTTCAAAGCCTATTGCAGAATGGGATGCAGAATTTTAAACTTTCTCTGACCCCACAAACACTAGTTAGAAGCAACATTTCAAGAAAGTTAGCCTGCAGTTGTTTAAAAAACAATTAAGTAATATTTTATCCAGGGGCTCCATGATAAAGGTACAAGGAAGTACAGTCCTGCAAAAAAAAAAATCCCAGCCAGCCTATATTCTGGCCCCAAAAGGTCCTTTTCTGCTGATAATCCCATTTGGGTCCTTGTGCTTTGCAGACTTTAGAAAAATCCCAAGCATTTCCAGAGACAGGAACATCTGCAGAAGTTTGAAGAAAACAACAGAACCTCAGAGGCAACTCTACCATTCACAGCCTTTTAAAACATGAACTTGGCAGCCCAGCAGCATGGGCTTCCTAACTAAAACACACTGCTTAAAAAAGGGTGGTGGTGTGGGGATTTTGTCCTTGAAACACTAGTTTGTTGCTCAAGTTTTGATTTTATGCCTGATAACCATCTCTGTCTCTCCTCCAACCCCCTACCAGGAAGGATTGGTGAGACAAATACCCACAGCTTCCAGTGGAATAAAAGGAAAAGCCAAACAGGAAAAGCAGTTATGAACAATACAGCCCTGGTTTAGTTAATGATCAACTCTGGAGCACACAGCATACTACTTTTATCCAATTACCACAACTTATCTGCATGGAGTTTTTAACAATCAGTGGGTAGTAAAAGGCCTTTTACACATTGCATTTGTGTTATCACAATCAGCACAGAAATAAACGAGATGAGAAGTCCCGGCCGGCGCGGCTCAGCCAACAGGAAACACATCCACTGGGCTGGGGGAGCCGAGCCCTGCTGAGGGGTGGGCAGGAAGGGAGAGGGGTCAGTTCCCCTGCCTGCACATTCCCCTCATGTCCTTTTTGGAGCAGGGTGCTGTCTTGTGCAGTTCCACAAACCTGAGCGTGTAACACACACTGAACTGGCGAGCAGAACTGCTAGAGTCCTCACAGATCCTACCAGCTTCTACAAGAGATGAGCTAATCAACTTGTTTCTGTATTTCAAGCACCTCCAACCAAAGTGACCCTCAGCTCCTAAAGGAACTTCAGCTAGAGCCAACAGCACTAACTGGAATCACTCTTCTGATCTTCCAGTCTTCTGAGCAGCTGCTTCCAAGCATCTCCCCTTCAACTCTCAATACCATCGACCCTCAGCCCAATGGTGAAATACTCACAAAATCACAGCACTTACAATGGCACGGAGGCAATTAAAGTTTTCCAATAACACACTGCTTGAAGAATTGTGGTCTAATTGCTCAACAGTCAAGGCTTTTGGCAGCAATAACACTGTCTGCAGATAAAAAGGTTGTAAGGCTTCCTCAGATGATAAATAAATAAGCAGCTCTCTGAACAATGGCAAGAGCAGCCTCACACCTACCTCAGGTCCTGACTTGGCACTTGGCATCATTTAAAATGAGATGGTCATGAAATTTCCTGGCATAAAAGCCATGACAAAGGTAAATGAAGGGGGTGGGGGAGGGCAAGGGCCGAGGCAGGCTGGGCACACAGACAGGTTGCAGCAAGGAGGAGGCAATTCAATGAGCCTGAATTACCCAGTGGTGTAACTGAGTGTACAGTTGGTAATCACCTGTACAGCCTGAACTTCCTCTTACACTGCGAAGCATTGCTCTTCACACTACACAGAAAAAGGGGTGCCATTTACAAGAAAACTGATTATGTGAGAGAACAACAGGCTGCTGAGCCAAGTCTGCAAGAGAATTTTGTGGCTACCTTTAAGCTTTTGTTGAAAATAATTCTGTTTAACTTGTAGATTTTTGTCTTTTATTTCTTTAAGAGCTCCAAGATACACCTACAACGCTGTGAAGAAGCTATCTACGCCAGCTCCTTTTTTTCCCCCGAAGTTTAAAATACTTATAAAAACTATCAGTTAGCATCTTATAATAGAAAACAGACTGGTATAAAGCAAGTACAAGAACCACGGAAAGCAGCAAGCATAATCATGTTTTTAGATCCATCTGGCTCCCAAAGGGTTGGGGGATGAAGTAGTAAACAGGATCAGAGTGCTTTGACACAACGTGAGCGCAGGGAGGGCTCTCACTGCTGCCCTGCAGGAAGGAAGCTGAGGCAGAGACAAAAGTATTTAAACACACAAAAAAATGCACAAAACTGCCAGGGGGATGTGAGCACCAAGGCCAGGTGGTTAATCCTGAGGTTCAGAAGAAAGGCTCAGCATCCATCTGCACCTTCAGGCTCTTGCTGACACTGGCCTGAGGAGACTTGGCCCGGTCGCACAGGAAGGATGTGGCGCAGCAGGGAGCAGGAGCTGGGTCTTCCCAAATCCTAAGCGAGCGCCCTGATCACTGGATAATCCTGCTTTGCTCCTGAGATGAAGAGGAAAACCGAGCGACAAAAGAATCTGGTATTATCACAGGGACAAGGAAAAAACACTTCAGGGGCACCAACAATGAATGAGATCCCTAGAACTTGGCCCAAGGCAGAGGAAGTGGCTGCAGGCAGGAAGAACGATGGATCTATGGCAATTTCTCCAGGTTTCCTCTGTTAAAAATTATTTGGTGTTTTCAGACTGAAGTTTTGCTTTTTTATTTCTAACTTTCCATCAGCTGCCTTAG
Organism: Hemiprocne comata; assembly: GCA_020745705.1. NCBI lineage: Eukaryota > Metazoa > Chordata > Aves > Apodiformes > Apodidae > Hemiprocne > Hemiprocne comata. The sequence goes on from CM036605.1 coordinate 2,767,220, forward strand.
AATTTTAGTAGAGCAAAGTAAATTTTGAATCCTACACACAAATAAACTAGTAAATCAGCAGAATTCCCACTAGGTTCAATGAGAGTAGCAAGGCTTTCTGGAATGAGTTACAACTATAAATTTGGAGCATTTTGATAAACACAAGTCGCTTGGACATTGATTTGAATCCTTGTGAACCTGAAATGAATTAGACTCAGACCAGCTGACTACATTACTGACTAAAAGCGTCAACACAAGAGTAATTTCTGCTGATCTCTGAAAGTCAGAGCTGATTAGCCAAATACATCTACTAAAGAACACACTGAAACAGAAGTTTCTGATAATGTTGGGGTCACTACTGCCCTTCACAAAGTACACATTTTTACCACAGCAAAAGAACAAAATCTGCATTTTTAGGTCTTGCCCACGATGAAATAAGGACATCCAGTATTAATTGGCCTTTGGGAACTTGTGAGTATACACTTTAAAACAGGTCTTTTTTTATGCCAGCCCGAAAGCCACAGCACCATCCTGATTGAGACTGCTATCAAAATACTGATCCAGCACTCACCCTTGGAGAATATTTATGCGTGGGCCAAAAGCTCAGTCATTCTCATGCTTATTAATCTTTCCTTCCAGGAGGCAAAGGACAGCATAAGCTCCTCTGATAACTCAGTTATCTCTCTCCCCAGAAAAGGAAAGGGTGGTCCTTCCAACCGAGTGGCAATTTAAACTACTGCTAGCTACAGGATGGCTGCGTGGAACGGAGGGAGCAGAGACAGCAGCATTTCCCCTTTCTATTCATCTCCTTCCGTTCGGTCTCAAACTGCAGGCTAAGTGTTTGAGCAGTGTACAAAACAAACATCTCAAAAGCACTTAAATTGCTACCTAGCTACCCAATATAGCTTGGTAAATCAGTTTAGCTGTAAAGAAATGTTTCAGACTACTGTAGGTCGGGCTTTTTAATAACAATTCCAGAATTATTGCTACGTCCCAAAGGCCAAGGCATATCCAAGTTTGCATCCTTGCTTCCACAGATCAGTTCAGGTGTATCACTGTTAAATTTACACTCTCAGCAACCACAGGGAGAGCCATCATGTTTACAGGCAACACTGCATGTGGGAAAAAAATTACTAATTACAAGCATTCTGTGTTGAATACGAAAGGCTCAGAGAGACTTAACTAAACTGATTACCAATTACAACAGTGAACAGAGTCGGGGGACTTATTTCCATATCAAGCATAAGCAGCAATATCTACTAAAGACTTCATAAGTGTAAGGCAGCTCAGCTTCTAGCAGGAGCTTTTTGCAACAAGAACACAGTTCCAGGTGGGACCCAGCTTTTTATCCTCCTATCTTTAAGCCTTTCATGATGTTTCCAAGAGATAAGAGTCGTTGGCTTCTTTAAAGAAACATCAAGCATGACTAGATCACAGCGACCATCTCTCTAAAAGCCTTATCTACCTCCCCGTAGAAGCTATTTCCCTTCTTAATCCTTCCAACCAAACCCCACAACTCAGGCAGTCACTGCTAATTACCTACAAATTAAATTATTATTTGTATCTGCATTTCAAAGGGGGGTGTGCAGCTGGAGAGACTGATTTTTCAAGCAGCTTAGTACAGGGCATAGAGACACACTACACTTTATAGCTGCCCAAGACTGACAGTACTCAAAAATTGGCATCAGCTCATGTCTCTCCCTCATGACCTGCAGGTCCTGAGTGTGAGGGCTCAGTCCTGCTCCTATTGCACAGACCTGAAATAAAAAACCCAACCCCAAATCCGCTGCCCCTCTCTGCCACCTCGTGATAAGCCAAAACGAGACCAAATAAAGGGGCTAATCTCTACTTTAAGCCCAAAAGAGGGCCAAGGTACGCGGCCACAGGAAGCCTGCATCTCGCTATCAGCGCTCAGCCTGGCTCCGAGTCTCAGGGGTAGGCGAGAGGAGCGGTCCCGGGGCCCCGCACCGGGCACCAGGCGGGGGAACCGGCAGCTCCGACGGGCAAACACGGTCTAACACTTACCGAAGCGCTTGGCCAAGACCCGGAGTTTTTGTAGAGAAATTACGGGCGAACGAGCGCGGCCGGAGCAGCCGGCAGCCCTGCGGTGCCCAAGCCCTCCCGTAAACCCGCTCCCACCGGCCGCCTCCCGGTGCGGAGCCGGATCCGCGGCCGTTGGGAAAGTTTGCCCGAAGGAAAATCTGCCGCGGAACCAACTAGGGAGAGCCGGGAAAGCGCATCCCGGGCGGCCGCCCGGCACACCGGGGAAAGGGGACCCGTGGGGAGGCAAGGAGGACAGAGCGGCAACCCCGGGCTTTGCCGTTGGGTGCCGGTCCCTCCCGGTACTCACAGCTGGGCGATGGCGCCCTGGGAGATCACGGCGTTGTCGGAGAAGTAGGGGATCATCGCGGCTCCCCGCGGAGGCGGCCGCCCTGCCCCGCGGCATGGGGAGCCGGAGCCGCAGCTCTGCCCCGCGGCTCCGCCGCGCTCCGGCCACCCCCGCCGCTGCCCGCCCAGTGCGCAGGAGCGGCCCCGGCCGCGGGGAGGGACCGGCCCCGGCTCCGCCCCCGGTCCGCACGTGGCGCCGCGGGGCGGTGGGCCGGGAGCGGCTGCCGCTGCGCTTCGCTCGGGGAGCGGGGTCTGACCGCTGGGTCCCCCAGCACGGCGGGCCGGGGGGACACTGCTGCCAGTGCCGCCTTTTTCCTTTTCCGTTCCTTCCCCTCCCACCCCCCAAACTAGGCCAGAAAAACCGCGTAAAGCCGCAAACTTCACAGCTAGGTTTGAAGCAGCACATCAAAAGATTTCTTTCTGCAAAAGGCAGGCAGCGACAACTCGGGTGCTTCGGGAACGACCTTAATTTCTCTCTTGCCAGAGATGGGGGAAATAGTTCTTGGCAATAACTTTCATATGCAGAGATTTGACAACCCGTTTTCTGCCAAAGGAGAAGAGAAGCAGCTGCCTTTCAATGCTATTTAATCTTTAGCTCCATCACCCCTCAGGAGAAAAAGGAAGAAAGGAAGTTCGTTGGAACAAAAATCTTGTCTTCTGGCTGCTGGGAATTCAGATGTTGCAGAGCAAGGGAAACTTCATGTCGTTTTCCACTGGGAAAAGTCAGGGGCAGCTTTCTCCATCCAGTCCTGCACACAGGACAGGCCCCCAGCAGAAACCATCTATTCCTGATCTGCATTTTCCAGCCTTTGCACTGAGCAAGCATTTAACTAGGAGTGTAGGAAAACAACCAAGAAACCTGGGAAGCTGGGCTCAGCTTTGTGCTGCCCCTAGAACTGCAGGACAGCCCAGCACAGGGACACAAACTGAAGTTGTCTGGTGTGGGTGGCATATGGTCACATCCAGTAAACAAGGCATAGGAGAAGCCAAAGGAAAGCTTCATCTAGGGTTTATTTCCAACTATTAGCTAAAACTTCCAGAGGAGCAGAGAGAGGTTTAAAAATTAACACAGTGTGATGGCAACTGTTTCAGGTCTGAGACTCAACAGGAGCAAGACAGACTTGTCTGGGAGGTCTCAACCATCCCCACTTCAGGCACTGCCAGAGAAAAGGACAAAGCAGCAGAATTTGTGATTCTGCAAGTTGTGCTAGGATAGGGTTTGGTGGCATAATTTAAGCAATGTAATCTTACGTAGCCCAGAGCACACGTCTGGTAATGGTTCCTCACAGCTGTAAAGAAAATGCAGTGCCAGCTTGCTGTGGTGCCAAAAAAGATCATTTTGTTAGGCAGAAATGAAGTCAGTTGCAAGAAGCAATGGAAAAATCAGGCCATTAGAGAAATGGAGGGTAACTCAATCCTTCCAGAGGTCAAGAGACTGGCAAGAACCTCATATTCAGTAGTAACACATACCACACATTCATAGACTGAAAAACAAACCCAGAACTTCTGTACTATTTAATTAATAACTTAAGGGCTTTATTCAAGCATTGTAGAAGACTAAATGAACTTAAATACTGTCCAGACAGATGTCACATTTCTTACATGCAACCAACAAAGGCCAGCCCTTAAAAACTGCTAAAAACAAGTGCAGTGATTAACTACAAGCAATACTCTTAAAGCAGCTACTCATAACATATGGATAATAGATTTGTAAATGAATTAGTCTTGGATTAATACAATCATGCACTGCGTCTCCATATGCTAGGAGAACAAACAAGGATAGGAATATCCCAGCTTTTTCTTTTTGAACCTTTAGAAAACAAGAATAGGAAATGCTCGAGTAAGTTCATATATTGAAATCTGCACTAACAAAAGGTATTTGAATGTGTTTGTTGCCACCAGGATTGAAATACCAGCCGGAGACTGACACTGCCTTCAGGCAACAGTGAGATTAGCATTTCAGTTCCCACTGTCCGTTTGTATAGCATGTGTGATTTTCATACTCTGCTTTTAAAATCAGACTTAAGGAACAACCCTGTCTTTGTCAAACTTGCATCCTACATTAAGACATGAGCAGAAGTACTGCCCCAATAACCCAATCTCTCAGCATGCAGGAGCAAGGAGCAGGCAGAAAGAAGGGGCTTCAAGTGGATGGACAATGAGATGGAGTTGAAGGCAGCAGGTCACAAGACAGCCAAGAAACTGCTCCTTGCTGGAAGCAGGTGTGCACTCTGGTGGGGACAAGTACATAAAGAATCTAAAGTACACAAAATTGCAGTGATGACAGGTAACAGCCTAAATCACTACCATGCTGCAACAGAGCATGGGAGCACAGCCATTAATCACTGTATGACAAGATGTAAATAAGTCTGTCTGGGGTCTCAAGTGCTTCCCAGCCCAGTGCATGGAATGCCTTTTTGCTGGGAGGCAAAAGGGCACTCCCTGCCTGTCCGAGTTCTGGGCCGGCATTTCAAGCTTCCCAGGAGGTCACAGGATTAGCAGGGCCATGGGAGGCTGGCAGTAAACAACCCCATGTCTGCGCTCCCTGCGCCGCGACCCTTGTTGGGCAGCAGGATTTCATTTAACCTTTGAACACTGCACAGACTAATAAACTACTTACATACATCAGGCAAGACACACACTGTAAAAAAACCCATCCCAAAACCTTTGTAAAGCTAACCAAGCCAGCTGCTCTGGCAGCTAGAACCAGTTATGGAAGGATCATGGAAAAAACTAGGAGGAGTGCTAAGGACATCTGGCCAGGCACTGCAGGAGGAGGGAACAGAGGGAATGCCCACCAGAGCTGCCTCCCCAGGGCAGATTAAGGGGGTAGAGGAAGAAGGTGCACACACAAATCTCTTGTGTTGACTCTGTCTGGCAGACAACAAGGCTGAAAATACTTGGTTTATTCATACAATCATCATCTCCCCCAGTGTCAGTATCTCAAAGCTACAGGCTCCCAGCAGCCTGCACCAGTAACTACTTCCCTTGTGCATTTGGACACATTTGATCTTGCAATGATGTAATAGAGTAATTCTGTGTTCTGCACGGGGTGAGCAGCTTGCAAATGGGACCCTCCTTGGACAGCTGAGGCCTCTGTACATAGGTCATCAGTAAAAATGCATGAAGCACTTGATCAGGTTTTACACTGGCATGAACAGATTTGGCACTTGCAGAAAGCACGCTCACAGCTGGACACAGAGCCCTGGCAGTGCACATAGTCCACATGCAAAGAGGGCATTAATCAAGATAACGTTTCTATCCAAGATCAACAGCTTAAGGCTGAATTGCTGCTTCTTGTCAGACCACACAAAGGTGTGGGTGTCACCATATTCCACCCACCCCATCCCACAGGGGTTTGTTGGGTGTCTGCTTACATGCTGAGATGATTAAATATGGAGCAGGGATTGTCTTATTAGGCATGTTCAAGTCTTACCCTACACTGGGGCCTTTGACCTCTTTTCATTTCAGAATATGTCTATTAACAAGACTTTCTCTGGTCCTCTCAGCCCTCTTCTTTTGAAGAGCCCTAATGAAGATAATCGTAGAATCACAGACTGGTTTGGGTTGGGAGGGATCTTAAAGATCATCTAGTTCCAAACCCCCTGCATGGGCAGGGACACCTCCCACTAGACCAGGTTGCTTAGAGCCCCATCCAGCCTGGCCTTGAACACTTCCAGGGAGGGGCATCCACAACTTCCCTGGGCAACCTGGGCCAATGTCTTGTCTTATAATGTATTGCCATAGTCTGTCTAGAAACTTATTCTAGGGGGTATGAAGGGTTGGATATGTCTGGACTGAAATCCAGGAAAAGCAAGGAATGTTCTTCTCTTCCTCCAACACGGCAGAGTAAACCTGTGGAAGGTACCACAGGCTTAATGTTAGTTGTGTTCAAGGTGAAGGGGAACAGTGGGATATTATCATGCACAGGGATTTGAGCCTAAATCTGTTAGTATCAGTGTTATAGATAAGGCAATGCAGAACCTGGACCCATGTTTTTAGGGGATTATTAAAAAAATAAATTGAGAAGCTGCTGTGCTAGGCAAACAAACCTCCCCCTCACCACGTCCACATCCTCTCTCCACCAAGCAAAGAGCTGTGGTGGTGCCTTTACTGCACTTACAGCCACCTTCACTGCACACATGGCCACTTTGCTCTGCACTGCCAGGCAGCTGTTTCCGCTGTCGTTTATGAAAAGTTACAGAATTCTGAAAACAAGCTGTGGCTGCAACACAGCCGAGCCCTGGAGCCTCACGGAAGCACCACCAGAGAGCAGAGGCAGCAAGGTCATTTCCGTGTGCTGAGGTGGGGCTGAGGGCTTTGTTTTTCTCACCAGCAGCTACACTCAATCTTTTCCCCACAAAGAGCTGTCTCAGCAGCAGGTCTGGTGAGGAAGGAGAGTCTGAAGAGGCAGCTTTGAAGAATATGGTGCCACACTCCAGCTGTTTGAGGGCCAAAGGATCTGCTGCCCCTGCTTTTGTGGTGGGAGGTCAGTTGTTTCATCCTGTTGCAGTAAGGACATGTGACTTTCAGCAATGAACACAGTCTACAAGGCTCTGAGTGGATTAAGAGTCCAAGCAGATGATTTATCTGTGGAGAGCCTCAGATTAGCACAGCAAACCTGTGAACAGGTAGAGAATGATACATTAAGAGCAGCAACCAGCACTCATCTGCTACTGCTGCTTCCCCAGCTCGGAGGGAGAAGCTGATCTGTCAGAAGTCTTCTGGCCATTTTCAGCCTGGGAGACAAACCCAACAGCATCAGGTAGCACAGTTTCTCAGGAAAACATGAAGCCATGTTAGTAGCAGTGATGCTAAACAAGCCAATGCATGCAGGGCAGAATGAGATGCAGTCAAGATACAAAGCTTTCCCAGTGAGAGCCAAACCACCCACCGAGGCAGAGCTGATATACCCCAGCTTATTACACACAGGAAGGGAAATTTAACCAAGTAATTATAAAGGAGCCCATATGTAGTTAAAAAAAAAAAAAAAGAAAAAGAAAAAAAAAAAAAGAGGGGGGAGGCAGGAACAGGGGAAGCATGCAAAACTGTACTTGAATCCTGAAGAACCAGTCAGAACAGGAAGCCACATTCTAAATTTGGTTATTTAAGCTGTCAAAGAGTATTTCTGTTTCGAGTTCTTGAGCAAAGCAATCAGACAGGGGTAGGTGATAAGCCTCACAGAAAGAACAAACTCCTGCCTTTAAAGCCAGCTCATTTGGTAAGTTGCCCATCATGATCAATGATTAGGCTTCTCAGTGGAGAATTCAACACCTATTTTGCAATATTATCACATCATTAAACCCTTCCCTCAACAAAACTCACACCCGATCACTGTATTGTTTACTTCTTCTTAAATCTTAGAGGGTCTGACACAGAGAGGTCCATCATAGAGTCACAGAATGGTTTGGGTTGGAAGGGACTTTAAAGATCATCTAGATCCAACCCCCCTGCATTGGCAGGGACACCTTTCCATTAGATCAGGTTGCTCAGAGCCCCATTCAACCTGCCCTTGAACACTTCCAGGGATGGGGCCTCCACAAATTCCCTGGGCAACCTGGGCCAGTGTCTCACCACCCTCACAGTAAAGAATTTCCACCTAATGTCTAAGGGCAAGGAGGGACAAGGAGGGGCAAAAAAGGTCAAGTGAGATCAAGTGAGGTCAAGTGAGGTCAAAGAAGGTCAATAAGGGGAGAGGAGGGCAAGGAAGAGAAAAGAAGGGGGCAAGGAGGGAAACAAATAGGCTCAATGACACCCATTTCACAGGTGCAGAAGCAACGATGCCTGAGGGGACCTGAGCAGTGCCACCAGGCAGCAGGAGTAGGAAAAGGGACACAAGCAGCAACATCAGTCACTTTGGTCTCTCAACAAGCAGCACTAATGTGGGACAGGGATAACATGCTGAGACACAACTTTTGCAGAAACATCTTCTCCCACAGCCACCTGCTTTTTGGAGAGGTGTCTTCCATGTGCATTCAAGCAATTCAAGAGGAGCTTTGAAGAAACTAGCTCTTTGGGTGCAAAAGCTACAATGCAGTCTATTTGCACAGCTACCAGATCTTCAGGCAAATGTCTACATTGTTAGCAAAAAGTTATTCCAGAGCCTTGGAAACTGTTAGAGCTCTGCTCCACATCCAGCAAGGAAAAAACATGCCTGAATGACATGTCTGACATCATAAAATAGGTAGTGTGTCTTGCAGTGACCTATGGAAAAGAAAAATCTAAATCCTTGGAACTGTTGAAAGCACACCCCTAATTTTATAAAGGAATGCTTTCGATGCAAAGATACCAAAGTGCTGAATGGCAACAAGTCCAGAAACTCTGGCCCAGATTCTCAAAATACATTTAAGTGCCTGAAATCCATGCGGAACTGAAAACTCTGAGGATTCCTGTTTAACCTTGAAGCCTTGCCAAGGTGCCTTACCAGGAAAGGGGCCAGAATGGCTATTTTGGAGTTTCCCTTTCTATTTACAACATGAATCTTTCCTTAACTTAGATTCCTCTAGCTTAGAGCACCTGGTTCATGCTCAGCAGGAGACACAAGCACGTATGGAATCCTTATGGCACCTCCTGGTCAGCCCCTCCTTCTCAAAGGAGCACAAGTGCAGGGGAGCAGCTGTTCTGGGCTCACTCCATGCCAAGCAGACCCTTTCAGTAGCTGAAGGATCTGACCCACCTTAATTCCTTTTACTTCCTAGTTTGGCTTTGTCTTGTTCCTCATTCTCCTCTGTTCACACACTTAGACAAATTTTAAAAAACCCCACAACTTTCCAAAAGTGTTCCTATTTTAAGTGAGCTCCCTGCTATGGCATCAAATGTTTACCAGGTAATTTGGTAAAGCTAAGATATTTAGTCTGCTTGATCCTTCAGCCTGAAGATCAGATCTGAAGTCATCTTACACATTATTGTGACCCACTGGTATGTAATCAGGCTGGACCAAGCATGTTGTAACCACAGACAGATCTTGCAGTCAACTAGCCCTGCAGATATCTGTTACTAGTCTAATAAACTCAAATTTTACTCCAAGTGTTATGCCTTTGCTCGTGGTTTGGTGATTAAACATTTGGTATTCAGAAATTAAGACCTCAGACCCATTTCCCTGAATCGTGATGTGTGGCCCACAGAATTTCTTCTGGTGGTCAGCAGAGCTGGCAGATTAACAGAATAATTCTTTATCTTGGTATTACATTCTCCATAAGCAGCTGTAGTAAATGCCACGGAGAGGCTGAGCTGTCACTGAAAGGAGAGGCAGAAAGATGGATTCAGGAAACACATTCTAAAGATAAGGTTCCTACTACAAGAGCCTAGTAATCTCTGGCATGGGTAAACACCAGCTTTCCTGTACACCCCCCAACACAGTCCCCTCTAACTGGAGATCTGGAGTTAAACTGTCTTGCACACCCATTAGAAGATCCAGCTACTGTTCAAGTACCAACAAAACACATTTGGCAGCTGCAGCAGAAGCAAAGGAAGCACAGGGAACAGTTAGTGGCTGAACTCCCAGCACATGTTTCTGCAAGTCTCTCTTGTAACACCAGATAGGCTCTAAGGATGGCCAGAAGTGTCAGGAGCACCAAAGGGTGGTGATACACATCTCCAGAAGTCACAACAGACACAGGATGCTGCAGTTTCACACACCTCGATGCAGACTGTAAATAAGTGAAGTGCTGCAGTTTGGTGGCACACAATCACCCCCTCTCTCCCAGGGACAGGCACACATCTGCTGTGACCCTCAGGTAGAGAGAAGCTTACAATGGGCCTCAGTTTAAAAATCAAACAATTTGGCTTACAATGTCTTCAGCTATTGCCCTATACAAGAAAACACAGGCACTAATTCCACTTATTCTTTGAAAAACAGCTTTTATACTGTTACAAACCATAAGCTGCATCAGCCTGTGGTCTGCTGCTGCTAAAACAAAGGTACTTACTCACAGCTTGAAACCTTGAGGCATCTTGGCACATCCAACTGGTATCATGGCAATAATCTGATTTGCTTTCCTTCCCAGTTCACTCCTGGAAGGAACTATTCTGACTAAAAAAAACAAACCAGAAGGCAAGCATACTCAGGCTGCAAAAGGTGTTGGGTTTTTTGACTTTTTTACCACCACCCTCCAGGCCCCACCTGAAGAGGGAAGGACAAGCACTTTTTGAAAACATTTTCAGTTAACAAACCCCAGATTTCAAGCAGAATCTAATCACTTTTGGTGGGACTTGAAGGGAATGACAAGCTCCTCAGCTTTACCTAAGCAAACGGACTTTAGTCTGACCAAGTGCCAGGCCATAAAAGTTCAAAGAACTGCTCTGAAGTCTCCAGCAGCCTCACTAAGCAATACAGCTCACTCAGTTTTATATGCAGCAGTTAATGTGCAGCCTCAAATGCTGCATTTCAGCAACCAGAGCTGTTTTGAGGCACACAGACCTGGTAAATTCACAGTGTGGAAACAGAGGCATCATTTCAAACGTGAACCCAAAATGCAACGAGCAGATCCTGACAGCAAATCCAGTGCAGACTGCAGCACCACGCCTGCATGAGCCCTGGAGATGTCGTTTGTCAGCAAAACAGAGATGCTGAATCCTTGCAACCTTGGCACAGAGCACACAAAACCTGAACATCAGTATGTCAGTTGATGTAAACACAACTCTGAGCTCAAAACACATGCTTTTTGAGTGAAGTTTTAACATCAGCAGGGTGATGCAAAGAGGTTGTTAAGAGCAAATTCAGCTTGGCAGCAGCATGTCTGGGGACAGGAGGAGAAACATGCAGGCCAGCCTAGCTGTGCAGCCTCCAGAGAGCCAAATAAAGACATCTAGAAGGTAGCTATAAAGGTAATAAATGTAATTAATAGATTGTTCAGGACATCTGCTTATGCAGTTCTCTGTCTTAGTCCCATTAGCCAAGAACTAGGTGATGAGGACTGGCTCGACCAGGGGCTCCAGAGCAAGAACTTGGACCCACATCAGGGCTTTGGGGATCTCACCCATGAGCTGCAGGAATGGTCACAGCTACAGCAGGGCACAGAGACCCTCCTGGGCTTCCCCCACAGCAGGGTCTGGGTGTGAGGGAAAAACTTCCAAGTAATTTGACAAGTAGGGAAGCCAAGCTCGTTTTCTTCTATTTCTTCAGTTTCAGGAATTTGCAGTATTAACTTGCTGTGGTTTTTAGTACTGGGTAGAAGGCTTTATAAAAAATAGGTGTGTGTTCACTATACCCATGTACTTTTCTCAAGGAGGAAACCAAACCATTCCTCTTCACATCTGTACAGAAGAGTTTGCCAGAAAACACCATTTCAAACCTCTTCCAAGGATAACTGCAGAGCACACATGAAGTCTTCTTTTTTTTTTTTTTTTGCACATCTAATAGCTCTTTCAATCTTTTGGAGAGAAGATGCTAACTCATAAAGCAGAGAACTCCTCGTTCCACCCTGGTGCTGGCAGAAGCAGATTGTGGCAGGTGGAGACTCGTCTTTGACAGCTCTGTAGAGCAGGTTTAAGTTTAAACAACATTTTCACATACTTCCTCTCCCTTGTCTGTCAGAGTCCAAGCAATCAAAGCCCTCTATGGCATTAGGTCTTAAAGAGCACAAGCAGGTCAGCACCCAGATAAAGTACTGGTTTTAGGTACAATGATCTTGCTGTACCTACCTACAAATTTAAAAACCTGTTTGAAACTAATTTCTCTGCCTCTTTGGAAGACATTTTAAGACTGGTTGCTCCTCATAGCCTCCACTGAACACGCAGTAGACACTCCTGCTGTCATTCTGCCAGTCCTTTCTGCCTGTTCCCCTTCACCTCAATACATAACCCCTATCTCATCAGTGAGAAAGGTAAACAGCACAAACCTAACACTAGAAGCTATCTAGAAATTGCTCACAGGAGGACTAGCAATGCTGTTGAGCTGGATCCAAGTGGAACATTTGTCTCATTTGAGATGGCAGTCCCTAGACTGTGCACAGCAGACTTGAGAAGTCCAGAGGATGGCAACAAAGGCTGTACTCAGTGATCTGCAAGACTGACCACTGCAAAACTCTTCTGGCACCAAGCATGTCTATGTGCTTATGCTTAAGTCCTAAGCTAATTCCCTTGCAAGCATTAGAACATCTCTATGCACTAATGTTCTATTTTGTAACTATTGAAAAGGTGTTTTATTAACTCAAACATGCTTTTAGCCACAGCAGTGCTTTTGCATTGGGTGTCCAGCTGATGGGATGGGTTTGGGCATGCTTTGTGCCACCCAGGCTACCCTCAGGTGGTGTTTAAACTGATTTTACATGAGTGCAGGAGACAAACGGACTGCTCGTCATAAGAGTTTGACAAATAGCAAAAATCCCACCCCAAGCACTGACTAGTTACAGCCAGGTCACCTGAATTATGCCTCAGGAGAACTCCACCAGCCTGGCCCTGCCCAGGCAGGCAGCTAGCAATGTCAGGCTGCTGCAGAGAGCACCTTTGGTGACATGGCAGCTGATAACATACCTCTGCTTTTAAAGCCTAACTCAGTCCATTGCCTTTTTACTGTCTGCATTTTTAATAGCTATTACTTGGCATGTTCCCTTGAAAACTGGGGATCAGAGATACTCAAAAGCTGTTTACAGACATCTGCTGCTCCACAGCAGGACTCCAGGTTGACAACTTACCCACAATTGACTATTATTTTTATCCTACTGTAATCAAACACATTTAACACCCACCCCCTTGTTTTCCCTACGAAGGATCTTGGTCTCAGTTAGCTTTCTGACCCCAGCAACAGGAGTCACGGAGTTCACCTCACCACATCAACAGCAGGTTGTCATTTCCTACCCCAGGAAGTTATTTAAAATGTATTAGAAAATGCTCATTTCAAACCTAACCTACAATTGTTGCTAAGTGCCCACAACAATTTAATACCTCTCATCCCCTCCGATGCATTATGTATACTGAGATCAAGTCATAAGTTGATCTTGTGACTGCTGGAAGGCTAAGAGTGAAATTAAAAATCAGAGTTTAGCTGAGTTCAGTTTGAGCCTTTGGGAATTGTGCTTTCCAGCTTTCCTCTTAGTCATGAAAGATGCAAAACGAAGAAACAGCAATTCTTAAATCATCACTTTAGGGCTGAAGACTGAAGGAAACAGACCAACCACCTTCTCAGAGCCACACAGTTGCAGGACTACACTGAAATCATGGGAATGCACAACCACGACAGCTTTTTCTTCTGCAGATTGATCCAAGTTGGCCCCAAACCAAAGCCCAAATCTTGTTCAATCCCTTTAAATACTAGAAATGATGGCTTCTGTTGTTACTACTCACACAAACAACATTAAGCAAGGAACTGTAACAGCCCAAGAGCTCTTAAAGTGAGAACTATTTCACCTTCACTTCCTCTTTACTCCCTCTGGGGGGAATCTTGAGGCTTTCATAAAATTTGACTGCAATATTTTAAGCCAAGGAAGTGCTCCTGCTGCTGGAGAAGTTACTTAGTATATACAGTTTTTGCTTTTATTAAGTTTAGCTGAAATAATTCTTCTGATAGCTTAGAGGATAGGAGACAAAGCTTACAGGACTTCAAGAAATCTACCCTTAAGACTACAACTACATTTTAAAATAGCCACTAATACTTCTCACTGTTCCATCAGCCAAGTTTCAATGTTTGTTTGGTTTTTAGGAATAAGCGTTTATGAAAAAAGGCTCTTCCCAAAGCAACTGAAAACGGTGTTTCTGTAAGTGGATGTTTCCATCCAAAACAATCCTGATTACAACAAATAAATCCTGTGAATTCTCAGTGTTCTCCTAGCTTTGGAGTAGATGTTTGACTACCTGCACCAGTAACAAATTTCTACACATCCATTGAACATGCCATTTTAAGCAGCAGGTGTCCTTATGGGATAGGATCTCCCTGGGCTTCAGCTCCTAGAAATACAACTTTTCACACATCCCAAAGATGTACACAAGGGCATAACCAGGAGGTGAAGAAACACAATTAGAGCATGACTATCACTGCTGAGGCCCCTCCTGTGATACTCCTGCTATCTAGAATAACCCAATTCAGCTCTCGATGGCAACGGAAACTTTTTAACCAGAGAACAAGAGTTTATGAGTATGGTTATTCTTCTCAAAATGTTCTGATGACAGACCAAATCCTGAGGAACAATGCAGGACACTGGAGTGAGCTCAGGAACAACACAGCCAGGATTTGTTCCTAAGATACAAGCCAAGTCTCCACATGCACAGGGAAGTGGGGTATCACCATCTTATTCAGAAGATGTCTGCAGGCAAGACACCACTTCCTGGATGCAAATTTGGAGAATATACTCACTGACATCTTTGTGAACTGTTCCCCATAAATATATTTTTAGTGTGAACTGACTTTTCCTGGGAGCACCATTTAGGCCACAGTTAACTACCTTTTTCAATAAGGCACACAGGGGACATTGCACATGTGCAACATGAACAAGAGGCAGAAAATGATGCATGTTTGCAGAACATGCCAGGACAACAACAAAACCCCTGTGGGACATTTCCTACAGAAAGGAAACCTCGAGGGCTCTTGTGAGCCTCGAGTGACAATCTTACCTTCTGGGCTGGGACCGGCATTCCTCTTCCCCACTGTCTGCCTCCTGCAGACATAAGAAAGGAGAAAAAAAGTTAATATGCTTTAATATATGCAGAATCCAAAAACTTGCATTTCACTGGTTTGATCATAGAAGGCAAAGGAAACTCTCACTGCTGCTTCATGTAGCTGTCACCTCAGAGGAACTCACTTTCTGCTCAGCTGTCACTTCATGTTCTCTCAAAACTCTTTAAAAAGTCAATGTTAGAAGAATTTTTGCCACTGCAGGGTTTAACATGCTTCTTGCATGGACTTCCAGTGACCCCTGCCAAACAAGGCAGGCCAAGAGTGAAACACACAGTTGATTTCTGGGTAAAAAACTAAGGTTTTTTCATTACCTTTATGTAGATCATCACAATTCATAGTCCAGTGTCAGCAATCAAGTGTAAGAATCCATAAAACCAGCAAGTAATAAACCTGCCAAATAGGACTGGGTGAGCACAGCTAGAGAACGTGGGAATTTTACATACTATGCTGCTTTAGATGCAGAATTAATATGCACTGTCTCCATCGTGCTGTGGAATTTTACTCAGCCTACCCACTAAAGCCCAAAGCAACACCTCAGCAGAGAGATCTCTGCAATTAATTCTACTTCACAGTACATTTACATATGCATGCCAGGCAGGGGCTGGAGATGGGGTGTAAGATCTGTTTTATCAGTCAGAATGTACTACATTCATGTAGCAGAACCATAGAGTCAAATGCAGCTACTCCTGCTGGATGTTCTGTTCCTCTCACTCTTACTTAAATGACTGGAATCTGTGACATGTAAGAATAACTAGAAAATGCATGTTTGCTACTGGTCTTCTATTTCTAGGAGCAGACCTAGAACAACACCATGAAGTAGTTCACTTGGAGCCACCTGCAACCACAAATTCAAGCTAAAACCTGTAGACCATCTACAACAAGCAAGAGCTGGCAGGAATACCTTCTACTCATCAGACCTTAGAATTAGCTCAGCCACTCGACAAGGAAGCCAGCATTCCTGACCCCTTCCAAATGAACTCCACAGTCAACAGAAAACAAGCTGTATCACTGTTCAGAAGGGTGCAAACTGACAGATGAAGAGCAGCCATCAGAGCAGCAGAGCTTTTTCAGACCAGGGAGCCAAGCCCATGTCCCCAAGATGAAGTGTCAGTGTCCAGCCAGCTGCATTCACTGCCTGGCAGGACACCCCAGGATGCTCTCTGGGATACAGACCCAAGGCTGGCCTTGCTCAAGAAGAATCCAATGGCACAGAGTCACTTTCCATTATTTAAGCTTTTGCAATAACCACACTGGCTCAGGACCTATCTGAGCCAAACTGTTTGTTGTCCACAGCTCCAGACAGTGGACAGCTGTCCTGGCGATCCCTGCTCCCCAGGCAGCCAAAGTCTCTGCACATTTCAGCTGTGTTGCCTCAGAGGCAGCAGCTATTCAATGGACCATGCTCCTCATTCTGCATTTTGACCTATTTTGACTTAGCAGGTGGTAAAAGCAGCATTTTAAGTTTGCAAAAGTCAGACACTGGGTACTTCCAAGCAGCTCGATTGTGCTTAACTATCTTGCATGCATGAAAGCAGCAAGTACCTGCATTTCTGGAGCAAGCAAAGTAAGTCTGCTGCAGTCCTAAATACTTCACAGACATCTCTGCCTTCTCCTCTTCCTCTAAACTTCTTATCCTAATTACTAGCCCTTCCCAGGAGAGTGTGAATTCATTTCTCACCCCACTACTGCAAAGTCCAGGTAATTCCCAGTGGGTTTGAGTGGAAAATACCATCGTGAAAAGGGTAGCTCCAATCCCTGAGGTCACCCTGCTCCTTTTAGCCAGGTGGCCAGTGTCACCACAGAAGCCACACAGGCTGCCACCTCAGTGCCACCCACCAATTATGGCAAACAGGTATAACATGCAGAGTTGAACTCCCCCCAGGGTGTGCCAGCACTGACTGCCCCTGCGTTGGAGAGTCCCTCTGGGTTACCCCGAGCAGACTCTGCATGAGCTTCTAGAGATCTGCCTGTAGAAACAGAGGGATGTGGCATGTCCTTTACACTACTAGTTGCTAAGTGCAGTGAACAAATCTTGTAAGAATTTACACAGCTCAATGGGTTCTCCTTAACAGAGCCACATATTAGAAGTTCCTGTACCAGAAGTTAAAAAAAAAACATAAATAAAACACATACATGAGATTTGCAGAGGATTAAGATCTTTGATGGGTCACTCAGGCATCATCAGCAACAGAGTCCCATTAAACTGAGGAAGACACCAGCACTACAGTTACCACTGTTGGCTTTGCCCAATCCCAAAGTCCATCCCACTACTTTGGGTTGCATGACTTGATGTGATGACCTAGCAGCAGTAGGACAGTGGTGTTAGATGGGGATGACAAACCTCAGCAAAAGATACCAGAACCACACACCTTTCATCCAGGGTGCTGCATCACCTTAGGGACTTGGTGTGCTAAATGTCCTAAAGATCAGCAAGACAAGAAACTGGAAGCCAGCATCAGCAGTTAGATTCCTTTGAACAAATATATTGTTCATCTCAAGTCCTGCAGTTGTGGGTGTGTTTGTTATTGCTGGAACTTCTCAGATCCTGCCAGAGCAGAAGCTCCAATGTGTTCCTTGTGGGTTAACAAAAAAGTTGACTAGGAGGAGCAAGAGGAAGAGGTCAGAGGGGAGGGTAAGAGGTTTAATTACATGCAGTATAGCTAAAGATATGATGGGGTTTTATGAATAAGCCAAAACAGCCCAAAAGTGTGTATTTGGCTAGAGAACAAATTCCTCAAACCCACAGCAAGGTAAAACAACTTCCAGTTTCAGAGCACTTGAAATCTCTACCGTGCTGTTCAGGAACCCAAGCTGTGCAAACATTTTTAGTATTATGATGAATGACCATTTCCACATGCCAAGAAAAAAATAAATCCCCGTCACAGCAACTGGCAAGCTTGATGTGCCATAGCCAAGTGTCCCACAAATGACAGGAGAAGATCCTGAAATACACAACTCATTATCTTCACTCCACTCCAAATTCAGCCCTCAAGAGCCTGGTGTGGAGGAGGGTAGACATGGCCCAATCAGTTACCATCTGTCTCTGCTGAAGCTCTTGCAAGATCTCTTTAATATCAGACATAAATGTAGCAGGTTTGTGTGAGAAGCACATCTCATCAGAATAGAGCTGACTGTCTGCAGAAACAGAACCACAGACAAGTGATCTTGCTCTGGCAGGGGGGGTTGGACAACATGATCTTTCGAGGTCCCTTCCAACCCCTAACATTCTGTGAGCTCTGGTACCTGGGATGCCATCTGGAACAAAACTAACCTCCTCCTCTTCTCTGACCAGCCTGCAGCCTGCTCCTTCTCTGTATCTCATCTTTTGTTCTGATATTTACAGAGTTGTCAGATTCAAGTATCTAAAATCATCTTCGCCCCATCAACTACATCCTTTGTAAATGGATCTGTACCTTCTCATGGACAGAGGGCACCAGTATGGAAGAAGATACAGCCAGTGCTCCCACATTTCACATATCCAACCACTATTCCTTCTCTTCCACAAGTCCGTGCTACCACCCAGTGTCTACCATACCTGTCCTACAGTTCTCTGCGCAGTGTCCTCCTCACAGTGTAATCCTGCAACTGCAAAACCTCAAAAAACCTCGTTAGTAACCGCCAGCCAAAACTAAGCTGCAATGACAAGTCACCCCACTAGAGGGGAGGGCAGGACAGAGCAGAGGTGCCCAATGCCTGGTCAAGGGCAATCTTCAGTGAAGGAAATAACTCCCAACACTGACGCCTTAAAATTTTCTTGCTATTTTCAGTTTATTTCCAAAGAGGGGGAAGTACTGCTGCCAGTGCAACCATTAATCGGCCAAAAAGTGGATCAAAATCTGTAAACATTCCTTTCTGGGGACATCTTTGAGGAGAGAGGCTACAGTTTGAGAAGGAACATGCTTGGACACTGAAGCCAGCCATTTGGAGGTGTGACCTGTGACAGTGACCCAAGCCCTGGGTTCCCCGTGCCCTGCAGCTCCCACAATAGGTGCAAGAGACAGCGGCTTCCACAGGTGCGCCTTGGAGATTCCTGATGCTGGATTGCTCCAGCCTCAAACCAGTCTCCTTCCACCAGCCTGCAAGGAGGAGGAAGCTGAGCAGCACTGATGAGCTCCAGAGGGAGTCATGCCCTGCTTTCCTTGACCAGAAACAGAGGCCTCGGGGGAAACGGAAGGAATGAGTCGCACAGCTCTAAACTAGGCCACGATATTAAATGCCGTTTAAAGTGAAAGATGAAAAATTCCATCTCTGCTCCTTTCAGGCCATGTAGGACAGAATATGCAAAACATTAATCCTGTTTGTGCTTTGATCCACTGCCAACTGTCATCAAAAGGACAAGGGAGAGGAGAGAAATTTTGGAGTGCTGTTCTATTCTATACAATGGGAGTCACTCCATGTCACACAAACAATTCTGCTCTGATCCATCTCCTTTTGCAGACTGATGTAAAGATAAACAAGATTCAATCTGCATCCTTATGTAGAGGGACTGGAGCTGTCTGCCTGTATTTAACTTTAGGAACATCACAGCAAAGTCTTTTACTGCAAGAGATTATTATTAGCATTATTAGTCATGTATCTAATATTTACTGTATTTCTATTAACCAAGGAACATTTCACCCAGACTACACCCTAAAAATACATCTTTCAAACCTTGAGAGAGATTCCAATTTAATAACTGCCTGCTATGTATGATTTTATGCCAACGTACCTGACTGTATAGGCAATGCCTGGGAAGTGTTCTTAACAGGACTGTGGGTGGTCACAGCCATCAATATCAAGAGAGCATTGGTAATTTAGACAGTTTAGTCAAGATCTTGCCCATAGCTCTGATGTGCACACATCAGACATTACAGAACTTCTCTCCCCCTTCTCCATTTTCTAAATCTTGGCTAGGTGTTGCTTTTGGGATGGGCAACCTCATTATTTTCATTGTTTGGTATGCTTTCCCCTGCTTCAGGAATCCTCTGCAGAGCAACAAACACCCAGTGAGCGATCCCAAATTCCTCACAGAACCAAGAGGTGGATGTGAAACCACTCTCATTGATTGAAGCTGATAATTTTCCAAGGCAATATTGTTCTTCTGTAAAAAAATCCTTATTAACGGGGCAGAGAGGCCTTGTGCAAGAGCAGGAACCCAGAAGCAATTTTGTGAGAAGCTGTGAGAGACGAAGAACTTGAAGCCTTTTCACCCCTCCTGGTGAACTGCAACTGGCAGCTTTTTTATTTATACAACAGAACTTTGTTAATATAGATCCCCCAAAACCCACAGTGAGATTCAGATGTAGCCATGCTATTAGAGAGGCTTTTCACTTAGCATTGTCAAGCCACCATCATGTGAACAACCCTGGACCCGGTCTCAAAGGAGGTACTACAAAGAAAAGGCTTGTAATTAAATGAGCCATCTTCTCATTCTCTGCCTACCCCTTCCTTGGCTAGATCCCATCCAGTTGTTCAAACACACACAAAGTGCCTCTGAGCTGAACACGACCTTTGCTGGGAAGGAGGCAGCTGCTTTAGTCAAATCAGAGGCTGGGCATCCAGACACTGATCCAGTTGTTGAACCATGCAAACACTCCTCTTCACAGCATCCACCAATTTCCCACTGTATCTTTGTTTGAGCTACAACTGTACCGTGCCTTGCAAGCTCTGTCCTACAGCAGCTCTCCCCATGTGTCAGCAAGTATTAAGCAAGTCAGTACAACAACCTCCCTCCCCCAGCTATTACCCAACACATGGATGACCCAGTCTGGCTGAGTGTTGCAGAGGCTGCCACCACTGCACCACAGCCTTTCCTCTAATGCAAAGCGAGTCACCTACAGATAAGAGCACCCACTGCACGTGCAGATTCCTTAAGGCTCAACTCAGCTCTTGACAAAGACACGTGGTGACATTAGAGATGCCCTGGGGAGTCTGACATCTGCACAGGATGGGCACTAGATGCCCAAAGAAGCAAATTAAAGTCCAAGGGACCAGGATCTGTGCATGGACATCACACAGAACTGAAGCTCAACACCTTCCAAGATGAAATACTTGACAGATGCCCAGTCAGCAGCAGGCCCTGCACAAGGCTGGTCCTACCGATAATCTCAAATCATCTGCTGGAACAAAGGAAGACAAATGTTTGAGTCAGATTGCCAAATATCTATGACATGTTTCTGTAGCAGGGAGACTTTCATATAGTCATCTGAGTTGTATCAATCTCTTAAATAAACCATGTTAGCAAAAAGCCCACACATACTGCATTTGCAGTAAGGCTGAAGTGCCAGCAACAACACTGGCTGGTAAAAAGAAACAAGAGCTGACTCGAAAACCTGGGTTGATAAAAGGTTCCCTTTTTTCTTGCGAGAAGCCCAAGACTGCACACAAATTCACTGGCTAGAGCTTCCAGGGCTGGAAGGGAGATGTTCAGTGGTAACAGGTACCACTTCCAGCCTGACTGGAAGTCAGCAGTTTGGTACTAAAAAGGGTGATTTGACCACCAAAAAAATGGGCAGCCAGAGTTCGCATGTTCCACCGGTGCAACATGGAGAACAAAGACAACTATAGATCTGCAGCAGTTTGTCCAAACCTATTTATTTGGTATATTATGGAAACCATCTCCTTGGGAGCAATATGCAAGTAGTCAGGTATAGAGGATAGGTCTCAAAGCTGAACTGAAAACCAGTTCATTTCAGGATCCCTTGGTCTCTGGAGATGGTTAACCTTAAGCATTATTAAAAATTATGCAACTGATTAAGAAAGTCACCCAGTATGCTCTAGAGAGCTACTCTGGAGCTCACAGCCACCTTTTGAAATACATACATTTGCCATCAAACACTTCTTAAAAATACAAGCTGCTGCAGGGAAGCCTTTAAGTTTAACATGAAAGTTCTTCAAAAAGCTGAACTGAGCAAACTAGGCCCCAAATGGGAAGGGGCAGAACCATGCTGTGCTTTGCATAGTGCTTTTACTTTGCCAAAGCTAGTGGGATAAGGGGTAAAAAGCAGCTTTCTCCACCTGTTTCTCCCTCAGCCATGACTTCTTGCATGAAATGTTTTGAATGAACACTGTTTTCCTGCTCACATTTCTTCTGTGTTTGAGGTTCCACATAAGCAACAGCTTTCTGCAGCCAAGTGTTCATTCAGAGGTTGGCATTCCTTTTGGATTGTCTTCTGCATCACTTTCCTGTGTCAGTAATTGGTATATTTAGGTCAAAGACATTGCACTCCTGCTCCAGGGAGGAAAAAAAAACACAAGCTCTTTATCAAAGCTTTCATCTTCCTGCTGGAGCAAAGAGATTTATGCAAACCTTGTTTAGATCAGGCCTCACTAAGAACAGCAGAACTAAAACTCAAACACTTGAAGACAAAAATTAGAAGCCTCCAACTGGTACAGCAAGAGTCGGGATGGGAAATACAGCCTGCTTCACTACACCACAGATTAAAAAGGAGATTACTGTCAACTGAATTTCTGCAGTGACATAAACTTGCCTGATGGGGAGTGCAACAGCTTTTGCCTTAATCACAGAGACGCACCCAAGGGGAAAAAAAAGAATACAAACATTGTAGAGAGATAATCACATTGGATATCCCTGCACTGAAGGAGTATTACACATAACTTCTCTTTAAAACTGTCACAGTCTATCAGTTGTCACCATCTCCAGACACTTACAGACATTAAGGAACAAAATTTATAGTCTCCCTGAATAGGCCTTGCCTCTAACTTTTAGGCCTTTCAACTCTGCACAAGTATGACAGAAAAGGCAGATATTTAATATAATTATGATGCTTTGCTAGCCTTAATGCCTCCCAGAACCTTGAAGATACCTGCTTAGTCTCCTTTTTGGCAAAGCTAATGAAGTTGTCCACTGGAAATCATAAAACCTGGAAGCACTTGTTTCCCCACAACAATAACAAATACAGTGATGGGACAAGTGTGAGAAAACACACCTGCTGTATAAACACAGGCACTAAAACTCCAGCTTTTATACTGGGAAATGTTGCTGATGTCAAGGATATAGTCTGACTAAGATTAAGTCAAAGATATGCATGTGTTCACTGGTGAATCTCAGGGCAGGGCTTCTACACACCAAACAGTCTGTGGTTAAAATGAAATCCTGGCTCCACAGGTTCTGCCAACGAGCAGCCGTTCGTTAGCCACTCATGCCAGGTGACACGTTTCCATGCATGAAATCGTCCCTGGGCAATTATGAAGGATGGACAGTCACACCTCAGACCCTCTCCTGTTAATACAAACACAGATCTTGCTCAACCTCCCAACTCCCTCCAGAGCCTTCTGAAGCTGCGTGGCCATGTGCAGCTCCTCACCCAGAGGGCTGACATCTTCTCTGTGGAAGTCTGGGCCTGTTTCCAGCTGGGAGAGAGAATCTCCTGAACTGCTGCATTAAAAAACAAGACAGCTAGAGCTAAACAAAGTTGAACGAGCCTGAAAAGGAAAGTAGCATTAGCCATACACCGAGAAGTTGGAGCCCTGGAACTGCAGGTGATAATCTTTTGTTGTTTGTGAGTGACATTATTATGCCTTACACAGAATAAGGACATAGACCAGACTTAGCAGACACACAACAACAGCTTCTGGTTTGAGTCAGTAAGTCACTTTCTCATTGAAATGAACTTAAATGTGCTTTTAGAAGAGGGAAATATTTGGTTTTCACTTCTCATGCTGAAGGGTTATTTTAGGAGGAGGAGGAAGGTGGAAGGAAGGGAGGTACGCTGCAAAGGGAAGGGTCTTTGTCTTGCAATCAGCCATCTTCCTGTTAGCATCTGGTTTACCTTGGTGCACACTCACAGCAGCCCCATTTGTATCCCTGCTACAGTTATCTCCATTAAAAAACAGGGGGTTACTCCAGAGCTCTGTGCAGGCACAGTTCAAGTTACAATTCCAGAGCTTTGACTTTTCCCAGAACATGTAGTAGGGTCACTAAAGCCATGTAGATTCACCTGCACCATTTATTATATAATTCCCATAACAGGACCAGACTAGAACTATCTGGATACCATTCCTAGCTATGTCACAACAGTGTTCACAGAATGAAGCTCCACCAGAACAGCTCTCTTTGTTAAAAATCTAATTCCTGGTCTGCAGCAGTATAACCTGGCACAGGCTTTTCACCTGGACAGCTTGCCTTAAAACTACACAGAGGAAAGCACATGCAGCCACCTATGGGACACATTTAAGCTGCATCTTCACCCTATACCAGCTCAGCAGCGCACTCCCAAAGCTGAGCAGCTGCCTGTAACTGTAACACACAAGCATCTTTCTCTCTGCCAGGACATTAGAAGAGATTCTCACCCACCCAGCTCCTCTGGGATCCAATGCCTGCAAGCTCCCATCAAAGCTCCCCTTGATGTAATGAACATACGAGACAGGGGATGAATTAGGAGCAGTGCAGAAACCTTCATGACCTACCTGAACTAGTAGCACCAACAGCCAGGCCTTGTAGAGACCCTGCATCAATAATTCAAGGATCATTTTCTGGATGAAAACATTTCTCAAAGTGGGAAGTTATTTAACACTTAAGAAGGTGGAATAAAGGCTCTGAAATGGGAGCAGAACAACACTCAATCTTCTCAAATTCCATGATACTTATCCTCTAAAAAAGCAGTAAGGAGTAAGTCAGTTATGCTTCAAATTGCCTAGCCTGAGTCGGTGTTCACTGGTACAATTACAAGTTGAAAACTGTTACCTAGCATTTGGAGGGAGGGGGAGAAGAGGTATCCAAGCAACTACATTGTACAGCATGTCTGGATGCAGCAGCATCTGTGTTGGCACTCGGTGGCTGCTATTGTGTAACCCTGGATTCCAGCAAGAGCACAGCCCTGGAGTCTGCTCGGGTGCAGTGACACATCTAGAACAGAAGTGGCTGGTAGAGGTTTAACAGCAAGAGTTTAGACTGTATCAGAAGAGGAACTGGCAGGGAAGTCTCTTCACCAATAGCCTGTTTGGGTAGGGGAAAAAAACCCCATGTGTTTCAGTCAAAACTTCAAATGGAATTGCTGGGACAACTTCCTGTACACACAGGACACAAAGCAGAGGCTTTGGAGAGCAGAGGGAAAGGAGGGCCTGAAGATGTTCCCTGGCAAGACACTGCAGAGAGAATCACAAGGTACAAAGTGTACTCCTTGCTCACATCTTCCGTCCCCAGGCTGCAGAGCAGCCTCCCAGCTGCCCCACTTTTGGCTGGGGACCACTGCTACTAGAACTGGAATGTAACAATTACAAACTACCCAGAATCACTTACTTTTTATAAATACACCCAGGTATTAGTCTCATGCTGTTGGAACTTAAGCTGACATGCTGAGCCATTTTTATTGCCTGATACAAGCTGGCTCTTGGACACAGTTTCTCCTCAGTAGAGTTCTGCCTACACTCTCAGTGCTGCACATCTACAGCCAACTGGAGATACCAGGGTCTAAGCAGTTTCCAAGGGACCAAAAACAAAGCAGCAAATGTAATGACACCTCTTCCAACAAAGGCTGAAGAAAAAAAAAAGAGAAAGGAAAATGAAGCTGAGAGTAGAACAGGGTTTTCTGCATGAGTCAAATATGAGCAGAACCAAGTTGCATAACTAGTGCCCCTTGACTTTTGTTATTTCTTCCAGCCAGCTCCTCCAAAAATCTATTTGTTATTGTTTATTTGGGTATCAGTCCAAATTGCTGTGGGAGGAGAGAAAAGGAAAAAAGGAAATGCTGTCAAGCTATTAATTCCAGTACTGTAGTCATCTAGCACTCTCCCATTTATTAACGAATCAGTGTCCTGTTTACTGCAACACTCTCCAGAGCCTGGAAGTTAAATACAAGAAAAACAGATCTTAATTAGTCTCTTACAAAACTGACTCCAGCATTGTTTCTCCTCGGCCAGGATGAATCCTGCCTTTGCTTATTTACCCACTGCTCAGCCCACAATGGCAGGGTTGCCTCTCGTCTCTCTCCAGAGCAAGGGGCAGCAAGGGCAGCAGGCACCGGGTGAGCAGCAGGCAGCTGGGAGCATCACTCCTGAAATTTAAGCCTCTGTGAAACATTATATTGCAATAAAGGCCAGGCTGTGGCAAAAGCCAGGAGCCACTGTGGCCACCACCCATCTCCTGCTCTCCAGGGATAGGAAAGAAGTCAAATTCCTACGTATGCACATCTGTAACAAGTGAAACCTGTACTAAACCAGGCTGCAGTGTTATGCTGGACCATACAGGCCCTTGCCCTCGCTCTCTCCAGGCCAAATGTGGCTATTTCCAGGAGCAGAAATGGCTCATGCAGAACCCACTGTCCAAAGCAGCCTTTTATGACAGAAGGACAGAAACACTGTGCCAAAGGAATCACATGTGTCTTGGCACAAGACTGGATTTGCCTGACCCCTGGAAGTCTGATAGATGTATCAGATTTGTGGCCCTGCAGTACTTGTCTGTGTAATCCCAGCCTCCCTTGTACCATCTGTTTCCCCTTCAGCAGACTGGCCATTAGAGACACACTGCTAAAACTCCTGTCTCCTTAGTAACAGGTTTTTGTTGATCTCTCCGTGCCTCCCAATCTTTCTATCAATCCTGTAATCTACTAGGATTTTCCCTGCAGGGGATATGTAACAGCATCAGTAGAAAAAAAAAATAATATCTAGGAGATGATAGAAACATTTTAGGGCAAGGGTAGAAGGTGTAAAAGGGGAGTGCATTAAGTTAGAAGAGCTACAAGTCTACTGAAAACAGATGTTCTCATTATATTGGAGTAAGCCACCAAGATACCTTCTGAGTGCCAGGATGAAGATCTCATCTGAGCCCTCAGTGCTTCAATAGATTTTTCTTAAAGAGGTGCCAATTATGAAAAGTTTTCCATCAATACACAAGTCTTAGAAGAAAACACCCTACACATACCCTGCATCCCTCAGACCATCTTCTCTAATACTTCAGAGGTAAAAACGCTTCCAATCTCAACACTGCAGCTAAGGAAGGACTGTATTTCCAGTCCATAGGACTGGCTCTCTTACAGCTGGTTTTAAGTCAGTGATTGCTAGCTGCCTTTGGGACCTTAATCTCTAAATCTCCACACTCTCTTCTTGAGGTTAATCCAGTTAAAGCTCTCCCTTCCCTTTGGCTGGTGCCTTGCATAAATAACCACCTGAAGAGCAGAGCTGCAGAAGCCTATGCTCAGAGTGTGGCACTTCCCAGAACTTTGTCCTTCAGTGAGAGACAGCACAGAGTAAGTACTTACTACCTATGCCAGAAAAGGAAATCCAAGATTAGTTAGGTAAGGGCAAAAGGCACTCCTTATGGATTGTTTAAGTCGGCAGGAATCAATCATCCAGTGCGATCCAAATCCCCCAGTTGCTTTCTGCCTTAAGATAACTAGAAACAGGTTTATGCTATACTAAGATAAACCAGTATAAACCCTTATGTGAAAATCCCCCTTTTGGGAGAAGAGGAGAACTTGCCTTTGAGGTCAGCTCTAAATGAGGCAGCTACACAGTTATAGCCACGGATATCTTGCGATATTTGGAAAAGCAACACTGGTCAGCAAAAGAAAATCATGTCTTCAGACTTTGCCTGGCTGCCCTGGCCTGGCCATCTCCCTTAGCACTGAAGCCCTGTGGCAGGGGGTCAAGGCAGCACTAAAAGCAGGCACTGGTCCCCAGCGCTCAGCCTGCCAGATGCCAGTGCAATGTACAGTGGGGCACATGCAGAGCGTGAGGACTGCCCCAGTGCACACGAGGCACCCACATCAATCCAGTGAAGACGTACATTTATCCCACAGAAAACCCACAACACTCAGTGAAGATGCAGAGGAAACCCAGAGTCTTGTCCATTTCCTGCTATAGCAGAGAAAGCGAGGACAAGGGGCTGAATGAAATTGTGTCTTTCCGACAGGTGAGACTGTATCCACTTCCAACGGCACTGGTCCCCTGGGAGGGAGCCCTGTGTAACCTGGCACCATCCCCCTGGGCAGGCAGCAAGCAGTTCTAAGAGAAATCCTTCAGCTGGGACAAGCTTTAAGTCAGAGACCTGACAGACCCCACAGATCCTGCCCCCGCAGCGCCCCGCGTATCTGCGTGTCTTATTGTCATTGTGAAGCTGGGCTAGAGGCTCAGGAGCAGCTCACACTGCTGTGGAGTGGTCTGTCAGAGACAAAACACTGCAGATGGGTTCCCTGGTGCTTGCCAAGCTCTTCAAGCTATGCACTAGAGCCAGGACTCGGACCATAAGCTCTTTGTGTTCCTGGTCATTCACAACCAAGAGGAAGAGAAATCTGGTTTTGAAGGCTGTTTATCAGCCTAGTCCTTCCAAGATCCTCAGACTTGGGGGTAGTGAGAATGAACAACCCCACCAGCTCGCTTTCCAAGCCAGAGAGGTAGCAAGCAGGATACAAATCCTGCTGCCCAGGCTAGAAGCAGCCACAGTGAGGTAAGCAGGTGCAGGGTAAGAGGACAGCACAAGGAGCACGAGGCCTGCCCAGCTCTGAGCTGCAGTGCATTTCTAACTCCATTCACACGGATACAAAAGCTGCCGCTCAGTCCCGGGTGCATATTTAAACACTCATTCTGAACGGCCGACTAGTCAGAAGTGGAATGTTTCTGCATTCATGGAGTAGCTATTTTAAGGTTACATGATACACTCTGCTGCCATTAATAGGTTATTATAAAAAAAAAAAGAAAAAAAAGAAAGGCGTTACACCCAGCCATGCATTTGCCTCAGCAGACTTGAGTGCTGCAGGTACAAACACCCATCACAAGCAGAGAGAAGCTAATGAATTCTGTCACTGACAAGCCATGTTGTTCTTCACAGCTCTAGACACCACCTAGTCACTAGACTCGCCAAATCTTGATGGAACAAGTCAAATCACTGTGTTCTTCTCAGTGATGTCCAATGATAGGACAAGGGGCAATGGGTGCAAGCAGGAGCACAGGAGGTTCCACGTAAACATGAGGAAAACCTTCTTCACTGGGAGGGTGACAGAGCACTGGGACAGGCTGCCCAGAGAGGTTGTGGAGTGTCCTTCTCTGGAGACACTCAAAACCTTCCTGGACGTGTTCCTGCATAACATACTCTAGGGGATCCTGCTCCGGCAGGGGGGTTGGACTAGATGATCTTTCGAGGCCCCTTCCAATCCCTCACATTCTGTGATTCTGTGTTCACTCCCATCTTCACAGAGATTTAACACAGCCATAGCAGTCACCAAAGTGAAAGAAGTGAAGCCAGACTTCTGCAGCATCTCACGTGTCCTGCAGCTCTGGAGGACACTGACCCAGATACTCCCACTCCACACATGAGTTCCTCTGCTCCTGTGGCCCACACTCTGAAGCAGTGCCTTCGTCCAGTGACAACCAGTGCACATCTATACCCCTCCAGTACCCCTGCATCCCCTTTGAGGGCTTGGAGTCTCAGTTATTTGACAAGCTGAAAGTTCACAAGAATTTGTTTTGGAGCAAGTCAAGAACTCCCAGGTTTCTTAAGCTAACAAAGCTCCAATTATTAAATGCTCTCAAGCTTTTATGAAAGCCAAGGGCAATTTTAGGGAAAATACACACTTGCATTTGGCCAAGAACCCCTCTGCCCCCCTCTCTCCTGCATGTACTGGGATTGCAGCTGTATCCGTAATATTCACACACAATCACCCCTCGACTGTAACATCCAGATTTGTTTCTTCCTCCCTCCAAGCCTGAGCTGTGATATCAGGGGTTGATCAATGTGGTTTTCTGAGAAGAAAGACTGGAGGACCTAAGAAGGGAAGCATGAATACAAGCACTTAGCCAAACACCACAGATAAATTACACGCCGATGGCACAAGGGATGTTATTTTCATTTCAAAAATCAATTATCTCAACACAGGACAGATTCAGTATAAAGAGTCAGTTTTCTGTCAATAGTTTTGCTTTTGCTAACAGGTTTATACAGATTGTTTTGAAGATCAAAGCCACAGAATCCAAAAGGTACATGTATAATAAATCTCATTAAAACTAGAGCAGGTCAGCCCTCTGATGAACTTAAGCTGTAGATCCTTCTAATGCTCTTGAAGAAAGCTTGGGTGACCAGCCAAATGAGGATTCCCTCTGCTCACGAATCCACATCTTTGGAGCCAAGTGGAAATACTGTGTGAGTGAAGCAAAACAGAGTTTTGTGCGTGGGTTGGTTTTGTGTTTTGTTTTGTATTTTTTTAAACAATGTGAAGAGCAAGCAAAAACCCCCAAAAGTAAAGTCAGAGCTGAAAATAAAATCCAACTAGGAGAAAAAAAGGTGATACAAAAAACCACTGTATTAAACCAATGTTACTTTGATGCTGGATTCAAATCTAAAGAAATGCATTAGCCCACGCAGACATAAACATAACAAAAAGGTCTAACAGAATGTGAACTCTAGAGCACAGCTCATCTGCTGAAAAATGAAAGCTACTGAAGATGGACAGCTTTACTGTCAGGGCATCCACATGCAGAGACTTCAGGGCACTGAACAACACTAGCTGACAGTAATCTTTGCTGTAAAGCCCTGATCTCAAAGAGTTAAGAATGCTGATTTATACCCAACAGCAGTTGCTGTATCAAAGACAGGGGGAAGGGGAGAGAGCCAGAGGACTGGACAGCAGTAGCAGCACGTATGTGTATGAAAAACAGTATTACATGGTGTCAAGGAAAGAAATGAAAGCTAAACAGAAGGATGCTCCAATGCTTGAAGGCACTGCTTAAAAACAAGCCTAATATGAAGTGTGACCTTGTCAGTCTTCAGCCCTGGGAGGGCCCGACTTGTACTGTGCAGAGGTGGAAAGGACACAGGCAGCACACGGCGCCAGTGGCGCCAGGAGCTGTGCACAGGTTCACTGACAGCACTTTCCCTGCTGAAAAACTTTGGCCATTGTGGAGAAACCGTAAGCTCTTGGCACAGATATGGTCATTTCAACTTTATTTTACTGCAGTAATGAAGATACTGCTTTACAGATGCCACAGTTGATTCATGTAAAAATGTGGAACAGAGTAGAAAACTTCCAGCTTTCTTGGTTAAAGCAGACACCCCTCACCAAGTTTAAAAAAAAAAATTTAAAATTCCCTTCCCCCAAGATATTTCCTTTCCCAAAGCATGTTTTTTCCCCCTGTTTTTTAAAGAGGATAGTAGGAAAAAAAACAAACCAAAACCGAACACAACCCAACCCAGCTTCTCATGCAGAAAACATTTCCGTGAAAATATGGAAGATGTAGAAAATCCTGGATTGTATTTAATTAGTAAACAAGGTTACAAATTAAGTAGTCTGAGAATTTCTGGTAGCTTAGGCCTGCAATAGTCCCCCCTTTTTTCCACCCCCACCCCTTGCACTACTTAGCTCAAAAAGCAAGACCAACAAGAACACATGATACCGCCTGCATTGGTACGGGCAGATACACGGCTGAAGTCACAGGGGTGCATTCTTCAGGGCTCATGAACCATCACATGACAAACATCACAAGAAGCCAATTTACCAAACACAATTCAAACTTGAAGAATTTATGAAAAATAATAAAAACCATTATGGAAACATCTCTTGAGGAGGGAGAAGCTACACCTGACAAAGACAGCGGCAAAAAAGCAAAGCAAAGATCAGTTATTGTGTTATCTGAAACTTTTGATTTCTCATGCTACACATACAAGCTAGTATTGCTTAGGAGTCCCTAATATAGACTTTTAGTTACATGGTTTGCAGCAAATAAAAGTTGACCAGCAGTCAGTGAAGACCTTATCAATAAGCCTCTCACAAACATATAAATATTTTGATTTACTTGCATAGACTTGAGATAAAAAGTATCTGATTCTGCATGTTTGCAAACCAGCAGACTGCTCATTTGCTGTGAAGCTCAGAGGTATGAGTGATTTCTTTTTCAAAAAGCAAGAGGACATGCAACCCACAATCCTTCTCCTTAGCTGTCAGGAAGCACTGACAGAAGAAAACACATACAGTCTGCTTCCAACTCCAACCAGAGAAATGGAAATAAAAGCAGAACTGCCTCTTAAAAAGATGACACTGTACCAACTGATTTTTACATTTTTACTGTGTATTGATAGTGTACCAGGACAAAGGAACTTGTTTTTTATATGTCATAACAACCACTTTCATTGGAAAAGCCTCAAAGCCACACTAACGTTTTATCCTGACAATTTAATTAGGGACTGATCCAATCCTGGAGTAGTGCTCAGCATTCTGGGATCCTGAAGGCTCTTAACTGTTTAAAAAGGTTACAATGATCAGCAGGGCCACTATCAAATAGATCACTGTAGCCTCATCCTTGGGATTAAGTCATCTCTATTTGTGAGCCCTGATGTGATGATCTATTACAGAGCAGAAGTACTGCATGAAAGCCTCTTCAAGGCCTTCACCACCATCTGTGAATTACATTATTAACAATGGTATGAACTTCCTAAGAGCATCTGGTTCTCTCCCCACCCCCTTCTCAAATCACTGGAAAGAGCTCTTCAGCATCAAACCAGGCAGGGCTGAAGCTGGTTTCCTCCTTTCCCTCTCTCCCCACCTCCTCCTGCGCTCCAACTGCAGAGGATAGATCTCAGTTCTCCATTTCCATGCCCTCTATGGATTCTGTACAACTCTTGCAATTGTTAAATAAAGATGAACTAAACCAACTGACCCGTGTACCACAGGCATTTTCCTGGGAAAAGCAGAAGTTTATTTCACCATCCTGCAGAGGCAGCAGCAGCAGGCGTGTGCTGAGGCAGAGCAGGGGCTGCACAGCCCTGCCCCAGACCTCACTTCTCCTCAAGTCAACCAAAACCAGGCAGCAGCCAGTCAGCCAACTCCAACAGTCACTGCTGTAGCTAACTTGCTAGATGCAAATAAGTGTTTTGCTGTCCCAATTCTCCCCACCAAGGATGTCTCAGGAGCTTATTCTGAAAAGAGGCCAGCTTCTTGTAAACAAGTAGGAAGAGGCAGCATCACCCGGGACAGCAGAGCATGCTCACCACTGAACTCTGCACAGAGTTCACATCAACCAGCCTCCTTGGCTGCTCTAAGGGATCATTTACTCTTGCAGGAACAGAGTTCTTCCTATCTCATTTTCTACTGCTTGCTCTTCAAACCTAGCTTCTTTTCTTGCTCTATACATAGAGCTTTTAAGAGCTTCTCAGCATCTCAACTTTCTGTGTACATCAGCAGCAGTTTTTTTCTATTCACTTTTCCACAGTGTAATTCTTCAGTTACACAACAGATCACAATTCAGACCATGTTGTTACAGGCCTGTAAGACACAGCAGCTTCCTCTGTCTTAAGTTAGCAGCAGTATTTCTTGAAAGAGAAGAGCAATATTATGGCCAGCTCAATAAGGACTTCTATTCAGCAGGAAACAACATCCAAACCAAACAATCCTGTAATGTGCAATAACTGGCAGAAAATACTGGGTGAGGGGAGGGAGATAACAATGTGCCTGCACAACTTCACATGAACCCTTCTTCTCCTATGCCCATGTTGCAAATAAATAAATAACCAGGTATATGTTGAGATGCTGGCACACTAGCATCTAGGACATACTCCTACTGTAGTTGCAGGTAAATACAGAATTTCTTCTAGTCTACAAAATAACAGGCAAGTATGTTTATTTGGGGTCACCATCACCCTGATGTGCTTCCTGAAGGCACGCTCGTTGTGTGGGCTGTAGGAGGAAGTATGTGGTTACTGCTGACCTCGAGCAGCAGGAGGGGACAAGGCCAGATACACACAGCAGCTGGCCTTCCAAGATGGTTCTGCCAGGGTTTCATTTTATTTTGGACATGACTAGTCACTCTGCTTTGGATGGCAGGTCAAGCTGAAGATGGACCACTACCCAGACTCCTGGGAAAGGACATAGCTGTGCTTTTATGCAGTCATTTAAACAAGGCAAGAGAGCCATAAGAAAATCATGGAATCATATCATAGAATGGCTAGGGTTGGAAGGGACCTTAAAGATCATCTAGATCCATAAACCAAGCTTTATTAGAGGGACTTCTCAAAGTCCTAAACTCTTACTTGCTATAATTAAATTGGAGGGGTATGGGGAGAAGAAAAGCAAAGAAACTGGGAAGCCTTGTAGCAAATTAGGGGCAATTAGAGATGGGCTCTACCAAGCTCAGCTCCCAGCATACAGCAGGAGCACAGCATCCTGTCAGAAAGATCTTAGGATTGTAACACTGATACCTGTAATGACAGCAGCCAAAACTGAAATGAATTTCCATCCTTCGAACAGTATGTACAGGTGACCATGTAATCGAATTAGCTAGTATTTTGTTATATTGGTGCATTGAATATCACCCAGTGAGCTCATTTTTGGAGGCAGTTCAATCCCTCACTTCTAGGACTGATGTCAGTGTCACATGCTTGGAGAGGATCAGTCTGCAGCTGGGTATTTTAAAGCCTTCTATTAGGAGTACAGAAAAGTCAGCGGATTTCAACAACATCAACTAATGAATTTGTGTTTTATCATAACAATTTAGTCACCAGAC
The DNA here is from genome assembly GCA_020745705.1 of Hemiprocne comata. Lineage (NCBI taxonomy): Eukaryota > Metazoa > Chordata > Aves > Apodiformes > Apodidae > Hemiprocne > Hemiprocne comata. The sequence continues at coordinate 2,801,622 of CM036605.1, forward strand.
GCAGCTGTCAATATCTCTGTGAGAATATCAGGCTGTTTCACAGTTCCCCACTTCAAGCTGCTAGATGGAAACTGAATAGTGCAGCAACTAAGTTGTTTCAACAGAGAAAGTTGTGTTTCAACAGAAAAGGAAGTCAACAGAAAGACAGGGAAACAGGAAACTCTCACTGATTCTGATGGGCATGTGATAAAATAATTAACCATTAAGATTAGTCTAAACTCATCATCTGTAAAAATAAACAAACAATAGCAGGGCAAAAGGTGTTGAGCACCAGCACAAACATTCTGAGCAACAACATTCAACCCTGTTGTTCAAATCCCATTCACTCACAGACCAACTGGGAAGTCACATTTTATTTTGGCATAACAGAAAGATGTCACTGAAGCTCAGTGGCAAGTGCTCATGCAGTCTTGGTGAAGCCTCCCGTGCTCTGATGCTCACTGCTTGCATTTTGTACCAAGAAGTAGGAATAGATGTTTGCATGACACAAATAAGTAGTGTCTTCATTGTGCAACTGCATGCGACTTTTTCAGAGAAAAACAATGCTCAAACACAAGGAGTGTTGTGTGCATCAGGCTGCAGAGTGGGTGGTAGTGGTGTTGTCAGAAAGCACTCAGCACTGCTTACCTCCACGCCCATTGACTTCAGTAGAAGGCTACATACGAAAAGTCTCTGAAGATGAAGCTGAAGTGTTCCCTAACCCGTGGCGCTGTCCATACACTATACTTAAGAAGGAGACAAAACAAAAAGACCACAGAAGTGAAGCAGCATGAAATTGTAGGGTTTTGGGTTTTTTTGGAGACTCTCGCAGTCCCCATTCAAGAAATCAGACTATACACCCATGAGTTCTGAGCAAGGCCTTCACCACACTGCCTGAACATTTTACATCTCTAGAGTGCAGGATGAGGACAAACACTAATGATTTACTGCACGCTTACATTGCTCCCACAAGACCTTGGATGAAGATACCTTGAAGCTTCTTGTTCTGCTCAACTGTTAAATTGTTCAGTGAGACTAGTTCAGTCAGAGGCTGTATGAAAACACACAGCCCTTTTGTGTAGCACAAGGCAGGGCCCATTTTAAAGATCCCTGGGAGTCTCCTCAAAGAAGTTCACAAGCTCTGAATCTGTTTTGAGGGCAACTCTATTCACACTCATCTAGGCCACAAGTTTAATTCATAATACTTTTAAGAACAGGAGAGTCAAAGGCAAGAAGCCCTAAACCACCATGAAGGTGAAGCCCCATATGCAGGAGTGCCAGAGTGATGAGCAGCTCAGGTATCTCCAGAGGAGCTGGCAGAAGGACCAGGCACTTGAACTTCAATGTGTGTGACAGACACCCTGTTTGCACTGTGTGAACCTACAGCTGGATAAAGATGTTTGGGAAGGTTATTATAACAAACTACCTCACACTATTACTACTACTTAAACTCCTACAGGCTTATGACTTTATTTTGAGACTGTAGTTTTCAGGCTGAGCATTCAGTTGAAGAAAGAAGAGACTAAAGGAAATAAGATCCTTACATGTGTGAGTTCCTATTTAGCTGCTTGTGGTTCCCTAAGGCATTCCCTCTCATTTTAAGATTAGTCTTGTAAATTCAGTGTACCTCAAAGGTTTTAAAGTGAGCAGAATGCACCCTTAATTTCAAACTATCCCATTTTTAGCCAGAACCCTGTGCAAAGCTCCATTTCTTCAGAGGTTTGAAGCTATCTGGCAGTTCTATGCAGCCCAGACCAGCCTGCACATTTTTCTCTCTTTTTTTTTTTTTAATTTTAGACTTAATGTAGCATGTACTCTCAGAAAGGTTTACAATGCAGCCTTTTGTAGTTCACTTGCTCCAAGCTGGGCCACTGCCAGGTTGTTATCAATGACATTTTAAAGCAGATGAATGAAGTTCTTATTATGGTGACAAGCAGAACTGTGATATGGCACATGCATATGCTGAAAGAAGAGAGCTTGCTATTAGTTTGTCAGGTTAATAAATAAATAGTGATTTCATGAATAAAAGCCTTTTATTAGGAAACAAAAGAACTAAATTAATATTTATAGAGCTTTAGTGGTTTAGAGCACCCTTTCAAAAAAGACTATTCCATTTCAGTCAGCTCCACCATCATATATTAGAGATTGTTGAACGCAGCTTCTCCTCCTAATTCTTATCATGGCAGTGCAAGACAGGGCAAAAAAGCTCTGCCTTCTGAACTGCTTCAGGCCAGGCTCAGGCCTGCTCCACTGCTCCTTCCTGAGTAAGATGGACCATGTTGAAGGCCCATGACAGGAAACATTTCTGCTAAGTCTTCAGGACTGCAGCTAAGGACTGCACCTGTTGGACTGCAGCAGGAAGCTCTCGGGTTTTACGCAGCGCGCTCCGCACCACCCAGAGGCACTGGAACCAGCCACGCAGAGCCACGCTGCACGTTGGCAAATCATTTCCCACCCTCTGCCCTCCCCCCAAAAAAGATTCTTCGCTGATACCCTGTTGATATCTCTCAACTGCTTCAGGGTTCTTCACTATTTCCCACAGTAGGTGTAAAAGCAAGTTCCACCATCAAGGCGACGTTTAAACAGAGTGAAGTATGTCCGGGATGTCTCACTTCGTAGCAGGCAAATGGAATTCTGACAAATACAGACCACATCTCACCTCAGGCTGTCTTGGCACGTACCAGCTTTGGCTCAAGGCATTCCGTGCCCATCTGCCCTAAATCTAAACTTGCAAGTTTAAACTTTAAACAAGCTAAGTAGTTTTGTTTTGGCTTTTGTTTCTGGGTTGTTTTGGGGGTGCTTGTAGGAGGGGGTGTGTGTTTGCTTGATTTTGAGTTTGTTGCTTTCGTTTTGGGGTGATTTTTTAATTTATTTTTTTTTTAATGAGGCACATTTTAAGTTTAGAATCAAGATGAGAGAAATTACTCAGACTTAAAACTTTATTTTGGTTCACGCCATCTTTGTCCCAAATACTACAAAGATGTAAAACTTTTCCCTTCTCCTCAAGGGAAACTCAAGTCTAAACTTCCTCACTCAGAGGAGAATCAGACAGAAACTGCCCCAAAACAACCTTCCTGGCCAGCTAGAGTCAACATGAACAGATTTAAGTTAAATACAGCTCCTCCAGACAAGAGCAGCTTCTGGTATATGTTTAAAAAAGAAAAAATCTACTTCAGAGACTAGAAGTGTGGGCTGCAGAAGCCTGTGGCACAGTTGTTATCTTTGCAGCATGAAGCACAAGTTGCAATCAGAGATCTGAAAAATACTCATTTCACCAACTGAGACTCTGCAAACCCTATTCCAGTCATACTAGAAACTTTAACTGAGAATGCCTCCCCTGCCTGAAAGTTTATATAACTACGCCCAACTTTTGGGAAGGCATCTGAAAATATTCTATATTCATATTGTTTTGCCTTGATAATTTCTTTTCTTTAAGATTCAGGAGCCGAGCAGAAGGACAAAAGGACAATTGACCCTCAGCACTTCACTGTGGCAGTCACCCCCAGCAAAGTGCTGAGGGACACAATGGCAGGCTGACACAAAAAGCAAGAGATAACATATTAATATTTGATTTCCATGGGCAACTGTACTGACACGTTTATGCAATATTAGCCTTGACCCACACAACAGGGGTAGCTGCAGCCTGGAGATTGACCTAAGTGTCGAAATTCAGGCCTAAACATTCTATCCACTGCTGCACAACCAAAATACTACCAAGAAGGAAGTAATGCCAAAAAGAACAAAAAAGCCTAAACTGTTCTTTTTCACTTCACTTTTTGAAGTCACAAGCTTGCTACCCCACATAAGCACAACTCAGCTGAAAACAAAACCAGAGGAAACTCCCAGTAACCAAACTCACTAGATGTTACATATGAAAAACACTTGTTCAGAAAGTGAATTAATTCTTTGTTAACCGTTCTGCAATTTTAAAAGGAAGAGGTGGAGGCTGTCATTTCAAGGTTTACACTTCATCCAGGAAGACAATATAATGTAGCAGCTAGTTAACTGCTTCATACCACATTTTGAAGCACTGTATTTAAATACAGTGGTTACAGCATCATCTGAAGAACGTGCCCAGAGCTGTTTGTCTTTAAACTGTTTTAAGCGGTTGAGGAGGGCTGTGGAAAGGAAAACAAAAACAAAAAGACAACAACAAAACCGAAGAACAACAAAAAACCCATCCTTATTCCAGAAACACCTTGTCACCTAGCATTTCCTCTTGCGACTAGGTTTAGCTCCTGACTCTGAGCTCAGAGATCTGAGTCATTTTCCTGCTTGCCCCACAGCTACTTATGAGCTAAATTTTCAGTGTCACCCTGTTTCCTACAGAAGATGGTCCAGAACTCAGGACTACTGCAAAGCAGCAGCAGACTCCAACCTGCTACCCTACAAGAAGTGGGTGGTCTCAGTCAGCTGCTGAACCTCTGCTCCCGGGCATCAACATTTGCATACGGTGCTTTTAATTGCAGTTTGTTAAGGACTGGCCCTTTCCTGGTTGAGCCAGACCTTGCAAATTTTTTTCACACAGAGGAGGAACAGCAGCCTGCAGGTTTTCCACATGCAAGCAAAGGTTGGGGCTTTTGTTTTCAAATGCTTGGAACATGGCACTCAGGACACTTAAGAGCATTCAGCTGCTTCAGATATTTGTGGGAAACTCCAACTTCAGATAGATTAAGTCAAAGGGTTCTTCCTGCTACCTCCAGCAACCAACAAAGCTCTCCTTTGGAAAGCAAAGCATTTTACACATGCAAGGCATGTGCCCTATCCCCTCCCTCTCCTCACGTTTAAAGGTATAGAGAGGAAAAGCTTGAAGTGTTTTGTTTCTTTTTTTCTTAAGAATCCTAATATACTCATTTCTCAGATGTTAGCTGTTGAAGCTAAATCAAGCCAGTTTAACAAGTCTTAAAAGTTCTTCCTGCAATTTTAAATGTAATAATTCTGTACATCAAAACAGAAGAGACAGAGTAGCAGCCAGCGAGAGTAACAGGACAACCACAGTCCCCTGTGACAGGACCAGCTTTCCACATTAAAATCAACTTCTAAGCTATTTAATCCAGTTAAAAGTTGAAGACAAATGTGCCTAGCTTGGCAGCTTTTGTCTTCTTGCTAAGGAGGTTTCAAGACCTAACGAATGAACGTAGTATCCCTCAACAAACCCTTACAGTGCCATTCTTCCCCAACTATTTCCTGTTGCTTCTCATCTGTTTTAGGAAGGAGAAAAACTCTTGGATTTGGAATCTGCTCCACATCCCCCTAGGGCATCCTCACTTAGAAAACAGCAAAGCCAGTTCCAGGCAAACTACCAGAAGCAGCCTGTAGATTGTCTCCTTAGGAGAGAGTATCACAGACCAGCTTACTACAAGTGTGTTAAAGCCTGTGAAATAGAGAAATAGGTGCCTCGATGGACCTGCCGTACACAGAAGCCAGGTTATGGTCTTCTGCCTTTCAGATCCTGCTTCATCTTGCCTCAGAATTGCTTGTGGCTCACCTCACCAGGCTGTGGGCAGGGAGTAAGCTGTGCAACAAGGAACTGGGCATCACAAGTCCCAGACCCGTGCAACTCCTGAGCCTACATCTCTAGAATTCCCTTCCCAGAGATCTCCTGTGCTCAAGCCAAAAGATCTCCTGTGCTCAAGATCTCCAAAAGCTCAAGCATCCAAGCCACCTCCTGTGCTCTGGTCTGAGCTTAGCCCAGGGACAGTGTGATCTGTGATAAAACTTTTCATTCAAAATAGGCCAGATGAAATATTCTAACGTCTTTGATTACTCCAATACGAGAAGTTTATACTGTGGCCTTAACTCCCCACTCATTTCCCTCTGAAACACCCCACACCAATGCTGTAACTTCATTCTTCCCATGAAGCCTCAGCTGAGGAGTTCCTCAGGAAAAGCAGTAGCAAACCCCAAAGCAGTGAACAGCCACAAGTAAAATGTATTTCAGCGGGTGCCACAGGCGTTTCATCTACCAAGGCCATGAGGAGTTCACATCACAGGGTATTTGCCAGGAGTTTCATGATTGCTGGCATACACAGTCAGGGTGCGTCTCACCATGGAAGCAACAAGCTGTTCAACAGTGTGACTCATCTTACAGCAACGTTTCATGCCTTCTGAGAGGAGAGCAGCCTGCAGAGCCTCACTGATAAGATTCATATTCAGAGCAAATCTATTTGGGCAAAAAGCTATCGACACATTCAAAACTGCAGCTCCAGAAGCCTGCCCAAATGCAAAACACACAAACACACACACTGCAGCGTTATGCTACTGCAATAAGACATCTTGCAGATGGTTGGCAGGGATCTAATCAATGTATGAAGCCCAACTCAGAAATGCAAAAATGGTTTGTAGCCTTCATAATTCTTTGCCCCTTTAAAGAGAGCACTCTGGAGCAACAGCGTCCAGCCCAAAGGTATGAAACCGTGTCTGCCTTGCTTAAATCACTGACCACCTCCAGCAGATACCACCTGTTTCTTGCTTCCAAGATCCCTTCAGCCTTTATACAAAAGAGATGGGCATCACTGTCACTACCTAATAAACAAATTAAAAGGATGTGCAGACAAATCAATGGAACAGAGAGGAGACTCTTGTTAAACTCACAGGCTGAACTAAACAGCTCAAAGACTTGGAGGAGGCAGTTGACAAGCCTAGTGCTCTCATGTTGCAGGGCCAGTTTATACAAATGAAGTATCAGTCACAGAAGACCAGGAGCTTCTTGCTAATGACAGCAGCAGGAGGCAGGTATGAAGACAGTAACAGCTTCGTGTCAGTTGAACTCTAAAAGTACAAGAGCATTTTTTAAGTCCTCCCACCCAGCACATTCTTGCAAGGACAGCAAGAGCTTCCAGCGTACAGATGTTCCTGTGAGCCAGTCTGCACAACAGCCTTCTGGTGGTTGCACTGTGGTACTGGGAGGATGTGGTTTGCTGTGACTGAAGAATGAAACCTTGAGCTGCAGGCTGTGATCAGGGAGCAGCTACACCGAGCTAAGCTGCCCAAAGGCTATTTTCTGTCTTTTTTTTTTTTTTCTTTTTCTGTTTTTTTTCCCCCATTTCCCAAGACTGAACAGTTGCAGCTATGGATCTTTGAGGATTTTTTTTCCAGTAACTGGAAATCCTCAGGCATCACCCCTGCATGAAGGCAGCCCTCTGACACTAAAATACTTCCAGCAGACTTTTTGAATAGCAGTTTCCACTCAAAATAGCATTCTCCATTTAAGAAAATGTGCCACTGACTCTCAGAATAACTGTAGATAGTACAGTACCCTGCCCTTTTCAACCCTCTTTCATTGCTTAAACAGCAAGAATCAATATTGGTCAGATAATGACTCATTACAGCATCACAGCCTATTTGCATTTTCAAATTACAAGCTCCTTTTCAAAAGACAGGAATTATGCATAGCTGGAGCTCAAGAGGTGACAACTTCGTGTGTATTTCACTCTGTTTCAATGTAACTTCCTACTTTGAAAGATGCAACTGAGCTGTATAGTTGTTTTATCTAAAATGCCACAAATAGCATCATATTCAGTGGAATTAAATATATGAAATGAGCACAAAGATAAAATTTCCCTCTTAACCTAAAAATGGTCATTTTAGGTCAACACTGACAAAGTACTACAAGGAGCCTGACTTTCCCCAAGAAAAACAGGCTTCAGGTTGCAGGCCAGCTACCACAGCTGCTTCGGCTGGACTTCACTGGTCAAGACACAAATACCCCAAAACTGACAACTTGTAAAGCAACACCCTGTAAACAAAACAAAAAGAAGGGGAAGGATATGGGAGAAGTAGCTGCCAGCTCCACAAAGAAAACTTAGACTGAATGATCTAAAGTAAAGCACAACGTGAAAGAGGTATTTTATATGAAAGAGGTATTTTATATTCAGTACATCCTTTCGTGCAATAAACACAAGAACAAACACTAGAGCCGTTCTCCACAGACCTGATGGTCAAAGTCAGTCATAGTCAGGTCCAAACTGACACTCCTCTTCCCACAAATCAGACCCAAAAAAAGCCAGCAAAAATAAACCACTCCACAAACCAAACCTAATGATCATCAGTGTGGCTGTAAGGTCTGAATGCTCAGAAAAACTAGAAACGTATCTGGGAAGCATGAAGAAAGAGCTGGTTGTTTCAGGAAGAAATAAAAAAATAAATTCAAGCTATCTTTGAGATATCCTACAAAAGGACAGTTAGATCCTCTAAAGAGAAAAGATAAATACTCTTTTTGTAGTCTGCAAGTTTTAAGAATGTTGCTATATGATCCACAGTGATGTTCCAATTCAACTGTCATCATTCTCCTTCTCAGCTCCAAATACTGTTTACAACCTAAAAAAGGACCTTGCATTTCATACAGCTCTCTAGGACAGCCTGTTATGTGTGTAAACAATAGACAATAAATCTTCAAGAGAAGGACTGGTCTTTTGTCACCACGCAGCTTCAGCTGAACCACCAAGCTGCTTCAGGAGGAGAAGAGTCTCAGCACATATGAATGCATTTACACATACAAAAATTCTCTGCAACCCAAGTGCTGGGTCTTGTGCAGCTGGGTAGAAACCTTCATCCTTCAACAATGCGGCATCACACCCGAGGAGAGGCAGAGGCCTCCCGTGTGCCTTGCAGGACTTGCAACAGAAGTAGAAGCTTGAAAGATAGGGAAGAGGTTACAAATCACCTCACTGATACAGTTTTATCTCCCAAATGGTGACAGCTGGCAACTCAAGAGATTGAGGTGTCTGTAGGGCACTAGGAGAAGTTTGCCTAAAGCAGGAATCAGCACATTCTTCTGGTCCACTCTGAAACCTTCCGTTTTCAGAATAAGCTGTGGCTGTAGCTGAAAAACATCAGTTGAGGAAAACCAACAAACAACAGATGATAGCATATTTAAATAATGGGCATTTCTAACTCTACTAAATACTTCATAAAAAGCTTATGTTCTCCTAGCTACATCAACTCTATTGTATCTGCTTGTATAAGCAGCAGCTACCAAGATCCTGACTAATTAAAAAAAAAAGGAAAAAAGAAAAATAAGTTCTATGTGAGATAGACTGGACTTATCAATGATAAAGTAAACTCACAACTACCACATTGTTTAATAGCAATTGCAGGACTAGGGGTAGAGAAATGTTATATTTAGCTTCCCCATAAATAAGTGGGAAAATATTTCCTGCATGTTCCACCAGCAAGGAGCTCTCAAGCGAAACGCGACAGAGACTCCCAAACACATTTGCAGGACTCTGTTTCCTGCTCAAGCTGTTCTCCTGGGATTAAGGAGGGGAAGTCAAATGGCTTAGGTTTTCATTGGCTTAAATTTTTTTTATTTTTTTTTTTTAACTCTGCATTTTAGAACAAGACGTGCAGCATATCCTCTCTTTCTGGGTCAGTTGCTCCCTTCCAATAAAAGTGCATTGTCTCCCTGAGAGTAAGGAAGACAAGTGAACTGTGAGAGCACCAAGCAGCCCCTCTCCGAGTCATGGTGTTTTTTACATTTTACTGTAGTACAGTCCTGCCTTCTACCATTTTCTGGTACCACAGCAAATCAGAAGACAACTGTTCTGCTGTATAGAAGAGAAGATTGCAGTCTTATTTCTCAAAAGCGGCCACATAACAGAAGGCCAAAACAAACAGACAGCAGAAGGTCTGGACAGACAGTGTAGGGAATTTTACAAGTCATCAAACAGAGGGCTGGAAATGTATCATCAACACTTTGCATGAACTACCCTGAAATTAATGCTCATGAGATATCTACAGCAATGAGAACAAGATAAAAACCTATAAATAAAAGCCATTCAATTCCAGGAGTGATTCAGATCAGCTATTCCCCTGAACCAGTAAGAGCCAATTATAACTGTTTATAGGGCATACTTAATGCCTAAATTCAGTTTGAGGACATCAATTTCACCTTTTCTCCTTGTCTGACAAGTTTACCTCTAAAGCAAAGAGACATCAAACTATTTAAAATAGAATCCATTTCTGTCCTCAAAATTCTTAGTGACCTGAAAACAGAATCAGCCAGAGCACCAACATGCTTCTTACTTGCCCACAAGCTGGAGCAGCAAAGCTCCAGCAGTTACCAGATAATCTTTGTTCAGAAAAAGCAGGGTTTCACACAGCAAGTTAAACCCTTCTACTACTCATAAAGATTATTTAGCAAGATAAGCTTACTTTTAAACAAGTAACCTGGAGGTAGTTATCAGTCCGTATAGGAGGAATCTACTATCAGTTTATAACAGACTAGTTGGAACAATTTCACTTAAAACTGAAAGAATCAAATCCTCCTGCTGAAGTCAACAGGATCCATAAGACTGGCAAGCTTGGAGGACCAAAGCCTTCCTAGGGACAAAGAAGGTGACTGCTCTGTTCACAAGCCCTTGGCAGCCTAGGAAGGATCATCATCTGAAATGATACCAAAAGTTCTGATTAAGAAACTACAACTTTGTGACAGAAGCAGAACACAGACACGCTCAACAAAATTCTGACAGAAGGATGGAAAAACAAGCAATCCCCAGCTATCTAACAAGAGGCTAAAAGGGCAGCCAAAACCCAAAAGTGTGGTTAGGAAGTTATAACAGGAAATGCAGAAGTGCTCAAACAATAGCAGTTAAGGGTAGAATATGCAAGAAAAGTGTGAGAAAGTAGAAGTAACTATGAGAACCAACACCAGGCTTGGAAAAGTCACACACTTATTTTTGCACAGGGCACCAAGGATTTACAAAGACCACTGGTACAGAATGCACCTCCTTACTGTGAGATTAAGAAAGAGAATCTAGATAAATACACTGAAATCTGCATTCAATGGATTTATCAGGCTCTGGAGGGAGTTGTTTATATATTCAAAAACTAAGTAGTGTTCAACCATCAGTACAGGTTCAATTTAATTTAATTGGTTGGGAAACAGCCTGGCTGTTGCAGATGGGAAAGCCTTACAAAATATAACTAATTATTCATATACATAAAATATTGAATAAGGGAAGGTGTTATGCCTCTGAGTGGGAGAAAGAAGGAAGATGCCAAGAGAGACTTATCACATAACAAAATGTCTTAAATACAAGAAATGTACGAGAAAAGGAATAGTGGAAAGGGTAAAGAAGTCAAAAGGGAGAAGCAACATCTGAAGTAATGCAGCACATTAGTATTTGTAGCAGAGAAATATAAGCAAAATTAATCAGTGTTGCTAAATAAACATACCTTAGGAGAGACATGGGAATGAAGGGGAAAAAAAAAAAGTGTTCTGACAGCTAAAATGCTGTCAGGGCAGGCAGGACCTGTCAAGTAGCTGATCTAGTTTCAGAAGAGGTTACCTAACACAACAAGAAATATCTTCAGAGTAGTTGGCTTTTCTATCTGCCCCCCATGACAGAAGCAACTGGGATTTCAATTCTTCTCCCTTCTAAACACTTGCAAACCAGACATAACACCAGTGTGATAATGCATGAGGTTTATTTAAGGAAAAAAGCCAACTGAGAACTAAGCATACAGAAAGCAGAAGCAGGTTTGCTATTTTCATTCTCATCCTTAGCTATATTAGAAAGAAGCCAGATGAGTAGGTAGCAGTTTAAGGGGTTAACATGCAGGATTTTACAATACATAAATACTAAAACAACAGCTTGTCCCAAGTTTAAAGAGCATGGCAAGCCAGAAGACTCTGCAGGCGGCTGCCTCACTTCCTGGTCCAGAGCAGCAAGGAGAACATCTGCTCCTGCTGCACATCTCACCCAGAGATCTGAAATTTGGCCTTTCTGTATCTGTCCTGGGCTTGACACAGCCTCTTAAAGATTATATGCAACACTCAAAATAAGAGAAAAACCCAATAATCTCGGCTTTTCGCAAAGGAAGGGCCACGTACTGGAGATACCCAGAAGGTACTGTCAGATTAAATCATCTCACAACAGCCGTAGCCCGACCAATGTCAGTTTGGTTCCACGCACACTTCCCGCCTCTCTCCCACTACACAACAAAAACAAAATTACCCCCGGCTGCTTTATTTAGACAGTTCAGCGCTGCAGATGGAGCAGCAGCACCTTTACACAGGGGCTCAGGCTCGGGGCGGTCTCTGACCAGGACCCTGAGATAACCACCCGGGGCTGCGCTGCCCGGGAGCCCTTCCGCAGCCTGAGGGCTGGGAGCGCGGAGCCCCACCGGCTCCCCCACTCCAGCCCGGGCCTGTTAAGGGGCCAGCCGGGACCCCCGCCTCTCCCTTCGCTTGTCACCAGGCCACAGCGACGCAAGCGCGACGCGAGGGCCCGGCTGGGGTGTCTGACCCCGTTTCCAGGGAGCGAGGGGGGCGGGCGGGCCAGGGGGTGCTGAGGCAGGCGGGCGGGCGGCGCCGCTGCCCACACGGAGCTGTCAGGGCCCGGGCACCGGCGAGAAGGCGGTTGGGGGGGGGGGGAGGAGGTGAGCGGTCTGGCGCACGCATGCGCACGGCCGCGCGCGGGACCCTAACGGCCACCAACCCCTGCGCTCCCCTCAGCGCCGGGCGGGCGGCTGGACTCACCGAGGCGCAGGGGCTGGAGGTGGCGCTGGGGGTAGGCGAGCGCTGCACCGTGACCAGAGCCATCGAGGCGCGGCGGGGCCCCCCGTCCGGCCGGCGGGGGCCTTACTCCATGGCGAGTGCCGGCGGCGGGAGGGCGGGGAGGGGGAGCGGAGGTGGCGTGGCGCCGGCCGCAGGGGGCAGCAGCTCCACGCGCGCCAACGGCCTCTCGCCGACTGAGGCGCGGCGGGGCTGGGCCGGCCGGGCACAATACGGCGCCAGGGCGCATGCGCCACCTGTCAGCGCCGCGCCGCCCCCGCTTCGCCGCGGCGGGTTAACCCCTGCCGCTCCTCGGGGCTCCCGGGCCCTGCCGGCCGCGACCTGGCCGCCGAGGGGGGTCTCGTCATTTCGGCCACTCGGCCCGAAAGGTGAGGGGTAGTAATGTGTGCCAGCTTGGCTGCGGCCACCCAAGATAGAGGTACTTCCTTGGCAGGGGGCTCTGGTATGTGAAAGTGATGGTTTTTTTGGAGTCCCCTCCTGCTAGGAGATGTAATAATGTGTATGGCACCTGTACTCGGTGAGAGCTGGCCTTAATGCTCACATTCTGTAACCTTAGAGACAAATAGTAACTCGTTCTGTAATGAAACCAGCATCTAACACCTGTTTATACATCAATGCCCAAGCCCAAAGACCAAAAAACCTGGTCTAATAAATATGCCTGACATTTTAAGCATTCAGACATCCCCAGAATGCAATACTACTTGGCAGTTTGGGTTCTGAGAGAAAGGGACAAACACTATTAAGCTTCATTTGTTTTGCATTTTTGGCCTGGTGCTACTGAATTTGTGGAAATGTTGGCAGGGAGGTAACTGGGATCCAGAATTGTCTTGGGCATCAAATGACACTGCCACATATGATAAACAGAAGCTAGTCTAAATATTAAGCAGAGCAAACTCTTCTTTGTCAAGAGTGTATTAACCCACTGATTTGTTTTAGGCGATTGGTCCGTGTTGCTTTCATCTGCTCCTCAGACTGACAAGACTGTATGAGACTCTTTTTGCCCCTGTAAATCTAAACACCAAAGAAGCCACATGGAAGCTCTTTAGGTTATTCCCCAGTGCCCTGCAGTCCAAATAATTTAGCAGGGCGGCTCTGGTAGCTGGGCTTCACTGCCATGAAGAAGGAAGGCTCTGTAAGGAGGTATTTTGCCTCCTCGTGGACAAGAGAGGATGAAAGGACAGGCTCCTTAAGCTGTACTAAAGCTGAGCTCCTAGTGCAGTGCACTGCACAGCAAGCTGGGATCTTGAACATGAAGGAGTCCAAAGCAGCCTCGAGTGGGATCTGACCACATGGGGAGAATAAGCAACACCCATAGGCAGTCAGAGAGGCATTGCCCTGCCTTTAACAGCCATCCTGTTGTTATTTTGAAACACAGTATTTATGGAAGGTGTGCTAGCAGCACACTCTGATTTATGACATAGAGGACAAGAAAATGCCTTCCAGACCCCTTTTAAATTAGTATCCCCAAGTTCTGAATATTCCACAGCTTCCCAATAAAACAGTATCCTTTTCTTCTGAGCAGCCTTTTGTCCAATCCCTCCCTCCTTCCCATTTATTTATTGAATGCCTTATCTTTTCTGTGGACAAGTCTGCAATACAGGTGTGGCTTTGGTTTATCTGTACCGTAGATACAGGTTGGCAAAGACAATTCCAAGTCCAGGCATACTTTTGCCATTATAGATAAAGCAAGCTGCAAGTCTGGGCAGAAAAAGGACTACTCTGGGCTTGGGAATTGGACATTCCAGGTTTTTTCACCCTTCCAGATGACACAGCTAGACCAGTGGGGCTGTGAGATGTGGCTACTGAAAAAAGCTTTATCTGTAGTTTCATCAGAACTTCTTTATTCTCAAAATCTGTTACTTGTTCAGCTTTAGGAATAAACTGCATAAAGTATATTTTTAAAAATATTTTTAGTCACCTTTTTGTTTAGTTCATACCCAGTTCAGGAAAAAAACAGAAGTAAAATGTTAACTGAAAAAATGTCATGGGTCAACAATAGAAGAGAGCACATGGGAACCTTTTTGTTTTCAACCATTTTAAAGATTATTTTCATTGTAGAAGCATTTGAGGATGGGAAGGCTTTTTCTTCTCTGACATACAAGGATCTTAATATTCTTCACCTTTCTCTAAAGCATAGTATTCAGGTTTTTGTTTTCTTTCACACAAATGGATTCTTGCAAATAATTGGGCTACTTCAAGCTTTGCAACTTCTGTTTAGATGAGTCTGCACTGATGCAGAGGGTAGGTGGAAGACTACAAGTTCCCAGAGTATTCCAGCAGTTTCCTCACCTGGGACTGGTGTTTCCTACTGGATTTTGAACAACGGTCATGCAAAGATTTCTATCAAGAAATTATTATTTAAACCAGCTTCCAAAATAGACTTAGGTTAAATTTTCATATGTCTGGTAGCTCTTCCAGATATTTGAACAGCAAACATTTTTTTAAAAAAACACATTTACCACAAGTAAATAATGGAGGTGCTATCTACAGTTAGGCAAAGGTCCAATATATCAGTTATTAACTACAATGATCACAGATTACAAGGGTTCTCTGAGCCATTAGAAGGGTATCATTTGCATATGCAATGGTTTTTAGCAGCAGAATTTAAATGTGGAGGAGGAAGCTGTAAGGCAGATGTATTCTGATGGAAAAGAGCAATTAGAGGGCAGCCTGTGGTCACAGCATCATGGTTGGTACAAAAAAAGAGACTGGAAGCCTGTGGCCTCCTCCTTCACTGTGCTGAGAGCTCTGTGGTCAGCACCTGCAGCTCCAGCCCAGTCTGTCACTTGAAGGATGTGGAGCTCTCCATGAGCTGGGTTTGTCTGCATTCCCCTGAGGGTTTTCTCTCTTTAATACACTGCAAACATTTCTCTGGCTAACACAACTTCTTCTGACTACATGTCGGGGCTTTTATTGCATAATCTTGGCATCAGCTGCAAAAGGCAACAGAGTGCTCCCAAAACGTATCTTAAACAGAAAACCAAAAAGCAGAGAGAAGAGGCAATTCCAGCAAAACATCTGTGATGACATATCCAGCCCATTATTTTATCAACAGTGCAAGTATTTGATGGCATAATAAAAGGATACACTTTGCTTAGCAGAAACAGATAAGGGATAACAGCCAAGTTAAATAGGGTGCCATTAAAGCTTTACTTAACCCATGGGATTCCACTTGGAGAAAAATCAAAATAGAGCCATTTTTATCCCTCCTTCCAAGCACTGTTTGTATGCTCTTAGTTGGGGTTTTTAAAAAAAAATCACTTTAAGAAAAGGGAGGGTATTTTTTAAATTGATGTTTCATACCAAAAAAGGAACAAAATTTGTACATTACCCATAGTAGTGACAGAATTCTGAATTGCAAAGAGGAAAAATCAAGCTCACCTGGGAGAAGAGATAAGAGGAGTTAATTATGTGCAAACTGCTTTGAGGCAAAAAGAGCACAATCCCGTTCAAAGCTTCATTTTAAATTAGTCCTGTGCAGTAATTTTCTTCTTCATTTTATTGACATAATTGGTGCTCCACTTCAACACATCTTGGAGATCCACTGCAGTGAGTGTATTTCTTTCTGATACATGTTTTTTTTCAAATAAATAGCAAAGACACTATAATTTATTGTACAGTATTTTCCACATGAAAGTTGACTTACGTGCTTTTTCTGGGGTTTTTTATGTGCTGTGTTTCCTCTCTGCAGGGAAATACCAAATTCTAAAATCCAGTCAGTATTGTAGTGTCTATGGCACATTATTACACTGGTAAGCTTGGCATTCCAGTGGTGTTTGAGAGTGTCCAGAAGAAACATTATTTCAGAGAGACATTTAGCACAGTTGGCCAGAAGTTACAACCATACATATTTTTCTGAAGTATGTACAGGAGTACATGGAGGAAAAGAAATCTTGCCAGGTACAAACACCAGGAATTTCTCTAGCATCTTCCATTTAAGAAAAAAAGTATCAACATTAAAATTGAGGCTTTTGACTGTCCATTAAAGTACAATTTTTATTGTCTTTTCTGAGCAAATTTCCTCCCTGTACCCAGCAAGCTCACTTTCTAACTCCTGTGGCAGGTCTTAGGGGCAAAACTAAACCTTTTTTTTAAGGGCAGCTGAAATGTTGTACTGGGTTCTTTATGTTGGGACTCTGGGTGCATGTCACTTAGAGCTATTTCCCATTCCAGAGTTTTACAAATTAATTAATATTTACCTTGGTGTTGTGGGTGCTGTAATAAATACCAAGTGACTGGAGGAAGGTGATAGAAAATGACATTTCTGAACCCGCAGTAAAACTCCACAGAGTTCCTAAAATAGAGAACAAATGTGAGTCTGACAGTAACTATATCAGGTTTTGGAAAAATTCTGCTACTTCTATTAAACCTCCTCTATTTCAAGTTTTGTGACAAGCTCAGCTGTCCCATAAAATGGAGACCAGTGCTCTGCCAGAGGGCAGGGTACCACACAGCTGTTCCAGTGACAAATACTGTAAATGAAGTCCCAGTTCAGTTCTCCTCCAGGTGGACAATCCTAAGATCATGCCTCTTCCAGTGCAAAATCCACAGAAAGAAACAGCATTAGATAATCCTTGTTTCCTGGCACAATTTGCCATGAATTTCTCAGTTGGCAGCCCTGCATAACAGCAAGGAAATCACTGAGCAGACACCTGATTTATACATTAGTATGAAGAAGTGCAGAATGGCTGCCACAGATGTTTTTGTCTTTTCTCCTTTCCCTGTGTTGCTTATTCAAGAATATAGGAAGAATCATTAAAGGTGATTCATCACATTCCTTTAGATGCAGGTTTAAAGGCAGTCTGACAAAATGGCACTATAAACTCCCCCTTATGAATGCTGGATATGCCTTCTCTGCAAGGCTGCTTCAAAGCAACACAGTTCTTTACAAAAAAAGAAAAAAGAAAAAAGAGAGCCTGAAACTGTTTAAATTGAGTTTGTAGTTAATTTCTTTTTATCTGTCAGATTTTCACATCTGGTTAATACACTCCTCAGTGCAGCTTGTAATGGACTTGGGACAGTTCTGGACTTTGTGAACCTTGAATCTGAAGGTAAACCTCCTGTCACCCGGTGTCTGTGGATTCTCTGTCTGACTATTTGTGCCCTTAATGTTGTCTGTTGCTATTCATAGTCTTTTTTAATTTTCAGTCGTGTGCTGCAGTCATCTAAGTTCAGTACAGAAGAGTCTGTTGGGCTGCCAAAGCCAAAAGACAACCTACAGCCATTGTGAGTCGTGGAAGAGACATAGCAACCTTTGGGATTATTGCTTAGCAACTGCAAACACACAGAGGAGTACAACTCACAGCCCAGCCCCACAGCAGGTCTGAGAAATCCCTAATTCACTCTAAGATTTTTTGATGCTTGAGAACAGATGGGCATATATTAAATTCCTGTTCATTTGCAAAGCTACTTTGAAAGCAGGAGGCATAAGATCTATTTTGATGTCTTCTCCAAAGGTAAGAAAAACAACTCTTCAAAGCTTCAGAAAGCAAAAGGGAAGGTCTTTTTAAATTTTAATTGTATTGAAAAGAAGATCGTGTAGGAAAAGGGTACTGGGCTCTTTGTGACTGGTGAGATAAACACGCTCTGTGAAGCGTGTTAGGGAAAGGCAAAACTATTTCTGAGCCATAGAGCATCAAAGAGATTGAACTCTGTTTTGAAAAGACTTTTGTAACTCAAACATCTCCCAAATATTTACCTAGACAAACTTTAGGCTTTCCTGGCCCTGTCCCACCCTCAGGATCCCCTAACAGAATAACAATGAAACCATAAAAATCTTCTTTATGAGCAGACTTGGGGTTTGTACAGAAAATGGGGAGATAATATTTTTGTACCAGCAGGGATTCCAGCAAGAATATTTCTCTCACAGAAAAGGAGCCAGGAAAGTGGCATCCTACTAAATAATGAAAAGCTTATCTTGCCTTCAGCTTGAACAAAGGCTTACAGGAGACTTTATATCACATTTCAAATTGCCTGGGTGTTCCTGAAGTTTGTCTCTGTGCACCATGCTTGCTATTATTTGGTCAATCAAGCCTCCCCTTGGGAAACCACAGGCCACCAGAGCTCTATATATTATGGGTAAAATTCTCACCCAAAATAAATCAGCACTGAAGTTTATCAGCCAATGATGTCTTGTACAAACTAGAGGTGTGTCCCTGAAATCCTCAACAAATTCCACATTTCAGGTCCTGATTCTAGCACTCTTTTGTTCTTCCATACCCTCTTATTCTTTTTAATCTGTCCCACACTAGAGCAGTGGACATAGTTCCCTGTGCTCTTCCATTCTTGGAGTTATGTGAATGCCATGGAATTGAGACAACAGTCACACTTTGTTGGTTTTTGTTTTGCTTTGTTTTGTTCAGAGACATAGAGATACTTTATAAACATTTACTAAGCCTCAAAATCCTCCCAAAAAATAGTTGAGAGCAGTGTAGAAAATATATTCATCATCATTCAGAATCAGCCACCTCCTAAAGCAGAGTGCAGGTGTCACTGTAACATTGCACAGGAACTGCAGAGTGGTTTCATAGAAAATGTTTGAAAATAACATAAGTATTTGAAACTGCAAGAACAGTTTATTTTGGCACAACAAAACCAGCTGATTTGGAATGTGACCAGAACACTTGGTTAACACCCTGCTTTGAACCAGAAAGGGTCTGGTTTTGCAGCTTATTGGAAGAAGCCCACCTAAGCAAAGAACAATTTGACAGGGTTGCCAGGATCCCCTTTCTGCCATTATAAATCTGGGCTCCTTTACAGCTCATGTCCTTCCGTGGCAAAACCTGCTCCCATCTTACAGCCCTCTCTGTGGCTCAGGCAGGCAGCTGGATCCATAAATCCATCTCACTCCCCAGCAGGTAATCAATCATCTTTGAAAACAAATTGCCAGAAGATGCCAACAAGCCCACTGAGAAAACAGACAGAAGTTCAGGCTGTGCAGCATCCTGCCTATCCAAGCAGTGTTTGGACTCAAACAATGGTTATAAACCAGAAGGTCAACATATTAGTAATTACATCTGTGTGCCAGGAGGGCTGCAGATCACATTTAAGCATTTCCTGAAAGGCTGAACTCTCTTCAGAACAGCTACAAATGCTTAAACATGGAGAGCAGAACATACCCAAAGCAACAGTCTGGCTAGGGGTGCTGAAAGGCCTTTGTGAAAAGCACTTCTAAATAAGAGCTTGAGGAGGATAGTGTGGCAGCAGGTTCAGAGGGGAGTTTTGTCTTTAATTCAGAAGGGCATTGGGCTCTGTCTGTCAGTATCACCCTTCCCTTGCTGTTGTTTAACTCTGAGCTGTTTTTTTACAACTTGCCGTTGATTTTTCATGCTTGGAACCAAGTATTTAGGCAACATTCTGCTGCCTTCTGGAAGTGTAAATCCCATTGCAGATGCAGGCACGTGTGGAGCCACAGCAGTAGTTTCCAAATTGTGCCTTGGAAACAACTCGTTTTTTTTCCTGGTATTTCACAGCACAAACATTTTGAGAAGAATACAGTGGAGTTTGGGAAATTGTAAAGGGAGATATCTGCAACTCTCTGTAGGTCTGTCTTTTACAGAATAATCTACAAGATTAAGTGCTTGTGAACAGCTTAATTACAGAGTTCATGGTATTGAGTTTCCCTTTCTGTAGGAGCTCAGCTGACCCATACACCTGTGTTCTCATTACCTTAACAAAATGTCCAGAGGAAAAAATAGCTGCCAAAGTTAAAATGAAGTAGTCCATGGGACAGGCTTCCTCACTGCTTTTCACAGCTACAGAAAAGATGAAGCAGAAGGTGGCATGTTGAGAAATCTTGCTCCTAGGCAGCTGGTATTTCCCATTACTTGATTCCTTCGTCTCATATCCACTGCATTTTCTGGAGGCATGGAATGGGACCTAACCAGAAATAGCAATACCAGGGGTAATGGTTCCACTGGTTAGAGCTGGGGGACAAGACTTTTGAGCACAGTTCACAGCTTGGCTTCTGAATCTCTAAGTGACCTGGAATTAATCACTTCTCTTCTGTGTCTCAGTTTCTTCTCCCATAAGAAAGGAGCACACTCGTTTAGTTGCTCGGTCTCCAAGGGCTGTTGTGATACATAATTAATCTTTATAAATAATTTACTGATCTTTGAAGTAAAAGAGTTGTATTTATTTAAGAGTACAGAGCAGCGGTAACAGAATAAGAAAAATAACATAGAAAAAGAATATTAATTATTTTCTAACAATAGACTTTCTTCCCATGTCATCTGCTAGGACACTGCTGCATCTTTGGGTACTATGTAACATGCTGCTTTTGTTCTGTGTCACAGTGACTGAGGTATGGCTGCTCAGCCAGCAGCGACAGCTCCAACTGGGGGTCTAAAACATTCCAGACTTGGAGGGAAGAGCAGGAGAGCCACGGAAATGAAGAGAAATCATGGGAATGATGAGCTGCCATGTCTTAGTAATGATGCTCCATGGAAAGCGTGTTTTTATGCAAAGGTACAGCAGAGGTGTCTGAGTCTGCAGGAGACAAAGGTGAAGATGCTTCATGCACAAAAGGCAAAAGAAGAAAAGGTAAAGAAGAGAGAACCCTGTGACTTGCTGTCCAGGGAGTGGTTCAGTGAAGAGAAAGTGTCCCTAGATGCTCGCATCTATTTGCTTGACAAACTCCTACCTACACTGATCCCAGGAGTGGAAAAACTCTTAGTGGAGGTGGAAAGAAAGAATGTGCTTGCACCAGATGAAGAATCGACCAAATTTAACCCCATTCATTTTCTTGGAGAATATCTGAAGAGACATAACCCTCAGTATGGTATTTCTACAAAACCAAGCCCCTACCTGAGAGGAATGAAGATGGTCACGGAGGAGCTAAAAGCTCAGATTCCAGGTACAGCATTAGAAAGGTGAGAGAGTTGGAAGTCACAAGAGTTGGCTGGTCACAAGACCAGAGCTGGTGTCTTGGTCCCTGTTTTACAAAAGGAGTGGTGTGACTGCAGCCTGGCTGGCAAAGTTTCAAACAAAATGAACCTTGTGGAGTTCAGTGCCAGAGAGGGTGGTTGTTTCCCATAAAACCTGAGAAGCAAGACAAATGCCAGAACACGTCACACAAAATGAAACACTAGTTATTCCAGTTTAAGGCAATATTTTGCCCTTCACAAGTATATAAATCCTCTTTAGACTCTTACCTACATATACATGTGGAATGCAAACTGCTTTCAAACTGGTCTAGCTTAGTGACAGCAGTTCCTTAGGACAGGTGGTAGTATCAAACACCTCTTCAGATAATTTCTTCTGTATTCTCCCAAACTTGATAAAAAGATAACCTTTTTTTACCTCCTTCAGGACGATTTCTCTTGACCAAACCAACAACAATGTTGTCCTGGCACACTGTAGAAACTCCTTCCCCTGGGATTTTTACTTAGGCTTTCCCCTCAGCTTCTTTTTTCCCTTTAAAGTAGAAACTGTTTTGTATTTTATTATGTTGCTTATTTCTGGGATGTATTCTAGGCTGCTTGCTTTCATATAATATTTAGAGAATCTTGGAAGGGGATCCCATGGCATCTTATAATATACTAAGGTTAGAATGTGAGTGCATTAGGTGAACAATAATGTTTGATTTCCGTTGTTCTATTCAGAAAAATATAGAGGTGAACATTTGTGTTTATAGATGACCCAGAGGTGACTGTGAACGATGTCAAAATTACTCATTCACTACTAGATCACTTTATTCTAGATCTGTGTTTGCAGAAGAATGACTTCTGTTTCAATGGCTGTCTCTAATATTTGCATAAATAGCACATGCAGCCTGAAAATTGGTTTCAGGGTTTCAGCGTCAGGAATTAGGGAAGTAAAATGTTGACATGTCTTGGGCATCTTCTCTAAATGAAGCTAATTGACATTCCCACTGTTATAATGAATAAAAGAATATGTTAAATCTCTCTCTACTGCTCTGACTTTGTCTCTCTACATTTCTAGTCCAATACTGTTACAGTTCATAGAAACATACCTTGTGTGAATACAACCAGTGTGATTTCATGCAGTCACTTTACCTCCTTTTTCCCCACAGATAAAAATAATTATAACTGACTGATGGTGGTCAGCATGTAGGAGCTCAGCTTTTTGGTTTTTCTTCATAAGCAGACATAGAGTAGTACAACTGGAGCTGGTAAAAAATAAATAAATTCGGTTTTATTTTTTTAATTAGTATTTTTTAAATGCCAGTCCATGGAAACTAATGATCTGGGGAAACCTCTTATTTTTCAGTGAACTTTCACTCAAGCACAGACTGTCCTAGAGGGGATGTTTAGGATGCCAGCCTTGCCACACCTTTGTTCTACAGCCTGTTTCACCATTCATACTGCTTCACTGAGGGACACCTGGAGGCAGGAAGTTCATAACAATATCTCATTTTTATTTTGCAAAAGAAATTAAACTAAAATGCATAAAAGTTTCTGGGGTTTTGGGTTGGTATTGTTTGATTTTGGGGTTCTGTTTGGTTTTTTTCCCCCTGCTAGAATACTCTTATCTTTCATTATGAATCAGAGCTTATTTCTGGAGAGGTCAGGGTTTCCTGCAGGAGCAAGGTGTTGGCTACCAGTGACTTGTGACTTGGCCTTGGCTGTTAAGTCCATGTTTACCTTTGCAGGCAGGTTCTCTATTTGTAGCTGTCAGAGCTGATGCAAAGGAAGTGACTATCAGGGCTTGTAGAAACCAATCTCCCTGCAGACAGCACTGCCAGGGGCTTTATGCAGCCATAGCTGTAGCAGGTTTTGCATATCCTCTGGTACTAGTATCACGGGATTTGCATTCACAGCAGCTCAGGATTTACATCTTTGTGATGGCTGTTGTGGGATTTGCCGGGGGTTCTTAAACGGCAGCAGCACAGAGGGTTTTACAGCCATGGTGTAGCAGTGTGACTCCTCATCTGAGTCACTGGCTTTCTAAACAGGAAGAAACTCTTCCAAGAGAAATGCCAGTCGGTGCTCAGGATCTCTCACATAAACACCAGAAAGATGAGGAGTGAAATTTCTGGCCCCATTGAAGCTCCTGGGAGCCCTGATGTGACCTTCAGGAAAGGCAGGATCTCACCACAGGTTCTCTTGAAATCTTACCAGTCCTCAGCAAACTCTCGCAGGCTTCCTCTGCTCTCCTTAACTGCCACCTGACTGAGAGTCAAGGCATGCAGGAGAACAGATGGGAGAAATTCCTTATCCAGATGGATTGATACCTGAAAAAGAGAGTTTATTTGTCCAGGGATGGCAGCCCTTCAGTCTGAGTCACCCATCCTTGTGTGGGAGGGAGGCGCCTGTCCTCCTGAAGGAACATGTTTCATTCCGCAGGGAGAAGTCACCCTCGCTGCCATCTCATCTCTTCTGGGAATGTCTAATACTGCAATGAGCTCACTTTGAAATGGGTGCCCAGCTCTGTTGTAGCCTGTTTTGCTATTATTGTCCAGGAGGAAGACATTTTGTCCCACACCAGGGACACCAAGCAGAGGATGCAGCTGCTGGTGTTTTAGGACCCTAGAAATAAATGCAAAACTGCAGCACGGTGCAGGTGCAGCACACAGTGTAACCTGTGGTGCCCAAGCCCCTTGGCAGCTCCTGGCCTTAGCTCTGCTTTCAGCTTGCAGACCACTTCTGAGAAGGAGCTGTAGCTAGAGATGGTCTGGGTTTCTATTTCTGTCTGTGGCATACATGGGAGAAAAATCTGTTAGTCCATCTAGCTTGGTACCTGCTCTGTACCTCCTCTTTGCTGATTCTGTGAAGGAGTCAGGACATTATTTTACCCTTCCCCTGCTATCAAAATGCCAGAGGCTGAGCTGTCTCAGCAGGCACTTGTGCAATGCCCACAATTGATTAAGGGACACAGTTATTCAGTAAGAAACCTCTGTGATAAATGGCCATGAAAAACAAGCACCTAGTGGTAAAACTGACTATGATCAAAGTGTATTGCTCTGACATGTTAAACAGGACTTCCTATTCAATAAAGAAAATATCATTGGTTTATAATTTCTAGGATGACCCTGTAGCAACAGGACAGAGCAGGAACAGGATCAGCTCATCTTCACAATATGTGAAACACAGGTGGAAAATGGGAGCAGAAATAGCTACTTAAAATATAAGTGCTGGACTAGTGTGTTCTCAGGTACAAAAGAGGAGCAGTTCCCTGTACTCTGAGTTGCTGCAGAGGGTGTAGGTGAGAGCTGCAGAGGTGAGCAGGGCAGCTGCTTCAGCACAGAGATTCCAGCAGCCTCTGTCAGCAGAACTGTTCTCCCCAGATGAACTGATCCTTTGGCTTTAAGCATTTTGAACTTCCTAAACGTTTTTTCCAGTTTATAAAAAGAACAAAGTCAAAACCAAAGCAGATCAGTTCTCCGGGATCAATTTTATTCAGTTCTTTTGTTGTGCAAAATGGAGGAAAACATGGCTGGGTGATTAGAGAAGCAAATAAAATGGAGGGAAGAAGAAAGGGAGGTACCAAGCTTGCAAACTCTTATGTATTCAAAATGATGGAAAGGTTGGTGTGTTATCCCTGTCCTAAGGCAGTAAGGGCTTTATTGTGTGAGACTGCTTAAGAAATTTCATTGAACATTCATTGTTCCTTGGCAATGAAGTGCTCGTGTGAAATGGTACTTAGGCTTAGAGACAAGTGCATACTGATGCAATTCTGTTGGTAAATCAAGTGTAGCAAAATTAGGCACCTCTGTTCCTGCTGAAATTGAAAGCAATTGAAGGACAACTAGACAATAAATGATTAATGGCATTGTAAATGTGAAGGTAAAATGCATCACTGTTGAAACTACACAAACTAGGAGAGCTGTACAGATCATTTTTCCTTAAATGTCTGCTGTGCAAGAGACTCTCTCCTCATGCACCTATCTGACACCCAGAGGTTACTTCTTCAGATGCATAGTTACACTGGATTTCAGGAAAGGATACATGTCAGAACCTAAACACTCTCACCTCCTTGGAGCTGCCCTCTGAAAACACAGATTACTAATATCAAGTCCAGTGGTCACACTAGTCATTATTTGAAAAAAAAATCTGCTTGTACTAGAAGGACAAGAACTGCAGGAAGAAGTGATTTCCTTTCCTTCTGTTCTTCAGGGTAGGCTTAATCTGTTCTAAACATATGTATGATGGTATCTTTGTAAACCTTATTCCCATGTCCTACAGGCTGGCCAGGATGAAGACTGAGGCACAGAACAAACGTAAGGAAAGGGAGCAAGTGGAAAAGATGAAGTCTGAGATGAAAGAGATGAGAAAGGAGGAGCTGGCAATTCAGTTCAAAAAGTGGAGAGTGGATGTCAGTGGCAGAATACCCCTTGCACTGGTAACTAGGGAAGCTAAATGTTGGATACATTCCTCATCACTGGCTGTCCTCCTCTGCAGCTGGTTATCCCTCAGAATCCCCTTAAAGAGGCCCAGGGCAACCACTCGTACTGTCCTGTGGCCTCCATGAAATCTTCTTTCTACCCCTGTGACTCAAACAAACAGACACTGCAGCTCATAGAAGATGAGATTTGCAGCAGTTGTCACACATCTCTTGGTACAAGAATCTTTCTCACAAGTCACACAAGGGCCCTAGGAAATTGTCCTGTGGTTACACACAGGACAACACAGGCAAGGTTCACATTTAACAGGCCCCACCTATGAGTGGTAAGGAGCATTGCTGGCCCATATGACTAATTATTCTGGGTGATTTGTTTTAATAATTGCCTACTGTTGTCTGCATGAAACAGGCCTTTGACTATTACCCTGATTTGTAGGTTCAGAGTGCCCTGAAGTCTTTTCCAGATTTCATTGCTTCTACTCCCAAAGAAGTGAGAGAAGGTAAGTTTTCAGTGTCTCCTTTATTTTCATTCCTGTGGTCTGGATTCTGAGGCAAACTGTGAGGAAACAGTGAATGGATTTGATAATAGAGAAAGAATCCCTCAGGGTAGTTATACCAGCTAGGATATTAACCACAAATTTTCAGACAGATTGGAAAGAGACTGAACCACCATATGGCTCATTCATATGATCTTGAAAAGTATGGAAAGAAGTTTAAGAAGTCTTTCAGAGAGATAGAAAGATGAGATGCAAGCCCTTCCCACTTACATCCTGCATTAGCCAGACATTGCCATGTGCTTATCACAATTTTTAAGAATCACTGTGACTTCATCTTCTCTATCCCATGGTGTTCCTTGCCTCATGGGAGGTCTTGGAAATCCCATGGACAGCTTGGCGTACTGGGAGGTATGGAGGAAAGGCAGGATTGAAAAAATTCAAGTGTGTTTTTACCTTGTATGGTTTCAGGGAACATGCAGAAGCTCACCTAATGCTCCAACAAACCACACCTCTTGTCCAGGTGTCCCCATTGCCAGTCCCAGGAATGCCAGTGGGGCACAGCACTGCATCAGAGCACTCAGCACAGGAAGGTTTCCTTGAGTCCTGTCCACCATACATAGCTGGCACTTGACCTCCCTGAATAATGAGGATGGGATGGCTAGAGCCAGGGACACTGAAGTGGCAGCACACTGCCCCTGCCAGCCCTTTGCCTCCACAGCCTGCAGTGATCATCAGTAATAACTAATCTGCCTTTGCTGGAGGATGGGATGAGCAGGGAACCTCCAGAGTGCATTGCTGCTTGCAGCTGAAGTCACCTCTGTCTAGGGAATTGTTCCTCTGAGTAATCCCCCTGATTGGCAGTATGTTGTGGGAATGCCAGACACAGCCCTGTGCTCCTGCTGTGCTGACTGGGGGCCTCAGTATGAACAGATACTGGGGTGTGAGGCTGAGAAGGAAGTTTCTGTCCAGATCCTTGTTCTACAGGTGCTGGAAGTGCTTCAAGTCCTATTAAACCAACAGTGGAGCTCCATTTCTTAATGTATTTCATTCAAGTGTCCAATATACACTAATGGAACATTAAGCTTTGTTTTCTAGTTTAACAAAGATAATGTACAGCTTAAGAATGTCTTAAGCAACAAGAAAGAAATGGATTCTGTGGTGAATTTTCTCTTTATTCCTGATATATTGTAGAAGAATGAACAGAAAAATAATCCCAACAGAAATGCCATGTCTCAAAGACCTCATTCAAAAATCTATGTAAACATTTTATATACCTCCTCAGTTCCATTATAGCAGCCCAGAAACTGACCAGTACATAGTTTTGAATATCATAATCAATAAAAATATTCCCACAGAGCTTCTTGGGAGAATGACTGACTTTCAGATTCTACTCTTGCAAAGCAGAAGCCACGTCCCTGGAATTTTAAGGCTGCTTTATCTGTTTGTCAAATCAAAAATAATTTCTTCCCTCACATAATTGGTTGTAAGTACAGTTAAAACCATTGCAGTTTGCACCAACATCTGTCAAGATTATGACCATACAGTTCTGAAAAGTTAAGTGCAGATTGTCAGCAAGAGGAATATGTAAGAAGTAGATGTAGGTAGCCTCTAGAGTTAGATATTTCAGCTATTGTGTAGGATAACCTCACAGAAATGTAATCCAACATGAAAAGAGAGTCAGTGAAAGATAACAGCCTGCAAAAAATGTGTACAATATGCTAAACCAAAACTGTTTGCTTTCTAAACCAATATCTCTTCATTTTTTACTAGCAGCCTGGGACAGGAAGCTGGAAATTGTAGACAAGTTGGAAAAAAAAGTAAACATAAATGAATTCAAAGAGGTGAGGAATGAAATAAGAGCATGTGATTCAGAGTATGATTTCTGTCACAAAATAGTAGCATTTCCCTGGGGACAGCTAAGATGAATAAGTGAAGGGCTTCACTTCTCCAGCATCTCAGGTAACTGGTATCAGGATGTTTCATGTCCACATCCATATCCATCCTCTGCTATCACAACACTTCCATTCTGGCCAGCAAGGGGGAAGAATTTTATTTTACTCAGAGCTGCAGCCTGTACCACTCTCTGAGAAGTGACTCTAGAAGCAGTGGGGTTTAGGACACCCCTCTCCCTTCCCTTCTAGAGTGCCAAAGCCCTGAGTCACCTGTGAGTTCAGATTGGGCCTTGGCTGCTCAAGGGAGGTTCAGTGTCCCAGTACAACCATTAGCCTGAGGTAATTAGAGCTGTCCCCAAAGTATTGTTATTTCTGCTTAAGTTCTATTAACCACAGAAAAAGCAAACAAGCAATGAACTGGGATGAGAAGCTCTAGCATTTTTGCCCTGGACTCTACTCTTCATCAATTTGAAAACAACCAAATCAGTTCAAGCTATATTTACTGAAAAACTCTCCAGGCCAAGACTTTGCCAGCCATTTCTACCTATGACAGAGCTAAATTTTATGGCTGGGTAATTAACCCTGGGAAAAGGATATTTAGAATAGAAATAATGACAGACTGTCAATTGCAGCAGTGCTAGTGGGTGCTGTTACAGTAATTAAAAACAGAGTAGAAAGCAGCTGTGCAGAGACTAATTTCAAGCAACCATGTGTGATTTTTGTGCCTTCTTTGCTCTCAGGAGTCTCACATGTTTGGTATTTTGTGCTGAGATGCGTTTTTATGATAACTTGTTGAAGGCTTTTTTAAGAATGAAATGAGATATTTTTAATTTTAACCTCAGAATAACTGCATTTAATTAAGAAAACTACTGTGGATAATGGGAGCCCAGAGAATTGCTTTTGTCACTGAAATGAAGCATCAATCCATAACCTGTATGGTACATATATAAGCACTGAATGAGTTCCTGCTCCATTAGCATTAGAAAAATGTTCTATAATATATTTTGTATACTCTTTATTTTAACTCAATTAAAAATATGACATGAGAGAGCAGAAGCACAAAAGATATGGACTGTCAAGCTGTGTGATTTACCAGCCCGTGCAACGTTGTTCTCAGAATATATTCTCTGATGCTTTTTCCAGTCCAGTTTTAATTGAATCAAATGATGAGGCTTTCATCACTTCCCCTGGGAGCTGTTCCATAATCACAGACCTTGCTCTCAGCACAGGGCTGTTTCTACTCCTCAGCTGCAATTTACCTCTGTGCATCAGTTTGCATCATCCACCAAAACAGAGAGAGGATCTTCCTCCACGCAGGTCTAGGCTCTTTCACATGTGGAAGTCATTGCTTTTTAATGGACCTTAAAATTAAATGGTGCTTTTTTTCCCCTTCAATTCAGTGCAGCTTTGGGTTACTTAAAGGCTGTTAGAAACTCAGCAGAGAGACCTCACACGTGTTGTTGTTGTTGTTGTTGTTGTTGTTGTTGTTGTTGTTGTGTTTCAGGGTTGTTTTTTTTCTAGACACACAGAACAGTGGCTGTGGAATGTTTACATCCTTCTTGACAAACTCGTGGGGTCACTTATATTAAAAGCATTTAAATCCCAGAGAGCAGGCCTTAAGTTTATTTCACAGGCTTTGTATTCTAACAGGCAGAACCCCCAGCACTCTGCCACAAAGCTGTTGACCCTGAGGGAAAAACTCACATTGCCTTTGTAGGGTCCAAATCAGGCTTTAAAGGCTGGATTGTTTGTCAGGGCTACATGTGGCTTCCTTGAGTTCTAGTGAGATCAGCAGGCAGAAAAAGCAAAGATCCATTGTTATTGATGATGTGTTCACAAAGTGCCATGAGGTCTCACACTGGACAGCAAAAAGAAGGTGTGCCAGCTTTCTTTAAGGGGTGTTAAAATCTCTTGGTTAATAATAAATAAATGTATGCTTATTGTGTGTGCAGTGCTTTACACAGTGGAGTGTTTTACACACAGCAGCTAAGACAAGCTTATGACTCTATGATAGTTCCTCCTGCCCACATAGCCAAACACTCTCCTCAAGAATGTTCTGTGGGGCTGTTAGACAGCAGCATTAATACATAAGCCCTTGGATGTGTCATCAAGATGACATACAAAATAACAAGCTGCTTGTCCAACCTGCCTCCTCCCAACTACTGTCATCTTTAAGGTTCATCTGTCACAGGGCTCTGGGTTGTAATAGCTCTGAAAAGCTAGTAGATACACGTAGCCCCAGATCTGCCACCTTCTCTGCAACCCACCTACATCCTCTCTGATTATCCTGAAATGCAGAAAAAACATGACATTGTGTTACTTCTGCTTCCCCACCAGGCACTGCTCAGGCCGTTGGCTGCTGCTTCTCTGCTCTTCCTCCCTTCTCCACTTGTCCCATATATTATGCAATATAGACATGAATAATAATAACATAGATTAATATTTCAGTTCGTTAATGCCTGTGCAGCATTTCAACAAATCCAGGGTGTTCTAGCCCTTATGTCAGGTATCCATGCTCTAAAAATGGGGTAATGGGAACCATTCTCTTCTTGGCAAATTCCTCCTTTTCACTGTCTGGGCTCCCTGTTACAGTGGCTGGCTCCAGAAACCTGCTGTAATAATTCAGTACAGGCTTTGGGATTGTGGTTTGTTCTGGTGGCCATTATTATTTATGTCATGCACACCACATTTTCAGAACCATATTGCTTTTGCTCATAAAAACCACATGGCTATAAATCCAAAGTGTTAAAGTGTCTCCAAGGCTAGAACTTAAAATAAATATCAAGTCAGTAGTATTCCCAGTGTCATAGGACTGGGGTGACAGCAGGCACATTTTCAAAAGGTTCTTTCCTTTTTTTATTGTATCCAGACTGATTCCCTAAACACTGAAATTGTGGGCAATGGACAGTTTGTGGCATTAGAGAATGGAGTGACTGTCAGTTCTGCAAAAACTAATGGCTCAGAAATGCCTTCTTGGGAGTAAAGTCAGGAATACAAAGTGCTGCAGAAAACCATGCAGAACTTCTCTCCTCCCTGAGATAACCTAGCTTAAGCAATGGCATTTCCTAGGAGGGATTCTGATCCAGCCTCTCTGAACCACTGAACATGATAAATGACCTCTGGGCCAGGAAAGGAACTGTTCACCATGCATTTGAGCAGAGCCTGGTGCAGCAGGGTCCTGGGCTTGCTTGGAGGATGTTGCTTTCAAAAAAGAAAGGACAAAGGCCGTGTAGCACCCCCACACCAAGTTTGCATTACATTTGCAGATTAAACTACAAATTCACAGATATTTCCTTGCGGGCAATAGATTTTTAAGATTCCAAATAAACGTGAAAATACTTGAAGAAAACTAACCATTGACACTCCTGCTTTCTCCCCACAGTATGTCCATTCCTTCACTGAACATTTTTCAAATGACATCTTCCAAGGAATGCTGAAGCATCTCTGTCAGTGTGCTGATGACTTCCAAAGAGCAGTAAGACATGATACATGGAGGCAAATGTTTGCTGATCTTTTCCTAGATTGTGATTATGGAAAGGTAAGCAAAGCAGCTCTCAACCTAATTTCAATATGGTGATGCTTCCAGGTTGGTATTTGTCTGGGTCACTGACTGCTTTTGATTCTCCATGACTCCAGATACTCTCGTTGTCCTAACTCAGCATTACTTTAGAGGACAGTAGCTGCTGCCTTGTCTTCAAATTCATAGTTCTTAGACACAGAAACAGCCAATAACCTTTAAGCTGATGGCTAATTAGAAACTGTATGACCTAAAGTAATGACTGGGGGCTGAAGTTTGATGATTCTGGAGAAGAAATTAACCATGAATTTACTATTTCTGGTCAATACCTGTTCCCACAGCATGTTCAGAATGTTTAGGTGCCAGTTTGTCTATTCAGCCATACTTAGAAAAGATAACCTGGTACAGATTGACCTTAACAATAGTAACATATATTGCATTAATTATGTTGCATTAATTTATATACCTTTAGGGCTTCTATTGATAAATCTCACAGTAGTTTAAATTTGAAATGCAGAATAAGCTATCTTTACAGCCTCTCTGGGAAAAGTACTGTGAACTTCAGCCCCAGCTTATGGGCAGGAAATTAAAATAAAGTGAGTCAGTTACAAAACTGGGACTCAAAAGTCATAATTTGGTTTTCAGCAGCTCTAAACTCTATCAGCTCCTGAATCCATCTGCATCCCCATTAAAAGCTCAAATTGTTAGAAAATCAGTAAATAGTAGAAGCTGAAGAATCAATGGCATAAGCTATTGCTAAAAACTTCACCTTCACCAAAAATCTTACAATTTTCTCCCCTACATAAATGATTCCACCCAGCACTGCCCAGTGATGTTTGCAGCATGCCTGCCCTGAGTGAACTGTGCTCTACAGGGTCATGCTCATAGTGCCATTGCCTCTCAGAGAATGGAATTACACAGCAAGTTTCAACAGCAATGGGGTGTTTTAGAGAATAGCAGGCAAGCTGCTCTTTCAGCGGTGGGGAAAGAAATGTGTCTGCTTCTCAGGTAGAAGACATTTCATTTTACAATTTCTCTGTCAAGAAGAGCTACGATGGATCCTCCTGGGTAGAGCAGTAAATAAAGCTGAGTCCTGTCTTTGCCGTTCATTTTGAAAGGATCCCTTCTTTCTCTCCTATGTTTTAATGTCACTTTCTTCCTACTACTTCTGTGGCAGTAATCACCATCTCCATGCCACTAATCCCAGTGGAATCTCAGAGGCAAAGAGCCAGAAATGCTAGCACAACATAACAGGAGTGAGCAGCTATCAGCACAGATGCCATCAGTGCCCAGATAAAAATGATCAGAGCACAAACATGGTTGCTGTTTCTGGCCCCCGGGGCAGCCTTGCTCTGCAAACTGAGTTCACTAAACTGTACTGAGGACCACGCAGTTCTTTTAAACCTGTCCTGGTTGCTTTTGTGCAGCTCCAATAAGTCCTGCTGTACTGTACCCACGGGGAAGAGAAAAGATGCAAACTCAAGTGAGGACTTCTAGCAGCTGAATGTGACCCACTACCTGTAGTGCTCATTCTGCACAGCACAGCAGAGCAGCTGTTGCAGTTCCTCATTTACATGTGTTTGGTAGCAGGCAGTTCTTCCAGTCTGCACGGGGAGTGTAGCTGGCTGCCTCAGTGAGCTGGAATCAGGGCCAGGGAGCTGAGAGAGCAGTGTTTAAATTACAGTCCAATTAGAAGGTGTCCACATGATCATTATGATGATTTCAAATGCATGCATCCAGAAGGATGGCAGCCCAGCAAGAACAGCCTGGACTCTACAGCAGAGAAGAAACTTCCCAAGGCAACACCACAACACAGCTGAGTCACTGCTCTAATGCCCCAAAAGGCAATAGCTCTGTGAATTTTAAGCTTATTGTCTCTCTGTGCTCATGGGTATCAAGTCTAGTTTCTTTTATACGTTATAACACAACCTGCATTAATTTTCAGCCACATTTAAGCCTGGGATCTTTAAATGCAACTGAATTTAGTCACGGATCAGTTTTCAAACTAGTGAAGTTTGAGACACTTCTGATTACCTTTCTTGCAGTTCAGCAACAACAAAGCCTGCTTTCTCCTGACCTTTTCTGAGTGTCCTTCCCATGATGCTCACTAAGAAGCACGTTATGGTGTTCAAGATACACACATCACATTTCCAGAAAAACAATCAAGAGGTTAAACACTGACCTATCACTGAGTAAATGGCAAGTCTGGTTTGGTCTGTGTTGCTAAAGGAATTACTCATAGATCACAGAACGTTGCTGAAAACAACCAAGAATCATCACCTGCCAATATCTAGGTGACAAGAAAATTGGCTCAACGTGTTTCAACTCTCCAGCCACTAAAGCTGGCACTAGTTAGAAGTGGAGACAGGTTTTGGGCAGTTGTACAAACACAGATGGGCTGCTGGTATTTACAGTGGATGCTGAACCTGTCCTGTGCCAGGGACTGACAGGCAGGGACCTTTCATCAGCCTCCCCACTGACACACCGAGTGCAAAGCAACATGACCTTTCCTGGTGAACTTAGGAACCCAGCAAGGTGGTGTAACTGGGTACAGGACCTTGGAAGTGGTTCTCCTGTTGTGAAGCTCCTCTCTTTGCTGGGACATGTTCCTCCCAAGGTAAGTTGTAAGGGAAAGGTCCTGAAATAACAGACCTCAAATGGCGAATCTGTATAAATTGGAAATTTTAAAACAAGGGAGAAAATATACCCCTAATTCATATTCAGTAATTTCTTGAAAGGAATTTACTATTTTTAACAATATATAAACCCAAAATTATTTCATCTAAATAATAAAAAAACTCTTCTAGAATCTGAGTTTTCTAAATCCTCCAAGCATATTGTTTTAACATGACCAAAAAATATCTGAATCCCAAACCAAACATTTTCATTTTCTTTTAAATAATATTTCATTCATTGATTTACCTCTTCAATAAAATAAAGCCTTGCATTAGTGCTACCAGCTTCAAGGCAACCAGCAGATGATTGTGACAAGTAACAGCTGGGGAAATGTAAAGGAAAAATAAAGTGTGTGTAATGGAAATATTGACTGGAGAATCCAAATATTGTGCAGTGATCAGGTAACATCTTCAGGAACATGTTCTGTGTTTGTGTATCTACTAAATGGATGCAGAATTGGATCTGACATATTCAGCTGAAAACCAAGCAGCATAAATAGAAGTTTGCATGGGAACAGGCAAGATATTTGTGTAATAATGTCAAGAAGATGAAGATGCTGGGAATCAGGGCCTACCTCTTGTAAATTTAGGGGCAGAATTAAGTGATGACATTTGTTCCTCCAAACCCACACATGGATGAAATTCAACTGTAATTTCCAGCATTTTTTTTCCCAGCAGGAATTAAGTTACAGGAACCTGAAACACAAAACTGGACTGGACAGCAGGTTAAAATGCAGTTCTGATCCTTTCCTCAGAATCTGAAAAAAAAACCCTGTTCTATTCCCTTTAGAGGAAAGGTGTTGCAGGAACAGAAAATGTGATGAATTCACTTAGATTTCAGTGTCAGCCTCCTTGGGAGGCACTTCACCAGTAGGTGATGGGTACCTCTCAGTTGTTTTCAAATCCTCTTTTCCTCATGTTGATGCCATTTATTACAGTTTTCCATTCTAAACAACACAGTCATCTTGAGCTCATTTCCAGAAAAGAGCAACAAACTTCTTCCTTGATTTCTTCAGCCTAAGGGCAGGAAAAGTTCATAAAGAATTCAAAGCCTGGTGAATTTTCCATTTTGCAGCCCTTAAGAGCAAATTGTGAACAGGAGATCAATAACTCAGATGGAAAGCTGCTTGCTACAAATAATGAACTTAAGTAAATCTGTTCTCTAATTAACTCCTGTATTTCACTAAGGGGAGGGAGATTACAAAGGTGGCAGGACTGAAATAATGACAACAGGAATTCATCATCAAATGGAAAACTTGCAATAGTTTAGATTTGCTTCACTTTTTAAACTCACCATTTCCTGATTGGAAATGACCCATTTAATTGTCTTTTCCTGCTTTTATTGTCTATGTGGACTCCCCCTGAGCAACATGGACTCAATAAAATCTGCATGTTCCTCTGCACTGGAACTATTGATACCTCTCTCACCTCTAAGGACAAAAGTGTATGATTTTTTTAAAGGAAATTAGGGAGGTTATCCTAATAGTTCAGATTTTTGAACTGATTCTTTTCCCAGGCAGTTCCAATCCATCCTGCTTCAAAGGAAACGATGGGACACAAACCCAAACTACAATGTGCACTCACTAACATAACACAGGACAGTCCACAATATGGGAAAATTGTTCCATAGCACTGTCAGGCAATCCATATGTGTCCTGAAAATGTGAAATGTTGAATCTTTGACCTTTACATGAAAACTCCTTTGACAGAAGTGGTTACAACCATTCAACTGTAATTTATAAGGCATATGCAAGAGGATGTGCCTGCAAAGCAATATGTCTGAGGGGTTCCAGCTCAGCCCAGAGAAGAAGTTTTTGCCTCTGTGAAATAAATTCACTTCTTTGCAATTTGTACTCATGTTCAGTCCCAGGTAATTCTTAGCTAGTGATGCCTTTGTAGTGCTGCAAATTTTGAAATAAGTCCCAAGAGCCACAGGAAAAAGCCAATAATTGTCATCTTTTTGTCTAGGTTGGTCTCTTAGATAGACAAAAAACACTTGCCCTGCTGGCAGAATTCTATGACAGGAGCCCAGTGCTTGCTAAGAGGGGATTCTGTAACCCAAGGCAGTGTGAGTACCTGGAATGTTTCATTTGTGGTTAAATCATTAGGAGGTCACATGATGTTGTATAGTTAACATGGGGGTTAGACATGTTAGAAGAAATGGACAGAGCCTAAAAAAAGGACCCAGGTGGATGTGGTGACCTCTACTCCACAACTTGCAAACATGTTTTGCAAACTGTGATGCAACGCTCAGAAATATTTCAGCATCCAAAACTTTTCCTTCCTACAAAATTCTGAGGTACTTTTTTTGGAATAGGAATAAGGACAGAGTGCTTTTCCTGAAAAACTGGTCTTTCTTACTGGGGAATATTAGAAGTTAATTTTGTGTTTACACTAAAATTTCTCCAGGAATGTGGAAAGATAAAGAAAAACCACAGAGAATCATCAACATGAAAGTAAAATATTTTTTAAGATACTGGACATTATTTAATTGCTAAGATCAAATGCAAGGCAAATGACAGCCTTCCTTCTTAGTGTGGAGAATTATGAAACATGGTATTTATCTCAAAAGATGTGGTGTAATCCACAGTAACAAGTGCAGGCCAAGACTTTATTCTGAAGTTCTGTGTTTCTGAGATGTGTGTTTGCAGAAGTTACTTTCAGATAGTTTGTGTTTGCTAAGAAATACCTTTCTTCTTCCTTTTCTAATTATCTTATGCAATACTAGAGAGCAATAATAAATAAATAAAACCAATGGAAACTATCATCAATATTTTTCTCTATTTTAGGGCCAATAATTGAGCTACAAGAGATTGAGCTTGCTGATTTATGGGGAGGTCTTGTTGACCAGGAGGTTTGTGAGGAACTCAGTGAGAAGTTAGTCGTGGGTGCAGACATGGATGTCATTGCTTCCAAACAGGATGCTCCAGTTGCAGAGGTTGTGAAGGTGACTCCTACAAGAAAAGAGAGTTTTTCTAGGCAGCATGGCAGCCAGTTGGGCCAGCAGACAAGCTCAGAGACAAGATCACCAGATGAGGACCTTCTGCAAGACCAGGGTAAAGGCAAAGCCTTCTCCTTTACTCTAGCAGGCCTTAATCTTTTTCAACACATGCATTTGGATTGGTTTAACTGTAGGTGTGGTTTCAATCCATTTCAAACCTATTGAAAGTGTGGGGGTGATTTCTGAGTACATAAGACCATCAGCTTTGGTATCTTCTCATCATGGTGTCTACTGTCAGGGTTTCAGATTCTCTTCCTCTCACAGGAGGCAGGTGGGTCACTTTGCTGGTGATATGCATTCAAGGCACTGAGCAGACACATTAATTCAAGTAGGGACTTTCTGAAGCAGCAGCTTTTCTATAATAAAGAGAAACTTTATGCTGTGTAATATTAGTATAGCAAGACAGAAGCCTGAGCGTGTTAAATATAGAGATGACTTTTAATGATTTTTAGACTGTGATTGTCCATAGGGAGATATATTACAAGAACATATAACATGAACATTTTATTTTAATATCTCACTGTGTTTCCAAAGGACTACTATACTTCTTAGTTGTGTACAGAGGCCCTTTTTCTAGGAAGGCTGTGGTTGGGCAACTGTGTGTTTCCTAAGAGGCACTTTCTTCACCACACCAGAAGGACCACCTTCCTTGCTAGCTTCCTCTGGGAGTACACTCTTGTGTCTCACAGTTTGAAGCACTGTGAAAACTGGGTCTAGACTGCCAGAGAAGTCTAGTGACAGGCTTACTACCTAAAGAGCTGTAAAGCTGATGGTACAGCCCACTGGTACCTACAGCTTCCTCTGGTGAACTTCCAGCATACAGCACTGCCCTGTCATTCACCCAGTCCCTGGATACTCATCCCACACTGTTGGGGGCAGTACTTCCATCCTCAGAGCAGATTCCCACCCTGTCCTTGCAGAAATGATGGTCTGGTGGTATGATGCTCTTTGAGAGAACAAGAAGTGGATGGAAACATGAAGTCTGAATCTCATTTTGAACGTATCTTGGAAAAGAATTTATCTTACTACTCTTTCTTATGTGGATATTTGTAGATGGGCTTAAGAAATGTAACATTCACCAGGTGAATTTCAGGAAGCAGGATTTCCAGACAGTAAAAATAAACAGCCACTGATAACAAGGGTAACTCCAAAGACACAGAGGTAGATTTTACATGTTAATCAGCAGGGTGCCCAGACTAGTAAACTCTGGCTCATGGAAAATTTATTTTTAAAATTGCAGGTCCAGCACGCTCAGACAGACAGGATTCTCCAGCTGAAGCTGGCCAGGAGTTTGAAGTGCCATGGTCAGGTGACTGCTCATGTCAACTCTTTTCATCTGCTTTGGAAACTATAGCTTGGATATATGTACTTAAAGGCTTTTAGAAAAGCTCAATCTTGTGTCTTTGTTAAAAGCTTGCATCATTGCAAGGTATGTTTTATCTTTCACCAGGTGACTTTCTGACTTACAACCTAAGTCGCAGGTATGGAACAAAAAATCCAGAGGACTGGAAGTGTGAGAACACTAAATTTCCAGGTATTTGGTCACAATGTTTGTGTGTTCACTTGGGGACAGAGTGGCTGGCAGAGTCTGCAGACATGCCAGTACTTCTGAGAGATGAAAGTTTGGACAAGAATACAAACACTCATTTCTGAGGCTGACTTTGGGAGGGGAGCAGTGCAGGCATGGTCTTGGGAGGTCACCTGCTGTGTAACAGTAATATCAGCTCACCTGTATTCAGTGATCTGACCTGCTTGTATGACAGCATCCATGCTGAGCTGGAGCATAAATCTGAAGAGATGCTATTAGTAAAGTATAAGCAGATTAAGGCTGTTAGTCAGGACAGGGCCAGTCCGTATCCAGCTGTGATTTCACTGGCAGGAAGTGTGGGATTCAGGAGTGCGTTGGGACCTGCCACGTGGCTTTAGGGCAGCGTTTGGCTTCCCACAACACTCTGTGCTTCCTGCCTTTCAGACCTGCACCCCCTCATGGCAGAGATTCAGGAGCGTTGGGCTTCTCCTACCAGGAGTGCCTTCGATGAGAGCTGCCTCAACCTGCCCCAGTTTGTGCAGCTCATGGAGACATTTGTTGGTGAAGACGTTCCACTGCCTACTCTGAAGAGACTTGTTGCGTTTATCAAAGAAGGATACAAACAGACAGAAGAGGAAAAAATGGAACAGCTACAAAAAGTAAATATTGATAAGTTTTGCTGATCCCATGTCCAAACAAAAACCAAGCAAATGCCCACAGACACTGACAAAGTCAATTTTCAATCTCATGCTGCCAGAGCTGTTCACTTGCCTTGGATTCTCTGTTTCTCCAAGAGACCTTTTACCCTTTTGTTTTCATATGGATCCTCCCTTCCCAGCCCTTAGCTCTACCAGTGATGACAGACTCATCCTGGAAGAGATTGCCTGTCTGTTCTGGACTCAGTGAGACAGCAGGTTGATAGTTAATTGTGAAAGAGCTCAAAACATTCCATTCTGCTTATTTGCTTTTATAATAGCCAAGAACCTGATCTCTGACCTGCTGCACTGGCATGTACACATGAGCTTGTGGATGCTTTGGGGAGGGTTTTAAAACAAGTGTGTTAAGTCTTGCTATGTGCATGGCTGTATGTGGCTGTGCACATGCTTCTTTGTGTTTCAGCTTCCCACGTGTTGAGAAAATATATTCCCCTTCAGCAATATCCTGGAGCACAGGGTGCCCCGTGTCACCTCAGAGCACAGATACATTTCCTGGTGGGTCTGTCCATAGTAGCCTCTCTAGCTGCATTTTCCTCAGACCTCCTTCTGGTTTCCCTCTGCTGCTGACCTCATTTGGGTGAGATATTGGGTCTGACATCTCTGCTGTCCTCATGCTGAACACAACACACACTGTTTTGGCCTTTGAGAGAATTCCACTCCTTGTGCTGTGCAAGGACTGGGTTTGAAGGACCAATTGGACACGCAGTTGCTTGGAGTCCATGCTCTCTGGGGCAGCACCAGCAAAATACATGGAACTACAAACTGTCACATCTTTGGGTGTTACTAACAAGGCTGTGGTTAGTTCTTGCTGAGAAGACATTTGTATTCTGGGAAACTCCCACTGATCTGAGTTGATCTCACCTTAGATCCAGCATGGGCTTTGTTTGTTCACTGGGAAATAACCCCCTGCAGTGCTGATTCTGCCTGGTAAAACGGAACCGTTGGCTGTGCTTAGCAGTTCCAAATATCTCTCAGGTTTAATGATTCATCACCAGGTTTGAGCTGTGTATTTCCAGAATTGGCCTGGCCCACAGGAAATGCTGCATTGTCCATATTTGTGCAGCCACTGAGCATCCCTGCCCAGGAGTTCCCAAGGACTGGCTGTTTCTCTGCTGCAGGTTCACCACAGGTCTCGCTTGGTGCAACGGGAACTGCTGCTGGAGGCACTTTTTGAAAAGTGGGATAAAAATGCATCTGGGCTTCTGAACCTGGAAGAGGTGGATGCTGTTCTGAGCACATTCCAGGAAGGGATGGAAAAAGAAGCCTTGAGGAACGGTAAGAAAACAGCTCCACTCTGAGAGAGCAATGTCAACTCAGTGGGTCTTGAACCATTCAACAACAGTGCTCATGAATTTGTTGGCAAGGACCAGTCAATTTCTGTTTTTGCAAGCAGTCATAAGCATACATGGTGTGATGTATAAAAGGAAAAGGAACACTTATCCAGACCTGCTTGTTACTCCATAGCTCCATCCTCTCCTCCTGTGAGAGACTCCCCTGCAACAGTTTCCCACTCAGAGGGGAACATTGTGATGGGTTCTAAAAGTTATTTCAGCTGTGACATGCAATAGTGGTTGAGATATGGCAGTGAAAAACACACGTAAAGCCTGAAGACACGTTTTGTGCCTTTAGTCTAGCCTCTTTGTGTTATCCAGGTATTTTTAATAGGTACAATTTACTGTGCTGTCTGCAGGAATGTATCTCATAGGAGAGAACTCCAGCTTTCCTTAGGGATCTCAAACAGCCTTTAGCACTCCACACTGTTGCACAGATCTCATGAATTAGCAACTTCTGAGTCTCCCTTCTTTGTTGGTTCATTTCTCCAAATAAACTTAGCAAATTTGGTCCTTGATAGAGTAGACTTGGGTCAGACAGAAGTGCTGCAGGTTCACCTGCACCTGTCTGGCAGCCTCATACATATTAACATGTGGGCATTAGGTGAAATACTGTATTAGCAATTAAGAACATGTCTGTGTGTGTGCTTGGGTGGAGAGGACTGGTTTATTCACCTCCATGCTCATCTTCATGTTGCCTCTTCTGCTGCACATTACTAAAAAGGGCTCATTTTGGCAACCACCAAAATCTCTATCCTTTAGCTCACTTGAGGCAGCTGATGGGGTGGGGAGTGCACTGGTGTGCTGCAGTTTATGTTCTCCAGGCTGCACAGCCACAGAAGAACTGGGCAGCTGACAGGTCTCTTTGATTCAAAGCATGCCAGAACACCCTAGAGAAATATGGAAGGACATAGACCCTTCTGTGAAGGGCTCATAAACTAAAGGACAAAGAAATAGAAAGATAGCACAGCAAAATCAATAACACCTACAAACAACATAAAACTATTTCTAGCAGCTTCAATCTAATCTCTTAAAGACAGTGGGGAACAAGCAGCTTTGAGGGAAGGGTTCACAGACATTGCACTCCTCCTGAATGAAAACACAGAGTGAAAAGTGGGTAGAATTATTTGATTTTCCTTGCAAGTGTAAAATTACAGATATAATGGGAAAAGTAATTCATTATGCTGTGTCTCAGTAATGAAGGCACTGATCATGTCATGTTCAACTTCATGTGTATTTCTTTCTTCATCTCTTTCTTCAAAGAGAGGAAAAAGTGTAGGTGAAAATCCAGACATTTTTATACCATCAAAACATTTTCCATCCTAGTTCTGTCAGAAAATCAGAAACTAAATTTAAAAATAGTGGATGTTCTTTAGATGATGGGCAGGAAAATACAGCATTCACAGTCAGCTCCACCATGAATGGGGCCATTTAGTACTTGCTACTTCTACAGCAGAAATCAGTGATAAAATGCCCCGAGTTCTGTGGGAGAAGGAGGCTCTCGGCTCCACAAACATCTGAGTCTTGGGTGCACTGGGAGGCAATCAGGGCAGCTCCCTGCCAGTTCCTGTGCAGCATTCATCAATGAACACACACACCACTGGGTGTATTGATCACAAAATACTCTGCTTAACAGCAAAGCCACACTTCGACCTATACTTGCTTAGCTCTCTAGTAGGAAGCAGCTTGACAAATAGCTCTACTTCCTTTTTTTTACTGCTTCGGGTCCAACTGGATTTGAAATCAGGACGCAGAAAAAATGATGAAAGTGTTAGTCACGGCAGTGCTCAGGAGAGGCACTGCCAGGAGCATGATCAGGCAAGCCCATCTTGGGCAGAGCAGCCGGAGAATCCCAGGTTTCATACGCCAGGAAGCTGCCTGCAACTTCCAAAGACTGTGCAAGAGCACCCCCGTGAGCCAGAGCTGCTCTAGTTCTTTTTCTAAACCCTGTGTTTCTTATAAAAGCTCTCCTGCTATTTTTGCTCCACACTTACATCTCTTGGTGCAGTCCAGGTGATTCCAGAGCACTGTTGTCCCCACCTCTGTGTGACTTCAATAGAGCTTTTGCTTTCTTGGCTCTTCATTTATGAGATTTTAGTACCGTACTAATGTTATTTCAACAATTCATGAAAGGCACCTGAAGAAGGACAATTAAGAATGATAGTTACTTGGGAAGGCTTCAGAAGGAAATACAATGTCTGCAAGTATTTTATATATGGAAAATGCAGGAATATGAGTGATCTGTGAAATCATCTGTCGACTCTGGCCTTCACATTTTAATGGGATTGCTGAATAGTTTTTCTAGAAGGTCTCAACTGCTGTTACTGTATGCAGGATGCCTACCTGCAGCCCAGTCCCACCAGCCCCTCAAGTGCCTACAAAATTTGGTTCTGATGTGGAGATACCTCTGCTTTTTGATAACTCCAAGCAGCTTTCCTGTTTTCCAGTGGCCCTTACTGTTCAGGTGTGTTGCAGAGGTACAAAAGCAGCACAGGAGCAAAGCCTCCTTGCAGGTTTCTTTCTCAGTAGGTGAGAAGGCAGGCACCTAGAGGAAAAGGTACATCCAGTCGTGAAGCTGGAGATCTGGCAGGATGGCAACTTCCATTTAGGAGAAAGCTGGAAGAAACCCACAATGATGGACTGGAGCACTCCACTCAAAACCATTTCAGGCCTTGATTAATATTTTGCACAAAAAAAGAAGAACATTTTATTCAGACTGTCCCTGTCTTATTTTCTGTTTTTTTTCACTAGCAAAGAAACACCTCTGCTCCCGTTACCCACAGCTCAGCAGAGTGGGGAAGCTTTCCCCAAAGGCATTCCAGACTTTCCTTGAGTTGGTTGCTTCCCAGTTCCCTGGCAATGAGGATGAAGCTATTGATAACTTGGTGGAATTTCTGACCAGTAGTGTGGAACAAAGTCACATGGAGTGCCTGCAAAGCCTTGCCAGGAGGAGATGGCTGCACAGTGTCCAGCAAGCAGCTGAGACCAGCCGAGCAAGCATGGAACCAGTTTACAAGGCAGTGTTCAGGGCCATCTCCCAGGTAGGCATCCCAGGGAGCACCAGAGTTGCTTGTGTTGGGGTTGGGACTGACTTCAAATCCTGGTGCACTGGAGTGAAACCCACAGGTAGCACGGGAAGCTGATCTGAGGCTGCTTTCCTTGTGCTTTTCTGCTCTTCTCTGATGCTGAGGAGAGCCCGTGGTTATCCACGGAAAGTCACAGGTCAGACCTGCCATACAGGAATTCTGCTCCATGCTCTGCCAATGCAGAATGCATTTCATGGATCTTGATGTCTCTCTTTTTGAAGGGCTGTCTCAGATCGGATCTGAAAATCCACAGTTCTATTTTTGGAGCTGCTGAATTGAAACACACCAGACTCAGTTTGCAACAAAGACGGTTAATTTGTAGTAGATATATAGTTTACTTTTTAACTTGCAGTTGCAACTTTAGATGTTTGTAGTCACCATTAAAGCCCCTCTCCAAAACAAAACTTCTTGGAATAGCCTCCCAAGGGAAGTGGTGGATTCCCCCACATT
Organism: Hemiprocne comata; assembly: GCA_020745705.1. Taxonomy (NCBI): domain Eukaryota; kingdom Metazoa; phylum Chordata; class Aves; order Apodiformes; family Apodidae; genus Hemiprocne; species Hemiprocne comata. Next base: position 2,846,116 of record CM036605.1, read on the forward strand.
GGACAGCTTTAAGTCTCAGCTTGACAGGGTGCTGAGCCATCTCATATGAACTACAGTATTACCTAAAAAGGTTGGACCAGATGATCCTTGAGGTCCCTTCCAACCTGGCATTCTATGATTCTATGATTCTCTCATAGTAGCTGAAGTGTTTTTAAAATATTTAGGTTGGTAGATGTAGCAACTCTGGCACTTGTTTGTCTGATTTTTCCAAAGGAAACTCCTATTGGAGAAGAAATCCATAGGACTTTTGCTTAGGCACAGGTTATAATTAAGGGTTATTTTTGTGGGAACTGCTCCCCATTAGCAGCAGGAAAAAAATAAATCCATTTTCCTTGCCAATCAAAATACAAAGTGTTTTTGCTTGTTACAGAACACGTGGGTCAGACACGACCACAGCACAGACACATACATGTCAAGCAGTTGGTGGATGACATAAAACATCAGTGACCCAGAACAGCATCTCAGCAAGAATGAGACAAGTGCTAAGCACATGAAATAAGTGTAATGGCCAACAGCTAATGTACATAATGTAATGGGAAACGTTTGGTTGCTAGGATGCAGAAGCCCATGGGGATAACAAGAAGATCAGTGCATATATTGCCCTTTTGGAAGAGAACCAGCTCTCACCAGAGCGGGGACAGCTTCTTCTGCACTACGTGGCCTGTACCACAGATGATGCTCCATATGTTCTAAACCAGATACTTTACAGAGACATGAAAGGAGTGAGGTAAGAAAAGCTACAGAGAACTGTTCCTTTTTCTCAAAAATATTTGGGATGTAGGGGAACCAGGCTGTGCTTGGGGTGCACTGGAAACAGAGGTTGATAGAGTGCTCCAGAGAGGAAATCCCCTCAGGGACCATCATGGAATGAGCCATTATCATATCCATGCCCTTATACTTTGCATGGTCTACTTAGAGCTGCTTTGTTTGGGGTTTTGCTTCTTTCCTTGGGGAGATTAGCTCACAGGCTAATGTCTCTCATCCTTTAGCAAAAGTCTATTACATTGGGCCTACATTTTCTTCTTTAAAAATGTATTCCCTTACACCAGCTTACATCCCCAGGATATTTTTAGAGAACAATGCCTTTCCTTCCCTAGTGTTTACGCTATAAACAGCTTTTATGCCTTTTTACTTCTCATTTCCAAGTTTGCTGCTACTCTTAACAAACCTCCTCATAAGTTTATTGTTCAGCTTCACAGCTGTTGAGGAGGGAAAGCCAATTTATGTTTCAAGAGTTCAGCTCCATGGAAATATCCACTTCTGGAACTATGACCGCCCAGTGGTGGAGAGAAGAGGTGCACTCCTGGTCCTGCCACTGCACGATGCTCGCTGGAGAGTCTTTGGCATTCTAGGACTTGACACTCTTCGGGACCAGTGTGAGGAAACCATCTTTCAGACCCATGAGATCAGGTTCTATCAGGTGGGCACCATCAGGAAGCAGTTTGTCAGACCACTCTTCAAAAAGCGGGGTAGGGACCATGCATATGTTACAGGTTTGAGCTGAGTAAACATCAGATGTAGAGCTAAGGAAAGAACTGTGGGACCCTTTTTGCTGTATATAGTGGAAGTGGTGTGAGCAAAATACTTTATCAATATCTTATTGATTAGCTTTTTCTCTGTAATTGATTATGTGATATCACTTCATCAATAATTTATTTTTCTCCTGACTAGTAAATTAATTGCAATTTTGTGCAAAGCCCAAAGACACTATTTTTTATTTCCTGAAGCTCTGAACATCATCATTGTGTTTGTTTCCATAAAGGAGCATGAAACTTTACTTTCTCCGTGGTGGAATAATTATAAACAACCGCAATCCGGATTCCTTTGGGAAGCTCTAGAACGTGCGTCACTGTGGATGCACCATCTGGGCAGCAGGGAGCGCAGCAAGCCAACATTCCCAGTCAGTTTGGTTATCTGCACTGAAAACCAGCTAGTTTAGGGCTAGTTTAGGACTTGGCTGTGACCAGGGTACTCTGGACCTGTAGAGAATTATTTGATAAGGGACATTTTACAATCACTTTTCAGCTTTATAAACTCTGATTTAAGTAACTTGGTGCAACCCTTTCACTTCATTTTGCTGCATGAATGTTTCCCCAACTTTATTCCCCAAATCATATGGAACTGTCTGGCTCATTTGGAGTATTCTGCTTTCACAGGGAGTCTCCCGTGCGTTCAGCAAAGCCTACCACCACCTCTGCATGCTGGAAAGTGTTCTACAAATGACTGTTACTGCTCTGGACTGGTTGTATTCCCAGGCACCCAGCATCCACACTGTTACTCTGTACCTGGTGGAGCCTGGCAAAGCTGAGGTACGTGGCAGGGCCTGTAAAAGTCAGAGGCTGACAAGGCTGCTGCAGTGAGGACCTGCTATTTCCAGCTGCCTCTGATTTCTCAGTGGTTTTAGCATAAAAACTGAAGCCTGCCTGAGAGTCTTGTGTCTGCCTGGGCAACAAAAAGGCTACAAAGGATGAGAGGGAAGGTTCCCTCTGTAAAGGAGGCCACTTTCCAGTCTTCATCCTCCCATGTAAAACAGTTCAACAGCAGTGCTAGCATGGCCCCTTCTCCATGGGAAGAAGGAAAATTCTCCTACTTCAATGTTCATGGCTGCATAGCAACCAATAGATCAAAACCCCACATCCATCCATCTATCCATCCACCAGGCAGCCAACACTGCCAGCCTCTGCTAAAGCTTTGCTGACTGGCACCTCCACAAAGGGAGCTGCTTTTCTGTGGAGATTCTGTGCACGTCAAAATTACACTATTTTGATAGGAAAAAAGAATGTCCTAGCTAATGTATTAGCTCTTTATTCTGAACTAGTGTCAGCAGGCAAGATGTAAATACAGTTCAAGAAGTGGCTGTTCCCAATTAGCTTGTAAAAGCAGACCCCTCCCTGCAGATCATACCCCAGTTGTTCAGCAGGCACTCGGGGCCTGGGAAGCTTGTCACTTCACATGCAAGTGAGTTCAGAAGATGAAAAATGTATGCAATATTTAGGACTGATCCTGTGTCATCACAAAGTCTGTATGACATCTGCTGTAGCCATAATTCAGCTGCTTCCTCTGATAAGCATGGTTTATGTTGGCAGCTCTCTGTTGTCATTCCAGGCTCTGCTCTGTTCCCTAGTTAGCTGCCTGATAGCCAGGTCATTTGCTCCCCTCTGTGCTTTTCACATGTCAAGGCACAGTGACACAAACATGACATGAGTAAGAGGACTGCAAGGGGATGGGAAAAAGAGGAGAAAATTCTTCTTGGCCTGTGGGTGTTCCTCAGTGTGGAGCCTGGGGGTGGATTAAGTTGTCTGGCTGAGGGAGGTCCAGAGCACATTCTCCATGCATTTTGAGCAGTACACTCTAGGAATAAAACCAGGCATTGTTGGGAGATGTCTTTAAAGCATCCCATTGCACTTGAGTGTATACAGGAGTTTCCTTTAAGAAATAACCTATTTCCTCACTCTCCACACTTCAGAATGGCTGTTCCTTGCTTGGATGCAGCTAAACCTCCCTTTTTCTCTCTGGCAGACTTGTGGCTATGCTCTGCACAAGATGATTACTACAGATAATACAGGACAAAAAGAAATTCATAGCCCTCCTGTTCTTCTTCTCAGAAAAGAAAGCCTCCTAAGGTAGGCTCCAGCACCTGCAAGAGGGTCTGGCTGTAGCTCTCCCACTACCAAGGCTTCTGGTGCAGATGTGTGTGATACTAAATTGTGAAGGGGTGAGGAGTCTTTTCTCTTGGAATTTAGGCCTGCACAACCTTAACTTCCTACTTAACACTTACCAGCTGAGCTGCCACGCAAGCTCTACATCTGCTGTGAAAGGTCTGCAGGGTTAGAGCCTACACTGAACCATTTTGCTCTTTAGAATAATCTTTTTTCCTGGCTATATTAGTCTCATTTCCTTCAGCTGTTTCCTTCCACTGCCAAGGTCTTCAGAGACTTGTCTTTTAAGCCTACCACCCTTGTTCTCAAAGTTGCTTGAACAGCCATTTGCTTATTTACTTTTTATAAAACTCTGTAGAAGAAATGTCAATGAGGTTATAAGCAGAAAAATGCTTTTAAAGCAAGGTTTGTTAAATTGTTATGATTTTCAGCCATTGCCTTGCCTAAGTCATTTTTTGTCCCACAATGTTATTTTCTCCTTTTTGTATATGGCTTGAACGACACTTAAAGCTGTGCATATTTTGTTAAACCATGGCTGAAATAAACAATGGTTTAGTAATGTAATCCCTTTATTTCAATAACAAGACATGAATGGCATCTTTCCCAAATGTGCTAAATAAATTACCCAAAGAAACCAGAATGGTAAAGTCCAGTACATTTTCCTCTCCTCACTCTCATTTCAGAGATTATCTGTTTAAGTGCATAGACAGCTCAGAGGTCATTTGCACTTCTGTCTGTGGAGAATCCCACATTGCAGTTCCTCTCCGTGACCTCTCAGGACAAGCTCTTGGCTTATATGATATCAGCATTGGACACCACCAGAAATTGCCACCTCATGAACAGAAAGATCTGCAGAAAATGCTGAAGATGGCCCAAGCTGCCTGCTCTGAGATACTGAATCTGTCTTCAGAGGAAGCAGAACCAACCTATGTACTGGGTATTGTGCATCCAGAGTGAAATTAGTAAAACCACCTCTAAAGCATAATTCCTACAAGTATGGAAAGACAAATACAAACCTTTGGTACACATAAACAACCCCTGAGCAAGCCTAAGTGCTTAGCAGAGTCCAGTTAAATAGAACGTTTAGATTTTGATGCTGGTTCACAAGGTATTTTGTGCCCAAGTCCCACTGAAATCAAATCGTTGCCCTCAGGGATCTAGCATGTCTTCCTCAGAACTGCCCCAACTAAGATCAAAATAATTTGAATGTCACAGTTCCAGAATTACCTGTATGCCTGAACCTTCATGGTCTCAGGGCCTTTGCTTGCCCCTGAGGCAAGTTTTGTCTCCTTCTCAAGCACTTGCCCATTTTTAAAAGTTTCATAGGATACTTGAGCTCTATGCAAATCCCTCAGTCAAGGAGACAAAGAGTTAATCATAAACAGGGCCGAGCCTTTTGGTCATTAATATAAGTCTTGAGAAACACATGTTTCTGAGAAACTTCTTGAAAGGTTTGCTTTTGATTCCAGAGGCAGAACACACAGGACGTTTGAGGCACGCGGGGATTCTGTTCCACCGGTTCATGCTGCAGGACCTGCGGGAGTGCATCCAGAAACTCAGTGCTGAGACCTTTGCTGAAATGAAGAGCTGTGCAGAGCCACCAGCTCTGGTTCAGAACATAGTGAAGGCTGTGCTGTTGCTTTTCCATCCAGATTGGAAGGGCTCAGAGAAGACTGAGAACTGGAGTCAGTGTATACTGGTGAGACTTCAAAATGTTGAGACTCTGTTTTCCGTTCTTCCTCCCCCAAGAAGATGCAATGAAATTTGCCAAGGGTGACTTGGCAATTAACTAACAGGTTTCCTATATGCTTGACTTCACCATCTTTAATTCTGTAACCCTCTCTCCAGTTCTTCAGCACCACCTGACTCTTTTTGTTCTCTGCATTGCAGAAACTTGATGACAATTTGATTCAGGAGATTTATTGCTTTGATCCAACTGCTGCATCTGTGCAAGTTCAAGCAGAGCTGCTGCTGGACTGCATCACTGGTAAATATCATTAACTAATTGTGAGATTACCAGACATGGCTCAACAATGAAACAGTGTCAGTGGCAACCTTCAGCTGAGTGCTTTTAAGGTCCTTCTGTCAGAAATTAACTTTGATTTCACAACAAATTAAACAATAGATAAGGCGTCCCAAATATCTGCAGTCTTTTTTGGTCAATAAAAGTCAACCTGTTAAATTTAGAATCAAAATTCACTGCCTTAAGGAAAGGGGAGCAGATCAGCTTTGAAACTTACCAGAACAAGTGACCTCATTGTAAACCTACAGATAAACATGTTAGGAATGATGGTTCTTTTGGCAAGTAAGTCTACCTCAGACCTTTTTGCCCTGCCCGAGGAGCTGACCCAGCTTCAAACAGCAATATGATTGTGGGAGGACAGTGTGAGCCCTCCTCTTTGTAAACACCATCTGCCAGGTACTTAATGTACTTGGTGGCTATATTCAGGAGCTGGGCTTCAGTCTGTCTTTCTCTCCTTCAATAAATGTGAGTGGTTTTGGTGCCAGAGCAGTCAAGAGGCTGTTATGATGTGTAATATCTCTACAAGAGAAATGACTGTTGTTCTTGTTAAGATCTCTCCCTTGATGATCTAATGCCAGACTGAGAGGCCTGTTAAAAATCAAATGTGGACAAGACTTGTTAATTTAGCTGGGAATATTTATCAACAGTACCCTGCCTACTGATGACCAGTGAACACTTAATGCAATCATAGTTCCTTTTCATGTGTTCTCCTCATACATTTTTAACTAATTCACTGGAGAGAACTAAGCAGGCCTACAGCATCCAATCTTCCTCCAGTTAGGGATGTAAAAGTAACTGAAAGAACAGAGCTTTGGCAAACTGCTAGTATTCTACAAAATGTTGATTTCCCAGGATGGAACTTATTTTGAGACAGCAGTGTCAGCTCAGTGGTGTGAATGCAGGTATAGAGTTAGGCACAGTTAGAGGAATTCCTCTAAAATGAACAGCAGTGCTCACACGTGGTGCATGTTGTATGTTCCATGTACATGTGCTGTAATACAGAACAGAACACAAAACCATCTACACTCTAGTGAAACAGCAACCTTTAATGGCAAGATTCTGTGGTGACCTTTAACAGAATTTTGTGAAGCACCTCTAAGCTTGAAAAAAAAAGCACTTTTTAAATAACATTTTTAATTATCAAATGTTTAGCAGTAAACCACAGCAGGGCCCCTTGTACAACAAGGGACCTATCACAATACAAAAGAAATTACAATGAAAAAGGCAGCACTCTGTGCTTCAGGAGCCACTGTCACAATAATGCCACGTGCTTTTCAGAGCACCACCACGTTCCAGGGTGGAATTACTGCACTTGGGGGAAACCCCACTAATGGGATGATCTTATTTTGGGGCAGCACTGCTCACGGTTTTGACTTGGCTTTTGGAGTTTCCCTCTTGTTTGTTGCAGGTGTCCCCAGAGCAGCGGTGTGGCAGCTCGGCTGGGCTCCAGCCCAGTACCTGTACCACTGGGTGCACACCTGCCTGGCACTAGCAGAGATCACCAGGAGCCTGCACAGTAACCAAGCTCCATCTTTAGCCCTTTTTGCCCCAATTCAATCTCTTCATTCCTCATCTGACAGTGATTCCGGTAGTTGACAACTTTTATTCCATTAACTGTTGCATTTTTTTTTATGCATAGCTATTAAGTATTTGTTAAGATGGTAGAAAGTCTGTTAGGGATTATTAAGAAAAAGCAATACAAACATTAAAGGAAACAGTTTTGCTAATGTAGTTACATCTGCTATAATCTGCTTTACATTAAAAGCTGGATTGAAGGGTTTGGTTTTTTATTAATTCTAGTAAGAAAGAGAGATGCAGGGAAGAATTTTACTCCCAAGCTACAATGCTCGTGACACAGCAAAAAATCTCAAGGTTCAGTATCCTTAAGTTACTTTTTAGGAACATTTTGAACTAAAGGTTGTTAATCAGCATTTTGCCAAGTTCTTCTAAATGTGTTGTGGAAAAATCCTACACTTTCAATATAGCAAAACCAGCTTTCTTATTGGGATAAAGCTCGAGATTACAGCCAGCTGCACTGTCGCCAGCAAGATTTCATCTTTCCAATAATGTTTCTTTTGGCAGAATCCCTTTTTGAAATAAAATTTTGGGAAATGAAACTCCTCTTTCTTTCTTTAGGCGGCAAGAAGGGACGTCTCCAGGCAGCTGATGACTGGAGGGGCAGGGTGGCTTCTCACACCCGCTCGCGGGAGCGGCGGCCACCGGTTGCGGCGGGGTGGGCGCCTCAGGGGCTCTGGGAACCTCAGGGGCTCTGGGAACCTCAGGGGCCCTTCCCGCGGCCCGGCCCGCGCGGGGTCTCGTGGCGGCCCGCTCCCGTGAGGCGCTGCCGACCCCTTCGGTTCCGCTCGGCTCCCCTCGGAGCGACGCGGGCTGCCCGCAACTGTCTTCCCGGTATCGGCAGTTTCGCCACTCGCCAGGGAGCTGTTAAAAAACTCGTCCCCCGCCTCTGACCCTCTCCCTCGGCTCACTGCTTCCCTTCTGGAGCGGGACCGCGGCGCGGTGCGGCGGGAGTCTCCGGGGCGGGCTGGGAAGAGGGGAGGGTCTAGGCTGCGAGGAATCTGCGCTGCCAGAACTGCAGGCGGCTCTACTTGGCGACGGCAGCGGCTGGGACAAGATGGCGGCGTTGGGCAAGCAGTGAGTGACGGTGGAGCTGGGGCTGTGGGGCCCCCGCCGTGCTTCTCGGGGCGGAGGGTCTGACCGAGCTCTGCTCAGCGGGGCAACGGCTGGGGGGAGCCATGGGGCCGCTGCAGAGGGCGGGGACAGGCCTGTCTTCGGCCTGGACGAGCTCTGACAGAACACCCGCCTGGGCTGTAGGAGGGAGGCTCTCTTGAGCCGGCTGGCCTATGTCTACCGTGTAGCCTTACCGTGTTGGGCTGAATTTAAAACTGTATTTAAAAACAAACAACAAAGCAAAACCAAAACAGTGGGAAGGCATCGGCAGCTGCTGCGGTGACGCCAAGGGGTAGTTTTCACTCTTACGGAGTAGAATCCCCTCAGGGTTCCCACACAGCCCGTGGAGTAGCTCCCACCCCCCTGAGCAGCGGCCGGAGGTGGCCCAGGTGCGGGGGCACCGGCTGGGGCTGCCCGCGGCATCGCGGCTCCTGTCCGAGGGAGCACTGTGGGGATGTGGGTTCAGAGCACACGGAAGCAGCTCGTTCGTCACAGAGATGTTGTGCCTTACGGAATCGTGGAGTTCTCCGACTCAGTGCTACAGCCTCTGACGAACTATTTACGCAGTGATGGACACAGGGAAGGGCAGGTGGGGGGAGAAATTCCTGATTTAGAGATCATTACCAAAACGACAGGGAGTGTTTCTCATCACAGAGACTGGCTGTGTCAGCAGCGGAGTTCTGTGTGTTGAGTTAATCAATCTCTGCACGACATAAGCTATGAATCTTGTCTTCTTTTGCTGTGGCTGTATCTGTATGTTGGTGGTTTACACTGCCATGCAAAAGAAGTGAACTTCTTATTGCCCCCACAAACGCAATTAGTGTCTAGTGTAGAATAAGACTAAATTTCTAGAGATGAAACAGTAGTAATTTCTTAATCCTCTGAGGGAGGGGAAAAAAAACCAAATCACTTAGAGAACCGTGGACTAGAGAGATTTGTGGCCTAATTTAGGAATATCATTGCATCCCAAAAATTTCCATAGAAAAAAACAGGATCTGTGGGAGAAGCCAGCAAGTGTGTGGCAAGGCTGAGTGCACTGCTGGCTGTGCTGCTTAGAGCTACACTTGATACATTATGTTGATGCTGATTGTTTGTTTCTTAAATTATGAAGGTTTGGAAATGCTGTGTGTTATGTTGTGAGTAATGTTAGTGGTAACTTTTAATTTTTTCCCTAGATACGGGCTCATTATGCCCAAAAAATTGCCGCAGAAAAATCTCGTTTCACAGAAACTGTCAGCGTTTGCAGATGAGTCTGATGAAGAGGTCAGTTCAACAGTTTTCTTTTCTGAAATTTGCCACCTATCCTGCAAATTATCAATTTAAACCCTTAATGCCTGCACCAGCTGATGGCAGTGTCACTAAGATACGTGTTTTCATGTTGGATTTGGGTGTGAAATACGATCTGTGTTCTCTTTAGTGCAAGTTACATGGAGGTGATGAGTTAATTGTTAGTTACCTTCTGTCACCTCTTCCAACAGTTCATGACATGTGACAACCTGTTTGCAAGAGTTAACAGTATCTAGCTTTTAAATAAAGCTATCATTGATAAATATGTCTGCAAATAGACCAGGAGACTCAATAGTTGTTTCTCAGGTGTTAACCTTAAAGTGTAGTTGTTAACTGTATTTTATCCTTCAGCTCATTCACCCCAATGAGATGTAACTGATGTATTATGTTCACACTCACTATAAGCACAAGCAAAGTTGTACAACCCAAAAGTTCTAAAGAAAAAAAGAGACAGGTAGTAAGAATGAATTGTGGTTCTGGAAGTACTCTCAATATTTGTAATACTAGATAGAACAATACACAGCTTTGCTGTGATCAGAGTTTCTTGGTACTCTGGGATGTATGACTGTATTACATGGTGTTGATATTGTTCTTTTCTATAGTGTCCTTTAATTTTTATGGTTTTAATAAATACTACCTTCAAAATACTGGCTTTCTACCTGTCCCAGCAGAGGGTGCTGTACACTATAGAAATTACACTTCTGGATGGGGGAGCATCCAAGAGCTAGGGTGGTCTATAGGCTGGTTGGATACCTTACAGAAACCCAACTTCTGAAACAGAATTTTTGAAGGATTTAAAGCAAGCTTCATAGTTTATGGGTAAGGAATAGAAACTCAGATTTGTGGAGATGAACTCTCCACGTGAAAGGAACTTCCTGGACATAATGTTACGATTCCCCGGGTTTTATTGATCAGAAATCACTTATGATAATTTAATAATAATGTAATTATGTGTCTATTTAACTTTTTTCCCCACAAAGCCCAGAAAATAGACTTCACATATATCCGTAGCCTAGAATTTTAACTTTGAAGAAGTTGAAATCTAAAATCAGTTGAAATTTAGAAATAGAACCTGTGACCTGATGTTTTCCAGATCCTGAGGATGAGCTTGAAGTGATCTGTTGCCATTAAACATTTCATGACAGGTCTGGGAACCTTCCTGAGAGTGGGGCTATCTTGCATTTTTTCACTTCTCTGTTTTCTCTTAATATCCAAACATTAAAGCAACATAATGAATGGTAATAATAATAATATATGATGCTGTCTACTAACTTCCACATTAACAGAGCAAGTATCCTCCCTTTCAGAAAGGCTAACAGATTCACTACCAGAGTCTGCTATAAAGACTCTTAAAAGTTGTCATGCTCATCAGTATGGTACATACCCAGCAAAAAGTAATAATCTCATAACTGCCTTTATCAAAGAAGATAATTTTTTAAAAAAGCAAAATTACTTTATTAGTTCAATAATAATTTCAGAGCTTTTCAAGATAAGGAGCAGTATTTGGGAGGGGTTTCATTTCCTGTGTGCTGCCTTATCAGTCAGAACTACATCTCAAATGTCTGGAGATTGTATATTTTTAACTGAACTCTAATAAAGTTTGTACTGGGAAATCTGCACACCTGACTTGGTCTGTGATTATATACCAGATACCAAACTTTTGCTCTCTTTTTTTAAAATGTTACTATGCATTTTTCATTAAGACTTTGCCTGTACCCTTGCAGAAGGAATCTGAAAGGATCTTTTGCTGTGGCTAAGTACATTAATGCATGCTAGTTGCTGATGAAGATGATTAGTTAGTTCATAAGAAGCAGAACATCTGGGGTGGAAATTTTTTTTAAATACAGTGCTGACTGGGAAAAAGTAGACCAGGCAATTACAGTTACTTCTAGCTAATATAGTTCTAAATTACTTGCCTTGGAAATGAGGAATCGTTGCTATCTTTAAAAAATGGGGGGAAGGTTGTTACCCCTAGGAAAGCCTGTTGTAGACAGTGGATGTTAGAGCAACAAACTATGATATGTTAGAAATAAGTTTTCATTCTGGCTTACTGTTATTTGTGATACATCAGTATCACAACAGTAGGTGCTAATTTCAGGAGAGAGATGGTGGAGTCAGTGTGGACAGTTCTGTGAATGTATCAGCTTGATTTGCTGGTTTATTTAGTGACCATCTGAAAGATAAATGGAGTGCTCAAGCAGGCACAAAGGAAGAAGCTAAAAACAAGCAGGAAACTATATCCTGTTGTAGACTCATATTTTTGGTTTTGCTCACAGATCTTTCCATTCACTTAAATGACTAAAAAAAAAGTATGGCTGAAAAAAAGAGATTGGTGAAGCTTTGAGTATTGATGATGGCCAGAGTTTATGGAACAGTTTTCATGCAATATAAGACCAAGTAGACTGAAGGGGTTTTAGAAAAGAGATCACTGAGGAGAAGGAAGTGGGGAGGACTAACTCAAGAGGATGTGTGTAAAATAAAGAGTGATTCAGAGAACATAAAGAGATTTTGCCATTTCTCATAATATGAGCAGTAGGATATATTAGGCAATTACCAAGTAACTGGTTTGCTTTAAACAAAAGGAAGCTGTTTTTTCTCTCCACACAATATATAATCAACTCACTGAACTCATTGCCACAGGATATTGTGGCATGGTCAAAAATACAAATGGATTCAGAAATTATTAGTCAAATTAAGTGATCCTCTTGGTGCCAGACAATGGTCCAGGTGCATCCTTGAGTTTAGGAAGTCCCTAACACATGCAGGTTTCTTGAGTTCCCTGAGCTTGCTGTGCAGTCAATAGGGATGCAGATACTGCTGGGGCACAACTTGCCTCGTTTTGAAGTAGACACCTGAAGTCAATTACATGCATTTTTCCCTCAAAGTGTCTATTTCTCAGGCTAGCTCAGTGTAAGGGGAAGCTTTGCATTCTGTGACTGGCTGGCTGTGCTGCTTTCACTGGCTGATGGAGTAGAGCTCCAAATTATCCTGCTGTTGCTGTTTGGTCAAATGTTTTTTCTGCACATCCAGTTTTAACTGGATGGTTGTAGTGAGAGTTTAAAATCCAACTACATATAATCTGCCTGAGGTTACTGAAGCATTTCATTTCCCTTTAAAATGTATTTAACTTTAAACAAAGGTAATTTATTTTCTGTGTCTAGTGCAAAGCAATATGTAGAGAATTCACAACAGTAGAGGGCATGGCCCCATCAGAGGTCTTTCATAACAGGTTATATTAGAGCAGAAGCATCTTTTGGTTTTGAAAAAGGAAAGGAGTGATGTCTTATGTTGTCAGGAAGTACCATGCCTGGGGTTTTGGTAGAAACCACAAATGCTTTCCCTTAGGAGGCAGGCCTTTTATTACTCCTTTTTTTTCTTTTATTTCCCAGTTGTCTCCCAGCTATCTTCATGGTGTTGTAGGACTCGGAGTCTCATTTGTAAGAGTTTCTCAATTTGCATGGACTCTGGGTAGTTTCACAGGATAGGGTTAAAAGTTGTTCTCCTTCCAGAAAATACTAAACTATAAGCTTTGTGCTTCAGAAGAATAGCTTGACTGCAGGGAAAGGGAAAGTATGAGACAGATTGCTGAGCTTATAGGGCCTTTAATAAATGGATGGTTGATAAGTAAAAACAATACAAAAGAACGGGAAGTTCTCATCTGTCAGAGCTCATAGCACAGCAGGAAATTGTCAACCATAAACCATTAGGGAAGGTGTTTGTTTTTTGTGAACTTACTGCCACTCTAGACAAACAAATTGCAGGTGGACTTCCCTACAGTTATATGTGCAATAACCAGGATCATATATTACTTTTGTGTTTATGCAGTCTTTGTAGATCAACACCTTTCTTTCATGTAGGCAGACAAGGAAAACATTTTGAGCAGTTCTTCAAATATTTTGGTGGAATAAAGCTTGTTCTGTAAATAGAACTGCAGAATCTGTTTTGTCTTTTACTGAGCCTTTTCTTCCTGGCATATTTCAGGGGAGATTCTTCTCTGTTTGGGTACCTTTCTGTAAAACCAGTGTAAGAGTGTCTGAGCAAGGAATCCTTCAGTGATGACCCTTAGTATCTTAAGCAGGGGAGCATCTTCTTCCCCAAGAGCCAGGAGGAAGTCTGGGTCTTCTGTGTAATGTTGGTGTGTGTTCCACTGCCAGTTTAAAATAGTTTGCATATTGAGAAGTTTGTACTGACTCATTAATAGCATTTTTAAAAGAAAGCAGATGACATAAAAATTAAGTACAGTATTTTAAATTTTAAACAGCTCTTCAGTCTTGAAAGCCAGAGGTAATACTAGATTAATAAACCCAGGTTTCTCAGAGTTTCTTTTAAACTAAATAATCCACTGTCTGGTTTCCCCAATAAACCAGCCAACTACATAAATAAATAAGAGCCTGTATCCAGTTCTAGTCCAAATACTCAGCAAGGTGCAGTGTTGAGGGTGTAGCCCCTGGTACCACAGCAGACAGTGTGTTGCTAATACCTGCCAAGCTCCGCTCGCTAAAGCCTGAAGCGTGTCTGCCTGCTCCCCTGGGTGTCTGCAGCTGGGTGAGGGAGAGCCTGCTTTCAGCCTGCTTTCCAGGGCTGTGCAGAACTCACTGCAGGGTTTTTCTTCCATGAAAGTGCACATTTCCTTTATTATTGTAGCCTAACCTAAATCTAAACAAGGTTTAGCATTTTCAAAGTGGGTGGATTTGTATCAAAGCCTGTATGTAGCAATTAAAGCACCAGGAAAAGTTGGAATATGTGCCCTTGCTAGTTTCTGTTTTTCCTTGCCTGTAAGTCCCTCACTTGGAGTGGGCTAGGAAGGAATGTTTTGAATATGCTGTGTCTCTGTTTTTTCTGATTGCAGTATTCTTTATGAAATAAGTCCTAGCACGTTTATGGCAAGTGAGCAAAGGTCTGAGTGTCCAGAATTCAGTGGATGCAGTTGGGTGGTACCATAGGTACCTCTAGAAATAGTGGCAGTGTTGCCTTAGCACCTTCTCTTGCTGAGTTTAGAATTACTTGGTACTACCTTTCTGCCTTTTTTTTTTTTCTTCCTTAAACAACAGCTACACAGAAGCTTGCAAGTCTTTTTATTATTTATGGTTTGCAGAAAAAAAATCCCTTAGGGGTGATCACTCTGTGTACCTGTTAGTCCCATACGACTTGTAAACTCACTAACCATCTTAATAATCCTTGGTGGGTGGCAGAGGTCCCAGAGACATTGCACCCCTTTGGTCTCTATGAAAATTGGTAGCTGGGTAAAGAGAATTTGTGATTTTAATCTTTCTGAGAGTTGAGGAGGAGCTGCTGACTGACTGCTCAGCACAGGCTAGCTGTTGGTCACACACAGTGCTGCCCACCTGCTGAATCAAGCAGGCAGGGTGTCTGAGGAGATGAAAGAGACAGAGGGCACAAAGTCACATATAATGAAACTCCATTCATTCTGCTGCTCATGGCACAACTTGTTCCCTTATTCTGAAATTCACCAGTGAAAAACAGTTGGACTGTTCACAGTCTGTCATGTAGACAATTGTGGAAAAGCACTTTTTTTTTCTTGTCGACACGTCTGCTATAATTGTAATAGCTTAAGAAAGAGGGGTCATGACACGTTGTTATTATATTTTAAACAGTGAATTAAATCAAAAGGCTTCATGTTCAGGGGATCTGTTTGAATTTACATGGTGCTAACTCTTGTTTGATTTCAGAACATCCTAGTCCCTGCTGCCAAGCTCCCTTCTAGT
The DNA here is from genome assembly GCA_020745705.1 of Hemiprocne comata. Classification (NCBI taxonomy): domain Eukaryota; kingdom Metazoa; phylum Chordata; class Aves; order Apodiformes; family Apodidae; genus Hemiprocne; species Hemiprocne comata. The sequence goes on from CM036605.1 coordinate 2,861,499, forward strand.
TGGTTTCAATTTTTAAATTCTATTAAGAGCTGATTACATAAGTCTCTTTGCCTTTTAAAAATGTGATATAGAGCATGTATTAAAGTTAGAAAACTTGGGAAGCCGCCAAAATGCAAAATGACTTTTCCTTTCTCTTTCTGCTTTTTAAGATTAAGAGATATTTAATTACATAAACAAGAATACGAGTCCTGTCACTTACAGAGACTCTTTTTAATAAACAGTATTATCTATTGGTTGAGAATGTACAGTTTAGTTCAACCCTAATTAAAAGACATAACTAAATAAAATGCAACACTTTTTTAAAAAGACACTATTACTAGAAAACATGTTTTCTGTAGTGGATATGTTTTGTCTTAGGGAAGATTAGTGTTGCTATTTTCTGGCAATATTAATCTTGAATAAACATTAACATTTGAAGTACATGCTGTTCAAATCAGCAGTATTCTGACTTATATTGAGGTACTGCAGTACTTTGCTCATGGAAAAGGCTGATTCATTGGATGCTTGTAATGAACTTTTCCTTTTTGTTGCTTACATAAAATACTGTTGAAGTGAGAGACTGACATATTATGGGACTATTTTGTAGTTGTTTGTTAGAATGGTAGAAAAATAGTATGAGTTGTGTCAATATAATTAATTTTACTTCTGCAATGTTTCCTTCTTACAGCCATCTGTTGGTGCAAGTCTGCAGAAAGAAGCATTGAAAAAACAGGCAATGAAGCAGGTAAGTGGGAACTCCTCAAATTAGGAAATTACTTCATCTATTCTTTTTTATTAAATAACTGCAGTAACATAATTGTGCAACTTCAGAGTTAGACTTACCCTTTAAAAAATTCCATGTAATGTTATGATTTTGTGCATTGGTCTGCAGCACAAGACTTTCTTTAAAACTTGATTAGAAATTCTCAGAGCCTTTCCTCTAGCAAATATTTTGTTTCACCTTTCTGGGCAAGATTTTCCTTTTTAAAATTCTTCTGGCTATAATCAGAGTAGATGAAAAGCTCAGTGAAAAGTGAGGTTTAACACAGAGCTGGTCATAGTTGCAAACACAATAAATTTTCTGATTTAGTCAGTGCTAACAAATACACAAGATGTTGAAGTTTCTTTTGAGGCATTGAATGCACTGATGTTTTTAGAATTTCTCAGTTTGTTTCATTTATTATTATTATTTAAATTACAATATAGGAATAAAATATTTGAAAACAGTAAAAAATCTAATGCTTCTTTTTTTGCATCTTCCCCTTTTTTTGCCTTTTAGACTAAATTGGAGATTCAGAAGGCTTTGGAAGAAGATGCTACAGTGTATGAGTATGACAGTATTTATGATGAAATGCAGCAGAAGAAGAAAGAAAGTAATGCCAGAGTGTTATCTGGAAAAGATGACAAAAAGGTCAGTACCTGAAGATGTTATGCTGTCTGTCTTACCTCTGTATGCTTGGAGGTTGCTTAGCTTTTAAGATTTGCCAAATGCATTTTCTTGTACTCAAATCCTATTACATAAGGCAGCAATTTGCAAGAATTTTGGCAAAGGTACTAGTTCACCAGGTACTTGAGAGTCCTGATCCAGTGGAATTCTGGAGGGCAGCAGACTACAAGGTTCCCCCCAGTTTGTGATGTAGGTAGAGCCTGTCTTTCTGTGTATCAATGGCCTGATACTGCTTCTGATAATGAGGACTCTTTGGTTATTAAGCCAATGAACTTAAAGCATCCTTCCTCACTCACTCCTGTCCTTACTGGAGGACTGTCAGGAGACTGAAGTAATTCACTTTGATAGGTAAAATGTGAGGTGATTTCCACAGCCTTGTTTCAAACCACTGCTGACTTACCCTGACAAGTGGTATTTTCACTGTTAGTTACTCTATTTCATTTGAAAGCCCTTGTCATGTTATGTGGGTATAAAAGGGGGCTCCCCCCTCCTTCACAGCCATAGAGAGGCAAGACTATTACAGGACAGAAGACAGAGGGGTGAGAAATCAAAAGACATTTAATTTCACTCAGAGCAAAAATCATCCTAGACAAAGATGGGCTGGCTGTTTTGATTGAATGCAGCAGGCTCTTTTGTTATTGGGAAGCATGTTGTGTCAGTGATCTGAAAGGGAATCTCAGGTCATTTCAGATAACTGTCAGACACTGTGAGTAAATGTTAGTCTAGCTTCTGTCAGTTTTCTTCCATTACCAACTTTCTTCAACATCTTCAGCATTCCCAATTTGTGTTTTCTCAGCCACTGTCATTATCTCTCAACATTACACCTTTTTCCCCTCCTATTTTAGCCCAGATACATCCAAAATATCCTCAAAGCAGCTGAGATTAGGAAGAAGGAGCAAGAGAGAAGAATGGAAAGAAAAATTCAGAAAGAGCGTGAAATGGAAGGAGGAGAGTTTGCTGACAAGGAGGCTTTTGTGACTTCAGCCTATAAGAAGAAGCTGCAAGAAAGGGCTGAGGAGGAGGAAAGAGAAAGAAGAGCAGCAGCTGTGGAGGGTGAGATTCACACTGAAATAATTCTCCTTAAAAAGAAGTATGGCCTTGTACATGATTTACAACCTTGTCATCGTGCTTCTCTGTGAGGCTTGAGATAATTAAAACCAAAAAGGATCAGATAGCAGACACTGAACCAGATTCCACTTGTCTGCTATGAGGAACAGAGGAAGCTCCTCTGTATGTCAGCACTGTTTGGGGTGGCTACTTGGAATTTTTGGGGAAGGGTCAGTTGTTGAAGTAAGACTTTTAAGCCTGGGGTGCAGTGATGCTTGCACTCCTTACTTCAGGTAGTCTGTACAGTGTCTCAGGAATAGGTGTAAAGAATAGGATGTAAGTTCATAAGATAAATCAAGTGGCAGTGGACCTCTGAAGACCTAGCGTTTTGCTCCAAGTGTGGTCTGCTTTAGGGTCAAAGCAAGTTGTTCTGAGCTTTTTCCACTCTGGGCTTGAAAACCTCCAGGATGGAGGTTGCAGTTTTGGTGGTGTCCACCAACTGAGAGTTGTGGCAAACGGGTATTTGTGGCACAGTAAATCCAACTTTCTACTTTCTTTCTCTTAGCATACCTGGATGTGACCAAACAGAAGGATCTCAGTGGATTTTACAGACATCTTTTAAACCAGAGAGTGGGGGAAGAAGAGATGCCTAAATGCAGCTTCCGTGAAGCCAGGTAGGATGTGATTCCAGAAGGCTTTCAGATATAACCCAGCTTCTGGCTGTTTGTGATTCCAGACTCACTGGAGCACTGTAAGAATTAGACAGCACTAAACCACTGGTAGGTTAAGCTGATTACTTTAAACAGCTGATTAACTGGTTGGGAAAATGTCTAATGATCATCACTGGTATAAACTGTAAGACAGAAGCAAGCAGGAGAGGGATACCATTTAAAAAATATTAAGAGAACAGTCATGCTTTTAGTACTTCTTGCTATAATTCTAGCCTACATTTACTTTGGCTTCTGTAATATTTGGCAATCTGCAGTAAGTTACATATTTTGTGTGGAGACAAAAGGCAAAATAATGAGCATTGAGGTGAGTCGTAGGAAATGATGTTGTGATAGGAATTTCCTGAAAAGCACGTGAGTCTCTAAATTTGTGCTTATTCCACATTTACAGGTTCAGAAAAAATAAATTTGAGTGTTGATGCTGTGGTAAAAGGAAATATATAGAGAAATATATAGGAAATCCAGTGGGAATATTTTTAAATCTTAATATATGCACATTCCAAAGCAAAGTAATGAGATGAAGCTGAATTATTTATGTAGTTGAGATGGTGAAATTCTGCCCCATGGATAAATATGGTGAAGGGGGTATGTTTCTTACATGCAACAACTGATCATTTGAAACAATTAATTCAAGGCTGAACCTCACTTGAGAGAGGCCTTAAACCTGGATGTCACTAGTTAGTGCTTGCCATCACAAAGAAATGCAGCTTTCACTAAGAGATCTTCTAGATCTGAGACTGGGTTGTTAGAAAGTAAGTTCTTACCTTAAATGAAGAAAGGATCACAGTGAAGTTACTCAGCTGTCTGAAATAAGGGAATTCTCCATTATGTCTGTAGTATAAGGCTATGCCACCTTATTGGAGACAAATAGGGAAAAGTAGTGTAAAAAAGAAATAGGAAGTAAGAATTACTGACTGGAAAAAAAGCAGAACAGCTTCCTGAATCTAAGCAGAAAATGGGAAATTTGAAACGTGGCTTGTGTGAGTAAATATGTCCTTACCTGTCAGAAAAGAATGGCAAAGCACAACCTTTCTGTCTGCTGCCCAGATTGGTCCTCCATGGATCAGCTTTTTCTACTTAAGAACCTGTGAGCTGTTAAAAGTTAAAGAATTTCTATCTAGCCACAAGAGTGAGATCCTCAGAAATACTGGATTAAAAAAATCTACTGCTACTACAACCAGAAGCTGTGTTCCTCCCTCTGTCAGTAAAACACAGAACCTGCTGCTTCTCTGCATCATTATTTCACATGAATAGAGGAACAAACACATAGGAAGAAACATGTAACTTGCCAAAAAGCTGACACAAGAATGCAAATCTCTGCCTTTTTCCTTAGATGGAGGCTACAGATACTTAACCATAGTCATTCTTTGAGACAAATGCATCAGCTCTCACACACCAATGAACCAGATACAGCAACTTAATACAAGTCCTTTGTGCTGGATTCCTGGAACCTGAGCCACAGATAGATTTGCTCTCTTAGACTTTCCAGCAGCATCACTTGCTTAAGTCCTGACCAGAAGTCAATTTGTAGAAAAGTCTGAGATTTCAGGCTGTGTAATGTTGTTTTTTTTCTTTTTTAACCTAAAATAATGTAGGATAAAGGAAGAAAAATCTGACAGTTCTTATGATGAATCCAACCAAAGGAACAAATGCCTGTATGAAAGACAAGGACTGAAGCCCTCTGCTAAGGAAGAGAATAATCTGGATGCTGATACTGACTTGGGAACTGACAGTAGTGATGATGATAAGAGACACAAAAATAGTAAAGTAAATTTGAAAAAGAAAAAAAGTAGAGAGGGCTCTGAGGGCAGTGAAGAGGAAGCTAAACGTCACAAGAGCCAGAGGCATTCCAGGTCACAGAGCTCATCCAGTGGGGAGGAAGAGCTGCACACAAAAGCTCAAACAAGTCATCTTACAAAGAGGGGAGAGAGCAGATCGAGCAGAAGGGGAAATGATGAACAATCCAGGGAAAGAGATTATGAGAGAAACAGGACCCATGAAAGGGATCACCCGAGGGAAAAGGAGGAGCGACATAGATACGGGGATCACTCGAATAAAGATAACTACAGAAGGAGGGAAGAGCAAGATGATAAACAAAGGGGGAAGGACAGAAAAGAGAGGGAGGGACATGGCAGAGAATGGAGGAAGGCAAAGGAGAGAGATGAAAAGGGCTCAGAAAAGGAACGAGAGAAAGAAAGAATAAGAAATGGTAAGGATAGATACAGTGACAGAGAGAAGGAGAGAGGAGACAAATGCAGAGAAAAGGAAGATCATGTGAAGGACAGGAGAGAGAAACATGGTAGTGATGAAAAGAAATACAGAGATGGGAGGGAAAGTAGTCCTGCATCTTCAGAAAAAGATGGGGAGACTGATCTGGAAAAAGAAAGAAAGGGAAAAGAGAGGGAGGTGGCTGAGAAGGGAAGATCCAGCTCTGAGCAGAAACGTAAAGCTGGAGAAGGGGAGAAAGAGGAGAAAGAACAAGCACCAAAACCATCTGAAAGCATGAGCAAATTTGCCAAAAGGAGCAACGAGGAGACAGTGATGTCAGCAAGGGACCGCTACTTGGCAAGGCAGATGGCACGGGTCAGTGCTAAACCTTACCTTGAGAAGGAAGAAGATTAATGTCCCTGTGATGGACAAAAACACTGCCTCTCAACCAAGAGGAAAAGCCACTGCTGCATGGACTCTAGTACAGAAGTAGAACATCAAGGTACTTCCCCTGGCAGCCCTTACTCCTTTCACCAGCTGAAAGTGAGCTCTGCTGAAGCCAATGTGTTCTCAGCCCTTAGCAGGAGTCACTGCTGCCCAGTGATGCTCTCAAAACAGAACCAGATCTGTAAAAGTGGGGAAAATGCAAGAAAAACAGCCTGAAAAATAACCTAGGAGATTTCTGTATGTAGGATGGTGTTTTGTAAGCAAATTGATGTAAGAATTTTGTATTTATATGTGGGCTTTGGTTTGGGGAACCCGATGTACAGAAACAAATAAAGTGTAACATACATACTAAAGCATGGGTCTTTTTTAGTGCTTGTGTTGTTTTGCTGCATCTTTTCTTTGTGAAATAAGGTGGATGAGTCTTTTCATGTATCACAGTCATATCTGCTTGTTCTGTTGGACATCACCTCTGTCATATCTGAGGTGATATTCTAAATCTGTCAGTCTGTCTGTACAGAGGTTCGTGATCTCCAAGCTATAACTTGGTAAGTAGGATATCTGACAATGGTCATAGTTATAAAAATACATTTTCAACATTTGTCACAATGGTTTCTTTCACTTTGTTTTGCAGTAAACTTACCACTTCCGTGCTACAATAAGGTGAACTAATAAAAAAAAAAAAAAGAGATTTGTTTCTCTAATACTATAGCAGACTTAATAATGAGATAAAATGTGAGTAAAATTAGATGTCAAGCTTGCCAATTTACAAAGACTTGAAATGGAATGAGCTCTATGTGTAAGTTAATTGAATAGCTAGGCACTTACACTAAGTGTGGATCAGTTTGGTTTTGTTGTCTTGGGTAAACACATGTAATGTGCATTGGTCCTTCTGATAGAATGAAAGTGCATTTAGCAGTGGGCCAGGGTTCAAATACTGAGGGAAATCCTCTGCTTTTTTGTCAAAGAAGCCTTGTTGGTGTAGTAAACTGGACTAGGTATTTTGCTTTTTCTTGAGATTGAGTTTTATCTTTGTTCTTCCCGTAAGAGAGAGGCAGAAGAGACATCTACAGATTGATTATGAATATTAAATTTATTACAATAACAGTTTACAGTACAAGGCACATACTGATGACTTACAATCAGCTTGCAACACTTGTAACTAAACAGCTGCATAAATTAATACAGGTGCATCATGTACAAGTCGGAGAGAATACTTAGTTCTGTACAGCTAAAACTCCAGTTTCATTCTCTTTGCTTAAAAGGCAAACATGATCCTCATTTACCAGTGTTATGAATTCCTTTTCACTGTTCAGAATAGAGTAGGATACACTCGTGGGATAGATACATGGAAGGTGAGCTGAAGAAGAAGGAATTTGTTTGTTTACCTCAAAACAATTGCAGTGCAGCCCATTTGGTAACAACTAGTTTTTGCATAAAAATGATGTTTAATGTGTGGCTATGTGCTGAGCTACCTGATAAATATTGGTTGCTCTAAATGTTTTCAGATGGATATGCAAAAGGTAGAAAAAGGATCAATAATAAAAATAAATGAAATCAATTTCTCAGTATTTCAACCACTCAGCAAAATAGAGATACTACAAAATGAATTTATCATAAGAAGATGTAGAAAACTTCAAACCAGTACGCCAGATAACAAAAAAAAAATGAAACTGCCTTGCAAGTTCAGCTTTTATAGAATGAAAACGTGAATGTATTTTATCTTTGCATTATTCAGGAAAATAAAAGCCTTTTAAATCCACTTCTGGAGGGCTTCCTTGCCCCTTGTTTCCTTGAAGACCTCAGACTGGGCTACCCTGGTGAAAAGAGCAAAGATCTAACATCACGAGTGATCTTCTGGATGTCTACATTGCTTTTTATGTCTTCAAAGAATTTTAAAAACTTTCACCACTCAGTACATCTGTACTCACATTATTCTCATTCTTCAACTGAGAAATTGAAGCTGAGTGTCCTGCTCTACACTGTGACTGTTGCAGGGCTTGTAGTAAGGGCTTCTTGACTGACTTCTAATACACTTGAAAACTGGCATTTCTTGGGAAGTTGCTCAGTGTTCTGTGCTGAAACCACCCAGAGAGACAATGTCTGTCATACATTCGTGTCTTTAAAAATACAAGTTAAAGATGCATCTTTTGCCATTTCAAATACAGGTAGAATAACCTTAGTAGTGTTGCACACTAAATAGCAGTGACTTCTGCAATTGTTACTCTGCAAATGATTCCCTTAGAAAGAATGTTCCCAGTTTCCATTTGTTTGCAAGGGGAGAATGGGAAACTTTGGCTTTGGTATAGAGAATGCTCATATTTAACTCAACCATTTCTGTCCCCACCTTCACCCTGTCCAGTGAGACAGATTTTTTTTTTGTTTTTCTTGTGGCAGTGAAAGAATATATTCCCTTTTTAAAAACAGTTCAGGAGTCTTGAGTTTGGAGTTCCAAGAGAACAGTCATTGTCCCTTTTAAGTCATTTCCTTATTGGAACTTGGGCTTGAGACCTGGAGTTAAGTGAACTCAAGTCACTAGCTGAAGGGTAAGAGACCTTCCTGCAGGAGGTGTCTGCACACCTAAGAACAACCTTGGCAGAAGCAGTGGAAAAGGTTTCAAACGGCAAAGGTGGCACCACTGCTCCCCTCCGGTATGGGAAGCTCTTTGTACCAACAGAAACCCTTCAATAGGTTTAATGCCTGAGGCTATGAATGCATGTGTAACCTTCACTGTAACAGGAGGGCACCTAGGTAGACCATGAGATACAAAAGAGACTTTTATCCTCTATTTTATTTTACTTCTGTTATAGTCTATGTGATAGAGTAAAAATACAATGGAAGTGTTTCTGTAAATTACAACTACTTAGCTTTATCTAAACTTCCATGGACCTGCAGCAAAACTCTTGTCCTCCAACTGACTTGGCAATTGCAGTCAGTCTGGAGGGCAGTTACATTTGGAGAGCATGTGTATACATATAATAAAGGGGTTAGTATGTGCACAGAAGTTAATTTATATAACAGTGCCTTGAAATTTAATATAAATGGTTCTTATGAGACTCAATCCTGCTGAACTCTACTCAGCTTCTTGTTAAAAAAGATTCCCCTCCGTTTCTTCTTCAGGGTGAAAACCAAATGCGTTCACATTAGGAGCTAATAAATCTTCAAAGTAGGTTTGTACAGTTTGCTAAACATACTTTTGTCAGTCAGCCAGAAGGATTGTTTTAAACTTTCTTTCTGTACTAGGAAATAATAGAAAAAGCCACAGGCTCTGGGAAATTTTAGGTGTGAAATTGAGTATAAACAAAATAAATGAAGGAAGACAGGGAAACAGGTCTTTTAAGATTCCAATTTTTGGCATTGGAACTTAAAGTCGTTGTTCATCTCTAGTTTCTTTGGGTGCAAGTGTTAGGCATGCCAGGAGAATGGTTTTATGAGTATCTACCTTTTTGGAAAACAGTGTAGTAAGTGCTAGCAACTTAGGGACTTGTCATGTAACCCAGAATGGGTTTTTGTCACTTGACTGGGTCTGAAGGAACATTACCAAAAATGCCTTTGTAGTATTTGTTATGCAAGAAACAATTAATAGAAACTGTTACCATTTACAAAATGCAGTCGATTGTCCCAAATGTGTGTGCTAATGTATGCAGAGCTGTGTATAGTTCTGCTCAGGATTGTTTCCTCTTCCTCTGTCCACTCTGCTACAAACTGAGGGACTGAAGAATTGACTAGTTGTTTTTCTAGTTTATAAACCCCCCTGTTACATGACTAATGTATGGCTGTCAGAAACCTCTCTGGGTTTTGCAATGTAGTTTAAGCAGGTAGAACCTCAGAAGCAAGTACGACATTGCCCAGTACAAAGGGTCACATGGAGGAAGAGACAGGAGTACTGCCACACACTGGGGATTCTACACCTACCCCTACTCCTCCTAGACTGGCTTACATGTCACACAGAGTCCCCAACAGCCCCCGTGCCCAGGTTGGGGGGGTGGTGTCTCATGCACACAGACATCCTCAGGTTTCCATGACGAGTTAGTTCTCAGTCAGTTCAGTCTGGTTAGAAGTGCACAGTAGATTCTGTTGAATTGCTTGGATTAATGTGCTGGAGGCATCATGTTTCCAAATGCCTTGTTATCAGTGATGTCACCTCCACTGAAAACTTCTGTATCTGTTGTCTCAGCTGGAAATGTAATTCTTAGATGTGGGGGGGGGGGGGAAGAGTGTGGGGAAAGTGACATTTCAAGCCCCCCCTCACTCCCCCAGGAAACCAGTTGGCTTATACTGCATTCATGCGGATGTCTCCAAAAGGAATTTCTGTAGCTGTTTCTGGAGTAATGCCTTTCAGAATACGCTGTTGGAAAGAAATCAGTATTAGAAATGGATTCATTTCCAAGGTAATATATAACATGACAGCCATTTGGAAAGAGATTTCTAATAAAAATATGACTGTGGTTTGAATTATACCTCTGGAGCCACACAAGTTTCAGGCTTCTGTTATCTCAGCACTATGAAGACATGAGGTGCTATAAAAGTGCAGAGTGTTATTTTTAAATTATTTGTAACATGTAGTATAAACCACAGTTTGGGAGATGTATTAATTCATTAGGACTTTGCAGCTTACTTGGATACCCTGAGCCAACTGAACACATTCTTTCTGAACTGGTATTTACATGAACTTTCAATAAATCCCCAAAATGTCATCACAGACTGGCACAGGTTTATGGCAGAGAAGTCTTATTAAGTGTGGGAGAGAAGAAGAAACTTGTTCTTACAGATATACCCAAGGAAACTAATCTTTCACTGACATGATAACGTGTCTTGTGTGATTTCTAGGAAAAGCCTCTGGTTCACCAGAAATTAAAATACTTTGACATTTCATATGAATAGGTCAGTGACCTCAGCAGGATCGGGGGAAATCCGTGAGTCAGCTGGCTAGGAACAGAACAGCAATGATCCTCAAACCCCAGGGCATCAAACCCTAGAAAAATCCTCATGTAATCTTTCTAGGAACCTCCTCATTCCTAACAGTCACACAGAAGCAACAGAGCATCCTGGATACCTCCTTAAGTGTTCCTGGAGTGATGATCAACCGATAGACCATGTAGATGGGAATACATATGATGGAAGAGGTTCCTATGCAGTAACCCACTGCTGTGGTCCAGTAGGGGTAATTATAATCAAAAAGCCGTAGCTCAGGAGGGTTGGACAGAAAGCTGCAAGTGACAAACTGGAAAAGAAAACAGCACTGAATGAATACATGTATTTCAGTGGCACACACTTAATGTAACACTTAACTGTCCCAGCATAGCCTTGCCCTAAAAAAAATAATGAAGGAGGACTCAAGAAGAATTGCTGAAAAAATCCTAAATTACATTAGTATGGATTTGAATAAAAACCAAAAAGCAACAAATAAAAACAACCCCCAAAAGCACTTTTGGATATCCAGACTTTCCTTCAGGAGCTTGTAAAAAGAGCTCAGGAGCTCCAGAATATAGATTAACCAGTAAAGGAACAAGATAAAAGTTCTCCTATGGTTTGCTTGTTCCATAAACACACAGTGGTGGTTCTTGCTTAATAAGCATTAGAGAGAAAATTCAGGACCACACTTGTACATTTACAAGATAAAAAGATGGTAGATGGACAAAATCTGATTGATTGATGGATACCAGTGAGCAGAATTTCATCCTTGTGTTGAGTCTTATAACTTGATTGCAGCTAAAGCATCCCTTCCAGAAAGGCATCATCTTAATTTCAAGCCACCAGAAATGGAAGTGTAGAGTTTCCCTTAGCCACTTGTCCCCCATTTAATCATGATCAGAGTCAATTCTGCTTTGTCTGAATTCAGCTCACAGGCACTGTGCTGTTGGTTTATGCTGGTCTATATTGGGTTGCAGACCCTTTTAATACTCTTTCAAATACTGTTAAAGTATTTATCTGTGGTAATCACTTCAGCTTGCTCTGTAATAAGCTATACAGGTTCTATTTTTTCACCATTACTTATTTGCTACAAATTTTATCTTCTCTGTGATATTTTTTCCATAGCATTTCAGCTCTTCAGTAGCTTTAAAAAATGTTAATGCTAGCTTGGATATAATATTCTGTCATCAGCACAATTAATGCTGTTAGATCATTTTCCTGTGCATATCCCTGCTGACTGAAAAACTTACTGTGAAACATTTTTAGTTGAGTACTACGGGAATAATACTTGTGATTATCCTTGGAAGGATCTCTGACTCTGTTGTTTCCAGAGTATCATCAGAAAATCAAGATTTCCATCACTATTTCCATACAGAAATCCTATCCTACCTTCTGGGCTTTCCTTAGTTTAGTTTCCACTGAGGATACAGATAGCTCTGCCTAGTGACCTCATCACCAGAGCTGTGTTCCTCTCTGTTCTACTGTTTTAGGATCAGAAAGAGGAGAGTAGTATAAAAATCATTTGTGGTGTCACACTTTTATTTATAGCCTTTTCTTCCCTTCTTTTTCTAGGGGTAAGAAAATGATAATCTGTTAATTGTGTACTGAAAATCCCAAGTGCTTGGAAGTCACTCTCTAGGTCTTAAATCTACATTCTGTGCTTCATGAACTCCATCGTGACCTGCTCGGCTCCCACTAAGGCTGGTAGCAATAAAAGAACAAATCTTGGATCAGGAAATGAACACTTTATGTTAAAATGTTATAAAAAATACTGCAAAGTCAAACACTGGGACAATAGTTCCAATTCCAAATTATAGATTTATAAAGGTTGCAATTAACTGCTGTAAATTTTAAGCGGAATATTCTAAAATTGTCAGTCAGCAGTTGCTGAGAGAGTGTATTTTCCTCCCCAGACAGCATGTTTCATTGTCAGCTTTTATTGCTTCATTTTCCTGAGGTTAATGTAAACCAAGACAACAAAGTAACTTTGTTCAGCAGAAGGAAGGAGAGGAGTTCTGCAGAACCCAGTCTTGTTTATCTAGCTTATCTACAAAAATCCTTAAGATAGTGATTTAGTAACAGGACCTTGCAGCATTGTATTGGATTTTTCACTAATTGAGCCTTTTTGGTTTAACAAGAATTGTTACTAAAGAACTTTTAAAGAAAATGCTGTAATTAAGCTTTCAGAAATTTAAGTAGCTGTAGTTTTCTTGTGCTGGAAAGAAAAAGCTATAAAGGAAACTCACCAGAAGGAAGATGGGGCTAATTGCTACCCAGCACACTCGCCAGTACCAGCCTGGGGTAAAGCCAAGCATTTCTTTCACATCGTTGCAGAACTGGGTGATGCCTGGTGAGAGAAGTGGGAGGACAGTGGTGACACCACATACATGTTTTTTGTAAGTGCAGCATTTTGTGTGCACAGCAAATACATTCAGAACCCGTAATGAAAGACGTGTTCCTGTAACTCTTAAATCTGTTAAATCCTTAATTATTCTGAATTCTAGCTCTTGTTACTTTGAGATGTTACTATCAGAGAAAAATTAATAATTCTCACAGATTTTGTAATCAGTGGGTTTGTAAAAAGGTTTGGTAAACTTTCTCCTGGAGACATCAGTGACGTTGTCTGCAGCAGCAGAGGAAAGGCTGCACTGCAGGAGCTCGGGAGGCTGGGTCAGCATTGTTTGGCAGCAGACATACCATAGAACCAGGCCACAGCAACTGCTTCCAGAAACACCACTGTCAGGACAGCTGGACCCGTGGCATATTCTTCAAACAGCTTGACCACATAAGCTCCTCCCTAGAAAGGAGATCATATAATCAGTGAACCAAAGATCCAGTGGTGGAAATTGTGTCAGACTGTTTATTATTGCCTGCATCTGGATCAGGGCATTCACAGATGGGTAATTCAGTCAGTTCTGTTGCTTTGTGGCAGTTCCTGCCAGTGAAATCCTTGAGCACGTGGCTGATCTGATCTCTCTGGTGCCACACAGAAAAGCTAAAACTGAATCTGGTGGCAGTTTGAGCTGGATTTTAAGGAATAAAAGAGATTTGGTGGGGCTTGGTGGGGTGGCTTTTTGCAATGCCTTCTGTGATGGCATCTTCTTTCTCCAACCTGAGTAATAGTTACTGAACAGGAAACAAATAGGGAGTTATTTTGCTTTCTTTCCCTTTGGGATCTAGAATCAGATGAAGGAGGAAAACATTGTGTCTCGGAGAGGAACTAAGTCCCCTTTTATAGCAAATCCTCTAAATGAGAAGGAAGTTGCATATAAAAGTGAACAAATGGAGTGAAACGTGACAGGAAATTTTTTCCTCGTCCCTTACGATCATTACACTCATTATTCAAAATATTGCTTGTTGGAAAATTAAGTTCCACTGGGACTGTTTGGTGTGAGTGATCATGATTTCTGGCCCGATTTGATGAGGAGCATCCAGGAAATTCATTGCTAGAAATTTTAGGAATCTGCTGCTGATCGAGTGGTCGGAGCAGCAGCTGCATCACGTATGATGTGCAGCACGTTAGAGTCCTGAATTGCAAGAGCATCATTTTGCAACACATTTCCTGGTGAAAGATACTGTTCATATTCATTCCAAAGATAGATTCCTAAGGCATAAAGAAAACAGGCTGGAGATTTAATCTGAATTCTTGAAACTCTCTTCAAAAAAATACTACCCTCTCCAAGATGTCATTTGCAGGAAACTGCCAGTAAGGAAAGCTGAGGAGTGGATGAAATACTTACAAATGTCAGGGTTGCCAATGACCCCAAAAAGCAAATGATAATCAGACCAAGCACAAACAATTCCCTGCGTTTGCTCCAGACATGTGGGAATTCATCCAGTACTCCAGTAATCACTCCCTCTAGTCCTGCAAACTGAAAAGCATGGAAAAATCACTGGAAAATAGAGGGCAGTTTTACCTGCTTTATGGGATATTTCAGTGCTTAAAGGAGCTTTAAAGCATTAAACACAGGTGCTTTATTCTGCCTGTAGAGCTGGTGTGATGGTTGTTTAGACAGTCTTTCTTCAGAACTTTGACATTTTTTAAGGTGGGGATTTAGTCTTCCTGTATCTGTAGGAAGTGCCTGTAATCCACAGGAAGAACTGAATTCTAAGTATTAGGAAGCTGGCAAGTGGCTCAGTAGAACCAAGATTGTGAAATCAGCTGAGTTTAGCCTTCCTGGAAGGAGCTGACTCTCCAACCAGGCAATTCTTTAGAACATCTTGTGCTGTTGGGAAGGCCAGCTCTGGCTCCCAGCTTTTAAATCCAGTTAGTGTGAAAAAATTCCAGATTCTAATAATTTTTAAGTTTACAAGTACAAGGGAGGAGGGACCTGGAAGGCTACATTCAACCAGGTGTTTATGAATTAAGTGCTTTGGTTGTGTTTCCAGGTCTGTTACTAATTGTCACAGTATAATGCTCATAAATAATGTACTTGCATTTGGGCCTATTTAGGTCAAAATGGGAGTAATAGTTGCTGTCTCACAGGAGGCACATGGAGATGCCAAGCCTGCTTTAAACCCTTTAGTGACAGTGCAATGTTTGTAATTCTGTTCCTTCTGATGTTTGTGGGGGTAAAAGGCCACACACCCCAAGTACCTGAGGGGGCTGCTGTCACACACGGGCTACTCACCGTGCTGTCCAATCCCAGGGTGAGTAACATCAGGAAAAAGATGATGGCAAAGAAAGTGGAAGCAGGCATGTTTGCAATGGCCTCAGCATACGTAATGAAGAGAAGGCTGGGTCCTGACAGCAGAATGGAGGATTAGGGGTAATGTTAGTCCAGGACAGGCTCTGTCACTGTACCACAGAATCACAGAATTATTGAGCCTGGAAAAGACCACTGAGATCATCAAGTCCAGCCTGTGACCTAACACCACATCAGCTAGGCCATGGCACTAAGTGCCACATCCAGTCTTCCCTTAAACACCTCCAGGGATGGTGACTCCACCACTTCCCTGGGCAGTCCATTCCAATGTCTGATCACCCTCTCCATGAGGAAGTGCTTCCTAATAACCAACCTAAACCTCCCCTGGCACAGCTTCAGGCCAGGCCCTCTTGTCCTGTCACTAGTTGCCTGGGAGAAGAGCCCGACCCCCACCTGACTACAGCCTCCCTTCAGGTGGTCTTCCAGGGGTAAATTCTCCCCCTAGGCTATTTTGCAGCTACCACCACGTCTGTAAAGTTGCATGCAGTATGACTTTGTGGATGCAGTATGCTGTCTTTGTGGAGTAATTTTTTAGCTGAATTGTGTATTTATAACAGTGCCCTTATCATAAAGTCAGTATTCTGAATTAAACACTAAATGCTTTGCATAATTTGGGCTGTTCTCAATCTAGAAGATAATACACAAATATATTCTGGGAAGCAGTTTGAGAGATGTGCACAAAAAGTTGGCCTACCCGTGTCCTTGGCAACCTCCGAGACATCTTCATTCCTCATCTCAGCCATGTATCCCAGCACAGTGAAAATGACAAATCCAGACACAAAACTGGTCACACAGTTCACGGTGCTGGTAACCAGAGCATCTCTGCAACAGAAGACCTAACTCCCATCAGGGAACTGGCATTGCTGGAAAGGATAGATCACTACCAGATGGAGTGAGTTTCCCATCTGAATAGACTGCTAGGAAAACTGGGGGAAGGCAATGAAAAGAGCAAGCATCCAAACTGGAAGAAAGGAAACAGCAACCCATGACTGCTTTTCCTCCTTCAGCTCCAAACAGATGCTGTCACATTAGTCTGACACCAGATTGAATGCTGGATATACACTGGTGTTTTAAAAAAATAGGAATTACTATGGGAACAGTAAAGAATTGAGACATTATTTTACAAGTTACAAATAGCTTTAAGATAACAAGGAAACAACTATAAATCATCGTTCAGCTCAAGACCTCCAAGTCATTTCCTAACTGACAGCTGAGATTAAATAATTATAATGTGATCATTTGGCAGTGGTTTAATCCATTTTGTTGTGGCAGGTTTCTACATCTTAGACTTCTTGCTGTAATTGGTAATTATCTCTTTAGGGTAGGCACAACAGAGGAGAAATGTTTTAAATTGCAGGTTCTTTCAATAAGGACTTTTGTTCTGTTATGCTGCTGATTTATATGTGCACAGGTCTGACAATTCAGTCCTCTTCACCAGCATTGGGTTTCTTTTTCATAAATAGCCACAGTTACTTTTTTTAACTCAGCTTTACATACAGAATAAGATAGAACTCACTGGTAGCAGTTGTTATGGAATTTGTTGTAGCTGGCATAAGCCAACAGGACTCCAAAACCTGGCCCAAGGGAGAAAAAAATCTGAGCTGCTGCATCCACCCAAACCTGAAAAATATTGAACATCAAGAAAAAATTACATGAAACAGACCAAATGAGTTAGGCATATTCAAAATATCACATCACCCTACAAAACCATGTTTCACTAGTCTGCCTATATTCCAGTCCTGGTCTAATAAAAACATTTTGTTAAGAGAGCATGTTGAAATATAAATGTTTATTGTAGATCTGAGAGAGCTGTAAATATCCACAATAATTTTAGTGCCTATGCTGTGCTTATTGTATCTCCTTACACTGTTGTAAGTCCTGACTGGCTCTTTCCTTCTGACAGCATCTTAGATTAATTCACAGTGATTTGCCTGTGATCAGTTTAACACAACTTCAGTCATGAAGAGTGTTCTACCCATGATTTTGCAGTGGGTTTGGCCCATCTTCCTCCAAACCATGTGTGCTATGAAACATTCCTCTGTGTGTCTGTGTCTCCTCCAGGCTAAGCAGCAGATGATTGCTGCTCGATTTTTCCTAGACTTAATGGAAATCCATTTGACAGTGTGGATGCAGTTCTAGTCCTTAGGACTCAATTCAGCTTTGTTGTAGCCATGACAGATGCAAGTGTGATGATCTTGTTATGAAAAGCCTGTTGTACTTGAAAAGTGGCCACAGCCTTAATGAGCAGTGTTCCTAAAGTACAATATCAATTCTCTTTCTGAAGGTGAAAGTCCTCATTCATTTATCCTCTTTTGATTGAAACATGGAGTTCATTACAACTCATTTCTAATATTCTCTTCCATGGTGTGGATG
The DNA here is from genome assembly GCA_020745705.1 of Hemiprocne comata. Lineage (NCBI taxonomy): Eukaryota > Metazoa > Chordata > Aves > Apodiformes > Apodidae > Hemiprocne > Hemiprocne comata. The sequence goes on from CM036605.1 coordinate 2,879,345, forward strand.
ATACAGGAGGCCACCCTGTATCAGCCACAGACAGAGCTCTGTCATCCTCCAGCACAGATTGCAATCTGCTGTCCTCACTTCAGATACATCCAATACAATATCAATGCCCTTTATTGCTTTTGCAGAAGATGTGGTTCCTTATTGGAGATGCTGCTTTATCAGAGACTGGTGTCTTTTCATTTCCTCTTAATTCAAAGTTCTCCATATCAGCTGGGCAGCAGCAGACTTGCAAACATTGGAATTTTTAATCTTTGTATTTGTAGTATTTATTACTTTGGGGTTTTTCTGTCACCCTCCTCACTAGACACTTTCATAGGCAGGGAAGTAAGTGCAGCCTTGAGCCTGAGGGACTATTTGTCATCCACAGAGTTCTGGAATATCTGGGGTTTGTTGGTTAGCTCAGTCTTGTCCTCATGCCCCTTTCTTTCCAATTCTTGGTGGTGCCTGCAAGCCTAACTGATTTATTCCTTCTCCACACACACTCACATGCTTTACTGAGTCATGTGTTAGTTGGTGGCTGCAGAGACTCTCCTTGGGCTTATCTGCCAAAGATCATCCCAGGGTGCAGATCTGAAGTAACCTGCACTATCTGAGTACAGACACCAGTGGGCTGTGGAAGAGCTTGCCCAAGTGTGTGTAGTGATCCCCACAGCCAAAAAAATGCTACTAAACCAGTTGTTAGGGCTTAGTTAATTTAGTTTGCTCAGTCTGACTGTCACAGATAAAGGACATTGTTGCAGTGTAGCAGCAATTGTAGCTTCTCCCTCCAAGTCAGGTTGTTCACAGTTTTCTTGGCAAAAAATTGCTTGATCAGTCGTTTTCTTCCTAATCTAATTTTATCACTAATTCTGCTCAACCACTGTATGGGAACCCTGCTACTCTTTCAAGCTAAATTGATAGTAGACTTTATTCTTTTTAAAGAATCTTTGTAAGGGAAAGACTGATGTGACTGTTTAAATAAGAGCATTAAGTCAGGCTTGTAAGTCCATGCTAAGACATCTGTTAATCACGCTCTGTGCTGAAAGCAGGCTTTGAAGCATACACGTGCTGAACACATGCTGGTGGGCTAAGAGCAGATTTCTACCCTCTTACAACACTTTTTACCTCAGTGGCCAGGAGTTTCTGCCACTCAGGTTTCAAGTAGTAGAGGACCCCTCTCCAGGCGCCAGGCAAAGTTGCACCTCTCACTAACAGGATAAAGAGGATGACGTAGGGGAATGTGGCAGTCACCCAGACCACCTGTGGGGGAAAGCAGAAAGACAGCATTTGCCATGGGTAGAAAGTTAACAGGTCATGATAAAAATGAGTGAAATTAATTGTAACTCTTAGCATTTATAACTGCTTCATGTGAACTTCTCAGAAAGTCTGCGAACAGGCAGCTTGCACATCTAAACCCACACTTTCTCTTGGCAGGGTTGTTCTTGTCCAGAGAACAGTGGCATAACTGGCTGTTATATATTTCTTGGGTAACAGTAGCAGTCCCTCTGCAGTCAGGGCTTCCCAAACACACGAGCCTATAACCCCTGCCATGAAAGCAGTCTGGGATAATTCTCTATCAAGTTAATTGGCTCCCTTGGGAATGCTGCTGGGCTATACTGTACCAAGTTGATTTGTCTTGCTTTTGCATTCACCTTGCCAGATGTTTTGACCCCTTTCCAGATGCTGAAGTATACAATGGTGAAGATTAACAATAGACAGAGGGTCAGTTGCCAGCTAATGCCCCCCAGGTCATCCAGCCCATCAGACCTGTGCACCTGTAGAACTTGGCGGCTGAAAAGAGGAAAGAAAAACACAGCAGAGAGTTTCTGATAAATACTTAGGCTAAGTATGCTTGGAACAGCCCCATACTGTGGTCTGAGCACTACAGGTCATCCTGAGTCTTTGATAAGTAACCTTCAGAGTCATGTTATGTTGGATATTCTTTTTTTTTATTAAAGGCTTGTTATTAATGGCACACCAGTGATGATAAATGAGAAGTGATGACAGCTGACAATGGTTGGGAACCTCTGATGTAAAATATAATGCACCCTAAGCTACAAATATGTACTTATTTGTATAGTTTACAAAAGGGCACCATTAATAACAGCCCTGCTCCCCCTCCAAAGACAAGCTTGCTCCATGCTCCACCATTCTCTCTCATATTGCTGTCCTCACTTACATGCACTTACGTATAAAATTCTTCTGCAGGGGAGATGGAGTGTGGGGCCCAGCTGACATTGTCCTTGCTGAAGTAGTTTGTGCAGTTGCCCGTGTTCCAAGCGTTGGTGCAGCTGGTCCACGGCAGCTCCGCCGTGAAGGAGGAGATGAGGTAGTAAAAGGCCCAAGCCATGATGGTGTTGTAGTAGGAGGCTACGTAGAGATCTATTATACAGATGGCAAAGCCAATTCCTAGTTAAGGCAGGAAATAATTACATGAAGTGAGTGGAAGCTTTAGGCAAAAAAAAAAAAGAAAAGGAATTAGTAACTCTCTAAGGCAGCTCTGCAGGAGGTACCCATACCCTCTCAAGTGCTTACAACACTGGAATTTCTTGTGGCTTTGGAAACACTCAGGCTCCAATTCCCAAAAAGCATTCTTAATCAAGACAGGACATGCTAATGTAGTTTTTTTTTTCATCTGTTCCTAAATTCCTAGTTTAGAACTAGGCATCTTGCACTCTTAGTAAATAAAAAAAGACAAGACAGAGCCTTAACACTGGGAGCAAGAGTGAAGGAGCATATAGACCAGGTCCTACTCTGAAAGACTCTGTGGTAGGATGGCAATTGAGACCAGGCTGAAGATGGGGAATAATTTCTTTGTAATATCTTTGTAATAGAAACAGGAGATCTTCATTCTTTCCTGGTTTGGTTTAGTTTTGCCTTGGATTCTGTAATGTTGCACTTTATTAATTACATTTTTTGTTAGTTTTTTTGTGTATATTTTCAGGCTTGGAGCAAAGAGAGTGGCCTGGCCTCTATCTAATCAATTTGAGGGTTGCACGTCACACAGGTATAGGAGAGTACACACACATCTGCAGGTGTGCACAAAAGTTTATGAAAGCTTTCTTTGTAAAGCCAAAATCTTGTGTAGAACAAGCCTTACTTTGTGTTATGAGATTTTAATATTTTTCAGAAACTTCACCTTGATAGGACAATCTTCCAGTTATTCAGAAAGTTCCTAGGAACTTTCCATTTCCTTTCTTTACCTTTGAATATAGGACATATTTTTCTCCAAATTGAAATACACCCGTTCCTGTGATACTGTCCTAGTGCTAGTTCCATATAGAAGAGAGGAATGCCTCCAAAGATGGCCATAATAATGTAAGGAATGAGGAATGCTCCTGCAAGAAAGAAAGCAGATGATTGTAACTCTTGATAGGACTTCTCTTCCAACAGTACCAGCACTCCATAAACTGTATTTCCTTTCATCCCACAGGGAAAATGCACATCCCCTCCCTTGCCAGGGTGCACACTGAATTACCATGGGGTATCTCATAAGAGTAACTACTCAGCAGTGTGAATAAGCAGCAATGCTCAGGCCAAACCTCTCATTTCTGTAACATAGGATTCATCAAGACTGTACTGGCTACAATGGACACAACTGAGAGATGGGCTGCAGCTAAAATAATTTATTTCTTCAGTAAAATGCCTTTGTTACATCAGGGAGACCAAGGTCCTTTCCAAGATCTCCTTCATTAGATTGATATTTGGCTGATACATCAGTGAGTCTAAGACCTAGAATTCCTGATCAGTTGGTGTTGATGTGTTGGTTTATCTGATTTTAAAGTACTCCTCAAGAGAGGGATTGAGTTTTTCCTCTTACAAAGTGGTTCTGCACCTACCTGGCTCTCAGCTTCTGGTTGTACTGTGGTTTTTAGGACTTGCTAAATAGTTTATCTTCCATCTTAATGTGTCTAATTATCCTATCCCAGTATTTAGGTTTTCCAGTCTGCTTGAAAAATAAGTAATTTCCCCTTGGTCATTTGTTATAGATGTTAACATAAGCCACTATATTATTAAGCCATCTAGATGATAAAATAAGCCACTTAATGATCCATGCACAAGCAAGGAAGTTCAGCATTAAGGACACAGAACTAGTCACTGACCTCCTCCATTTTGATAGCATATATAAGGAAATCTCCACACGTTTCCCAGATCCACTGCATAGCCAATGACAGAGAGTAGAAAGTCAATTTTTTTACTCCAGGTCTCTCTGTCCTCCAGCTCCATCAGCTGCTGCTGGCCTTCTGCTCCACAGGTGGTAGACGTGGTGGTGGTGGTGGTGGTTGTGGCTGCTGGGGCAGTGCACTGAGCATCTTCCACCTCTCCCATTCCATTGCAGGGAACAGAGACCTGAACCCCTGAATAACCATTTGAGATCTGAGCTCCCTCCCCTTTATCTCCCTGGCTGGGATGGACTTTATTGCCATCCTCCACTAGCCGTAGGGCAGGTTTAGGGTTCCTGACCAGAAGTCTGTTCTCCTTACAATCTTCTCCTTCGTTACAGTCTGAGGCATTTTTCTTGGAAGTGAGCGGCTCAGTCTCATTGCTTGTTGCCTCTTTCTCCATTTTTTCAGAGGTTTTTTCTGGTCACTTGCAGATGGACAGCAGCACCAAGTCCCCTTGTAGCTTGTCTTTCCACGCTTTTATTCCCAGCACTTCTAGAATTCCTCTTCCATATTTAAATCCATCAGATGGAAGGCACAAACACCACCTAAGAAATTAAAAAGAGTTGAAAATCCGTTACAGGGCTTCCTGATGCTGATAACTTTCAAGTTACAACAGACAGATTCTGTGATCAAAATACTTTTGGAAGTAATTAACCATCACAGCATGCAACGTGAGTCATTTAGCAGCTAATCCATTCAGCATTTTGTTCAGAGAAAGGAAGGAGGCAATCATCCTCTTCTACAGGAGGAGTCAGTGTACCTGGCTTACAACCTCTCAGGCAGATTTGCTGGACTCTGTGCATTGTTGGACAACTCCCAGGCAGTCCCAGTCCCGCTGTCTTCTGGTACCACGTTCTCCCTTTGAACACTCCTTTCACACCCAGGGAAGTTGTGGGAGTTTGCAAGAGTGAGGGCAGAGTTTAATGTGGCTTGTATTTTCATTTTCATAAATTCATGCTGTGACTTCTACTGGAAATTTCTAGATTCACCCAGTATGAAGGGAAAAGAATTCTTTAAGCAAATATGAGATAACAGTGGATATACAAATTATATCTCATGATCACCTTTCTGCTGAAATCCCACCATGTCTGCTGTTTGGCAGCAGACCTAGAAGGCTTAAATCAAAGTTTAGAAAAGTATTCAAATCAATGTTTTTGCATCAACTAACCTTTGAGGGTGAGTCATCACTAATAACAAGGAAAAAAGGATCAGGAAACTTAAATTTGATTGTTTTGACTAAGAACTAACATGTGGTTGCAAGGACAAAACTTGTCCCCAGTTTTATTTAACTTCTTGGGGAAATAAAGGCATCTTTCATTCTGCCTGGATCTGCTAACACTGGGGTTCCAGCCCTGGGAAGGGTAGTGGGCACTACTCCTGTTCTGCTGTCCACTGCTAGCAAAAAAATAGGCACCATCCAAAATAAAGTAGAAAACAATTAATTTTTCCTTCAGAGCAAAAAGAACAGGAAAAGACTTGTGATTCAGTGGGTCCTGGTGTGTCTGTTCATGTGATGCCGATTCCCAACGGCCTTTACTCAACAAAATCTTGAAACAGGAGCTGATCCTCTGTGCTGTATATTCCCTGGGGCAGTAACCTGGCTTTATGGCTAGCAATGTGTTACAAAATCTACCCCATGCCACCACAGATAGAATTAAATGTAATTATAATTTAATCTAATTTTTCCTTTTCAAGGCATTTTACCACAGTAAATATCATTGTCACATCCTAGCAGAAGAAGCAGCAGTATTTTACTTTTAACTGTTGGAAAAACTGAAGAGGGGATATTATTTGCTCTTTGCTAGAATTTGCTCATTGCCAGAGCTATTAAAACTCAAGTTTTCCCCAGCTTTTAGCCTTGTGCAAAGATTGCTAAACCTCTCCCTGAAACATTTATCAATGCAAGCAGAAAGAGAAGGAAAGTTACCGAGCTGCAGAGCAAACAGGAGGATGTTCTTGAGATAAGTCTCTTGAAGGTGTTGTTTGTAACTTTCATTAATCTCTAGTTCTTCAGGCTTACATTCTGTCTTTACCCAGACAATGTTCATCACACAGCAAGCAGTGCATCATTAATGCTGAATTCACACAAGAGCAGCACTTTGCTACCATTAGTTAATCATCCACAAAGACCAAAACATCTTCAGAGTTCCAGAAAAAAAATACTATGACGAAGAACAGGAGTTTCTGTTTTACCTGCAAGTCTGTAAGAAATGAGTGTCTTTGGAGTCTGAAACCTTCCAAATGTCCCGAAAGATCTTGTGAAGATGAAAACAGTCCAACCACCCCTGGTGGCAACATAAAAATCCTAGGAAAGACCACAGCCAATCCTTTCCTTGTACAGAGCATGTCAAATATAAAGGTAGGAATATGGAAAAGTAACCTGAGCCCTTCTGGACTTTACACCTCTTACTCATAGATGGGAAAGCAGTAAAGGATGTTGATTTAACTGCATTCTCTCATGAGACTGGATTTTCCATACCTGAGACTTTAACTCTTACTGTATTTGTAAAACACTTGATTTCAGCCCAGAGATACTGCTTGGCACTTCCTTTCCTGGGGTCATTGAATGTGTTGTTGGTTTCCTGCATCTGTGACAATTAAGATAGTTGTCTTACCCAGAGCTAAGCTCTTCTCATCCTCTGCAGACCATAGGAAAGAAATATCACATTATTTTAAATACTTTTTTGTAGACTTTTTAGTAGCTTGAGCCTCAAAGATGCCAACTGATGTGTGAACTTTTTGGGGCTTCAGCTGGAAGTTGAATTATTCCTTTCAGAAAGGGAATTACAGCCTGGGAAACCTCTGGAGTGCTGGACCCTGCAGCTGTGCCGTGGTGTTCACAGTAGCATAGTTGGCACATGAAAACAGAACAGTTACAGAGTCAGATGATTTCATTATGCTGTAAAAAACTGTGCCAGAATGTACTTTTCCCCTCCCTCTTGTTACAATTCAAGACAAAAATGATATCTGAAGGCACTGTAAGCACTATGAGTGGTGTGAACAGCTGCAGAGCTGGAAGATCTCTTGGTAGGCACAGGTGCTCGAATGGCAAGTGAAGGATGTAAGAAATGGCAGCTTGTACCTGTTTTCGATTGGAGCTGTTGCAAAGGTTGCTCTGACATAAATACACATTGCCTTCTTATCACTGACATAATGAGCTACAGAAGAAAAAGGGGGGGAGGAAGAAAAAGAAAGACAGCTGTGCCTTCCTTTCGTTCTGGGTTTGGCAGACGTGACTTTGTTCTTTGAGGGGCTCTCAGGGTCTGTGCCTTTTCCCTCTAGCTCTGCACAGAGATTGTTCTCCAGGGCAGTTTTCACCTCTGTGGGGCCGGGCTGTCCAGGACATGCAAGGTGCCACACTGCCAGGCCTGTAAATCCCCCCCTCCTCACACAGAGAGTGATGAAAGAGGAGTGACCCCTGGCTCTGCTCCTGAGAAGCACCTTGTAACAGGCAGCATGTCCTCCCCGACTATTCCCTGTTTGCTTGTTTGTTGCAAACAGTAGGATGGATAATTGAAGACATGTTTTTCTACAAGCTTGGCTGAAGCCACCAACGCAATTCACATAAACAAAATATTAAGTCAATTATAATTTTTGGCAACTCCCACACTGAGCTAAACTTGAACCAGCCCTGTAGATGTAAAAGCCCTGCCTGTCTCTTGATGCACAAAATCAAGTCCTTTGCCTCTATCGAAGCAATCCTCAAGGAGCATCCCTGTGCTGGGGTCGGGTTCTGTCCAAGCAGGGAGCTGCACCACTGATGTTATCGTGTCCGTGTTTATTTCCTGAGGCATGCAGTGACCTCTCGTGGCAGTGTGGGAACCCTTTATCCTTTAATGCTCTGCCGTCTAGTAAAGCAAATCATTCCAGCACTTTAAAACAACACTGTTTTGCTGTTCTCTGTATTTTTTTAAAGGAAAACATCGACTTGTCATGAGTCTAGGAGATTCAAACGATTAGGCTGAGGTGCAGCAAATACCAGATGCTTCAAAGGAGGCAAATCTTAATGCCTCAGGTCACCTGGAGAAGAATTTATTTAAGGTGGGGCAGCACTGACTGCCTGAATTCCTCAGCACAAGGCTTGGTCAGCCTCACTGCCTGACCACAGAAGCCTTTACTCCTCTCCAAATGATCAAATACATTGAATTCAATTGCAAAATTTGTATATTTGCATATATTTCACTTCATACGAATTATGCTCTTTTTTCCATGTGCTAATTTTATAAAGCAAAGCTTGCTGGAGTGGCAGCCACTCCTGGGTTAGAGCTGCATTCCTGTAGCAAAACTCACATCCCTGCTGTGGCTCCCACTGCTCCCTTCTGCCTTGCTTCTGTCCACTCACATGCTAGCACTTGTAAAGAAATAAAGTACTTTAAACTCCTAAGACAAAACATCAGCCTACTGCTGGCAAACAGAAACAAACATTAGGATGATTTTTGTTACCTTGACCTAAATCTCACTTTTTATGACAAAGTATTGTTAAAATCAGGTAACTGCTTGGCTGTGTCCTGCACCCTGCAGTGGAGGTGCAGCTCACACAGGCAGTTACATGTAAATGCAAAGAGTGCCAGGAAATTACTTTTGTCTAGAAAAATCAAGCAAGAAGTTTGTATGACAAGATAGAATTCATGTATCCCACTCAGGAAAAAGCCATGTTGTTTATCTGTAGGTACTTTTCTCACCTCGGAGCCACAATATCAACCATGACCTTCTGACAGCCATGTACCTGTGTGTTTCCAGGGACTGGACTCTGATAAAGAGAGCAGGAAACATTCCTGGTCCTCACCCAAACCTCCTCACACAGTCCTAGTCTGTCTTTTTGCACAGGAGAGGAGAACCTGAGCTTGATGACAGTGAGAACCTTGTAAAGATTATTCCTTTTGATGGGCTTTTTGTGCTCCTGTTCTGCTGCATGTCTGCTCTACAGGAGTATAGAGGCTCCGTAAGTTTCCTCTGATTTTGCACATGCCAAGAGTAACCCTTTAATCAAAGTTATTATGGGATAACTCAGATGCTCTCATCCTGTGAGTTGTTTGAAAATACAAATTGCAGCCAATTCAATCTTGAAACTAGATTGCACTAGATTATTAATTTTACCTGCTGTTTTCATACGAGTCGTATTTAGAGTTAATAACTTAAAAAATGAATGCCTTTTGCTTTTGACTGTGTTCACATATACTGATTTCACTAACAAATGGGTACCTAGAATATCCTTTTCTATTCCCTTGTTTCCACTGGGTGAGCTGACAGGAAGTGGGGTAGATTTTATTTCAGGTTTCAAGAACTGATACTCAAATACAAAGTAAGAAGGTAGAGTTCCAGGTTTGTCAGGGCTGCTGGTAACCACAGAATCAGAGTTCTTGGGAGTAAAGGAGATAGAAGCTGATACCCAGACCACCCCTCAATGACTGAAAAATAATTTATTCAGGACTTTTTTAGTTATGCTTCTCTAGTCTAGTTTAAGAAAATCAAAACTGACTTTTGATAAAGAATCATCAAAATCCACTGAAATTAATGGGTTCAGTGAATTATTTCCATACATGGCAGGTCTGATCCCAGTGCCAGTGATTTAAATTGTAATTGGGTTGGGTACTTGTGCACATCACTGTAATAGTACATATTTTACAAGAAACTTGCAGTATGTAGATGACAAAATGGATCCTAGATATGAGTATTTGCAGCTCTCCAAGGGCTTGCTCACATTCTTACTAAAACAGAGTAGAACTGTACTCAACAAGTAGTCCCACTGAGACAATGGCCCTTCTGGGAGAATAAAAGGCTACTTACCAAAGTAAGAATGGACAAGTAGTGAGCTCTCTCCAGTTAACTCCTGTATTCCCAGATAAGGCTAAATTGAGGCAAGATGTGGAAATTGTGCTCCTGAAAGCAATAGTATCTGGGGAATATAAACCTGTACTGACTTTGCTATCATAATCTTGTCCACGTTTCAGTCTGAAATTAAAAAGTCAGCAGGAAAGAGAGATTTTACCTTTAAAAATGTGTTGAGAAGACAAACACTGCATTGTAGTGGGAACGCTGCCAAATTGATGACAGTCCTTTAAAGAATGGGGGGGGGAAGAAAATAGATATTCTGGCTTGAGAGCATCCGTATGTAGTGCAAGGAAACAGATAAGCTTAGCAGGAATGATATTCCTTTTGTATTCTTCCTCCAATTATTTATATAAACATGAAGGAAGAGCCATAACACAGCAAATCTCCCCAAATAAATAGAGCACTGCTCCTTACTAGGATTGTGCACAGGCAAATTAACAGACATGGTGTGTCAAGGAAAAGACCTGTCTGTAGCCTCAAGCCAAAGGCTGGCTGCACATGCCAGCATGCATAGACATATGTTTGTAATGTTTTTACCTAAAGAAAGCAAAGGAACAGTCACTATTGTTTCCAGATGGTGTTTCTTTGAAAAAGAGACTTGCTAGTGGCTATATCCAAATTACAGCCCCCTTATTCAGGCTCCAAGGTCTGCTTAAGTTCTTTATGAAACACTTATCCCATCGATGGGCTCTGTTATGTTGGGTAAGTTCTGTAAGATGCAGATTGCCAGATCAACAGAGCTGCAGATGTACAGTTTTGGGCAAGAGGTGGAACATTAGCATCAAAAAGGACACCAGGACACAGAATGAACATTTCTGTAGGCTCTTAATACTCTTTCTAATGAAAACCTGGCAGTTTATATTTCCACGGAGGAAAGTAGGAAAGAGCTTAAATACCCTGCACATTTCCACATGTGGGAATGATTTAGGGGTTTTATTAAATTCCAGTTTTGGAGCAGTTTTTAATAATTCTTATAACCATTTGAAATTCATCTCACCCTGTCCAATTAGAAACTGGACCCACAACAGTAACTTGCTATATGCCAAGTTTACACAGTACTCTTCAAGAAAATTATGGTCAATTCACTCATCAAAAGCACCAGAAGATGAAGCTGAAGTGTATGAGACCTTCCCTGGTGAAATGCCTGACAGCTAACAACCCACATTGAAACAATTCCACAACATTTCTGAGAATCTAAATCCTTTAAATGCACAATCTTTTTCTTCCCAGGCTTTCTTAGGATATCAAAACATGTTTTCCCTGGCTATTTATATATCCAGTTACATTGCATTCCTCACTTCAACTTCCATATAACCTGGCAAACTAACCCAGCAAGGTTTTAGCAGCAAACATTTTTGACTATAAATACATATATGACAATCTTTAGATTTAGTAATTGCAATAAATCTGTCCCATTGAGTTAGATAATTTACTGTGCTGGAACAGTTTACCTTTTAAAATATAACTTAATATGGTTAATAAACCTTACTTTACCCTTTTAAAATAAATAACGATTTGCATTGTTTTGGTTGGGGTTTTTTTGGTTTGTTTGGGTTTTTTCCTTCAGATTCTGCTTCTATTTTTTCCTTATAGTTTAATGCTTTTTTGGTAAATTTTAAATAAACTTTGTTTGTAATGCCATTATGTGGGCTGCCAAAACTGTAATTTCAGATTGTCAAATCACCCTCTGCTACAGGCATTTGACTCCCAACATCCATAATTGTTTGACAAATGCCTGAACAAGACAGAGGAGAACATGTAATATCAGGAAAAGAAGAAAAAACATTAAAAGTCTGAAAAATCAAAGCAAACCTTCACCAAAAAACAATCTATCTTCTTTTCCCCCAAAGCTGTGTTTGATGTACATTTTCCCAGTGTTTTAGAAATTCCTCTTAAGACCTTAAAGTTTAATTTGACATGAAACACAATATACGTATTTTAGACTGTCATTAGGATTTCAGATTTTATAACCAAAGTTGAAAGAGGCAATGAGGAGTGAAAGTTAATGAACCTCCAGTACCTGCTTGCCTCAGGAGGTAGGCTTTGGAGCCTGCCTGAATTTCATAAAGTGCTTTAGACAGAAATGTGTTAAAAACAAAATTATAAAGTACCTGTCTTGAGGATCAGCTTGAAGCGCTTTCTCTGGACTTATCCAAGCTCCAGTAACCTTCACCCACATTTGCTTCAGAGCCTCAGGAACTCAGCCTGTGGGCAACTCAGCATCTTGGTGAGGTTTTTGTACACCAGTCCCCCTCACATGGTCTGATTTCCAGATAATCTGCTGCCAAAGAGCTCTTTAAGAATTTTTGCGTCACTTTAGTCAAATAAACTTTATGTTTCACCAGGGCTGCAGCTCAGTTTTCCTCCTAGAGGTGGGTGGCTACATTTGCGTGTTGTGATCCGTTCCAAAGAGCAGGATCCAATGAAGGCAGAGGGAGAAGGGGGGAAGCTTTTCTGGTGAGGGACAGTTTTGCCGGCCGTTAGAACAGCTGCAAGGAACAGGATGGGGATGATGGAGACAACAAACAGGACGGAAGCTTTGAGGGAGTCAGTAAATTATAAGTTTGCAGGTGGGTCTGTAGATTACAGAAAGATAGGAAGGACTGGGATGTTATCACAATGTAAAGGGCTTGGAAAGAATAATTTCTCTTGCTGAACATTCACATTCTTTTAGAAAAGAATAAGATTTAGTTGTGTTTTATAGCATTCAGCACAAATTCTTTAAGAAGCGTTTTGCTCAAACTCAACAAGTAATTTCCTTTCTTCCTATTACTCCTCAAAATATCTCACTCAACCTCTGACACTTGCTGTTTTTCTCCAGCTTCTTTCACCCAGCATTTCTTCATTCCTATACTTTACCATTTGTTTATAAAGCCATAAATATATGTCAACGAAATAGTGCCATAGTTTAAGTGACAGGTTTGGGGGGAAAAAAAAACCACACCCCGAAACAGCAGAAAACCAGAACAGGGACAAATAAGAGTAGCGAATTGTTAGAGCAACAGCGGTTCTGCTGTCAGTGGCTGCCAGTTTTCAGAGAGTTGTTCCAAAACATTGAAAAGAAAACAAACTCTGAAAACTGCAGAGTAGAGGGATAAAATTAGCACTTCCCTTCTTGTGCCTTCTGGTCCCTTCCCGGGAGCAGCGCTCAGGCAGCAGCGGGTCACCGGCACCATCTGCGGGACAGCCCAGCTACTGCAAGCGCAAACATGAACGAGACTTCTATTAAAATCATTTTTGCTTTCCCCTTCATTCTTGTGGGCGTTATATTAAAAATGATTTGTCAAATTAAGCTTGTTGCCTTCAGTTGTCTTAGAGGCTCATCGTTCATTTAGTGAAAACAGCAGGATCTGACTCGGCTGCTCTCTGCCGTGCTGAATCCCTGCACTCTCCTTTCCAAAACAGTTTGGGTTGTGTTCATCTCTGCTCAGCTGCGGGCAGGAAAAACCCCTACAAGTTGGTGGCCTTGCATGTTGGGATCATTCACAGCCTTCCCTGTGCTGGCCTGTCCTGAAGGGTTGGTAAGGACAGAGGTTGTTGTGCCTCACCTGCCAAACATTCAGGAAGCTCCAAGTACAACGTTTCAGTGGGTAAGGATCCAGCTGTGGATCAGAGCTTGTGCTGGGGCACGAGCCTGTTCTGTCTGGGGAGAGGGGAACAGATGGGACCAGCAATTTGTGCCTTCCCTTTCATACAAATTTCCAGGTCACCACTGCTGGGAGACTGGAATGGATTTTCCAAACTCTTTTTCTACCCTCTTAAATAAATAAATTTCTTTTTCTACCCTCTTAAAGAAATAAATTATCTCTACTTCAGGCTTTGGGTCCCTCTGCCCTTTACATAATTATATGCCTTTTTAAAAAGTTTTAGAGGCTTTGTGACCTTTGTCTGAGGATGTTCTCCATCTTAGTCTCTGCTCAGAGTAGTTTTTCAAAAGTTCTGAAGCACTCTTACCTACCATTCATCTTGGTCAACACTTGCAGTTAAGTTGCTTTCATCTGCTCACATCAGTGGCACCCAGTGTCAGCATTTAGTTATTTTGTAGGGCACACAAACCTGTGATGTGAAAACCAGCACATCAAGAACACAAAACCACCTTTCATGACTTATCCTGGCCTTTTTGTTCAGATGATTTTTTTTTCCTCATGAATGTCTTCTGCAGCAGCATGGGTTTTTTTTCATTTCTTGCCAGTCTGGAGCCTTTGGGGCATAATATAAATAACAGACTTGAGGTTTCAGGCAGACCCCTCAACTTTGACACTTATTTACCCCATATGTGAAGAACTTTCAGGTCCTGTACTGAGTCAGTTCCAGAATTTCATTAAAACTTCTGTGCAAAAATCCAAGTGATTTAGGGAAAGCATGAAAAAACAAGAGGAAGAAAAAGACTTTACACAAAACAATTTCAAACACTTCCACAGTTCTCCACAGATAAAGCAACTGTAGATTCCAGTTCCAAGAATGGGAAGCATCAATCAAATTACCTAAGAACAGTAGTACCAGCTGTACTAAGAAGAGATTAATAATAATTCCACAAGCATGTCTGACTGCCAGTAAGAGGATAGGAACAACCTCCCAGATAACACAAAACAAATACTAAAATATTTTAATTTGTTCCATGTTTTGCTCAGAAATCAGACTACATTTAGAAGCTATTAAGATTGGCTTTGGGATAGAAGAAATTCTGATTGTCCTTCCCTGCTATTTTCTAAGCTGACTGTGCTGGGATATTCATCTGGGAATTAGATGGGGTTTGGAGAGGTTTTGCTATTTCCACTACAACTGCTTTTGAGAGAGCATTTGGGTGGAGAAATCTGATTCTGAAAACCTCCACACTGCCATTACACAGAACCTCTCCTCCTGTCTCTTCCTTTCCTTAGTTAGCAGTGGTTATTTTCTGACTTTTGACTGAATCTGACGTAGTTGACTTTTATAACATTATTGGTCAGGATTTTCCACCCATCTGAGGAGTTGTCTTTGATTTATCACATGAAAACTGAAACACAGGGGATTAGTTTTGGGGTTTTTTTTATTCTAACCTAAGCATTTTTTATCAGTTGGGGGTTAATTTTGTAATCTGGGTTTACAGTTCATAAGGCACAGAGCTCTCTCTGCTGAGATATTAACCCTGTAGCAAGCTAGGCTTATTCCCACAGGATTTCAATCCCATCACTTGGCAAGAGTTTCATTTTTGATCACCTCTGAACCATTTGACAGCAGTGAAGGAGTCTGTTCCTCATCTGCATGCTGCTCTACTGCCCTGTACTCACACTTCCATGCACCTGAGAAGAGACTGAGGTTTTTTTGGATCCAGCTGTGCCTCCTGCTATGCAGGACACTGAGACCTTCCTCAGCCTCCATGGAGCATGTGGCCTCTCAATCATCTGCTCAGTTGTGTCCATTGTTACTCCCCCAGTCAAGGGCTGCTGATCACATTAGTGATTTTTTCCTTTAGGACAAAAGTGCAGAGTGATCCAGTAAACATCCCATCACCAGGAGCTGTAATGGAAAATCGTTTTATACACACTGGTTTTATTCACATTTCAAACTGCTTTTTAAAAACAAGCCCACTTGCCTGGAAGATATGATGGTTTTTGTGGTTAACAAAGGCAGCTGCTTAACAGGAGTGCTCAGATATTGATTCTTCCCAAACACAAAGGACTGGTTTTCATGGGCTGTTACCACACAGGCAGCAAGACAGAGCATCCTACCTGACATTGATTGCCCCAGTCTTAATTAGTGTCATTAGCATGAGCCTTGGAACTGTTTGTTCCACTGCCTCAAAGTAGAAGAGACCCAGCTCCTGCTTTGCCTGATCTATTTCCCCTCCTCTTCCCCATTCCTTCTTACAAAGAACTTCTAAAACTGCTGGGCATAAAAGCACAACTGTTTGTGGGATTGGCTTCATTTCCTATAACCTGTTTTAGCCATGTGCATTTTCAGTGCTTATTTGAAGGAAAGGAAAAACCCCACGATTGTATAAGCTGTGCAAGGAAGTATCTGGGCAAGAGCTGCTGAGATAAGCACATGCTGAACAATACTTTGAAATACTCAAATTAGCAAAAACTGGCTTGGAAACAGTTTTTAATTTGTCAAACTCAATCCTCATCAGTGCTGCCATGGGCAACGAAATTGTTAGTTAAATTCCAGATTAAAAGTTATCTATGAGAGGGGGGTGGCAGCCAAAGAGAGTTATCATAAAGGAAATAGAAGAACTGGTGTCATGTCATAGGCAGAAAGATTTTTGGAATACTAAAATACTGACCTTTTGGATGAAAAAAAAAAGCCCCTAAACCACCACATGTATTAGTCATAATCAAAATATTGTGCATAATACAGCTTTCCAAGAGACTTGGCTTTCTTCCAGAGCCACCAGGGTTCAGCATCAAGTAGAAGAAAGGCTGTTTACTTGTCCTGATGCAGCGTGAGGTGGAGGCTCTGCATCAGACCCCTAAAGCCAAAAGGGACCTCAGAAGATCATCTGGTCCATCCCTTTGCCAAAAGGGAGGATCAACTCCTCCAATGCCATTTCTGACATGTTCTTCTGTAACCTGTTGTTAAATATCTCTAACAATGGAGGCACAACACATCCTCAAGCATTCTCTTCTACTTCACTATTTTTCTCACCAAAAAGCTTTTCTAATCTCAGTAAATCTTGCTGCAACTGAAGACTGTGACTTTATGATCAATTTCTCATGAGCAGTGGGTACAAAATCCCCTTCAAGGCATCCATTAATGAATTAAAAGAACATGATTAAAACTAAACACCATGGTTCTTTCAGCCTTTCACTGGTCACAGTTTCAAGTCCTCTGGATCATTCTCCACACTCATTTTGGTTTGCATCTTCCCCGAGGTGCTGTTCCCTAACCTGGATGCTGCACTCCAGCTCACTCCCCAAGGGTCTTAGGAAGAGCTGAGTCACTTTACATACATTGGAGGACATTTCTTTCTTTATACACCCCAATATTACATTTTTTTTTCTACAACAGCATGTGACCAACCACAATACTTCTATTTTTCTTTCCACACCACTCAAATGTAGTTCACACTGGTCCTGCAAACTATTTGCACATCCAGTTACTCCTGGCTAGGCAAGGTTTCTTACACAACTTATATTTGCTTGGGTTGACAGAGATCACATTTTGATAAGCACAGAGTATAAATCAGGAATGGTGACAAAATATTTGACAACAACTCGATAATTAAACATATTTGACAAATCAACTATTCAACAATATCCTGATAATTAAAGAGTATGCTCAAACTTCCACAGAAGATAACTGCCTGGATGCACACTGCTGTCAACACTGCAGAAAGCATAAGAGGTCATTGGTCTGCCTGACCTGAGCCCTGGAGAGAGATCTGACCATGGAACTGGGAGTCTTCCAGATTAGGAAAACATAGAAGCTAAAGCTCTGTTACTGCTCCTGACCATTGCTACTGGAAAAGGCATTTGCTCCTGTACCCTCACAGGCCTTGAGATAACACAGAACCTTTTGACACAAGCCCAGGATAACATGAGCTGGATTTTACTAGAAGAGAATCAAATCTAGTATCACTGTACTGCTGAGATACATGCTGGACATCTCCAGAACTCCTTTGTTACCGTGGCAGAAAATACTGCCAAGGGCAGAGACTCTGAAAACCCATCATTCCAGGACAGTACCAATAACTCCTGCTGCTGGTCCACACCAAATTCTGATCTAACCAGCACTCCTGCCCACTTCAGGAAACATTAATCACAGCAGGTTGAATCATCTTGGATGACTCCAAGACAAACCCTGATCTGGATTTAGCTTAGCAGGCAACACGCAGCCATGACTCAGCTTGGCATTTTAATACATGTACAAACATATTTGTGTGACTATCATAAGAGACACTTTCATAATAATGTAATAACTTTCTACCTCTGTAGTCCAAATGGAAGAAAAGTCCAACCAATGGCGAGCACCATGGCTGTACCAAACAGCCTTTTTTTGCCTGCTGTTAGGCAACATTGACCCATGGTAGCTGGCAGTTGTGCTGCAGAGTGGTTCTTCAGCCTCACTTACCTTCCTGTGTGTGACTAAAGCCAGCACAGAACAGGAAGATTGTCAGGGTAGGCACAGACAGCCACCATTTGGGCACAATTTCCATGGAAGGGTTAGTACTGTACTCATCACCCAACTGAGTGCCTGTAGTGCATGGGATACTGGGTTTGTGTTTGCCTTTGTTCAGTGAGAGGAGCATCTTGGAGCACTGAGAACATAAAGCAGCACGTTTTCCTGAAATGTTCTCACTCTGGCTCACTTAGATCTGTCTGTAGGTCACCAATATCTTTCCATTTCATTAGTTACATGAGGCTCATTTAAAGAAAAAGAACAGAACTGTACCAGTCACTTTAGAAAGTGTTTATTCAAAAGCTTCATAGCACCATCTTGGGTTTGTTTTTTTTTTAAAACATCCAAATAAAATGCAGCAATTAAAATGTTGGGTTCTTTTTCTGTTAAGCATGACACTAACTCCACCTGTGAACATATTTATGGTTGTTCTTGCTACTATAACTGAAAAATAGCGCTCCTGTGCACACAGACATCACCCTGGGCCTTGACACGGGTCATCCAGTCCCAGCTCAATCATGGAAGAATAAAAACAAGTGAAACTGGAACCCTCAAGGAAGCAGTTTTCCCCCACCAAATCTGCTTGAAGAGAATTTTCTAAAAGGAAGTTTTTTTAGCAGTTTCAATTCTTACGGCCCCTCTGGAACTTCAGCAAAACTAAAATGTAAATATATAAAATATTTTGGGTATTCTTTGATGGTACAAGTCAGACCATGGATGGTTAATCTGTAAGTACCTTGATGTATTCTCACAATCACCTAGCTGTTAATTCTAAAGAGGGGCCTTTTATGGCCATCTTTTCCAGGGAAAACACTGGTCAAAATAATTCTACTGAGTTACTGTGGCAATTTTGATTAAAAATTTAAGGTAAAATCAATGTGCCATGGACAGCACTTGTAATACAATTTCATGATGAGTTTTTCCCCCTTTCCCTTTTTAGTTTGGAGGAGCAGCCTGTCAGAGCTCGATGCAGCCACGACAGGGAAGCGCTATTTCCCAAAGATCCTTAACTTCCATTTCAAGAATACAGACCATGCTGGGTGCTTGGTCACATCATTTGGCTATGGCTTCCAACCACTGGAATTCTCTATTGCATCTACTTCTGGTTGACCATTAAGAGGCAAATACTCTGTAGCTCACTTGGCTAAAGCCCCCATTGGGTCCCAAGCTGGCAAAACAATTGGTTCCTGCTGCATCACTGCCAAGATGTCTTCTGGTACATGCTTCTTATCCACCACCACTTCGTACACGTACTCAGAAAACCAGTCATCAGTCATGATCAGGTAACCTGGAGATGAAAAGAGTTCATTACAACACAACCATGACCAATACAGTGAGAACTTTGCTGGCTTAGTTCCTGCAGTAAGAGGCCATCTGCTTTCCTCAAACATCCAGCCACCTATAAATCACACTACATCTTCATTTTCTCCCTTAATATAATTGTTGCAGAGAATTTCAGTGAACAGCTTTTGAACTTGGGGGGCAACAGGGGGTGTCACATCTGGAGTACCCCAGGTTTTAGCAGAAAGCTACTACTGGAAAAAAGCTATTCAAGGTGAACTGAACATAAGAGTGGCAGGGAGAAAGCAAGTGTTCAGAAGACAGATGAGAAGGCTTTATGTAATAAAGCCCCTCATGTCCTTGTACAGTATCATCACACAATCAAATGAAACAAGAAAATGCCCAAAGAATATGGACAATAAATGCACCTATCTACACCATCTTGTTTCTAAAGCAAGAGATCAGATAATTCCCATAAATTAAAAAACCCTATCAACTGTAATCCGAGCCAGGAGCCATTTTGGAATCACTGCCAAAGGGAGCTGCCTTGATTATTCTCTCTTCAGGATATGAGTTCTTGGGACACACAAAAACCTCTCACTCCCAAGAGCCAACAAGTAATTGCACCCTGAGAGGATAATGAACTCTGCTTCTGACATCCTGTATCTCCAAGCCTGACAGAGCTGATTAGGATCACAGTGTCTGAACAAGGAGGAAGCATCAAGCAGAACCTCAGAACATGCAAATAAGTAAGATCGCTCTTTGAGAAGACCTGTTCCCAGTGCCACAATAAAAGCCATTATCCATTTCTTCATTAAAAAGAGACACTTTATATGCAGCAATAAATGTACCCAAGAGCCTGCCTAAGGCAGCTCTGAGCTCTGCATCCCATCCAGGTAACAGGCAGAAGTGAAAAAGAAACAAGTTGATGGCATTTCTGGGCAGGGTACACAATGCAGTTCTACCTCAGGCAATTCATCTATTGCTCCTACTCAAACACCATTTGTAAGTCAAGGCCACAATGAAGAGCTTGGCACAGGATCACCTTGGTGTAACAGCACCTGACTACAGATGTGCAATCCTCTCTGTGCATGAGACTGGTCCACATTTCTCTAACATTTCCAAAGGAAAAACTCAACACACAGCATTTTAACACTGACAAGCTGCTGGCCAGGGAGAGGTCAAGGATGAACAGTCTGCAAGTTACTGTGTAGCCTGGGATTTGGGCACCTGAAAATAAAGTCCTTGAAAGTTCCCAAAGGACCTCCTACAAACCTTCTTGTGCTTGTGCCAGACTCCTCCACAAGAACAAATTTAGGGTCTGTCAGTGTACTTATGGGATGATAAATACACACACCAAGTGTCTACAGTTAAATCCTTAAAACGTCTTACATAGCCAACAGTCAATACAAGAAATTAAAATAGTCAAAAGGGAGGTGACTCCTAGCTGGAGATGTACCACAAGAAAGTTCTCTTCATGCCAAAACAAACAGAGGGACCCCTATCAAATGGATGCCATCATGTGATTTAGTGCTCCCCTCCTGCTTGCTTTTATAAAAAGATATCCGATGGGATAAGCTGGGTTCAAAGTTAGGTAATAATGTACTTGTCTCCAGAACAAAAGAGTAAGCAGAATAATTAAACTTGCCTGTATGGCTGACAAAGTGCCAGTGAAAAACAGAAAGGAAATATTTGACTGGGAAGTGACTTTTTTACCTCAAAAAACAAGCACTGTTTGTCAGCAGCTGTGTTTGTTCCTTGAGGAAAAACAGACAGGATTCCAAGGAACACTTTTACAACAGATATGGATGTAATTACTCAATATTTAGGAGGCAATGGTGGGCTGTTCCCAGGGCTTCCCTTTCTCTGGGACAAGCACTACCACAAGAATTCAGTTCTACCACTCCAGAGAACACCTAACTACCTTCATCCCGTGATACCCTGACCAGGAGTCACAGCCCTTCCAGCCCTGCACCACCCAAGTCTAGGGAGACAAGTGCACTGGCACCTCAGACTGTGCTCCCAGAAAAGCAAGAAGGACCCCATATGAAAAAACCACTTCCATTTCCTTCCAATGATAAGTCATTTGTTTGTTTTTTAGTGACTCAAAGTCCAGTCTCTGGTGCTTTGTTGCAGGCTGTACCCTTTATCATCCTGTCCAAGAAATAACAGTTGGGGCTTACTTGTATCCCTCACACCCAACTGGGCCTCAACTGGGATGTGCCAAGTTTAACATCATTCTTGGCTGCCTCTTTACTGCTGTGGATTCTGGTCCTCTGCACTGGACTTAACCAAGCACAGCTTCCCAATGCCTTAACAAGGCAGACAAAAATCACTTCCAGACTCAGTGGCATGGCAGAGGAGCTGGAACAACCTGTAAATCCTCACCCTCCTACAGCAGCTAGTGTGGACACTGGAGTGAAAAAGCAAGACAGGAGGGAGGGGAGGAAAGCCTCTCAAGTTACCTCTTCTAACATTTAAGAATGAGCTCTGAAGGCAGCTCTGTCCAACTGCCTTTAGCTCAACAATGGGTTGTTTAGTCATAGCTAAGAAAATCAGTCAGGGATTCACCTCCCTGAAAAAACTAGTCCAAAATAGAGTCAACCTTCAATGGGATTTTCTGTCAAGGCACTTTTCCAGGCAACTTCCTAAGCAAAACAGAG
The DNA here is from genome assembly GCA_020745705.1 of Hemiprocne comata. Classification (NCBI taxonomy): domain Eukaryota; kingdom Metazoa; phylum Chordata; class Aves; order Apodiformes; family Apodidae; genus Hemiprocne; species Hemiprocne comata. Next base: position 2,901,366 of record CM036605.1, read on the forward strand.
TATGAGCAAAACTTTCCAGAGACCCTGGACTCTACCAGTACAAAGCAGATAAGAGACAGTGACTCACCCAGACAAGTTCACATAGATGGCCTGCACACAACACGTGCTTGTGAGGCATGGACAGGGTTTATTCAAGTCACTCTGGGTTCCTATTTCAAAGGAACAACTAGATCCTCTTGCATGGCTCTAGAAGAACTTACTCTTGAGCAGTGAATCCATATTTGAAAAAGAGAATGTCTAGCAAGGTTAAGCTGTTACTGCAAACCAAGCATCAAGTTAAGCTTACGAAGCTGGCAAACAAGTTCAAAGACAACTAGGCAACTGGGTTAATGTTATTTCTAAGCTAAAGCCTGAGGCACTGCACTTTTCATTTCCAGTTGCTGTAGTTTTTTATTTTGGATTACATGCTCAAAGTGAAGAAAGCCAAAGCTGCACGTGGCTCTCCACACAATCCATCACAGGCACCCCCTGATGCTCCAGCCCAGTAACCTGAGCACAGAAGTGCTGCTCTCCTGTCACAGTTCAACAGGTACAACAGTCACCAGCAGTGTCAGGCTTCAGCATGCTGCACTGTGGCTTGGGAGGAAGAGCCAAAAGCCTGAAACTGAGCCCAGCCTTTCCCAGTTCTAACAACAAGTCTGAACCTTGGCCAAGGAATATATACAATTAACACAACCAAAGCTGCTGACAGACACCTATAAACTCCAGGCTGGTTGGAGCACTGACCAAAGTCCTTGCTGAGCAGTTGTAAAGCAAGCTGAGTAAGGTACTTCCTTCCTGGAAGCATTCCTCCAACACCAGCAGCATCTAACATCACAAACCAAGCATCTGGAGTGTCTCAAAACAGTGTTCTGGCAACTAAAGCACAACCAGGCATTTCTTATATTTTCTATTCTCTATTATACACAAGTGCTTAAAATAGTTACTAGTTTGTATCTGGAGACAAAAGTTCTGATGTTCCTTTTTAGCATTGGTTTGGCTTCTTTACTTAACCCAATATTCCAAAGTACATTTTACTGCTGTCACATTGATGACCCTTAAAGGCTGAACATCAACAGTTGTTTTGTCAAGACTCATGTTTTTTGTTGGGATACTCTGTTGTAAATGTGTACAGCTAACTCAGAACAGATACTACTGCAAGACCAAGGGGCCAGAACATAAATTAAGACAAAGTTCCAATAATATTCTATGTTGTAGTTAGCTGTTGGTGTATGAGAAACTGTTTTGGAAACAGTCTATTCTCAGAAGAAACCCCAAACATCCTGGGAAACTTCAGCCATACCAAATCTCATTTGGGATTAATATGCACCAGAAACATGTGGTCAGCAATGTCTCTTGGGTTACACCCTGGGACACACCAAGCCTGACTTGGCACCTCAGTGAGCTTATCATGCCATGGCTGGGTCCCTATCAGCCTGTCTCACACAGGACATGACAGAAATCCTGGAGATCCCACTCCAGGCCAATCACTTAGGAAAAGCTGGCTGACTGCAGGCCTTGGCAGAGCAAAGCAGAAATGCTCTCACAACATCAGCCCCACACCCCCAGGGTCAGGGGAGGTCAGAGCTGGACCCAGAGCAGCATCCTCAGTCATTCCCAGGCTGAGCAGATAGGCAGCTTGAAGAAACTTCACCTAAACCAGCACTGAGCTGTGACTCACCCTTCCCTCCTCACTGCCTGCCCATGTGCCATGCCAGGCTGGCACATCCACAGCCCCACAGCACTTCCAGACCCTTTTTAAAGGAACAATGGTGCAGGCTGGGACAGTCCTCAACAGGAAAGCAAGTTCATGCAGGAAGCCTGGCACGAGCAGAACAGCACGTTGGCTGGGGCTGTTGGTGCTGGTCATACCAGAGAGGAACACTGAGGGTGCCACAGGCTGTGTTTTCAGCACATCTTCAGAAAGGCAACCAGAACTAGGATTTAAAAACATTTTTTAAGCAGGTGATGGAGCTGGAACAGTTTACATTGCAGCTGTTCACAGCACAACCTGCAACCAGCCATTCCCTCATTCCCAAACCAGTAGGCAAAGGCTTGCACTGATTGATAAACAGAAAATATAAACCACTTCAGTTTCTCACATGACTCAGGAAGGTTATTTTAGTAATAACAGCCACAGCCAGCATGAGGTCCCAGAGATGAGAGCTGTAGTGTACAGATTTAAGCTTTAGTACACTGAAGTACTGCAGTGGAGTCTTTATTTCTGCTTTCATGCTAAAGAAAGCATTTCCATACAGTGCACTTTGTGGAAATGATCCTATCTTGTTTGATATGCAAACATTTCCTATGTATTGTCCCTTTATTACAAGATCAGCTTACTTGCCCACTGGAATTGCTGGCATTTCAGGACAAATACTACCATACTTCCAGACTAATACTGCCAGATTTTTCAGGCTTGTGTTCTGCAGCAAAGGATTGACTGGGAAAGAGCAAAGGTTCTGCTCCCTCCCTGCCACACAAACTCCTACAGCTTCTGGTTTTTTTGACAGGGACAAGAGCTGGCAACCTGTGATCAGCAGCAATCTGGTATACAATGCTTAGGAAAATAAGCAGCTTTAGGGAAATAAACTCACCAACATGAAAAAAAGATATTTTATCAAAGTTGTTTTATTACTTTCAATACTTCATTATAGGAACTTTAGATTTGCTAGAACTCCATTGGTAAGCCCTGCTACTCCCAACAGGCCCTGTGCTCTGTGCTACTCTACAAATGCTAATATTTATGACCTGACAGGGTGTCACTAAACCTCTCAGAGCAAGACAGCAGGTAACCATTACTAGTCAACCACTTATGGCCATCTCCCAAAAAAATGCAATTGCCTCTACAGTTGAACTTGCAACCACAGTGTCAAGTTTATCCAGTGACATTTCCTGCTCCTCCATTCAAGGTTTACATTCCATTTACTTAGATGTAAATCACACTAAAGTGAAGAACGTTTGTCTTCCAGGAATACTGTGTCATAGCCCAGTGAGACACTTGCTGTTGGCAGGCTTGCTCATGCAAGTCCTGGTGAAGGACACAGAGCACATCCCTGCTCTTCCACCTCCTTATTGCCAAGCACTAAGTTCAGCTTTTTGTTCTTGTAACTATAAATTACTTTACCTTTATTACCACGGTCTTCACCCCAGGAGTTTTCCACTCTCCATTTTTCAAATGCCTCTTCTTGCCCATCCTGTGACAAAACAAGTTGATAGCTGTTCAGTAGTGAAGGACAACCCTTCCAAGTCTAAATCCAGGACCAGCAAACCACAGAGCTCCACTCCCAAAAGTCTACAGGCACTGGCAAGTTTCTTGCTAATGGTTGGAAAGCTGTAGTTTTCTGAACTACTTGTCTATCCACTTCCATAAAACATGAGGAAATGTGGTCAAGAGCCTGCAATACTGACCAGAAAACTTGCATTTAAATAAATTCAAGTTTGGACTTGACTGACAGAATTTAAACAGCCTTTCCTATCCTCTGTCAGGGCAGGGGGGGCCTTCTGAAATGCTGAATGCACAACTTGCTTGAACAAGGAATGAGGGGGAAGGAACAGGGACAATGAAGTAACTGCCCTAATTCAGAACAGTGTCAGTAACAGCAAGTGCAAGCACTTGGAGCTGTATCCTTCAGCTAGATCCTTCAACTCTGCTGCTTTGAAAGACACACAAGGCTTCAAACAAGCCTGAGTACATCTGACCTCACGTCCAGAAGCATGCAGTATTTTCACCTGCTTTATGTAAATGTGAAGTCTGGTTCAAATCTACCAAGCACATACAGGCACAGGACAGCTGACAGGCTGGCTGGGCCACAGGTGAGCTGCTGCTTCCCCAGGCAGCCTCTCAGGAGGCAACAACAGCTCCTTTGAGGGACCAAAGAATAACTATGCTTTGGCCACTGCATTTTTTCAATACAAAAAAACTACCAGGCAAAACTCTCCATAATTCCATTTTTAATATTCAATGGAATATTGTTGTATTCATTCTATTCTCACTTAAAATATAGAATAATCCTTAAAATTAGATGCTCGAGAGCCACCAGACTGAGGATCAGTCAATCCTGGTGCTGTCAGACAAGCTCAGATAAACACATTTATGTAAAGTTTTTAACCAAACGTTGCATTTAATCCACATCAATTTTTTTTATGTTGTAAAATTGAAACAGGATTTTTTTTAAGTCTTCAAAGCCTTTTTATAAAGTAGGTAAATCCAAAGTATTACATTTTACAACTCAGTTTATCAAAACTCCTTTAGATTAAGGTAAGGTTTAATATAAGACAACATGCTCCAACAACTTAAGTCCATTTTGAATGTGGGAAAGCCTCTAAATGCTGAGCTTGTTCTAGAATAATTTGTTTTAAACAATACTTTGATTTTAGAGATACCATCCATCATATGCTGATCTTATACACATCTTTTTCTTTAAAAAACAGGTCACATGTAATCACACTTTATGCAACTGTACATTTAGGCTTGCAAAAGAATTAATTTAAAAACAGACCATAGACTAGAGCTACCAATGAAGTGTAGCCACTAACTGGCTACAACCCATACAAACATACACACTTCAGTTTAAGAGATAAACAGGTATTAAATAATAGAAAAGTATAAATTAAAAAAACTAATTGTTTTTCAGTTAGATATTTAAAGATGTGTTCATCTGATACACAAATATAAGTGTTCAGAGCTCAGAATGCAGAACACAACAGGGAAGAGTATATTGAGTTGTAAAAAGTAACTCAGAAAAAATCTTATGACTCAGCAATCCCATATCAAATCCTCAGACTCCAGAGTTCAAACTGTTTCAGTTATTTGCAAGCTGTTAGTTCTCAAGCCAAGGTCATGTTGGACAGGAAGGGATCACTTCAAAGAAACTTTAATAATGACAACTTCTGGAAATAAATGGAAAACATCAACACTGCAGATAACCCCGAGTTGTAAATTTTCACATGGTTCTTTTTACTTGGAATGTGCTTTGTTATGCTGCCAGGAGCAGATTCAGTTGTGGATTCATCTCAGGCTACTGTCTGCCACAGAGCTATTTTGGACACCATTTTCCTTCCTAATTATGAGGTCAGAGGTCACATGCCAGCAAGTTGCAAGAAGTTGAGACTGTTGAAGTGCCTCCTTCTGGCAGTTTAACAGGAGCTTCATGCTAAAAAATGTAGACTGGACTAACCCCTGCAGTGGGACATGGCAGGAAGTTCTTGCTCCCATACTAGATTTCTTGCTCAGCTAGATACATCAGAATCTGTACTTAAAAATCTGCTGGGATAGGGAAAAGAGAGCTTCTGTTTTTGAGCTACCAGAAACCTCTCCAATAAAAATCTGTAGGTAGAAGGAATGAAGCCCTTGACTTGTCTAAAATTCTTCCCTGCTCATTCAGTATTTACAGTTCTGAACTCTGAGGGACAACAGACAGCCCAGGCCTTGTGCACCAGGGTGGTGTGGCACACTTGCTGACTCCAGCAGAACAGCTGACAGAGCCAGCCCAGAACACAAAGAAGCTGCCAGAATATTCCAACACATTCCTGAAAGCATCACAACTTCAGGAGGGAGACTCTACCTTCTCAGTGACAGCTGTCAGGACCATGGCATGGGTCATCATTGATTCTCCAAAGATTAATCGTTCTGCTTTGTTCATGTTCTTGACGGAGACACCAAACACCAGCTCATGATTAAATCTGTTGGAAAGCAACATCAAAAGGGATGAAGGGAGAATTCCCACTAGGAAATCAGGGAATCAGTGTAACACACTGTCCCAGAGCCAGTGCACAGGCACACGAGTTCAACTAGTTTTAGTGTCAGAATAAATGCAAACACTGATCCCTTTGGGAGTTTCTCTCACCAGCTACTAAACAATGGAAATGAGTAAGAAAATTTACCAATAGCTTGTAATGCATCTTTAAAGATTTTAGCTCAACAAGTGAAAAAATCCTGTTGCTGCTGAATTACTTAAATATACTCTTATCCAAAGGATGTTCAAATTCATTTCTGAAGCAGCTAAAGGGCTGCTTATGTCCTAACCAAGTATCCCAAATTCTGTTTAGCTTTTCTACTTACATATTCAGGTCATTGATTCCCAGCTTGCCATAGAAGTGCTTTGCAACATCACAACCAAACCACACGGCCTGCAGACAGAAGGAACAGTCATGTCTAGGCCACATCCCAGTCAGTTTGACATTAGAGTTGCCACCCACGAAGAGAAACCAAACCAACCTCGCCATCCTTAATAGATGCTGCAGCTAATTTTTTCAAGACATCAACAGGCTGGTTGTTATAGAGAGTTTTCCTCCCTCCTGCCATGTTGCCCAGGTACTCCACAGTGTACAGCCTGTTGTAGGGGTTCTGAGGGCGAGGATCGTTCACCAGGCAGATCTGCCAAAAAAACAAGATGTCAAAGTGCAACTTTACTGAAATCACTGAGAAGTGACTCCAGGTGGATTTCGGAGAACTGCTTTTGCCCAAGCTGTCTGACCCTTCAGTAAACCAGCCACTTGGCTGAAATAGGGTTTTTTTATGGTTTTGTTTTTTAAGTTCACCTCATAATTGTAGCATAGCAGCTTTGCATATTACTCCTCTCTAATGGCTCTTACAGCATTTTACGACTAATTTGATCATTCTGTATTTTATCATTAACAAAATCATCATGGGAGATCACAGCTAATTGAGGGTAGAGCACAAACAAGAGAATGGGGAGAATAAACACAGGGCTGTCTTTGGCTTGTGGGAGCAGCACCCATCCATATGGTGCAGTTCCTGGGGTGGGCAGCATGCTTAGAACAGTGGAAAGTGGCTTAGGGAAAAAAACAAAAGGTCTTAGGAAGCTACTGCCTTTAAGCATCCCCAACCTTGTCCTCCATGTTGAAGTAAGGCTTCACGTGCTCGTTGTAGAACTGGACTGGTGTCAGAGGGCCATACTTGTGGTAGATCTTATCCTTATCCCGGAACTCCCAGCAGAAGGTCTCCGGAGGGCTGCCCAGGCAAGTACTCACTATTCTGAACACCTGCCCAGAGAAGCAAACAGCTGTGAGCTTGCTGAAACATGCAGGTCTGCTTCTCCTACCACAGCAATGCCACTGATGAATGGATTTCTCTGTGAGAATCAACTGGGGAATTGGGATCTTAACAACGACCTTTGAAGAACAGGAATCAATGCACACAGGGATTGTTTGCCTTCAGCTCTGGAAATCTGTGTTTCAACAGCTCAAATCCAAGCTGAAAGGCCACAGGAAAAGCAACAGAATCTCCCTCCTTTGTCACACCATGTTCCCAAGGAAACCAGGCAAAACAGAAGCGTAAAGTTGAACATATAAATTACAGGCTATCCTAGGAATGCAGCAGTCAAAAGCAACAGTCAATACACTGCCCAGTCTGATTCCAACATTTCATAAGTAATTCTGAAGCTTCTCCAACAAGACACTTTCCCAGTGCAAGAGAAACTTTATCCAACTGATTCTAGGAAGGCTCAAGCATTCAGCATCATCTGTTCCACCAGGAGGTTTGCCCCATGCAGACAAACTAGACCTTCTAACACATACAGGAAAGCATTTTATCCCAGTGTTTCCCCCTGTACTAATCCCTTTTTTCCTGTAATGTTCATTTGGATTTCAAAGATGGGCCTTTGCTTCTTTTCAAAAGCCTAGAATAATCTCATCTGGTTTAATACATTTAACAACATCTCTGCTTAGGGTAGAGCTGGCACCTTATATAATTTAATTCAAGATCCCAGCCTGCTGTGCCCTCCTGTGCAGCTGGTAGCTTTCTACTGATTTCCAGCACAAGTTGACCAGATTTCAAGTCATCAGCCTCCCTATAAATCAGAATATGAAGCAGCACTTCAGAATCAGTACTGCACCTCCTCACAGGGCTCATCATAAAACGTGCCAACTGGCAGGCAGTGTGACCAGATGAGTGTCTTTAGGGATATTTAGCAGGACCTGCCACAGGTGCTCTGGGGACAGAGAATCAAATCTTAAACAGGTTTGAATCTGGTTTACTTCAGCTGACACTGGTCTGGCTCATCTGCATCCTGAGAACAAGTCTCTTCCTTGCAAGGAACTAAGAGGCTATTTAAAATAAGAGAAGGGGGAGTCAAATCTCAACAGCACCTTCTGCACTAGGATCCAATCCCTGTGGTTTGTGCCAGCCAACCCAGGCTGTCAGTCTTCACACTCTGAGGAGAGCAGACAGGATACCTTTCCCAAAGCTGTCTTACTCTTTCTGGAGCCAGCTGAGCTGATTTCTATGGATCTCAGGGCTCCCTCAGGAGGAGCTTTGTGCTCGTGTGCACCTCGTGCTGATGGCAAAAGGAGAGTGCAGTGCCCATGCTGAGCAACACCATTTGGCTGTGCACAGAACTCAACTGAAGGTGTTCTGGCTCCAAGCAATTTAAGAAAACAAATGAAGAGATTAATTATGGGTTGAAACATGGGTGTGGGCTTAACTGGAGGAACTGACGCATTATTTCTCAATAAATATGCTATAGAGCAAATGTAAATCCCTGAAGGACTATAAACATTTTATTTTACAGGGACTGCACAAAAGGCAGCCTTTGCTGTGGGTACACCCACCTGACCTCAGATGACCCCAAGTGGTGAGAGATGAGGCTATGAACACAAAATAAGAAAGAAAAATGCCTAAAATGAGAGCAAGGAGCAAGCAGCCTCCAGCCAAAGGAAGGAAAATGGAGACAGAAGTCTCAGGCTGGCAGAGGCAGTGGAGCCTGGGAACAGCCTCCCTCAATTGTTTTGCCACCACACCCACCATAGGCCACCTCTCAGTATCTCAGAAGCTTCCTCTATCAATAAATAAGATAAGCAGACATTTAAACTAAAAGGTGACTTATCACTCTAGCCACAACTAGAACCAGGATAAGGCAAAGATACAGTTGCTTGTGCTAAAAACCAAAATGAACAAGGAGGGGAAAGAAGGACACTTCTGATAAGGAAGAGTCTACAAAGGAGAACAGTGAAGGAACCAAAATTCCATCACATGCACTACACTGATTTCAACTTCCGACCTAGTGTGCACTGGTTTGATAAGAAGAATGTTTATACACTTTTGAGGTGAATATTTAATCCTGTGTTTCAGTAGAACTGCCCCCTTTTAGCTCGAGCACTGCCTCCCAGTGCCAGCACACCAAGATTTGCTATGCAAATAAAACTTCACACAACAAAACCAAGTTCTGCTTTGCCACACACAAAAATAGCTGCAAACCACTTATATACATATAAACACATGAAAGAAAAGGGTGATCTCTAAAAACACTTAGTTTTAAAGGTTTAAGTGTACATGACAGGTGCAATTGCACATTTCAACTACAATTTTATTGAAAATAAAACCACTTAACTTGCAAACCACTATTACTACTACAGAAAACACTGTTAACTTCAGAGAATTAAGCATAACCTTTTTACAGAACAAATTGCCATCAGTTAATGAGCCTTTAATTCCAGTTCCAGGATCCCCTGTGAGAGAGCAAAAGGCTCTACAAATGAAGAGACATTTTGCAGTGAACTGTAATTGCCCTAAAAATAACATCTCTAGGAAGCTTTTGATGTTTGCTGTAAAATCCTCCAAGGGCTTTTGGACACACACTGGATGTAAATTCTGTTAATTCACTTTTGAACTAAGTGCTGACTGGCAACATGCTGGGTTAGGCTCAAAGCACAGAATTACTGTTGATCTTAAGACATACATTTAATAAGTTTTCCTTTCAGCAATAACCCAAGAAACACAAATCAGTTTAATTTTTTAATCTAACCTTAAAATTAGATAAAAAGAAGCTACAGGAGTTTATAGAAAATGCAAAGATGAATTTCCAAAAACCAAACTGACACATTAATCAATACTTCCTATCAGTGGGACTGCCTGAAGCTTTACAGAGATGCCCAAGGTAAGTTCTGCCTGACATTTACTGGACTGCAGAAAAACATGTAACCAAAACACATGATTTCTTGAATCATCTCTAGACAGACATTAAAACCACTGGGTCACTTTGCACTGTATGTCTGGGAAGCACATGAAATATGTACTTATTTTTAAATGTATTCACTTCATCAAACTAAAACAGTCTGAACTTTTAAAATTACTTTTGGCTGTTTAAGAATGAAGTGTGAGGACTGGTAAGAAAAACAACATGTGTCACTGTGACACATGCTCAGTGTGAGCAGAGGACCAGGCACACTCACACTTTCCATCCTGCACATGTGCCAACCTGTTTGACTTGGAGTTAATTCTCACAGCCAGAAACAGATGCTGTGACTCCTCCTGTGCTGCCCCCCCGGTGTCCCACACCGCTGGATTCAGCACCGTGTGCAGACACATCTTTTCCATAATGCAGAGAACTCCCTTTTGTTGTTCTTCCCTGCTCTCTTGTGGGGGATTTCTGCAACAACACTTGTGCTGTAAGATTTTACAGTCAAACCCATCAGAATGTAATTTTCACCCTTCCTCTTTCCTGCTATTTATAAAAGCCTGATAGGCCACTGTTTTCATCTCTCAAGATATAAAATGCTGCTTTCCTATAGTAAGGGGCAGATGTAAAATGTCACAGTTCTGGAACCTATAAATTCAAGGTATTTGTCTGAATGTATTAGAAAAATTCAGACTGAAATAAGCAACAAGCCTCTTCAAAAAATTCACTTGAAAACCTTCAAGCAGGTTGCCATCCAAAACATTCCTAAGCAAACAAAAGGCTCTTGTTTGGGCTGATCCAATAGCTCTAGAACAGGAGTAAGCAGGAAATCTCATCCATTCCAGCCTCACGTTCCAAGATTTTTTATTCATGTCACAGCAGAGTATTTACCTCTTCTATCATAGTGTCCATTGCAGCACAGATTTCTCCTTTCATTGTTCCACTTTCCACCATATCTCTTAGCCTCAAGCAGTATTCTCTCATCTGTTTAAAGAGAAAGTCATTTTATTATGGAAGATGCCACCTCATTGGTTTTCAGGACTTCTTACCTGGTTGTTTCAAGCCCCTATTTTATTCTTCATAACATGTTTTCAAAATGTAAAGAAAATCCCTTTCAGAAGGCTTTGGTAGATATTGAGCCTTTAAAAAATTCCAAGGTAATTTAACTATTTAAAAGATATCAGAACTTAACAAATGGTTGCAACTCAATTACTGTTTTCCAAGCACTTATTTGGAGCTATTTCTCTTGGTGCAGTAACTGCTGATGCAACACCCATCTGCATTACCACCTCTGTGACTCACACAGAGCAGCCTGTCTTCATGCTGTGCTATTTCTTTTGCAATTCTAATGCATAATTGAAGGGAGCATTTCCCCCCTGCATGCAGAAGTGCAGCAGGAAGAGCACACACTTCCCATTCCTGTCACATCCATAAGGCCAGGAGCAGGGAGTGGGGCTCCCACAGGAGCAGCTGGTTTGCAGTGCTCAGGCCTAGAGTAACACAAACACATTCATTATGTCTGAGCTCATTTCAGCACATATTTTACATTTTTAATGTGGATTTCAGCAGGCAGTTTTCCCTGAGCATGTAGCATATGAACTGGAAAAAAAAAAAATCAAGCTCACTGTAAAAAACACTTTGTTTGCCTTTGTCTCTATCTACCTCCACTAGCATCTTCCCAGATCAGCTCATTTCTGTAGCTCAGGGAGCACCCCTACACCTTCCTTCAGACAGAGCTGCACACTTCTGCACTGAAAGCTGATTTTTAAGGTTCAGTGTTTTGAAAATACTTTTTCTGGTCATCTTTTCCATCTAATTTGGCAGTAATCTCTAAAAACCTTGGCATACTCAGAGATGAAATACTGGGGGAGCAGAAGAGAGTCACCTAGATGGCAAGCACAAGTTTTGCAGAAAGGCTTAATCAGCTACACACCAAGAATGAACTTTTTGGAAATGTGAGGATTAGGAACAATTAGGAAAATACCATATGGGGTAATTTCAAGCTACTGAAGCCTGGCAACAGCCACCTTCCATAAATACACCTTCCTGCTCCCTGTTTCAAGATTAACATCAGACTTTGAGACTTCAGGCTGCTTTTTAAATAAAAGCAAGTTAAATTGCTGAGATGCACTTAATGCTTTGGTCAATAAAGAGAAGTTCAGGTGGATTGGAACATTTGGAGTAGGTCCATTTCCATACCCTTCCCTTAAGTGTATAATCTAAACCAGTTTTACCTTATGATTCAAGATCTCATTCATCCTTCTAGTGGCCTCTGTAGTATGAGACTCAGGGAAGTATTTCTTGGGGACAACACCATACTTCTCTAGAAGAAATTAACAAAGCTCTGTGTTAATAACTGTCTTTTCCACACAGCAGATTCTAGTGCTTCTGCCTATACCCCTGTAAAATCTAAATAACATTGGGTTTTGTGCAGAGAATGCAAAGGGAAGTCTGTTATTTAAAGGTTACAAGTGTTCAAAGTTTACATTTTAATTTATGACTGAATCTTGACCTCTGATCAGCACTCCATAGGGACCCCAAGAGGTGGAATCCCTGAGCTGCTCAGTGTCATTCCTTTCAACACTTACAAATTTTATACTAACTAGTGCTTTTTAAGAAGCTCTTTTCCCCAGAAGAAAAAAAACTGATTAGCTGAAATTAATCTTCTGAAATATCTTCTAAAGAATCAGGCCTCTTCTCAATTATTCCATGTATTTTATCAAAGGTTAATCAATGAACTTCCCAGGTCCCTTTCCTCCTTAACATTTATAACACCAGCAACAGCTCAACTGCTTCCTACATTATGGTACCAATCAAAGATCACACCATGCCAGGCTCTGGATGCCACAGCAGCATCCAAAATCTTCTCTGCCCCGAATTTGATGAGACAAAAGTAACCTCCAAGCTTCAAATGAACGAATTCCTTTTGTGATTCTAAACTTACATTATTGGCTTGTTGATTTACAAAGGCATCACATTGTTTCCTGACACAAAGGAAAGCAAATGCTGGTGTAATTCAGACACAGAGAAGTATCTGCTTCATCAGGGCAAGAAAGATCCCACTTGGGCTGGATTTTGCAAGACCAGCATTGCCACATTCCACATCATTTCCCTCTCACTGATCTTTATATCATCTTTCTTCAGGCTGCAGCTCTCTTCAGTAGTTTTGCTTCTGCCTGGCAGACACACCCTGGTCTAGCAATGTTGCTTTCCTGACCAAAAAATGGTATACATGGATATAAATACATGACGTTGATGACTGAATAAAAAGGGCATTGAACCTTGTTACTAAATGAAATAGTGAAATATCTAATTACTCCTGTTGATCTTCTGAGCTTCTATCAGCAGCAATATGCAAGAGTGAAGATCCCAGACAAGATTTAAGCCTAATTTTTATACACTGGCACAAACAGGTTGATTAAAAAAACATAGTGGCCAATGGCATTACATTCCTTAGCAAGCTTTCAAGCCTTAAACTCTTCTTTTTCCACTCCTCATCTCCCAAACCAGTGTGAAACTACAGGGAGGGCTCCCAGTGACCAGTCCTCTTACCAATAATGTTAACCAGCATATCCCACTGTCCACCATCATTCGTGGGGTTGGAGAGCAGGAACTGCACCAGCCTTCCTTCCACAGGCTCCTTCTTCTGAGCTGTTTCCACAAAGGCATTTAAAAAGTAGTAACAACGTTCAACCTAGGATGGACAGACAGGAAAAATAGGTATTTTACATGTGACATTTGTGCATTTATTGCTGAGTATTCAGTTCTTCAGAAGTCCTAACTAGATGAATCTACCATCTGCTCATCTACCAATGTTCTTGTTTTCCCTCTAGCATTTCAGGGCTTACCCTATAAACTTGTTTCTGTCACAGATCACATATTCAGGAGTTAGCACAGTGCTGGGGGGTGGGGGAACAGGGAATTAAGCTGGCCCAAACTAGCACTAGATTTTCTCTGCTTCCCTGAGGGGAAGGAGGCAAGCACACAGCTCACAGCTCTGCAGATCACAACCTGGACTAAAAGCTCAACAGAAAGTTACAGTTGGGTTTCCCCTGAGCCTCCTACAAGTAACTTCTGAAACATCCACAACACTTGAAAAAAAAAAGACTTCTACTATTCCAAAACTTTTAACATCGTCACAACTTTCTTCTCGAGTCCGCTTCGCACAACCCACATTGAAAACACGTATTTAAAGAACTTTTGTTCTTCTCAGGTATGTTTTCCACTCAGACTGTTAAGATGCTCCAGCCTAAAAGAAATTCTGTCCCAACACTAAACACAACCTGCAGCCTGTACTACTGTACCTTATCCCAGAAAAAGAGATAGGACTGGCTGAACTCAAACTCCTCGATGTTGTATTTCTTCATGAAAGGAAGACGCATTGCGTTGAGACAGGAAAAGATCCAACATCTCCCTGAGAGATCAAAGGAACGAGGATTAAACTGGAATGTTTAAGACCTGCATAAGATGTTTTGCTTTAAACACAAATTCATGACACTGTTCTGCCTCAAACCTTTGGCCGCTCTTCTGGCTGGGGTTGTAAAACACCAAAAAACTCAGGAGTTCAGAAACAGAGACAGGTCTCATCTGATTTTTGTCTTTGATTACATAGAAGGAGAAATAGGTAAGTGCTGCAAGTCCAGAGACTCTTATTAACTCAAGAGGATGCTGCAGGGATTCAGTTTTGCTCCCAGCCTGACCTAAGGCCTCCAGAGCAGCCCTGGCAGCAGCACAGTCAGCACGACACCATTCATCCCCCAAACGCCTCAGCCGCGGGACCCCGGTGCCGCCGGCACCCCCGCCTGCGCCTTACCGGAGTTCTTCTGGTTGGTGACGGGCTTGCCCTCGGCGGGCACGGCGTGCTGGAAAACCTGCACCGTCTCCTGCACCACCTGCCGCTGCAGACACACCTCCAGGGGGTCGCTGCAGGTGGCCACGTTCTGGGCCAGCAGGAACTGGGGCTCGGCCCGCAGCCGCCGGGTGAAGGCGGCGGCCTTCTCCGTGCACAGCCCTGGGGGACACGGGCTGCCGTCAGCGCCGGCCCAGACACCCACCCCGGTAGCCCCCTCCCTCAGCATCCCCCTCCGCCCCGGTAACCCCCGCCCTCAGCAGTACCCCCCGCCCCGGTAACCCCCTCCCTCAGCACCCCCCTCCACCCCGGAAACCCCCTCCCTCAGCAGCCCCCCCCGGTAACCACCCCCCTCAAGTAAATCCCCCGCCCAGCACCCGTTACCCCTCCCCCATCGGTCAGGTATGCGGTGTGCTACCCCCCCCAGTAATTACACCCCCGCCCCTCACGGACAGGGCTCCCCCCGCCCGTTGCCCCGGTAACGACCGGGCCCCGCCTCTCACCGCGCGCGTTCATGGCACAGCCGGCGCGAGCTCCCGGGACCTCAAACACCGCTCAACAGCCGGGCCCCCGCAAGTCGGGCACTGAGACGGAAGCGGCTCTTATAGCCCCGGCACCGGAAGCAGGAAGCGGGGCCTCCGCGCCGCGGCAGGGGGCGGGGGGCTGGGGGGGGCGGCTCGGTGCCGGGGCAGGCGGGGGCGGACGGGACGGCGCGAGGGACAAGCTTGTGGCGGCTGCGCGCGCCGTTGCGGCGAGGGCCACGCGGGGGCGCTGGGGGCTGAGGCCCCTCACACCCCCCCCCCCCCCGCCTCCCATCCCCTGTTCCAGAACATTCCTCGGGGCTTCCTGAGGCAGCGGCCGCGGCCTTTTCGCCCCGCGGAGCCACAAGTGTGGCCCAGGCCCTGAGGTGAGGGGCAGCCATGTTACCTCGGGGCAGCGGTCGGAGCATCCCGATCCGGGCTCAGCCCCGCAGCGCCACCCCCTGCTCCGCACCTCCCGGGGGGGCGGCCGGTGTCGAGGCCGGGCGCCCAGGAGTGTGAGCTGGGACTGTCATCACACGGTGACAGCCCTTCTAGGTGCTGGGGAGCATCAGTCAAGGACACGCTGCGGGTCAAGCTGCTTGTTGAGTCACAGTCTTCTGAGGAGAGCGCTTGCTCACTTGCTCAACACAAACTCTTCAACTGATTTCCAGCACACAGAATTTATTGAGGGTGTTCATAATGTGGGGGTCCAGTACATTATGAGGCCTCAAGAGGTTGCCAGGACCTTGAGAAAAATGCTTGAGTGGTGTCTTTGTTGGGGGAGAAATGGATGGAGAGGATTTCCTGTTTGCTTCCTGCGACACCGCTCAACACCTCACTGTACAGCAACAACAGGATCTGTGGCAACTCAGTATGGATTCCTGGGTGGACTGGTCAACAACCTGCATGCCTGTTGGCACTTGCCCACCTTTCAGGAATAAGCAGAGGGCAACAGCTGGCAGCAGCTCAGACAGCCCACCCCCGTGGTGGTGCTCAAAACAGTAGGTTGGAATGAACAGATGCAAAGAACCACTTGTATTTTGAGAAGACTGTATAAACTTGACCCCAAAAAACTTATTTCAGTGCTTTATCTCATCATGTCCCACAGGGACTTATGTTCTACCTCTGGAAATGATGTTTTCTGGGTATGCACTGGAACCTTGAGGTCTTTACCTGCAGCAAAATGAAAAGAAGAAATGAAAAATCACCTATTATGGGAAAAACCAAGTGAGTTGAATTCACCAGGGCTGTATTCAGCTCCAGAAACCTTTCAGCAGGCTGGGGATATGCTGTTTTTTCCCCACTGCTTCCACACCAGTATAGCCAGGAGCCTGGGATGGCCAGGAGAAGGGCAGGAGCCAGGTGGGATCTGCCTGTGTCCTACCCTGTTCCACAGACCCTCCTCCACTGGGAGAGAAGGTGCAGGCTCAGGTTACCCAGCCAGAACAGCAGCTCCACAGCTCAGCAGGGCTGGGTCGAGTGGCTGAGCACTCTTTTTTGTTTTCCCAGGTTCTACCAGGGCTTAAAGAAGGGGGTTCACTTGCAAGCTGCAGGAATAAGCAGTGAAATACTTACAGTGCTGTTTCACTTGATCTTTTGAAGCACTGAAAATAAAGAAACAGCCTTGTTATCATTTGTATTTCCTGGCCATAGGGGTATTTTTCCTAATGTCTTGTAAGTGCATCCTTAAAATACCTAATACTTGATTTATCTACGGGTGGTTTTAAAGCAGGACACCCTTCGTAGCAGTTCTCTAACAGAGGAAAGCAACACTACAAAGCAGCACAGAGAAGGTACAAAAACCCAGGGCACTGCACCAAAACAATACTGTATTTTTTCTAAGAAACTCAGCATTCCATACCTTACAAATTGTATCCTTCCGAGCCACGATTCCAAAAAGTACTGTGAGTGCAACCACCACGACAGCAGCAATAACAGCCTCCTTGGGAAAAACAGGCTTTTTATCTGTCAAGAGGGAGAGGAGGTTAAGTATGTGGTGGATTGGTGCAGTCACACAAACCAGAACAAAATTCCCTGTCATGGTGGAAAGACCTATTTCTCTTCCCCCAGCTGTCACTGCGGATTTGAGCCGTTGCCCTCTCTGCTGGCTGTGTGCAGGAGCCCCCTGGGGCAACGGGAGCCAAGCCTGTGTTGTAGCAAACTGAAGGAAGAATGGAAATGTCAGTCCCTGAAGAAAAGATCCTGAAGGCACAGTTTCCATGGACATAAGGGTACCACAGCTAGGGCTGCTTTCCAAGAGTTCAGCAGGGCCCTGTTCCAAGAGTTCAGAAGTGACAGGGACCCAGACTGGGTGGGAAATGGATGCTTGGTGGGTCACCTCACCTAGTGTCACCTCTCTGAGACCTGAGCAACCAGCAAGACCTCCACCTCCCTGCTGACCACAGGGCTATAGTCCCTTCTGGAGAACAGCTACTCTCTCTTGCCTTAAGAAGCTTTTTCAGGATGACAGAATGCTGTGGTTGGGGTAAGGAGCTTCAGGTAAGACCAAAGGTGCTTTAAACCACCCTTGAGTGTGCCCTGTCTGTGTGGGAAGTGAGACAGTGGGACGAGGCTGCTGCAGGTCACACTTGCCAGATGCCTTTCAAAACAGGTAGAGCAGGAAAGGCCCTTCCTGGTGCTGTGGTCCCAGGCACAGAAGCAAGGGGAGCTCCTTGCTGTTGCTGTGCCCTTGGAAGTTAATGTGGGGAATTGACTGCATTCCACTTACACTTCTTAATATAAAAGGATGGCTGTGATTATAAAAGAGAATGGAGAGTTAATTGTAAAGCTTATTGATTAGCAGCAGCCTTGTTACCTTCAACTGTCAGGTGGAAATCCTTTGTCCACTCTTCAAGAAGGTACTTCACCTTGCAGGTGTAGGTCCCATTGTCAGACTTTTGTACTTTCGTGATGGAGAGCTGAAAGACCTCACTGGTCTGGTACAGCTGGTGATGGTTTTGCTGTAGGGTCAAGGTGGTGTTGTTCTTGTACCAAGCTGTTTGGCCTTGAGGGTTGGATTTGGTGTTGCAGGACAGAGTGACATCTTTGCCTTCTTCGATTTGGAGGGACTCTTCTCCCATCAGCTGGGGAGGAACTGTTCACAGTAACACAGCTCAGCACCTTGTTAATAATGCTGCTCTCTGTGTAACACAACAGAGGTTCCCTTTACACACCCCTCGTGCACTGTGCTCAGTGGTGGGACACCTCACAGCTGTGCAGCCTTTCGTGATCCCCGGGAATCAGCGGGACCATCAGTGACAGGGCTGGTCACTCCCGGGACTTCTCTGCCCTGACTTGTATGCTTGAGAAAGAATCTAGGTGGAGGCAGGGAGATATCCAGAACATCTTACTTAAGGGCCCACCCACTCCCTATAAAAGAGGCATTAGATCAGGCCATAAGCACCACTGTGGAAAGGGAGTGTCTTATCACGTGAGTTATCTCCTCCTAAATGCATTTTTTCCCAGTGAAGACAGCGTACAAGGCTGCAAAACACCCTGCCTTCACCTAGCCCAGGTGCTCAGCCCATGATTTCATCCCACCCCAGCCACTTTTCACAGGTACCCCCAGCTGCAACTCACACTGGACATCCAGGATCACAGACACCTGGACAGACCTGTCCCGTGCCAGCTTGCACGAGAAGGTGACTCTGTTGTCGGCCTCGGTGACTGGGTCTATGCAGACGTTACTGACATTCACTTTATTCCCATCCTTCAGATCCACTTGCCCTTCTCCTCGGTACCAGAGCAGCTCCTCAGCCTGGCTGCTGTTCTGTACTAGGCAGGACAGGGAGAGGGAAGAGCCAAGTGATGGAGACAGGGAGAAATCAGCAGATTGGTTATTCACAGACAGCTCCAAACCTGCAAAAGGAGAGTGAGGGTAGTAAACATCCTAAGCTGTACCTTTCCCACAGAAGTTGCCCTGATAGCTTCTCCAGGCCTCCACTTTGGAGGAGGGACTGAGTTTCAGGCTTCAGTCCAATGGCTGTTTTCAGGTGGGACTTCAGTTTTTGAGACAAGAAGTTGTCTTCATCACAAAGCTCCCTTCACAGTGATTGAAAATCAAAGTCAGGCTTTTGCAACTGACTGCAGGAGTGCCAAAACCTGACCTGTAACAGGGTCTGCAGACCAGCTAACACACAACAGAAGATCATCCCCACCTCTCCTGTCTTGCTCACCCTCTTGATGCAAATCCCATACCTGTGCCCTCTGGTTTTCTGCCCACAGCTGAATGAGCTGTTTTTTGGTTGGAGCTGAATCCACTTGAGAGCACAAAGTAGTTAATGAGCCCCTCTGCTGTGCCATGGCCAGTCTGGGTCCAGCTGCTGGAGAGTTGCTGTTTGTCTCATGTACAAACCTCAGGACACATTAAATGAAGAACCAGTATGGGAAATACATTTTTGTAACGGGCTGAAACTCGCTGCTGTAGCCTATGGCACAGATTAATGAACTGAAAATACAGCTCAGAATATAGAGGCACTACAGTCCTGTGAATGTAAAAAAGCCTGAAGCTCCCTGTCTCTTCCCTAATGCTCCCAGGTGGCCAAAGCTATCAGACTGTTCACTTCTTGGAGCAGATTCGAGCACAGTGGCCTCATTGTCCCTGTGCAGCTGCTGCAATAACGTTGGAAAACACTGAAACTTCCCCAGTCCCTTCTCCTGTGCTCTAATCAGAGGCCAGTCTTCAGACAGTCCTCTGGGGATGACCTCCAGAACTTCTGAAAGCTGGGATGCTGGTGTGGCACAGCACCCCGGGCACTGCCCAACCCCGCTCAGCATGGTGGGGCTCAGACAAAGCCACCATGGCTTGTTTTCCCATGGCTTACCTGTGGCTAGGCAGGCTAAAAAGCACAGGGCAAGGATGGGCACTTCCTGGGGGACCACGGGGCTGCTGCTCAGCACCATCTCAGAGGAGCCCAGCTGGCCTCTGCCTGTTGGAGAGAGGGTCACGGTGCTGCTGCCTCTGCTCAGGGCTCACAGGGGGTTAATTGCTTCTCCCCAGGGTCACCAGAGAATAAACGAAGTCCATTTGTTGCAGGACCTTTCCCAGTGCAGAACAGAATCAAGGGGGTTTACATCTCCAGTCTCTGTTCCATGAGTTCATTGTCTCTAATCACCCATCTATCAAGGGAACCTGTTTCTGGGACCTGTAGCACTGGACTTACCTTGGGAAGAGTCTCTGGAGAGGCTGTTTCTGCTAAGAAATGCACAGCTCTTTCCCCTCCTTATTTATAAGGTCTGAATTTTAGTATTTTATGGTAGCTGAGTAAGAAGTGAGTCCATAAACTGAGTTCAAGGCCTCGTTCAGTTCCTGGGTTTCTAAGCTTCTAGAGCACTGAAGAAAAGTATTTGTTGGGCTCTGTCTGTTTTATGAGACCTGCTGGGCAATGAGTAACTAAGAGAGTTTCTGCATCAGCTATAAAGACCTCCAGCCAAAAATGACACCTTTTCCCTCTCAGCTTTCTGGTTGTTCACCACAGTGTTCCAAGCCATAGGAAGTTTATCCTAGATTGTCCTAGAGCAGGAGTATGCTCCGAGTTGCCCCTTCCTGCCTGAAGCTGTGTCACCATGTCCTCCTTTTGACTGAAAAGTGAGAAAATGCACCGATTCTGACTTTGAACTACTTGCTGGCAGAGGAGAGAGCAGAGACAGTGTCATGCTCACTGGTGTGTAACCCCGGGGTGCTCCTGGGGTTAGCTCAGCCCTGGGCACCCCCTGATGTGGAGTGAGGGTCCCCCCTCTGCTGGGACAGCTGTGTGCACAGCTGTGTGTCTGCAGAGGGCTCAGCTGGAGCGCTGGGAAGCAGTGTCTGGAATCACCTGCTTATTCTTCAGCAGAATGACTGGGACGGGGTCCTCCCTCGCAGCCGGCGGGACGTGTTGTCACTGTCAGTGTCCCCGCAGGCACGGGGCATGTCCCTCCTCAGGCTCAGCAGAGCCATAAAGTGCATTTCATGAGCAGGAGGAGCCTGGGACACCTCCTGGGCATTTTCTTTGCCTGGAGACGCAGTGGGGGCTCAGCCCAGCAGAGCAGAGCTGGGCAGTGGGGACTGGCTGCACAGAGACCGCAGGAGCAAACAGCACTGTTTATTTGTGGGGCTGTTGCAACATGGGTCACCTCTGAGTGTTTCTTGACATAACTTATTCTGTGTTCACTGGTTTGCCCTTAAAACTAACAGGGAATCATTTTCAATTAAAAAAAAACCTGCACAGAAGTCCCTTAAAGAGACAGTACTCAGCCTGCCTTCTAGAAAACTGCTTTTCTAGAAACTAGTGTCCAGCCTTTAACTCACTTGTTACCTTCCAACTCAATTTAAGAAATTTTAAGAAATAAATTTAGCTTCTTCCACCGTTTTTAGGAAGTTACACGTCCTGTCCTCTTAGCGCTTGACTAAATCTTGGCTTATGGTCCAGTACAAACTTCAGTCAAAATGCTCTTCCTAAGAGTAAAGTGATCTTTGTGGTTTGGTATTAAGTGAGTTGAAATAGAGCTGGGAAATGGCTCGTGTGCTCCTGCCAGGATGTGAGCCAAAGGCAGGGGAGCACAGGGAGGTCTGAGCTCGTTGCAGTGAAACTGCTGGAGAGGAAGGAGGTGTCTGGAGTACCTGAGGATGTGTACAACAAAAGTATGGAGTTTTGGGGTGGTTTTTTTAGTCTAGACATGAGAGTAAGGGAAAAGATTGTCAGCCAACAGCTGCTCTGTGGTGGGTTTGTCACGATCCAAGCATCAAGCAGGACCTGGGAAAAATTCTGTCCCAGGTTTGCAGCAGGTCTGTGGCAGGCAGCAAGGTGAGCTCAGGTGAATCTGGTTTATGTTTTTTAAATGAAGGCAATGGCAATGTCCCGTTTTGCAATGGGCTTTGAGATCTGCTGAAGGAAGAGAGACTAGAAAAGCCAGGTGTTAATTGGCCAGAGGCACTGGAAGGCACCATTTTTAAACTGATAAGAATTACTTTCACAATGACTTTTTACACTTTTCTTTTTATACAGGGCATAATTATCTTGTGGGTGTCTAATTACTGAGGTCTAGAGTTCTGTGGGTTGCGTGATCCCCCTTTCCATGACGTTTAAGAGGGATGTAAAACCTCGTGTTCCAGAATGTAAAGCAGCCACCAATGAATCAAACTGGGAAGAACCTCTTTGGGGAGACAGATACTCAGTAACTCCCCACAGCAAAGGATCCAGCCCTCTCATTTGAGGTAATTGCATCAGTCACTGCCAAGGCTGGATTAGACTGACCAGGGGGTAGATCCAGAGTAATCCACCACTTGGGTTGCTGTTTGTCATCCTTATGGCAACAGTGGCAACAAACCCAAGAATAAGACTGTTGTTAAATGTATCTCTGAACAGCCCCAAAGGGAATTAATTAATGAACATCCGTCTGTTCCTGGGTGTAATCCAAGCCTTAGAAACCTGAGAAGAGAAGATTTAGAACATGATAGAGATTAGGCAGAAGTTTCTTTTCCACTGGGTCTCTCAGCCTCTGGCTCCAAACTTCACAGCAGTTTGGGGGCCACTTGGTTGTGCTCAGTGCCTGCAGGGCTGGGGGCACAAGCCCTCATCTCCTGCATTTTCACTGACAGACAAGGAGAACTCGGTGTGTATTCAGCAGCCTTGTGAGGGCTGAAGGTTGCTCGTGGAGCCCGGGGGCACAGCAGGATCTGCACAGACATGTGGGATGGTATCTATGGGTTGGTTGGTCAGGTAAACAGGGCCTGCAACAGGGCTGTAATCCTGCTCCAGAAAACATGTTTCTACCACACTGCCTTATACTCTGCTCAAAGGCTGTTCCTGTCTTCCTACTCATTGTGGTTCCTCACTCCTAATCCCTTTTTAATATGGGGTGCTACATGTTTTGCAACACTCCATTGTTGCAGAAACACCCAAACCCACTGCCTCCACTCACCAGATACCTGGGCTGGCAAGGCAGGCTGTCATGCTACTTGAACTTACTCAGCACTCCTCTTCCCTCCCACAAAACCTATTTTTCCCCAAGTATAAAGATTATGGAGATGTGCCCTGATTTCTAAGTCTCCCAGCTCACAATCCATGCATTTTCCACTCTTGAGATGGGCAGATCTAAAGTGTTTTTATAATAATGTTGTTAATAATTATTTTATGATAGCCCTTCTGTAAAAGGTCCCATTGAACACAGAGGAATTGTGAGCGATTTTTATTCTTGGGTAGGAATAAGAATGGCTAAAAAGCACTAATCCAGTGAATATTTCAAAAATTTTAAATAAACTGCTCAGAGGGGATTAAATGTTCAAATTGTAAGTAAGGATTAACAAAGAAACAGACCCTGAAAGATAAATAAAGCACAAGAGAAGCCTACAGGAAGGTGAAGCTCCAGTACAAGTGTTGGACACGGATGCCATCTACTGGGTACCCACCCTCGGGACCTGGCAGCCCTATGGTGTGGATGGGATCCTTGTGATCACCACAGCAGCAGCTCAAGGCAATAAACCCTGCCTCTAAAGAGGAAGACTAGCCACCATCATGGCCAGGTCTGTGAAATCTTTGGGCTCAGAGGAGGATGTGTTTCTGGGATGGTGATTCCCCTCGTGGTTTTCATCATCACTGTGGGAATCCCCTGCAGAGTCTGCACTGCTGGTGACGCAGGAGGCAACCAAATCCTGGGCTTTTACTGATTTCACTCAACTCATACTTCTCCTTCAGAAGTGTGAGTAAATGAGGCTTAGAGAACCTCAGTCATGGCTTTAAACAAGTGCTCCTGGATCTTTTGAACTCCCACTTCAAAGTGAGTGCAAGAAGCGGAACCACGTTCCAGCAGGGCACGTCTAACCTTTAATCAAGAGGACTGAGACACTTGCCAATGTTTCCTGTGCAGGGAAGAAAGCAGCCAGGGACTGTGGAAAGTCTTAGGGCTGTGGAAAGTCTTAGGGCTGTGCATGAAAGCCCCATCGAGCTGCTGCAGCACAGTAGGCCTAGCTGGCTGCTACCAGCACTCAGCACTGGTCTCCCACTTTCCAAGCTGCTCTGGGTTTCATCCAGCACTGGTGGGTGCCTGCAGTCAGCACTCTTGGCTTAGGAGACTAAAGATCCTGCACTAGTGTGGCTGTTGATATCCTACTCCAAGAAATACAGTCCCAAATAAAAGGAAATGTGAAAGGAACTTGGCATTACATGAGCAATATAGGTCCCCTGCAGGGGATAAAAGTGACTTATCTGCATTAGATTCCACTTAAAGGTTGGCTCTTGTCATTTCCCATCTAGGAGATCCTGGTTGGGAGCTTTCAGCTTTCACACCTAGCAGCACTCGGGGCAATTAACACTATTAGTCTTTGCTTTGCATCATCCACCCGTGAAACTCCACCTTCAACCTGATCAAACCAACTTGCAAGGTGCTCTCCTGCCTCAGCCATGGGGTAAGACTGTATCACAGCAGAGATCTGCCAGGTTCCCAGGACTTTGTTCTTCTTCTGGACAGAAAACATGCCTCTGCCACTGATGGGCTGAACTTCAAGAGGGTTTTGTTTCCTCTGGGAAACAAAAATGATGGTGGATGATGCTAAGCTGGGTGGGTGCCTGTTTCTTGCCTGATTTAGCTGCTCCCTGATGGCTGGTACAGGACACTGTCTAGCAGTATTTCCAGATCTGCTTCTCTTTGAAGACTGTATTCTGCTGTGACTGCTCTACAGTCTGGACCTCAGACATTCTTGTCTACCTAGGAACTTTCATCACCAGTGGGATTTCTTGGAAGTGCTCTGCTGGAAAACCAAGTGCTGATTCGATCTTGTGAAGTGCTGCCAAACAATATTAGCAGTTTTAACTTCCCTGCTGTGGCGTCATCCCTCATTCCCTCTGTGAGGAATCTGCAAAGACTGAGCTGCTCCATCTTTGCAGTTCATGGGAACCATTTGCTGCCCAATCTTCAGGAGGAAACCACACTCCTCCATGTCTGGAACCACTGCAGAATGTTATAAGGCAAAATCCACAGCCCCTGAGCACCTTCTTGAGCGCCAGGGCTGCAACTTTCAGCAAGCACGAGCACAGGGCAGAGCTGAGGAGGAAGAGGAGGAGGAGGAGGGGGCTTCTTGCAGGTCAAGGAGGAGGAGGAGATGGCTTCTTACAGATCAATCCCTCATCTATGGACTTGCCCACCCAGGGATCCGGAAGGCAGAGCACTCTTAGGTTGGCCCAGTGAGAAGGTTTTGTAGTCTCTGGCTGCTGAGAAATGAGCAGATGACTCATCTGTCTTCTGCCACATGCTGCTTTTACAATTGATTTGTTGAAATTCCAGACAACTGGGCTTTTATCACCTAAAAAGGGAAATGGTTACTCTGTGTAAATCCAGAGCAATTTATTTGTAGACTGACAACTTAAACCTATGTAATGATGATCACTTTTGAGAAAGCCAAATTACCTCTGGATGTTCCTTCTCCCCTTTGGTTTAAGAACATCCTGATGACAAAAGTCTTTTGGCTTCCCCAGTTTAATTAGATCTGGAGCATCTTTTTGATGGATAATCCCTGTTCCATACTTGTCCCTCTCCTAATGACTGCGCAGCGCAGAGGAGCCCCAGGAAGGAGAAGCCAATTTTCTGTCCTTCTCCTCAGGCCCTTTGATGCTGTACTTGACTTACACAAAAGTTTGCATCATCTGATCTCTCACGCAAAGGATCCCAGAAAGCAGGAAGATGAAGGAGTCACACCACTGAGGGTTCCCTGACAGTCAGTTTTATGTGATAAACTCAGAGCTTGTGTCTCCAGCAGGAAATGCCAGAGTTGGGAAGCAGATGTGTACATGAGATACTACTGAGAAGTTAAACAGGAATTGACAAGACCTGCTGTTGGAGAGGGGCACTTTCCATGTTTTATGGACTGCAATGCACTTTTTGCAGAGTGAGCTGCTCTGCTTGGTATTCCTTATCATCCCACCTGCCTTAAAACAGGGATGAGCAAAGATCCGAATGGAGGAGACCCCAAAATACTATTTATATATTTTCTCAGGCACACAGTTCTGCAGTATTAAAATGTGTTCAAATGTCACTAATCCCCCAGGGGTCGGGTCTGAGCTGGCAGCACAGTCAGGGCAGGTCACAGGCGCTTCTGTCCAGGAAGACAGGCCTTCCCTTCCAGGGAATCCACCACTTCCCTGGAGATATTATTCCAATGTCTGACTGTTCTCATTGTGAAAAATTTTCTACTTGTGTCCAACTGGAATCTCCCCAGGAGTAACTTGCACCCATCACCCCTCATCCTTTCCATGTAACTCCTTGTAAAAAGGGAGCCTCCATCTTCTTTGTAGCCACCTGTCAAGTACTGGAAGATGGTGATGAGGTCTCCCCTAAAGCTCCTTTCCTCAAGGCTGAACAAACCCACCTCTCAGCCGTTCCTCACGTGGCAGGTTCCCAGTCCCCGGTTTGTGTTTAGGTTTTCTTTTTGGAGGTGATTCTGCAGCGACAGCGAGTCGTGACACCCTGCGAGGTGTGGGGAGCATCGCCACGCACTTGCCTTTGTCCCCCCGTATGCAATAACTCCGGTTTGGATTATTAGTATTAACTGCTGCACTGGCGGACCGGCTCCGCGGGCCCCAGTGGGGGCTTTGGGGATGGCGGGCACTGAGCGTGGGCAGCCGCAGGCCGCTTTCTCCTGAGGGAGGAAGAAAAATCGCCTCTTCGGGGAGTGCAAGTGGGTTCTCGCCGCCTCTTCGCTCTCCCTGCTTAGCCCCTCCGCCGTGCCCGACTCTCCGCCGTGCCCGACTCTCCGCCGTGCCCGACTCTCCGCCGTGCCCGACTCTCCGCCGTGCCCGTCCCGCCCCACGGGGCCGATGCCGGGGCCCGGCCGGAGGCAGCGTGGCCCCAGCGCGGCGGCACCCGCAGGGGGCGCCCCAGTATTCCCCGGTACCCAGCCCCCGGGTGACGCAGAGCTCCCTGTCGCCTCTCATTGGTCCCTCTCCGCCTCGCCCTAGCGGCTCCTCCCCCGGCGGCCGCTGATTGGCGGGCGACGGAAGGAGCGCCCGCCCAGGGGCGGGATCAGCGCCACCTCCTCCTCGGGCTGCCCGGCGGGGCCGGTCGTGCGGCGGGGCCATGGCGAGCGCGGTGCGGGGTCTCGGCCGGTGCTGGCGGCTGGTGTTGCTCCCGCTCCTCTGCGCGCTGCTGCTGAGCCCGGCCCGCGCCGCCCATATCAAGAAGGCGGAGGCGGCGGAGCCCGGCGAGGCGCTGCGGTACTTGCACTCGGCCGAGCTGGGCGAGGCGCTGCGGGCGCTGGCGGCCGCGGCCCCCCGGGCCTGGTGAGGCTCTTCAGCATCGGCGAATCGGTGGAGGGGCGGCCGCTGTGGGTTCTGCGGCTCACGGCGGGGCTGGAGCCGGAGCGGGCCGGCGAGGAGCCCGGCGGCGCGGCTTTGCCCGGCCGGCCGCAGGTGAAGCTGGTGGGGAACATGCACGGGGACGAGCCGCTGGCCCGGCCGCTGCTGCTGCGCCTGGCCCAGGAGCTGGTGCGGGGCTGGGCCGGCGGCGACGAGCGCATCGGCCGCCTCCTCAACACCACGGACCTCTACCTGCTGCCCAGCCTCAACCCCGATGGCTTCGAGCGCGCCCATGAAGGCGATTGCGGCGGCGGCGCGGAGGGCGGCCGGGAGAACAGCCGCGGCCGCGATCTCAACCGCAGCTTCCCCGACCAGTTCGGGGGCGCCGAGCCCGACCTGGAGTCCGTGCCCGAGGTGCGAGCCCTCATCGCCTGGATGAGCCGCAACAAGTGAGTGCGGACCTTCGGGGCCCCGCCTGGGCCCCCCTGCCCGGCTCCGCCTGCCCGACACCCTGCTCAGGGGAAGGGGAGACCCTCGGCTCCGCTCCCTGGGGTCTTCAGCTCACTTTCCGCTTTTCCCAGTGCTTCCCAGCAGGGCTTGCGGGGACGGGGGGAAGCGAAAGCCATTTCCCACCTGTTACTGCCTCCTGCTCTGGGTTGACCATTTTTTGCAGCCAGGGACAGTCCTGCACCCGGGGTGACCCTGGTGCTGGGCAGCGTGTGCGGAGACTGGTTCAGTGGCCACAGCTTGCCGTGCACCTGCCAAGGAGTCCTTCTAGCCCCTTCGGTCCCACTGGCCACATCCTGAGCCCAGCATGCACCTGGTCAGTCCCAGCCTCCGTGCCCATCTATGTTGATCCCTTCTCTGGGAGCCCGCAGCTGGAAACTTCTTGTCTGCTTCCTCCTGAGCCTGTCTGTGTGTCTTTTTTGGGACTGATAATGCTTTTGCCATGAGCTGTGGGATGCTTAAAATATTTGGAGTGAAGTGGATAACTGATCTGTGTACAAACGTTAACAGGGAGTTGTGTTGAGTGGGGCTTCCCCCCATCTTTGTGTTTCATGGCAAATTCCCTGGAGTTAGCAATCAGGCTCTGCAGCAGCGTTTCCAAATGCAGGCCCTGCTCCTGTGTCCCTGTTCTCATCTGTCCTGTCCAAGCACCCAGGACTGGGCCTTAAGCACCCCTGCTCACCTGTTGGGCTCTTGCCTTCCAAGGGGCTGAACAGTGGGAAGCTGCTGTGTGTGGAGTGGGGCAGCTGGGAGGGGAGATGGTGCCTGTGAAGTTCAGCTCCATTTTGAGACCCTGGGCAGCCCAGGCTGGGCACTGTCTCTTTGTTTGCTGTATGTTATTTAGAGACCTGTGGAAGGTCCAGACCTCTAAGGTCAGCACAACCAGCTGTGGGAATTTGTGCAGAGAAAGCCAGAATGCAAAGTCTGAGCAGAAAGAAACTGTGTCCCTCTTCCCAAAATGGGGATAAAGGAATGGACAGGGGGTGATTGCTGGCAACAGTAGGGCTGTTGGTTGAATCCAACATTCATCATTGTGTAACATTTGCTTGATTTTAGGGACCAAAAATTGCTTGGACAAACTATTAAAACTTGATGGACCAGGGTGCCCATGGGGGTTAATGCTTTAGAGGAATTTCATGACCTGCACCAGTAATTTCTTGTCCTAAGGATCCTCTAGGACAGCTCTGGTGCAGCAGTTTGCACTAACATGCCTCCTCTGGTTCTACTCAAAACTAGTTACTAGGGAAACTCAAGCACGTTCTTAATAACGTTTTGAAATTTGGGGCTTTTCATTTTTTTGCAAGTGTTTGAGGTGTGATTTGCAGGGTGAAACAGGAAGAACGTGGTGCTTTGTGCATCCATCTGCCTGGTGGCACCAGTTAACGCAGGTGCAATTGTTAGGTTAACAAAACTGCTGATACAAAACTGAATGGGTAAACAGAAGTGTTTGATGAAGAGAAGAGATAGTGGGTGTAACGCAATTCACGTGTGCTATTTTGAGCAAGGCAAAGGTATTGGTCACCTTACCTCTGCTCAGAAACAAAATCCCATGTGACTGAGAGAGGAGGAGAGCTCTTTTTCCCCCTCAGTGCTCAAATTGATGGAAGGAGGAAGAGCAGCGACAATTACCTTTGGGACTCACTGAAATGTTTATGCTCCCTGTGGTCAAATTGAAGTGGGTTACAGGCCATGCTGTGCTGTGTGTTCTGACTTGGGATTTTAGCAGCTCTGTCACACATCCAGGTCTCATTTAGGCAGGTCAGTTCTGTTGTATGTACTGAGTGTTGCTCACAGCCTGACAAAGAGCTGTGTACACCCCTACACGTGCAGGGCACTGCTTGGCTGCCACCAGCTTTGAGGACTCTGTCATGTCAGTTTGGGGAGTGAACAAACCAGTCCTGAGAGTTGGTTTATTGCAAAAATCTGCAGATTTTCCCACTGTTCAGACCCTCTGATGATCCTGCTTGCTGTGTTGGAGGCTGCATTAACAGGAGGATATATATCTCCCAGGAGAGTCTATATTTTTGTCCAGCAGTAGCCAGCTTGGTGTCAGACGAGCTCTTACCTGTTATCATAACCTTGGTGTAGCTGCAGCTCCCGGGCGTCCTCTCTGCATGAGGCTGGTGGAGCAGGGTCTTATTGCTTCCTCCTAAGTGTAGTTACTGCTGGGCAGCTTGGCCAGTGGATGCATTTTGCCTCGTTGATCCCAAATAGATTCTGGAGGCTTCTGAGAACATGGTTAGAGTGGGAAGGCAGTGGAATAACTGGCTGTGTGGCTGTAGCTGGCTTCCTGTTGAAATTGTTCCAGTATAACTCTGTCTTCTTTTTCTTCTTCTTCTTCAATTCCAGGTTTCTGCTCTCTGGCAATCTTCATGGTGGCTCAGTGGTTGCAAGCTATCCCTACGATGACTCTCCCACACATAAGCCCACAGGAGTCTACAGCAGATCAGCTGATGACGAAGTGTTCAAATATTTGGCAAAAGCTTATGCCTCACATCACCCCATCATGAGAACTGGCAAACCCAATTGTCCTGGCTGGGAGGGAGAGACCTTCAAAGATGGCATCACAAACGGTGCCCAGTGGTATGATGTAGAAGGTAAGTGGTGCTGGTGAACTGCTCTGACTCTGCTGTTTGGATCCCCTAACAGACTGCCTTAGAGAAGTAGTCTCTTGCTGCCACTGAGAAGTGACATCCAAACCAGTGGTGATTATCACAGAAGAGAGGCCGGTGGGTGAGGTGCTATTTTTAACTTTGAATATGTTCTAGTGCTTGAAATAAGGGAAATGGCATCACAGGCACACTGGTAAGTGCTTGGTGAATCACAGCTTGGGAGAATGTTCAGAGGGAAGAGATCAAAGCAAACTCGAGGGTTCTTCCTTTACCTGGTA
Organism: Hemiprocne comata; assembly: GCA_020745705.1. Classification (NCBI taxonomy): domain Eukaryota; kingdom Metazoa; phylum Chordata; class Aves; order Apodiformes; family Apodidae; genus Hemiprocne; species Hemiprocne comata. The sequence goes on from CM036605.1 coordinate 2,932,295, forward strand.
GGTTCTGGAGAGTTGTCCTGCATGCAGGAGGCTTCGTTTGCAGAATGAACCATCATTAGGTCTCCAGATGGTTACTAACTTTGATACAGGAAAGAGGAAACTATTCTTAAAGGTATTAAACCAATATTAATATTCAGTGAGGCTTTTTAACCTCCAGACTTGTAATTTTGTAAATGATTGTAAAACTATGTAAAACGTTTAAAATGTGTGTTCTGAGCTAACCCAGCTGCTCTTGCTGGCAGTAGGTGGGAAGCTTTTCTGGGAGCTGCTCTGCTGCTAGACCTGTGCAGAGGGGACAACTGGCACAGCCTGTTCTTGCCCACCAGTGCAGTGGGATCTAGAAGGAATCCAGAATTTAGTCTGTTGGGTCTTCTAGGAGGGCTCCAGTTCCCTCCATTAGGCAGCTGCTTTGGAGGTGATCCGGACATCAGGAAATTCCCTCCTGGTGCCACCACTCTGCTGATGTGGAGGCAGCTGGCCTGGCTCAGACACGTGTTGGGCTGCTCTTTGTGTGTCAGTGTTGCTGAAAATGGGATTTAAAGGACAGCTGATGTGACGAGATGCTCTTCTAGAGAAGGCTTTGTGGGCTGGAGGGAAGAGATCTTGGCCCTGTCACTAGAAGTTGCGCCATCGCCGTGTCCCCTCCACGGATGTTGTACAACCACGGCCTCGCCAGGCAGTGCAGAAACTCTGTGGTGAGGACACAACAAAAACCTTGCAGAAATGATCCCAAGAAGTTGTGTTGCTTTGCTGTGCCTGGACTGCTCTGCTTTCCCTCATGCTCAGGCAGATGGCAGGAGTGCTGAGTAAGCAGTGAAATCGGGTGTTGTTTATCCTTCAGAGCTTACAGCTTAACAAATACAAATAAGTGTCTTTCCAAAGCATGGGCTTCTGAGCTGAGTCCTATCTTAACCCTGCATCCACTGTGCTTGGAAAGGAGGGAGAGGGATCCAGTATTGGGCCTGAACACATTACCTGGAAGAGGAAGTCTTGATTTTAGCTGCAGCTGAATCATTCCCCAGGATTTCACTGATCAAACAAGATGTCGTGTTCAAATAAGATGCAGTTTTATCATCTCCAGCAGCTGTCTCCTTCCCTCCACCCTGTCGAGCACACCAGCCCTGGTGTTTGCTGGCTCAAAGTTCACTGCTGCTCTGAAAAATCCAGCAGGAGGAAGGTTTGTGTCATCTAGTGAACGTGTTTACGAGGGAACAGGATATCCTGGATGATCTGGTGGCCGTTGCTACCGGCAAACATCTTGGTGGGGAGGTTTGTCAGCTGCGGCTCTGAGGCTTTCTGCCCTGCTGATGAAGTGGGATGGGTGTGCTCTGGTTGTTCCAGAGTGTTGGGCCTGGGTTCCCCTGCCCACACTGAGCAGCATTTTTTTGCTGCAGTGTTAACTTCACCCTCCTGCTGGGATGTGAGACGCTGGACTAGCGGCTGTGGCACTAGCGCATGAGCCTTGGCCTCACCAGCGAGCAGAGCAGAGGTTTCTCCTACTTTGCTTTCACAGGAAATGGTGAGGTGTGAACTGAAGACCCGTTTGCTCTGTGCTGCCATCACTGTGGTTTATATGATGTCCAATAGCCTCTGGCATCCAGGCCCTGCGGGAACAAACCCTGCTGCTGGGACAAGCCACGGGCTGGGGCTCGGTGCTGGTGGCTGTGGGCGACTGGCGGGCAGAGATTGCAGGGAGTGAGCACTGACACCAGCTCTGAGTGGAGGGTTGCTGAGGGTGGCTGACTCATGTGGTTTCTCCCCGAAGTGGTCATTTACACCTACTGCTGTTAAAGATGCTCATGTGGAGGGTGGTGGCAGCCCTAGGAGCACTTCCCTGGCTGAGTTCACGTAAAGTGTAACCCACAGGGGCTGAGATCAGGGGAGAGCACTGCTGAACTAACAGGTTCTGCTGTTCTGCTGGGCATTTTGGTGTTATGTGAAGTTACTGTGTCCCTCTGGGGTTTTAGGTGTTAACATTTCTTTTTAGTAGTGTGTGAGGAGCAGGCAAAGGGCAGTCAGTTGTACACCATGTGTGACACAAGCGGCAAGTCCACCATAGTGGCTGTGTTGAGTCATCTGACTCGCTTGGCTCTTGGCTGAGGGCTGCTGAGCCTCATATTTGGACCAGGAGGCTTTTCCCAATGATTGCAGAATTTAAATGTGTGGTAAAATGAGGCTGGGGAAATCCCAGAACCCTGCAGGAGCTCCCAGGGTTGTGCTGAGCTCTGGAGATAACCAGAGCACATGGTTCTGTGAACAAGGGGTGCTGGCCTGTGGATCAGGTTGTGCCAGGAGAGCCTGCAGGCTCCAAGCCAGGAGCTTCCTGGCTAAAGCCAGGAAAAACAGAAATGAGAACATAATGTCTTAACAGGTGGAAATTTTTCTGCCACGTTTTATCATGTGAAATCAAACATGTGGGAAAGCCAACTGCTACAGGATTCATTGTCCCAGAGTTACCAGTTCAGGTTCATGCTGGTGCCAGACCCCATTAACTTTCAGTTGAGTTTGCAAACAACCTCTTACATTTGTCAAATTGAGGTGGCAAGTACAAACCATGGGAGTAATTGCTGAGGTCAAGTGTGCACAGAGAAGGATGGCTCTCTGCCAGAATTTGGCTTCTGCATTCCAGCTGCTAAAGATAAGCACGTCTGACTGGGGACCCTTTTAGAGACTCTGTTGTACGTGCTCTTACTCTTCCTTCCTTTTTAACCTCTGGGGCTTTTAACTACTGAGTTGTAGGTTCAGATCTAGGAAATAGTGTGAGTCTGGGCTGCTGTATGGTCCAGGTGATGTTTGAAAGTTGAGAAACTGCTTATCTGTGGGAAGGACCAGCTTGCCTTTATTTTGTGAAGAGCCAAATTTAGAAGTCAAATTCAACATAATGTTCAATAGGGTATTTTGTGGGCAGCCTTGGAAGGTCGTGTTACTTGCAGTCCCTTCCTGAAAGTTATTTAGATTGCTAGTTTGAGACTCTGATATCCAAATATTTGGGTGTTTCTGGTGCCTACTGGAAGGCACTTCTCAGCTTTAAAGTGGATTTAGGTTACATGTGTGCTAACTAGGTTGTTTTGGCTGTGGTTACTAGCCACACTGAGCTGCTGAACAGCTTTTAGTGGCATCAAATTCAGAGCAATTAAAATGAGTGCTGGGAACAGTGGGTGCTCATGGCATCACTGTGGGTTGCCTCTGTTTCCTGGGCATGGCAGGAGGTGGTTGCACAGTGTGAGTCCTGGTAGAAGACTTCAGCTTTGTCTTTCTGTGGCAGACACAGTTAGCTGCCCTGATGTGTTTGTGTTTTCATAAAATTTTTACTGCACATTTTTCTTTCTTCTCGAGAAAGGTATTGGCTCTGTGATTCAAGGTTCTGAGGCCTCTTTTCATGTCTAACATGAAGTGCTGGGCAGTGCTGTGGTGGTGCAGCTCCTGGGAAGGCTCTGCCCTCTTTGAGGGAGCCCCAGGAAGGCTGCAGGGCCGTGCTGCCACGGGCTGGGTGCTGCAGCTGCTGGAGTCAGAGGCTCAAACCTCACCTCCTCTGAGTTTTAATGATTGCAGACTAATGGACCAAAACATTCCTCTGCCTCTCTGGTGCTGCTGGTGCTTGCCCTGGTCTCATGCTACGAGACAATTGTTTCTGTCCACAGAGTGAGTTGTGCCATGTATTTAATCACATCTCCAGCTTGCTTTGTGCCATCTGCTCTCTCTGCAGAGCAGACACGACCATTTCTCTGCTTTAACTTAGCTGCAGGTCTCTTATCTCCTAAGGTCTGCTTCAGTGAGAGCTGGGATAAGAGACGTTTCTGCATAGTGCAGTTTGAAAATAGAGTCCTTCCTGGCTGGCCTGGAAGGCTTTTCCTGGCATGTGTTTATTTATGGTATCTGAATTGCTGGGCTTGACTCTAGAGAGCTGCATTCTCCTGCCTGCCTGGCGTGGAGTTCTGCAGTGCTCGTGCTGCAAGAGGCCTGGGATCCTTGCCTGAGGTCCCAACACTCAAGGAGTGGGATGGAGCAGAAGAGAGGTTGGTTCTGAGCGTTTGTGTGACCTGCTGCCAGCCAGGGACAGACTTGCTGTGACTGTAGCCTGCTCAGCTTTTGCTTTGCTTCCCTCACCAGTAAAATGGATCGGATGTTTCCTTGGGAGGCTGAAGCTTTATGCAGTGTGGGCCGAAAGACACTGATTAAAAAATCCTGGAATAAATCCAACAAGTTATCCCAGATGTAACCCAAAGAGACAGAGTAGAAGCACTCTAGTCTGACAGTCCTCAACCTTGGGTGTGCTTTTTCTGCTCTGCTCCTTGCATCTAGTGCTCTGCTAATGGTGGGCTGTGTACAGGTCTCTCTTTACACCTCCAGATCTTCTGCCTAGCCAGGAGAGGCTGTGCAGATGGTACATGGAAAAACACATCATTCCATATGCTGTAAAAATAACTGCCCTGCTCTGCAATGGGACTGTGTGAAGGCCAACTCTGTGCAGCAGATACAATCCAAATTGTCAAGCCTGCAGTGGACTACTTTCTGGAAGAGACAGTTTTATGGGAAGTGAGGTACCAAGCTCTAATTTAGTTGGTTGCTGCTCTATTATGGGGTGAGCATCTGTCCTAAATTTGCTTGAATGGCAGATGAAGCACTAAATATGCTTCATAATGGCTCTGGTTTGTATATGGGTGTCTTCAAATGCATTAGCATCCTGCTAGGAGCAGATGGTTACAGGCTGGCAAATCGTTCCACTTGCTGTGGTGTTTACTGGTGAGGAGCAGCCTGCTGGGGGTTACTTCTCTGAGCCTGGTGACAGGAGTTGAACAGAACTGGGCATGTATCAGATTTGCAGGCCTTGTTGCTCTAACCTCTTGAACTGAGTTGGAGTTTAAGTCCTCAAATGTTTTTAGGCTCTTTGTGCTGGACAGAAAAATCTCTCTCCTGTTTTGATCTCAGCCCATGCACAAGCTGCAGTTCTCTCTTTTGGGCAGCAAGTGACATTTGGTTTGTTTCAGGAAAAGCTCCGTGTTCCCTTAGCAGCAGGCTCCCAGAAGAATCGAGAGGAACTGGGACATCTTTGGTCTGGTGCCATCCCACACATCCTCCCAGGGGTCTGTTCTTTTAAATCCTCCTTTATGCTGTCAGTCCATCTCTGCGTGAGCTGAGTGCAGTGAGGCTGTTGAATTCAGAGCAGCAGTCCCTCACCTTTTGGGACAGTGAATGCTCACAGCCACCACATTTATTACAAGCCTTCTCTGCTTGGTAAGTGCTGCTGATAGCTTTTCCTGGCTGTGCATTAACAACCTCTGCAAATGCCAGGTAGTGCATCTGCATCATGGTATCGATCCGTTCTGGTCAGTTAATTGGCCAGCACCACAGAGGGTCCCTCACTTGAAGGAGCTTCTGAATGATTAGGAAGCTGCTCAGATAATGCAAGTGAGATTTAGTAGCATAGCACTAATGTAGCACTTTGGGCAAAGCAAAAGATGGGAGAACAAAGCGTGTGTTTCTTACAGACTTGCCTGCTGGGGTCCTGCAGGCTGGTGCCATGACATGTGCCACAGCTTGTCTTCTGTTTTCCTTCCTCCTGAAGTTTGCAGCTGCCTTCTGCAGGGCAAATGTGCAGGGCAAATGTGCCAGACAGGCTTCTGAGAAAATGGTTTGGCTTCCTCGACTCATCCAGAAGAGACCCATTGCCTGGACCCTTGTGTCCAGCTGGCACTGGAGGCAGTTGTTCAGTCAGTGTGTGGAGGTCTCTGGGCTGAGTGGTTCCAGATGCTGCTGGGCAGGTTGGGATGGAGCTGCCTAGGAAGTGGTGGCCCAGGCTGTGGCATGCCAGCCTGCCTGGATTGTAGCTGTATAAGGTTGTGTAATGCAGAAGATAGCATCAGTATGCATAAAACTTAGGGTGGTGTGTCTTCCATACTGACACATCTGCCTCTTCTGGTGGTGGTGGGAACAAGCCTCTTATGTGGTCACGATGTCTGGCTACAGTCATGTGGTGGGATTTGTCAGGGGGACTCTGAAACCTGTTTCGCAGACTTGTGGTGGTTTTGGAATGTCCTTTTTTGCTCTTGAAGGCTTCCATGAGTGTTATGAGGGCTGAACATTTGCAGTCTTCAGCAATATGCTGGAGCCTGAGCTCCAGATCGTGAGTGTTGATACCTATGGACCTTGGGTCCTGCTGGTACATTGTTTGTTCCTGTTTGAGAAACAGGTTTGCTTGCAGAGGGTTGAATGTAAAGTTCTGCAAATGGGGTCAGGACACTTGCTGGAACAAGGTGACCTTTTTGATTCATAGCAGTGGCTGTGGCTTCTCTGAAGGGGGAGAGCAAGATGAGCTTAATACTGGGAAACAGTTCTGTAGACTGCTGTTTCTGGAGGCTGGGCTGGTTTAACACTAAGCTGGCAAGATGTCCCCAGGTGCTGCAACAGCTTTAAAATCGTCAAAACTGTGGCCTGTAAGATGAAATGTGGGAGGAGGCTGGTGCCTTGGCTACAGGGCTTAGTGAAAAGAGCAGGTTTCCCAGTTGGAGGTTCCTGTGTCCTGTCGTCTTCTTGCAGGACCTGTTGTGGGGTCACAGGAGTTCTCAGTGGTGAGGGAGGCATCACTGCCCTCCCAGATCAAGAGGAGAGGTCTCTGACAGTGACTTGCCACAGTTCACTGTGTGCTGTCACCTTGTCAATCTATGCTAGAGCTGCTCTAAGTATCGAGTAAATGGAGAGCTTCAGATAAGAAGTTGGAGGTGAAGCAAAGCTGAGGATGTAGAGAAGAGGAAGGGTTGTCCTCATCTCGTTTAGGGTTTGCTAAGATTTTTTTTTTGTTTTGGAGAACAGCTGCATGGTTCTTGGAACTGATTTTGCCATACAGATTTCAGCTGCCACCTCCCAGGCTGATAGTCTGGTGTGCTCTGTTACACCAGGGCCTGAAGCTCGTTTTGGGTAGAGTAACTTGCAGGAAAACCTCACAAATCTAAAGGTGTCTTGGAGCACAGAGCAACGGAGTTGGCAGCAGTGATGTTCAGACTCTGGTGTCCCTGCCCTGGCATCCAGGATTTGTGGTGTCTGGAAAATGTCTTCACCTGTATGAATTTCCAAGAGCTGTGCTGCTGAGTTCAGCTGGCAGAGCAGTGAGACTGAAGGGACTGTCACCTCTGAAGTGTCTGTGACTGATCTGAATGGCCCAGAGTGCCAGTTACTGGGAGAAACAGCTCAGTCTCCCCAGCAGAGACTCTCACCATGATCTGATCTGATCTGCCTTTTCTCCTTAGATTGTTCACTGCAGAGCTTGGGTGGCATCGTGGTGAGATGCCGAAGGGTCTGAAGGACAGGGAAAACTGCATCTCGTGGGGAGATGTCTGGGTATTGCTCTTAGGACATGTCTCTGCCTTGTTTTCTCAGGTGGGATGCAGGATTACAACTACGTGTGGGCCAACTGCTTTGAGATCACGTTGGAGCTGTCCTGCTGCAAGTACCCCCCGACCTCTGAGCTTCAGCAGGAGTGGGAGAACAACCGGGAGTCCCTTCTCGCTTTCATTGAGAAGGTAGTGCTGGCTGGGATGGGCACGGGGGAGGAGCCTTGAAACCCCTGGTGGGCTGAGAGCACCGGGTTCAGTTGCCCTTGTGGCTTTGTTTGCTGCGTGTGGTAACACAACTGCTGCAGTTGTTGAGCAGAGGTTGGTGGCTACAAAGCTGCTGTGTATCTCTGTGGTTCTGCCGCAGTTCCCACATCCTCCAGGACAGCAGAGCTGTGCTCCGAGGAGCCTCCTGGGGTTGAGTGTTGCACAGAGGGACTGACCAGTGCAGTTCTGACTATGCAGAGTACCTCAGTGACCTCAGTGCCATGGATCTCCAGGGATGATCAAAAGCACCAGCACTGCAGAGACCTTGGCTCACAGAGTGCTCTGCCAGGCAGTCTGCAGATGCCCATGTACGAGTTGAGGAGGAGACAGTTTAGGCTGGGAGGGGAGGCAGCTGCATTTTGTCCCTCAGTATGGCCTGTGACCCTGCTATGTTGTGTGCTCACGTTAATGAAGTGGAGGATTTGTTAGGGAGGACCAGTTCTGGGATCTTGGTGCATGGAATTCCTGCCCTTGCCATCTGGCCAAGCACTGTCTGAATCACAGGCCCGTGGATGTCTTTGCCTGGCAGCTGTGCTGTGCCTTTGGGAAGGGCAGGGGGGTGTTGCTGGGCAAGGACATGGTTCTCCTGATGTTTGTCTTCAGCCAGGCTCTTGCCTTGTTTTCCTCAGGTGCACATTGGTGTGAAAGGCTTTGTCAGGGACGCAGTCACTGAAGCTGGCCTGGAGAACGCGACCATTGTTGTTGCTGGTATTGCTCATAACATCACAGCAGGCAAATTTGGTGATTACCACCGGCTGCTTGTGTCTGGGACCTACAACTTGACTGCAGCTGTAACGGGGTAATGTCTCTGTGGCAGCTTGTGTCCACACTGCCAACTGCTTGTGTTCCTTCACTTGGTTTCTTCCCCCACAGCATCTTGTTGTGTATTTAAGGGGCTTGGCTGGAAGCTGCAGGAGTAGAGACTCCATCTTAGAGCTGCAGCTGTGTTTGTTCACCCCATGTCCTGCTGCACCAGGGTGCTGCTGGATGCACAGTGTTTCTGTCACCTTTGATTGCTTGTATCAACCTGCATCTTACTTTTTGGGCAAAGGGAGAAAGTGTAGTAGAGTCACCCTGATAAGAGTTTGTGTTGTCTCAAGTCTGAGTGTGAACGTGTAGCTTGCCTCTGGGCTAGCCCTGTGGCACCTTCCCTGGTGAGTCTGTAAACAGAAGCTTATGCCTCTGTGACACAGCAAGGACAGCAGCATGGAAGGGTCTGGTGGCAGTGGGATGAGTCCCGTCAGCTTGTTTGCTGGAGAATCTTTCCCATAGTCATTAACATCTCAGTGCATTTGGGCTGGGAGGAGTAGGTTGGAGTGGTGCAGAGGCTGCAGGGGGTTTTGGCCTCTGTTCTGCAGAGCCTCCTTGCTGAAGCCAGTTGTTTCTATCACAGTTACACACCAGTGACCAAAGAGAACATCGAGGTGAAGGAGGGAGCTGTAACAGAAGTGGATTTCTCCTTGCAGCCAGCTGTGGTGCCATCAGCTCTCAACGTCACGCAGCTCACAGCAACACCTGCTCCCATCTCTACCATCACCCCTACCCCCGTGCAGGCAGAGTCTCCAAGCCCAACCTCCCTCCATCAACCCATCCAGCCCGTGGACTTCCGGCACCACCACTTCTCCGACATGGAGATCTTCCTGCGGCGCTACGCCAGCGAGTATCCCGCCATCACCCGCCTCTACTCCGCCGGCAAGTCCGTGGAGCTGCGGGAGCTCTATGTGATGGAGATCTCGGACAACCCTGGCGTCCATGAAGCAGGTAACCTGGGGGCATCCTTTTTAGTGAGGCACAAATGGGAGTGACAGACCCTTTGTGTTGGGAGACTCCATGGGCGGAGCAAAAAGGAGTGTGGAGCTGGTGCCTGTCTGAGGAGAAACTGGTGCTCCTTGCAGTATCCTTTCTGAAGAGACCAGGTGAAGTGTGTGGCAGTAGTGTGAGTTAAGGAGCTTTGCTGGGGACAGCTACACTGGTCGTGAAGCTCTGGGACAGAAGGACCAAGAAACTTCCCTGCAACAACGTTTATCCTTGTTGGGGTCCTTGGTGTTGTGGGAGCAGAAGGGTAAATTCCAGGTTAATGCCCTCCAGCCTGCAGAAAGGCCTGAGAGCAATGCTCAGGGTGGTGAGATGTCTCCAAGCTTTAATATACTGGTTATAATGGTCTCTTTGGTGTGGCCGTGTGTCCTCAGGTGAGCCAGAGTTCAAGTACATTGGTAACATGCATGGGAATGAAGTTGTGGGGAGAGAGCTTCTCCTGAACCTCATCGAGTACCTCTGCAAGAACTTTGGCACAGATCCTGAAGTGACTGACTTGGTCCAGAGCACACGGATCCACATCATGCCATCCATGAACCCTGATGGCTATGAGAAGTCCCAGGAAGGTATTGCTGTCTCTGCTGAAACGTCTGCGGGGTTTCTAGCTTTGAGAACAAGCCTCTGGTTTCACAGTGCGCTCTGAGAAATCCAGAGCCTTGCTAGAGCAGATGTGCTCTCCACACAGGGAGGCTGGGAAGGGGCTTGGTGTGTGCTGTGGGACGAGTGGGCAGACCCCACACTGCAGGATGTGGATGGTCAGCTGATGCTTGAAGCTGTGGGAGAGAGAGCTCCTATGCTTCAGCAGAGCTATATGCTGCCCCTGGTTGGGTCCCCTCATGGTTTGTGGCTATTCCCAGTATTCCCAGGCTTATTTAAAAAAAGACATTCCTTTGACACAGCTCATACGTGCTGTGCTTTGGTCCATGCTCTTAGTAACATGTGACGTGGGAGCCAGGCTGTCTGCAGAACACTTGTCCAAGGATAATATGGACTTTTATTGTGATGTTGAATTTGGCAAAAATACCCTTCAGGGGAGTCCTTAAAACTGCGTGGCTCTTGTGGATTGGCAGAATAAAGTCTGTCCAGAACGATTTTCTGGAAGCAGAGCTCTGCTTGGGTTTGACAAAGAACTTGTCCAGCTGGTTTGAGAAGGTGAGCTCTGAGGTTTCTGCGGTCGTGACATCCGGCTGCCGGTTCATGGTTCGCTGCCTTCCTGCAGGCTGTGGTCTGGCTGGCACTGAGACATGGGCTGAAAGGGCCCTGGGACACCCCTGTGCACAGAGCAGGCCTGTCCCTGAAGGAGAGTGTGGGGGTCCCATCACTCTGGGGTGTAGGAAGCCAGCACTGTTGTGTTCTCTGCCTTTTTCCGTGAATGGATAGTTATAAGCTCTGTGGTTAAGGTGATGAAGCCTCTGCACTGATGTGGGAACTTGCACAGGGTGCAGGCTTGAACATGTGTTTAATTTTCAGGAGACAGAGGAGGTACCGTTGGCAGAAACAACAGCAACAACTACGACCTGAACCGGAACTTCCCAGATCAGTTCTTCCACGTGTCTGACCCTCCACAGCCAGAAACTCTTGCTGTCATGGCCTGGTTAAAGACTTACCCATTTGTGCTCTCAGCAAACCTGCATGGAGGTAGGGCAGCCAGACCCAGCTCCTTCCTCTGCCCTGAGGCTGGAGGGGTGGGAGGCTGCAGGGCTATTGGGTGTGAGCTGAGGGGCCCTCGCAGAGCTCTCTGCCCTTGGCATTGCTGTGAAGTGGCAGGAGTAGAGGCAGACAGGTTCCTGCAGCAGGGGTAAGGCCATCTCCAAAGGCCCCACACAAAGAGTAAACCAAACTTCTTGTTCATGCTGCTTGGAAGATGGATCAGAAGCTGGAAACTGAGGGTGAAAACCGTGTCCCCAAGCACACTGGTAGGGAATTGAAAGGGCTGCCTGGAGTTTCACAACCATGTCTCTGAAGGGAGCACATGTGTTGGGGAGCAGCTAGCTCATGGCCTGCTGGGAGATGACTGTGGACTCTTGTCAGTGGCTGCCCAGCAGCAGGATCTGGGGATGTGTTACAGTGCTCTGGCTGCTGGAGGCTCTGTAGTATTTGTAAAATGAAGGGAGTGAGATCTGATCCTGAGGGTTCCCTGTCTTGAATTGTCTGACGGAACTATGAAATTTGCTGTAATTTAATTATCTTGTTGGAGTGATCTAAATTAAGTCTCTGTGTTACAGCGTGTTCCCCAGACAGTTTGTCTGCTGGCTTGTAGCTGTGGGAACTTGCAGGTGCTTGCTTTGTGCTCATGTTTGATTTTTGCAGTGCACGAGTACCGTGTGTGGGTATGAGGGAGCTGGCAGGTCTCCTGCAGTGGTGGTGTCTGGGGTTCCACAGTGCTGCTGGTAGTACAGCGTGCTTAGGGAAAGCTCCAGTAAGCCAAAGATGTTGTCATCTGACAGTGCAGTAAACTCCAGGAGGCTGAAAAACGACAGCCAAGGGCACCATGCATGTCCTAGGAAACCCCTCCCCTTGCTTTCCCTCCTCTATGAAAGTGGTTGTTACGAGGTTGTGCTCATCCCTCCTGCAATGTAAGAGCCAAACTCTTCATGTGTCATGGCTTGGGTTCACCTTCCCAACAGGGTGTGGTCTTATCTCTCCCTGTGCTTTTGTTGTCACTTCCAGCCACTGGGTTTAATGCTTTGTTTAATGCCAAGTTCTTGAGAAACAGAAGACTTGACACTCTTTGGAGACAAAGCAGAACTTCCCCTGTTAGGCTGAGGGATCACCTGGGAAGCGTGCAGGTACGAGTCGAAGCTTGTTTCCCCTGCAGGTTCTCTGGTGGTTAATTACCCCTTTGATGATGATGAACAAGGAATAGCCATATACAGTGAGTCCCCAGACGATGCTGTGTTTCAGCAGTTGGCACTTTCCTACTCCAAGGTAAAGCTCTAACAGGAAAATGGGCACATCCTGCTGGGTTAAGTCCTGATGATGTTGGGAGCCTCCTGAGTGGCCAGTGGAGGAAGGTGCAGGTGCTGTGGGCACCTGGTGTCCACGAGGGTAAGAGCAAGGGTGTCCATGGGATGGGGTGTGGGTGCAGCCTGTTTGTGCTGCACACCTGCTTGAACCTCTGTGTTTGATCACCCCAAGTGTCTGTCTGATGTTAGAACAGAAGTGCCAGCGGAGTACAGAGACTCAGCTTCACATGTTGCATCTTGTTTTTTAGGAAAACAGGAAGATGTATCAGGGAAGCCCTTGTAAGGATATGTACCCCACTGAGTACTTCCCACATGGCATCACTAATGGGGCTCAGTGGTACAACGTTCCAGGTAAAGTAGATCTTAAATCTCTTGCACTGATTGTCTCCAAGTTAATGCTTCTGCAGCGTAAAGAATGTAGTCTGATCAGTCACAAACTCTGCTTTGGTCAGCCCAGATTACTGGGACTCAGGTTGCTTTTATAACCTCTTAAATAATGTACCCAGATAAAGTTATTCCTGGGGGAAAGAATTTATAGCCTATTTTTTTCTGGCAAAATGGCTTCATAAAATTTTACAGCAGCATATTAGCATGAAAGGTATTTACAAGAAGGATGGTTATTTGCTATTTTGGCATCCCTTTGAAGCTTGAATCTTGCTCTGTAGAAGCTTCTCTCTTCAGCTATGAAATGCAGGTTGTGGTTTGTACTTCATCTTTCTCTACTATGTGATTTTATTTTGAGCTGTGGTACAGTTCCCTTCGGGAGGCCTTGTCAAAACTTCTTGCACATTCCCGTTGTAGGTGGGATGCAAGACTGGAATTACTTACATACCAACTGCTTTGAAGTGACCATTGAGTTGGGCTGTGTGAAATATCCAAGAGCTGAGGAGCTGCCCAAGTACTGGGAGCAGAACCGCCGATCACTCCTCCAGTTCATGAAGCAGGTGAGACACTTTGAACCCAAGCAGTTGTGGGGTTGGCATTAGATGTGCCAGAAGGCACAGGCTCACCTGTGGGCTGAAGTGAGTCCTGCTTCCTAGCCAGACTGGGGACCTGCTCCACAGAAATCATCCTCATCAGAACATGTCTTGGCAGTTCCTCTCCCCTCCTTCTTAACATACCAGAAATCTCTGTGGAAACAGCAGCCAGGTGATGTGGGCTTTTTATTCACCACTGTTGTGGTGTTCCCTAGGCTGGAATGGCCTTTATGTGCTGTTCCCATCTGAGTTGGGGCTGGTGGTGGTGCTGTGCACCTGGGGCATGCAAACAAAGGTGTGGAGCAGAGAGTGCTGTGGTGGCACCTCGGGCCAAACAATTGCTCATTGTACTCATCAGGTGATCTTTGTCCATACCAGCTGCTGGCCAGTCTAACCTGAACCTTTTTGGAACATGTTGCTCCTTTGGGAACACTGGGTGGGATCCTGTGCTTCTGGGCTGGGAGCTGGTGGGATCTGGGTGTGGGTGATCCCATGGTGGTGTGTGGGGTGGGAGGTGGAGCCAGGATGGGTGCTCAGCAGGACTCTGGGTCCATGCACAGGTTCACCGTGGTGTCTGGGGGTTTGTGCTGGATGCAGTGGATGGAAGGGGCATTGTCAACGCCACCATCAGCGTTGCCGACATCAACCACCCGGTGACCACCTACAAGGATGGAGACTACTGGCGCCTCTTGGTCCAGGGGATCTACAAAATCACAGCATCTGCCCGAGGGTGAGTGAGCATGGTACAAGGAGCAAAAAGCTGCACGAGTGACTTCCCAGTCAGGAGCAGTCCCATCACCTCTGCCTGCAGCAGGTGTAGGCATGGGTGTTTCTCCTGCCCTCTGGCCTGTGCAGAGTTAGCCATGTGGTGCTGCCCTGATGTCAAAAACCATGCACCTGGTGCTGGTGTACAATCCAGATCTTTCCTTGTTTGGAAGTAGTGTGGGGAAGGAGCTGATAACTGAGTGTCTTTAGGGGAAGTTCTCTTGCAAGCAGCTGCCCACAGAAATGACTTCATCACTTCAACTGCTGCCAAAACCTTTGGGTTAAAGCAGCCTGACTTGTTGGCCTGCCAGTCTGCCACGTAACCCTGCAACACCTGAGCTGAAAGCTCTGTGCCGGGCCCTGAGCTGCTTCCTGTCCTCCTGCCATTCCCATGTCCCTTTCAAGTGCTCTTGCTCTTTGTTTTTATGCTTCTCACTTTTGGCTGGGGACCAGTAGCAGTCCACTGTGAGTGTCTAGTCAGGAAGGGGGGTGGCTTGTTGTACGAGGCCTTAAACCCCTGATGTTTCCTTTTGCCTTCTCTCCCCTGGGTAGGTATGAACCAGTCACTAAGATGGTGGAAGTTGGCAGCAAAGGTGGGGTGCAACTCAACTTCAGTCTTTCACGGACAGACACCAAAGTGGAGGAGGGGAAGGTGCCAGTCCTGAACACCCCAGACACCAGCGACCCCAACGAGAAGGAGTTTGAGACCCTCATCAAAGACCTTTCTGCTGAGAATGGCCTGGAACACCTCCTGCTTGCCTCCTCAGGGGATGTCTCTCCCTACCGATACCGCCCTTACAAGGACCTCTCCGAGTTCCTCCGAGGCCTCTACCTGAACTACCCGCACATCACGAATCTCACCAGGTGACCACTCCCAGCAGCTGTGCTCAGGTCCTCCCGAGCTCCCTGTTGTAGGGAAGTAGTGAGGTGAGGAGCCATGGCTGCAGTGCAGAGCTGGGGAGCTCATCCTTCCCTCCCCCGTGGCCCCCAAGTTCCAGGGAGCCCCGGGTGTGCAGGCGGAGCAGCCTGCAGGGACTCGCAGGTGCATCTCTCTGCTTTTCCCTGAGACATCCTTTTACTGACCTAAACCTGGGGTGCTCTTGGTTCCCCAGGGGTGCCTGGTGATATTCCCAGCATTGATACCCCAGCCTTCTGCAAGTATCTCTGTTCCCCCCTCTTTATTTCCTCTGTTTTCCAAATCCTTTCTGACATCCGCCATACTAAAGAGTCCTCAGCAAAAGCGATCAAATTTAACTTTACGAATCTCAAATTGCCTTTTTTTATATTGTCTGCCTTCAGATTTTAATTCAGTAGCATGAGACACGTTTGAGTTAGCTTGCCCCTGGGCCAAGGTCTCTGCCTTCCTGCAGCAGACCAGCTGTCTGCAGCCCTCTGCTCCCCTTTGTGACCTGCAGTGCTTACCCTCTGTCAGCTTTAGAAAGCACAAATCTCTTTGTCCCGGGACCTCATTTGCTTGTTGTTACCAGGCACAATGTGCTCATGTGCTGTCCCTGCTGGTGCCAAAGCTGCTTTTCTGATCTGTAGCCTCTATTGTCTGTCCAGTTGCATCAGCCCTGATTTGTGTTCCCTGCTCTGCTTGTGTTCAGTTTGCTAACTTCATGGCAGGACTGTAGCAACAATGTCTGCATGGCTGGAAATAGGCCTGCTTTTGTCCTCTGAGCTTGGGTGCTTTATACATTAGTTTGATGGCCAGATGTATGCTGCTCTGAAGGAAGAAAAGCCCAACAAACAAACAAAAAAAACCTGGATGCACAGAAGCATTTAGAAGTTCCACATTCATGGGATGTTGTAGGATACATAGAGATACATGGAGTGTTGGGTGTCCTGTACCTCTGAACCTGGGTACATTCTTACCCAGGTGCTTGTGTTCAAACTGTTCTCCGTTGTGAATTTGGTTCAGTGCTGCTGCAAATCTCCTCTTGTGCTGTGGTTGTGTTTTGTGTGTCACTTGTCTTGGCAGCCTCCTCATGGGGGTTGGCAGCAGTTTCTTTTCACCCTGGGATTTCTCCAGGCTGTGTTTCTGAGCTGACGCTCTGGTTTCTCATCTCTTGGCAGTTTGGGTCAGAGCGTTGAGTTCCGACAGATCTGGTCCCTTGAAATCTCCAACAAGCCCAACCAGTCTGAGCCTGAGGAGCCAAAGATCCGCTTTGTTGCTGGTATTCATGGAAATGCTCCCGTTGGTACAGAGCTGCTCCTGGCACTGGCAGAATTTCTTTGTATGAACTACAAGAAGAATGCTGCAGTTACCAAGGTGAGAAGCCAACGCAAGGGACCACGTTAGAGCCCTCCAGTTGTCTCCTGGGAAGACAGTGCTCACTGGGGGAGACTTGTCTTGTGAACAGTGACTTGTGGGTGGCAGCAATCCAACATGTCCTGGGGAGGTGTTGTGAAATCCGTGGGGCCAGTGGGAACCTCTGACCTCTGGTATCAATAGAATCAGCAGTTCCTGGGGTGAGATGCAGGCAGATGAAACGTACAGAGAATGAACCCTGCTAATTGCATTTTATGTGCTGGTTCTGCTCCTTTTGCTCAGCTGATTGACCGAACACGGATTGTGATTGTGCCTTCCCTGAACCCAGACGGGCGGGAGGTGGCGCAGGAGAGAGGCTGCACCTCCAAGATCGGCCAGACGAACGCTCACGGCAGAGATCTGGACACCGACTTCACAAGTAAAGCAAACTAGATCTGTAGTGTCCTGTAGAAGTGCAGGCTGCTGTAGAAGTCTCTTGCTGGCTGCTCTAGGGTGGGTGTAGTCGTTTGGTTGCTGAGTCTACCTAGAAAAAGAGCAGCACTCCTGCCCTGGAGGCCTGGGCAGCACAGCTGCTGGGAAGCTTCCCAAGCTTGGATCCTCCTTACAGATGGTAATTTGCAGTCCCTTATTTGTGAGGAAAAGATGAAGCAGAGCTCTTCAGGAATAGCCCAGAGGTTGGGTAACACCTAATGTATTTTTCCTGTTAATTGCTTTCTTTCAACCCCCCTGTTTCTAAAAAATCCCCTCTGTTCATGCTCCCTGGAAACAGGCTCCTTATTCCATGCTTTGCTGGTTTCCCTGTAACTGCAGCATAGCACCCTATCAGTGCTGTGCCCACCCTTCCTGAGGAGGAAGTGTTTTCTCTGGCCAGGTTTGGCTGGGATCATTCCAAATGCTTTCTTAAGAAAATGTCACTCTGGTGACATTGAGGAGAGCAAACACACCCTCTGCATCACAGCACTGAATAGCTTGGGGAAATAACGTGTCACTTTTGTTGAGCTTTGCAGATGAGTTCCCCCCACGGGTAGTGTGGACTGGGTGCTTTACTTGATCTATCAGCATCTGCTGAGATCTGACAAATACCTTTTCATACATGCAGCAGCCTTGACTTCAGATATAAAGAATGTACTTCTCCTGGCCTCTCCAGTAGCAGAGGAAACTTTTGCCAGTGCCCTTTTCCATTTGTTGTTCTGCTTTACAGGCAATTACTCCCGGTACTCAGGGACACGAGAGCCTGAGACCAAAGCCGTCATAGAGAACTTGATACTGAAGCAGGATTTCAGCCTCTCTGTTGCACTAGATGGAGGATCTCTGCTTGTCACTTACCCGTATGACAAGCCAGCACAGACAGGTATGACTAGCCCCTCCAGGGCCTTGCACACACAGTTACCCTTGGGCTGTGTCTGCAGAAGTTGATGTGACCATGTGGTGTGAGAGCTTCTTGTTCTGGTGGTGCTCTGTGGCCTCCTGTTGTGTTCAGCCCTTTGTACCTGAAGCTGATAGTCTGTTAAGTAAAGCTGTAAAACCTCACAGGGTTCAGCTAGGGATCAGAACATTGGCCATTTCTGTTCCTACAGCAGTATTTCAACTTTTCCTCTGCCAAAGCCAGTACAAAGCTTGTGATACCACCTCTTGGTGTTAAAGAAAATCTGGAATGCCCCCGAGACAATGTGTGTCACTGTTTAATGCAGGATCCCGGGGACAGGATGGGAATCTGCCCCTCCAGTGAGTGGGGGTTGTGCTCTCACAGCCTTTCTTTTCTCTTTGTAGTGGAGAACAAAGAAACACTAAAGCATTTGGCCTCTCTGTATGCAAACAACCATCCACTGATGCATTTGGGCCAGCCAGGCTGTCCAAATAAGTCAGGTATGTTTGGTTGAATCCTTTAACCCCTCATCAGCTTGTGCTGGACTCCACTAGGAGCAGATCTGACATCTGCATTCCTGCTCTCACAGATGAGAACATTCCTGGTGGCGTGATCCGTGGCTCCGAATGGCACAGTCACTTGGGAAGCATGAAGGTACTTTGTCACAGCATGAGGCTTTCCACCTCTGCTAAGCAAGCATTAAAAAGCTTAACTTCCCCTCCTCCAGCTGCACTTTGCAAAGCTTTTTAAACACCACCTCTTTCGTTGTAACTGTGGCTTTGTTTGTTGTGTTTTCTTTTATTTTTTTGGCAGGATTTCAGCCTTACATTTGGTCACTGTCCTGAGATCACTGTTTATACCAGCTGCTGTTACTTCCCCAGCTCAGGACAGCTTCCCAGCCTGTGGGCAGACCACAGGAAATCTCTCCTCAGCATGCTGGTGGAGGTGAGCTGCAGGCTGTGGGAGGGAATTCTGGCAAGGAGTGAAGGCAGTGGGCTGGGTGGGGAGGGGGAAGGGAGCAGTGTGGGGAGTCTTTGTGTTTGTGTCACTGCTCTGTAATTACAGGTGGTCATAATTTAGATTGTGTGAGGAATGGATTGAACAGAGGCAGCAAGTGACCAGGACTTGTTGACATGAGTTAAACATCTGTGAAGTGTTGCCTCATGAGCAGCCCTTGCAGTGCTGTGCCCTTTTATTTATTGTGGGGGTCAGGGGTGGAGAAAGGGCTGTATTCTGAGGGGTGGGTTAGATCCTATTTTAGTTGCAAATGGGCCATACACTTGAATCAGAACATGAAGTGTTTGAAATGCTTTATTTCAGGTTCATAAGGGAATCCATGGCTTTGTCCAAGACAAGAGTGGCAAGGCAATTTCTAAAGCTACCATTGTTCTTAACGAAGGTCTGAAGGTCTCTACTAAAGAAGGTGGCTATTTCCATGTGCTGTTGGCTCCAGGTTTGTACAGCATCTATGCAAAAGCTGATGGATACCAGCAGAAACACGTCAAGGTATGTGGGTGTCTGTATAGGAGATCTTCCCCCCCACCCTTGCCCTATAAAGGCACCCCCTGTTTGGCCTCTGTCTCCTTGGCTCTGTTTAGCTGCTGCTGACATGCCCAGGGAGGCTGTTTTCTGCCTTCTTACACTGGATGGAGAAGAATTTCCCAGCTTAGCAGGGTTATTTTGGGCAGTAGCTTTTGTTTCCATTGCACTTGTCTGTGGCATCCACCTGGTCCTGCCCTGGTCAGCAAGTTACCTCTCTTGACTGGACACCTAAGAGAGGTGCAAGCTCTGAGGCAGTCTGAGCTCTGGTATCTTTCTGCAGGTCTTTGTACATGAGGACGCACCCAGCTCTGTCCTCATTGTATTTGACATGGAAAACAGGATATTTGGTCTGCCAAGGGAGCTGGTTGTAACTGTTGCAGGTAAAGTGACACTTGATCAAAGCTTTGAGCTTTGCTTTCTGTAGTGGTTTGTGCTGACGATGGCCCTTCTCTTCACTGATCTGGAAAAGCAGCCTGTGGACTTGAGCCATCTCCTGCTTTCCCTTCTGGACACGTGCTTGTCCGTGCAAACCGGTCCAACAACCCTTGGGCTGGCAGATGGGAGGGAGGAGGGAAGTAAGTAGAGAGTGTTGCAGGGGTCTGCAGGGGTCTGAGTGGACTTTGAGATGCCTGGAATGGGGAGAGTCTGTGAGTGGAGCTGGAACCTAGGAGGTCTTGCTTCTTCCCCAGGGTTTCTTTGGGTGGCGTGGCACCAGGTAAGCATCAAGAGATTGTTCTTATTGTTGAGGTGGCAGCTGCTGGGGAGGCCAGAGTTTCTACCCAGTGGTCTGCAGAGGAGCTCAGTGATGCCATCCTAGATCGTGAGCACAGAAAATCAAGCTAGTGCAGTCCTGCTCTGGGAGCAGCTCTTGCATGGCATGTCTGCTGTGGCCAAGGAGGAGGGACACAGAAGTGAGGAAAGCAGCTGTGACTGGGGAAGGGAAGAGAGATGGGGGCAAGGTCGTGAGCCTCTGGGGTGGGGGAACAGGGCATTAATGTCTCTTCTCTGGCAGGTGCAAGTATGTCTGCTCTGGTCCTCACTGCCTGTATCATCTGGTGTGTCTGCTCCATCAAGTCCAACAGACACAAGGATGGCTTCCACCGCCTCCGCCAGCACCACGACGACTACGAGGATGAAATCCGCATGATGTCCACCGGCTCCAAGAAGTCCCTCCTGAGCCATGAATTTCAGGATGAAACAGACACTGAAGAAGAAACATTGTACTCCAGCAAACACTGACACCTCCAGGGCAGGACAGGAGGTTCCCGTGGACCAGACCCGGTGGTGTGGGGGGCAATCCCTGTGGTTCAGTTTTGAAACATTAGCTTGTGGGATGTGTCCTCCAGAGGTGTGGAGCTCCCTCCCCACTGCCCTCTGCTATTTGCTCTGTTCCTATGTACATGCAGATCAGCAAGTGTGGGAGGTTGTGTTCAGGCTGAGGACGTGGCTTGTTACATTTTTAGGTCAAGATCTGGAGGTTCACATGAGGATGTTTGAGAGGCAACTTAACAGGGTGGCCAGCAGAGTTCCCAGCACTTCCCCAGCATCTCAGCACAGTGAGCAGATGGTGGGGAAGTGCCCCAAGACCTGCATGAGGCCATAGGTACAACAGTCCAAAGCAGTTTCTCTACCTGTTCTGATTTCATGTTTTCCACTCTCTATTGGGGGGAAGCCAGACCCTTCACTTGACTCCATGTTCTGCAGAGCAGCCCTGGGAAGAAGACTGTACTTGGTTCTCAGCTGCTCCCTTGGAGCTTCTCCCTACCATGAGGTGCTGTGGCCTGTTATGGTCTGCAGTAGTTGTGGAGCACCTCTACTGTGTTGCTAGTTTCAGGCAGTGACTTGGCATCCTGAAAGCTGGGGGAGATGACATCCATTCTTGATGTGAGCTGGAGAAAGGAGCCAATGTCAGAGCTTCAGGGAACTCTGACAAAGCTCAGTGGCTTGCCAGCTCTGCAGTACTGCTGTTCCTCACTTCTGGGGAAGAAAAACTTAATCCCCATCACCCCCAGTTGCTTCTCGTTTGTGTCTTGGCTTTGGGGGTTTCCTGTTAGCAGTACAACAGCACCATGACTGAAAGAAGAACTGGAGATTGTTCTGAACAACTGGATAAGAAAAGAGATGGTTTACTGATTCCACCTGATCTGGTTTGCTCAAGTCCACCACTGTTCTGGAGGAAACAGTGACATCCGACCACTTGAGCATTATTGGAGGAGCAGGGAGAGGTCGTGGGAGTATCCATGGCCCAACTTCAGTCTTAAATTTTGAAGACAAGCTGCACCGTTTGCCATTGTCCACCTAGCATCATTGAGTGATTAGAGCACTTCAGAAACACCCTCTCAGTTAGGCTCTGGTGATGGTAGACATCAGATCAGCCTGCGGGCTTGGCGATGTTCTGCTGCTGCAGCATCCCTGAAGGTGGAGCAAGAGCTCCACCTGCTTGTGTGTCTGCAGTTGTGTCTGCTGCGGGGCCTGGGGACAGGGCTGCAGGGCTGTGCTGAAGGGGAAGGGGAAGGCAGCCAAATTCTGTTCTGTAGCACTTAGCAGGACCTTGGGAAGAGGAGCTGCAGTGTGCATCCCCAAGACACGTTAGATTTGTGAGGAGCAGAAGGGATGTCCAGAAGGGAAGAATGGCTGAAATGTTTGATTTCCAAAGCCTTTATGCATCTCTGACATTCTGTGCTTTCTGGGCAGAAGGCTGGCGTTGGATTAGGCACTTATTTTCTTGCTGCTCATTTTCTTTTTTAATTCTTGCCCTACTAACCTGAGCTCTGGGCTGCAGGAGCCTGGTGCAGCATCTTTGGCATCTACTTTGCCCTGAGCTGATCTGTTCTTCAGCAGCCTGGAGAGGTCCACTAGTGAAACCTGACCGTGGTTTGCACCCAAACAGATGGTGGGTCTGTTCTGCAGGGCTGTGACCTGATCTCCTCTGGGGGAACAGTGCAGCAGGGTGCCTGTTGAAGGCTGTTGGGCCATGTCACCTAGGGAAGGAGCTGTTCCCCATCCCTGTGGGTGGTAAATGCCCTTCCAGAACCACATGCCTGGGCCCAGGTTGCCATGCTCATCATCTCTGCTGATTTTGTGCACCTATCTGGAGGGACAAAGATAACCCTCGGACACCAGTACACCTTCTCTGCTCCACAGGGAATTTACTGCAAGAAACATGACAAGATCTGGCTGGGGAGGTGTGCTGGGAACAGGGAGATGAGGCTGAGCATTCCCTGTGCTCCTGCCCCACATTGTCATGGTGTGAAAGAGCTGCTCTTGTTGCCTCTGTTCTGCAGGAGCCGTGAACATCCCCGTGCCTGCTCCCAGCTCATTGTGCCAAGCATGGGATGGGTTCTGGTCCAACCTGTGACCATGTGTAAGGGGCTGCAGCACACAATAGCATTAACCCTGCCTAATCTCCCAACTTTTCGTGCTTCTGAGGGCTCTAACAAGAAACACAGCTGGGGTTTCATGTTAAAGTTGAGTTTGCAAACAGCTCTTTGGGCTCTGTTTGGGCTTGGTTTGCACTGGCAGCAGGTAATGGACTGAGCTGGCCCTGCTTTGTCCCACTAGCAATAAGTCTCGTTAGGAGCCAGCCCTGGCCCTCTCGGAGGGCATTTTGCAATTAGCTTGGAGTAGGTGTGTATTTTTAAGGTGAGTGGATTTGAGATGTTCTGCAAATGTGTGAGACTTCTCTACGCAGCAGGACCAGGTGGGGGGTGTCTGGCTCTTGCTCTGTGCTTGGAGCCACCACCAGGGGCTGTTTGTGGCCAGTGTTGAGGGGCAGGACGGCCTCCCCTTGCCCTCTGTCTGTCTGTCTGTCCATCCACAGCCCTGCCCCGGTTGGCTCTGGCGAGGAGCTGGTCCCCAGGGGGTGCTTGTCCCTGGAGCGTGTCGGTCCGTGCACTGTGCCTTCAAATGTACATTTTTAAAAGGGACTTGAATCTCCTTCCCTGGGAAGTGGGACAGGGCGGCAGGAGGTGAGGCCTGGCCCTGCCCTCAGCCAGGCCCTCTGTTTTTTACCTGTATACTGAGATCCAGTAATCTGTATAAAACTATTTTGATGTCCACCTGGGTTGTCTCGTTCTTCTTAAAAGGGACAGTTGGAGCTTGGGGCTGCGAGGGGAGTGGGGCTGTTAGGTTTTATGATGACTCCCAAAACACAGACAAAAGATGAGGTGGAGGAAGGAGACATTATTTATTTCAGGTTTGTACAAAGCTGGGTGCCTGGTTCCTTCCCAGAAGTCCAGCACACCAAAGGAGATTTTTCATTACATATTTATACACAGAACTATAGAGTTATAAGTTTCCAAGTCCCTCCTCCTTATAGTGAGTGGTTAGTGATTTACATATGATGTGGTTGCATCACTATTTTCTAGTATCACACATGCTTGGGGGAAGGGTCTTCACCTGGGCAGGGGTCTTTTTGACCTGGGGGTGTGACTTTCAGTATTATAATGAGCTAAGTTCTCCTAAAGGACACAGTATCACAAGTTCTACAGCTCTCGCTGTCCAAGACTGGTGTAACTGTCAATCTTCTTGATTTTCCGTATGGACAGCATTAGCTGTGGTACTAATTGGGTGCCTCTCTGACTGCAATTTTAACTTGTATATACATACACAGAGTACATTTAACACAAAACAATCACATCATTCTAGATTGATGAGTTCATTTCCAACAAGGACCGGGGCGCGGGGCTGGCACATCGCTCCCGCCGCTGCACAGGGGCTGCCGGGGCGAGGCGCCGCCTCTCCGCTAGGGGGCGCTGCAGCGGGAGGTCCGCCCGTCCCGTGGGGCTCCGCGCTCGCAGGAAGACGCTCTGGCCCGGCCCATCTCGGCCGCGCGGGCTCGCCGGGCCGCGGCTGACGTTGGACAACAAAGATGGCGGCGGGGAGCAGCA
Organism: Hemiprocne comata; assembly: GCA_020745705.1. NCBI lineage: Eukaryota > Metazoa > Chordata > Aves > Apodiformes > Apodidae > Hemiprocne > Hemiprocne comata. Next base: position 2,956,482 of record CM036605.1, read on the forward strand.
ACTACTGGGAAGGCGAGTGGGGCCTGAGGACGGGGCGGCTGCGCGCCGCGGGGCTCTCCCGGGCAGGGTGGAACTGCCGCCGGGTCCCCTCTGCCCGCCTCTGGAGAGGCCGGCGCCGTCCGAGCCCGGAGGCTGCGGTGGCCCCGTCGCCGCCTCAGCCATGAGGCGTCGGTGCTGGGGAGGACCGGGGGCGAGTGGTGAGGGGGGGCGGCACCAGCCCCTCCCGGGTGTGCGGGACAGGGCCAGCGGGTGTTCAGCTCTGCTCCCCGTTTCAGCGTGGGGTGCTCCCCGTTCTGTGAGGGCCCCCCTTGTCATTCTCCCCCTTCCCTGCGGGGTTCCCCTCGCTGGGGCTCCTGAGCAGTCTGCGCCGGCTCCCCTGGAAACCACCTCGTGAAATCGCGTCCCCCAAAGCCGTGGGGTCACGGTGCGGGTTTGTGACTTGTCCCCCACTCTCGGCCGCCCTGTGCAGATCTCAGGAAGCAGGCGAGGCAGCTGGAGAACGAGCTGGACCTGAAGCTGGTCTCCTTCAGCAAACTCTGCACCAGCTACAGCAGCACCCGAGACGGAAGGCGCGACAGGTATAGGTACTAGCCCCTTTCTTTTTGTTTTAAATGCTGCTTGTGCTCCTTGGTTCATAATCTGCTGAATGCTTGGTCCCACCTGTGGCTTTTCTGCTTAGCTTCTTAAGAAGCTCATTTCAGTATTTCTTGGTGTTGCACTTGGTACAATAATGATAGGATTTTTTAATGCACATTATATCGGCTTATTTTCCAGTTTTTAAATTTCATTAAACTAGCAGGGAGCTTTCAGGGACTTCAGTATCAGGGGAGTTGAGCCTCACACTTCCCAGGTGGGCTGGTGTGGTGTTTGTAATCCCTGTTTTCATGCTAAGGGAAGTGGAGCACTGAGCAGCTGTGACTGATCCAGGGTTGTGCAGGTGACCAGCCCTTCCTTCGGGAGGGGCAGCTGCTTCTGTCTGACTTTCTTCTAAGATAAGTACTAATAGTAAGAACTCTATAGATGTTTTTACATGTCTGAACCAGATCTATATATAGGTGTATGTGTGCATGTGGATAGTTCCTCTTTGCTTTAGGCAGGTTCGTGCTTGATTGAAGAATTAGTAGGATAAAACTTGTCAAGAGTTGAGCTCTTCCCTGCAGTTCCACAGCACTAATTACCAACTTCTCTGTCCCTGTGCACAACCTTTGAAAACTGCCAGCCTTTGCTTATGGACTGTGGGTCCCAACACTGTCTATCAGCTGTGGGTGTGACTACTGTGTGTATGGATGTTGGTATTCTTTAATTATTATTTTTTTAGTTCAATGATTGAATCACTTTTTTGAACTTTTCCATGAGTTTCTGGTTCAGGAAGCCTGAGGGAGCCTCAGGAATGATCACATTTCTTGAATCAGTGTCCTAGTCTCTCATCTCTAGCTCTGTATGATATTACCTGCTACATAATCTAATTGTTTTAGTTATTTTTACTGTCTGCTCTGGGTGTAGTAGCTTCCCAAAGCAAAGAGTAGCCTCTGAGAGGGGTTAGTTGCCACACTCTGGCAGGTTGGCCTGCCCTGTGTTTGGCTTTGTTCTGTTGCCTAGCTGGGACTTTTCATTGTGGTTTTAGTTTATCTTAAAAAGTGTGTAGGGCAGGTGTGCTGGATGAAGCTGTGATAATTGGGGTGGTTTGTATTGCTCTGTAGAGCCCTGACTGCTGAGTAGGTCAGTGGGTTGTGTAATTAAGGTGTAATTAGGTGGGTGGTATAACATGCTAGTAGTGCAGTGCTCCCATAAATAAATCAATCAAGCTTAGAAGCTGGGGAGAGGGTGTAACTACTGTGTGTATGTTTGTTGGTAATTTATTTATTTTTTTAATTCAATGGTTGAATCAATTTTTTAACCTTTCCATGAATTTCTCATCCTGGAAGCATTGGTGCTACATGCATGCTGGTAGTAGACAAGTCTTTTCCAAGGAGAGGTTCTGTTTTCCCTAGGTGGTAGTGTCTCATTAGCTCAGGTAAGAGTTAAAGGCATGTATGATAAGGAAATGTAGCTTTTCTGAGCTTAATTAATCTCTTTAGGAAACCTGAAATCTCTTTAGGAAACCTGAAATCTCTTTAGGGCCAGAGCGTCTTCCCGCGAGCTTGCCGACACCTGACATTAATATGTCCTGATTTCTTGCATTCATGAAAAGCTGATGTGCTTTTCAGTGACTGCTCCTCCTCTTTTTCTTTAGCTCTGACACGACTCCTCTCTTAAATGGATCAAGCCAGGACAGAATGTTTGAGACCATGGCTGTGGAGATTGAACAACTCCTGGGAAAGGTAACTCGAGTGATTTTACTTCAGGAAAAACGGCAGTGCAGGTTCTGTGAGGAATGGTGGGAGGTGCTTTGGCACTGTAACTTTCTTACAAGAATGATCCATTTCATGGGTTTGTTGTGTTTTTCCCTTCCTCAGCTGACTGGAATAAACGACAAAATGGCAGAATACACAAACAGTGCAGGAGTCCCCTCCCTGAATGCTGCACTGATGCACACCTTACAGCGCCACAGGGACATACTGCAGGTGACAGACACGTGTCCTTCTTGCTTTCAGTTTGTCCCTTTGCTTGGAATAACTAGTACTAGTGCTGCTATCACAGTGTCAGGTGGAAATGCCACCCCTCCCACCTTGCTTTTCTGCTCTCCAGGCACCCCAATAAGTAAACTCTGGAGTTGAAAAACCAGCCTTTTTTAATGTCATATTGGTGACTAGCACCTAACTAAGAATCAGCACTAAAGTATGTGATCTTATGTAGGTGTTTTTAAGACAGCAAAAGGTGAGAGGTACTGTCAGGAATTATTTTGAATTATTGAATTAAATGAATTACTTTGTGGGGTCTGTGATACAGCAATAGGAAACAGCACATTTAAGATAAGAAAACATGTTTGTCAAACTGTCTAAACAGCTAAAGGGAATGTGATAGCTAAAGCTACTAGTTAAGTGTTAGAAATCAACTGTGTTTCAAGCTGATGGTGTTTTCATGGCATAGTAATGCTAAAAATGCATGTTTTATTTGGCTGGTTATACACAGTTGGATTTCTGCTTCATATCTATGCATTACACCAGGTGAAAAGCTTAGTGTCTGGCAAGAGCCACAGTATTCATGTGAAAAATAGTGCTGAATGTTAACAGTGATTTTTGGTGTCCACCAGTTGCCAGTTAAATTGCTTTTCAAGCAGTATTAGCTGCCTGAAATTTTTCACATGTAGAATTGCAACTTGAAAGTTTAAAAAAAAGCCATTTTCATAATTCAGGAAATACATCTTTTTCATGTGGTGTAACAATCACAGTGGATTTCCCTCTGTGAGCATCAAAAGTGAACAACTACTGTAAGAGCAGAGAGCTTTAAAAATACTTTGCATGAACTTCCAAGCATTTTTGATGCTAATTCCCTGGTTTTGCACTTTGTGTTAGGAAGCAGCAAACGTTTTAATAGATGGTTGGATCTTACCTGGGTATATTGTGTTGGGAAATGGAACTCAGGATCCTAATTTTGGAATACCTGTTTTATTACAGGATTATACACACGAATTCCACAAAACCAAAGCAAACTTCCTGGCAATACGAGAGAGGGAGAATCTGTTGGGATCAGTAAGAAAAGATATAGAGTAAGTTGTGGTGGTGTGTTACAGCCATGGGATGGGACTGTCCTCAGAGGGAGAAGGTGGAAACCCTCCTGTGGGAGAACACTTGGCATAGCTTATTGATCTGCACTCTGAATGAAGCAAAAAAAGTTACTGGAATTGGTGGCTTTTCTTAAAGTCGTCGTAAGATTCTGTTTTGATTTGGTTTTACTCGCTGAAAAGGAATTAGTGTTTTTAAAGAAAAGCTGTTAAGCTATAGCAAATCACATGAAAAATGTCTCAAACTTTACTATGTGGTCACTTGGGAGTAACAAAGCTTGTTAGATACCTACATCAGTTAAGAAACACACGTAGGTGTCCCTGCTCACAGCAGGGAGGTTGGATCCTGATGATCTTTAAGGTCTCTTCCAACCCGAACCTTTCTATGCTGCTATGATCAATAATGTCTAATGAAAAGCCTCTGGAAAAAAGGTTTTCCAATACTTACTGTTTTTTTACATTTTAGGTCATACAAAAGTGGGTCTGGTGTGAATAACAGAAGAACAGAACTATTCCTGAAGGAACACGAGCACCTTCGAAAGTAGGTGGTGTTGGTTATTTGTTGTCTGAGGGGCCTCACTTGTCTGGGGGATGAAACACCCTGAATTCCAAAGACACCTGAAAGCTTTGTCCCTTTCTGGCTGTGTGTATCCCCAGGGAATGCCTTGCCCTGGGTGTCCTGTGGCAGTGCTGCTGCTTGTGCAGCTGGATTAACAGTTCTTGTGCTGGCTGTGAAGTGCCTGTAGTGGGCAGGAGTCAGGATGGGTTTGGGTGGGTTGGATTTCAGGATCTTGACAAAACTAAGTGACATCAGTGGCTTTCACAAGTCACTTGTGACTCAGACATGCTTGGCCTCCTCTCTTAAGGAAGTAGATGCCTTTAGAGTTCACTAACTGGGATAAGGGCTAAAAACAAAACAGAAAGTCCCACTGACTTCCCTGTTTTCCCCTTTCTTTATTTGTCAGGCAGAGATGAACCTTTTTTTTCCTGTTGTCTCTGAGTTTGTACAAAAGGTGATGGAAGCAACCAATTCCCAAATGACATTTGCACTTCAGTATTTCCAAACTGACTCTAGTTTATAGGCCAAGATAACAAGCAAACTAGAAATCAGTTTATTTTTACTCATGTTGCAGAGAGGGCATTAGATTAGGGAGCTGGTTGTTGTGTTCCTTGTTCAGCAAAAGCAGCACAATAAAATAAAAAAGCACTGGAAGGTTCATGTTTTCTAGGTAGTCGAGAAGCAGGGCTGATCTTCTTGGCTCTGTGTCGTGCTAAGCCTCAGACTCACACAAGAGGGCAGACTCTCATTTGGAAAATGAAATAAATACAAAATAACCTGTGGCTTTCTCAAGTGGGCCTTTTTTAAAAGATAACTTTAAACTCCTCGCCAGACCTGCACAAAAAGCTTTTACAGGAAAATAAAACCAGATTTTTTTTATTGTGGTTTGCCACCACTTTATCCTTGGTTTTCTTTCATATCTTTAGAACTTAGAAATGAATTGATTTACAGCTTGAATTATGACTTGCTAGGTTGAATTTATCATTAAACATGCATGATCAGGAAATACAAAGTTTCCAGGAAAAAACCCTCAATCTTAATATTTTTGGAGGTGCATGTGACCTGCAATGTACTTTGAAGCATCCAGGTCTGTTAATCTGAGTAAACCTGATCCTTTCTAGGTGTTGTGTTTGGGGTTTTTTGTTTTGCTTTGGTTTGTTTGTTTGTTTTTTATTGGAGGGGTGGTAAATACTTTTATACGTTTAGCATTTAAAAAGGCTACAAATAAAATATTTCTGGAGTTGTAAAATACACTTCTAAGAAAGTGATGTTCCTCTGAATACACTATTTTGAAAAGTTTGAAACAATGGAAGGAGGGAAAATTAAACCATTTTGTAAACATTGTCTGGCAGATGTCTTCAGAATTGGAGCCTTGCATTCCTTGAGGCATTGATTACTTTGATCTCTTTAGACATGTTCAACTCTTCAGTATATTTTTAGGACAAAAATGCATGAAAAATAGATAAAGCAGTTTGAGAAACAGTTAAACCATCTTCTGGGGGATTATTTGAAAACGTCAAGACTTTAAAAAAAACAACAGACCATGGCACTGGGAGAAAGTAAACAAGAAATAAGTGTGAGTTGGGGATCTTCAGGAAACAGGGCCAAAACTAAGCATGGAATACTGCTGCAAGGAGGAGATAACTGGCAGTTGTATGGAGAAATCTGGTGTAGAAGAAGACAATCTTGGCAAGGAATCAAAGCTTGCAAGATGTTCTAAACATTTGGATCCAGAATCAGTAAGCTCAGAAAGAGATAATGGCAGGGGAAATGGTTGAAGAGTTTCAACATATTTGTCTTCAGAGAAAGCAGTTAATGAGCTATTAATGACTAAACCTGTAAAAGCAAAAGGTCCCAAGAAATCACCAGGAGCAAACATGCTCCTAGGAGAAGCTGAGGAGCTTTGTGTGAGTCTTGGTGCTGCTCATTTGCAGTGTGGTAAATCGTGGTGCTGGAATAATGGGCAGAGCTATGGGATGAATAGATACACCTGGTCATAGAATCATGGAATGCTTTGGGTTGGGTTTTGACCTTAAAGATCATCTAGTTCCAACCCCCCTGCATGAGCAGGGACACCTCCCACTAGACCAGGTTGCTCCAAGCCCCATCCAACCTGCCCTTCAACACTTCTGGGGATGGGGCAGCCACAACTTTTGTGTCACAAAGATACAAGAGTAAAATTTCAAATGTATTTTTTGTGGAGTTGTACAACCTATGACAAGAGCTTGAAAAATGGAGATGGGAACATAAACATTGCAAGTGTATTGTTATGCACTGCAAAGTCATGAAATAATGTCCCAGGAATTATAGATTCATACTGAATATTGGAGCATTCACTTGGTTTAACTCTGCTTAATTTGTATTATTAAGTACTTTAACCTACTACACATTTATTGCATGATCTGATAATGGAGCATGTATGAGCTATTACCCACTGCTGAGTACCAGATTAATCTGTCAGCCTTTCTTTTTAAGCACTCCCATGTGAGGCAGGATAAAGCAGAAACCTGAGTTTACTCTTGGTAGCATTTTCCATGGATGCTCTTTAAAAAGCACGTGGGCAGCCCCGGGTAGTATTTTTTTCTGGTGGGAACACACTTGGGAATGAGAGTTCTGCTTCTTGCCTAAATCTCCCTGTTTATTTTTCTGTCACGTTTTGAACGTCATCTCTTCTGGAAGGACTAAGAGTGAAGGAGAATCAGTCTGTGTTCATTTTAAAAACGTTGCTTAATCACAGAAGGGGAAATAAAGAAAGAGCCAAGAGTACAACATTTGGAGGAATTAAAGGATCCAGTGTGTATTAAGCACCAAGGGAGTTCCAGTGGCTGCAGAAGTGCTGTGCAAACCCTTGCTGTGCCTGTAGCACAGAAACCTGCTACCCATTAAGCCCTGAGGATGGTGCATCCGTTTGGATCCACTTCCCCTGGGTGGGGCTGGCTGCTGTGTCAGTGCTGCTGGCACAAGTGGCTTGAGCACCAGCAGGGATCAGGGCACCCCTGGGCTGGGGGCAAGGGGGGCTCTGCACTGCCACAGCCCCCTCTGGCAGGGACAGAGAGAGCCTCTCCTGTTCTTCTACTGGACTGATAGGCTGGACTTGATCTTAAAGGTCTTTTCCAGCCTTGGTGATTCTGTGATTCGATTCATTTTACAGATCAGCTGATTCTGAGTTTTATTGGGAAAGGAGATTTGTCTAGAAATGTTATTGACTGTGTGGATAGGAGGCATGAAGTTGCCAAGGCTTTCAGTTCCCTACTGAAGTTCTATACAGATAATTCAAGTATATCTTGTTTTACCAACCTCTGGAAAGAAAACCAATAATGCCTATTTTTTCTTAAATAAAGACATCAACACTTGTTAATTAAAATGGGGCTGGAAGACAGGTCTGGTTGAATATCAATGCTCTGTTAATATTTCTACCTAATACCTCAGATCTTTTGGCATGTCAGATGCTTAAAGAAACACCAAATCTGGCTCAGTCATGTTTGCAGTTGATTTTTGAATGCTTGTTTTCTCGGGTCTGTGCCACTCACTAAAGGTGTTTGTCTCATCTTTTCTGTTGACATGCTTTTGGCCAGGGAGGTAAACAACTCATCCTTTTTCTTGTAATACTGTTTTCCATCTAAAGAAAACAATTTTGATGAATAGATCCACCTTAGCATTTTTAAAACTGAAAAGTGCTGCCTCAGGGGGAAGAGCCCTGTCAACTTAGTAGTGTTTGCCCTGAGAAGTTCTGCAGTTATTGATGAGTTGTAGCCTAAGTCAGCAAAGAAGGGACTAATGTGTGTGATTGGATTTGCAGCATCGTGTGTGTGACTGAAAATTTCCCTTGTGTTAGTATTTGCATCGTGTGTGAATGATATGCCAGGTGATACTGATGGATTTGTGCAAAAATTGATGAAGGCTCCCAAGGTTTAGATAGAAGTTACAGATTTTATTACCTATGATGAATTCCTTGTGAGACTAGATGAAAACTAGACCACCCAGTGCTTGCCAGCAGGTAGATTTATTCTGTGGTAGATTTATTCTTCCTCTGCAGGGCCATTGCTCAAAAATTATGGACATTTGTCCTTTTCCAAAAGAAGTGGCTGGTGGTGAATCAGGTGCCTGTGCTGGTGCAGACATACATCATTAGCTGTCCTTTGAATTGTTGTCAGGTTGTGTTTGTTGTTTCTGGTGAGTGTTGCTGTGCAGGCTGTCAGGTTCTCCAGTAAAAAAGTTACAGCTGAAGTAGAATATCAGGTGTAAGGGATGCAGGGAGATGAGATCAGTCTGCTCCAAGTGTCTTAAAATGCTTAGCCCTGGGAAGGGAGAGGGTAGGGGTGGCAGAGCAGGTGGATGGGAGCATTTGAAGGAGAAAAGGAAGAGCAAACAAATGGGAGAGGTTTGTGTGCTGCATGTGGAAGAGAAAAGAGGAATAAGAGCAGTGAGCAATGAAATAACGGGAACCTGCAGCAGTTGCATAATGGTGCTATTAATAATACATATCTGATTCATGGAGATGATTAGGATAAATTAATGTTCATGCAGTACTTCATGTATGTGAGGTATTCTGGAGTACTAAATATTTATATGTCTATTATTATTGTGTTCCATTTTTGACCAGAACTATTTCAGATTTCCTGTTGTTACTTGGGCAGAAATGGCCACATTCAGCAGGGAATAATCACCAGAAAACTGCTTTCAAACTTTGGTTGTAGAACAGTCCAGATCTTAATAGAGGGAGTGACTTGTTGACTGTTTTTACTCTAAATATTGATGTTGTTTACAAACTTTCACTTCAGTACTGATTTGCACGTGGAAGTCAGCTGAGTGAGATGCTGAGATGCCTTGCAGGGTTTTTGATCATAGATGTGTGATCTTTTGAGGAAAAGCTACCAGTTCTCTTCCTTAACTTACTTCCTTTTCTTTCTTATCCCTGTTCTCTGCTCTGCACCCCCTGATTTCCATTCACTGCTGTTGCTGCTCAGGTTCCTGTGCATTGCAGGGGACCTTCAGTGCTGGGTTAAAACCAGAGAACTGCTGTTGTCCCCCCTTCCATCCCCTCCCTCCCCTCTCTTTGCAGATGGACACACACACCTGATGCCTGGGCAGTAACTGCTCCAGCTGACACTGGGTTTTCCACTGCATCTCCTTCATCTTCTCTTGGAAAGGAGGAGACTGGGAAAAACAGCTAATTCACCATTTCCTTTTTCTTTCCCAAGGCGGTTGGTTGAGGAAGCAGCAGGGAGGGAGGAGTGTGATGAACCTCTTCCCTGGGTGCCTGCTGGCTGCCTGCTCTGCAGCCTCACAACTGCTCAGCTCCTCTTCAGTCAGGCCCAATAAGGGTTGGGTTTGTTTTTTTATTAATTGCAAAACTTGTCTCTAAATTAAACTTTTTTCTTTTGTTCCTGGCAAGCGGAATGTGGTGCTCTTGTCGTTCCAGTCCCTTAATTTTAATACAGATTTTAACTGAAACAGCACTTGATAATGAGTGATTTGCTTTAGAGCAGTTATGAAAGAACAAAACAGATCTGCTATGAAGGGACAGCCCATGGTATCCGTGGCCTTGGGTTGGATTTTTTTGCCTGTTTGCCAGGCAGCAGGAATACGGGGTGATTTGACTGCAGGCTGGGATGGGAGGCTGCAGCACTTTTGTTTATTGAGCTGGAAGATTCAGCAAGGAGAGACTGAGGGATCTGGGTTACAGCGTTTCTCTGCTGCCCATTAATTGCAAGAGCTCTGCCAATGGTTGCCAGGGGTAAATACACTGACTTGTTTTCTTTGGTTCTGGAATAAAGAAGTTTGGGAAGCTGTTGCTTTGGCAGTGCATGGCAGTGCCTCAGCTAGCCAGTCAGGACTGCAGTCATCAGCACCTCTTTGCCTGCCTCACCACTGAGTGTCCACAACGTGGACTTTTTGGGCAGGGCTCTATGCTCTGTCTGAGCAGCAGCACAAGGAAAATGGTTTTCAGAGAAGGGATTTGAACAAAGGAAGGCTTTTGGTATTGCAAAAGCTTCCTTAGAGATGCACAATGACTTGTGCTGTAATCCTGGTTCAAAATATGATCCTGTTTTCTCTTTCTGCTCCGTCTCCTACGGCTGCAGTTTTCTTCATTGCAGTTATGGATCAGTGCTTCCTTCCTTGAGCCTTAGGGCTTCGTGGAACTGAATGGGTTTTATCTCCAAGCCTGCTGGCAGAACCTCTGTCCCCTGAAGATTTATGGCAGAATGACACGGGGCCACTTCCTAAGGAGCTGGATCAGCTTCCCCTGTAACAGTCACAGAATGAATATAAGGCTTGAACATATTATCTACTTAAATACAACATCAGACTGAGCACAACTTAACTGTTTTCTTATTTTAATAGTAAATACTGCTCAGTGAGGGGGGGGCAGTTCATGTCTTCTGGAAAAAAAAAAAAAAGAAACTTCACTGCTTATTATGTGCTTGTAATTATATGACTGAGAGCAAGTTATTGAAGTAGTTTAATGAGAATTTGGTGAGGTTCAAAGCTTGCAGGCAATGAAGGAAGATGGTCTCCTGGGTATCATTATTATTTATAAATAACTTAATAAAAGAATGTGAAAATCAGCCAAGCACTTCAGGATTTAAGAGGTTTTCCCTCTAAAAATAGCTTGAGCTTCATTAGAGTAAAATCAACTAGTGCTTTTCATCTTCCTGTGCTGCATTTGGGACTTAAAAAACCCAACCTACCCCAAAACACTAAACCAAAGATTATATTTGTCTTACAAGGTTTATCTGCATGCTTTCCTTATAGTTGGATTGCTTTAAAAGCTACTGTAATCAATAATATTCATGACATTGGTGACTGTTGTGATATTTTTATAGCTCAGTATGTCTAAAATTAATTACATTTGAAGAAGAGGAGGGGGGACCAAAGAAAAAAAGCAATGAACCCATCACACACGTGCACCAAACTGAGTTTGAGGGCTGCCTTTGTAACTTCTAGGACAAAACTGGATTATCCTGGTGACAGAGGTCACAGTCACACAGATGCTGGCATTAAAAACCTCAGACTCACTGTTTGCTTTTCATCTGTGTAAAATCTGAAGGGTTATGCATCATCTTCCATGTTATCCCAGGAAAGAGGCTACAAAAGCTACCCCAGGTCTGTATGAATATCTGCAGAAGCTGAAGAACAAGCTCTCAGCACAGTGTGAAAGATCACCTGGATGTGTCAGGGGAAGAGGGTGGTTGGGACTAAAACTCTGGGCTTGGCCTTAGAAACAGCACAATGCCCTTGATTTGGGGAGAAGGAGGGATGTAAAACCACACTTCAAACTTCAGAGCTCTGTGTTTGCTTCTGAAGTTTCTTACTGGTTTCAGAAATAAACAAGTCAGTGCATGTTTTATTTGTTTTTAGCTTTCCTTTCAACACTATTTCTTAACTAGGACAGCTTCCCCCCCCAAGGTCTGTATTGAAATTAGGACTTAGACAAGTGCTGAAATCCTTCTTATATGGGTTGGTTCTGAAAAGTAGGTGCATCTTTTGAACAGAATCAACAAATGTGGAATTTTATAGGATTTTTCTTGTGGAATCTGAGAATCACTTACTGTTCTAATGCAACATGACATCTTTTGGGTCAGCATGGCTGTATACTGCATTATTCTTCCAGGCCAGAAGTGCTTGCTACTGGAACCTCCATTATAAACAAGCTGTTGAATTTCATTTGATGTGTATGGATATGTTAAATAGTGACTATTTCCATTTCTCTGAAAATACAGAGTGTACCTCTGGAAGGTTATTATATTACTGTATAAATGTCATTCTTGACTTGATTTAATTTGAACCTCTGCACTAATGCATCAGAAGGAGGTTCTCATCATTCTTGGCTGCTGACTGGCAGGCTGTGCAGATATCTTCCCAGTGGTTTGATAAAAAGCATCGACTCCCATCTGCTGAGGATACATCCTTTGTATCAAATCCATGATGGTAAGCAGAATTAGATCCAAATTCCCACTAAAACATGCCTATTTCAGCCTGATAATACAATTTTGCTTAGAATGTTTCAAAGACCTTAGTTTTGTTGTCAAGGGAAAGATGTGGAGTGCTTTCCTCTCACTTGAGAGGCTCGTTTATGTGGAGTAGAGTCTCAGTTATGGAAGGGTGCAACTTGTTCAGCCTTAGATAAAGAGACAAGCCAAAGATCACAGGGCCAGAAGAAAAACGTTGAGATCTTCACCCACCCATGCGTTGTATCCTGAATTTGGATTGTAGGTGGTTTAAATGTAGTGTGCACTTTCAATTTTGAACCACAGGTGTTCATTATATTGTATAGCTAACAATGCAATTCCAAGGATCATTTTCTGAAACTTGATGAACAGGCAGGTAGGTAGTTGAAGCATTAGGTACTTGGCCAAGTCCTGGCTGAAAGCCAGGTAGCTTTCTGTACCTACCAAACAAACCCTCAAAACCACAGCAGGTGAGAATGCAGTTAAGCAGCAGAATACAGTTCCAGCAGTGTGTGTTTTAGGGGTTCATACAAAATGAAAATTGGGTTGTTATCACAGGGATAACTCTCACTTCATTTCTGTGTTAGTTTCACTGCAAATTAAAAAAAGATATTAACTACAAAGTTGTTCATGTGACGAGACTCATCTGGAAGACATTCCCCTTGTAGTCTCTTTTCTTGGTTACTTACGTGAGTAGTAGAACAACTTTTCTAGCTTTAGTCAGAAACCACTGAGCTAGAAAAGTGGCCCAATCGTTTTTATTTCAGTGCAGATTATCAGTGTCTTGTGTTTCTTGTAAGTTGTGCACCTATCTGGTCTGCGTGCAGGTTGTCTTGACAGAGCTCCCTTTTTGCCAGATCCAGGTTGGATAGTGAAGGCTGTGTTGCTTGGTTTTGAGGGGTTTTCCCCTTCAGTTAAATCTTAATCTAAATTCTGTGTTTTAAAGCAGACAGGATAATGAAAGCAGCATCCCTGCTGAGTGCCAGGGCTGCGTGCAGCGTGTCAAATTTGAGGAAATGCCGATAGAGTCCATTAGTAAGTTACTGGAATTGTTCTGACAGTTGTGGTTACTGATAATGACTTACAGTAAGGCCTGCCCTCCTCGCTTCATTTCACTCTGTTCCTATGGGTAATATGGAGCAATTATATGGGAGGGTCAGTCTCTCCAGGAACTTTCACAACCATGAAGAGAGAGCCTCCAGAAACCTCGTGATGGGGCTGGTGGTGCCATCCTGGCTTTGGGTTTGGGTGTGCTAATAGGCAACCAGCTGCTGCACTTCATTTAGGCAACAGGAGCTGGTTTCATTTTAAGTTTTGAACTGCATTCTTTGGGTGAACTGTATACTGCAGATTATTGAGAAGGCTCTTATTTCCTTATAGATTAGCTTTAAAGGAAGGAGTATTGCTGTTGCTGATCCCCTTGGGACTTTGAAGCATCAGGCACTCGCCCCAGTAGTTTTTTTCTATGTGCCAAAGAGCTTTCTTGGCTAACTTCTCTTTTTGCAGAAACATTTCTTTCACTCTGTTGGTAATTCCCAGGCAAGTCCAGGGAGTTTGGTGGAGGTGCAGACTGCACCCTTTAGAAATCCAGGAGAAACAACCTGTTGGTGTTCTCAGACACATGAAGGTGGATCCCGGGGTTCAGGGATCTCCTTGCAAAGGGAGAGCATCCCTTGGTATCTGCTTGCACCCATTAAATTGTGCTTTAAACAAAGTTAGAACAACTAATCTTTTTATTGGTTGTGGTGCTTATGTAGGCCTGTTTACAGATGTTAGGTGCAAAGAAAGTACTTACGTTGGTTTGTTCTAAGCCCAAATTGCTGGAATTGATAAGTTATTAAGATATTTTACTTAGTGAGGTAGCTAAGAGTCCAATTTTTAGGGAACTTTGTGTCACAGGATTGCAGGTTGGAGAGATTAGTTTTCCCCAACAAGAACAACCAGTTTATTTTCCTGAAAATCCTTTGGCAGATGCTTTCCCTTCAGTGAAAAGCATGCCTCCTGCATGCTTTTTTTTTCTGATATACATGGTGTATGTGAAGCATCTGGAAAGAAATTCAGCACCAAATAATGTTGGTTAACTCCTGCCTAGAGCAATGGGTTATGTTCCAGTGCCTTTCCTTCTGGACTTAACAAATAGCTTGCTTTGATGAAAAGCAATGTCATGTGCTACTGTGCTTTTTTCTTTTCCAATGTTACAACCATTTCTCATTCTTGCTGGAAGTGACTACTGAGTGTCAGACTCCCCAGCAGAATGCTCTGCAGAAATAAGCTTGCTTACATGTTCAGAGTTTGTAGGTGTGATGTTGTTAATTAAGGTATTGTTCCTTTGGAGCAAATCCATACCTCGACTTAATGCTCATGTTTGTGCTATTTTTCATGTTTGGTTGTTGTAGGCTCTCATTTCATTTAACCTACTGCTACAGAAAGTGTGAAAACCCTGCATCTCCTCAGCATCCAGATAGAGGCTTTCATTAACATATAAAGGGAACCCACATAAGATACCATTTTCCATCAGGTTTTGAACCTTTCTGTGCTTTTGGACTGGTTTCTGTGGGCAGACTGCTCATCCCTGATGAGGTAATGCCTAATTCACCTCACGACTCTGGTTTTGGCCAGCCAGCTCTTCTCATGCTGGAAGTGTAAGCTGCATGTTTTGCAGTCAGACACGTTCCTTCTCCTCCCTGTGCTGGTGCATGCTGTGCATTCATGGCTTTCATGCATTCTGTCAAAACACAGGAGCAAATTGTTGGTGTCTGCACAGTCCTCTATTATAATTTTTCTACTCTAAACTTTCTCATCCCCCAGGTGTGCTTGTCTCACCATGCTCCTGTGGTGGATCTCAGTCAGTGAGCAGGCATCTACACCAATCCTTGTCTTAGCAACTGTGGGAGACTGTCCAAACTAGCTAAGCAGCTCCAGTGCAGTTCACTCTTTCTTTGACACTAAATTGAATCAAGCATGAGATGAGTCTTCTAAAATCTGGAATATCTTGTTTGCTATCACAGAGGAGAAAAAAATAAAAAGTGTTCTGCTTTACATTTTCCTAGTTAAGTTTTAAAGAGCTTCACGGTCTTCATAATTTTTGTAGATGGTGGGTTATCTTGATGGCAAGCAGAAAAAATGAGTTGGAACTGGTTTTTTTGGTGTTTGTGTGCACAATGTTTCTTTCACTCATGCGTTAGGAATGATTATTATGATGGAAATAACTGTAATTCTGATTTGCTTCAGCATAATCTATATATTTGTATTAGAATATTAAGTATGTTTTGCAATACTTGTATTCCTGGAAGCCCAGGCCTGAAAACACAAAAGGTTTAGTGCAGGCTGTTTGAAAGAGCTGAGGCTATTGATTAGTCTTGCAGTTAGAGAAAGAACAACGTAAAACTATTATTTGTGTAATTATTCTTTATGAAAGTAAGAAAATATTTATCAAGTGCTGTATTAGTTTATTCTAGAGGGCTTTTCCCTAATCCTTTTAGATTGTTCTTCCTGACAATATTGCCCTTAATTTTACCTGAATGATCAAGTGTATTGTGAAATGAGTCTTGCTGCTCTGATCTTTTTTCTCTGGCAAGTGCTGGTGTTGTGTCTCTAGCTGGTAAGTCAGCCACAAAATCTATGGGTATGAGAGAAGCCAAGTCCTCACCTAAGTCATCATCCGTATTACTGAATTTTAGCTACTGGCATAGAGGTTTAATAAAAAAAAAAACAACAAAACAACCCCAAGAAAACAAGATACTTTCTGAAGTTATAAGAGCTTGACATGATGGGGAAGCTCCCTTTCTCTGCTAGAGGCATATTTCACTTAATTTTTCCTCTGGATTAATTGACCTGTCTGCATATTTAAATGAGAAACTGCCCAGTCTTTTCTGCAGACAGCAGTTGCACAGAGGCCTGGTTATTTCATACACATGACTGGTCCTGCTGGAGTCCTGCCATTTATTGCAGGGGGTGGTTGCCTCAGCATCTCTCAGAGTTTCTTTCAGATAGTATATTTAAATGGCTTTGTCAAAGCACCCTCTGTCTCAACAGGTGAAAATGCAAAGCTTATAGAAACAGATGGCAAATCAGATTAATGTTGCTCAGAACCAGCATTTGCTTGCTTGGATGTTCAGAAGGTAAATCCACTGGTTTTGTTGTGTTTGGAAAGCAGAAAAACAAAGTCAATAATTTTTTTTTTTTGTAAGAGCTTCTTTTCATAACGTTTTAAATGTGTAAGGCTTTTTTTTTTCTTTTAAACAGCTGACATGAACGTTGTTCATAATTGTGAGAACAACTTCTATTTGTGTAAAACAGGTTATTAATAGTCAGAGGTCTGCAAAACTTCCCTTGGGACCTTTTGCAGGAAGTACTAAACTTAATAGAACTCTGAGGAATTCTAATGGGCAGATTTTTACCATAGAAGGTTCCTGCTCACACTGCCCTTTCCCAAATTTCAGTGCATGGTATTGCCATTTGCTGCTGGGTCTGTTCACCTGCTGGAGGCTTGTGGGTAGTAGAGAGCTTTCTGGAAATCCTTTCAGGATGGCCCTTGGAGTGGGAAGAACATACTGGAAGTTGTGTTTAGTAAACCTGGGTGCTTCCCAGCTGTGTATTTAAAGCAAGAGTTACTTCAGTCTGCCCCTGCCTGTATGTGAGTCCTTCTGCAGGAGATCCATCTGCATCTCATCCTCCTAAATAGTTGGGATGACCTCCCTGGATGTTGAGAAACATTGATCTTGTGAATTCAGGTGCCTGTTAAATACCTTGTGTTGACATTCGCATCTGCTGTCCTTGTTTTTTGGTATTGAGGAGTGTTTATTATGGGGTTTGTACATTTTTATTCTGCCTGTCATCATTTTACAGACAGATACTTTTCCAGGGTTTATATTTGTGTGTGTGTGTATACGTACATATATAAAAAATAATGCAGTATATTATAATTTAATCTGAAGCTTTCAAATGCTTTGTGTTCATGTCTGATTAAGTAATAAAACAGCCTAACTAGAGCTTTCTCTAACATAAAAAGCAGTTCATGTCTCTGCTGCAAACTGGCAAGCCTCATTTTTGTGCTCTGAAAACCTTGGAGAACATCCTAGTTCACTTAAGGTCTCTGAACGTGTTCAACTTCCCTGTCGTCTTCTGTTCATCACCATGAAAACACTGTAATTTCATCAGTTAAATGGACAAAGAGCTGGTAATGTTGGGGATGATTTTTTTCAGGGTGGGTTTTTTTTTATAGGTTTTGTTCCACAGACTTTTTTAAAGTGCAATTTATTTCCAGTTAGGATCCCAGTATCTTCTTGTTTATTAATAAATACTTTTAAAAATAAAATCTTTTTTAAAAATGGTGCATCCCTGGGCACCATTCTTGCTTTTCAGTCCGTTTTTTTACAGTTTATTCTTGCTATCCACTGCCCACATCATACACTTGTCTGTTGGAGGTGATATGTACGAAGGGCACGTTCGCAGTTGAATTTTGCATCTTTGAGAATCAGTGATTACAGAAATCTTTAATGCATCACTTTTCTGCCTGCCTTGGGGACATGATCAGATGCTGTGAGACCTGAGACTGTTTCCATCGTTCTGTGTACACAGCCATGGTGATTTACTTCTCTGTGCCAGGGGTAATGAACACCACAGAGTGAATGAAACTGATTTTATTGGATTAAACTGAAGTACTCGCAGCGGATGTGAATCTTTGGAGTGTGGCTTTGTTTTGGGAGCAGGAAGAAATGTTCCAGTTCCAGTGTTTTCAGTGTTTGCTGCCCCAGTTGAGTCCCTCTCAACTTTAAAAGCGGGCAAAATATTTTTAGTGCTCTGTGTGCTTTCAAGCCATGGACTAGACTGAAATAGCAGCCTTCGTGTTTTCACTCCTCTTCACAGACAAACAAGGACATTCTGTTAGCATCTCCCCCACCCCCCGTGCAGTTTACACACGTGTGTGCACACTGCCCAGCGTGCTCCTTCCCAGGCCCCCAGCTGGAGCTAGGGGGGGATCTCCAGAATTCCTGTGGGTAGAGGAAAAGTTCCAAATCAGGCAGCTCGGGGTGAGTCAGAGCAGAACTGTGCTGTGCCGGAGGCTGTTGATACCTTCCCTTCCTGAGGTGGCAAAAACACTTGGAACAAGGGGGAGGGAAGATGAAGGCAGTCATGCCTTGATTTCCTTCTTGAACTTGCAAACTCACTTTGTTTTTTTCCAGTGATTCTGCAAGAGTTTGTGTGAATGTGGGGGGTAAGGGGAGCAGCTGCAGGGATGCTCCTTGTTTCTGCAGGATGCAGTCACCTATTCATGGCAGTGTTACACTGGAGATGCTGATTGCCGTGACAAAACGTTTTCCTGAGATTTTATCATTGGCTGTAAAACAGTGATTAAAACCCCTGGCTGTAACAAGCTGAGCACAGAAAAAAGGGAAATTGCTCCAGTCTTCTGAGGCTCTTGTTTGTCATCTTAATCTTGCACGTTGTTTTTTAGAAATGAAATGTTCCCTCTGTGATGTGGTACTTTAGACCCTCTGTTTCCCAGCCGTGCTACATGGAAGCTCCATTAATAGGTGGCAGGGAGGGGAAGGACACAGGGTATCAAGGTCTTTCTCCTACAGATGGTGTGGATTCTGTTTCCCATAAGCATCACTTTATTCTCATCCAACTGGTATTACTATAGAAGGAACTTGCCTCGTTAACCACCATGAAGCAGCATTTGGTAAACTAGCCCTGAAACAGTGTTTTGAGATGTTATTACCTGGAACCAAGCCTCAGCTTTTATTTTTAATTGCTTGTTTTGAGGGTGGGCTGGGGTTGAAGTGTAAAAAATTAGGTACTTCCTCCTCTAATACTCCTTTCCAAACTGTCCTGGGTGCTTGGTACACACATTGGGCTCAGTTCACATTAATTAGCCATGAATTCATGGAGCCCATTCCACTTTCTGGGCCTTCTTGGTACTTTATCTGTTCTGCTGAGCATTTGCTCTGGCATAAAGTTAGGAGATGCTGCTCTAGAGGACACTGTGTGCAGCTTCTCCAAAGTCTCTCATCATATCTACCAAAGTATCTCATTGTATCTACCAAATCTGTGCAGTGGCAAAATCGGCAACATCCTGAAATAGGACATTCTAAGGGCAAATTCATTAAGGTTTGTATGATGGCAATCATTGTTTTAATAATCTAAAATAATAGTGCTTGTTACTTTTTTAACTTCATTTTCTTTTCTTTTGGTTTTCAGCTCAGATCGACTGATAGAAGAAACAATAAGGTAGGGATTAACTTTCTAATTTTCATTATTTTCTGTACAATCAGTGTTTATGTTGAATTGTGTCCAAAGATATCAGTCATCTTGCTCACACAATAACTGTTTTGTTTGCCACTCACAGCCAGTATCACAATGAGGTGGTGGTGGGTTTTGTCTTTTTGTTTCTATTCAATATTGACATAATAGTGTTGCGTAAAGATTTTATTTATCCTAGCTTGGAAAACTCAGGTTTCTGTTCAAAGGTGAGTAGCCCCTACAAAAACAAAGGGAGTGGTGGAGCAGAGTCAATCTCAGGTTGAGCTGTTGGGGGTTATTCCAGTAGTCCAGCTGTTTCTTCTCACTCTATCAATCTTCCACAATGTGATTTTCTGTAATCCTTCCATTTATACAGCACCCTAGTGTGCAGCTGGTACAGGTCTGGGCTATTTCCCCCAGGATGTGAGAGGTGATTGCTGTTGTGTAGTTATTTATCTTTGGGGTTTTTTACGTGGTTTGAATACCTGAGTGATACCTTCTCTAACTGATGTAGGAATTTTAGAACCGTAGCATCATAAATTACTTGTATCATCCATGCCCTTCCCAGTCTTCTGTTGGACTCTGGGATTTTGCAAACCAATAAGTCAGAGTGCCCAATTTAATGCTTTTAAATTTTAGATTATTGCTTTTAAAAAAAAAAAAGGAAGAAAGCAAGCAAGATATGCTTTCAGATAATGCATGTGCTGGCATAAGTGATCAAGAAGAGTAATTAGAGTTGCAGCAGGGCTCTGAGTCCATTAAGGGCTGGCTGGCTTAAGTATATACAGTGGGCTCAGTATAATTAACATGGTGGAAGAATGTGTTAAACCACATTAATGTGCAAGTGATGGACCAGAAGTTGGCAGTACAATAATGTCTGAAAATGTGGGTGTAATCTCACCGCAGCCTTGTAAAGATACTTGCCAAATGTAGCACAGTTATTGTGAATATTTGTTTTCCTTTGGGTTCTGGTCCTTTCTTGATTAAAAATCCTCTCCTTTATTCCCAGGCTTGTAGCCCTACTTTTCCATCTCATCAAAATGCTCAATGTTTGTTGAATCTCTTTTTGCTGCCACTCCAGTAACTAGAACATTCAACAGCATATGGTGATTTATTAAGCTTAATGTCCTGCAAAATGGGTTGTACTTTATCATTTGTGTTCTCACCTCTTGATTACGTGTGATCAGAGAAGCTGAGAGTCTGTGTTTGTGTGATCAGTGGTCCAGTGTGTTGATTTGCCCTGTGCAAGGGAATGTAGTGGGAGGATGGAGCTCATAACAGGGCAGCTACCTCAGCACCCACCCAGGTTCCTCAGACCATTTATGCAGGTATGGGCATAAGTGATCAAGAAGAGTACCCCACCTGGAGCACTGTGTCCAGTTCTGGAGCCCCCAGCATAAGGATGTGGAGCTCCTGGAGAGAGTCCAGAGCAGGGCCATAAAGATGATCCGAGGGCTGAAGCACCTCTCCTATGACAACAGGCTGAGGAGTTGGGGGTGTTCAGCCTGGAGAAGAGGAGGCTCTGGGGAGACCTTAGAGCACCTTCCAGTGCCTGAAGGGGCTCCAGGAAAGCTGGGGAGGGGCTTTTGACAAGGGGTAATATCTTTAAACCAGAAGAGGGGAAATTTAGGTTAGTTCTTTAGTGTGAGGGTGGTGAGACACTGGCCCAGGTTGCCCAGGGAAGCTGTGGCTGCCCCTTCACTGGAAGTGTTCAAGGTCAGGCTGGATGAGGCTTGGGGCAACCTGGTCTAGTGGGAGATGTCTCTGCTCATGCAGGGGGTTGCAACTACATGACCTTTAAGGTTCCTTCCAATCCAAACCAGTCTATGATTCTGCTGAGAAGCTCCATGGTGCCATTAGGGGGTGTCCTGGTGAGTTTCAAACTGCTTTGAGTTAGTTTTGCATGAGCTGCAGTCCCGGGGGTGAGGACAAATGGACCGTCTGCGCCGTGACTGCGCGTCCCGCTGGGCTCAGAGCTCCTTGGTGCTGTTTGCTGGGAGCATTCCTTCTGATAATAAATGAACTTTGATTTTTAAGAGGCTGGATTTCAGCACTGCTTGTCACACCATTTATTATCTGTAGTAAATTAACTTGCAGTTGTTGTCAAAAATGTTCTACATGTCTGTGTGTAGAAAAAGAGGTTGTTTAGGTAACGATGTTGAGTAGGAAATGTGATTTCATTTATATCGTCTTGAATCCATTCTGACACTGTTGAAACCAGGGTGAATTTTTTTTGTTTTACTCTTTTTATTCCCAGTAATTGCAAGTGTTCAGGTTTGATATTAATTGGTGGTGAACCCTGCTGCATTTTAAGTGAATTTACCCGATATAATCAGAAATTAGGTAAATTTCTCAATTGCTTTATCTGTTGTAAACCAAATAAAAGAGGGAATGGTGCAGGGGAAGCTGTTTGAATGCAAATTCCTGAGTGAAGTGAGATGTAATTAGCTTTTTCTGGATACTAACACTGCTCTGTCTTCAAGGTTTACATCTGCTGGAGCTCATTACTCATTATTTGGGTGTAATGCAGGAAGTCAAGAGATGACTTTGTAATTTTTTAGGCGTTGTTATTAAGCAGCAATTCTGAACACTGGAAGCATTTTCTCTGTGTGCAGAGGCTTTTGTTGCCAAGCTGCATACCAGTGACCCCATTGCTAGAGAGACTGCAGTGGCACTAGTTGTGAACCCCTTGCTCTAATTTGCTGTGGAGAAGAGACCAAAGAAGTGCAGAGCCTGACTTCCTGTGTGTGGTTTCTCCATGGGAGCAGATGGACGTGCACAAGAATAATTGAAGGGGCTACAGGAAAGCTGGGGAGGGGCTTTTTTCAAGGGTCTGTACTGAGAGGACAAGAGTTAATGGATCAAAAGTGGAAGAGGGGAGATTTAGGTTAGACATTAGGAGGAAATTCTTCAGTGTGAGGGTGGTGAGACACTGAAACAAGGTTGCCCAGGGAGCTTGTGGCTGCCCCATCCCTGGAAGTGTTGAAGGGCAGGTTGGATGGGGCTTGGAGCAACCTGGGCTAGCAGAAGGTGTCCCTGCCCATGCAGGGGGGTTGGAACTAGATGATCTTTAAGGTCTCTCCCAACCCAAACCATTTCATGATTCTATGATTTAGTAACTGGAGTGAGGAGCAGGGCTGGCACTCCAGATGTTTTGTTAGTACTAAACTTTTAAATCAATTTTTAAATGAATTACGTGAGATGGGTTCTTACTGCAGCAGATTTCTTTCCAGAAATGAGTGGGATGTGATACTTTGTACTGCAGTTCTGTTGGAACAGTGTTCACTTCTCTTGGCCAGATTTAAATATAAGCAGAGATTTTGCTTAATATGTTTGGTGTTCTCGAGTTTTCATTTTCAAACATTATCACTTCTCCAAAATAGCAAACCATTTATTTCTTGTTTTCCAACAACTTATATTTTTAGGTTGGCTCAGTTTGAATTTTTTTATAGTTTTGCATGAACAGTGTGAGGAGTTCTTAGGGTTTTATTGTAATACTGTTTCTTAGGCTGATTTGTCAGTGTTTGTATATGAACAGATTGGACTACTCCAGTTCCACTCTGAAACCAGACTAAAACCATACATTTAATTTAAAAATACCTGTCTCCTTATATATTGGAGGCATTTCTTTAGGTAATAACCAGGATTAAATTAAAGGGAAAAATTCACTTGCATTGAATCTTGACTTTACACAATGGAAAGGCATGAATGGGATTTTGAGTCTTAGCTCCTTTTCAAAAGGACCTTGCAGAGGGTCTAGGCAAAACCACTTGCATTTCTGGGGAAATGTTCCTTTTGTTTTCATCTTGGGCTTTGTCAAAAGACACAATGAAGTGAACTGAAAGTTCATGTGTGTGTGCATACACACGTGGATGTTGATGGACACAGCTCTATATGTACATAGGTATATGCAAAGCATAAGTGATACCAGAATTTTTACCAATTTATAACTGGAGCTTGCATTTCTATGCAGAGTCACAGAGTCCATTCCCTTAATTGTAGATGTTGTCATGAATTTAAATGAGCAGGTATGATTCATGGAATACAGAATGAAGCAGAAGTTCCAGTAATACATGAATTATTTGATATTTTTTTTTTCAAACATGTCTTGTTCCCTTAGAGCTTTGTTTTAGTTCTGCAGCAGTGTAGATGTGTCTGAGCTGTCTCAATGGATGAAGGAAGGAGTTGACTTTTTGGTACGTTTCACTTGATACTGCAGTGTATGTGGATGGCTGCTTGGTGGGGTGAAAATATCCCACAGCTTGAACACTGGTAAAACACTTTGTTTCCAAGTCAAGCAGCATTAAAAGAATCTCTGGATTTTGGACTAGTTTGACTGTGATAAAGGCTGGAAGTGTTTGTTACTTGCCAGTGAAAATGTCAGAACCACAGAATTGTTCTGATTGGAAAAGACCTTTACGAGTCCAACTGCAAACTGTGTACAAATATCAGTTATTTGACTTCTGAAGAGAAATTTGGTTGCTTGCATACCCCCAGCACTGCTGAACCTTCAAGGACAAGCTTGAAGTAGGAGTGAAATTTTGAGGAAATGTGGCTGCAAGTGCAGGAATTTGAGCTATTCCTGCAGATTTGTGGCAGAGATGGGTGGGCTCTTTGTGGCTGTGACCTTGGGCTTACCTAGAAGAGGTTTCTCTGGTAGTGCAGCAATCTGTAACCTTGTACTTCAGCAGTGTTTTACTTTTAATTACAGAGAGCAGAATGCCATCTGGTTTTTAGAAACTTGGTTTACACCCAACTCTAGTAGTTCCAGCCAGTGCAGCACTGAGAATAGTTCATGCTCCTTTCCAAATGAAACAGTAAATCAGGGTCATCTTGATTCCAGTAACAAGCATTTAATCTTGTATCTTAAATGTTGTGTACAAGTCCTGAAATTTGAAAAAAAAAAAAAAAAAGTATCCTTGATCTGGGCAAAATATGGTGCTGAGTGACTAAATGGGGCTAATATTGTGAATGGGAAGAATATGATTAATTTAGTATTTTTTTTTAGTGCATTTGTCAGTGGAGAAATGGCAACAGTAAGTCAGTGAGCATATGTTTGGGATGGGATTGAAACCAAAACTGTTTAATGAAGGAGATGAGGAAGCTGGGATATACAGACCAGTCACCAGACTAGTCCCCAGGAGCTGCATGCACTCTGGTAGTCCTTACATTTCATAGTCTCATTTACATTTAGATAAACCAGCTCATGTTTTGAGTGATCAAATTATACATGGAGAACTTTTTACTTGCGTTTTGACTTGTTAATGGTAGCCAGAATCCAGTTAAACTCGTGTTCATGGATATCACAGTTACATTTCATTACTGGACTGTATCATATTCAAAATGGTAATCACCATTTTATTCTTCAGAGCTCTTCAGTAAAACCTATTGAGCTAATTTTTTTTTCAAAATAACTGGGTAAAAGAAATTAAGAGGGTTCCAATCTTGGAATCTGTAAACTTAAACACGGGGTTTTTTTTATATTAAGTGGACAGTTTCACTCAGATGTTAAAGCAGGAACCTTGTGTTCCATGATAATCTGTAATAATCATCTCCAAAGGCATTTTGGAAGTGTCTCAGGAACACTGTATATCCTGGCAGTTATCTTGTATTTTCACTTTTGTAAGTAAGTGGATCCCTTAATGAGCCATTGGATGCATCTTATGAGAACACGTGGCTTAATTCAGGAGTGTTTTGAGAAATGCTGTATTAAAACTTCATCTGGACTTCATCAAGTCAGTGTGGGGGTGTAAGATAAGCTGTAGGTTACTGAGCAACCTTTGCTGTGTACAGCTAGGACATGTTTTAATTTTTTTTTTTCCAACTTGGTTCCTAGTAATTCAAATTTTCCTGAGTGTTCTTCTCAGTTAAAGGCTAAATCTGTTCTTACAGATTGAAAATGTCAGGGTTTTGCCTACATGTTACCAAACTTTATATTCCCTTTATGACTGATAAACTCCCAGTTTCCTGATGCATGTCCAAGTTTACAGAATGTTAATATAACCTTAAAATAATATATTGATCTGCCCTGACAATTCACATTGTTCTATTTAAAAGAAATTGCTGTATAGAGCTTTTGGAAGAGTCTTTTCTGTGACCTAAAAGTTACAAGAGCTGTAGGGTGGCCCTTCTGTCACCCCTGTCTCACTTAGACCTGTGTGATGAATTTGTCTTGCTTTCCAGGGTATTCTGCTACTGCTAAAAATAAAATCTTACCCCTCCTAACACTTGGGCTTTGGCCTGGTGAGTTACTAGTTTTTATGAGCAAAACCAGAGTTGGAAAAGGCACCCTCCACCTGAAGAGGTGGCAGTAGATTTTTTTTACTTGTCTTTTTTTCCCCTCTCTTTTTTCCCCCTCTTTTTACCATTCTTTTTTTTTTTCCCTTTTTTTTTCTTAAAGTTTGCCTGACACATTATAGGAAGGCTGAAGATTCTGTATCCAGGGCTACTTGAGCTGAAGTAGGCAGATACAATGGAAGGGAGCCCAAAGGAACTCACTGCTCCAGAAGTACTTGAGGGATGATTGATCTGGGCTGTTTGCTTCTTGAAGTTTGTGATCTGTGGTACCAACCTTTTGCTCTTAAGTCTTGAAGGACAGTGGTTAGGTTGGCTCTGCTGATTTTTTGCCAGCTATCCTTGTGATGCTGGCTGTAGTGTCCTTGTGGGGAAGCCAGTGACACCTTGGTTTGTTCAGAGAGAAACTTGAAATAAAATCTATCAAATGGTCTTTGTTATAAAAACATCAGGAACTCCAGTTCTGTGTTTAATAAATGTACAAATATAATGTGTGTATGTGACTTTCTCCCACCAGATTTACCTGGTAAGTTACACTAAGGTGGACAAAACTCCTTTTTTTAATCACCTCCCAGTACTGAAATGCCAGATCAACCTGAGTGCTTTAGTACTTATATCTGGACAAATGTTGTTTCAACATTTTAACTGTTACAGAAAGATATGCCCAGAGCCCTGAGACCCAGAGGAGTTAGTACAGAACAGTGCTTGAGAACCAGGTGCATTCAGAGAGTTCAGCAGGAAATGCTCAGGTTTTGTGGGAAGTGCCATGTCCAGTTTGCATTGCAGAACCTGAGATGAAGGTGAGGCCCACGCTGGGTGTTTTGGTGCCTTGTACCTGCCCCTCCTTAGAAATGATGCTCATGTCAGCTGTGAGTTTTTTTGTTTCTTCTTTATATCCAGCCACTGAGCATGAGCAAGCATAACCTGCTCTTGAAAATGTGGGTGTCTGTGTTGGGTAAAAGAAGCATTTTGCATTTTCCTGTCTCCCCTGAAGTTACAGCTTTAGTTCCCCTTTCTCAGATTTCTGTCTGTTGTGTTGTTCCACTTAACCTTGGTTCTCCCAGAACACTTTCCCTCCACATTCAAGGCTCACAAACTTGTCTAAGGATTTTTTAATCTTTGTTATTCACGTCCATCTAGTCAACAGCAACATAGGTGTCATTTTCTGAGTTATTACCCAGCCATGTTGTATTTATGTCCTACTTTGTTTCTTTTTGAAATGCAAGCCAGCCAAGCAGAGCAGCGTTTGTCCCACATCTCCAGAGCCTAAACTTTTCTATACTGTTCCTCTAGATGTAAAGGGGTCTGTGCAGTTTCTCTTGACAAAGCCATTGCACTTGAAGTAGCTACATGAAATACTGCAGCCTCCCCTTTCTTTTTCCATCCCATAACTCTTCTGTTTTACAAGCTGAAGAGAAACTTAAGGTAGAGGAAAAAAAAAATTGTCAGCTGAGTAGTTCTTTGGAATCTCCATTTAAAGGTCATATTTTAAGAGCACAGTTGCATTTTTCCAACTTCCAGCATGCATTGAATTTGAAATGGGAAATTGTTTTATATTCACTTGTGTTGTGTCCTTATATTTGGATGAAGTATGTACAGCTGGACCATGTACTAGTAAAGAAACAGAGTAGGAGAACTTGTGTATCCATGGATGATATTCTTAATTAGGACCCTAGCTCAGTAATATATTTTGTCTGTGCTGTGACAGAAGCATCTTTTGGTCTGATTTCATTACACACCAGCTCCCTCAACTCCAACTTATGGAAAAAGTCAGGTGGGGCTCACTGGGAAGAGACATTAATGCAGGAGAATCCAAGCTTTGCCCACTTAGTGTCAGAGGACAGTGTTAATCCTGAGTCAAAGTAGATCTCACCAATTCATTGTGTTTAAATGTCTTCAAAGACCTGGTGATGGCACGTCCCAGCTTGTTTCACAGAATCCCAGACTGGTTTGGGTTGGAAGGGACCTTAAAGATGATCTAGTTCTAACCCCCCTGCATGGGCAGGGACACCTCCCACTAGGCCAGGTTGCTCCAAGCCCCATCCAACCTGCCATGGAACACTTCCAGGGATGGGGCAGCCACAGCTTCTTTGGTTTGTCCAGAAACCTTCCAAGTGCAGCTCCATGAGCTGTGTTGGGTCTCAAACAACTCTTCCATCTCCCCTCACCCAGCATGTTTGTGTTGCAAATTGATTTTTAATCCTGAGTCAGGTCTTACTTTCTTAATACTTCTGTAGCTGTGGTATTCTGTTGGCAGACAAAAAAATGTCATGTGCTCTCTTGAGTGCAAGTAAGTATGGGGCTTCTGTGATTAAACAAATTTCTAAATTTAGAGCTTAAGCCAGAAGTGTATCTTTAGGTCTGCTTGTGATGTAGTACCATTATTTATTGGGGCTGGTGGAGATGAGCCAAAACCCTGTCCTTGTGGAGAAATCACAGTGTGTTCAGTGGCTGGTGGCTTATACCAAAGATAAGTCATTTAATTGTAAAAGATACAGATTAATGGAAAAAATAAATGTGGTTTCATTCATGTTGCTTCACCTCATTCATTGTTCTCTAACCAAGTGTTGCCTGCTTGCTTTCCCCTTGTTTTAGCTGGAGATTATTCTTAGCACCAACAACTTGATCCACTTTTTTTTTCCTTTCTCCAGCATTGCCATGGCAACTAAAGAAAATATGACTTCCCAGAGAGGAATGTTGAAGTCAATACAAAGCAAGATGAATACCTTGGCTAGTATCCTTTCCTAAAAATTTGTGCTGCCAGTGCATGAAAAGAGGTACAGTACAATTTGTCACTGTCATTTGGGGATCAAAATGCTTTGCAATGTCTGTGGCTGTATAACCTGTGTTGTCATTAGTGACAAACTGACCAGTTTTTAACCAGTCTCCCTTCATAATTTGGCTGCAGCTTCTTCATATGGTCAATAGGTTGTTTGTACTAAAATTTGAACACTGCATATAAATCAAGGTAGCTTAATTTTCAGGTGGAGATCTGCTGCAGCATTGTGTCACCTTCCCTGCTGTATGTGTTTGTAAAAGAAGTGTCATTTTATTTTACTTTTGCTTTCAAGACTGACCAGAGCTGAAGCTTGGCATACACTGCTGCTTGTTACAGTTCACAGCTAAGAGTATTCAAGATCTGAGTGTCCTGTTGTCTGTCACAGTCTTGTAGGTGTTAAGATAGGACATAGAGCTCTTGGAGCAAGTCCAGAGAAGGGCCACGAAGATGATCCAAGGGCTGGAGCACCTCTCTATGAAAACAGGCTGAGAGAGTTGGGGCTCTTCAGCCTGGAGAGGAGAAGACTCTGAGGAGACCTTATAGCATGTTCCAGAAATTCTTTAGTGTGAGGGTGGTGAGACACTGGCCCAGGTTGCCCAGAGAAGCTGTGGCTGCCCCATCCCTGGGAGTGTTCAAGGGCAGGTTGGATGGGGCTTGGAGGAACCTGGTCTAGTGGGAGGTGTCCCTGCCCATGCAGGGGAGTTGGGACTAGATGATCTTTAAGGTCCCTTCCAACCCAAACCATTCTGATTCTATGATGATTTTGGTTTGTTGGTTTCTCCTCATACTCTCTGCTCATGGCTAAAGGACGTGCCAGACTGTCAGATCATGCATGTTTGTGGTTTATCCCCTTACTCCTTGTCCTTTCTGTCATAAGGGCCCAAAGAACAACATTAGCATCATTTGATTACAGTTCCATCCTGAAGAGACTCATCTTGGAAACCCATAAATTTCATTACAGTTCTTAGCAACCAGCAAGAACAACAACAAAAAAAGATTAAATAAGCTTCAGCCTTAAAAGATAAAATAAGTTTTGGCCTTAAAAGATTCTTGGTTCCAAAGACACGAAACTGAAACGTATTATCTTGTTGGCAATTGTATTTTGTGCATTAAAAGATAGATTTACACCTTTATGATTTTATAGGAGGAGGAGCTCTTCCTTGTGTGCTGTACTTGAGCAGTGCACAGTCATGCAACGTGCATGATTCTCTCAGTCAAATGCCTTTGGTTGTTCCCTTCACCAGTAACAGAATTTCATTAAATAAATTCTGCAGATGTTTTATGTAACTGACCCATTTATTTATTTATTTATTATTTTTCATTCTCATTTAAGCACAATGATGAAAAGTAACTAAGCCTGGAGATTAAAGTGTATCAGATGCTGGGAATTCAGGTGATCAGGTCATGAGTTGTCAGTAAATGTGAACTCAAAGCTGTTCTGTTCTCTGGTCTCTGATTGTTGTTAGTGAAGTGCAGTTGTGATCCTGCTAATTAGCCATCAGGGGTTTTTTTTTTTTTGCTACATCTGCCTTCTCCAGCTTGGGAGTAGTTGTGCATTTCTTGTAGTATTAGGGTTTTCACCTACAGAATTCAGGCTGTTGGTGAAGGTGCTGTTTGCTGCTGCCACCTTAACTCAGACTCCTCCAAGATCGGTTTCCGGCAGTGAACAGCCTGATTCAACGGATCAACCTTCGGAAACGACGAGATTCCCTCATCTTGGGTGGCATCATTGGCATCTGTACCATCTTACTGCTGCTGTATGCTTTTCATTGATGGATGTTCCCCCACGGACTCTGCTCAGCTCATCACCACCATCCCTTCCCCCCCCAGGCAAAGCAAAGTGATGGGGGGAAGCGACAAGACTTCACCAGCCCGCTCGGCATGGCTGGGAGCACCAGCACCATGCCTGGAGCTCCTGATGGTAGATTGCCACACTGGGTTTGGGTTGAAGCTGCAGTGTTTCTCCTTCCCTGCTGTTCCATCTTCCTTTGGTTAAATTTTGTGGGATTTGTTTGTCTCTTAATTCCCTTTCTCACTGCAAGGTAAGTAAATATGGGACAGCTCATCAGATCAGTTTCTGTGCTCAGCGGCGCTGGGGAGGTTTGTTGGTGGCTGGTGAGTGGAAAAAAGATTGTAACACTTGGCTTGGCTGGAAACTCCCCTGGAAGCCAGTTTCCACTCTAGGCCAAGCACAGTACTGAACACTTTCACCCTGTGAGAAGAATATTGCAGCTTTAAGCCATCAGTTTGCTTCACTACTAAATACATGTTCTGTAATTCTTTTTTTAACTCATGGTTGAGATACTAGTTATTTCTGCATAATCCGTGCTGTGGAAACTGTGCTTCACACCAATTCCTCAAAGTTAAAAAAAAAAAAAAGAATTGTTCAGTTCACTTTTTGCACAGAATATGAATAAACTGCCTTCTGAGGAAGATCTGTAAGGTTTCTTGTGGCTTTAAAGGGACTAACAAGTTTCTCTTTTGGAAAAAGGGAGCACGGTGTCCTAGCAGCTGTTTACTATAGTGGTCAGTCATCTGAAAAGTGACCAAACAGGAGTCCACCTAAAAGTAGTCTTTTGGGTGTGAATACTTTGATTTTGGCTGGCATCCTAAAGGTCTTTATAAAAAGACCTGATAAGCAGCTTGAGAAGTCTATATTGTAATTTAGATAAAGTTATTCTAATAACATTAATATTTTTACACTGTAAGTAGGATATAATCTAAAACTGTCAATTGGAAGTGATGATGGTTATACCTGAGGCAGGTGTGTCTGTGTGCAAAAGTTTTGGACATAACTCCTCACAGTAAAGAGTTGAATGTATGAATGTACAACAAGTATTATTTACTATTATCTGGGGGAGGGAAATTGTTTTTGTTTCTTTTTTTTCCAGACATGCAACATGAATCCCGGTGTGTTTGTGTCTCTAAACAAAGCTGAGGTCAGGAATGGCTTTGATGTTACAGATTCACTGATGACAGATTTTTCTGCTCTTTCAACAGCTCTTTTCCATCTGTCATATCATAACCCAATGCATCCAAACTGAGGCACTGAAATACCTTTCTAAGAACTTAACTCTTTTCACAATGAATTTACAGTGCTCCTGACAGATTTCACGTATGCCATTACCCACAAATGTCAGATAGTCTCCAGGGTCTCCTCTGGAGCTGAGCCTAGAGGGATGAACACAATTTTTTACTGCTTTTTATAGTGTCTGTGAAGTACCTGTTGGAGGGAGTAGAGACTTGTGCCTGTGTACTGTGCAAAACCCCCACACTGTTGCACCTAAAATGTTTGTGTGAATTTGAAGGCTCGTTTGCAGACTAATAACTTTGTGCTAAGAGGTCGACCAAGACTTGTAATCAGTCATCTTGTCGTTGGGATTAGAGAGCATTTGGAATTAATGATACGTGTAAAGCTGTGAGGCTTGCATTTTAAATAAAGGGTGATTATTTGGGTGATTTGGGAATGTTGCTGGTTTGAAATGGGGTGTTTATTAAAGGGGTTTATGAAAAACCGTGATGGATAAAGGAGGTTTATTAATGAATCTTGTGTGTTGAGAGATCAGACCTCTTCTCCCTGATGCTTTTTCTTTGATTCCACCACCACCCTAAGGGACCCAAATCAGCAGTCGTGCTTCTCTGTAGGATTTGTAGGATTTGGTTGCTATATAGTTGGCAATATAAGAGCTGCAGTACCGTAAATAAATTCATTTATTTAATCTAATAACAAGTCTTTTTACTGGACTTAATCGATTACTTGGTGCATCTATTTAATCTTATTGTGTGACAAAGCTGCTATGGAAAACATGTAGATGATAATAAATATGTAAACATAATTTTTCATGTTATGAAAATGTTATGGAGGAACTGATATATTTTAGTATAAAGCAATGGAAATGTGCTGAATTGTCTCTGATAAAGCTTGACTGGAAATGGTTTCAGTGTTGGCAACCCCTCTGTGGTTTTATTTGTATTTTTTTTGTTAAAAAATACATTTAATCAACCTTGTAGGTTCCCCTTCATCATCTCCTTGTGGTCATCTGGCAGTGTGAGCAGGCGTGCTGCTCTGCTCTCTGAGGTGTGTGCAGAGACTTCCTGATTCTCCTGCACGTCCCCAATAACATGGACCTGTAGCCAGGGCAGAGGACTGTAAATGGAAACAGCAGCAGATTGTAGGATGTAATCTCAAACCCCAACATACAGGTTTGTGTGTGTCCTGCTGCTAAATATGTTAAGTCTTTTCATTCTGTGTGGTTCCTCTTGCTCTGAGGAAAAAAAATGTGGTTAAAGAATCCTCATTTCTGCAGTTCCTGCAGTTTCGTAACTCAACCAAATAGAACTGTGCTAAGAAAATTCTTGCTAAGCCATACAACTGAAGGGACAAATCCATAATATTTCTACAGGACACCTTTTCCCACACACAGTTTAAAAAAATGTCTCCTTTATTCTTGCCAGTACACCAGCACCTGTTTTAAACCTGTCCCACAACCCCTTGGCTCGGGGTTGGAACATGAGGGGTCGTAGTGACACCCTTGGATGCCACTCTTCACATAGGAATATTTTTATTCTTTTTAGGCTCTTTTTTTACACGTTTATCTGACCTTCCAGCACTGGTTGCTAGAGCAGAGGAATAGCCCTTGGGCACCACCCAGCATTGAGTGTTCAGTCAATAGAGAGTGTTGGTGTGGCCAGAGCCAGGACCTCCCCAGCCCTGAGCCCAGGTAGAGGCAGGGCTGTGCTGTCCTCCACAGTTCTGGCTTCTGGTCATCTGGGATTTTGCCCTTCCTGAGAAGTCACAACACTTTTTATTAACTAATACTGGTTTGGGGAGCTTTTGGATATCAAAGTGAGGTTTAAATTCCTGCTGGATTCATTACACTGAAAAACCAACTAGAATTTTTCATTAGTAGTTTTAGAAGTCCTTTCTTTGGGACTGCCTCAAGAGTACTGTGAGAAGAAAGAGTCAGTTCCTTGCTGGATGTTGAAAACAAAAGAGTAAAAGTAGATTTTTTAGGTGATGTTTCAGATAAATTTATCGACAGCTTGTTCTCTGGGGCTGCCTTCTCTGAGGAGCTGCATTCATGAAGCTCCCCCAAAAGTGCTACTCAGGGAGCAAAGTCAGGTCCCCCACTTCTGATTGAGTAACTCATTTAGTTGGGACTATTTTAACTCTAAACCTTGCAGCTTGTTTCCCAACACCACTTGATGTGTGATCTGTTTTTATTTCCCCCCCTGCCAGAGCTTTCATTTGAAACAGGAAGGAGAGGGAGCAGCTGTATCACTTGTGAAGGAGGAAATAATTCTGAAACTCCTTGTAACAGGATCAGATTATGAAAGCCTGCAGAGCAGTGGTTCTGCAGAACAATGTGAGTCCAGGCAAGTTCAGTGAAGGACATTCTGAGACCAAACTGAGCCATGTTCTAGGTGACATCTGCAAGTGCTGCCCTCTGTGTCTCCCCTGTCGACTGGGTAGTCAAAACCAGTGGTGATTCTTCCAGGTCTGAATACATAAATAGTTGTGGGTCTGTCTGCTGCTGAGTGAGGAAAGCAGCTGAAATAAACAGTCCAAGAAAAAAAAATACAACTCTCTCTCACAAAATATCCCAGTTCAGACCCTTGTAAATGAGTTACTGATTGCACTTTCTGCTGTTTTGCTTTTCATATAGCTTCTCGAAACTTACTTTATTGTACCTGTAATTATTTTTGTTCTCACCAATTGTGCATTTTCTGTATGTATTTAAAAAAAAAAAAAGCTTTGATACGTGATTTAATAATAAATTAGAATTCTAAGCAGGGTGCTTGGTTCTTTGCCCACTTAAACTTCATGGAGCATGCAGAGAAGATCCATCCTGGTTTGGGGTTGTCAGTGAACGTGCACATTAGTGTGTTCTCCGTTTTTGTACCAAATATCAGCTGTGATGGAACATTTCCTGACCCAAAGTGCTTGGCTTGGCAGGATGTGTTCCTCCTGCCTGCCTGTGCAGACCTGGACTCCTCTTCTCCCCTCCTGTTTCAAGCATCCGGATTGGAAGGGTCTGAATATAGTCATGACTCTGTTCCTGCTGCTCTTTGACAGATGGAGCAAGGATGGTGTTCTTTACAGGTAAGCTCTAAAAAGTTTTCTATATATATCCATAGTATAAGACATTTAATTCTCAAGTGGAGACCAGAGCTGCTGATGATCTGAAGAGCCTTCTCAGCATAAGGTGCCTCATCCCTTTCTTAATATAGTTTTAATATAGTTTTCAGTAGTTTGGAACCTTTTTTTCTTCCCCTTCTCCAATCAAAAACACCACAAATAAGCTGATACTTTGATCATGCCACAAGCAATTGTAAAAAAAATCCATGAACTGCTGTCATACCCTGCAGTTTTCTAGCCATGCTTGGGTCTGGCCCACCTCCACTCTCGGGTGTTCAGGCAGTATCATGCCTGAAGGACCCATCTGTAGCTGGTGTTTGTGCAATTGCTGCTAAATCTTTCAATGCCACTCAGTTTCATTTTCTCAAACAAGAAAATCTTCCTGGCCCTGGGATACCTGTCCATCTGCATAAGGCTCAGAGTGGAGAGAGGTGGTTCCCTTCATTCCAGAGCTGTCGTGCTGTGCCTGTAATGCTGCTTTAAAGCAGAGAGAGATTTCTGTGCCCTTAATGTACCTACTAAATATTCAGGAGTGACCATATGTGTCCTCAAGGGAAGGCTTGGACTGTGGGCTTCAATTTAAAGAGGAAACTTCAAAAACTCTTGAAAATGGAAAGGCCATTCTGGTCTCAGACAGTGGGAAGTGCAGTTTTTCCAGTTTGCAGTGCTGGTAATAAGTGGTGCATAAAATTCCATCTTCGTTTGGATTAGAAAATAAATTATTAATGGCACTGAATCCTTTTTTCCAACTCCCTGTGCAGTCAATAATTTATAGTGGCACAGGCATAAGATATATTTTTAACCATCCGCCTCCCAGAATACTGTTGTTCATAGTGAGAGCTGCTGTCCCTCCTGACAAGCTCCAGCTCCGTGGGTGTTTGTGCATTATGGATGAGCCATGCTCTGCTCCTTGGTCCTGGTGCAATTCCTTGAGCAGATTTCCTGCTGCAAGGGAGCAGAGCACTCCCTTAAAAATTCACAGGCAGAGACAGGAGTGTCTGTGTGGTGAAGGTGGGAGATGTACTGCTGCCTGGGCTTCAGTTTTATATGTTTTAATAGAAAACCTCAATGTTTGTGCAGGAGGTGCTTCCATTTTGGAATGCCAGCCCTTTGTCCAAAGCAAGGCTACCCTGGCTCACAGCCTGGGCTGCCCGGGCTTGTCCCTGGGTGTCAGGGCTGTGCTCCTTGGGCACTCAGAGCCTGCTGTTGCCTTCATCTTCCCTCTTCTCTGCAAGCTGTTTCAGACGGTGACAAGTGTGTGTGCTGCTGCTCATCCCTTGCTGGGTCTCCCTGTCCCTGCAGCCCTCCTTGCTCTCTGTTCCTGGTGGGACCCTGAGGCTTTGCTAACCCAGTTTTTGGTAGTGCTGCAGGAGAGGTCTGCCTGCCACCAGGGTTCCTCTGCCTTTGAAATGGCGTTGACAGTGTCCTTGTGGGAGATGATATTCTGGTTGCCTTCTGACCTTCATGCCCTGTGAATCCTCTCTCAGTCAGTGGTGTGGTTTTTGAGAGGTCTGCTGCCAACGTGTCCCTCTAGGTCTTGCATCTGGTGTTGCTTTCCCTTTCTTTACTCACTCACTGCCCATTAGATTCTCCTCCCTTGCTGCCTGAGTGTTTGGCTTCCACTAGACACTTGAACATTTATTTTTTTTTGTCTCATCATTTTAATTTCTTTTTTAAAAATCTGTCCTTCCTTTGAAGTGCAGAAAGGCTGTCCCAGGGTGATGTGCAGCTTATGGATGGAACCCACACCTGGAGCTCTGGGTTACAGTTCACTGATGACCTCGTTGGTGCACAAGCACAGTGTGTGCTTCCACTGATGCTGTAAACAGGTTGGATTTAGTCCCTTCAGATGGTGTTTTGGTTTTTTCCTATCTCCCTTGCCAACACCCATCCATCTGATGCGAGGTTCTTGGAAGAGGGGACAGTATTCTTCACCTTTTGTCTAAAGGTGCACTGAAAAGAGGTAGAAGCTCCTCACTGCAGGTTGCAGAGTCCCATGGAGCTCCTGGCTCTAGAGTGGGAACTTAAGATGTCTGCTGGTACCTGTGCCTGTGTGTGGCATCTGCTGCAGACCTGTCTGGCTTCAGCCCTGTGCTGAGCTGGCTTCTTACAGGGTGAAATGCTGCTGAAACATCAGATTAGTTTTTTTTAAGGGAACTTTTTGAAACTCTGCAGGATGCTTAGAAGTATTTGCAGGTGTAAAAAGAAATGGTGAGTAGCTGTGGAAGTGCTGAGCAGGCAGCCCTGGTGGGTCTGGCTATTAAAGCACAAACAATTGTTTATTACATTAAAAAGTAACTGGACTGTGCAAGGACCTTGTCAGCACTGGGGGCTGGTGGGTACCTGTGTCATGGTGCTGAACAAGGGAGAGAGCCTGTGAACTTCCCCCACCTTGTGGTGTCAGGGAGGCTGAGGGACTTTTTACAAGGGCATGTGGTGACAGACCAACGAGGGATCATGGTTTTAAACTGGAAGAGGGAAGATCTAGGTTAGACTTTAGGAAGAAATTCTTCCCTGTGAGGGTGGTGAGACACTGGCCCAGGTTGCCCAGAGAAGCTGTGGCTGCCCCATCCCTGGAAGTGTTCAAGGGCAGGTTGGATGGGGCTTGGAGCAACCTGGTCGAGGGGAGGTGTCCCTGCCCATGCAGGGTTGGAACAAGATGATCTTTAAGGTCCCTTCCAACCCAAACCAGTCTGTGATTCTATGAACCTGGGCTTTGTCTCCTTGATGCAAGAGAAACACCCGAGCGCAGAGGCCAAGTGCAGGAGGGGGCATAGGTGGGTATTTCCCTGCTGGGCTATAAATGGAGTTCCCTCTAGGTCAGGCATGTATCACCAGTGCTAAATTTACTTTAAAATATTACTGAGGTGGGGAGGTTTGTGAGTCAGGTCTATAAAAGCCTGCGCTGCTTATGTAAAGAGATGCAGCTTGGAAGGAGGCAGCAGGCGGGGGGGCTCAGGCTGCCGCAGAGCCCGGGGTGTCTGCCCTGGAATGAAACAGCTCTTTGTATTCAGGCAGCAGCTGCACCTTCAGCTTGTGTCTGTACCTCACAGCAGGGCTGAGGGATCTGCTGGCCTGTTCTTCCTGCATTTCCATACATTTCAGGAAATGTAAATAATTTTCAGCTGGCTCTGCTGGCAGTGTCCCTGTGTGCTTGGCCACGGCCTGCACCACCACCAGCCTCCTCGGGTGTGACCACAGGCACGGCTGCATCCCAGGGGAATGGGCTCCTGTGCTTCCCAGGGAAGGTGTTCCTTGACTCCCCAGCCAAGTCCCTTCTGTGAGCAGGGTGCCAATGGCACCCTTGGGAGGTTAGTGCTGGACTGGCCATGGTCTGGGAGCTCTGGGCAGAAGGAGCTGAGACAATCCATGGCCTGGGCAGGGCAGGAGGAGCCTGTTCCAGTTGCTAACTCATTTTTTGGGAAGCTTCAGCTTACACCTCCTGTACGTTTTGCAATCAAAAATCGAGGTAAATAGAGAGCAGCCCTTAGAGCTTGAAAGCTACTGGGTCTTGTCCACGTTCCTTTAATTTTATTATGGTTTGCTGTGTGCCTGGGCCAGCTGCTTCAGACCCAGAATGAGTTACAGTGCTGTGGGTGAGGTGCTGCTCTGTCTTCCTGCCCAACTGGCATTGATGAAGTGATCTGTTCACATCGATCCTCACTGGGAGGGAGTCTAGAATACAGGTTTTATGAAATTGGACCTGAGACCAAATAATCGGAAGAAAACCCTTTAGAATCTGCAGCCTATAATTAAACATTTCCAAGAGGCAGTGAGGTACAGCCAGCTCAGCAGAAGGAGGCATTTCACTGGGAAGATTTCCTGTCTTCCCTTTGTTTCACGCTGCGTGCTACTAAAGCAAACAACTTCACAAGCTGCAGAAGCTTCAGCAGCTCTTGGCTGAGAATAGCATCTAACTTTGCAGCTAAGCTGGAGCCAACGAGGGTCTTTGGGGTTGGTTGGTTGTTTGGTTTTTTTTTTAGCACGTAAACTAGGTAGCTTAACTCATGGAGAAATCCCCATTCCTCTATTTTAGGTATTCTAGAGATTGCAGGATGGGAGTTTTCATCTTTAAGGATCCAGCAGTAACCACCATAAAGGAAAGATCCTAATTTTGAGCAGTGCCCTGACCTGCTGGTGCAATTCAAGCCTACGTGTGCAAGCCAGGCTCTCCTCTTTGCCTTTGTGTAAATCCTAACCTTCCACAATATGTCAAATGTGTCTCGTCTGGTTAAAAAACTGAGTTTGAGATGTGATAGAAACATCTACCTTGTGCCATGTAGGCTCAGCTGGACTCCTGAGGAGCTGCCTGGCTGTGTGGATGTGGGAGCTGTGGCTGTGTCACTCCGACTGCACTTGCAGGGGAACAGTGACAGCTTTGAACTGCAGGCAAGAGTGGTGCTGCAGAGAAGTCTTCATCTATGAGCAGGAAGGCTGGTTCTGGGTAGGACAATAGGAAGATGGAGGCTTTCAGCACCCTCACAAAGCCAAATTTAATTTTCCTCTGCTTTTTGACTGGAACCTGCAGGACTGTGTTTGGTTAACTACAAATTGTGAAGGAGGCTCCCACCATACACCCTGATTTCATCTTTTTTTAACCTCTACAGAAGTTTGGGGTGCAATCTATTCCTTTTTTTGGCCCAGTGCTGGGCTACAAGCCCCGTGTATCCTTGCAGACTGGAGTGAGCTGTAGCAGAGCCAGGAATGTTCCTCATCTCCAGGTCTTGCTGCTGCAGTTCTTCAGCCCAGAGCCCTCATGGATCCCTCCCGGAGTGGCTGCCTGTGTGGCTGCTGCAGCCCAGGGTTCCCTCACCTCACACACAACTTACCAAGAGGCTTTGTGTGGCTTTGAGGTGCCTGAGGAAACCCTTAGCTGCTCCCTCTTCCACAGCAGCCAGTGTCAGGAATGAGAGAGAAAATGGGAACATTTTCCATGTGCTTTGAATGCATAACACCTGCCTGGAGCAAACTCATGGAAACCAGTTGAGGAACTGGTGACCAACTTTCTGTCCTTTGCTTGAACCCCAAAGCTCATGCAAATTCATCAGTGAGGACAAACATTAGGAGGTGGAGGGAGAGCCTATAGTGTTTAGCAGAAAACATAGGCAACATGGAAACTGGATGTAAACCTCTCACTGTTCCTCTGCCCATCTATAATACATGAGCCCATCAGAGCAGTGTATTAATAAAACAGGAGGCTAAAGCACTTGGCACTCCCAGCTCTTTAGTGAAACATCAGAGGAGAGGCTGTCAGCTTCAGTCTTTGAAGTCTGGAGCTTGCATCTGCCCAGCTGCTTTGGTGACGTGGTCAGGATGCTCTGAGGGGAATCTTGCCACTGAAGGGAGATCTCTCCATGGTTCAGGGGTCTTTTGTGTCAGTAAAATTCTCCTCCTCCAGGGCAAAACCTGCTCTTCCCTGCTCAGCCTCCTCACCTGCTGAATTCTTGAAGCAATAGACACTGAAGGCCAAAGATGGATTAAAGCAACCTCAGCCATGATGTGCTGAGATGCAGATTGCATCTGTGCCTCGAAAGCTCTCCCCCCTCAGGACCACCAGGTCTGGGTACCACCAACCACAAACCCCTTTGCTGAAGAGTGGGAAGTAAGTTACACTGAAATTTTCTAAACATCTAAGTTTTGCTTCTCCACCAGGACAAAGAAACGTGGCCCTTTGGACCTTTCTTGTGCTCACGTTGGTGTTGCCAAGGGCCCTTGGGCAGCCACTGGTGCCTCTGCTACTTCTGGGTGAGCAGGGGCAGGAAGGAGATGCTGCTGCTGAGTAACATGGGTCTTGTACAATGCCTAACCTCAGAGCAAAATGGGAGTAGCTGTGGTGTGGTGGAAGTCTGGACCTGCGGGGCTGTGAGGAACTGTTTGTGGCTGGTGGCTCTTAGAGAGCCCAGGCTGAGCAGCTGGTCCTGCCCTGGTGCAGGGAGGTAAGCATCAAAAACACCCATTTAGCTGGTGTTACAGGTGGGGATATTAGGAGTAAGAACAAGCAGATCTAGGTAGATTTCAGTTTACAAAGCAGTGGGGAACAGACATGCTGAAGAGACGTGGTTAATTGGTTAAAAATATATCAGTGGGGTGTGGTGTGAGAGAGGGGCTGGGGGGTGAAGGGGGGAGGCTGAACTCGTTGCCAGGGTGTTGGGGGCTGCAGAGCAGCTCTGTCTGTCGGGGGGAGCTGGTTGTGGGGCACAGCTGTCCCCATGCCATTTGCCTGGACCCCAGGAGCCCCAGGGACAGACCCAGCACTGAGACAAGCTCCAGCTGGAGGGGCTGGGCTGTGGGCAGCTGCGGGTCTAGAAGAACTAATTGCTGTTCCTTTGATCATTTTCTGAGATGCACGTGAGGACACCAGATCTGTTTTTCTTGAGTTTGCAAACATTTAATCTGCATCCTCTCCGACTTGGAGTGCCCGAGGAGTTTCCCTATGTATTTATTTTTTGCTGCCCAAAAAGCCCTACAGCTTGCATCCGTAGGAAAGGAAAAGAGGGAAAATGAGAGTGACAGGCAGGCCAAAGCTCTATTGTGTCACATCAGAGGCCAAAGGATCTGGGGCTGGACCCCAGAGGTGGTTTTGAGTGGTCTGTTCACCCTAGTATTGTCCCTCAGGCTGCTCTGGGTGCAGAGGAGTGGGTTCCCCCTGGCACTGCTGATGGCTCAGTGCTTCTTAATGCCTCTGGTCATCCCAAAGGCAAGAAACCATCCCTGCCTTGGAGGGAATCCCATCAGCAGGACACTCTCTGGGCCAGGCTGTTCAGTATGATTGTTGCTGAATCACCCTGTGGGGCTGGGACTTTACATCTCTCTTTTTTCCCTCGTAGACATGGATGAAAGTGTAAGTGCTGTGTCTGGTACCAGCTCTGGGGGCATAACATCTCATTTGTGATCCCTGCTGGTGGTGGTGGCTCCAGCAGCCCGTGTGCATGCTGTGTGTGCTGGGAGAGGGATGGAGTCCCCATCAGGGAAGCTGCAGGTCTGTGTTACCTAAAAGTAAGTCATGGAATCACAGACTGGTTTGGGTTGGAAGGGACCTTAAAGACCATCTAGTTGCAATGTCCCTGCATGGCCAGGGACACCTCCCACTAGACCAGGTTGCTCCAAGCCTCATCCAACCTGGCCTTGAACACTTCCAGGGATGGGGCAGCCACAGCTTCCCTGGGCAACCTGTTCCAGTGTCTCACCACCCTCACACTGAAGAATTTCTTCCTAATGTCTAACCTAAATCTCCCCTCTTCCAGTTCTGATCCATTACCTCTTGTCCTCTCACTACCAACCCTTGTCAAAAGTTCCTCCCCAGCTTTCCTGGAGCCCCTTCAGGCACTGGAAGGTGCTCTGAGGTCTCCCTGGAGCCTTCTCTTCTCCAGGCTGAACAACCCCAACTCTCCCAGCCTGTCTCCAGAGCAGAGCTGCTCCAGCCCTCACATCATCTCTGTGGCCTCCTCTGGCCTTGGAGTCCTACCCTGAAGTTTGGACAGCTTGAGCATATCACTACGGAGGAGAGAGCTCTGTAAGTCAACTAATTCATCTTGAACTTGGCAAACCTTTTTTCTGAGCTGAGTGGGGTTGGAAGTGTTGCCATTCATTCCCAGAGGACGCCCGTGACGTGCAGCCAGAGGAGGGTGGTGGGGTTCAGCTGGAAGAGGCTGTTGTGCAACTAATCTTCAGTACAGATCAGTAGCCTTGGCTGACCAGTGTGCAGTTACACAGGAACAGACTCTGGTAGTGATTGCACAGAGTCAACAGCTTTCCAGTCTGGTTGGAAAAATTCCCTCTGGGAAAAGACTGAAGCCAATTGTTTTGGTAATGGCTGGATTTTCAAGCCTTGTCTTAAGAAACTTCTTTAGAGCACTTGCTTCCAAGGAGCAGCCTGTGTTTAGGCTTGTTGAGTGGAAACTAAATATTGCTATTCATTCTTGAAAGCTATGGTTTTGACCAATAATTCTGGGTTTTGAGCAGATTTGGAATTTGTTCTCTTGGACTTGGTCAAACTGCAGTGGTGGGGCCAGCAACGAGTGGCTTCTCCCCATCCCATCCTACTCACGGGCAAATGAGATGTTTGGATTTTTTTTTTTTTCTCATTTAGACAGAAGAAACAAGTTCAGTTTTGACCATGCATGTTACATTTTAATTTTTTTTTTTTCTCATGCCAAGAAATACAAAGAAAATATATAAGCTACACCACACCATCCTGCAGAGAAAGAAACACTTATCAGCAAAGAGAAGCGCCCAGCTGCAGTTCCTGGTGTGCTCATGCTGGGGGTGACACATGGCTCTTCCAGTTGGGCTTCAAAACAGGAGGAGCCAGTGCATGGACAGTGATTGTGGCAGAGGGGGGATGAACCCTGCACTTCCATGGAAAGGGTCTCCTGGGCACCATCTGGCAAGGACACCTGCTCTGAAGTGGTGTGAGGGCTGTTTTGGTGAGTCCTGCACACATCCCCTTTTTGGTGTTTCTTATCCTGGCTGGGTGTTTATGGGTTTGAATTTTACTACCTACTGGTGTCAGCAACTGCTTTACAAATATCCCCACTTTGAAAAGGCTGCCCTCCCACCCCCCATCCCTTTGGCTTGTGCCCAAGCAGAAGTCTTCAGTCCAAACCTAAGTTGTCTTTGCCAAAATGAAAGGGTGTACGCTGAAAGAAAATCCACCTGAAATCTGAAATAGTTTCATCTTGACTGCACAGCCCAGGCTGGGGGGGCTGTGATAAGTAACAAGGTGATCGGGTAAGTTGGGGCTGTCTGGGGGAAACAAAGAAAAAGTCATGGGACCAGCCCAGCAGGTGCATTTGTGCAGCCTCTCCCTGGCTTCAAACCAAATGGAAATGGAGTTGTAAATGTACAGAAAAGGCAGGATCTGCTCCCCTTGTCTACATGGAGAAGTCTGTGTTTGGAAGGTCAGCTGCTGCACTGGTACCTGCTGGGGTTGGAGCCTTAGAGGGGCAGGTTCCCCACCCCTCAACAACCCCTTTCAGCAAAGCCCAGCCATGGTGCCAACAGGACTTGTCCCAGATTGAAGGAAAGGTAGAGAAGGGGAGGGAAGAACCTGTGAGACTCCAGCATTGCTGTAGGGGGAGAAATGCTGGTGGAAAAGCACATTAAACTGGCACAGACTGGGACAGGGGTAAACTGGAACCAGAAAAAGCAAACCCATCATCAACACAGCAAACTCTGAAATCTTTCTTTCCTCCCTTTGGTCTCCTCTGCAGGCCCCTGGGCAGGTACCAGCCAGGGTGTCACTGTGACCAGCTGAATCTTGCTAGACCTTTCCTGACCATTGGTCACCACATCCTGCAAGGAGCTGGAGTGAAACCCCAGCCAGCCTGTCTGCCTGGCAGCAGCAAATC
Organism: Hemiprocne comata; assembly: GCA_020745705.1. Taxonomy (NCBI): domain Eukaryota; kingdom Metazoa; phylum Chordata; class Aves; order Apodiformes; family Apodidae; genus Hemiprocne; species Hemiprocne comata. The sequence goes on from CM036605.1 coordinate 3,000,464, forward strand.
CCTTGTTCAGCTTAAGCCTTCCACCTAGCATTGCTGCACTCAGCAAGGGGTTTTTGCTGCTGCCCTACAAAGCCCTGCCTCTCCTCCAAATCCTGGGGAGAGGAGCCCAGGGACACCAAAGCCAGAGAGGTACCATCAGCCACAAGGTCTGCTCATAGACTCATCCCAAGCAGCACAAACCATTTATTTATATCCCACCAGGACCTCACACTTGTCGATTGTCACTCCTACTTGAACTTAGATTTAGAGATGTTTCCCACCTTCTCTTCAGCAAGCCATCCTCCTACCAGCTCAGCTTTGCTGTCAGGTAAGGCTGGATTGCCACCACATTGCTTGGATCTCTCACCAGTCCCTCACTGGGGGTTAGAAGTTGGCAAGACCTCGAGACTTTTGTGGCTGTTACACTTGTGAACTCAGAAAACTCAATTCAGCTGTGTGTGCCTGGAGGAGGCTGCAGCTGTGACATGGTTAATAGGGCTTGTTTGTGGGGATGGAGAGGAAAGGCTTTTCATGAGGTACTTTTTGTGATCACCCTCCCATGTGCTAATTAAGGAGAGGAGTGGTTGGGCCTGGATGTGGAAAGCAAGATGTGCTCAGGTGAACACTAAGTCAGCAAGGAATCACAAGGGATGCTGCTGTTCCCCAGCTGCAGACCGAAGGATGAAGGCCTCAGGATGAAGTTCTGCCATCATTTAACTCCTCATAACAAAATCACAGGTGAGGTGTGCATCAAGGATTGGGGGCTCAGCAACTTCCCCCTTTGCAAATACCAGCTGATGGACCCGAAAGAGCCAAACAGGCAGCTGGGCTGAGCTAACCCTGTGTGGGACGTGGAGAACAAGGATCCAGAGGCAAAACCTTGACAAAATATCAGGCTGCAAAATGCTTGGGGAGGTTGGGGGTGAGCAGGGAGAAGAAACTTGCCAGATACCCTGGGGAGATTATTTCTCCAGCTTCAGAGAGCCAGGTTACGAGGAGAGAAAATATTTTGTCAGAGGCTTTCCCCTGGATTTAAGTGCAGGAGAAGAACCAAGAAGCTGTACGCAGGAGTGCAGAGCCGTGCAATTTAATCAGAAGATTAAAAATGGAAGGAATGTAAGTGTCTTGCTTTTCCTTTTTTATTATAGTTAATAGTGAGAGGAGAAGCAGTCGCCTCGGCAGCCTGATGACAGGAGGCACGAACCATGTTTGGGTGCATGCAACAAACCATCACCATGCGGGTTTTTTTGGGAAAGCTTCTGCCTTCTCCTGCACTCAGATGAATCCTGGTACCTCCACTGCTCTGTGCTTCACCAGCCTTGGGCTTCTCCTGGCGAGGACCATTGCAGCTGCCTCACAAACCTCCTCGTTCCTACAACTGCAGGTATCCCAGTCCATTTGGTAGTGTGGGTCAGCCTAGATCCCTTTGGAAAAATCAGATTCAAAGGAAATCTGTCCTCATACATGGTTTAGATATGGATTATATGGTTTATACTTAGAGACTCCATTGGGGGGGGGAGAAAGAAAAGTGAGTTTCTTTCTGGAGCTGCACAGGGTGTGTGACTTGAGCAGCTTTGCCACCCATGCAGTGAGAGCAGCGTCCTGCTAACCCACCTCGGGTGTGGCAAAGCTCAGGCCTTCAAATGAAGTGAAGCACTTGAGATGAAAGGCTTTTATGTAACGGGAAAAGAGCATTTAAATTCTTACTTAATACCTACTTGGCGCTCTCAAGTACTATAACTCATTGCAGCAGTTTTCCCTGAACCTCGGCTCTTCCTGCCCGAGGAGGAGCTTGCTCAGCTCTGACCAGAAGCTGAAGCTCAGCAGCTCAAAGAGCAAAGGGCAGAAGATGCAGGGACAGGCAGAGCTGCCCTTACCCAGCTCAGCAAAAACCACTTTGTGTTTCCCAGCAAGCAGCTTTTGGGTTCAAGCACTAAAGAAGGAAACGTTTAGGGGATTTTTTAAATTTAATTTTAAAATAAATTAAAAATAAATTAATTTTTTTTTAAAAAAAGGAAATATTTGGGGGATTTGGTGGGATGTCATCAAGCATAAGATGAGAGTTTGAATCTCCAAGGGAGGGTTTGTGGTGAGCTGGGGAAGAAGAGGTGCCCAGGGCCACCCTGGCAGTGACGGTGGGTGGGAGCTCAGTGGCTTCTGTTTCCTGAAGCTCACCAAAAAATTAATTGCAAAAGTAAAGTGACAAATTATGGTCCATTTTAGAAGCCAACAGTTTGTAACAAAGCCCTGGCAAAGGGGCAGATGGGAATGGAGCCCAAGAAAGTGCTGTAGTGATGTAGTATTGCTCTGAGTCCCTGGAATCCCTCTTAATGCAGAGAAAAATGTTAACAGTGTGTCCAGGGGATCTGGCTTTCTTCCCCCTGGATGAAAAGAATGTCTAGCAAAACAAAACACTTTAAAGAGGAGCAACCAAACAAGTGACAAGAGAATTTTCCTAGTGATGCCCATGGCTTTGCCCATGAGTTACTGCAGAGTAACTCCAGTGTGGATTTCCAGAGCACCCCTGCCCTGTGCTACCCCTGCACGTGCTCCAGAGAAGAAGCTGGTGCCAAGTGGTTACCATGTTATGATGTTTTTTATGATGTGCAGTAGGTTCTCCATGTAGACAAGCCCTTGGAAACATTTGGTCTAAGATCTGGGAGGAGTTTTTTTCAGGAGATTGGTGGTAGGGAGCAGAAGTTCCCTGAAACACCCTGTTTCCAGACCCCAGGCTCTCAGCTGGAGACAACAGCAAGGGTGGGAATGCTGCTCTAGGTCAGGTACTTGTGCCCACAAAGTTTTGATGGAAGAGGGAGGCTCAGCCAACACAGAGCCAATGGATAGGGCCAGAAGCCATCTACAAAGCCTGGGTAAAATAACAGGCCATGAAACTTTGCATAGTCTGGGTGGCTGGGCAGGGGACCAACCCCAGGGACAACTGTGGCAAGGACAAGGGGAAGTGCAGATGGGGCTGGTTGGAGGCTTGAGGGAGCGTGTTGGGATGGGATCCTGTGGGGAATGGCTGAGGAGCTGCGTGTTGTGGAAGACGTGGCAGGGTGCAGGGCACCTATAGGCAGACTGGGAGAAGCAAAGGCTGTTTTTTTGTTGTGTTAAATATAAAACATTTAAAAATAATACTACTTGTGTTGTGGAACTGACCCCAGCCAGCTCCGGGGATGCCCGAGATGTTCAGAGATGCAGAAGAGCATGTGAGGGGTGCAGGGAACCTAAACTCCTCTGTGCCTCTAAAAATCTCCTGGAAGGCCCTAAGCTGAAGCCCAAAAGGGTCAGGGAGATGAGCACTGGCAGTGGTGGGCCTGGGTCACACCGAAGCTCTTGTGTGATGGACATGACGTGACACAAAGGTGTAAGTTGGGTAGAAGGGGCTCTCCCTGCCTTGGTACTGCTGCTACAGGTTAACCAGGCTCTCTTCTCAGTGCCACGAGTATTAACCACATTTTGGGTGCACAGAGAGAGAAATGGGGGGGTTCAGAGAAAAAGCATGATGTGTCCTTCCATTAAAAACCCCACCGTGGGATCGGGGTGAGGGGGAGCCTGGCATTCTCATGCAGCAACATCCTGCTCTGCCAGCTCTGAGATCTGCCCTAAGTGATACAAGAGCTCATAGGAACAGACATGGAGAACATTCCCAAAGGCATGCAAATGGTCATTGTCTCTTTTTTTTTTTTTTTTTTCATCAAAAATACAAAAGCACCCACCACATCCTCCAGCTTTTGCGGCTGCGTCCCGCTGGGAGCAGAGCCATGGTCCTGCTGCAGCTCTGCTCTCCCTCCTCCTCCATGGAACAGCTCTCAGCTCCTGATGGCAGTTTGAGCTTTGTTTTTTGTGGTTTGGTTGTTTTGTTTGTTTTTGTTTTTGTAGAGACAGAGAATTCGACGATTTAAAAACCAACAAACCCCCCAAAAATCCAGTGACTTGTGCCAAAATTCTTAGGAGGACTCCTCCAAGTGTCCTGTTCTCGCCTTCATTTTTTTTCTTTTAAAATAAGCTTCGTTCTTGAAACTCTCTCCTCCTCTTGTACTTTAGTGGTCTCCCCACTCCGTGAGTTTTCCTGGAGGGGAATGAGGTAGTGATTTCCCCCTTCTCCTCTCCACTCGGTGTCTGGTGTTCATTCCCATTCCTTCTCATGATGTTTTTTTATCCCATCACTTGTACAAACTCTTTGCCAAGAGGCAGTGAAGTAGAAGCATGCGTTCCTCCCCACGGCGCTCCAGAGCAGGCTGTCTAGGGCTGCCCACCTACACTGTGACAATTTTTTGTTGCAAGGCTGAAAGTAAAAACCCCCAAAAGGAAAGTTGTCTTCCTCCTCTTCGAGGTATTTGCATGCTAAAACGTCTTCTAGGAAACTGTAAAACAGAGAGAGTCTTAGGGCAGGTTCCAGTAGTTGCAGATGTTTCCCCTATGCTCTTGGTTTGTGTGTTTCTGAGGTTTGCCTGAGCTGCATGCTGGTCATGCTGGTTTTGGCAGGTGGGTTTGGTTTTGGGAGGTTCCCCAAACATTTTGAGATTGCATTTCTGGGCAGGGTGACTTGTGTTTTGGATCTCTTTGGTTTTTTACCCTACTACACTCTTCTAAACCCACCACAGTCTTTATCAGGGCAAGACCTTTCACAGGAGGGAACTTGTATGGTCACCACTGCATGGTGGGACAGCACAGGGAGGACCTTCCATTGAGGTCACTTGAACAGTGTGTGTTGCTCCTTCAAGGAGCCCCTTCTCCAAGGTATTTTGCATGTGTGTGTGTGCAGCTGGTGGTGATCAAACCAGCCTGGACAAGACAGGTGCTTAGTTCCCTACCACTGCACTTGGGGTGGGAAGGGAGCACCACCTGCCCTGGGGTGGTGGGCAGGTCTGTCCTACACACTGGGCTGGAGACAGCAGCCATGTGAGGTTCTAGCTGGGCTGGGGAAAAGAGAAGGAGATGTTACCTCTGACACTGAGTGAAATGTAGAGCACGATGATGATGGTCCCCAGGACAATGGAGACAATGCTGAGCAGCCTGGCCATGCGGCCCAGTCGCCGGGCTCCGTCAATGTCCCCTTGCTGCCCGCTGTTCCTCGACTGGGGGGAAACAGAAAGAGGCTCTTGAGAATGACCAGGGCTCTGGGGTGACTTTCTGGCTGTAATCCCCCAAACAAGAGCTGGTTCTGCCATCCCAGGATAGCATGTGGGTGTCACCTGAGAGCCCATGGCTTTGCCCATGGCCCTGCTAAACTGACCTGTCTGGACCAGCTACAGGACAACATCCCTCGGGGTAACCACTGCCCTTCTGGAGCCTGCCTGCAGGAAAAGCATCCCACCTCCATCTTCTTCCAACACCAAACCAACACACAGAAAAGCAGTGACATTCCCAGAGCAGCATGTGGCCTCTCTGCTGGCTGTTGGGAGTTGAATGTGTGTGTGAGAGGACCAGGCTTGGATAAATCAGGTGGTAACCTCTGGCTTTCATCTCATGGTGGGATGTGCTTTGGGGCTTCTGCATTATCCTGAATTTCTACATCAGTGTAGATGAGTTGTGTTGGCCATCTCTGTTTTTAAAGGCAGTGAATTCCTGCTCTGTGTGTGCTGCAGGGAGGGAAGGAATAGTCCTTCCAGCTGCTCTGTTCTTCTAGTTTCATTGTGCTTCCCCTGCTGCTCTATTGATTTCTTGGAGCAGCCTGGTGAAAGCTTGCCTCTGCTCTGGAACTGAGAAAAAAGGGTTCTCTGGCTGGGAAAGGCCCTAGTAGGTGCCTGGGAATTATTGTGTGTGGACTCATTAAGGGATGATGAGAGATCCCCAAGAGTTGGAGCTAGAACAGGACTTGCCTGGTTCTGATGTTGGTGGGCACTGTCTCAATGGGAGGCTCTTGGTGGGAGAGATGACAGTGGTCCTTGTCTTTGGGAACAAGTGGCAACCCAGGTTGGATGGAGAACACTGCTTGGAGCTTCCCTTGGAAACTTTGCTTTTCACTGTTCAGTCAAGGCTGACCACCCAGGATCCAGATCCTGGAGGCATCTCCGGGGGGTTTAGTGCAGCTTTCCCAGGGTATTCCCAGCAATGAACATGGGCTCACCAAGACCTTGCCTGGGGCCTGACAGGGCAGTGAGGGTGATGCTGTGACCTGTCTCCTCTGTGCTCCAGCACCAGCTCTCTTACTGCTCTGGGCTCAGCTGATCTGCTGTGAGAGAGGAACCTCCACCCATGCCAACCCCACACAGCAACCTGAGGACCAAGCACAGCCCCACAGAAAAAGTGTAGTACACAGATGCATCTGTGTATTATAATACTATACTTAATTATAATTAAGTATAATAATTATATTGTTGTTTGTTATTATTGTTGTTATTATTTTTTTATTTTTACTATTATCTTACCTTCAGAGTAAGTAATTAATCATAGAATCACAGACTGGTTTGGGTTGGAAAGGACCTTAAAGATCATCTAGTTTCAAACCTCTGCACAGGCAGGGACACCTCCCACCAGACCAGGTTGCTCCAAGCCCCATCCAACCTGCCCTTGAACACTTCCAGGGATGGGGCAGCCACAGCTTCTCTGGACAGCCTGTTCCAGTGTCTCACCACCCTCACACTAAAGAATTTCTTCCTAATGTCCAACCTAAATCTCCCCTCTTCCAGCTTAGAACTGTTACCCCTTGTCTTCTCATCCATGCCCTTGTAAAAAGTCCCTCCCCATCTTTCCTGTAGCCCCTTCAGGTACTGGAAGGTGCCCTAAGGTTTCCTGGAGCCTTATAGTGCTTATTTAACAACACGGTCTCCTTATTTTTAAATAAGGTACAATCTTGGTTTTTGCTCTTGTAATTGGCAATAATTTGGTTCCCAAGTGAAAAATACTGGAAATAAGAATTAGGTGAGGGAGGAGCATTCCTGCTGGGAGAGGAGCCCCCGGGGCTCCCCAGCCTGCTGGAGCCAGTGTGCTGGGTTTCCTGAGCTGAGGGAGGTCCTGGCACTTAGCAGAAGGCCAGCTGTGCTGTACCACAAGGCTATCATGGTGACATTACTCACGGTGACATTACTCACCATGCGTTGCTGTGTGTGCTGGGGAGAGGCTGGATTCCCTCCACCAGCAAAGCAGGAGCTCCCTGCTTCCCGGGAAGAGGCAGACGGGCTGCTCCTAGCACGGCTCTCCCGCCTGAAAAACCTTCCTGAATTCCTGCAGAGCCCTTCTGCCTCCCATGAAAAACCCATCGGGAAGGGCTTTTGGGGGCAAGAAAACTGGATACGGAGTTTAAGGTCCATTGGGAAGGGGGGAAAGGGAAGCAGGGCAGGCTGGGGAGAGGAGGGAGCCGTGCACACAGGTCTGTCACCTTGATCCGGAGGAGGAGTCAAGCAAAACTCCCCCCCTACCTCCCTGGGAATGGGGGTTTGTTGATACTTTAACTGCCTTGAAGCAGTTACTCTTTCTTTAGAGATGCTTGGAATTATTCAACATTTTTTTTTTTCCATGGGTTAAAGGCTTCTTCCCCTTCCCCATCCATCTCCAGCAGTTCCCTGCAGCCCCAGACCTTGCGCCAGCTCCTTGGTTTGGAGCGTGGCTGCAAAAACTGGGGAGACTCTGAGATGAAGAAATCAATATGCTACTTTAAAAGAGTTAAAGGTGCTGCCAGTCAGCGAGACCTAGACAGGCTGGAGAGTTGGGCAGGGAGACATTTGATGAGACACAACAAGGGCAAGTGTGGAGTCTTGCATCTGGGAAAGAACAGCCCCATGTACCAGTACAGACTGGGGACTGACCTGTTGGAGAGCAGCACAGGGGAAAGGGACCTGGGGTCCTGGTGGACAGAAGGATGCCCACGAGCCAGCAATGTGCCCTGGTGGCCAAGAGGCCAGTGGCATCCTGGGGTGTGTTAGAAGGGGTGTGGTTAGTAGGTCGAGAGAGGTTCTCCTCCCCCTCTACTCTGCTGGTGAGGCCACATCTGGAGTATTGTGTCTAGTTCTGGGTCCCTCAGTTCAAGGAGGACAGGGAAGTGCAGGAAAGTCCAGTGCAGAGCTACAAAGATGATTAAGGGAGTGGAACATCTCCCTTATGAGGAAAGGCTGAGGGAGCTGGGTCTCTTTAGCTTGGAGGAGACTGAGGGGTGACCTCATTAATGTTTACAAATATGTAAAGGGCAAGTGCCAGGAGGATGGAGCCAGGCTCTTCTCAATGATGTCCAATGATAGGACAAGGGGCAATGGTGCAAGCAGGAGAACAGGAGGTTCCACATAAAGATGAGGAAAACCTTTTTCACTGTGAGGGTGACAGAGCACTGGGACAGGCTGCCCAGAGACGTTGTGGAGTCTCCTTCTCTGGAGACACTCAAAACCCCCCTGGACATGTTCCTGTGGGATCCACTGTAGGTGATCCTGCTCGAGCAGAGGGGTTGGACTAGATGATCTTTCAAGGTCCCTTCCAACCCCTCACATTCTGTGATCTAAAGTCAGTGGGATTTTAGATCACAATTTTAGAAAACAGTCTAGAGCCTGTTTTCATTACAGAACAGGAGGTGACAAAATGAAGCCTCATGGGCAGGTGGCAGGAGATGGGGAGGACACAGCTACCCAGGGACTGACAGGATCCCTGCCCTGCTCCCTGACAGCTTCCAACATTGAGGATTATTATTTTTTTTAGGCTCAGATTTTTGTACCAAGTGTAATATTTTAGCAGGGTGTGGGTTAGATTGCAGCAAAACTTGCAGTTCTAGCTGCCTTCTAGGGAAAATAGTTAGGCTAAGGAATTTGATATATTTATCACTACAGCTTCTGGAAGCTTTTACTGCTCGTTTATCCTGAACAATTAGGAAAAATATATCAGCATTGGCTTGGGGTGTTTAGCAAGCATTTGTTACTGTACATGTATTATTCATTGGCGTGGAACAGTTTGATTATATCTCTCTACTATCACTAATCCTGTGTTTTGCTTTCCACATAAAAACATGAACATCTTGTTTATTAATGGAGACTCACCGAGGCAGAATGTCTCAGAAAGGCTGGAGGGCTCTGGGGGAGTGAGGAGCTGTGTGGGTGCCAGGGGAGTTGGGATTACAGCCCAGCAGGGAGGAAAGATGAAGGACCCAGTACCACAGCACCCAGAGGCCAGGTAGGTCTGGGTGATCCAAAAGACACATTAACCTCTTTGCAAACTGTTAGCTGTTCAAGTTACTGTTCAGAAGGGTTTTTTTTCCCTTACTAGATCACCTAAGTAGTGTTGTTGCAAATGAAGGCAATTACTTTTCTGTGCTAGTCCCAGGGATGGAGAAGACAAATTGTCACCTCCTCTTCCCTGCAGTCTTTCCCAGTTTATGAACCAGCTTTGGATGCACTCTGCTGCCTTCCCCCAGCTACTCAGAATAAATCATTAATCCTTGACTCTTGCATTGTGTTGAAGAAAACATTCTGAGAGATGTAGAAGTCAACATCAGACTTAGATAGATGACTGTGGCATTTTAAATGAGTAAGGATAGTCTGACTTCTCCCACATCTTTCAGGAATGACAGTACTTATTTTGGACACCAAGTGCTGTGCAAAATTGTCCTTGGTGTTCCTTTATGCTGATTCTGGCTGGATTTACATTTCTTTTTCACTTTACTTCATTTGTTCAGAGTTTTGTATGCTGGTAAGTGACCTCTGCTGCTTCCCCTGGTGTGACTGCACTGTGGCAGGAAGGAGGAAGGATCAAACAGCAATACAGTGTGTGTGTGTGTGTGTGGTGCCCTACCCTTCCCTGGGACAGGTCCCATGGGACTGCACTGTGCTTGTGTCCATCAGCCCTGTTCTCCAGCTCAGGGAGAGACCCAAACCCTTCAGCACAGCCAGATCCTTGCTTGGTCAAGAAAAACTCATCCAAGGGTCAGTGAGGAGCCTCCAGGTAACTTGTTTCCATAAGACCAGCATTATCAGGGACAGGCTGGGGGGCTAGAGCAGAATTTTTTCCCCCTTCTGGCCATCAGCCCTGCTGGGATCTGAAAGTAGCTTTTGAAAAATGATTTATGAGACATTAAACCCAAAAGCATTAATTTGCTTTCCTCTCTGGTTGCTGCTTATTACCCAGAAAAAAGCTTTCATGTGCAAAAAGCATTGACTTAAGAAAGAAAAATACAATTGCAGAGCTAAAGGAATGTCAGCATATTGTGGAAAGGCTCTCCCCTTGTCCCCCCCCCAGGCACTGGGAATGATGAAAACCTGGTTCCTGCTCCAATTTGTGTGTGATCAAGCACTCCTGGCTTTTATTCTGTGGGAAGACCTAAGCCTGTGGGAGCCTCAGGGGTCACTGGGAACTAAATTCCTCCCTGGTGTAATCAGGTGAAACATCAGCTGATGCCCAGGAAGCTGTTCCTGCTGGCAGGAGGACCCAGCCAGATGTTTCCTGGCTCCCCAGGGTCAGCATGGAGCAAGGATCATTCCTCATCCTGCTCTGCTGGTGCTGTGTGGGGTCCCTGGCTGGCAGTGGGGTGGTGATGATATGGGCATGGCCAGGACTACAAAGGTCTGTGATAAATCGAGTATTCCAGGGGGACAGGGAGTGCAGGGGTGACTGTGAAGAGGCCAGAGGATGTGCACTGGTTAGTAATGTGTTGTCTGCACTAGAAACCTTGTCCTGGGGAACAAGCCCATCAGAAAACACTTTCTGCCTTGCTGGCCCCAGAGGGTCCATCATCCCCTTCCCCAGCCCTGGGTGAGCTCTGGTGGATGCTGTCAGGGGCCTTGGAAGCAGAAGGCAGCCAAACAGCCTCATTGCCTTGCTAGTCCTGCCTCCCGTTGTGATTAACTCAGTAATACACACGGGTACTTCACTGTCTAGCAGCATTAACTGGCTCCTGCTCTATTTTCACTGCTTACACTTCTTCTCCACGGGGCTGATGCAGCCCAAGGCACATCCCCATCGTGCTGGAGGCTCTAACGCCTGCAAGGGAGGGAGTGTGAGAATCTAGTTTGCATGAAGGCTAATGTGGTTGAAAAATCCCCGTGAGAAGCCCTTGTTTATTACCATGGATATGCCCTACCCAGCTGCTTTCCCTCTCGTCGCAGAGCAAAGCCAAGCAAGGCTGGCTGCCTTCCCCCAGCGCTGCCTGAGCAGGCTCTGCCACACAACTGTACTACGCAGATGACAGCTGGCCCTGCCAGAACTGATGATTCCTCCTCAAAATGGAAACTGGCCTCCCCAGAGGACTCTCTGGGGCAATTGCCGGTGTATGTCTTCAAGTTGTTGGGGTATTTTGGGGTAGTTCTGGGCTGCAGGTGCCTCTCGGTGTATTTCTGTTGTGGTAAGCAGGTAATTGCTTTCCCTGAGATGGTTTTCGAAGAAAAAAAATGCCTCTGTCTCAAACCAAAGGCATAAAAGGGGCCTGGGGGGGAGCTGTAAAGCAGGGAGGTGTCCTGGGGGGTAAGGAGGTGGCTGCACTTGCAGGGCTACGCTGGCCGAGCCACCTGGCTTTGTTCTCCCCTGCTCTGATGTTGGTGGATTTGCTGAGGAGTGGGGGATATTTAAAGGAGAAAAATCGCTTCTCCGGGGTGCTTAAAAGAGCTGCAGGTGCAGCCCGTCCCTTTGAAGTGGCCGAGGAGAGGAACCATCCCCCAGGCAGGGGCTCCCCTGTGCTGCAGGGCTGGGCTCGGAGGGGCGGAGGGAGATCCCTCGTCCTTGCTTTGCCTCGCTGCTCCGTTACCGGGGAAGCCCGGCCAGCGAATCGCTCCGGATCTCTGCCTGGAGCCAGGGACCGGGCTTCCCGGGGCCGCTGAGCTTCCGGGAGTCCTTCCTTGGGTGCGCCCGGCTCCCACCCCAAATCCCGGGTCGCCCCTCTCCATCCCGCCGCCTCTCTTCGAGATGTCACGGGCCCGAGCACCGGGTCTGCCGGCCCCGCCAGCCCGGGGAGACCCTGCCCGCCTCCACTCGCCTCCCTTCCTCGGTCGAATCATCCCGCTGGAGCCGAGCAGCGGGCACAGCCCCGCCGAGCTCCCCCGCGCTCCGGCTGGGCTGCGGGAGCTGTACGATCTCCTCCTCGGTTCCTGCCGCGCCCCTCTGGTCCTTGCCGCCCTCAGGATCCCGGTCCCCAGTCCCTGGTCATCGGTTGCAGCCGCGCCTCCCCGGTCCCCGTCTCCGGTTCCCACTCCCCGCCAACCACCCGTTCCCGGTCGCCGCCGGTGCAGCACCGTGGACAGCTCCGAGGCGGCCCGGCTCTGACCGTCGAGGGCGGCGGTGGCGGCGGCGGGTGGAACCGGGGAGTACCGGGCGGTACCGGACGCACGGCAGGTACCACACTCACCATGATGGAGAAGACGAGACCCACGATGTTGATGGGCCAGACGGGGCAGAAGCAGGAGAAGATGGCGAGCACCAGGTAGTCCCGCGGGCGGCCCTGTTCCGGTGCCGCCGTGCTAGTGGCCGTGGAGGAGGCTCTGCCCAGGCTGAGCCGGGACGGCGACAGCGGGGCCACCTCCAGGTGCCCGACCGACACCGACTTGTAGGCAAGCCCGTGCCCGTTGCGCTCCGTCTCGCCGGGCAGCGCGGCCGTGAAGGATTTGGAGCCGCGGAGGCCCTTCTCCTCCCGAACCTCCGTCGCCGCCAGCAGCTTCTCCGTCTCCTGGAAGCGGGTGGGTAGCGCCGTGCCCGAGGCAGAACCCGAGCCCGAGCCCGAGCCCCCGGGCGCGACGCCGCCGCTCGCCATGGCCCGGCGGAGCGGGCTCCCCGCTCCCCCCGCCGCCACCGCTCTGCGCTCGGGGCTCGCCGCCCCGCGGGAGGCCGTGCCGGAGGAGGGGCCAGCCCGGCTCTGCCCCCGGGGCAGGATCGGGGCCGTGGACCGCCCCCGGGGTGTCCCCGTCCTCCCCGTCCCTCGCCCCCCGCCGGACCCGGTGCAGGCGGTGCCGCTGCCCACGCCCCGGGGATGCTGACGGGGATGCGGCGGGTGGAGCGGTGGGAAAGCCGGGGTGTCCCCTGTCTCTTCCAGCCCGGCCCTGCCCAAGGCTCGGTCCCGCCCCACCGACTCCCCCCCCGCGCTCTTCCCGGGGGCTCCCACGGGCTCCTCTCGGCTGCAGCGCTACGTGAGAGCCCAGCCCTGAACGGGCTCGGCTGGTACCAGCGGGGTTTGGTGGCCACCTCCGGCCGCGGGGGAGCAGGGGTATGCCGAGGGCAGCTTGTGCTGGGTGTCAGTACACACAGTCCTGCTGTCCCAGCGTCCCTCCTAGCTAAAACCTTTCCCCAGGCAGGTGGGGGTCAGGCAACACAGACCAGGCCCTGGGTGCCCGGTGGTACCCCGGGCTTCAGCCACTCTGGGAAAGCAGAATCTCTGGACAGAGGGTGAGAGGAGGCCCTGGACACGCTGTGCAGAGCTCGCCCTGCCCTCGCTGCAGGTGGGTGACCCTGGAGATGTGGCAGCTGGGGATGGGGATACCAGACCACTGGCATGTACTGTGTCCCTGCATAGGATCTGTAAAGGAGAAGGGTGGCTGGTGCAGAGGGTTGTGTCCTGCAAAGCAAATAACCACAGCCTTGGGAGCTGGGGGTGCTGTGAGGGGCAGGAGAGAGGACTAAAAAAACCCACAGAGCCTGGAGGCCTGGCAGAGGGGGATGTTTTCCACTCATTCTCTATTACATTTTTGTTCCAGGTTTGTCAGGGATTTCCCTGGCAGTGAGTGCCATCTGCGGGGCACACATAGCACCCTCTGCCTCTCCCAGAGGTGCCCAAGAAGCTCACTGCTGACTGGGGCCCAGCCCCCGATGTCCAGCAGTACCCAGAGCCTGCCAGGCTGCTGCCCACCCCCCCTCTGGCTTTTATCCCATCCCACAACTTCCGGGCAGATTCAGGACCCACGTTTTGTAGATGTGAACCTGAGAGTGATGGGGTGACCCTGCTTTGGGGGGTGTCTCATGGGATTATGCCTCCTCCTTGCTCCCGCTTCTCTGGCCATCTGCTTCTGCCTTGCCTTGACTGAACAACAAAGCTAAAAGCCTGGAGATGCAAATTTGGGTGGAGGGAGGGGTTTGCGGTTGGGTTTTACTTAAACCTTCTTTAGATCCTGGTATTGCTGGGCTCCCACTCCCTGTGCTGATGGAGCAGAGCAGGGGTATGCACTGCTCCGAGGAGAGCCAGAGCAGGGAAAGTTGCTGGCACAGGGATGCTGTTGGGAAAAGCAGAATTCATTCAGCAGACATTGCTGCAGGCCTTCTCTTGGCAGGGGGAACATCTGTTGGAGATTAAAGCCAAGATGCCTCACACAGTCAGCACTTTAAAGAAGCTCCTTTGCTGAGCAGAGAGCTCTCTCTCCTGGCTGCTGCCAGCTTTCCTCTGCACGTTGCCCAGCTCCCTTATTCCACCTGGGGATTAAAGGAGCAGGAGGAGACCTTGGGGAAGGACTGGCACACCGGAGCAGAGGGTTGAGGTGGTTGTTCCAGCATGTGCCCCTCTCAGGCTGCCCTTGGTATGTTGGCAGCTGGTGCTGGGGCTGTGCTGGGAGCACTAGGAAAGGAGCAGAAGGGCTGGAGGAGCTCGGCAGGGGCTCAGCACTGCAGGAATCCTGCAGTGCAATTTACCCTGCCCAAAAATCTGTCGGTCGTCACATGTGCAGCAGTAAAACCCTGCCTAATTCCTACAGCAATTCCAGTTTGCTGAGCCCTGGGCAGAAAGGAGCCCTCCCAGCTGGTCTAAGCTCTCTGAGCTAGAGGGAAGGGGCCAAAGGGGCCTTTTCAGGTAAAATTCCCCCTCTGTCCATGTCACTGTGTCCTGCTAGGAAGACACTATTGGCCATTCACAGCAGAGCCACTTTGCTGCCATCAGGAGGAAGCCTCAAACGGATGGGGGGGTTTTATGAAACCCGACATCTGTCTCACCTCCTGGCCTGGCCTCGCAAATCTGCTGGGCACAAACGTCTGCACCAATGAGCTTAGCATCAAAAGTCCCAGGGCACTAACCTTTCGTGGCTTCTGCTCCCCTCCTTCACCCACGGGAGCCAGAGCAACGAGCCAGCCAGGGGCTTTAGTGTGATCCCCACGGCCCATCTGTCCACCCCACACATATTAACAGCCAGTGCCCTGGTGCTGGGTTTTAAAGGCGTGTTTTCTCACAGCGGAAGGAAGAGAAAATAAATAACGGTGGCAATCAGCAGCAGGGAGACCTCACAACAAGAAACAGAGCTGGCATTCCAGAGGACTTTCCACCTTCACAGGTTTTCCTGCAGAATGGACACCCACAGCCAGGCAGCACCGGTGGCCTGTACAGCATGCTGGGGGCTCATGGCTCTGCAGCTGAGCTCTGCGTTCTGCAGCACTTCTCTCTCACACACCAGCCCCTTCCCACTCCCCCTGTTTGTCCCGCGGATGTGTTACCTTTCCCAGCACTGTCTGGCCACCCCAGCCCTGCAGGTCAATGGATGGAGTGGCACTGCTGGTGTCCCCAGGTCTGGCAATAGCCCAGCTGCCAGGGGACTGCCTCAGCCAGGGGGTCTCGCAGGCTCATGGATCTCTGCTGGCCTCGGAGCCCGGGGGACTGGGTCCCGCTGGAGCAATAGGCAGGGCTGGGTACGAAGCCATCCTCCTTCGGGCTCTCGTAGTGCTGGAGCCGCATCTCGGAGGAAAACCCGGCGCGGAGAGGGGACGGAGGGTAGCGCTGCAAGCCGGCAGTGCCTGCAGAACCGGGCTCCCAGGAGAGCTGGGGGCGGCTGGCCTTCAGGCCCGGCTCCCGCCCAGGGACCCCGGCCCGGCCGCGGCACTCGGAGTGGGTGCAGGGCCAGCAGCGCCCGGTGCCGCGCAGGGACAGGGACAGAGCCGTGATCCTGTTGATGGCTCGCCGGAGAGTAGCGATTTTGGAAAGCCTTTTGCCCCCGAGGTCGTGTTTGAGGGCAAGCCGCAGGGCGTTGAAGGCTTGGTTGTAGTCCAGGATCCTCTTGCGCTCCCTGACGTTGGCAGCCATCCTCCTGGCCTTGGAGCGTGCCGGCCTGCTCCTCTTCCTCGCCTTTATCTCTTCGGTGTCCCCCAGGCAGGCAGCTGCTTCCCTGCCCTGGGGAACCCACAGATCCTGCCCGTAGTACGCCTGGGGGGCACCCCCCACTTCCAGCTCCTCTTCCGAGCTATTAGTCTCTGGTGCTGTGCCTTTCCCCACGGCTGCTCCAGACATGGCTGCGGCGAGGGGGAGCAGGAGAGGTGCTGCTATCGTCCTGCCTCCTGTGAGGGGTAGGAGACACTCCTCCAGGGACAGGCAGACGCCTCTAAAAACCCCATGGCAGGGCTCATCACGTGGGGTCTCCCTACCCCCCTCACCTGCCCGCAGGTGTGCTGCCTGACCTAGAGGCACAGGGCCAGCCCTGCCCAACCACTGCCCTCAGGGATGCTCCTGAGCACAATGCCAGGCTGGAGCATGGGGCACCAGTGCTGGGGTGCCCAGAGCTTGTGGAGGGATGCTCGTGCACCCCAGGAGGGAAGCACCTCTACCAAGCACACCTTGCAGTGCTTGCTCCATTTTCTGCCAAGGGTTTGGGCACTGCAAGAGTTCCTCGAGGTGCTCTGCCTTCCCCTACATTAGGCAGGTTGGCAGCTCAGTCTGGGCTGGGTCATCCTCGGGTTTTATAGAGTGCCATGGAGCAGAGCCCCGTGGGACACCTCCGCCCTGGCACAGGGCTTGGGCTCTGCTTGCCCACGCTCACTGGTGCTTCAGCATTTCTTTTATTTCCCAGTTAGGGGAAACTGAGGCACGGAGTGATGAGGTTGCTAGAGAGTGGCAGGTCTTGTGCATGGGTGCATAAGACAAAATGACTCCTGCCCCACCCCACTCCTGGGACACCGAGCTGCCTGTGAGACAAGTGCCTTAGGGCTGCTCCATGCATCCGTGGGCACAGAGGTAGGTGGGTGCCTGGGCAGGAGCAGCCCCCAGGAGCCAGCGGAGGAATGTGCGGGGGCTTGGCACGCCTCTGCCCTGCGGAGCAGGAAGCAGGAATGTGGCAGGGGGAATTGGGGCAGGTGATAAAAGAGCTAAAATGCTACCTGCCTCCAGAGCCTTCCTGTCCCTTCCCAGCAGTGTGGAGCCCGGGGGCAGAGCTGTCTGGGCTGGTGCTGCCGGGCCTGCCCGGCACTTACTTTGGGGAAGACGATGCTGAAAGCAACTCCTTGTTCCCTGCATCCCCATGCTGGTGGGACAGAGGGACTTGCCAGGTGAAGTGGGTCTGCAGGCCATAGGGAGGGCCAGGTCTCCATCGTCTGAGCAACGTGGGACCACCATGTGTGTTTGCCCATCATTTCATTAGCAAGTAGTTGCTAAATGCCTTCCTGTGCAAGGGTTAGTGTTTTGAAAAATGGCCCAGGAGTGGGTCTGACAAATTGTTGGGGTGACTGGTGTAAAAGCAGAGCCCTGGGAGAGCATGCCCTCCTTGAGCCATTGCTTCCTGTCTGATTGTCCTGGCTCATGTTTGATCAATAGCCACAATTAGTGGGGAACTATTTGTCTATTGCCCTTCTCCTCTCTTGGCTCTTTGAAGTTGAAGCTAATTTAGGTGCCTCTGCTCCAGGAACCAAATAAATCAGGAGCCAGGGCCTCGGGGAAAGGGGAGGGCCAGGCAGTAGGACTTCAAAGGGAGGTGAAGCTTGCAAGTATTTTTGAGCCTTCACCTGTGCTCACCATGGCCCTCTTGTTCTCCCCAGCAGCCTTCTGGCTGCCCAGTCTTGCTCTGCCCAGGAGTGGGTGCTCTCCTGGCCACTGACTCCTGAGCTCAGCTCTAGAGTGAGGGGCTTTTTGGGATGCTTGGATGCCAGCAGAACGTGCATGCTGGGCCCACTTGGAGATATGCCTGTCAAAACCCCAGCTAAGCAGGACAGATCCCTGCCATGGGGGTGTTTTTGCTGGTGTGGGAGCTGGGGAGGTGGAACAGAGGCAGAGGTGGCTGAGCTGGGCACAGAGCTGTGTCCCAGCTGGGGCCATGCTTGGACAGTGACAGGGGCAGCAAGCAGGCAGCAGCCCTGACGTGCCCACTGGGCAGGGCAGAGCCCGCTGCCCCCATCCTGCCCACAGCCCCTGGGAGCTCTCTGGGGACCACTGATGAAGGTTCCCAACATCTCTGCTCTGGGCAGCCCTGGCCCTGCAGGGACCCAGCCCCAGCTCTCAGAAGCAGGCAAGGCCAGACTGTAAATCACGGGTCGTCGGATGCCTCCTGCTGCCTGTAATTAGTGCATCCCGCTGGGCCATCCCCACCTCGTCCTGGGCACTTCCTACCTAGGTGCCCATTACAGGATGGGAGGCCAGCAGGAACGCCCACCCTGGCCCTGCTCCCTCAGCCCCACTGATTTATGGCCATGCACTGGAGAGATTTATGGGCTGAGATGGGGAGCCAGAAATGTGTTGTGAGGCTCTGCTGGGCCTGTCTGCGTGACAGATGATGAAAGAGCTGTAATTATCTGTCACTGTGCATAAATCAGGCCACTCATGGCATCCCCCCCTCCTCCTCCCCAGCCTCCATGAAGGGGTTTGACCCCCAGGGATACCCCACCCCTCCAGCACGTGTCACACTGAACCCAGGACACCTGCCCACCCTGGGCAGCATTGTCACAGCTCTCACAGGTCCCACAGCCCAGAGGTGTGTTATGCCCTAACAGGCATAACAGGCTGAGCAGGGGCTGCTGCTCCTGCAAAGGGCCCTGAATTGGCTGGCCCTCACCTACACCCATCCAGCACCCCCTAACTGCTGCTGCTTCCAGGTGAGAGGTGCTGGAACTATCTGGGAGCACAATTGTCACCAGAGATGAAATCCTGATGGGGTGGTGAGGGTGCAGCTGACATGGGCTGGGGGGGCTGCCCTCTCCTGGCAGTGTCCCAGCACTATCCATCTTCCTCAAGAAGGCTGCACCGGGAGGCAACACTGTGCAGGAGGGAGACCACGGAGATGGGGCTGGTGATGCTGAAGCATGAGAACCAGGGACTGCCACGCAGGGAGGTGCCCACCCCTGTGCAGCCCCCCGCTCTGGGGTGGTGACCAAGGGGAAGGAAGGAGGAGGTGGTGGTTGTAACACTGCCTGGGCCCCGTGGGTCAATAAAGAGGTTGCTTTGTTCCTGCTGGGGCACAGCCAGGTGGCACAAGGGGCACAGGCTTGTGAGTCATCCACTGCCAGCCATGGTGCAGCACACAGGAGGAGGCAGGGGAAGGCAGCTCCCCACAGCCACGCTGCCTGGAGGCTCCTGCCTCTGCCCCTGCAAGGTCCCACATCCCAGGGCCTGGCATGGCACAAGGTTGGAAAGTCTTGTTCCGTGGGGTGGGAGTGACTGGGGAGCAGCACTACCCTGGCAGCTTGAACGCAGTGGGCACATGTGCTGTGGCACAGGGTGGGCAAAATACCTTACATGAGCCTTTGCTGCCCACCACAGGAGTTGGTGCCTGTCCCTTTGTCGGGTGGGAATGGCCCATCCATCCTGAAACAGACAAGTTTGGGGATGAGGATGGGAGGCAGAGCCCATAGCAAAGGCTGGGGCACATCGTGGCTGGGGGCACAGCAGCTTGGTGGCATAGCAGCTACCCCGCGCTTTCAAGGCCCGGTTGTTCCTGGCTCCAGGAAAAATTCCTTGCAGCGCGTGGGATTGTTTGTGTCATTAGCTGTCGCTTGTCAACTGCTCGGACGCTGCCGGCACCAGACGTTAACTCGCCTGCACAGCATTCGGCCGGCCCACGGCCCGCAGCTCCTCCGGGGAGATCCAGAGCTGGGGACGGAGGAACCGGGGGTCGAAACAGCCGTCCCGTCCGCCGCATCCATCCACCCACCCATCCCGACATCCACCCCGGGGCGAGCCTGCGGTGCCCCCCGGGGGAACGTAAGGGCCCAGGCGAAGCAGGTCGCCCAGCCGCTCCCCACCCCCGGAGGTAGCCGGGGGGCGGTGGCCGCGCTGCTCCCCGCCCCGGCGGGGCCGTGCCGAGGCGGGGCGGGCCGGGGGCGGGCACCGACGGAAGGGCCCCGCGGCGGGGGGCGGAAGGCGGTGGCCGAGAGGGGGGGAAACTTCGGTCCGTGGGCGGGGGGGATGGCGGCGGGCGAGGCGGCCCGGGAGGACTTCGCTCGGCACTGGGAGGCGGAATTCCCGGGGGAACCGGCCCCCCCCATGGAGCTGGGCTCTGTGCGGGCGATGGAACGGGAGCTGGAACGCTGCCGGCGCCACCTCCGCCGGCTGCAGCGGGCGCTGGCCGAGGAGCGGTTCAAGGTGGGCTACCTGGAGGCGGCCCTGGCCCGAGCTCCCCTCCCGCCGCCGCCCGCGGCCCCCCGCCCGCCGCCCAGCCCCGGCAGCTCCCCGGAGGGCGGCAGCGGCGGCAGCTCGGACGCGGAGGACGCCTCCTCGGCAGGTGGGTGCCGCGGAGTTTCCGGGGACAAGGGGGCCTCCAGCCCCTGTACCGACCCCGTCGCACGGTCAAGGGCATCCCAGGCCGCCGCGTGGCCGAGGACACCCCCAGCCCTCGTGCTCCCGTCCTGAGCTCCCGTGCCGTACCGGTGGCACAGTCAAGGGCATCCCGTGCCACTCTGTCCCCACGCCATGCCGCTGCTAAGGCCACCCTAACGCCCTGTGCCGTCCCTGTCACACAGCCGATGCACCCTGTGCCACGGCACGGCAGAGGATCTGACGGTCTCCCCAGGCTGTCCCCGGCACATTGCTGAGACCACTCCAAGCCCTTGTACCATCCCCATCAAACAGCTAATGCAACCCCCAGCCCCTGCGCTGCCCCCATCGTACCACTAAGCCGATCCCAAGCCCCTGTGTCTTCCTTGTCCCACTTCCAAGGGCATCTCGTGCCAAGGGTCCATGTACAACCATGCAAGGAGGGAGGGTGGCTGGCCAATCCTCTGCAGTTGGCCCTTAGTAAAGTGCCACTGGCCCAGGAGCCACCTCTGAGGGTGGCACAGGGCAGCAGAGTCACTTCCTCCAGGTGTGACCTGCCTCATGGGGATACCTCTGCTTGGGTGACGCCCTGTGAGCTCTCTCTCAGGGAAGTCCTGGAACCGCTGAAGCAGAAGTGTGCTGGGTGGCAAGGTGTCCTGGGGCGTTTTTGCTGGCGGATTGAGGACAATGTTATTTTGCAAGTGACTGTTTCATGGCACTGAAGGCGCAGCCAGTGAGCACTGTCACCCGTCACACTGTCCTACTTCCAGCGGCCTGGAAGTTGTTATTGCATCAGCATTAATCCCGGTTTAAACATGGTTTTGACAGCTAGGGAATGTCACTTTTTATGTGACTAGTTCTGCAGCTGACTTAATTTTGTTCGTGCTTGATTGTTTGGGGTGGTGCTTTTCCCCCAAGGCTGTATCGTGCTGGTTTCAGAATGCTTGGGTAGCAGGCACTCTGACATTCAACCATGCTTAATATTTAGTGTAATTTATATTTATTGCATTAGTCTGCAGGGCTGGGGAGCAGCTCAGTTTCCGTTTCACCTTCCCAAGCTGGAGGTGAAATATCCAAAGTACATGGCTGCTTTCAGGGTTGTCTCCGTACTGCACCAGGTGTGCTCTCATAGGTGCTTGTGCCTCTTCCTGATCAGTGGGGACTGGCCGTGGGAGCCTGCTCCCAGCCCTTGGTGAGGACCAAGGACATTCCATGGCCCACCTTCCAAGGGCCACTCCAGGTCCTTCTCCAGCTCCCTGTCAGTGGGCACAAGTTGTAGCTTTTGGAGAGCTGCTCAGCGGCTAACGGGGCTTGAGCATGTCTGAGTGACTAGGTGCAAATCCTCCTGATTTACACTTGGATCCTGCATTTTATTTATATCTGGTGATGTTCTGGAATGTTTCCAAACACCCAAGGCTACTCTCAGGCTGGGAGGTGTTGTTAAGGGGGCTTCCCTCAAGCCCCTGAGGATCCTGGCTTTGTAACTCAGATGGGTCCTCCAGCTCCACAGTTGGACCAAGACCTTTGCAGCCAGTTGGGGTGAGTCTTTTGGGCAAGACTTTGAAATCCAAGATTGCATCTGCTGTGGTTAAATGTGGCCTCTTCCTCCTCCCTCAAATCTCTGTCATGGTCCCCAGCTCCTGCACTCATCCGAGGCAGCAGCATTCCCTCTACTGAGCACCCAGCTCCTCACCCTGTGGCACAAGGGGCTCTGCAAGGAGGTTGGCTGACAGCAACGAGCTCTTTCCAGCCCTGTCCTGAGCCTTTCCTGAGCATCAGCACTTTTCTTTGTTGGGTGTTATAAGGGTGCCTGTGTGCTCTGGCAGTGCTGACATTTAAAAGCAGAATTTGAGAGTACAGTGAAACATGTGTGGTCATTGCCTGGATCCCCCTTTCTCTGAACAGTTGGTTAACTTAGTGATCCTGTTGTTTTCTTCTCACTTCTCTTTATTTTTCAGATATAAGTAAACAATCCTGATCATGGTGCTGTTTGCTTCTCTACCAGCAGTCCAGGCAGTGGGTAACTGGGTTAATGCTGCTCTGCCTGGGTCCCTTGGTATTTTAATGTGAATTTTGGAGCTTAGTGGTGCCGTGGCTGAACGTGATCAGTCCCTGGCAGTTTCACTGTAACCTACAGCAACACTGTCTGGACAGCAAGCACAGGAGCTTTGAGTATTGTCTTTCTGGGAATTACCAGGGTAAGACAGTGGTTTCCTTTAAGTAGCTTGTGATTAATCTGATTTAAAGCGAGGAAATCTGCAAGATGCCCCTGCTTGCTGCTATTGCATGAGAGCAGCGTGTGTGACAGCCAGATATGTGAGCCTGGCATCTGAGATAACGCCCGTGCCAGCTCACCCGGGACCGACAAAATGTGAGTGTCAGTGAGCAGATGGCTGAAAACGAAGCGTGGAAAGGACTAAAATTCCCTCCATCTCGGCCGTCACCTGTCCCTGTGGCTGAACAAACAGCTGGCCTCACAGCTGGGTGTGTGCGGTGCTGTGCGGGGCCGTGCCGAGCTGGTCGGGGTGCGCTGGGGCGCGGCGGTGCCTCGGCTGGGTGCTGCCTCCAGGCACCTCCCTCCTGCTGTGGCATGAGTCTAGGGAGAAGGGTCTGGTGAGCAGGAGGAGCAACGCAGTGATGCTCCTCAGGAGATGCTCCGTGCCTGGCAGCTGGGTACCACAGAGAGGTGGGACAAACTTGGTGCTGGGTTCCCCCGCTTTGCCCTTGGGAAGTGGAGAAAGGGGCCGGCTTTGCCACGGAGCTGGGATGCTGCGGGAGCTCCTGAAGCTCCTCTGGAAGGCTGCTGGGCTCAGGAGTACCCATCTTGCTCTGTGCAGCACCCTGCACCCCAGAAATACAAGTGTGGGTATGGGGAGTGCTGGCATAGGTGGAATAGTCTTTGGTGGGCCTGGCTGGTGGATCTGGTTATGGTGGGATGCTGTGACCACAGGCTGTGCTGTAAATGAAATCTCTGGCCCTCTGTTTAGCTGGAATTACAGTTT
This sequence comes from Hemiprocne comata, assembly GCA_020745705.1. Taxonomy (NCBI): domain Eukaryota; kingdom Metazoa; phylum Chordata; class Aves; order Apodiformes; family Apodidae; genus Hemiprocne; species Hemiprocne comata. The sequence goes on from CM036605.1 coordinate 3,023,768, forward strand.
CTGTCGTGGAGAGATCCTGGAGTCACATGAGCTCTTCTGCTCACCCACCACACTGCCTTCACTGGTATCTTGGGAAAGGGGGAAGGGGGGGTGCTGGCAGCAGAGGGGTCCCTGCCTTGCAAGGTGGTGAGCACAGAGAAGCGGCAGTGATGGTGTTTGCACCAAAAGGCTGAGGTGGTGAGGGGACCCTGAGGTGTCCAGAGTCCCTGAGGAATTGAGTGCCTCATCCCTGCACGCCCTGCTGGGGGCTGGATCACTGTGGGAATTGTACTGAGGGCTCCTGGCACGGTTTGGTTAAAGGCAGAACTTGTTCTTGCTGCTCCGTCCCAGCTTTTAGCTCGTGCTCCTGGTGCCAAATACATGATCCTGCAAAAGTGACATCTCTGTCTGTCCCAGAGAAACTGCTTTGTGGTGGGGCAGGGATTTGTCCTGAGCCACCCTTGGACCCTTCTGCTTCCTTGTCCCTTTCTTGTAAAATCCCCTTTAGGGGGAATAGTGAGCCAAGTCCAGAGTTCATCCCAGTGTATCTCCTTCTGTCTGGGTAGGTTGCAGTGTGCAGGAGGAGAAGGAGCAGTGATCCCACAGCACCCAGGAAGGTGAAATGTTGCATTGTCTGTGCCTCCATTTCCCCTCCTTTAGCGCCAGGAGGGGATCTGAGAGTTGGTGTGCAAGAGGGGAGGTGCATGTGTGGGAGTTATCCTGCCCTGAGACCCCATCTACCACCTCTGTGTCCTGATTTATTTTTTTCAATTTTTATTTTATTTCCCCATTCTTGGAAAGTGCTTGTTTGGCTCTGAAGTTACTGGAAGTTCCTCTTCTGGCTGGGGAAGGCCAAGCAGAGTCTTGGTGTTTAATTTTAACTGCTTAGGCGAGGGCAAAACCACAGCATGTCTGTGTGTGTGTGTTTGTGTGTCTGCTGGGGACCTTTGAACTGTCTCCATCTGCTCTGGGGCCCGGCAGCATTTCAGGAGGTGGCATTTCTCCATGAACTCCCCTGATGGTCGTGTGACAACAACCCCTGCATGGTGTGGGGCTGCCTCCCCAGAGAGCAGTGCTGCCCAAGCCAGGGACTGTGGGGTTAATGCTGGGGCAGGTTGGCACCGGTAAAGAAAAATCTTAAATAAATGCAAAAGTTCACCAGTTTAAAAAGCCTTCGAGTAGAACAGTTGCTGTTGAAAAGCACGGGTTTTAAATGAGAGCAGTAAATGCTGGTTGCTGGAGTAACTTCCCTGTGATGGGCAAATAGTGGAGGGCTTGGAAAGGAGCTGGAAGAACAAAGGGGAAACCTGTGACCAACTCTGCCCGTGGGCACTGCTGGAGTCTCTGCTCCGGGGCAGAGCGACATCAGTGGGGTGGAGATATGCCTCTTCCAGGAGCTGGTGCTCTGTGAACACTGAGCAGGAGGGATGTGTGGTCGGATGGGGGTCCCTCTCACCAGGCAGGGGGATGGTAGGAGGACACACCTCTGCTGTTGGCAAGCTGTCATGATGGGGTCTGACTTCCCCTGGCCTGCTCCGCTCTGCCATCAGCTCTCGCATCAGCAAAGCATGGTTGCAGTGGGAATCCAGTTGCTGCCCAGCATCACAAACCTGCATGGCCTCTGAGGCAGATCCCCAAAATCAGTGAGCATACCCATGGTGAATTTTCTCCTCTCCCCTGGCGCAGCTGCAGTACCTGCACTGGTTAGCCCAGAGGTGCCGATATCTCGCCTGCAGGAGCTGGTCTGGCAGCAGCATCCCTGCACATCCCTGTGAGCTGAGCAAGGCTGGGGGTCCATGGGGGGGGTATTTGCCCTCGAGTATTTGAGGCAGAGGTGATGCTGAGCTCCCCCAGCTCAGCAGTGTTCAGGTGGTGGGCATCGGGCTGAGCGGTCTGCCCCAGAGCCCTGCGGAAGGGAAGGAGGGGACACAATTCCCCTTTTTGGAGCCAGCAGTGCCTTGGGCTGTACCCACCACAGAGGGAAGTGCTCCAACTTGGAGGTGGCCACCTGGTCCCTCGGGCTCAGGGCAATCAGTGGTCCCCAGGTAGGAGCAGCAGCAGCAGCAGGGCAGGGAAGAAGCCCTTGTTAGGTGGCTGGCTACAGCCAGAAGAGCCCTGCGGGGCCTGAATACATTTGCATTATAAGTCTATTGAAATCTGGTTTGGGTTTGTTTGGGGTTTTTTTTTTTCCCCTGGAAAGACACTTCTGTGCAATGGGGCTCTTTGTTTGGGTGGTTCCTCCTCCCCTCCTGCCCAGTGTGGCCAGCGATACTGCTGTTGGGATCCCAGTGGGTGACTCTGCTCCATCTGTGCTGGACACTGTCTGCTGTGGCCAGCCTAGCAGCAGTGACCAGAGGGAGACACTTTTCCCCGTGTTGCTGGGGGATTAATATTCCCCTGGGTTGGAGAGGGGAGTCTGCTTTAGCCAAGGCAGCTCACTACAGTGTGTGCCCATCCTGGGAAAATGGCACCTCTGCTGTCAATGGCACTGCTGGGTTTCCCTTCCATGGAGGTCAGCTGGAGCAGCTGCTGGGAGCAGAGCTGGGGAGCAGCTGGAGGGAGGGCACTGATTTTGCTGCACCCCCCAAGAGACATCTTCAAATAGACTTGGCTTTCCCACCCCTAGTTACTTTATCAGTGTTTGCTAAGCAGTTTAATTTGCATATGTAGATGAGTAGCAGCAGCACATCTTGGCTCTCTTGGCTGTAGTTGGGAAGCAGATCCTGGGTGGCCCAGGACATCCTACAGATCTGCCCTGAGATAAATCCTCGAGCAGCCAAACTCTAGGCTGGCATGTCCCATCACAGCCCTGGGCTCTGCAGCCCTGGCTGTGTCCCTGCTGTGGCTCCAGGACATCTGGGCTTCATCTCTCCCAGCCGAGGGGCTCTGGCTGCTCCCTTAGTCCTTGTCTAACAATGCCACTTGCATGATGCTCCCCAACCACCCTCTCCGCTTACACACTTTCCCCTAGGAAGGCACCCTCTTTGCCCCACTTAGGAGGTGTAGGCAGCTCCAGAGCTGCTCTTTGGTTGCTGCCAGCCCTGGGTGCTCAACAGCAGCCACAGCCTGGCCCTGGGCAAGCACTGGGGCTTGTGTGGCCGTGGCTGGAGTAGCCTCTTGCACAAGAGTCCAGAAATAGCGATGTGTGGGCTGGCGGGCAGGGGCTGGGCCTGGGCAGATGCCAGGCAGACAGTCAGACACAACCAGGCAGGCTGCACGGGGCTGGCCAGTGGTAGGGAGGAACTGTAGGACTTGGCTTTTGGCTGTTGCTGCAGGGATGCTCCCAGCTGGAGCTGTGCTGTGGTCAGAGCTTGGGGCGGTTGAGAACGTTGTTGGCATCGTCTCCTCGCTCAGGGTTGGTCTGGGTCACCACAGGGTGATGGGTGCCTGGGTGTGGGGTGATGCTCCCCCCCCAGCCCTGGGGAGATGAGGGAGGTTCAGCAGGTGTTTTGCAGGTTTTGGGGTTTTGTTGTTGTTTTTGCAAAGGTGAAAAGAGCATGAAATCTGAAGTAAAAATAAAGCCCAGCAGTTTGGTTGGGGCTGTTTTGTCCGGGCTGTGCAAGGGCACCTGCCTGGGTTGGTATGTGTGGCCAGATAAGACCCACAGGGTGGAGCATGGAGGTGGCTCTGGTTTGGGTATCATGGTGCATAGACACTCGTCTGGCTGGGCTCCATCTGCCTAGTCCTCTGGGGTCCTGGCACTGCCAGGACCTGCTGTGTGGTGCCATGCTGGGAGTGGCCAGCTGGTGGAGAGGTTCTGGGGGTCTGGTGGCCCATGACTGGCTCATCCAAGTGCTCAACTCGTGCCCTGTGTTGGATAAAGAGGAAGATGTGCAAAGGGGGGGTTGCATGGTGGTGTGCAGAGGCCAGTGCCATGGGCAAGAGCGGTTGGGAAGTGTGTCCAGCTGGGGAAAGCATGTGGAAAAGCCCCTGTGTGCATGCGGAGAGCTGTGCATGGAAAACGGGCCAGCCCAGGTGGCTGCCTGCTGTCCCCAGGGCTCTGCAGCTGCTGTGCTGGAGGGGGAGCGGCTGCATCTTGTGCTATTGGTGCTGCTGTGCTCCCCGGAGTGCGAGCGGAGTGTGGTTTCCTGCCGTGAACAGGGCTGATGTGCTCAGCCCAGCCGCTGTCGCCTTCCTGGCAGGTCGCTGCGCCGGGTGGCAGCGCCCCATGGGGCTGCGGGGCCACGGGGCTTGACTGTGGATGATGAGGGGGACCCTCCATCAAGACCTGTAAGGGACGGAGCAGGGGCAGGTGGTGGTACAAAGCCAGAACATGGGCAAGGGTAAATGGGGGAGTTCGTGGGGGACAGAGGGTGGACAATGAATCTGGTGGTGTCTGTGCTGTTAGACTCGGGTAGAGCTATCACTGCCCGCACTGATGGCTTGGGGACAAGGGGGGTGCTGGCACCGGGCAGTGCTGGTGTAATGGTGCTGAGCAGCACCCCGTGGGATGGCTGGGTGGGTGTGCTCAGCTCCCTGAAATACTCAGGAGCAGGGCATGCGAGGGGTGGGAAATGGGAGCATCCTGTGCTGATGACTGAGTGCCTAGTGGCTCACAGCCCGTGGGGCGGTGGGCTATGGGTCCTCACCCATGCCAGCGCTGGGTACAGCCCCCCCAGGAGGCAGTGCCAGTGGCTTCTCACCCTGGATGCCAGGTGCTAGTGGCTTCATGTGCCCAAACCATGCTGAACCACGGCCTCGGCATAGCTGCACTCCCCCAGAACACTGTGTCCCAGCCTGGTGTGGACCCTGGGAGCAGGGCATCGGGTGGTGGCAGCGCTGTGGCAGGATCTCTTCAGGTTTCCTAGCCGGGGCAGGTGTCGATGCCACCCGTGTCCTGGCACTTCCCGCTCCGATGCTCTCCCTTCCCCTCCTTCCTGGCAGAGCGTTATCCCTCCCTCCTGCCCGGTTCCCATCTGGCCCCGGCGCCTGGTCCAGGCCCTTCTCCGCACGGCTGAGCCCGCGGGCAGGATGCGGCCGAGGGCAGAGGCGGGGGATGCTGCCGGGACCGTCGGGATGAGGACAGCGGAGTCGGCACAGGCTGAACCAGGGCAGCCTCTGCGCTTGAACGCTTGGCTGGTGCCCTGACATATTGGGGTTGATGACTCTGGCACTTCAGATTTCCTTTGGCTACACGCAGCTGGGGAGGTCGGTTTAACCCCTGCCTGTCCACACCCCATGCTGCTGACCCCGCTTGCACGGGGCAGGGCATCCCCGGCTCCTGGGGGTCCTGGGTCCTCCCGAAGCTGGGAGGAGCGGGGCCAGGAGGAGCCTGCGTCCTTCAGCCATAGCGGTTTGAGGGGCTGGGAGAGGACGCAGCAACCCTGGGTCATCAGGAGAGGATAAGACCGTGCTGGAAAGGGTGATGGAGCCGGACTCCCCCTTTCCCTCCCCACTCTCCTTGGAGTGTCTTGGGGAGCAGCCGCATGCCCTTGTGCCACCACCGCCCCCTCCTCCTCCTCCTTCCCTGTCCCTAGACCCCTGCGGAGGGTCGGCGTGGATGCGTGCAGGGGGACGCTGAGCTCGGCTCCCCCCGGCAAAGGCAGGGGCGGGAGGCGGGACGCGCTGCCATCGCCAGCCGGCACCTCCTTCCCTGGGCATCCCTGGCAGAAGAGCCGTCGTGCGCCCGGGCAGGCGGCCGTGCCCGGCTCCCCCATCCAGCCCCCGCCTGGGCCCGCGGCCCCCCGCCTCCCGCCCTCGCCTTTGTTGTGAGATGAGAGCGGGCTGGCGGGGCTGAGAGCCGAGGATGGAGCCGCTCAGCCACCGCGGCCTGCCGCGCCTCTCCTGGATCGACACCCTCTACAGCAGTACGTGCCCTGGGCTGGGGGGCGGCGAGGGGGCGCGGGGTGGTGGGTCTCCCTAGCTGTTGTGTTCCACTCCGTCGCGCTGGGGAGGGATGCTATGCCGGTGAGCCCAAGCTGGGGGGCTCCTGGGCTGAGCCGAGCCCGGGCAGGGGGCAGAGGATGCTGGCAGGGGGGTTGTGCTCCCCTCCCTGAGCATCCTGCACACCCCGGTGGCAGGGCAGCGCTGGCAGGAGTCGGTCCAGCATTCCCTGGGCTCCAGGGACCTGCTGGGAGGCTGCATCAGAAGGATGGGTGACACTGGCCCCAGTGCGGTGGGGCTCACTGGGGCCAGAGCAGCCTGACAGCTGGCACCTCCCACGGGGGTCCTTGGGTGCTTTCTACTCTGGGTGCCATCCCTGTCCCTCCGTGGCCGTGGGAAGGCTCCTCTCCCCCAGCTGTGATTTTCACAGCGAGCTCCGAGGCGCTGTGCCGAGGGTGCTGTGGCAACGCGCTGTCAGTACCCGGGGGCTGGTGGGGCTGGGGGCGTCCTGCAGCAGCCCAGGGGGTGTGAATTCCCCCCCTCTCATGGATGGGCAAGCAGGGAGGAACGACCCCCAGAGCCGTGCTGGTCCCGATCCCGTGGCAGCTGTCTTAGTGGCAGTCATGGGAGCTGGGGACACAGCGAGGGGATGGGGAGGGCTTGGTCACAGGGTCCCTGTTGTTCATTCTGGTGGAGCACTGAGCTGTGTGGACACCCCAGGAGTGGGTTGTGCGGTGCAGTGTTGAGTTTGGAGCCTGGCATCTGTGGGACAGCAAGGTTTGGCATGGATGTGTGGGAAGGTGGGATGCTCCGGAGAAGGGGGCACAGTGCTTCCTGCACAGATCTGGCATCTGCCATGCCCTGGAGGGAGTGGGGTGCTGCGAGGGACGTTGCAGATGGCTGAGCCCCCCAAGTTTTCCAGCCTGAAGCCTCCAACACCCACAAGTGGAGGCCACATCCAGCAGCAGCAATCCCAGGGTCTGGTGCAAGTGCTGGGCTGGAGCCCAGAGGCCACATCCAGCCCCAGCCTCTGTGCAGGAGAGGTGGGGGGAAGGCTGCTTGGCCTGCCCATGTTTTGGGGGATGTGGGGCAGGGTCTGGCCTTCCTCACACGGGGGAAGGTGGCGATGGTGTGGGGGAGATGCTGTTTGTTGAGCCCACCTTTGGAGGAGGCCCTTCGAGGCAGAGCTGAGGCCAGCTCCCGCATCCGGGTTGTCATGGTGAATTTTCACCCAGGCACAGGGAAACCGTGGTGTTTCCTCAAAATCTTGCAGGCTCCTTGTGGATGTTTGGCTTCTCCCAGTGGTGGATTAGGATGGGTGAGCACTGGGGTGTGCCAGTGCACTGCTGGGGTGCCAGGGAACAGCACGTGCCTCGATTTAAGTGAAGAAAATGCCACCTTGAGCTGCTGTGACTGTTGTCACCCTCTGGGCTGTGCAGAAACCAGCCACTGTCCTTGGCTATGCTGCCTTCTGGGGACCACAGCACTAGGATTACCCCAGGTTGGATCTGAGAAGAGGTTACAGAGCAGAAACATTGGGACACATGTCTGTTGGGACACATTCCTGGCCTGGTCACCCTCCCTGTAGGACCCCAGTCCTGATGGGTGTTAGTATCCCGTGGGCAGCAGTCCTTGGTGCACTGTGGGGCTGGATCCAGCTGGGGTTACCAGGCTGCTTTAGGTGTCCTTACCCCCCCAGAGTGGCTCCCCTGGGCCAGGCTACCTCCCTCCTTTTGGTCCCCACCCCTGGAGTGGAGCAGGAGGGTTCCCACTGCTGCTAAAAAACGGGAGCAAAAATAGCACTGTGTTTTGGCACGGACACAGGAACAGGCTGCAGGGGCAATGCAGCTGTGGGGGAAGGAGGCGGGTGCTGGGTTGGGGCTGGCTGGTGGCAGGAGCACCCCGCAGGCAGGGAGATGCAGGGCCAGCCCCTCTGTGTCCTCTCAGACAGCAATGTCCCCCTTGCCTCTCCTGGCTGCTTGGTGGAGCTTGGTTCCTCCCTGCAGCAGGTGTTGGGGATGCTGGGGAGGGCCCTCTGCCTGGCCTGCCAGGGTGAGAGCCCCATGAATACTGCATGGCCACGGGTGGCACAGCTGGAGCTATGGGGACATGGCTTTGTGCTCCCTCCTGGGAGCAGGACAGGGCCCCTCTCCCTGGCTGCCCTGTTGGTGTGCTACCTGTGGGTCTCTTCCCCAGCTTGGGTCTGGAATTGGGATGTAGATCTGCTCCAATTGGGAGCAATGGCTGCTCAAAAGTAATTATGTTCCTGAGTCCCCATAGTCCAGTCCCTTCCCCCTCTGTGCCATCGATGCTACCTTCTTCCCTGCACAGCTGCAGGTGTCACCTCCCAGGGTCCCCAGCTGCCTCATTAAAGCTGTGTTCCTCATTACTTTGCCACCGAGCCACCACAGCCTGGGTTGCCAGGTCTCCTGCAGTGCCAGTGCCACTCTGGGGGCCCGCATTGCCCACCCCACGATTTATCCAGGAGATGCATACCTTGGCCTTGGTGGAGGGGAGGTGATGTGGTCTCCGAGCTGGTGTTCCTGGTAGGGACTGTCAGTTTTATTCCCTATGTGCTGCCTTGGATCCCCCTTAGAGCTCACCTGATGGTGAGGGGTTTGGTTTTCTCCAGGGCATCCCAGCCTGGGGACATTCTACCATGAAGAGGCAGGACAGGTTAGAGCTGGTGATCCTCTTTTCCCTGGAAGCTGAGGAGCAGGGGGAGCTATGGGCTCCCCATCTCTGCCCATCCAGCCTCTAAGGAATGGTTATTAGCTCATAATTGCTAATGAAGCAAGGTCTGAGAAGGGCTGTGGTGTCCTGGCAGAGCTGGGATGCATCTGGTCCATGTCCATCCTGCTCCCAGATGCCGAATGGGACCCCCCATCCCTCTCCACTGGCACTGGCAGGACTCCTGGCTGGAGCGGACTTCACAGGGCTCTTTGATTCAAAGATTTATTAACTTTCAATATGAAGCCAAATGCAATATTGATGTGCTGAGTGGTGTTGGTGGGAGTCAGGGGAGTCCTCAGCTGGGGTGACAGGGCTGTGGGGGCACAAAGTGGCAGCAGTGCAAGGTTTGATCTGGGAGGGCTGCTACAGCCCCTGCGTGCCCTGTTTTGGCCAGTGTCTTGGCTGAGGTCTCCCTGCTGTCTGAGCCCAGGGAGTCTGTGGGGACAGCCAGGGGGCTGCTGGGTGGGGAGCTGCAAGGGGTAGCATTGGGTGGGCCGTGCCCACCGTCTCTTTGGGAGCTGCTGAGAGAGTCTTGGCCGCAGGCTCCTGGTGGGGATGCTGGCTGCACCCCGCGGCCGCCCCTGCCGCAGCCGCGCTCCCTTCCCCCTCCCCTTTGTCAGCATCTCGGGGCTGCTGCAGCCGCCTCTTCGCGCCGCCACCGAGCCACTGCCGTTGCCATGGTGACAGGTTAGGATGTACCCCGGTCCCCTGCTGCACCCCGGGGACCCACCTCAGACCCTGCCCACCTTCCCTCCCCCCCCCCCGCCCCCCCCGTGCTCCCACCTGGGGCTGCAGCTTCTCAGAATGGCTTCCCCTGGGCGATAGGGGGGGGAGTTGGGTGGCCAGTGTGGGGCATCCAAAAATGGGTGCTGGTCTGGCATGGTGGTGGCCCCATCAAGTGCTGGGTAAAGCAGACAGACCCCTTTGGCCCCCATTGATGTGGCCTGAGCTGCCCACCCACCATGGAGCTGCCATCATCCCCCTTCTTCCAAGGAGGGTGCCGTTGTCCTCCATGCTGCAGACCCAGGCATCCTGGCACCCGTTCCCACGCTCCAAGGAGGATGGGCATGGAGAAGGAGGGAGGGTGGTGGCTGTGGCTCCTAGCCCAGCTCCATCTCTCCCCAGGGAAGGCGGCCACCGGGCAGGCAGGGCAAAGCTGCTAGTGTGGGGCCAGCATGTCTGGCAGAGCAGCTGTCCCTGCAGAGACCAGGCCCACGGCCACTCAGTACCATTAATTATGCAAATATAGGGAAGTGTGTCGAGCAGAGGGTGTCCTGCGGGGCCAAGGATGCACTGTGTGATGCCCTGCCTGCTCAGCCAGGCAGGCAGAATGCAGGCAGCTGAGGCTGGCAGGGCCGGGGTGGGCAGTGGGTGTGGGTGTTGGTCTGTGGCCCTGGGTGTCGGACACGGGGTCAGTCACCTGCAGGTAACCATGGGCTGGGGTGGTTGTGGTGAACCATGTGATGACCCTCAGCTCTGCCACTGCCTGGATGCTCACCACCACCCTCTCTTTCCCTGGCAGACTTCAACTACGGTGCAGATGAGTTTGATGCTGAGGGCAACGAGGAGCCCAAGGCGCTGCCGGAGGGCTCGGAAACCATGCCCTACATCGATGAGTCGCCCACCATGTCCCCCCAGCTCAGTGCCCGCAGCCAGGAGAGCGGGGATGGTGTCTCGCCCACACCCACCGATGGCCTGGGCACAGGGGTAGGTGCTCGGGACACGGAGGTGTTCACTAGGTGTGGTTGAAGCTGGGGCTGTGGGTGCCTGGCAGTGTCGGTGGTGCTGTGGTGCTGCTGTGACCTGGGCAACTTTCCCCTGGCGTCCCAAACGCCACTGGCTGTGGCCCTCTGGGCTCCTCTTCTGCTGCTGTTGGTGAGGGTGCCACGTCGTGTCCCTGCCCTGTGGTGCCATGCCGGTGGCAGAGCCAGGAAAGCACTGGCTGGGCAGAGAGCGGGTCCAGGTGCTTTAGCCCAGCCGGGCTTGCGGCGTCTGTGGGGTCCCCAGGGCACCCTGCTCCGCAAGGCCCTTGGGGATAGGGCGCTGCCACTCCGCCGGGCTGCCGGCTCCATCTAGCGGCACTTGGGGACGAGCCACCAGCTGGGGAAGGACACGCTGTCCCGTCCCCCCCCCCGTCTTCTGGGGAACTTAGATTTAACCCCTTCTCTCCCTCTGCTCTTCGGAGAGCATCCTCGGGAAGCCGTTGGGGTTTATCCAGGATGTTTCACGGAAGGGATGTTCGGAGAGCTACGGAGCAGGAAACCAAAGGGGAAAAATGTGTGGTTTTTTTTTTTTTCCAGAATAGAAGTTTTCATAAAGCCCAGGGGCAGTGAGGCAGCTGCCCCCGAGGACGTCGTGGCTGCCGTCCCGGGATGTGCCGGGCCGGGGGCTGGGGGTTGGCAGAGGGAGGAGGCCGGGCTGGGAAACGTGAAGGGTTTTTTTTGTCTTGGAAAGAGTTAAGCCCTTAACCCGGATGCTGAGGCAGAGGAGGCGAGAGGTGTGGCTTCCTCCCCAGGGCCCCTGCGCAGCATCCTCCTGCCGGCACCCAGCTCGGGCCCTGGGGAGGGATGGAGGGAGGGCCGACTGCCGGCCCTCTGCCGCCCGAAGGACCCTGTCCTGGGGCAAGGTCTAAGCCCCCTGGGCTTAGGGTTCCTTGTCCCACAGCAGAATGTTGGGCACAGCTTGGTAGCCCCCTCCCTGACACCCCGGTGCCTGGGTTTGGTGATGGATGGTGCTGTGGGTGACGGGCTCTGTCCCTGGGGGCCACCAGGGATAGCAGAGGGTTGCCCTGGAGAAGCGAGGTTGGGAGAAGCCCCTGGAGGACCAAAGCAATGTCCTTCAGGGGCTGGTGGAGCATGCTGGGGCTGGACACAGGTGGTGAAGCTGGCTTGGTTGGCACTAACAGGATTGGGAAGTGTTGGAGCTTAGTGCCAGCTCTGCCTCCATCTCTTTATCTAGAGCTGCTTGTGCTGGGGCTTAGCAGACCATCCTCTGGATATTGACGCCTTTAATCCTGTGTGTCCACCCTTGTCATGGGCACAGACGTGTGTGGGTCCCACTGTGGCCAGCGGCACAGGGTGCTGGGCTCACCCCATCAGTCTTCTCCAGTGAGGCAGGATGGATGTCGCTGCCTTTTGGAGGTGTCACCTCCCAGCCTGGGGGCTGGAGGAGGTTCCTGGTTGCAAGCTCCTAGGGCTGCTGTAACTATGCCTCATTCTATTGGGTACAGACATGGCTCATCCCTCACTCTCCCACCCGGGAAGTGTAAGCACCATGGTCAGGTGCTGCTGGGTTTGGCACAATGTGTGGCTTTGCCCTGGGCAGGGAGTGTTCCCCACTCCAGGGACCTGACTCTGGTGGGCAGGGTCCCGGTGCCCTGGCACAGGCCCCTCTTAGTAAAGGCTGGGTAAAGCCTGGGCTGCAGCATGGACACATGGCTGGGCATGTGCCCTGGAAAGTCCCAGTGTCTGTGTCCCTGGCCACTTCTCGCAGCAGGAGTTTGTTCCAGGCTCGGACACGCGTGGGAAGGAGAGCCAGCTCCCGTGGGCAGAGCACATGTGGCCACTGCTTCCCCTTTTGCCACCGAGGAGCAGGGGGAAACTGCTGTAACAGCTCTTCCGTTAGTGTCCCCTCCTCCAGCCCGTTCTTACCCCATTCGCCAGGGCCACGATGTCCCTCAGGTGTCACACCACTGCTCATGTCCCCACTCCCCAGCTGCCCTGGCATGGTCGGGCTGGGGAAATGGTGGTGCCAGCACTGATCCCTGTGGGACGCGGGGCAGATGCTGCGGGAAGATGTGTGTCTCAGCTGCAGAGCTGCTCGGGTAGGGTGGTGTCCGGGACCCTTCTGGGGGTGCAGAGCCAGATCCCCTTAAGGGATTCTGCTGCTGCCCTCTGAGGTCACTTGTGCTGGTGGCAATCCCAGTGGTCTGGCTCTCTTGCCTGCCCGTGGAACACGGGGGAACTGGGGGGCCAATGGGTGCTCACCCCTTGCTGGCTGCTCTGCCTGGAGAAGGGGGTGCAGGGTCAAGCCAGGGGACCCCCTCCCCATGAGTCTTTCTGGGCTCTGCTAGCGGTGGGAGAACCGGCTTAGGGAAGGCGGCTGCCGAGCGCCTCAGCCTTGACCACACTCCGCCGGTGGAGCAGCCCCACCTCCAGCGCCAAGAAATGCATTTCCTGTAGCGAGCGCGAAGGGCGGAGCGGCCGGGCTGGCTGTGGTGGCGGGCAGCGGCCCTCCAGCGCCCGCGGCCCCCCCGGGGGTGAGCGGAGGCCAGGGGAGGCTCAGCCTGTGCCTCTCGTCCCTCCGCTGGTGACTCCGGAGTTGCCGTCGGCGCTGCTCGGAGGCGGTTGTGCAGCCACCTCGGGAGCGTCTGGCGCTGCGGCCGGGACGCCGGAGCTGAGGGCCGGAGCTGGGACAGGCGGGAGCACCGGGGATCCTATAATGGCTCCTTTCATCCCGCGGCGGTGGCCGGCGGCCAGGGCTGAGTCAGACTGGGCCAGTTTGGCCGTGTGAGCCCCTTGCCTGGAGCCTCGTGGGGTCCCCTCTGCCCCCCGCTGCCCAGCCAGCCATGGAGGAGGAAGAGGAGGCCATAGGGTACCTGGATAAAGTGCTGGAGGATGAAGATGACTCCGAGCCGGGAACCCCCACCAGCCCCGGGTCTCCGTTCTCGGCCGGCGAGAAGGTGGGCGGAAGGGACACCCCGCTCCGGCCCTGGGCGGAGGTGGAGGGATGAGGGGCATCTTGCTGGTGATGCCCAGGTCTCAGGGCAGCTCCTGGGTCGGTGTGGTGGGTGTTGGTGACGGGCAGAGCTGGGGGAGCAGCAGGAGCATCAGCACAGCCCCACTACCCACCTCCCGGGACTCGCTGGGGTGGGAGGCACGGGTCAGGGCTGTGCCAGGCTTCGGGTGCACCAGTGGGTGCTTGCGCAGAGCGGGACGAGCATCCGGCCTCCCTCCCGTGGAGAAGCGGGAGCCACGCAGGCTGGTGCGGGGGGGCTGTGGGGCTCAGCAGAGCTGGCTCCGGATGCTTAGAAAGGGGCTGGATCACACTCTGCCACTGCCCCACTGCACTGCCACTAGCAAACCCCCTGAACAGCCCCAAACTGAGGGCTGTGGCCATGGGCGGACCCCTGTGCTTGCAGGCACAGCCTGGCACCCTTCTCCCCGAGGGGAGTGTCCTCAAGGGGCTGGCACAGGGCTGGAGGAAGGCTCTGGCCCCACTCTTCCTGGGGTCTCCTGCATGGGGCGGCCACCAGACCCTGCTTTAGGGCTGCTCCTCTGGGTTGTGGGGTCTGGCTGGCATCGTCCCCATGGGGCACTGCAGACCCTGGGCACTGACAGCCCCCTTAACTCCCCAGGTCCTGCGCAGGGCCCAGGCTGGGGAAGCAGGAAGAGCCCATGACTAATCGGTGGCAAAGAGCCTGTGAGCTCCCAGCGCACAAAACCAACCCCCTGTGCAGCCCTCTGCTGTGCTGGTCGCCATGGCCTGGCATTAACAGTGCAGCTTGGGGGGGAGCCATGGGGTGGGCACCATGGTGCAGCAGCCCCCAGGACTGGCTGGTGGATGCTGGAGCAGGATGGGGAGTTGCTGCTCTGCACCCTGTGGCCGTGCACCACTGGGTGCCAGCCAGGGCTGGCAGGGACAGGCAGTGCAGGCAGAGGTGAAACAGGACTGATATACCCCCAAACTGTCCCCAGTGGCTCATTGCCCGGAGCAACTGATGTCCCAGTCTGGGTGACAAAGCCCAGCTCCAGAGTGTGATTTTTAGGACCAGCAGTGCTGTGGGGGAGGCCAGGGCACACTGAGTGGTCAGGACAGTCCAGTGGCTGGGGCATCCATGCCTGGGTGCTGGCAGAGCCTCGCTGGGGGTCCCACAGCCCCCCAGCCCAGCTGAGCATTTCCTGTGTCCCTGCTGTCAGGGTTGTGCCACTGGAGCATTGGTGCTGCAGCAGACATGGGCACGAGCTGAGCTACTGGTGGCTGGAAGGACAGTGGGAACCTGCCCCAGTGCTACCAGGCAATGACCACTGGGGTGGCACTTTCCTGGGTAAACCTCAGCTGGGGAAAAAGGGTGGTGCTGGATCACGTGGCAACACCATCCGTCACTAGGCATGATTTCACCAGGCATGATTTCACCGGGTGCCTCTGGACTCTGCCCTGGAAGAGCCCTGCCCTGCCTGGAGCTCTGCCAGCGAGCAGCACCAGGCACCTGGCCAGCTGGGAAGTGAAGCCAGCTCAGCCCATGGCTTCCCAGCTGGCTCCAGCCTGGCTGTGCTGCCCAGCAGGCACGTGCAAGGCCCTTGCCATGGAACTTGCCCAATGCTAGCAGGGACATGTGGCCATGCGGGGATCCTGGAGATGTGCTGGTGGGATGAGGTGTTTCTTCCTGTGCTGGTTGTTGGCTGACCCGGGTTCCTTGCTATGTTGCACAGGGTGAGCGAGATGCTGGCAAAGGCCTGGAGATGCGGAAGCTGGTGCTCTCTGGTTTCCTGGCCAGTGAGGAGATCTACATCAACCAGTTGGAGGCCCTGTTGTTGGTGAGCACAGCCCCCACGCCAGGCACCCCCCACAGGGATGTTTCTCGGCAGGGCTGGGTGGGTGGATGGATCGATGGAGGGAGGGAGTAATTTCTTCCTGAACAGCCTCCCCTGGGCAGGTCTGGCCCAGGTGCTACCTGGGAGGGAGCAAAGCTTTTTGCCTGCACCCACTGCCAGCATGCCTGGCTGGGAGGTATTTATAGCCCTGCTTCCTCTTGCAGACTCTCTGGCCCTTGTGGCAGAGAAGCTGTTGCACAATGTCGGGGTCACCACTGCCACGGGGAAGTCTGTGGTGATACACAAGCCAGGAGCAGCCCCATGGTCCAGCTGCTGGCTGAGACCCGTCCCAGGCAGTCCTTGCTGGTGGCCCAGATCCCCCTTGTCCCCAGCATTCCCCTCCCAGCCCTCATCTCTAATGCTTTCTCTTCTCCTTTGGCAGCCTATGAAGCCACTGAAGGCCACAGCCACTACGTCACAGCCTGTCCTCACCCTCCAGCAGATTGAGACGATTTTCTACAAGATCCAGGACATCTACGAGATCCACAAGGAGTTCTACGACAGCCTGTGCCCGAAGGTGCAGCAGTGGGACAGCAATGTCACCATGGGCCACCTCTTCCAGAAGCTGGTACATGTCTTCCCCGGGGCTCGCTCCGTTTGGAATAGGAGGAGGGCTGGGGAGATGGAGCACCATGCTCACACCCTGCCATGTGCCTCACCAGTGACTGTGGGACTTGTTGCATCCCTCCCTGCAGCAGCCACTGCTGCCTGCCTGAGCCCTCCTGTCCCAGGATGGGGGTTAGTGCAGCCTCCGTGCTCCTCACCACAGTGGGGACACCCACAGCTGGTGGGTCCTGGGTGCAACCATGGTTTTGGCTGGAGGTGCATGGTGTGACTTTACTGTGGGGCTGGCAGGAACCCAGGCATGTGGGTGACCCTCTGGGGAGAGGCAGGAGGTCACTGCCTCTTCTCTGCCAGAGACGGTGGCTCTCCAGGGTCACACTCTGGGTCTTGCCACTGCTTTGGGCTTGTGATGGGAGCCAGGGCTTGTGCTCATGGATGCCATGGCCATGCTGGGGAGGGGAGGGGAGGAGGAGAGGGCAGGACAAAATGGTGACAGGAAGTGGCTGGTAGCTTCAGCCTCCACTGTCTAGGCACTCATTACCTCTCCACGAGATTTTGGAGGTTTGTGAGGGCACAGGGCTGGGTGGGTGCCCCACCATCCTGCTCCTGACAAGGGCTGTCCCTGCAAAGTTGAGCATGCAGCCCATCACCTGGCTATGGTCTGGCAGTGTCCTGCTGGGAGGGGACAGCTCTGGGCAGTGTCCCCTCAGTGCTGCCTGGCCCCTTGCACTAGGGTGGGCTTCAGCACCCTGGCGAGTGTCCAGCTAACCCCCACTCCCTGCAGGCCAGCCAGCTGGGGGTCTACAAGGCCTTTGTGGATAACTACAAAATCGCACTGGAAACAGCAGAGAAGTGCAGCCACAGCAACTACCAGTTCCAGAAGATCTCAGAGGTAAGCTGGGCTGGGGCTGTGCCAGGGGGACAGGGCTGCCATGGCTGGCTTGTCCCCGTGCAGGACACAGAACACTGTCCCCATGGCTGAGATGACCACATGTGCCCCATGGAGATGCCCTCCCTGCCCTGGGGATTCTAGGGGACCATCCCAGGGGCAGGGCCATCAGTGACTGTGCCAGGGTGTCCTGGCCTCTGGACCTCAAGCAAGGTCAGGTCGGGCTCAGCCCTTGCTGCTGATATTTCTGGGATGCTGGGGCAGCCCACACCTGTTCTCCCCATCCAGTGAGTGTGGGTGCTGGGTGCTGGGCACCTGTGGCTCATTTCCTGCTAGCTGCATCACCATGCCTGGCTCCCCTACTAGAAACAGGGACTTTTGTGGCCACAGCCCAGCTCCCCACTCCCCCTAGCCTCTCTGCTGCAGAGCTGTTCAGCTTGATGGGACCTCCTCCAGGCTGGGTGTCCTGCTCCGGGGTAGCCCATGGGTCCCCCACATCCCAGCTTGCTGCTCCTGCCCAGGCAGCATCCCATACAGTCCACACCTCCCACCCATACCCCTGTGTGCCCTCCAATGTGGCCGGGCTGGGTCCAGGAGGAGATATTGGGGTGCAGGAAGGCTGGAGGGGGACCCCATGACCTTGAGCAATGACCTTCCCCCCACCCCAGCCCCCCGTGGGCCACTCTGATGGGCCATTCCCTCCCCAGGAGCTGAAGGTGAAGGGCCCCAAGGACTCGAAGGAGAGCCACACGTCTGTCACCATGGAGGGTACGGCGGGCACGAGCATGGGGAGGGGGATGCAGCCTTTTGTCTGTGTGTGGGACCGACGCAGATGAATTACCGAGCTGCTCCCGTGAGCGCAGCCCTTTGTGTTCCTGTGTGCGGAGCTGGCGAGGAGGGGGGGGAGAAGACGTAGCTCTTTAGGATGCGGGGGGCGTGCAGCAGCCCCCCACCCCCTACCCACCCCCTTCTCCCCGCCCGCCGGCTGCGCCGAGAGCCGTGCTGAGGGCCGGTGCCGTGCCGTGCCGTGCCGCAGCCGGGCTGAGCTGCCGCGGGGAGGCAGAGATGGCTGCGTGGAGACGGGGCTGCCATGGAAATCCTCGTTGTTGTCCGGCTCTGCTGTAACTGCACCTACGGTGAGGCGAGGGGGGCGGCTCCGGATTCGGGTGCCGATGGGGAGCGATGCTGCGGGGATGCTGGCCCGGGGCTGGCTGTCCTTTCCAGGGGGTGGAGGCTGCATCGTGCTCTGCAGCCTGAAGTTGGGAACGTCTTTGTTCCAGGCTCTATTGAATCATCTTGGCTCCGGCACAAGCAGCCACGCGTTTGCCTGCCCCTCCGGGCAAGGGGCTTGTGCCGGCTGCAGGACAGCAAGGAGCTGGGGTGGGCGGGAGGATCCGTCTGCCTGGGCTGTTCCCCGGGAATGGTCCCCATTTCCTTGCTGGAGGCTGTGAGCATCGTGGGGCTGGAATGCTGGTTTTGCTGTGGCTGGGACAGGAGAGGCAGCGGGCATCTCTGCTTGCTGGTGCCTGGCCCATGCTGCCTGCGTGGGGGTCCCAGGCTGGCAGAACTGTTCCAGCGAGGAGCCCGGTGCTCCTCCCTTGTGCCGGGACAGCCCGGAGCTCCCTGGTGCTTTGCATGTGCCTGTAGTGATGGCAGCAGGGGGGTTCATCCTCCCTGTGGGTCTAAGGTGGGGCAAAAGGGGGGACACCCTGACTGCCCCCTCCATCCGAGAGCAGCGCTCTCACTGGCTGCTGCAGGGAGCAGGGCTCCTGTTTTACCTGCTGGCATGGAGTTGTGGGGGATGCAGCCTCTAGTTCAGGGTCCCTTGCACCCAGGGCTGGCTGGGGCAGGGGGATACGGGGTGTCCTGTGGGGTGACAGAGCCCAGTGAGGGCAGGGCAGGGACTTGACCCACCTCTAAGCCAAAAGGGAAACTTAAAAAGCTGCTGGGGGTGACAAGCACAGTGAGGTGGCAGTGCCAGCACTGTGCCCGGGGAAGGTCCTTCACCCCAGAGGGGTACATGCTGGCACAGTCATTCTGGGGACATCCTGCTGTCAGGGCAGAGCAGTGATCACAACCCGTGACCTGTGGTAGCAGAAGGGAGGAGGATATGGTGGCTGGGTCAGTGTTTCTGTCTGGGGGCAGGGACAGACCTTGCCAATGAGGGGATGTGGCTGGAACAGAGCATCATGTAGGAAACACCATGTGGCAGGTGTCTGGGTTTGTCACCCCAGCAGGGACCCTGCAGGCACCCACACTGCTGGCAGAACCCCTCTGGTGCAGCTCTGAAATCAAGGTGGCAGCTGCCAGCACTGGGCTCTGGGTTTCTCCTGCCACAGCCGGGCACGGGGTTTGGCAGTGAGCCTTGGCTCCCCACTGCTCTTGGCAGGAACGGGATGTGGGGCTGGCTCTGGCAGGTGACAGAGGGGCTGGGGGCCCAGCAGTGGGTGGCTGCTGATGCTTCCTCTCTCCCCACAGCTCTGCTGTACAAACCCATCGACCGAGTGACACGGAGCACCCTCGTTCTGCACGTGAGTGTGGTGCCCCTGTTGCTTCTGGGGACCTACAGCTATGGGAAACACTACTGGGGGGGCTCCAGGGTGGGTGCTGCAGGCAGGGCAGTGCCCTCAGGCCACTCACCTCTGCCTGTCCCCTTCTAGGACCTCCTCAAGCACACCCCAGCTGACCACCCTGACTACCCACTGCTCCAGGATGCCCTCCGCATCTCACAGAACTTCCTCTCCAGCATCAATGAGGACATTGACCCCCGGAGGACAGCGGTCACCACCCCCAAGGGGGAGGTGAGCCAGTGGGGTGGGCAGTGCCAGGCACAGGGTGAGGGCTGAGCCCTCTGCCAGCCCTTGGCTGGTGTCTCCACCCTGAGAAGCTCCATGGTGCTTGGCCAGGAGATGGAGGGTTTCTTCTAGATGCAGTCCTGGGTGCAAGGTTTGGGCTTTACCTGGTCCTTGCTGCTTGCTGGCGCCCTACTGAGTATATGGGACTCAAAATAGCACCTGGAGGACATGGACCTTCCCATGTTCCTGATGGCTGAGCCATGGAGAGGGACAGGAGCATCTGTCCCCTGCAGTTTGTTGGCCTTTGCTCCCTGCCTGCTCTCACCCCAGCCCTGCTGCCCTGCAGACCCGGCAGCTGATCAAGGATGGCTTCTTGGTGGAGCTGTCAGAGGGCTCGAGGAAGCTGCGGCATGTCTTCCTCTTCACCGATGTGCTGCTCTGTGCCAAGCTGAAGAAGACGGCGGTGGGGTAAGGAGGGCACTGGGCATGGAGGGGGAATGTGTCACAACCCCCCTGTCCTCCAGCGGGCTGGGGGACGTGCTGGGGAGGGGGTCAGGCATCACTCAGTGCCCATGTCCCTGCTGCAGGAAGCACCAGCAGTACGACTGCAAGTGGTATGTGCCCCTGGCCGACCTGGTGTTCCCCTCACCGGAGGAATCAGAGCACTGCCCACAGGTCCACGTCATCCCCGACCACGAGCTGGAGGACATGAAGATGAAGATCTCGGCCATCAAAAGCGAGGTGCAGAAGGAGGTGAGAGGAGGGTGTGGGTGGTCAGGGAGGACGAAGGACCTGCTGGCAGGGTGGGTGCCTTCCTCTGTGTCAGGGATTGGACACTGGGGCTGGGAACACCTGTGGAAGCTCCTGTCTGCTACCCATCTGCAGAAAGCCAACAAGGGGCAGAGCAGGGCCATTGAGCGCCTCAAGAAGAAGATGTTTGAGAATGAATTCTGGCTGCTCCTCAACTCGCCTGCCATCCCCTTCCGCATCCACAACCGCAACGGGAAGGTGAGGAGGGTGGGTGGGGGGCCGGGCTCAGCCCTGCCTGCCCACAGCCTGCTCCATCACCCTCTCTCTTGCAGAGCTACCTCTTCCTGCTGTCCTCTGACTACGAGAGGTCTGAGTGGAGGGAGGCCATTCAGAAACTGCAGAAAAAGGGTAAGTTTGGGGCTGCTGAGGCTCTCGTGGGGCTCCTGGGACCACCAGGAGGTCCCACAGGATCACAGCCTGCTGCTCTCTGGTCCCCACAGCCAGCTCTGGCTGTGTCCTTCTGAAGCTCCTCTCCTGTCCTCTCCCAGATCTCCAGGCCTTTGTCCTGAGCTCGGTGGAGCTGCAAGTGCTCACGGGATCCTGCTTCAAGCTACGAACCGTCCACAACATCCCGGTCACCAGCAATAAGGACGGTGAGTATCAGCTGGCTGGCGGGTCCCTCTTTGCCTCCGGAAGATACCGGGGAGGAGCTATGGGGTCCCTCGGCTGGAGCAGGGTCCCTGCTCGGGGATCCTGGCTGTGCAGGGGACAGCTACCCACCAGGTGGCACTGCCGGAGCAGAGTCGGGCTCCCAGGCAGAGCAGTCCCGGCTGAAACATGGGGGCCACTTCTGGGGTCTGTCCAGCACCCCCCATGGGCTGGGCAGGACCAGGGTGTCCCCAGGGCAAGACCCAGCCAGTCCTACTGGGAAACTTCCCCAGGACTCCAGCAGCAGGAGGGCTGGGATGTCCAGTAGAGATGATCAGAAGTGAGGGGTGCATGTCCTCTTCCAGACCTTAAGGACGGTCCTCCAGGGGTTGGGGACGCTGGGGTGTCACCTCAGGCACCTAGTGCTCACTGCCTGGGGGACAGCCAGCCTGCACTCTGACCACTGGGGTGCAGGAAGTGGCAGCTGAGCCCTGACACAGTGTCTGCTCTCCCCACCACAGATGACGAGTCCCCTGGGCTCTACGGGTTCCTGCACGTCATTGTCCACTCCGCCAAGGGCTTCAAGCAGTCTGCCAGTAAGTGTGGGTGCCCACCCTTGCTGGGAGGGTCCAGTGTGGCTGGAAGATCTGGGGTCCAGCATGTGGCTCAGCTCTGCCAACAGTGGTCCCCCTGGGAACTGGTGGAGATGTTTCTTGGGTGCTGAGCTGGTGTCTGCTCCTCCAGACCTTTACTGCACACTGGAGGTGGACTCCTTCGGCTACTTTGTCAGCAAAGCCAAGACCAGGGTTTTCCGGGACACCACCGAGCCACAGTGGAATGAGGTGAGAGGAGGGTGACACGCAGAAAGGGGACCTTTCCCCTCCTTTGCCCTTTCAGCCCCAGTTTTGAAGCTCTTCTGGGGTGCTGGGCCTGAGCCACCACCCTCTCTGCTCCCCAGGAGTTCGAGATCGAGCTGGAGGGCTCCCAGTCCCTGCGCATCCTCTGCTACGAGAAGTGCTATGACAAGACGAAGCTTAACAAGGACAACAATGAAATCGTGGACAAGATCATGGGCAAGGGTCAGATCCAGGTATGCGCTGGGGCTTTTGGGCATCTTCTCACCCAGTGTTGGACCTCTTGGAGCTGGGAAAGGCAGGCGAATAGGCTGGCTGGGCTGGAAGGATTTCCATCCTGCCCGCCCCTTGTGCTGCAGCCCCTGGGGGGCTGTGGGGAGGGCATCAGCACCTGCCCCAGGGAGGGCTCTGGGTGTGCAGCCCACTGCTGCTCCCTGCCAGCCGTGGCTGTCCCCTTCTGCCACCATCTGCCTCTCCTGTGCCTCCATCAGCTGCTGTTATGGTAACGGGGGTTTCCAGGGCAACAGCTGAGCTGCCTCTGATTGGCGGTTGCCAGGGAGGATGGAGGCCTGGGCTGCCCTGAGATGCTCCCAGGTGAGTAGGACTGGGAAGATTTGGGGGGGGGGCCAGTCAGCCCCCATACCCCACATTTCCCCAGCACCCACCTTGTCCAGGCTGCTGGGAGGCCCAGGGCAGTGGGGACAGTTTGGGATGGGGTTGTCCCTGTGTTTTTCCTGGGGGGACCCCCAGTCTGGCTGCCTCCCCACCTTGTGCTGGGGACAGTGTCACGCCTGAGACACAGCCCTTGACCCAAGGCCACTTCAAAGGGCCCAGCACGGCTGCCTGCACCGTGGGAAAGCAGCTGAGGGCAGGTCCCTGGGGAGCGGGGAGCAGCACGGAAATGCTGCTGGGAAGGGGACACTTTGGATGGATGGCACTGCACCTGGCACGGGATGGGAGATGGGGGCTCGGCTTTGCCAGCAGTTTGTTCATACCTGAAATCACCCTTCTGCTGCCCTCTCCCCCCCAAGGAAGCGGCGGCGGGGGGGGGGGGGGGAGGGTGGCATTGGGCCAAGCAGGAGGGCTGGGGCAGGCAAGGGGCTCGATGTCCCGCGGGGATCAGCCCAGCTGTGCTCTCGGAAATAGCCTGGGTCAACAAACATGAGTCATGCTGGGAGACACGGGGGTTGGGACGGGGACAGCACAGCATGTCCCCGCCGTGTGAAAGTTGTGGGGGAAGAAAGGGAGGGAGAGAAGGCCCTGGGGCTGCTTATTCCAAGGAGGACCTGGCTGGACAGAGCCGTGTCAGGGCTGGGGCTGTCCTGCTGTCACCCAAAGCCACAGCTCAACCCTTGTCCTGGGAGTGGGGTGGGTGATGGGGCAGGGGTGCGGCAGCATGGCTATGGGCAGGACAGGCAGGACTGCTCATGAGGCTGTGGGCAGGCCCCAGCACTGCCCCTTGCCCTCTGGTGTGAGCTGTTTGGGCAGAGCAGAGATGGTGCCCTGGATGGTCCATACCGTGGCTGGTCCTTGGGCTCATTGTGGGCTGCTGCTGGTTCCAGTTAGCAGCAGGAGTGGGAGGCATGGAGCACTGGCATCAGCAGCTTGGGCAAAGGCCTGTGGTGTGTGTGGGGCTGTTAGGATGGCTGAAATCCCCCCGCAGCAGCCCTGTGCCCGCTGCCAAGCTCTAATCTGACAGCTCAGGCACGTGCGTCAGTCACCAAAGCAGCTTAGTGGCATCAGGGAGCAGGTCAGTGTGTGAGGAGGATGCTGCAGCCCCTCTGTGGGGAGCAGCAGGGGCTCTGAGGTTGTGGAGGTGCTATGGATGGGTGTCATGTCCTGCTGGCACAGAGGACATGGCTGTGTCCATGGAGGGGCTGGGGTTGGCATCAGCCTCCCTCGAGCATCCTGGCAATGAGCTCTGAGGGTTCTGCAGCATGGTGAGCATTGGACCTGGACCCCAAGCCCTGTCTCCGTGGCTAGCAGAGGGTGGGCACCTGTGCCAGGTGTGCCCAGGTGGCCTGCTTGGTGGGTAGGAAGGTGCATCTGATCGTGGGGACTGCTCCACTGTGGCTTCTAGTTGGAGTTAACCCTGTTTTGTTGTTAAACTTGTTTTGCATGTGGTTGCCAATGCTGGGAAGTACCATGGTTGGGGCAGAGGTGCTGTGGGTGGCTCATGTCCCCAGTACTGCAGTCCTGCTCGGAGCTGTCCCAGCAGCTGGGCTGTGTCCAGTGTGTGCTGGCAGAGGTGACTGGTGCTGTCATGGGGTGGCAGATGGATGTTGAGGGTGGGCAGAGCAGGCTGCGAGGGCTTGTGCCCACACTGCAGAGGGGAGAGGCTGGATCTGGCCCCCATGCCCTGGAACTGGCAAGGAGATGAGCAGTGGGTGCATGAAGGGGGTGATGGGGCGGGATGGAGCAGCCCCTTCCTCAGCTCCTGTTTGATGCACAGGGACGATGTGGCTGTTGAAGTCGAGCCTGTGTTGTCATGGGCACGGTGCCTGCTGTACCCGCAGGGAATAGCTGCCTGGTGGAGGGAGGCTCTGGAAGGGGCGATTTGTGGTCCTGGGGCTCCCCGGACCTCGAAGGAACCATAGAGTGACCCATGTGGACTCAGGGGGCTGCTGAGGGCTGGACTAGGGCCAGCACAAGTCCCCTTCAAGCCTGCACCTTCCTGCCTGTCAGGAGAAGCAGCAGGCAGGGACCCTCCCAGAGCATCCCATCCCCTTGCCCCACCGCATCACCCCTTGGCAGTGGGGCTGAGGGGGCATGGGGTGGTCCCCGCCTGTCCCTAGGCTTGACAGGAGACCCCAAAAATCCCATCCTTGTGCCCCTTGCTGAGACTGGGAGATCCAGCCTGGCTCCTCCGGTGAGCCTGGAATGCTGCCGACAACGGAACGGCAGCGATGGCTCCGCAGCTGCCGCTGGGAAGCGGATAATGGATAACAGTGGATAACGGCAGATAACAGTGGAGATAAGGGTGGGGGGCGGGGAGGCCGGGCAGCCCCTCCAGCGTTCCCGAGCGGCGGCAGAGAGAGAGTTAATCGCGTGGGGGCCGCCGGGGGGGGGGCTGCCTTTGAGTCACTTCCTCGCAGGGGGAGGGAGGGAGGGAGGGAGGCTTTTGGGGCTGCCGAGCTGCCTCTCCGGCTGGCTCACACCCTGAAGATGAGCCCTGCCCGCTCGTCTCCCTGCCGCCCCAGCCGGGCTCCCCTCGCTGGCCCCCGCTGACCTCCTGCCCAAAGCAGAAGGAATGTGGGTGCTGTCCTAACCCAGCCCCGGACACCCTCGACTCGCCTGCCCGGAGCCAAAGTGGTTGTGGAGATGACAGAGGTGCTGGTGGAGCCGGATGGCAGCCCCGGGCCCGTGGGCGAGCGGCCGGAGTGTGGCGTGGAGGAGCCCGAGGGGAAACGTCCCCCCCAACACGGGCGCCCGCCTCTGGGGCAGGGTGCGCAGCAAGCTGCTCCGGCAGAAGGTGCCTCTTGGGGTGCAGGGCGGGGGGACATCATGGTGGTGGGCTCTGCGATGGCTTTGCTGGGTGCTGCCATGTTGTGGCTTTTTGGCTGGTGACTTTGTGGGCTGGGGGGCTCTGGTATGGGCGGGCTGTATTGCTTGTGGGGAGAGGGCTGTGGAGTCCGTGCACAGACCAGGGGGGGCTGTTCAGGTGCTTTGGGAGCTCTTAGAAGCAGTTAGTTGCCTGTGAAGTGCTTGTTTCTACCTTCCCTTCCCTCTGCGTACTGGGGCGTTGGGGGGACTGAGCCATTTGCACTGGGGAGTCCTGCAGATGGGGGGGTGGGGAGCCCCTCTGCCTGGCACTGGGGCTTGCCCAGGAGGCAGCAATGCTTGTGAGCTGGCTGGAGCCAGGTTTCTGGGATGCTGCAGCACTCCCTCTTGCAACCCCCACACCCTGGGTCCGTCCAGGCTTCCCCAGCTTGCAGCCATGTCACAGCCACATCAGCCAGCGCTGCCCATCTTTGTGGCAGGACGGAGGGCAACAGAGGTGACAAGGGAGGAGGGGGACAGCAGCATCGCAGGCTGTCTCAGAGCCCCTGCGATCCTATGGGGGGCTCTTGGGGTTTCACTCTGCAGGGTCCCCATGTATGGGGAGCTGCTGGCTCAGGGCTCGGCTGTGGCTGTGGGCGGGAGGTGCCTGGGTCCGTGGCGGTTCGTTTCGGCAGCGGCGGGGCCGAGGTTTGCTCGGCGGGGCCGCCTGTGACGCAGCGGCATTAACCTCGATTCTGTGCCGCCGCCACTGCTCCCGCAGAGGGGATTAAGGGGCAGCAGAGGCTGTGCGGGGAGGCTGCTGCTGTTGCTGGGTCAAAACATGAGGGGGTTTAATTTCCCAGCCCCATGTGCCCCCATTGTGGCTGCTGGCTTCCCTGCCTGCTGTTGACTGGGAGCACTGGGGCTGCACGGGCAGAACGTCTCCCTGGTGGGGCTGTGCATGGTCCCAGTGTGCCGTGGGTGCCTGCTGCTTCTTGTGTCACTCTCAGACAGGACTGTGAATTGCTGGTTTTTTTGGGGCTGTGCTTTGCCACTAGCATTGCTGGTGCAGGGGCTGTTCTGCCCCCATGGAGCCACTCAGGGATCTCCTGGTCCCTGGGGAGGGAGCTGGGGGGTCTCATAGGGTCATCTACTTGCCGGCACCAGGGAAACCACCAGAGACCAGGCTGGGGTGTCCATGAGTGCTGCTCTGATGGAAAGCTACCCTGGTTGTAGCAGGTCCCCTAGGATCCCGCTCCCCAGGGCTGTGGTGGAGATGGCCTCACCAGCTGAGTCACCAGTTTGCTCCTGATGGCTTCATCCCAGGCTGATGGCTGGGTGACCTCATAGGCGTGAGGCACGAGGAAGGGACATGCCCAGCCTGCCAGCCCCTGCCCTGCTGCAGCATCCTGGTGCTTGGGGCCCTGGAGAGATGCCATGGAGGTTTGGAGCCATCCCAGCTCCTCACCTGGGAGCCTTGGGGACCTGGTGCTGCCTGAGTCTGTCTTGGCTGCTGCTGCCCACGCTGGAGCTGTATCCATGGTGCCTGGCCCAGAGGTGTCTTGAGGACAAAATCTCAGGATGTGGCCTCATCCCCTGGAGTCCAGAGACAAGCTGCAGGCAGGGCTGCAGGGGATAATCCCCAGCAGGATGGGGGGGGTCCCCCTGCCACAGAGCCTCCCCAGGATGCACAAAGCACTGTGGGGCTGCTGGGATGCTCATCACCTGCCGTGCTGCTGCCTTCTCTGCAACTTGGGGCCTCGTCCTACAAGCACCTTTGGATAATCTGGGAAAACATGATGACAGCACATCCCTGTGGCCAGAGCAGGGGGTGTTTCACCTCACCATGGATGAGAGTGGCACTGCAGCAGATGCTGGCCTGGGCATGGATACCACCACTGCTGGGAGTCCCTGTGGATGCAGGAAGGAGCAGCCTGGAGAGGTGCTGGTGACCTGGCTGAGCAGTTTCCCTGGGCACAGGCCATTGTTTGAAGCTGGCTGATCTACAAAAGAGGAGCTGATATCTGGATCAGCAATGTGTCACTTGTGCCATCCTGCACAGTGCTGGCATGGAGGTGTTCTCTGGGGCTTCCAGGCCAGCAATTCCCCATTGGCTCAGGGTGGTCCTGCATCCTGCGGGAGCTAGGCAGCTCCCTTTGGAGGAGAAGGGGATGGTGGTGGTAGCTGAGATGGTGTGTTTGCCAGCACTGTGTGGGCAGGAGCTGCCTCTGTGGGTGGCTGCTCCCATCCATCCTCCCACACCTGGAGATGAAGTGTCTGCTGTGGCTTTGCTTCCTGCGGGCAGCATGGCAGTGCTGCCTGCTGCGTGGGGTGCCAGTGGGCAGGGCTGGGGGCACTGTGGCCACGACACGGCCAGTGGCCTTGTGGGTGCATGGGGACCTGCTCAGGCTGGTGGCACCAGCTGAACTAGCCCAAATTCGGGGCCATGATGGCAGCTGCAGGGAGCTGGATGGGGACTGCAGGGAGCTGGATGGGGACACTTCTGCCCGACCCTGGGCAAGCGGCTGCAGGGAGGCAGTGTGCTTGGGGTAAGGTCCATGGTGCTGGCAGCAGCCAACCTGGCTTTTATTAAAGCTTTCTTCAGAACCCTACTAAAGCCCTTCCAGATGTGAGCTGCCAGGGCCGTCAGAGCCGGGGGGACCCAGGGGACGGGGATGGGGAAGGCATATGTGGTGGTTGCAATTAAACCCGTGCTGCAGAGGGGGGAGGCACACAGCTCCCGACCTGCCTGGGGGGTGAAGGGCTTTGCTGCCACTGCCTAGGGCTCACAGGGTTGGACACCACCATGAGGGACCAGGGAAAAGAGATGAAATTCCCATGGGACAGGCAGTGTTGGGTTGGTGTTGGCTGTGGTGGATGCACGGCAGCACCGTGGAGGGATCTGGCACCGAGGGGAACATGGGGGGAGGTGGAACAGCAGGGTTGGGGTTGGCAGCGATCTGGCTGCAGCCTCGTGATCCTGGTGTCCAAACCTGCTGCAGGGCCCCACGAGAGCCCAGGGCAGCTGCAGCCTTCCTCCTCCTCCTCCCCCCACAGCTATTCCCAGCAGCTGCAGGGCTGGATGGAAGGAAGCAGCATGGCACTCGCCGGGCTCTCCTGTGTGCTGGGCTGGAGCCCAGGGAGAGCTCCATGTCAGGAGCCATTCCAGGACAGCCTGGGCTGACCTGGAGACTTGCAACATTTTGGGCCATGCTGGAGAGGACAGGTTTTCCTGTGGCACCATGTTGCTGAGGAGCTGCTCGGGCTCACCATGACATGGATGGGCGTGGGGTGACGCCGTGGTGCTGGGTCTGTGCTGAGAACTAGAGCAGCTGAAGCCTGGCCTCAGGAATGTTGGGTCTTGGTGTGTAAGAAGGGACATGAGGGACCCCAGGGTCCCCCCCCATCATGATGTTCGGTGGCTTCCACTGGCAGCCAGAGGCTGGGGCAGGGGAACAGCAACTTTGTGGCTGGAGCAGCAGCTCTGGACATCTTGGCAGTCGCCTGGAGCATCTCCCAACCCAGCAGCTGTAGGAAACTCCCATGTCCTTGAGGAGTGACCCTGCGCTCTTGGCACGAGCTCCCTTGGCAGCTGCACACACGTGGCCTTGGGAGCCCCCACCAGCCCCTGCCAGCTCCTGCATCCCATCCCCTTCCCCGAGGGGACATCAGTGTTGGGCTCTGCCCCACTGCCTGCCCTGTGCATTACAGGGATCGATGGGGCTGGATCGATACCACTAGCTGGGGACTGAAAAACCCTGAAAGGCAACGGCGCCTGCCTCTTCCCAGCCCTGGGGCCTGGCATCCACCACAGCGTGTGCCGGGGCCTTGGGAACACCGGCACCTCGCCGCAGCGGCCAGGCGCCCGGGCAGCCCCACTGAGTCCCCTGCTAGCCCCAAAGCCAGAAATAGCAGAGCCCGTCATTCCCAGGGGTTATAAATAGCCTTGGCTATGGGGAGATGTTGTTTTTCTGCACGGAAAACGCTGCCCTAGTTCTGTTTCATCAATCTGCTGCCAGAAATAATCCTGATTTCTTGGAAATTTCACACTGCTTGGGTGTGGGTCAAAACGCTGCCTCGTGCGGGCTCAGGGGGGAACCGGGTGGGGAGGCTGAGCCCACCCAGCTTTGGGGCATGGCCAGAGTAGCCCCAGACCTTCTTCCCCTCTCCATCCTCCTGCCATGGGCTGCACATTGCCAGGGAAGAGCATGTCCCATGCCCAATATCATCAGCAGGCTCTGGGGGCCACTGGGCTGGGGTGGCAGCAGGGCTGGTACAGGGCTGTGTCCCCATGGAGCTCACACCACTTCTCTCCCCACAGCTGGACCCTCAGGCCGTGCAGACGAAGAACTGGCACATGGATGTGATTGAGATGAACGGGGTAAGTGGGGCCATGGGGACTCACAGCCCCTCACTTTGATGGCAGCCCCTTCCCCAGGGTTGTGCCGTGCCCTCCTGCCTCACGGAGGTGACTGGTCAGGGCTGAGGTGCGGGGACTCACCCCCCTGTTTCCTGCAGATCAAGGTGGAGTTCTCCATGAAGTTCACGAGTAGAGACATGAGCCTGAAGAGAACCCCGTCCAAAAAGCAGACAGGTGTCTTTGGGGTCAAAATCAGCGTTGTGACAAAGTACGTGTGTGTGTGGGGGTGCTGATCTGCTGTGGTCCCTGTGGGTGTGGGGCTGGGGGACTCAGGACCTGCTGTGTCCTTGCACCACGTCTCTTTGCTCCCACCAACAAACAAAGAGCTCGGGTTCTGATCTCTGCTGGGGACTTTCCTGTTCCTTTGCCAGCCCCATTCTGCCCACCCAGTGTGCCCATCCTGCCCCTGGGTCTGCAGGGCTGGGCTGGCAGCTGTGGGGTCCCTCAGGAATCTTTGCTCATGGCTCCGTTTTCTGAGCCAGGCGTGAGCGCTCCAAGGTGCCTTACATCGTGCGCCAGTGTGTCGAGGAGGTGGAGAAGAGGGGCATCGAAGAGGTCGGCATCTACAGGATCTCTGGTGTGGCCACTGACATTCAGGCATTGAAAGCTGTCTTTGATGCAAGTGAGTGTCCTGGGGGATGGCCACCCTTTGGAACATGCTACCCTGGGAGGGTTTGCAGGCACCGAGACCCCCCCTGGACCCCTGCCCTGCAAGCTCGGGGTCTGGTTATTGCACTGCATGTGTACAAAATGTACCAGTGCACCCAGGAAGGGGCTGGAGGTGGGGAGTAGGGTGTAGCTGGAAAAGCAAATGCCCAGAGGTCCCAGCCTTTTTTGTGCCTTGGTGTCTCTGAGCTGCCTCCATGCCTGGCTGGCTCCTGGGAGACACTGACTCAGGGCAACGTTGCAAATGGATTTGCAAATTGTTCCGCATCCTGCTGCCCAGCCAGGCGGGAACAGCTCAGCTCTTCCCAGCCCCAGCCTGGCTAAACGGGGTCATGAACCCAGCAGTGCTGTCCCTTCCCTCTGGCCAGCAGCCTGCCCGGGTAGCTGGGGTGATGCGGGGGGTTGAGACCCGGGGGGGGTGGAGGCCATCACGTGTGGATGCTCTCTGGACAGATAACAAGGACATCCTCGTCATGCTGAGTGACATGGACATCAACGCCATCGCTGGCACGCTGAAGCTGTACTTCCGTGAGCTGCCTGAGCCCCTCCTCACTGACAGACTCTACCCCGCCTTCATGGAGGGGATTGGTAAGGGCCTGGGGAGGGGGATGGGGTCGGTGCCCAAGCTTGGCTCTGGGACAGGAAATTTCCATGGGTCCTTCCCTTCTCAGCCCACTCAGTCCTGGCTGTCCGTGCTGGCTCCAGGCATGCTTGGGGCTCATTGTGCTGGTCCCCAAGGTGCCATCAGATCCCTGTAGGGCAGGGTTGGCCACTTGTGCACCGGCTGCAGGCAGGTCTGGCCATGGTGGGTCCCACTGCTGCACGAGATGTCACCAGCCCCTGTCCTGAGCCTGCTCCCTCCTTGTCTTCAGCCCTCTCAGATCCTGCTGCCAAGGAGAATTGCATGATGCACCTTCTCCGCTCGCTGCCTGACCCCAACCTCATCACCTTCCTCTTCCTGCTGGAGCACTTGAAAAGGTAATGGCTCAGTTTGCAGCTCCCACAGGCTGTCCGGCACAGGCAGGAAGTGCAGGATGGGTCTGTGGTGTCACTTTGCCATGAAGATGGGATGTCAGCAGAGTTAGAGCCACTGTCATCTTCCCGTGGTGCCTGCATGGCTGCTGATGCAGGTCAGCTCTGCAGAGAGCTCATGTCCTCCAGCAAGGTGCAGCCCTTGGCTGCCACAGGCCATGTGCAGCTGATGGACGAGTGCTCCATGGGGAGCAGCTGGCCTTGGCACAGAGCAGGGAATCAACTGGGAGCTCTGCAGTGTCCCTCTTAGTGGGAAAAACTGAGCGCTGCATCCCTTCCTGCCAGGCCAGCAGTAGCCCCTGCAAAACAAGGTGCAGTAACCCCTGTAACGTGCCTGCCATGGGTGACCAAGACCCAGACACTCAGGTCTGTGGACACGTCCCAAAGCTGCAGGTGACACCCTGTGTTGCTCATCCCAGGGCAAGTGCAGCAATGTGTGGTTTGCTGGGCTGTATCTTGGCCCAGATGAAGCACATCTGAACCTGGGGAGGGGCAGTTCTGGGGCTTGCTGGGGAGCCCAAAACTAGTGGAGGGCACATGGCTGTGTTGCAGCATGCAGAGCCTGGCCAGAGCTGGCCACGAGTTTGGGACCGGGGCTCTCGGCTCATGTTACTTGCATCATGAAGGAATTTTTTTTTTCTCTGGTTTGGCTAAAACCAAACAGAAAAAGTGATTGATGCTGGGGGCTGGGGAAGGAAAAAATCCATTTCTATCCTGAGAACCGGGCACATCCAGTTCCCACATCTGCTCCCCTGGCTGGGGCTCAACCGTGCAGCCTGTGCTGGGGAGCACGGCTGCCTCCTAACATGGCAATGTTGTGGCCCTGGTTCCCTTGGTACAGGCTGGCCGGGGTCCCACGGGGTCGGTGGGGTATGGAGCCCTGGGGGGGGTGGGTGCAGAGCTCCCCATGCCCTGCCTGGGGCTCAGGAGGGGTGGAGGCCCTGGAGCACATAAGCAAGCAAGGGCTTGGTTGCTGCCACATCACACCCAGGGCTCCCAGCCAGGCCCAGAGGCTCCAGCAGAGGCCATAAAGGGGGCAGAGCTTCCTGCCCTGCACCTGGGTTTGCTGGGAGCAGTGAAGGGCAGTGGCAAGCTGGAGTTGCCCTGCCAGGATGGGGAGACCAGCACTAGCCCCCCCATATCACCCCATGGTTGCCCTGTACTGGGAGAACAGCATTAGGGGCTCACACTCCCTCTCTCCCTGTACCCCTCAGGGTAGCCGAAAAGGAGCCTATCAACAAAATGTCTCTCCACAACCTGGCCACAGTCTTTGGACCGACGCTGCTGAGACCCTCAGAGGGGGAGAGCAAGGCACACCTCACCCTGGCCTCTGACATCTGGTCCCACGATGTGATGGCCCAGGTAAGCACTGTGCTGGCAGCATGGGGCTGCAGCCTGCACCAGCACCCCTGGGGTGGGGAGCAGAGGGGTTTACCTGCCTGTCTGGGTAGATTTGTCATTCTTTGCTGGATATGGCTGTACAGGGACAAGCTGGGAGGTGGTAGCTCAGCCCCTTTCTGACCTAACACCCCCCATTTGCCTGCTACAGGTCCAGGTCCTTCTCTACTACCTGCAGCATCCTCCCATCTCCTTCACCGAGCTGAAACGCAACACACTTTACTTCTCCACGGACGTGTAGCTGGCAGGGAGAAGGCACCAGCTGCAAACACTCCCAGATCCCTGCTGGGGGACATAGACTGGATTGCAGCCCCCCAGGGAGACCAGCCCAGACCCAGGATGGTGCCACCTGCAGCTCCTGTACAATCGTGTACCAGTGGCCCGGTCCCTCCCAGGCACCGTGCCTCTCTGTAAAGTAGTCGTGTCTTATGTCCCTTCTTGTGTTCAAGAATTGTTTTTATGTATATTTGTTAAACAGAAGAGGTAGTGACTGACAAGGGCTGTGGACACAGGCTTCCCCCTTGGCTAGTTTTCTCCTGGACTCCTTTCTTCCCGCTCACTCCTACCAGGCACCCCTCATCTCGCCCAGCTCAAAGCCTGCAGTGTCCCACGAGTGCCTGTTTTGCTGCCCGGCTCCCCTGCCCCACGCCTGCATGTGCAGCACCAGCTTGCTTCAGAGGCTGGGAGCTTACGGGCTTCCCTCCCCGGTGATGGTGACGACCAGCTCTGCTTTGGCTTGCTGCCTGCGCCAACCTTGGACCCCGTGCCTGGACCCTGCTCTGGCCCGAGCAAACCTGCGACCACGAGAGCAGAGGAGCAGGGTGCTGCTTCCTCCTCGCCACGTCTCTTCTGGGTGCTTTCAGGCCAGTCCCCTCTTGCAGCCCTTGCCCTGTGCTTTGCCTGTGTGCATGTAGCATGGCGGTGACTTCCCTCGCTGTATCTCACCTCCAAGTAGTGTTTTGGGGTAACTCATCACACGAGGCTGGAGCGAGAGGTGCTGTGCTGGTCTCGATCCGCGGCAGGCTGGAGGGACGGCCTCTGGCACCGACAGGGTCCCATCAGGGCAGGTGGATCCCACTGTTTGCCCCACACGCCCTGGCAGACGGGGAGCAGGGTCCCTGCTGTTTCCACACACCCATAGCAAGGCACTGCAAGAGCTGCCAACACTGGCTGTGCCCTGTGACAGAGCCTGCCAGGGCACCAGCATTCCCACTGTGGCCACAAAAACAGGGAGGGGTGGTTGTTTTTTTTTTCCCCTCCTTGGCCTTCCTCACGGCCCCGGACACCAGGCAAACGGCAGCACATGGCCCTGCCTTGGTGCTATCCCGGTTGCCAGGGGCGAGTGCTCTGTGGCAGCCCGACAGTCACCCAGCCTGGAAGGCAGTGCAGAGGGACAGGAGGAGGAAATCCTTCATGGCCCTCGCTACCGAAGGGCTTCGTTTGCTCTTTCTCACAAAGCAGCTGCTGCGGCTGTAGCCGTGCCCAGCCAGCTCAGGTCCATTTTAGTCAGTGGATCTGTTCTTGGCCCTCAGGCTGATGGCTGGAGCTGTCATGCCACAACCCAAGGCAGCACGGCCACATTGCCTGTGCTCCCTGCCAGGCTGAGCTCCGGCTGCTCCAGTGCCTGCTTCCCGTTATGTCCCCCACCCTCCCACACTCACAGGTAGGTGCTGGTACCTGTTGGGACACGAAACCTTTCGCTCTGTGAGCCGAGTCCATGTTCCTGTGGGAAAAGTCCCCTCCCCGATTGCGTTGGCCCTGTGCTCTCCTGTGCCAAATGGAGATGGATGAGAAGTGACCAAGCATATCCCTGCCAACAGCAGCCTTGCCTTTACCCTCCTGACTAACAAGACTGTTCCAGGTAGAGCCCGGCCACCTGCCACTGATGCACCAGGTATGTCCTAAGCCCACCTCCCCAGGGAAGGCAGCACCTGCCAGCCCCCTACCAGCAAAGTAACTAAAGGAGGGGGGGTCTTCCAGTCCCCCTCCAAAGGGCTCACACTCCAGACCCTGCTCCTCTTGACTATCAGCTAGACAGAAGGGAAACAGCATTGCGGAAAATAACCAGGCATCTGTCTTGGCCCTGGACCCAGTAAGGAGGCTGAGGTTTAGATCTGACTGCACAACGGATCCCTGTGTGTGTCTGATTTGTTACATGTGTCCAAGACTCTGTCCACGATACTGTCATTCCAGATGGAGACTCTGTACTGCCAAATCTGCCCCCCGTGCAACAGTGGCTGGAGGCCTGGTCCACACAGCCCCAGCACAACAGGCTGAGGCTGTCACCCTGACTGGCTTTTGCTTGACCCTACAGGAAGGAAAAAAAAAAAAGGGGGGTGGATGGACTGTTGCAGCTACAGGTAGAATAGAACTGCTAATTAATATTTGACTTTCAAAAGTTGTTAAGGATATATTTTTGTTTGTGTTCTGTTTCATTTTCTGTAGATTATAAACTTTAAATGGCTGTAAACCATGTGAGGAGAAAAAAAAAGTTAATAAAAATGCAAAGCCCCAACATTTGCACAAAAGGAGCCCCACAGTGTTGGTGTTTGCACTAACTGATCACCTTGCCATCACAGCTTCTTCTCTTTCTGTCATGGAAAGCTTGCTAGTTGCACTTCAAGCCAGTGGTACAAGCACAGGCATTGTGCCAGGCAATCTTTTAAAAGACATCTTATGGTTTAGGCTACAGCCTTGTATTTCAGTACATTCTGGAGGGAGAAAACATGGACTGTCTGGAGCCAGCCTGTTTAATCAACCCAAAATTACTCAAGCTTACAGTTCAGCTGACTTGCACAGCTCCTGGCCTGAGGACACTGACCAGGCACAGAGAGAGACATCAGGCGATCTGGAAACCTCATCTGATCGATCACATGGTGCTTTCTCCCTACTTCTTCCCACGTGGGAATGGGAGACAACATGCCTCCAAACTGACCACCATATCAGCCAAAGCACCCTGCTTGTGTTGCTATTCCAGGTAAGCCAGGGCTGCCACTATTCTGGGATGTCAAACTGTGGATGCAAAGGACGGGAACTGGATGGGAGAACCCCTATTAGGTGTGTGCACTCTATCTGACATCCTGCTGTCTCAGAAAAATGGGGGGGGGCAGGTGTTTTCCCTTGCAGAGTGGCTCAGTGAAGGTTAAAACTCAGCCCTAAACTATTCTGAGTATAAAAATTACCCCCTGAGGTCTAAGAACAGAGCTTGGTTAGAAGAGCAAGAGGTCCAATATGGATGCAAATAAAAAAGGGAGCAGCTCCTTGAACTAATCAACAGACGTTTTGACATTGGTACCAATGTTCTGCAGAACTAACACTTCAGTTTTCACAGTGAGAGACTGGGGCACTCCAAGGTGGTACTGGGACATGGTGGGAAACTGACTGGGTGCTAAGTGAATAATACCCAGTTATCTAACAGTGGTTTATTCTCACAACTCTGCCTTCTAGTCTCACTATCAAACTGCTGGAACTAATGGTGTGAGCCTGTGGCAGTTAAAGCAGTAGCAAGATCATCTGTACTCCTGCAGTGAGGTTAAATCAGGCTAGCCAAGTGGCTACAGTAATTATACTTCTGCTACAACCTCTTTTTTTCCCCTTAAACTGTTTTGTTCATCTGCCAGTAACCACATGGTTCTAAGGCTAAGGATTCTTTTTTTTGCTTTTCCCTTTAAGACATGGTAAAGAAATCTGGTTCTCATCTCTGTACTTGAAATAAGACAAATTGCACAGATGGTGGTTTGTCTTCAGCTGGTATTTTAAGAAAAGCTTGGAACAAACTTATTTCTTCACAGGATCTTACCTCTCCCCAACAGAGTAGCAAGCTGCAAGCTGTCAACTGTTAAACACTTGCAGCACGTTCAAACTCCACGGTAACCTAAATCACTGCATTTCTTTTTGAAGCCTGTCCTCCTGCCTCTTTTGATGCTAGCAACAGTCTTAATCAAAATCAGACCAAAAGGATTGAAAAAAAACGGGGAGTCCAGGCTTGTTTCCTGGAAACTGACAGTCAGCTGATCCCTCCTGGAGATACTGCTCATTGTGCCTGGCTGCGTCCTCCCGCAGTCTGCCTGAAGCAGCACGCCAGGGCTCGGAGCCAGATGGTTGTTAGTCATTCAGGAAAAGCAGCCAACAACATCCAGCTTGCACTGATCAGGACTCCAGAGGCAGTGGAAAGGTAAGCCTGATGGTTCTTCTGCCGGGATGCAGGCTCTTAGCAGCAGCACTGGAACAAAAGGGAAGCTTGCTCCCAAGGGATCCCGCTGCTACCGTAGGTAGTAATCAATAGCGGCGGAGAAAGCGGCAAACCCCCCGCAGCCGATCACCCCTGCCTTCAGACCAGCTGCAAAGCAAAGAGGGGGGCAGAATGAGACAACACAGGAAAGTTATTTTACTTCCCAGTAACTTACACCGTGCTGGCTTGAGGAGCTTTTATCTGCAGGAACTTGGTGGTCTGCTATCAGGTCCAGGACAGACACAACTTAACAGGCTCAGTTAGAAGCACCTTCAGGAGCACTTTCTTCTATGTTCTGTGGACAGGTATTTTTTTTCCTTCAGGAGAGGTGAGAAAAGTTTGGTATTTCTGAGGAGCAGAGCAGCTCTCTTCCTACATGTTTTTTGGTTTTTTTTTTCTCCAGATACTGTTACCACTCACGGCTGCCCAAAGTCCCCACTAGTGCCTGCTGAGCAAATCACAGTGGGCACTCCTGCACTTTTATAGTTAAAGAAATCTATTTGATTTGATACAGGAGAAAGGAGGGAAGCATTTGACACACTGCAAATTAACAGAGTTATTGCCAGTGAAACAAGATATGTATGTGTAGAGGTCTGTTAACACAAGAGCTGTAGCTTCAGAGTGGCTCAGTATGTATTTTTGGCTCCTCCCCACAACACCCCAGAAGAGTATGGATTGCTAACACCACTTCCTGATTTTTCTTTCAAGTCCCTTCTGCTGATTTTCCTCCACTCTCACTGTCCTGTGTGACCAAGCCTTCACTACCCCCACGTATCTTTCAAGCTGACATGAAAATGATAGAGCAGTTCTGCCAGTTTGGAGTACACTCGCATGTCAACGTCACCATAACCTCATGCAAAGAGATTTGTAGGGTGTGTTCCATGAAAACACCACATACCACCTAACCCATGAACAGTCTTATCACAGGGCTCCTTCACAGCTGGCACTACCAACCTCTGAAGCCGATTGCTCCTCCTGTGATGCAGCCACTAATAACACTGTTCTTCCAGTCTGACTTCCCACGATACTGTGGAAATAAATAATCAGAGTCAACAAGGAAATATGGGATAAGTGCTCACTATCAGTCCTAATAAAAAGAGAGATTAAATGACCTTCCAGAGGATGTTTTTCCCTCTACTCTCAGCAGATGGCCCCCTGCACTCTCTGAGAAAAGACTTGCAGGGCCAGGAGAAGGGGAAGGAACAGGTCAGCGGGAGAGGGAAGACAAATCCATATGCTGCAATGCAGTGCCAGGCAGAGATTCTCAGGTGAGCTGATTCAGGCTCCAGAACAGACATTTTAAAGGCACGATAATCAAAGGAGTGCAACACTGATCCTGGTCATGAAGCCTGGTTCTCAGCACAGGTGAGAGCCACAGCACCCTGCACACAAAGATGTACCATTTCCATAGCCAGAGCAGGATAGTTTGTCTCCAGTGCAAAGATCTCTTTTGTTCTGCTCCATTATGCAAGCAGATACATTTTTCTTCTAGATGATTAAGAAATAATTGTGTCTTTCAATTAAAACATTTCAATTCATAACAGCCTCATTTTCCTATTTATGAAAATGGATGATAGATTTACCACTGAGCTGCACAAGCTCATTTCTTGCTGTAGGGGCAAGAAGAAAATAGGCTCGTTACTTAAGAACTTTGATCAAAGGATCCCTTTCTGCATATGGAATTTTTAGAGGCTCAGATTACCACGTTGCAACTCACAGTTTCGTGTTTTCAAGTAATAAAACATACTTGTAGCTGGGGTTTCAAGAAGCAATGCCTAAACTTGCCAATACATTCAGGACTTTGCTCTTCTGCTAATTCTGTCAGAGAACAGCAGTTCTGAAGACAGGTCTCAAAACCGAAGAGCTCTGATGGCCAAGACACAGAACAAACTAGCCTACACCCTCACTCTGTTGCAAAGGGGATAAATAGACTTACTTGGATCTAATAAAAGAGATTAAGTGCACAAGAAAGCATTTAATAATGCTTAAAAAGTTATTACTCACAGATTCTACCACACATTCAGTGCAGGAGAACATGGCACCCACAATGGCGAAGTTCTTGGCGTAGGATATGCCTCGCTGCCCCATGTCTTTGAGGACCTCCTTTGCAGTTGGTGTGCGATACGGGTCCTTGGGATCAAACCCAACGTTGGTGTCGATGCCAGCTGTGAAGACACCAAATGCGCCTCCCAGAACGAATCCTGTAAAAGACCAAAAAAAAGTAAAGAAAGCTGTGGCTGGATTCGAGCAGCACATTCCCCACAGGCAGCAGAGCTCCTCTGCTCCCACTGTCACCGTTGCAGCGTGGAAGGGGCAGTGCAGGAGCACAGCTGCCCTGTCTCTTGATCCTACAGACACTGTTGCTGATACCCTCCTTGCTGACAGCCTGAGGAAAGGCCGTGAGCATCTTCCTTTGCAAGGAAGGCACAGAACCCTCCCTGGGATCTGTGACAGACTCTGGACGAGGCTTAGAGGGAGAAAAATTAAACACTGGGGACGCTGTGCTGCAGCCTTTTCTCCATCCCCCCCTTTCCCGACGCCACAGGGACGCCCCACTCCCTGATCGCCCCCACAGCTGGCTGCTGCGGCCACCGCTCGCCTCCAACACCCTGTCCCTCCGGCCTCCCCCGGCTCCTTCAGCCGCCCCCGCCGCACCTCCCACGCAGGCCAGCACCGCCTTGAAGGCGCAGCTCTCCATGGCCCGCTCCACCATCTTCTGCTCCTCGCTCTTGGGCGGGCTGGGGATGCCGCCGAGGGCGGCGGGGTCCCAGGCGCGGGGTCGCCGCTGCTCGCCCACCAGGTGCTGCAGCAGCAGGCTGTACTGCAGCGGCTGCGGGGGAGGCTCCGGACCACCCGGAGCGGAGGGCGACGGCGCTCCCGCCATGACCGGCCTCAGACACCCGCAGCCGGCTGGGCCCCGCGTCCCGGCCGGCTCCCGGCGGCCGCGGCGGCTCGCAAGGACTCATGGAAGCTGTAGTTCCGCTACCAACAGGCGCCGCCCGCTCTGCGCCGCTCTGTGACTACACATCCCAGCGCGCCCCGCGGCAGCGCCCGCGCAGAGAACTACAACTCCCGGCAGGCTGCGCGGCGGGAGGACGTCGGTGGGTGTGTCGCGCGGCGTCTGACGGGATTGCCTGAGGGGGACTACATTACCCGGCGTGCCCCGCACCAGCCCTCTGGCGGCCGCTCGAGCCTCTGCAGGTGAGCTGAGGGCTCCGGAGCATCCCCGGGAGCGGCGGCAGCGGCAGCAGGTGAGCGCGGCGCGGGCTCTGTCTCCGGTTCTGGCTGGGGCAGGCCGGTGCCCTCGTCCGGAGCAGCTTCGGGATGGGGGAAGGCTGAGGTGCCGCAGTGCGGGACTGGGTGTCTCTGCCCAGGCTTCAGGTGCGGGGAGGGCGTGGGAAGCTCTGAGGTGTCGCGGCGGTGGCGTCGTCCCCCCCCTGACTGACATCTGGCTGCGCTGGTGTCTGGGGGGCAACAGGTCCCGCACCCCGCAGCCTCTCCCCGTGTCATCTCCTCCTCGAGCCGGAGCGTGCCCCGGTGAGCGCAGCGGATCCCGGGGATCCCGGGGTGGGCGCCAAGCCCGCGTGCCGCTGGCGTTGCCGGTGCAGAGCCCAGCTCCTGCCCAAGCCCTGGCCGCAGGCAGGGCCGCTTCGGTGCTGCGGGGCACCTGAGGTGCTGCTGGCTGACCCTGGGGGGCAGGAGCCCTGCGGTTTTCCCCAACGGCCCTCGAGCGTCGTCTGAGGTGAGAGCTGGAGAGCCTCAGGGCACCTCGGCGTGCGGGCTCCGAGCCTGAGCTCGGAACTGAGATCTCCGCTCTTCCATGTTTTCCCCTGGCTAGGTGAAAGCGCTGGAGTGTCAGACCATCTCCGGTAGCTTTTTGGAGCTGCCTCTGGCGTAAAAGGCAGTTTTATTTCAGGATCTGTGTGTCTCAAAAGGGCTTAGAGAGTAACCAAAACCTGCCCTTCCCTCACAAAATGCAAACTTAGCTCGTGGCAAATCGCAT
This sequence comes from Hemiprocne comata, assembly GCA_020745705.1. NCBI lineage: Eukaryota > Metazoa > Chordata > Aves > Apodiformes > Apodidae > Hemiprocne > Hemiprocne comata. The sequence goes on from CM036605.1 coordinate 3,064,626, forward strand.
CGAGACCTTGACTTTTGGGTGGTTGTTCCGTTTGGTAATGAGGTGAGAAATGTTTTCTTTTATGCTTTTTACCCCCGGTAAACAAGGTGCTGTGAACATTAAAAATCTTCTACGCGCTTTGCTTGTGTTGCACTTTGCTTAGCCTGGTTTACTTTCGTGTTCTCGTGGACTAGAACTGGTTTCCTGTTCAGCTCAGCACAAGTGAAGAGAGGTGTGCCTTAAAAATAGCTTTCTTGACTTCTTTTTTGGGTATGTTTCTATTTTAATTTTCAAAGCTACCTGTCAGTTTTTAACCCCTGAGAAATAGCTGTGATGGTTTCAATGGGATGCTTTGAAGTGGTGTATTTCAATACTCGGAAAAGGTTAAAAAGATTTGATAATTTTGTTGAAACAATGCATTAAGTATGAAATCTTCCTGATACCCTGAACTGTGTCTCTTTAGAGATCCCGAAGTAACCAATTTCCTTTCTTTTTTTATCCTTTGCACTTCGTCTTGTTTCTGCCTTACTTTAGTACTAGATAGGTAGGTCCGAATAACAATATAAAAATTTATGGGTTTACCACTTATATGCAATAAATGGAATGATTATATGTCTGCTTAATATTTCATTATACGAAGTTAGTTTTCAACAACTTTCCTTTTAAATTCCACTGCCCTCTACTGGCTGGACCAGTCGGGTCCACCTGCCCGGTGCTCTTCCCTCTCTTTTTTTAATTCCTTTTTTTGTTTGTTGGTTTTCTTTTTATTTTTTAAGGTCAGAAACAGTTGTAAAGTGTGCTGTGAAAACCTGCTAAAACGGTGACTTTCCAAGGCAGACAAGGTTGCTGGTAGGATGGTCTCCCTAAGGAGCCCTGAACTGTAGATTTCAATCTTCTCCTTGATCCAAAATAACCTAGTTGGGCTGATCTTGAAGTCACACTGCAAAGCCTTTTCTCCAACGGCATAGAGGGGGGGAAAAGAAGATATGTTGGATTTGGAATCTGAACACTGAGTTTGCATTTATAATTGGAATATTGTTTTGACTTTCTCTTCACTGTTCCTGGGGTTTTGGAGAAAACACTGGGTTCCTATTTGGTTGTAAAGTTAATTTTCTTGTAAATAACTACTATAAATGTAATATTTTATCAATAAATATTTTAAAATATAATGATATAAAATACTTATAACATATTTATGGATATTTATATTTATAAAATATTTCCCCCTTAGGTGTTCAAGTAGTTTTCTCCTTTCCCATTTGTGCTGCTCTGTGTTGTACACATGAGCAAATACATACATGAGTGTTTGAACAACCTCATCTACATGAACAGACTTTTCACGTGAGTGAAATCAGATGGAGCATTAAGGCTTGGAGCAAGAATCTGAGACTTCAACACGACTTTGATAAGTTGTCCAAATTAAACTTTCAGCTGTTTCTTTTTTATAAACCCGTGAACCTTGGTTATTGCAGCTGTGTGTAGCCAATGGCTCTGCCTTCACCAGGCTCTTGCTGTCTGGATGCTCTTCATCTTGGAGCTGTTCAGTCCAGCATAAGAGCTTGGTTATTTTTAACCTTGCCTGGTCCAGATGAAAGCTCTTTGTGTCCTGGGAGTGTACCTCTTTCCTGTCTGATGACTGCAGGAGGTGCAGCTGATCATCAGGTTTTTCTCAGCCTGCAATGGACCCGATGCACCAACCTGCTCAGCGGCAGTTTCAGCAGAGGGCAGCACGTGGGGATATTAAATAATCGTGTTTCGTGTGACCTTTACAGTGACTTAGTCCTTCTCCCACACTTCAGTATTCTCCAGACAGAATAACCTTGGAAATAATGGGGATTTTATCTGCAATCCTGTTTGTGCATGTGTGTCTTAGTTGTAGAGCCCTCAGGTTTTGAATAGGCTTTGGCTGTCATTTTTGGCACTGCTATTTAAAAAAAAAAGAGTAAGTTTTCATAGCACTAGACTTTATTTTACAAAACTGTCAGTTCCAGAATATTTTCTGAAGTTATCTAACTGAGCAGGAAGTGGCTGAAGGTGGAAATCAATAGTAATTAGATTACATCCATTTTTTTTTGCTCATGCCTACCTATCAGCACCTTTTGCCCTTACCAGAGCTGGGATGATCCAGGGGAATCAGAGGAAGAGGAGATAAAATAATGGATATTTTTATGAAAAAAGGCAAAGTTTTCACTCACACCACAAGCAGAAGAAAGGTGGTGGTTTTTTTCCTTCTGAGGTGGCAAGGCTTTCCACGTTGGAGAATACTGTCACTACCATGGCAAACAGCTGAAGTATTGGGAAAAGGTTAGATTATAGCTAGATGGCAGGTATTTGGGAGTTAAAATTGAAAAGGCATCCTGACTCACTGACTTAAATTAATTTCTTTAGGTCAATATAAGAGACTGCAGAGAGATTTCAATAAAATCTCCTGTTAGGATCAGCAGACTTGTTCCTTGTGACTCTAGTAATGTAGAAAGAAGGGGCAGGATGTGGGTTTTCAAGATGATTGTTTGATCCTGTCTTCTCTCTAACATTTTGTATCTCAAAGTGCATGATCATTTTGAAAGTAAAGTGGTTTGTTTGTTTGTCCCACTCCAGCAAATCCCACCTTCCCTTCTTCCCAATTTCCCTAATATTACATATCTTTTGTTTTCACCTATGAAATGAAAAATGTGCCTGTGTTGCAACTCATGGTCTAAAAAAAGATCTGTATAAAGTTTCAGACATTATCATCTCCCAGGGTTTTTTAGCTGTTGCTATAGAAGCCTAAATTCTCTTTTCAGAGACCTTTCCAATACAAAGAAGTTGATACTGGGGGAAGTTGTCATGGAAATATGCAGCAAAAAGAGAAAGGAAATCTCAGTTTGACTGTTACATAGGCTTTGCCAACTTGGTGAAGTGGCTTCATACCCAGAGATCTGATCCTGCAGATTCTCTTCACTACCTTCCCGTGGACTGGAATGCTACAGATTAGAACCTAAGGAAACAAATTGTTTAACATTTATATATAACCAAAGATACCTCTTGGCCTTAGTGAGCTTCATGTTTATCCAGATTCAAGCTTTCTCACTGCATAATAACATTTAAAAAGCAATATGACACTATTCCTTAGCCTGCCCAACCCTCCAGGTAGGGAGGCAAGATCCCTCTGGAGCTGAGTTTGTGGCTGTGTTGCAAGAATGGGGCATCAGTTCCCTGGTGTCAGGCCAGTGGGGTGGGTGCAGAGAGTGATGTTGTCTGCAGCCACCACCAGTATTCCTCTGCTGGAAGGAACCCCCTCCAGGTGATGCTGGATGGCCAAGTAGTTCCCAGCAGCCTGGTTCAAATGTGGGATGAGCTGTAGCACAGCTTTTTTATTATACTTCTGGCAATGACCACTCTGAAAGGATTTATAGAGCTACCACTATTGAAATGAGGCTTTCAGAACCAATTTTAAAATTACTATAAATAGGCTGCTCTGCAAGCTGCAGTGCTGTTTCATGTTTGAACAGGAGGCCTTTGTGTGTCCAGCTAAATGGTTGTATAAGCAGATCTCTCTCCATGAATTTCTTGTCCACTTACACCATCACTAAGCCTGTTTGGTTCCCTGGTTTCAAGCTTTTTGTGTCTGTCTTACTAAAGCCTCCTGATATCTAATAGATGTGATTATGAGTGAGCTGCTTTTAAATATCTATTACTAGTGTCACCATGGTAACTGCTGAAAGAGTCTCTTGCTGGTAGAAGGTTTCCAGCTCCCTGAGCTACAACAGGACAAAACGTTTAGGCTGTTGTTTTCACAGTTTGAATGGGAAGTGAGATCACACACAATATCAAAGAGGAAAAAAAATAACATTTCTTATTTTTAATAACAGTGAATGTTAATGGTACTGAAAGGAGTAAGATTGGTTCTGGAGTCTGTCCTCGGATCAGAGAATAGAGGACAGTTTGGGCAGGGACAGACCAAGCTTTCCCAGGAGGATGTGCCCTCACCAGCACGATCCTGCAGGAAGAGGAAAATGTTTGTTGTTCTCCTCGACTTGGCCAACACTTGGCCTTTCTTTTGATACTGTCAACAGGTGAACTAATTAATCCTAATGAGGGGTGCAAAATCGTGACATTCCACTTGCCACAGGAGCAGGCAGAGTTGCTAGTGATTCAGTAAAGAGTAGAAAAAATTGAGCTGGTTTGTGTGTTCTCCCCTCAGTTCTGCATTCCCAAAATGCTGCTGCTTTGCTCTAGGCCTTCAGCTGCTGTGTACCAGGCAGCCAGGGTTAGATGGCAATGTCCACAGTGACTTCCCTGCTGTTCTGGATTCCCTAATCTTTCAGTTTCCTTCTTTCACACCCGCTTTCTTTCCCAAGATCTTGTTGCTTGGCTGATCAATCCTCTTCTGCTCTGTAATGACAGCTGTTTCCATAGGCTGCTCCACATGATGGGTTCACTAATGTCCCTCATGGTAACTCTGTCACCTCGGGGGGCACGTTTTCCTCTCATCTATTTATTTATGCTAAAAAGGTCACAAACTCCATAGGATACTTCTTTCTTTTCATGCAGTCTGCTCTCTTGCTTCATTACCCTCCTATTTTAATGTCTGCTGGAGATTGTAAATGATCCCTTGCTTGTATAGAAACTTGGAAAGCCAAGCACCCATTTCTGCTGCTCTCCCACTCCCCTAGCTGTGCCTGCTGCTTTTGGCTTTCTACCTTTTGGCAAGGGAGGCTTCAATTTGTGTCATGAGCTGTCCAGTGTAGCTGTTCTGTACAAAAAAAATTGGGGGTCGAGCTTATGGACCTCGAGGAGAGGTGCTGTTTGCATCCATTTTCTGTGTTTGTGCATTTTTTCACTGTCATGAACTGACATGAGGGAGCCAGAGCGAGTGTTCCCGTGCACCTCAGTGATGGGAAGAGTTCTGCCTGCCTGGAGCATAACTTCATGCTGATGAAGCACTGATATTTGTCCTTACCTGGCTCGCAGGCAACATGATCCACATATTAAATCTTTTTTTTTTTTGCTGAGCTTAAAAATGCTCATAATTGTTTTAACTGTAACATTAATTCGGACTGAGGTGCCAATTTGGTGCTTAAGTGTCAGCTGCACGGTTAATGTCTCAAGTGTGCCAAGTTGATTTAAAAGTTGAAGCAGCAGCAACCTTGCTCATTCATACAAGCTGTCAAGAAGCAAGAATTGCTGATCTTTAACTTAGATTCTCCCTTTTTTCTGGATTTTATGATGTTATCAAAGCCAAACTTCTGTACTCTGATTGGGGGTGCCTATGTATAACAATACACGTCTTGCAAAACTGCTGACTGAAATCTATAGGCACTGCAGGTCCTCACTAGCTTGTGATATCTGGTCAGTAATTTGTGCCTTTGTTTCCCTACCTGTAAAACAGATGAATTATTAAGCTACTGCAGTGATTAGCTGCTTCTGTTCAAGTCATCTGTACAAGATGCAGAGTAACAACAAGACAAACTCCAAGACATTGCTATGTGGGGAATCAAACCTTACCAGTAACCTTTTTTTTTTCCAAAACCCTGATCTACATTAGAGGGCTTGTTTGTCTCCTGGGACTTGAACCCCTTGTGCTTCATCCGTTTTCCCTGTTAATTTGTCCCAGTTTTTGTTGCTGCTGGGCTCCCTGGGATGCACTCAGGGCATCTGGGCATCCCCCACAGTTCTGCTGTTCAGGGGCTGTTGGCAGTTCCAGTCCCTGTGAAACAAAGCTGACAACTTGGGTCTTTTATTTGAACCACCCTGCAATGCACTAAGAAGTTCAAAGCAGTGAGAGATTCCTTCACCACCCCCTTGGGGTTTTTTAATTCTAAGGCAGCCTCCACACATGTCTTCTCCAGTCCTTAATTTTGTCCATTGTCAGGAAGTAGCAAAAATTTAATGCCATGGTTTTCTGTTCAATGCTCCTTAGTGTTTCTAACGGATACCTGTTGTCATTCCCTTCTTATTAGGTGATAAAATGCAACATTTTTCAGCATGTGATCCTTCTTGGACAGTAAGCAAAGGGAGCAAGTAGGATTGTGCAGTATTTTGCCCGTGTAGGTAGCAAAAACTTGCTGTGCTACTTCAATATGGTAATTCTCAATGAATTGTTAATGAATACCTCATTATAACCTATATATCAGAAAACAAACAGTGAGGAATAATGAAGAATAGAGATACTCCCTTTCCTAAGTCTTTCATTTAGTCACTGAAATAATTTTAAAAAATCAGCTTTGTAAAAAAGAACACTGCAAGTCTTATCTTCCCCTTTCAGGGAAGAGCATCAATTGCTTTTTATCTCTATTTTTAATAGATGGGTGACTGTAGTGAAGCTATCCTTAGTTTGTTGCTGTGGCTTTGCCTAAAAAACTGCAGAGAAAATAAACTTGGAGTAAATGTGTGCAAAAGTGATCAGAGAGTTTAATTTTAAATACATGAAATAAAATGAATATTCCGTCCCCACATAGATTTCCTTCCTCATTTTGCCTGTTGCTGTGGGTTGGCTGTTTTTTGGTAGATAGATATTTGTTAACTCTGTGGTGTTCTACTTGGAAATGACAGAAATGCTGAAAAATGCTGGCGCCTCTTGCAGACCTTTGAAACAGGCAGTTTCCTAATTCTATTTATGACTGACTTAGTGGCTATTCCCTTGGAAATCTTAAAGTTGTTGTCTGGTTCGCTGAAATTTTGGCAGTAGGCACCAGAGGAAGCTGTTTTTCTTGTCTCCTACAGCACTCCATGTTCTGTAACACATCTGCTATTTTTTTCCCCCCAAAGTTTAATGGCTGTAGTCTCTTCCAGCAATAAATATTTTCTCTCGTTGCAGGTCAGAGCTGGTAGCCATGCCACAGAGCCCCTGGGTGTATGAGTGGGAATGTGAAACTAGATAATAGTGTCTTAAGAAGGGGGGGAGAAAATCTGAGTTTCCCAAGTCAGCACCCACACAGTTTGCTTGAACTGGAGGAGCCTTTTTGGCAGCAGTTGTAGGAGTTCACTCTTCCAATCCACCCGTTTCATCAGCATCATCCTAACTGAAGAGCAGTTGTTTTTGTCACAAGTGGTGCCTCATGATTCATTCTGCAAACGTCCACCAGCCCCTTGAACTTCCTGACATCTGGGTGGAACTGAGAAAATAAAGAAGTTTGTATCAGTTATGTACAAAAAGGAAGAAAGCACAGAGTAAGTGCTGTCCCAAAGCCATGGCCTGACTCCACCAACACCCACTGTCTGATGCAGACTTTCCTTTGTAATTACTTTTGGTTTCATGGTTCCAGTCAGTCATGTTCCAAGCCTTGTAACAGAATTAGAGGCTTGCTTTAAAAAGATATTGTTATTGACATAACAGCCTTGTTGATGGGATTTCTCTCCTTTGTAATTAAGATTGGTGCATGCACAAAAGCAGTTAAATATAGCATAAATATCTATAAATGCAAAGATATTTCAAATCCTGTTCCTTGTGTGAGCTTTTTTCCATAGACTTTCTGTGCATTTGCCTCTCAAATGAGCTGCCCCACTAGAAATTCTACCCTTTGCCTCTCCCATTCAGTTCTCTCATCCAGATTTGCTCTTGTAAAATGTCACAGGCAGTGCAGGTTGCAACATAAAGCATTTGAATTCCTCAGATGCAGTATTTTATACATGTGTTGTTTAGTGAGGTTTGATTTTATTCTCTCCTACCTTGTTGCAGAGTCGTGGGAGCTAGTGGATGGAGCAGCCTGCAAGCAATATGCTCACTGGTATTTTGTCTGTCAAACAAATTTACCAGCTGGGTGAGAACCTGGCAGAGTCTTTTTAAAAGTTTGTATCACTACTTGAAATTGTTTTCTCATCCTGGCTGTGTGAAAGTAATTATGGTTAAGGCCTTGGACAGGCCACAGGCTTTCTTCATGGCCATGGCCAGCTCATCTTAGCTGTCTGTTGCTGGGCTCTTTGTTCATTAAACAGGCGATTTTTCAATTCAGAAGGTTTTAATTCTTTGGTGTAAGTAAAGAGATCAGATAATTATAGCAATAAGTGCTACCAGAAAACCTCTAAATAAACAAGTGTACTGTCTGGTCTTGCTGGGTTTGGGAAAATGGTACATCACTCTTGCAGCCTGTCTGCCAAAGCTGAGGCGTGTAAATGCTGCGACTGTCTCCGTGCATCCAAGCATTTTCATTTTTAGGTTTTGCTCAAGTTATATTTATCAAAGCTAAAAATACCTTTGCAAATGAAATATAGTAGCTCATCTCCTCTCCCCACTCCCCTAATTTCAGTTCTTTATTTCTCTTGGCTGAAGGATAGGAAAACTTACCGAGCTAACAACACTGCTCTCCCACTGAGCCCTTACGAACTCACTAGCAATGGCAAAGAGGCAGGGTGTTGCAGTCCAGAAACTGTTTTCTTCAGACAAGCTTTTCAGCAAGGTGTAGGCAACTGATGTCCCTCCCATTTCTGAGTTTGGGGCCCAGGGACCTGCAACTACTTGCTTCTGAGTCAGTATTTTCAGCTCTATCTGTTCAGTTTGGCAGGGGGTTCATAACCAAAGCAGAGGGAGGGACTTGCAGCCCCTGCTGGGTACCTAAGTGACCTTATTGCATACGTGTGCATCACTGAGTGTGGTGTTATTTCCTCAGGGAGAGAAACACAGTGCATGTGGATCTACAAGAACTCTGTTAATATGAATGACAGAAAGTACTGCCTTCTTATCTGAGCTGGGAATAACCTCCAAAACTCTAACATTAGATGTGTAAAACTACGGAATGGATAAGTTCTTGTACCTGCGATCACACAGCCTGTCCTTGGGTACTAAGAACCTGACAAAATAGCCTGGATAGGAGTGGTACTGCAGGTGTTGGTGAACTTGGAATAGCACCTGGCATGCTTGGTTGACTATCTAGGGACTTATAACTAATGAGGTATGCTTGAGACCTGCCAAATGTTTCTGCTCTTGGGGATGACTGGATACTCCTCATCTGCCTTATGGATTGGAGCATCTCAGTGTTTTGGAGGTGGGATTCAAATGGCTTTCTTGCAGAAGTCCTTGCTTTGATGAAAAGAGAATATTTCTCATTCCCCTGAGTAAGCAAGTGTGTGTGTGTGAATGCCCAGGCTCTGGGGAAGCCAGCTTGCTTCCGTCTGTGAATCATTTCTCAAGCAGCTCTCTGTGTCTCACTGCAATGTGGTTTTCCTCTCAGGGAAGCACTCAAACCCTGACTTTTCAGTCTGGCTTGCACATGCTGTCAGAAGCTAGTGGGAGACAGTTTTCCTTTTAATGCAGAGAAGAGGACAAGCTTTTGCTGTAAGTATTATATCTTTTAAGGTGGGAACTCTAGAAGGGTTCTAGGCTCAGTAATGTAGCCTTAGAGAGAATGGACCTGCTTTGCTTTCAACACTTGTTTTAGTATCTCACTCTCAAACTAAATTGCATGAAACAAAATATATGGTGCAAACAATTCTGTGTTAGCTGAAAATGGGCTGGGGGTGGTCTGAAAGCCATAACAACAAAATCCCACCATGGGAGTCTGAGAGCTGGCTACTGTATTTTTCTACTACTCAGCTATGTAGATTTAGTGACAGAAGGGTTGAAGCTGCTTCTGTGCCTGTTCCTGCTTTCTTCTCTGGCAATTTAAGGTTGTGCTCCAGCAGTTAAATGAAGTAGGAACACAAGCTGACTTTCCTCTGCTACTGCACGTTCACATAGTCTGGTCAAGAAGGGCAGAAAGGAAGAAGCTGCTAAGCAAATAGGTTTGGCAGCTTGCATCTCTGCAGGGGATCAGGGAAAGCACTTGGGGAGCACCCCGGGCAGGCACCCTCTTACAACAGTACAGCAAAGAGCTGTTCAGGTGCTCAGCAGGACCCTCTAATTACATCAGTTTAGCAGTTGTCCTTAAAATTGTGCTGTGGACTGAAGCTTGATCATAATAACAATAGTAATAACAACAGCATTTATATAGCACGTAATATGGTGAAGTTGTAGAGATGTTAATGAAGCTCTGTAAGTGTAGCAGTAAAGGATTACTGGTAGAACTGGTTTGTGAGCAGGGATTCTCTACCCCTTTCTCTTCAACGTGGTCTAAATTCTTCTAGATGTGCTCTACTAATCCTTTCTGTCTCATCTCCAAAAGGGCCTGTTTTGAATGATCTTCTACCCTTTCTAAATTATGAAGTGCTCTCTGCCCCTGTAACCTCAGTAGGAGAAGAGGGTATTTGATTTGCTGAAATAGAGTTCTTGGCACATTTTGCCAGGTAACTAACACCAGGATAGCTCATCCTAACATACACACAGGTGTTTACTAACCTTTGCTAGTTCAGTTCTAAAATAATTTAATTTCATTACGTAGTCCACCAAGGTAGGTCTTTCTCAGTGGTTCCCTAAGTCACAACTCTTGACATGGTTGCCTAAATCTGTTCTGTTCCTGTTAAGTATGAATAATTTTTAAAATGCAGAAGTCCTCTAGTTTCTCCTGCAGCTTTGGAGTTAAGTCCTCATCTTTGTAAAGAACCCTCTTTGTTGGAAGTTCACACTGTCACTCACAGGAACGTTTGGAAGTTCCTGGTTGTTTTGTAAGTGGAGGTTTAAATAGCTCCTTAAGGGATAGCTTCCAGATACCAATTATTTCTCTGCATTGTGATGGATGGAAAACAGGAATCAGGGAAACATCCCAGCATGTGGCAATCTGTGGAGCTCCTCACTTGACTGCTGTGTGACAGATGTTGATTTATCTCAATTTTACTTTTTTCTTTTCCCGGGCAGTTCCTTTCCGAGGCACATGAATGAGCCTATCTTCATGGATCTGCTATTTAATGAACAATTATGGTGCCATTTTAGAAATGAAAAAAATAAAGCATAAAGATTGCATGGCTGAGGATGGAATTGGGTGGAATCCCAAGCCAGCACATTGACTGTGATATCATCCCTCTGTGCTTTGAGGGGACTGGGAACCTGCCAGCCTGTGTGCACGTACCAGGCAGGATTACCACGTAGCCACATGCTGTGCATCTCTGCCATTTCAAAAAACATGATCATTCCTTCCTTCTTGTAGATGTTTCTACAGTCTATGCTAGAGAAAAATGTAATGACAGGTAATTATCAAACCACTTGTAATTATTCTTAATTTCTTTAGCAATTATGTAGCTTTTGCTCTATCTAAAATGAAACCTTCTTGCAGGTTGGCAAAATGAGGTGGTGTCACTTGCTTTGTGCTGTGTTCACTGGGACAGTAGTTCAAAGAACCTGGATTAATGAGCAGTAGCTACCTTGAAATGGTTCTAAAACATTTTGTTCTTAACCTGCAATACACTGACTATAAATTAAACCCATCTATTCAGGGCAGGGTCATACTGGGGAAAGCCCAGAGTGACCTAATTCTTATATACTATGGCATGGTTGTAACTTCAGAAAGGAAGTTTGGAATCAATGCTTTATTTTTACCTTTCCTGAATGTTTCCTTTGGCTTGTGTCTCCAAAGGGCAGATGTTAGCACTATATAAATGGATCTACTTTCTCTGCTTGTCATTCATTGAAGTAAGGAGGGAACTGCAACTTCTGAAAATGCATTCTCTGAATTCTGCAGTGTGGAATCGCTTCCTAGATGTAGTTTTTGATGTGACTTGATAAAATGTGGAATGTTTTGCACAACCTCTGTCTGCATTCTGCCATTACATGCTTTCATGTGCACTCTCCCAGTCAGAACATGCTGCCCAATGCATGTTGCCACCCTGGCCTTCTGATTGTGTTTTGACTTGTGTGCATCCATCAGCAATGTGAGGAACACTATTCACAATGGCCACATTTAATCCTATGTCTCTGCCCTGGAGTTAGTGAAAGATCATAGTAGTTTTTTCCCCCATTCAACCTTATCAAGACAATGCATCTACTTAAACCACAGTGGGTTGTTCCTGAGAGCCAGCACACCATTGTGCTTCATAGCTTCTTCAGGTATCCCACCCTCCAGCTGGGGGTTGCCACTGTCCTTCTGGAGGGCTAATGAGCAGAAAATTACAGCTAAGTTGGGATTCTTGTTTCCTTATCCCCATCTTTGTAAGACCAGGGCTCATGTGCAGGTAGCACAGTTTCTCTTCTGAGATGTGTAGTGATGACTGGTTAGGTGATCAGTGTGAGGGAAGAGGAGATGGAGTATCTGTGTACAAACAGTGTCATTTAAATTACTGGAGGAACATGTTCCCAGACATTTCAAAGTACAACTTTGGCTTGATTTTGAAGCATCAGTCACTGTGCTGGATGACAGTTCTGGGTATTTCATCAAGAGAAGTAGCAAAGATCCCTGTATTTTCATGTCTTATAATTGGCTAGGAATATGGAACAAGGATGAGAGAAATGCAGCTAAATAAATCCTTTGTCCATATGCACACATAAGGATTTTGTTTTAACTTCTGCATTTTTTTTTCCATGCGATCTAACTAAGAATAAAAGATTGTCAAATCCAAAACTCCTGGGAGAATTTCTGTGGAGGAGGGTAGGCAGAAGGTTTTGCACTGCTGTCATCTCCCTGTGCCTGGAAAACTCATCAAAGACACTAATGGTTGCTGTGGGAAGTGAAGATTTTTTTTTTTGAGCAATGTTGAGACATGGAGTTTTGCAGTTGCTGACCTGGACTCTGGCAGTCTTGTTGGGATGGTTTTGGAAGCTGAGATGATGGCCAGATGCCTGTTACTTGTAGCTAGCTGGAACTGTCCTCACCTAGGTCACTTCTGATGTAGTTTACACATCCTTGTAACTATTTTGTGTGTTTACGTAACTGGTTAATAAATAAATATTTTAAAGAACTACAGAATACACACTAAGGAAATAAGCAAGAAAAGCCTTAACACAAAAAGGTGAGATTGTCTCTTACCAGTGCAACCACTGATAAAGTAATTTTCTTTGGGAGATCCAAGGGGATTTCCATTGACTGTGTGGTTTCCACCTGATATCATGAAGGGAAGGGAAAGGAACTGGCTCTGCAATAGTTATTTATCCTGTAGAGGAAGGAGTTGTGTGCCTTGTAAAGAAAATTCTCATCTGATGCCATATTGAAAGTGCTCTTTGGAGGTTAAGAGTCCTACAGAGGAGCAATTAAAACCAACAAAAAAAACCCAAAGCAAAATAAACATTTTCATTTGAAGGTACACTCTTCAGGCAACCTTAGCACAATGAGATTTTGTAGATGTGACTCAAACTGGATCAGAGCCACTGATGATTAAATTTCTGGGACTGGTATTTTGGTTTGTATTTTCCAAATGAATAATGGGGTGGCCTTGGGCATGTACGTGTCTTAATTTCTGTGTATTTGTTTTATATCTAAAATTTATTAACATTTTTAATTATTTGCAAAAGCACCTGGATTCTCTAGCTGCCTAACTGTATGTGCATCTTTCTCCAGTCTTGGAAGTTAAAAAAACCCAACAAAACTAAACCCACCTTTGCTTGGGGCATGCATAAAACCAGCAGAATTTGCCCTGCTCTAACATGCAGCCTGGACATGAAAATTTCCAAGTGATGTCTTGTCTCCTGGTACTTTACCAGCAAAACATGAAAATTCAGCTGCAGATGAGACTGGAAAGCAAGTCTGCTGAGGTGGACCAGAAGAAACCACTGCTCAGTGTTTGGGGTCAGGTTTATAATTGACTCTTTTTTCTTTGACCAGCAGGAGCAGCCTTAGAGCTGAGGTCTTGGGCAGTGGGTATATCATGTCTGTTCCTTTGAGTTGTATTTGGGTGGAAGGAGGTGGTCTGGCTTGGGATTATTATTTTTTTGTGAGCTTTTAAATCCAATTCTAATGAAAGCTCAGCTTTGGACCAGCAGCAGTCCAGCAAGTGTCTCCACTTGGCAGAGTAATGGAGGAAGGTTGCACTGAGCCTGAAGGACACTAAAAACAAGGTAACAAACCAGAGAAAAGAGAGGATGGATGTGTTAGATACTGAAACACTGAGCTGAAAGAAGCAGATGGCTAAAGAGACCTGCTAAAGGGGACTAAAAAGAGTAAACAGTTTGTTTTTAATTACTAGCCTAGTCTTCTTTCCAAATGGGTTTTGATCTGTGCCATCTATCTCCAAGTTACCAATGACCATATTGGACTCTCAGCTTCCCTGGTTTGTGACCCTGCCTTGATTCCTGATATCAGCTAAGAAATCAAGATGAGTCATATGGAAGCATCTGTCAAGCCTAAAAATTGTTTCAAGGGAATTGATGTGAAAGGCAGAAAAGATTTCTGTTTTAGCCCAGCTGGCTATCCTGCCATATAGCTTTCTACGTGCTGCTAGAAAATGCTTTACAGTTTACTGAACTTGTTAGATATTTCTGTGTTCCAGATGATAAGAGTTTGTCTGAGAATAGCAGAGATTGATTCGGTTAGAAGGAAAAGAAGCATGGTGCAAATTTTATATGCTAAAAAGAGAGAATTGTGCTTTGATTTCATGCGAATGGGTAATAAAGGTTCTGGAATAGTCTGACCTTTTGATGTAATGAAAAGTAACTGAATTACAGGAAAATGCCACTGGGGACTGTGGGTTTTAACCCACCAAAGTCACAGACTTGTGTCCTTGGAGAGTCCTGTCTGCCAAGTTGGCACTTCTGACCTCATTTTTCAGAAGTGTTGGGCATTCCCAGGTCTCAGTGAACCTGCCAGCTGGCACATTACTCTCCAGATCAGTAATGAGCTTTCATAATTCTTGTTCATTCATTTTCCCAAAGCAACTTGAATGACTCTCCTTTAATTTGACTGTCCTGTTGAGCGAGTAGTGTTACACACAGCCACAAGCACCAACACTTAAAGTAGGTGGGCTACAAATAATTGGTATCTCCAGCCCCCCCACCCCTCCCCAAGAGAGGTTTTCTGGTGTAACTTCATTTCTGCAGATATGCTGACGATTTTTATTTATTTAGTATAATACTAGGTTTCTTGACTGTGAAATAATATTGCTTGTCATCACTACTCCAATCAACCTATCTCTTCTTTTTAGGTATTCAGAGAAAAACAGCCTTTAATAGTCAACAGAATGGGTTTCCTAAGGTTTGTTCTAGAGGACTGGTGAATTACTCCTTTGATGGATTGCCAGGTCTTAAGATCCAAGAGACTTAGTGTTGTTTCTGCTGATGCTGACTGTCTGTGAGAGGATAAATTTTTAATCCAGTTTTTCTAGCCATAAAAAGGGAATAATTCTGGGCTAGTTCTAAAGACTTATTAATAAAATGCATGTGGACTGACTAATAGGTCCTAGTCTTTAATAAAATGGACAATCTTTCCACTGTAAAACTTCTCCCAACTGCCAAAATAGTCCACATCAAAATTTTCCAAATACCCTTTTAAAAATACCAGTGAGAAAGGATGAACTATATAACATGGCCTGAATTTTTAAAGAGACTGATGCCTGCAGGGAATTCTGAGGATTACTGAGAGAAAAAGCTCAGTCAGGACCAGCTTTACCTTTTTGTAAATCCCCAATTATCTCATTTTGCAGCACCTGTTTCAGAGGAGAGGGGTCTGCAGACACCAACATTTGAGTGGAAAAGACTTTAAAAACAACCCAACCCCCAATACTCCCTGCACTTTGGTAGTGACTGGCATAGAACTGATTTTGCTGCTCTGAAGTGCTACTGTTGGCATCAACTCCCACTTGTTTCAACGTGGAGCTGCTGCTTATCTTCAGGTTTTGTGTTTTCAGAGCACAACTTCAAGCAGAGCATGCTCCAGGGATTTCACTGTGGCCCTGCTCTGGCTGATGCTAAATAAATACTTTGAATCTCGGGATGGTGGCATTCTGTTAGCTTCGTAAGGAACGGTCCCTGTGAACTGTGAAGGAAGAAATGCAAACTAAAATTAGAGAGCCCCAGGCATGGCTTAAAGCCAGTCCTCTTCCAGGAGAGGGAGCAGGAGCGTGGCTGAAATGTATTGAGATGTAATGGGCGTAAAACTAGTGATTGTTGTCATTGTATTTGCAAAAGCAGCTTGGTTGCATCTCTTGTGGAAAGCTTTCTTTCACATTTCTCTATAGGCAGCCTGGAGATCAAGTCATAATCTCTCTGGGGTCCTTTTGGAAAGAAATGCTGACATTTAGTTAAAATATTGTAGGTTTCTATCAATATATTCTAAAGCTACTGGGAGCCATTACCTGGTGGCAGTTTCACAGATGCAGAAATGCAGATACACGAGGTTTGGAAGGCAGTGATGTGAGGTGTCCTCAGTGCTCACTGGCTGCAAGTATTTTACATGTCTAAGTCAATATTTTGGTTGACAAGTCACTGCTACCTAGCTAACTCAGTCCATGAGCCATTCCATGATGCTGCACTTGGTTTCCCATTGTCCCAACTGCCCATAACTTCCTTGAAGCTTTTACTTTGTTTATTTCTCCTGTAAGGCAATGAATTGACTTCGGAGGAGAGGAGAAGCTGATATTGACTCAGAATGGATTTCCTGCTCATCAAAGACTAGCAGGACTTCTTTTTTTTTTTTTTTTGAAGCAGTTCTCTGTAGCACTTCTCCTGAAACAGTACTGCTAATAATTCAAATGTGTGTCACCTACTTGGGAACAAAAGCAGCTTAAGATGTGTGCAACTTTGCTTTATTCTTTGAAATATATGTATGGATTGTGGAAAGTCTTGGGATCCCACTTCAGAGATTGACACTTTTATCTACAGCACAGATTCAGGTTAGCAAAGTAGATAAGAAGCCTCACCTTTCTCTCTTCTAAATGCTGATTCCCATATAAATACATGCAAAACCAATAAACACTAATAAATCCAAATATTCTTTTCTCAATATTAGTGTCATCTGCTTGGTGTAGTAAAATATCAAATGCACGTGGCATGTAATTCAGCTCTCATTAGATGAAAAAGCCAGTTTGCCTCAGGCTACTGGCTTGATCTCGTGAGCTGTGGTTTTTGGGTTTAAGTACCTCATCCTTTTACTTCTAACATCATGGCCTAACGAGCATATCACTCTGCTCTAACTTCAAAATGCCACGGATGAATCAAAATTACATTCTTTAGGGTGTCTAGAAAGCATCTGTACAGCTTGAGGCAGGAAAGTATGAGATCCAGTTGTGAAGACATCCAAAGGGTATAAAAAAAAAAGCAAACTGCATGTGCAACCACTGGATCTACAACAAACAAAATCTGCATAATTAGGAGATTTGCTCAGGAAGATAGTTTGTGTGTGTGTAGTTGCTTGTTCACCTATAAAGATACTGTGGA
Source organism: Hemiprocne comata (assembly GCA_020745705.1). Classification (NCBI taxonomy): domain Eukaryota; kingdom Metazoa; phylum Chordata; class Aves; order Apodiformes; family Apodidae; genus Hemiprocne; species Hemiprocne comata. Next base: position 3,081,751 of record CM036605.1, read on the forward strand.
GGGTATGCCCATAAAAATAGTTTATTAAGTAATGTAAAGTGCCAAAGCTTGCTGAACTGTGGGGATGCTGAACACTATTACCTGCTGTAATACAGCTTATATTTCTGTTGGGGCTTTAAAAAAGGAGGCAAGTGATCAGCATAATCACCACCAAAGACTACTCGTTCTCTTCTAATGAGATCAGTTGATGGCTCCACACTGTATGTGTTAAGAATTTTAATGGAGTAATGACTATACTTTATATACTTATAATAACTGCTGACTTTTAAATTTTTCATTGAGGAGCTGACAGGTTAGAGCTGTGGAGAAAGCACACAGCCCTCCCTGCAAGAGGCACCAAGGATAAATAGAGGAGATGCCACTTGCCAGCTTTGTTCTCTGTCAGACAGCAGCAGAGCTCTTGACATTCCCTCCTGCCTCTGTGCAGCAAAACGCTCCTCACACAGCCCCTTGTGGCACCTGAAGGGTGCCGGCGGTGTCAGACACAACTTGGCCCCAAACAGATTTGTTTCCCCCGAGTTCACCAAGTGTTCTTATTTGTGAATGCCAAATGAAGTAGAAAGCAAATTACAAGATAGAAAATGTGACCTAAGCCCTTCTACTGCCTCAGCCAGGAATAAATTGTTTCGGCGTCTCTGTCAAAGGGTTGCTGTCCAAGTTCACCCTCTCCCAGCTGGACTCCTGTGTGATACCCAGTGTGTGCTCACTGCAGACACGTTCCCCTGGCTGAGGCTCTGGGCTGGTCTCTTCCTACATTTGCTGGTTACCTGGTTAACAGACAAGGAGCAAGTTAGCCTCTGCCTACACAAGACTGCCAGGCAGCTACATCCTGTGTCTGTTTTAGAAAACGAACCTGCGGAAGGAAAATGTTGTTCATGCTGAAGTGGGGGTGGCTAGGAGATGGCAGGCAATCTCCCCTCCCTCCCACTCCCCACTTGGACTGGTGGGACTTTTTTTTTAAATCCAACTGGTTAGTTATTCTGCTTCTGATTTGGATTGGGCATTGGCTGGTGAAAATGTATGGCTTAAGATCTACAACTGGTGAGCTAGCCATCCAGTTGGCAACAGTCTACTTACTGAGAGAAACAGACTAGTTGTTATTGCTAGCAGATTAAATTTATTCAGCTATAAATAAAATAAATAAATTCATTTATATTTGCAGATTCCTAGCAGGATTTCTGTCTTGCATAAGCTTATCTCTGAGGAATAGGGGATCTGGATTTTTGTTTGCAAGGAAGTTGATAATTTTTGCCGTGTTTTGTAAGTCTTGGTGTTGTGAAACATCTTTTTATCACTGTGGCAACATCAACTGCTGCTTCTCTAGAAGACTCTGATAAGTTAAAGATACCGTTTTCTGTACAACTGAGGGAACTTGCCTCTCATGGGACTTTTGAAAAGTGAGTATTATTTCAGTTGAAGATGCTGGATCTAAAAGTAAGAGAAGCAATTTCTTTTTATCCCAAGATTGTCCTCAATTGCTGTGGACTTTAGTGTTTTCAGTTACTCTTCCATTGTGCTTCAGCATTTTCAGGTGTTCTGCTCTGGCTGCTGGAGGCCTCTGACTTCCACAGTCCCAACAAGTCTGTGTTCCTTCTGTGGTGTTTCATGCTACCAGACAGTGTGAAAAATGAAAGTGGCTGCAGCCTGCTCTGACAGGTTCTCTAGGCTGAATTTTGATGTGTATAAGGGGGGGAAGTTTAGCATGGCCTTTTCAGCCCTTTAAACTGCTGCCAGGTATCTCTGTTGCTCTTGTTCAGATGATATAAAGACCTTTTTTTTGTGTATACATTTATATATATAAAACATTAATTCTTTTTTGTCTCTGTAGACTGACTTACTTGGGAAGAAAATGAAGAGTACTGCCAGGCCTTGGAGTGCAGCAGCAAAGCAAGGGAGTCATGGGGTTGAGAGAGGAAAATTGCTTTCCAGCACCCCAACAGGAATGAAAGCATCCAAGTCCTCGACTTCACTTGCCTTTGAATCTCGGCTCAGCAAGGTACTAACCAGCAGGGGCTGTGCAAGCATTGTAGCCTTGTTCCAGCTTAAAGCTGGGGTTTAGTCCTGGAATATTATTGCACCCTGAGACTTGGAGTGGGCTTGACCACTGTATTAAGCACAGGGAGATTATAACTGTGGTGTAATGCACATTTCTGAACATATTTTGCATGTGGTGGGGGAGACTATCTGTACAAGGTATGGGTGGGTTCTTTTACACTGCGTGGGAGGGAACTGCCTTAACTTGGAAGATGCAGAAAAATAAATGGCAAATTCTTAGTTTGACTGATTGTTACACATGTAAAGAAAATTGAGATTAATGGATTTCCAGAATTCCTAAAAAAAGTCTCTCTTCATTCAAGGCAAAATATGTTCGCAAAAGATATTCCTTGCAATGGAACAAACACATTTTATACATCTTTCTGTACAGATACATTTCAAAAATAGCAGAAACTTCTGTCCAAGTAGTGTTTTTAAGAAAATGGAGTAATGCCCCTGAAATACTGCTGAATCTGTACCCTTGCAGCCAGCACACAAAAGTAACCTTGTTGTCCAAATACAGACCAAAATACCAGTGAGGAAAATAGCCCGTGGGCTTCCTGTTTGTAACTGTGTGCAATAGTAAAGTTTAGTAAACATGATATAAGGTGGTACAGTGGTTTTTATCAGGAGGAACAGTTGTCAGTTTCTCGAGGGAAGGATTAATTTACTTCACTTGCTTTGTAGATTCCCAGGTGCTCTGAGCATCTTACCAATAGGATATTTCAGTCCAGTGCTCCACTCCATTGAAGTGTGTGCTGTGTGGCTGAGGCAAGCATCTCTGCAGGAATGCTGCTGAAGAGACTTACCAGGAAATCTGACACCATTAATTTGTGTATGGTGTTAAATGTAGAGGATTTCCTTCCTAATCACAGCTAATACCTTCAAACTGTTGATGATCTGCAAATGCAAGATCATCCAAGTGGTTTCCTTGAAGAAGCAGGGTAGAAAAAGGCACCATGTTTCCTGCTGTGGAAGAGGGCTCATTGAAGGAATTACTTTAGAGAAACTGCAGATGTCTGTAAAGGTCAGAAAGCCAGATCATTCCATTCTGCTCCAAAGAGTGAGCTGACAAAAGCTCTGCCAGAAGGCAAAACGTTAGCTCTTTGGTATCCTGGAGCAGATCAACACTTCAGCTATTGGAACTTGTGCTCACAGGGTCCAGGAAACCACAGACTCTTAGTCAGAGGAAGAAATGAAAGGGAGAAAGAATTGGAGCTGAGAGACTTCATTTTGCTTAAAGATCTTGCATTGAGGAACTGCTCAATGAGGAGAGCAGTGGTTTTCAGCCTGTGGTTCATGGACCACCTGGGTGTCACTGGACAACTTCAAAAGAAGTGGCTTTTGATTTGTGAAAACAGTTTAGGTTTCCACAAACTGAAAAGAAGAGAGAAAATACTGCTCTAGGGAGACTCTCTGGAGCTTTGGACTTCTAAAATGCTTAAGGTATTTTTCCTGAAATTAATTAGAGGCTGTTATTAGAGGTACACAGGCTGCTGCAAAGGCAGGCAAATGAGAGAGCAGCTGACCAGAGTTCTGAGATAAAGTGCTACTTCTGGTTGTTGAAGCAACACAATTTTTAGTGTTTTTCCTTGAATCTTAAGTTTGTTGTGCTTGTACTGTGTGGATTTCCTAAGGACACATGTAGAGTAGACTTGCTTTACCAGAAACCCCCCTCCCAAAAAGACCATGTAGCAACAATGGTCCCTTGTTTTCCCCTGTGCAGTAAGGCTTCCTAAGTAAATTAGTGACTATGTTTTAAAAGACACATACTGTACAATACCCTGAAAAGCAAATACTTCACCTTCCAAGCTTATGAAACCTATCAATATTAATCTTTAGAATTCTGCAGCTTATTTTTCCTGAAAAACAGTGTGTTTTGTTTTTTTGTGGCGAATTATTTCCTTGGTGGTCACATGAACAAACTGCTTTCTTGTGAACAGGCTTTTCAGTTTCTCTTCTGCTAGGCCCTACAGACCTTAGTAAAACAAATAGTACTGGGTGCTGTCATGAGATCATTTGCCATCTTTGCTCATTGCTTTTCAATAAACAAGGAGGGTAGATAGTTGCAATCATGTTTAAGATAATGGATTTCCAATCAGTAACTGCTTTACATCTGGCACTGGCTGCTCTTGCCTTTTATTGCAGCAGCCTGAGCTTCTCAGCTAATTGATTTGCAGATTTTGTCTTGGTCTCCAGCATGTGTTTTTTCACATCAGGCAATCTGGTTTATGAGGCCACACAGTTTGGTGACTCCTGTTTGACAAACACGGGAAGGAACTGGCAGTTGCTTGCTGTTGGAGTAGCTCAGAAGTTTCTTCAGAGGATCTAAGGTCACCATTGAGGCAAAACTGGGTCATTCTGAGTAGAGCAACAAGGACCAGCAGGTCGTTTTCAGATCTTTTTTTTGGTAGACAGATTAAGGGCCAGTTATTTCCTGCTTTGACCTACTAGGTGTGTCAGGGTCTGCAACTGGCACTTACCTGCACAGTAGCCAGTGAGGAAATAGAATGAATACTGTTCAGAGCAGGATCTGAGAAGCCAGAGTTGCCAGTAGTCTACACTGGTAAGCTATTTTCTCCCTGCCTTTCAATTATTTGCTGATTTGAACAGTCTTTCCCATTTTCTGCCTTCACTGCTGAAACAGTATTATCTCCTAAGCCACTTCACAAAAATCTAAAATGCAAAGGAAATGCAAAAAATGCATAAGAAATTATTTGGTGTGGTTATCATAGCAATACTGCCCTGGGGTTACTTTATGGAAACGTTCCTCTTCTCCCAGGAACCTTGTGTTTTGAACTACTGGATGGGACTATTCAAGGTGGTGTGGTCGCTCACAAGCTCTCTGTGTTGCAGCTGAAGAGGGCGAGCAGCGATGACATGCTGACAAAACCCGGGGTGGTGGCAGCAGCTTCTGGAGTCTCTAGACTGAAGAAGACCATTACAACAGGAGCCATTTCCGAGCTTGCCGAGAGCCGGCTGAAGCCCAGCACGGGTGGGTACCGGAGCGGGGCGGGCAGTCGGCACGAAGGGCTCCTCGCTGGGCTCTCCTTGTCCCCCCCGCAGCACAGCTCTAACGGGCCTGTTGCCTCGGCACACTGGCCTTTCTACTGCATGTGGACCCCAGGGCGCTGAAGTTAAAGGGAGAAGCTGCTGGGGGCTTCCAGGAGCCGGGGGTGGGTGACCTGTCCCCCCGTCCCCACTGTCCCCGGGCGGCCACGCGGTGGCGCCGTCGGGCCGCGCCTGTCCCCGTCGCCTCGGGGCGGGGCGGGGACCGCGTGTGGCGGGGTTGGCAATAGGGGTACCGAGCCCTCTGTCTCGCCGAGCAAGGAATCAGTTAAACCTTTCCTTCCCCCCCCCTAGTTTTCACCATATATCATCGCATTCTCTCTCCTCCCGCTCCTAAACAAGCAGAGCTGTTCCCTTCCTGCTTTCCTGGGGCGCAGCAGGGAGGCGAGCCCAAAGAGCCGGCCCTGGCTGGTGTCTGTATCTTCATGTACAGCTTGTGCTCCTCAGCTGCGGCGTGGCATGCTGTCTCCCTCGGCGTTAGCCCCATCAGCTTGTTCCCATTGGTTTCCGATCCAAGCCTGTTTCTAAAGGCAGCGACACCATCTGCATACCAAGGGCTGCTGTGCAAACGCTCTGCTCGCCCCCAGGAGCTCAGCAAACGCTTGCTTTTGTCTGCTCCCTGGTGGCATTTCCAGGGGATTGTGAGATCTTAAATTTGACCGTGACCTCCCTATTTGTCACAGCCTCTGCAGGGCTTGGCTGTGTAACAGAACAATGTTACTAACCAGATAGGGATTTCTGAAAAAAATATATATATATAAATAAATCTTTCTGTGCTCCCCCCCACTCCTGAAAGAAAATTATGCATCTTGTAACAGCATGAATGCTTCACAGTAACCTGAAGACAGATCATGTTCTGCAGTTAATTGGTGTGTAAATCCTCAAATTTCATAGTGACTAGTCATATGCAAAGGCATTTGAGATTCACCAGCCAATGAAGAGGCATGATGCTGGCAAAAGATGCTTGGGAGGAGTAACTCAGGGTGAAGAAAACCTGTACAGATGATGCAGCATAAGATCCTGGGAATGCAGCCAGGGAAACAGCACTGCAGGGAGTCCAGAATGGAATACATATGTCAGATACAAAAATACTAGCACTGGAATAGAGAGCCCCCTTCTGCATGCATGTGTAATAGCTGGGATTGGAGGAGGGATAAGATTTATGATGATGACTACTTTAAATGCAAATGGTAAAATGGTTTATGGAGGTTGAGTTACATCTGGGTATTGTTTTGCCAATTTGAATTACATAATTGGAGCTGACCTCATATATGGCTTTGCATCAGCATTTGTAGAAGTGTGAATGGGAATACTAGAGCTCAGCAAAAACAGTCTAAATGTGGAGCTATGCATATTGTGTAGATAAACACTAGGAATATATGTGCTGTCCCTCTAAAATTCCTTTTAGCCTGAAGAGAACTGTCCTAGGTCTTATGTGGGCTTTTATATCTATGTATACAAAAATATCTGTATCTTGCAGATCTTATTTTTCACAGTGGTTTCACAGTCCCAAAGGGTGCCTGTAAATTTAACCATGTTCTGAGAATGTGTCACTATCAGGGCCACTGAAGGTGCTAGATAGTAGTGAGCAAGGTTACAAACCTGAATGCTGCTTTGAGATTGTCACAGCATGAAAAAATACCAATAGGCATATTGTAATAGTCTGTTGTTGCTAAGAGGAAAATTAAGAGGAAAATTAAAACTTGGATACTACAGAGGGCACAACATGTTCCTGGGAACACTATGTAGAGAAGGAGAGAACACACTCAGCTGCTAGATTTTATTGAAATAGCATCCCAAACAGTCTCTGATTTGTGATCAAACTACACTGCAATGCTCACTGATGGGAGGCTAATCCAAGGGAGAACATTCCTGTAGCTGGGAAATGCAGATGTTTGTGGAGAGAGAGCCAAGTGTGCAAATCTTGTTCTGAAACCACTTTCTTTGGTTTCTTTACCTTCATCAGTTCTTCAGTTCTGCATTTTCCTTTCATATCTGAACTGCAGACATCGTGTCTTCTCCACTCACCCCCCCCTTGTTTGTAGTTTTTAGATTGGGCTTTCTTTGTCTATTATTCAAGTGAGCTATTTGATTATTTTACTGAAATTATAATGTATTAGTTCCAGCTACACTCTGGTTGTACTCAGTTGGTATTATGATATGGTGTAAGAGAAATTAAAAGAAGCAAGGTTATGGAAATAAAAACAACAACTTAGGTTTCTTTTGTCTTCGGGTGTGACTGTCCAGCATTTGTGTGCTGACCTTGAGCAATAGCATGGGTTCCAAATGTTGCAGATAATAAATAATTGACATCAAGATTGCTTGTTTAAATAGGCTTGTTTGTGTGCTGCCCTTGGTGGAGTGTAAGTGATTCATTCTAGCTTTTTGCTGACACAACTACCCCTGTCTGCCTGTCGGAAGCTAATGCAGTAAATCATAAGTGGTTTAAAGAGAGATGAGGCCAGGCTCATGTCTCCATTCTTGGCAAATGGAGTGGAGCACATGGAACTGGAGACTGGTTCTGGCTGGAAGTTCTGTGCAGTGATGTTTGGCTTTGTAACTGCTTGGCAGTTTGAAATCCCAAGTAATGGCAAATGACACAGGGAGAAGTGTCTTGGATTCAGCTTCCTTATCCACAGTGTTATGTCTTTCCATGTACTGTCCTGAAGTAGCAATTTGGTTTTATGCAAAAACCAAACTTAGAGCTCTTGTGTGGCTTTTAATGTTTCAGTAGATGAAAAAGAGCTGGAAAAAAATGCAGAACAGGAGGAAGAAGTCACTAATCTTGAAAAATTTCATTTTAGTGTATGCACTTGTGAAGCTATCCAATCTATGAAGCCATATACTAAAAAGAAAATTAAAATGTTTAGATAGGTAAAATTTATCTTCATGACAAACAAGGACTTGTTTCCTTAAGGTTAAAAATTATAGGAAATTGGTAATTTTTCTTTTTTTCAGATTCTGATCCTTCAAGGTTTGCAAGCCAAATAACCTTAAATACTGCTATTTCAGAGAATTTCAAAGCTTCTGATGTGACCATATACTACTTAGGAAGAGCATGGCATGGCAGTACTGGTATGCAAATGGAAAATTTGGGGTTCAGAGCACTGAGATTGCTTGCTTAGTGGTTCCTAGAAGTCATTTTAAATCCTTGCTCTTGGTTCTGTCACTCACTCCCTACAAACTCCCCACTCATGCACTTTCTGAAAATTTCCCTCAAGGCTGCCTGGTTTAATCATGCTCCTGTGCTTCCTTGCTGCTACTTCAGTGCCAGCAGCTACTATCTGTCAGGTCTGACAGGAGCAAAAAAAAGTCTTCTGCTGGATGTGAGAGAAGCTAGACAGCCAGGAAGTGTGGCTGTGCTGTGAGCATGGACTCTGAAAGCATTCAGGCTACTTCAGGCATCCCCATTTCTCACAAATATATTGATTTTTATCTCGAGCTCTGCCAGCTATGATGTGAAGTATCAGTTACCTGTGAAATGTAACAGCTGTTCTTGTTTTCCCAGGCTGCTTCATCAGCTTATTTCTTTATTTCTAAGTCTAAATTTTTATAGACATTGAATGTGCTTTAGAAACAGCTAGAGACTGTCAATAACAGTGTTATAATCACCTAACATTATTTAAAGAGATCCTGGCTATTTCTTGACAAGCTCAGGATCTCTCTAAAGCTCAAACCATGTTAGAAGACAGGTACTGTACCTTCTCACAATGATAGAGGATGTGTTATTTCTGTGGAGGCCAGGAGAAGCCAAGGTGCCAGCAGGAAGGTGAGGGATGGCCTGCTGTGCCATCCAGAGCTCAATCAGAAATGGCCACTTATTTTTCTGCACTAAATGGGAAAAATCAATACTTGCCAGGCACTTGCATCCCAACAACACGTGTGTTCCTTGCTGTGTGTGCCTGCTGAGCTGATGAACAGCAGTGGTTGGAGACAGTGCCAGTGCAAACTCCAAGATATTAAGAGTTTCAATTATCTCCCAGGCATCTAGTGTCAAGACTCTGAACTCTGCAGGTTACCTGAACAAAAGCTGCTAATCCCAGAATGGAATGAAGCTGTACAAAGCACCCTGTTGTAATAAGCCCAGGAAATTAAAGAGTAGAATACAAATACCAAGAAATTTGGCATAATCAGGGAAGGCTATAGAAGGACCTGAGGATTATATTCTGTTGTGGGATGGTTTGGTTTGAACAATCGTCAGTGCTGATAAGGAGGGCCTTTCCTTCTGAGGTTTTTCTGTGAATTGTCACTCATTCCTGCCCAGTTGTCAGAACTAATATCCCAGTAACTACCTATGATACTTGGTTATCTTCAGTTCCTTCCTCGTTCCAGTAGAGCATGTACCATTAGTGCATTTGTCCACCACTGTTTGTTGAAAAAAATCTTAATTTCCCTCTAAAACATAGTTGCTTGTAGCTTTTTGTGTTGATAGAGATGATCTTCAGAAAAGAGAGGCTGTATCACCATGAGGCCAACTGGCCACTACCAGTGTTGGTGTGGGAAAGGATGAGTGTCATTTCTGAAACTTGAACAAGTTCAGCTGTGGATGATTTTAGAGGGGACCCTGGTGTATGGTTTTATTGCACATATTGCCTGTTATATTTGCTTCTTTCCCATCAAAATTGAAAATGTGGCAGACTGCAGATTTCAGAGCTTCCTGCATGTTTATAGAATTGTCACTTCAAGATTCCTATTTGAGAGTAATATAGAGAACCTATCAAATTTACTGTCCTCTGTCTGTTAACTTCTCTACTTGGCAAGTGTTTGTCACTTTCTGATGTGGGGTAACCATGTGAAGCTAATCCAAACCAGAAGCCTTCTCTACAGAAAATTCAAGAAAAGTGTTTTTCTTAATAAAAGATTTCTTTAAGAAAAAAAAAACCTTGAAAAAAAATCTAATTGACAGTTTAATTCTTCATAAGATGTTAATGCACCCCAATTAGAACAGGAAAAAGGAAAGTGATTTCTTTTGAAGGACAGCTCTCTGACCCTGAGGCCCTTTTCAGTCTCCCATACATCAGTTTCTGACAGGCCCTGCTTTTTGTGATCTGTCACATCAAAGGACTGCTCCAGGTTTGTAGAAAGGTTGCTGCACTTTGCATTCAGCCTCGTTACTGTCTCACTTTCCTTGTGAGAGATAGAGACAAATGTGAGAGACACTAATGAGATCAGTATGTTCTGTTCCACAAGACTTCCCCAGAAACCAAATGACTGATCTCATCTGGGGTTTCCCAGGAGCAATTAATATGCTTTAGAACTTCATCTAGAAAGCTAGTTGTGTTTTGAAACCCTTTCCAGGCACAAGACACAACTCTTGCATAATTATTCTTTCTTATCAAGAAAAATTGCTCCAGAACTGATACAAAAAGGAAAGGATAAGTATGTTACTCTTACAGGATATTTGAATCAGAAAAACACTTAGTCCAGTACAGCAGGAGCGCAGGTAGTTCTTTAATAATAAAATAGCAGTGATCTTATGATTAAACCCTGATACCTGTTGGCTGGAGATCTCAGAACTGGGAAGATCTATTGGTGGATGGTCTCCTCTTGTTCTGAAGGTGGCGTGTGAAGGTTGAGTGACATCATTCTTTTTATTCTGTTGTTGGCTGCATTGTATGAACCTTCTTCCATAGCTGGGAATGGAGTCAGAGTGATGCATTTTAGTGGCTCTTGGGACTTCCAATACCTGATCCTGTTAAGGATAACAGTTTCTCTGGGAGGCATTCACAGGCTGTCTGCAGTCATCTTGCATTATTAAACAAGTAAGAATTAGCTTCTGCTGACAACACTGGCTGCAGAATGAACTTTTTTCAGTTTTGCTGCTGTCCTGATCTACTGCACAACTCACATTTCCTGCACTTAACGCATTATGTAAGATTTTGCATGCAGCTTCTGATTTAAACAATCTGTGAAACAGAGACCCTTTTCTCTGGTGGATATTCCCCTGAGAAATGACTTTGTTGGCACATGTTTACCACCCTGGGGCCTGAGCCAGTTAAGAGGATTCAGTGTGTGGTAGGGATACTGAAATGCTAAATCTTAGAGTCTGTAATGACTTGACTCATTAAATTGTTGATAGTTAATTGGCTCAAGCCAACATGTATAGGGAAGATCCATTACAGCTGTAAGCAAACTGTGATGATCACAAAAGCATTGCTAGGAATACCTAAACAGAAAGGGGAGCTGCTTAGATGATCCAGGAACAGAACAAATCTCTGACCCCTCAGTTTTTCATTTCTTTTCAGGCTTCTTCAGTGAAGCTGTTCAGCAAAGTCAACACAACCTTGCGTTGACTACCTGCCCTAGGTTAATTATCAGCTTTCCTTCAGCTGATTTGAAGAGAAATGATCCTTAACACAAATGCTCTGGGCCTAAATGTATCACAGCCAAAATACCTTGGCAGAGTGCCACTGTGTTTGCACTTAAAGAATGGGAGGGAGCGGAGAAAGGAACGCCAAGCTGCCCTGGTCTAACAAGTATGCATATCAGCAGAGGGCTTGGCATTCCTTGTGTAATTTTTTTTTTCCACTGTTGTTTTCAGCAGCTTTTGGCTTGCATTAGGTTGTAATACTGTAAAGTAAGAGGGAGGGATTGACAGCTACATCTCATTTGGGTTCCTGGAAGGCTGCAGTTCTGTGCCATGAACTTAACTGTGACCTCACCAAGTATCCTCACAACAACAAATTTGTTTTTAGCATGGTAAAAGTCTTTGCTGTTTCTACTGGGTTTCAATGTAGATGTTCTATTCCTAATCATTTAAGGTCCATTACTGTACATGAATGATATACACATCTCTGTAGATTTCTTTTCCCTCTTACATATGTACTTTTGTGCTCATAAAATCTTTAGTGTTACTGGAAGGGGTATGATAGTGTGAACACTGGTATTAGTGTCCACCCTTAGGGCCCATTCAGTTCAGTGCAGTCTTTGCCAGAGGTCCAGCCCCTGGAGATCCTGCTCAGCATCTCTAAATTCTTTACCCTCAGCCTTCTGAAGACATTGTCAGCTCTCAGGCCACTGGAAATTTGAGATCATTCTGTGGTATCTTCACACTTCTTCTGTTGAGGATGGATTACAATTTGAACTTTCAGAAGTTATACTAATTAATGTGCTGAGGAAAGGTTATGCGTGGCAAAAAAGTCCTGTCATTTGACTACTGACTTGAAAAAATCAGGCATGTCACACTTTCAGTAATCCTTTCCCATTTTCACTATATAAAAAAATGGGTGTTTGTGGGATTTTATTGACAGTCCCACAAGTGGATAGTGCAAAGGGATGAGTCAACCTTTATGCCTAGGGAGAAACCAGGTGATCTACTTTATAAAGGTGAAATTGTTCATTCATTCATTGATTTTTTTAATATATCTTTATTACTGAGGAAGGGAAACTAATGTAAAATGTTCAGATAATAAACAGTTGCCTAAAGATTTAGCCATGTATCTGTCATGATAGTGCCTAGTCACTGTGCCAGAAGTCATTCTTGCCATTACCCTTTTTCCTTTCTCCTCAGCTGGAGCTGCAAGCTCCATAAACAGTAATCTCTTATCCATGACTTCTGCTCAGGCTAGAACTGTATTTTAAAATTCATACTTTACCTTTCACTGTGGACTGAGGCTAGAAGTCTTTTGCCTGCTATCATTCTCCCCACTGTGGTGTTAGAATGCTCTGACTTAGGTTTCGTGCCACTGTCAAAAATAACAGATTGGTTTTTCCAGTCATGACTCTCCTACAGTGCTCAGATTCCAGGGGTGTTTGCTCTGACTCAGTGATTACATTTCATAATTACTCCAGGCTTGCACCCCATACTGTTCCGAGACCCTGTTCAACTATTCCCTTTTGTGTTACAGAAATAGAAGGCAGGTGTTGAAATAATAAATGCTTGGTGTCAAGATTTATCAACCCAAGAGATTATCTTGGCTAATGCAGTCCCTCTGGTGAATCCTGTTGAGGAAAAACAGAAGTCACCCTTCAGTCTGTAAGGGGAGAATATCTCTTTGTCTTGGAGATACAAATGTCCTCCAACTGCTGTTGAAACATCTGTGCCTTTGAGAAGGGCAGACTGAGTACCCATCCTAATAAGATACAAGACTTAGGAGACCATAAGATGACTTTTAGAAAAATAATGCACTATCAATTATCCCTTTTTATAGAACTTTTATGGCTTATTCATTAAACAAAGCATGTCATAATTGGCATGTCTTAAGATAGAAGCAGATAGGAATTTTGTTTAATGTCATCCAAATACAGACAGCTGTATGACAACTTTGAGCTCCATTTGTAAAGTGTCAGAGCAATAACAAATTAAGGTATCTAAGTCTTTATCTCTTAGATACCTACGTTTCTAGAAGACGCTGGGCATTTCTGAGATTGGGTCCCCTAATTCTTGTGTCAGCTTAGTTCAGAGCCCTCCTAAACCAGACGTGTGAGTCTCTCTGCCCAGCAGTGTACTCAGATCTATGGGCAGGGTCTATTTGCTCCATGGTAAACATGCTTCGGGCGTTGTGAATTGGGACAGAATGAATTCTGTCTTTGCTTGGAGGCATTTGGCTGCTCTTGTCTTTGCGGAGGGTCCTTCTGCCCTTCTCTCTCAGCTGCGTTTCGGTATTTTGTTCTGAAATTCTCTGCCCATCCACCCCTCTGCAGCCACGGGTGCGCTGGGGCTTCGAAGCCCTGTTCCAGTTTCCATGCTCAGTTCTTGTCTGTGCTGGAGCTTGGCTCCCGGCTCCGTAAATCCAGTGTCCTTCTCCCAGCCGCCTGCAGTTCGCTCTTGCAGCCCCTGGGCGGCTTCCCCTGCTCGTTCAGTCACTCCTGCTTTCTCTACTCGCTCTGTCTCTGCCTCTTTCTCCCCCTCCTTTATTCCAGCAGTCAGGCAGCTAATTAACTGCACAGGCCGGCCTTCAGTGCATAATATTGTAATGAGGTAGGAGGGAGAGCCACAGCTGCTTCAGCATGAGCAGCAGGCTCTGTTCCTGGTGCCAGGAACTAGGAAGGAGCTGACTTTTTTTTTCTCCCCCCCCTTTTTTAAGTTGACTGAAGCGTAGACGTTAAAAGCAGCTCTAGAGGCAGGTCCGCCTGTGGCACCGGGCATGAGCGGGGCGCCGGGGTCCTAGAGGAGCTGGGGGAAGAGCCGGGGCAGTGACCGAAGATGGGCAACCAGCCTGGGCGAGCGGAGGAGCACGACCAAGGTCTGTACGGCCCCGGGGCTGCTGCCTGCGGCTTGGGGGCTGGTGCTGCAGGGAATGGGGTTTTGTTCTCGGGTGGGAAGGGGGGTTTTAACCGGCGTGTCCCACCGAGCGGAAACGGAGGCTGTTGTCAGAGCTGATGGCTTCGAGCGTGCTAGAGAAATTACTGCTGTTTACCTTGTGCCTTGTAAATGGTATTTGTTACTGCTCCGTACCTGGGATCCCAGCACCGTCCTTAGGGAAGCTTTTCTGAAAGAAATCCTTGGCTGCTTGGAGCAGAATGCCTTTGAGGGAGGGAGCCTAATGCCTGACAGATACTATTTTACACAGTCTGCAATGATGCAGCTAAAAAGTTACAAAGCTTATCTAATGATGAACATTCAACTTGTCAGGATCTGCAGCTTGGCTGTGTTAGCCTTCACTATTGTTCGTGGCCTGGGGCCTGAAATTTTCCAGGCCTTAGAATTTAAAATGATGCCTTTGTGGAAGCTCTTCCCACCATTGTCCTTTCAGACGTGTAGTGCTTTGCATGTTAATCGGTAGCAGATCTTATAGAAAGCCAACAGCTAGTATCAGGTATATCTAATTCCCCTTGTGCCAAATGCCTGTACTGTGCACTAGGAAGGCTGGTAATTTGTTCCTGATGCTGCAGGACTGTTTTGGTTGTCTTTCGATTTATTTTACTTGTTTCTCAAATGCTGAATGAGGAGAAGAGCCAGTAGGCCCACTGATCTCTGCTTTTTATTTCTTAGTTTCTGTTCCAGCTTAGAACCCTCTAACGTACAGAAAACTAGAACCGGTTGTATTTCCTGGCACTCTGTTTCTTACTGTTGCCATGGGAATTTCATTCACAAAATTCCATTAAAGTTGTTATTGCTTGATCAGGGTTTCTTTATAACTTTGAATTAGTTACGTAGCTATTGTTCTCAAAGCAAATACATACCTACCTGATCTCTAGTACTGGGAGGAAAAGCAAGAGGCAGACAACGCTGCATTGCTACTTTAGGATCTCACAACAGATGAGTGCTGGAACAGCAGTTAGGTGTAGTGGAGAACTCTCTAGCAGTATGGTAATCAGCAGGCTAATGAAGAACACAAAAGCTGTCAGCATCCAGTCACCAGAAGAAATGCTGCCCTAAGGGAAAGTTAAACTTTAGGCTGGAAAGTATGGGTGCCTACATCCCCAGCCCCTGCTATCTGTATTTCGCTGCCCGCTGTAGAAGTCTTGCTGGAACTAAACATATTACTTTATTTGGGGAGGGATAATACTGATGATAAGCCAAGGGAGAGATTGATGAAGGCACAGGGAGGTACACTGCTAACTTCTGATCTGAAGAGGTCTGTTGAGAAAACAGACTGATTTTTTTTGCAGGGCCTGAGGTGGGATTTGAACAGCTTATTACTATTAACATGGATGATAAATGAGCATGCAGACCCCCTGTTGGTTTTGAAAATATCTTTCATCCTTTGTTTTCTCTGGTTCTGTGATTTATTTTATTTTTGTATTGAAGGAGAAAGGATTAAGCTTCTGTTGCACCTAAACAGTTTTAAAACTCTTCTCAATTTTTAAATGTAGGTGGTACTAAGACTTGTTTTAATGTCCTCACTGTTCGTGAGGTATGAATATGACTGAAAAACAAAGAGCATATTGTATTGAACTACAGGCTCAAAGCTCTGTTTCATCATGAAAAAGTTTCAGGAACATCACTGCTGACAGAATAAATTCTGGCAATGTATTCCTTGTGTGTGAGAGCTCTGGCTTTGGAAGTCAGAGGATAATGTAATGACATCTGAAGCAGAGTTTGTGTTGATTTTTGACAACTAGGATGCAACAACTTATTTTTCACATTAGCATGTGATACATGAAAGTGTCCATGTTATGCTTTTTTCTGCTTGGATGAACTTAATTCAACTCTCATTCTGGAATGCTTACATCTTGAATAACTGTGGTAATCTAAGTTTGGTCCTGTTGGAATAACTAAAATAAAACCCAGAAACAGGCCTCTTTATTGATACAGTTTACGTTCCAGCTTTAACTACAAACAATCAAATCTTGACCTGGATAGTGAAGTCTTTAAAAATCTAATCCTGAGATATAGGCATTAACCTAGAGTAAAATACTTATATTAAACTACCTCTGAGAGTGTGATGTACTTTAATAGGTTTTCTGTTGAGTGTAAATAGGAATACCAGGCCGTGGGGATGCGTGGCTTTTGGCTAACAAGGCTACAGTTCTGTGACAATACTATCTTTTAGTTTCAAAACTTAATAAAATATTACAGGTCCCAGAAGCAACACTTCCAGAGTGACAGTGCCCAGGTGAGTGACCCAGGCTCTATAGCCAACAATCAAGATTTGGAATATAAAGATACAGCTGTGATAACCCCATGGCCTGGGTGGGCTGGTCAGTGCTGTCAGGAACAGGAAGGAAATTATTGCCCCAAAGCTCAGCAGTTGGAAGTTAATACTTTAATAAAGGGGAATTGGAAAGAAATGTAACTAGCTGAAGAAGGGATTGTGGAGAAGTGAAGACAGAGGGATTTTTTTGCAGAGCAGTCCTCTGCTGGTGTCTAATGGGTATGTTTTGAACAAGAGATACACAATTAACAGCCCAAGATAATTTCTTCTAAAGTTAATCTACATCTTGCTAAGAGTGAAAAGATGCTGGATGCTCCAGGCTTTTCCTGACTTCTAATGTAAAACCTATTTTAAACCAGTTTTACAGTAGTTGGTAAGAGCTTTTGTTTTGTAGTGTGTGACCCAAGTTTGCATCGCTTGTTTGCCCAAACTCTGAATATTCCTGTTTCTAAAGCATGGGGAGTTTTTAGGATGAAAACGCCTATAAAGTCGTACAGGAAAAGATGTAGAAGAATAGCAAATATTGCTGCAGTTTGACAGTAGAGTTAGTTTTCTGCTTTTGAAACTGGCCACCCCGAGCTAAAGGAACCATCAATGCACACAAACACAGGCCAGAGCACCTGTGGAATAGCGGAAACATTTCATGGGAGCTGTGGAAGAACAGGGTGTTGTCCAGGGCACTGTATTTATGGAGAGAAGCCTTTCAAATATTAGTTTGCCTTGGAAACAGTGAGGCACCCTGTATTTGTGAACAGGAGTGCTAAGAGTCTTTGACATTGGTTGACACGGTGATGGTGGGGTTTTATTTATCCCCTAAACATCTGCAGGTGATGTGATGATTAATATCTTCGGGGAGAGGTGGAAACAATGACTCAATACATAGAAAAACTGTCTTGAAAGAAGCAGTTGAATGGGAGATGTTAACTACTTTAGTTGGAACAAGGTGACGGGTGGGGTTATCCAAGGGTTAGGCTTTTTTTGGGACTGTGCTTATTTGTAAAACATGCTTACATGGCTTGGATGAGAATATCAAGTGTCAGTGCACACACTAAGCCAGTATTGATCTGTTTTCTTATGTCTGTTTTGTCCTGGCCTAGGGGTGGCTTCGTTTGGTGTTTGAGGAAGGGATTCTTCAGTGTAGGAAAGACAGTTTGTAAAACGGACTTTCAAGATGAAGGGTACTGTAGAAATACATTATTTCTTGTGATTACTGCTTTTCTTTTTTGGGGTGTGTAGCCAATCTTTTGTGGGCACTCTCCTCGGTCTCACTCATCTGTTTCTCTTCCTTTCTTCTAAACATGGGAGCCATTCATTTTCACTCTGTTAATGTCAGCACGCCCTTTCTGCCAAGCGAGAGCTCAGGAGAACAGATGAGTTTAATGATGGTGTGGGGGGAAGGGAGGGAGGGGAGAGGGGCCAGCAGAGCTAATGAATCACATCACAGCTTTCATGGAAATACCGACAGCAAGTCATGTCCTCTCCATAGACCTTTTGTCCCCAGCAGAGCCAACAAACCACAATCTGCTCTCCAGTGGGTAGTTTGATTCCTTAGTCACCTCTTCCTCCCACGAGTCGTTCTTGCATGGGGGTTTTACAAATGCTCTCATTCTTCATAGTAACACACTGCTGATTAAACTGGTATTGAAGAAGTTTATTTTCCCCTGGAGGGTAATTTTGACTTGACTTAAACCTCTCTTCCAAGGCCAGTTAGGGCCAGCTCTGTTGATTAGTCTTGTGATGTGACTTGACTGGACTTACACTATTAAATCATTTCAGAAATACCAACAAACAGATGTCAAGTGGCTGTGGTCTTTTCTGCTCTGCAGGCCAGTGTTAGGAGTACAGCCAAGAGACTCTGTCACAGTTTGGACTGGCTTCTTAGAGGAATTTAGTCATGAGTACGACCAAATAGCTGCCTCTGAAATTATCTGCTTGAGGCAGAGTTCAGTGATAATTTGAGGTGCCCTCATCCCAAGATGAGAGGCCAATGACTGTTAGTTAATTGAAGAGATCAATAAGTTGTCTTATTGTAAGGCAAGGGCCTTTCCAACAGTTTTCAGCCTTGGCTGGAAGGATGTGCTGAGTGGGAGTACTTTGTGAGCAGGACCAAAGCTTTTACAAGAAGAACTTTGAGGGCATGGCAGGCAGCAGGATGTGGTTTATGCATTTTGTTTTGTGTTGGACTGTTTTGCTGATTAAAATTAATGCCTTTCTTGGATGAAGGCAGGGAGCTTTTGCTGGGAATCTTACTGAATGAGCTGGTCAGCAAGAGCTTGTCCTATGGTTAGAGCTCTGCAGGCTGTGCTTTTGCCTCAGTGCCAGTGGTGGTTTAGGGTCCATGGACAGTAGATTTAGTATGATGGTAAATGTAAAAGCTAATTTTCTTGACAATTGCTTTATTAGATGAGTTAATGTGCTGCAGTTGGCTTGCCAGTGGCAGGGTGATGAGGAAACAGCCAGTGGATGGTTGTGATTGTGTGTTGATTCTGACACAGTATTAAATTACTCAAATGGGGGGGAAAGGGTGAAAAGAGGAGGGAGTATTGCTGGCCTTGGAGAAAAAACAAAGCTTACTTCTTTTTTCTTTGTTTGGCTTCTTAAGATCTTAAAGCTATAAAGTCAGCCAAAGAAACTTGGCCAAGTATTGTACCTTGGTCTTCCTACTGAAAACTGGCAGAGTCCTGGAGCTATTAATGAGTTTGTTTGGAAGCAGTCCTGTATTTTGGAGCTTCTACTAGTATTTCAGCAAAGTAATTTATTTTTTCTCTTTTCAATTCCTTGTCTGTTTTACTAATTTACTCTCCATAAAATCTCCCAATTTCCACAAGGAATGTAGCTTTCAGAACAACATGAAATTGTAAAACAAGTGAAATACTCCTCTGTCCTTGGCACTGCTTGAAGAGGTCTTAATTTGATTTTTCTGGGATTCTCACAGACTGCCACTAGAAGGTTGACAAATCTTTGATTACTTTCATGATTTGTTGATATCTTCCCATGCTATATCTCCAAGCAATTTGAGCATGATGATTAAAGATTATATGAAACTGAAGATTGATGATAATAGACACTACCATGCACCAACTTTTTTCTTCCCATAATCCAAAGTATATTATGTGTTCACAGATCTCTTGGAATGTTCCATCTATTGTGTTTCATGGGACAGTAATGTTTTAGATAAGCATCAATAGATATGGATTGCATGTTCTGAGGCAGACTGATCTGTCCTTGTATGATCTGTGCTCATCAGTCCATTCTCTCAGGCTATAGAATTACAGCAGAATTGCAGTTTTCTGCCCTTTTAATCAGTCAGAGTAGCACACTACTAACAAGCTGTATGTTTCTATCAATAGAAACATTTAAATGTAAAGTTTTTACAGGCCAATTTGCTTTTGACTGGAAAAATACACCCTTGGTAAAACGTAAAGGGTATTGTGAGTTTGCAGGGTCCAGTTCAGAGCACACATGGGGGATGTGTTGGCTGAAACAAGGACACACATTCCACCATTTGTTACAAAGATGGAAGAACTCTGTAGTTTTTGTACCTTGATTGGAATTTGCTCAATTGCTTAGGGAAAATATTAGGGGCTAAGTAAATATGTCCATGTTATATTCCTCTCATTCTTGTCCTGATGGATGCATTGGTGCTGTTAAAAAAACATCCTACTTTCCCTGATGCTGCTGAAGCAAAGAAGAATTTTCCCAGTAACTTCCATGAAGTCCTATTTATTAATGTATGGAAAGGGGCTCTAGGGGCAGGGTGTAGTTAGTTCTTTGACTCTGCTTTGTGCAGAACAGAACCAGCTCAGCAGTAAGGTCCATTAGTCACAATGAACAGCTGGTAAATGGGGAGGAGACTGAGTTTCCATGAACATCAGTCGTGGCAGGGACTGGTATTCTCTGCCTGGAGAAAGCTCACAGCACCAGCCTGCCCAGAGTGCAATAGTCCTTGTGTTCCTCTGTCTGTGACAGATAAAATAGTTGCTAAATTGTGGCCTGTAGAGGAAAAGAAACATTTTACCTGTTCAAGGGCAAATTGGCAAAATCCTGTTTTCTCAGATAACTATAAGAAAAGCGAAAGAAAATTATATCACCAAACAGGAGTGTGGGTCTGAGTCTTCTTCCCAAAGACCATGTCGTGTCAGCTATGACAGTGGAAAGGGGTATGGCAGTGGTGTCATATCCATCCCTATCTGTAGATATCACTCCTTGAATGGAAAGAGTGTTCCAGAAAAGTAGTGCCATTTATTTTAAGTCTTCAGAGTTTTTAAAACCTTCGTATAATGGTAGGTTGTGTGCAGGAGACAGCCTGCTTTCAGCTGGCTAAAGAAATAATAGCAATAAAGAAATAATAATAGAAATATTGTTATGTTTCCAGGTCTCCTGAAGTCCATGGCATTGACTTTGCCTAACCCAAAATTGAGTAGCCATCTGACTGTCCATGGCTTTAAAATCTGCCTTGCCCCAAGGTGGGAGGCACAATGCTCTGATAGCATTTCTCCAGGCTTTTCCTGAGCAAAAGCTGGTGAGGATGGAGGTGTCAGAGGGAAGGGACAGTGCTCTTGGAGAGACTGAGGGTATTTCCACAATCCTTATCTTCTAGATCTTCAGAAATGCTGCTTTCAGAAGACCTTGTTGAGTTTGAAGAATGGACTAATCATGTTAGAAATTTCTCTTGGCCTCCTCCACACAGTGTCTTTGAGGCTGCTTGACTGTGAAAAATCTTTGACTGATCTTTTAATTAAAAGCCTTTTCTTTTTTTTTTACCAAGGAATTGCAGTTCTTCCTGCTTTGAAGTGGGCAACTTCTTACAGATAATCTCATAACATAATGAGATGTTTTCTTCCTCTTTCCTTTCTGTCTCTTTTCTTGATGTGTCTCATCCTGTGTTGATAGTTCTAATGATTTCAGCCCAGTTCCTCGTATCAGCTGTTCAGGACAGTGCTTTGCTGGCTCCTTTTATCACTATTCTAGGCAAAGCTAAAGCTCTGGATGAGCTGTGGAAACTAAATGGCAGTCCTTTCCCCACCCCCTCACTGAAGCAGGCTGGAAATGACAATAAAACTGGGTTTATTATGTGGTCATCACATTTTAGTAAACAAAAGGCAGTTGTAATACCAATGCAATGCACACTGGTTATAAAGCATTAAGCAAACAATTAAAAAGAAAATAGTCCTCTAGCTTTTCAGTTCTGTCCTCTGTTTTGGGGAGGGGGGGGAGGAACCTCCTTTCATGTTTCCATTTTTGATCCCTTTTTTTTGCCCCCCCACTCTTTCTGGATTAGCAGGGTTTGAGAATTCATGAGGGAAGAAGCTATTTCTGCTCAGTCAGCCCTGGCCTGTTGGCCAAGTGTGGGGCAGCATTCCTGAGCTGGAGGGTTCAGGTCATGGTTTCCTAACACAAAGCACTGAACAGCAGTGTTGTGTAAAGCCATTTTCTGCTGCTTCATCCCTCTGTAGTGGTTTGCTGCTCCCTCAGAGGTACCAGCTGAAGTGTTTGTGGGAAGGACAGTGAATTAAATCAGGATCTGCCTTCAACAAGGGAAGCGAAAGAGAAACCCATGCAGAGATTTTTATAGCCAAGTCAGTTCCACGATTCAATTCACAGCATGGCTTCATGAACAAATAAACAGGTTGAAGAAATTAGCCTTCTAATTGTGAAAATGTTGATATGAAGCATTTCCAGCCTTAGAATTGGTGAGCCTTTGTGCTTCTAGATGTGATGTCAGGTAGATTTGGGTAGCTTAGAGGAGTGATCCACAGCACCAGACCTGTCTGGAAGGAGCAGGGTTCTTGTCACTTTTCTTTCCTTTTGGCTTCTTGGACCTGGAGGTTTTAGGTAACTCTCCTTCATTAGCTTCCAGCCCCTGATCAGATGGTAATGTTGAGACAGCCATTGTATGGTCATTGTACAGGCAGGAATGTATCTACTTGCTACACTAGGATGACCATTATTAACTGAATTTATATGGTTAGATTGGGGGGGGGGGTTGTTTGCTTGCTTTTTAATTTCCTGTACTTCCCTAAACACTCAACACTGGTATTCCAGCTAGTAAAATTGTGTTTTCCAGAAGTGGAAGTACAGCTGGCTTGTCACCACTGTTAACCCAGGAATGGCTGAGTGATGAACTTGTGGGCTAGATTAGCTGGGAAGTTGTTTTCTGAGCTGAAGAGAATAATCTGCTTGTCTGCAAGCTAGAATTAAGGAAAATCCTGGGATTCTTCCTCCAGCTAGGAGTCATTTATCTCAGGAATGACCCCAGTACAGCTGTATGAATTGAGATATTAGCTTTCTGCCTTCACCTCAGAGCAAATCCATTGGTTTTTCTAAGCAGCACCTTCTTGGGGTAAGTGTCAGTAAACTTCAAGGTTGTCCCCCAAAGCAGTTGCTAACCACCTGCTGGGCAGCAGAAGGCTCAAAACTAGCAGGTAGGAAAAGAAAGCAAACCCCAAATTTACCAACCAAATCAAACTAAAAATCCCTTATTTCAGTGAAACACAAGAGGTTTTGTCTCTTCACAGAAATATTTATATTTATGGATATTTTTCTCAGTTCTTTATGGATATTTTTTCTCAGTTGTCTTAAAAACCCAGAACAGATTGGCTTAAAATTAATTTTGCTGTAGGTATGAGATGATTATACCTGATCTCATCTCATTTTGACAGGTGCAGGAAATGTTCCAGAACAAACCATCAGGGAGTGTCACAGTGCATAGAAATCCCTGTGATTTTGGTGTGCTAATGGCACAAGGATATACAGTCAAAGCCCTCTTAAGGAATAAAAAAATTATATCTATTTTTAAATTATGAGCTGTGATGGTTGTGGAAATCATAAAACTGGATAAAAAGAAGCAACCACTAGGGATGACTTTATTTTTTAAAAGGAAAAAATCTGTGTTTCTGTAACTTCCACCAGATTAATTTTGGGATAATGCTGCACACAGAAGGTTTTAGTCATTCTTTTTTTGGGGTGTAGACAAGGGGTATAGTTAGGAGGTGACTAAAGTTGTTGGCAGGCCCACTGGTATTAATGGTTCCCAAAAAAGTAGGCTGGAGTTTACTGGGGGGACATTCCAGTAAGTGTTTGATATAGGGTTTCTCTGACCATTTGCTAGACCATTTGCTTTGGGTGCCTCAATGTTTGTTATGCCAGGTTGCTGGGTACTCCAGAAACCCCAAGCAGCACAGTGCTAGATTGGAATTACACTTGTCATCTGCCCCCACATTTGCAGACAGGTTGTACATTGTTTGGTTATTCCATGGGTCTTGTAGCCCTCATCTCTCTTGGTGCTGGAGGCTTATGGCACAGTGAGACCCTTTGGATGCTTCTTGACTCTTGAGCAGGTTTGAAAGGGAAATTTGAATGTGTGACAGCAAGGGCTGGACGTGCTAGCTAAGGATACAGATGGGTAGAACAATTCTTGCCTTCTCTTAGGCTTGCCAGTGTACTTCCTTGGTCCTTTGACTTCTCAACAAAAGTTCCTTCTTACAGTACAACCTTCACTGTTTTTGTACTGGGTACAAAACTCCATTATATTCAAGACAGCCATATATATCCAAGCTTGAGTTTTCATGTGAGCCTTAACAAACCTTCAGAAAACCCAAGTAAATAGCTTAAGAAATGTTCAGAGGAGCTCTTTTGTATGGGCACTGGCATGTTTCTCAGGGTAAAGAGATTTTAAGTACTCCTGCTGTTATTCAGGGAGGAATTGTATGCGAACAGGCCCATAAAGAGGAAAAAAAAGTCAGCAGAAATTCACAATGAGACTTTGTGAACAGGATTTTGATCAGATCTCATCTCATTTACCTTCTGAATGCAACCTTGTTTCCACTGTAATAGCACTGAGCTGTGACAGTGTGAACTTGAGCATCAGTTGTTGTGGCTGTGCTAAGAGCTTGGAACCACCAGATGCTGAGAAGAGCTGATCTTTTTCTACTTACATTTTAACACTTCTTTGGAACAGTTGAATGTGACTTTCTGTGTAAGAAGGAACGAGATGACAGTTATTGATCAGGGTGAATTCAATGAGCTGCAACTTGAGTATTTGTATCTTTAAGAAATTCCCTAATTGTGCACCAGAGTTTCCCTGGGAACCTCCTTTTCTAAAACCACTATATAACTTACTGAAGGTGACAGTGTAAATAGGGACTTTTGTGGATTCTGGGAGTACTGGACAATGCATCTGTACAGTTTTGTTTGTTTTAGATGCTAAAATTTGAACTAGACATGGGAGAGTCTCTTTTAAAGGCCACCTGTCAAAAGTCCTACTAGTAATTCATCTGCAGATTTAAATTGATGACTAGTATGGTCATGACTTAGACTTTGAGTCACCAAAATAGTGCCTTTTATTGTGCTTCTTGCACCCCAGATGTCTAGACTCATGTCTTATAATAAAACAAAAACCAACCTTTACAAAAAGTCTTCAGCTCTACTGTCAGTGGTCCCTGTAGTCTTAAATTATGAATTTATCAGACCAAGATGCTTATTGCTGCTCTTTTTTTGGAACCTCTGGTACTGGAACTTTTCAAATACAAGTTTCTGTTGTTCCCTAATACTTTAATACAATTTTTTGTTTCTCTTTTTCTTTCTCTGGTCTCTTTTCTTCTGTGTCAAATATCAGTACCTGAGTTGCTTCCCAACACTGTCCATGGTAATGGCATAGATAAAAATCTTTGCATTAATTATTTTAGTTGCATAGTGTACCTACTCTACAGGGAATGTAGTCAGGCAGTTCAGACAGTCCAACAGGCCATTAAAATCCTTCAGAAAAAAAGAGTTCATGTTCTAACTACATTTTAGTCTCAGTGCTTGCTAAGTGACTAGAAGGCCTTATTTGAGCAGATGCTCCTACGTAAGCAGTGTTAGATTATCAAAACCACCTTTGTTGTTCTGCAGCCATCTCCTTGTCTTTTCTAAAGCTAGGTGGAGTCCAAGTGAACCTTCCTAAAAAGTTGCTGACCTGTACAGGTGTTGGCTCTGTGACTAATACTCTGCAAACAGACTAATTCAGGAGAACCATGACTGGCCAAGTCTAGGTTTGCTTTGTTTGCTGTTGCATAAAGACCAGGTAGCACAGAGCATTGTCTTTCTGCAGGACAACCCTAAAAGAGAGGGGAAATGGTATGCTTTTCCCAGTTATTGAGGGTTATCCAAAGGAGTATCCAACACTGTGGTCACTGAAAAATGCTGACAGCAAACCCATTCAGCTCATTCCCTTTGCCTATCAAGCAGATCAAGCTGTAAGAGTTTGTCACAGTAAAATAGTGTCATTCTTTATATTGGCTTTTTTTAGCTAAGCTGATGGTGAACCATAAATTTTAGACTTTTCACCCTCAAAGTTCTCCAGTGCTTAAGCAGTTCTGAAAATAACAGTAGGTGCTGCTCTGTCTCTTGGCTCCTGTGCCTCTTGGAACAGCTGGACTTCTGCATCCAGTCCCACGCTCGTTCTAACCTCCAAGAAGCACTTAGAATTGATTTGGATCTTCCTCATGGGTTGATTTATGTTCTCTCAGTCAGTATCTGTTACCAAGCTGTCTCTACTGTTAGCATTCCCAGAAGTGTAAGGGTAGGAGCATTAAACAACGTGGCAGAACACCTAGGGGGATTTTGCCTCTGTAGGTGTCTGTATGAGCACAGCAGCAGGGGTAGGGGTTGCTGTTACATCTGCCCTACTTTTCAGCAGTTACGTTTGCTTTTCCTCATGCCACTATGAAGTGTGGCAGTGTTTCCTGTTAATTAGGATATCAGAAGATCTCTGGGTAGCAGGGAAGTTTTAAAAACTGCTTCCTTTGCTTAAACAAAGGAAAAAAGTGCAGGGAAAGTAAGGCATTGCAATGAAGTAGATATGTGTGAAAACTCTGAAATCCTTTAATGAAAGGGTACTTTAAAGGAGTCCAATGTACACTAATCCTTCCTCTGTGCTCTGTAGTCATTATTTCCCAAAGGACATTCCTATTGGGCTCTGAATCAGTCTCAATATCAATCTCAGGATCAATGCTGGAGCAAGGGTGAAAGTGATCTGCCAAGTCCCCTGGGCTTTCAGTTAAGCTCTGAGCTCACAGTGGCTTAGCCACTTCTGGAAAATGGTTTTTGAGCACCAAGTTAATTAGGTTCTTGAAAACTTTGACAAAAGAAGATAGAAAACGTGCCTAGGCTCCCTGTAGCATGTACCTCTTTATCACAGGGAGTCAACAGAGAGTGCAATGGCTCCAAACTAATACCATCTTTTCTGATTTGGCTGGGACCAAGTTCAGATCAATGATGTAATGAAGTCACATATTAATGTTAAGTTGTTCATTGTGTGGCTGGCAATCATCTAAGTGGTACGTGGGTACTGAAGTAATCTTGAAAACAGCATGTAAAAGGTGTAATTACCTGCCTTGTAACACCAGCTGGTAAATCTATTGTGAAAGTCTGACTGTTCAGTTCCATGTCTAGTGACATTCTAGGTGACTCCAGACATCCCAGTTGCTCTCTGCCTCTTGAGCAGGGGACAGGTTTCCCATAGGTACTGTCACATCTTTCAGCTTGGTGGAAGTTTTTAAAATACACATAGATGGCATCTGAAATGGCAGTGGGCATCTGTATTTTGGCTTCCTCCACAAGGTGTCATAAACCAGGTGAGGTTAAGGTACACCAGTGACCCAGGTTTGTTTTACAGAAGAGACTCAAAGTTGGCTAAAAAATAGTAATAGGGCCTTACACAGGCAGGACTGAGCACGTCTGAGTGCCTGGCTGCAGGACCTGCCTGCTGCTGGATGGGACCAGTGCTGCTGGGGAGCCTCAGCAAGGTCTTGGCAAAGCCTGAGTAAGTGCAGCCATGCTGAGTCTGGAGTGGACTGAAATCACAGCCCGAGGATAAGCTGAAAACCAAAACTGAGAAGAAGGACCCATTTCAGCTAAAGCACATGCAATAGAGCACAGTAAAATTGTATGGGGAGCTTTGATAACTCTCTTAATTGGCTGTACAAGCATGGGTTGTTAATAGTATTCTCTTTACTTAGCCATTTTTCTACATTCTTGCAGCCCACTTGATTTATACTAACCTTTCCCTCAAGGTATTGCAGGAATCACTTTTCTATCTGAGACTTGGGAGTTCTGTTCAGATGGCGAAATTGATTAAAACATCTTAGCACAGGGGAACAGAATTCCAGAACAGTGGAAGGATCATAGTTGTCTGTTTGCAGACAGGTTATGTGTTCACCCATCATTTCTTGTTGCTATCTCTTGTTTCTTTATCCCTTTTTGAGGTGGGAGGGATGTCAAAGAGAGACAAGACAGTGAAATAGCTGGTCTGTTGCAAATGGAGGAGGGAGAAAGTGAGATGTGACCATCCTAAAGCAGCAGAAAGTCATGAGAGTACAAACTTGTCTGCAGGCAACAGTTTGCCTTTTTGAAATGTATGACCTTAGCATTGCAGAGTGCTATGAATAGCTTTCTTTTATTTCTTGTTATCCTGCCCTTGTAATTCAAAGGTGACCATTGTTAAAAACATCACACCCAAGATGCATCTGTCTTCGTGTTTTAGTCTTACATGACTGAAGTACTTTCTGGAATGAATTGGTGATCACCATGCTTAAATTGAACAGATGAACTCTACGTGCAGGAGAGCTAGTACCTACTTAAACTGTGGAAGAATAAATAAATAACATGGATTTTTAAACACATAGAAGAAGAAAATGTGGTTTATTGTTTTTAGCTTACAAGAGGAAGAAAGAATAAAGTGGAACATTCCATGTTAATTTGGTCCCGGGAACAGCAGAAGCCCGTGGCATTAACCTTTGGGTTATTAATATGTTGATGGAGGAAAGGATTAAGTAAAGGGCAGGTTGTGGGACACAAATGGCACAAAAGGCCAGAGACAAATAGTCTTGTATTGACTCCAGCACAAAAAAATGGGTTGAAGGCAGAAACTAGAACCTTGCCAGAGGTGGTTCTGTGATCAGATGAAGTCAGTTCCCAACTGAGATTCTTCTTCTGTCCTGGGATTGGAGAAGCAGGTATTTGAGTTGTTGTTTTACTTGACTGCTCAGTATAAATCTAACTTTACTGGGAAGACAGTGACAGTGTGCTGTCTCAGAGCACACAGAATGTGAAGGCATATAAACTGACTCAATTTTCATTCAAAAAATCTCATACATGTCCCCCCTGTGACTACGGTAAATTTTTTTACCTCTTCTCCCTTACTCTGCTAGCACTGTAATTATTTTAGCCATACTTCCTGGGCTTCACTTCTGAACAGCAGCCTTGTGTTCCACCTTGGGGGACTGGGAAATGTTTTCCTCCATTCCATAGCCCATTTCCTTCTGGCTGTGGGTGCCCCTCTGGGAGCTGATGCGGCAGGTGCTGAGAGCTTAGATCAAATATAGATCACTATGTGGAAAATCTGAAGAGTACTCCTGATCCTTCTGTGAAAAACATTGTAGCTGTGCTGAAAATGGGATTAAAATGGCTAAAGATCATCAGGAGGGGTCAACTTTTATCTCATTAAAGCCCCACTTTGTTTCTGCCACCAGTGGAAAGTCAGGGAGTATTCCCTGGCAGCAAACAAAGCTGCACAGCCAGGAGCTCCAGGGTCCTAATCCTTACTGACTTACTGTGACCTTGGGTGAGGCATTTCATTTCTCTCCACTTACCTGTCCTGTAACTTAGACTTAACAATTTCAGAGGATTTGAGAGTTAAAGAGCTAGTAATTTGAAAGCACTTTGAAAATTAGCTATAAGTACTATATGCATGCCAAGGTTCAATCCCTCACAACTGAATCATCTGGCGTGTGCTGAGAATGGAGGAGTTCTTACTGGGCCCCAAGGCGAGGAACGTGATGATGAGATGACCTCAGTCTGAGCAATCAGGTTTTTGGGCAATAACTCTCAGTGGAGTAATTCCCAGTTCCTCTGCAGAGGGGGAACACAAGCTGAGCTCATTGGAGTGGGTGTGGGACTGGGAGAATGGCAGGTTAGGTATGGTGCAAAGGGAATGAGAAATACACTGCTGGTCAGAGCTTGGAGATGTGGGGCAGTGGGAAAGAGATTGTGCTCAAACTTGGCAAGACAATAGTTAAGCTAACAGGTTGGGCAGGGTGGAGAACAGTGAAAACAGGAATGAGGTGCTGTTGCCATTTTGACCAAACAAAGGTATTTAATAGTTTGGGTTGTTGCATTATGTTTGTTTTTCCTTTGAGATGCAGGGCGGATTGTTTTTCTCTTCACTGCTCAAAACAAGCAACACTTTCTAAGAGGTGGAGTTCTGTGTGATTCCAGCCGCTTTAAACAGCAGCATAAATCACCCCTAGATTGGGTTCTGCAGCCTGGCAGGCATGTGTCTGTCTGGAGTCTCCCATAACCACTGTGGGGTGCCAAGCTAATCAGGTCACCAGGGTGGCAGTACAGCCCTAAATGCAGTTCCTGCATTGTGGGTGCCTGGGGCTGGCAGTTCCAGTTATAACTCCTACACTGCTCAATTCCAAGGTCATTCAGAGGGGAAATTGTCCATAAAATAGACTTTATAGTAGTGCTTATCCTTGCTTTGGTGCTTTGTGATCAGCATACATAGACATTGAGAACTGTTGCTTTTGTGGGCTCTCGATGGCTTTTTAGTGGGGCATGGCACTGTTTTGAAAGTGGAGAGAGGAAAATGCACAAACACTTCTGCTTCATGAAAAAACAGGTTGGTTAATGGTTATTGATGGATAGCAAACGCTCTGTGATTTATGACAGAACAAGTCAGCAGAGCATGGAGTCTTACAAAACACATGGGACAGGTTGAGTAAGCTCAGAGCCTGCACTGGTTGGCAAGCTGGTGGAGTACAGATAATCCCAGTTAAATATGCCTAATTGTTATCCTTATGTATACATCTTCCATTGCTCAGGGTCACGTTGCAATTGTCATCTGGTGGCAATGAAAAGCACACTGTCATTGCTACCAGAATTGCTACATTTCTCTTAGGGGAAGGTGGTTTTCTCAGTGCTGTGCAATTTTTACCAGTGTGTGGTAGCATCATTTTTTCTTTTAATGTATGTAATGCTGCCCAGTCAGCACTACCCACTATTTCTATAACACTCCCCAATCATGTGCTGACCAGATGACTGTCATGTCATTGCACTAGTTTGGGCATTGCAAAAAAGAAAAAAAAAAAGTTATTTGGGGCACTTGTTTTGTAATAAAGTTTTGTTGTAACAGTAGAAAACTCTTTGAGATTGAGTAAGTCTTGGATGTAACAGAAGGCTTTAAATCCACCCATTAGGCTTCACTGAAGAACATCTGAGGCAATTTGTAATATGCATTTTATATCTTAAATATATGAGTATAGTTTGTGTGTGAGTACTGCTGCTTTACTCTGGCCACTTGTCCTGTTGTACCTTCAAGAGCTGCATTCAAACAAGGCCTTGTTCTCTCTCACCTGGACCCCTGGGGGTGCCCAGGTGGACCTCCGCCTCTGAGCTGGGATTTTGCTGCTGGGTCAATGCATCACACTGTGGTTCATTCAGATGCCTTGTTGTCTATCTTGTGGTGTTGGTGGCATTGCCAACAAAAGCTTAGCTCCTCTGCTGAGGTGGGTGTGGGTGAGTTTCCAGGTGCCAGGTCTTGGCAGTTGGGAGCTCTTGGCCTGAAGAAATGGGCTGAGCAGTGACAGAGATTCAGCTCCAACAAGTGGCAGGAGGTCCCAGGTGTGGAGTTGCACCACTGGAGGCAAACCACCCCTCTCCACTTGCCTTGGCCTTTTGCTGGGCACCCGGAGCAGCTCCTGGCAGTGTTGGTCCCTCCAGCTGTAGATGACTAAATGAAGCTGTGTGGGCTGCTGGCTGTCGGGCCAGGCTGGCCCTGCTATCTCTTCCCATAAACACTGGAGCCTTTGTCTCTGGCCTTATCGTGGCCCTGCCATCACAGAGCCCTTTCTGTGCTCTCCTCCCAGCTCAGGCTTCTGTGTTCAGGGGGCTTTTCTTCAGCTGCTCTTTGTCTCCGGGTGTTTATTGTGCCTGCTGCAGAGTGTGTTTGTTTGAGAGAGAGGAGGAGGGGCTCCTGTTTGTCTGGGGTTTATAAACCTAGTGCATTCTTCAAAAGAGATGCTGAGCAAACTGGGTGGTGTTAATGTTAACCCTTCACTGCCCTGCGTGTCTGAGAGAAATTTCCTCGGTGTGTGACAAGTGCTTTGGGAAGGTGATGAAGCTGGTTGGTGTAGGGTGGTAGCTGTGCAGCAGGGAGGCTGCTCCCCCTTTGGTCTGCTCTGCCCTTTGATTTTCCGTGAATGCTGCACATGTGTATCAGCAAAGAGAGCCTCCCAAACACAGGGAGATGTGATTCAGTCTAGGATTTCCCCCCAGAGTGTTTCTGGAATTTGTTTTTATTGCAAGCACTAGCTCACTAGCCCTTTCTGTTTGCATAACTGGCCCTTGCATCCTGTTTATGTGGCTACATCAGGCAGGATCTCTTCATTGTACCATATCCCAAAACTTTATGGCTCTGTACTTTAGGGCTTTTCCTTCTGAGTAAGGTCCTGAAAGCAGGAATATCCTAAATTCCTAGTATTGCCACTTGTAGTGGCATATACCTCCCCTTTGAACCAGCTGCTTTTCTTTAACAGACTTGCTAATACTTGCATGGTCAGAATGGCTCTTCCTGTTTCTTCAGTACCCATGGGCCCATGTTCTGAGAGAGTGCTTGGGAAGATGACAATTAGCAACTCCAAAACTTTCCTTCCCTTGTAACCACATAATACTTTGCATTCAGTTGATTGGGGGGAAAAAAACAACCCAACGGAGCAGCTCCAACTTTCTAACCTCCTTTTGCTCTTCCTCCATAAGAGGATGGGAATTTGAAACATGAAAAAATCTCTCATCCATCTCTGCAAGAAGCTGCAGCAACACAATTGTCTTAGTGTTAGAAGAGCCAGGAGAGTTTTGTATTTCACTGAATCTGCAGCCAGTATAAATGTTTCAGACCTTTATGGTGATCTGCATAAACTGAACATGATGCAAACACGTTAGTTTTATGTGTGATAAATTACTCACGTGTGATTAAAAATACTTTTTTCCCCAAATATTTTCTATTTTCTTAAGTTACTGAACTTTCCCTCGGAAGTTGATGGGTTTAAATTCAGCATGTCATGAAGTAAAGATTTTTTTTATTATTTTCAAATAATGAGTATCCTGGCAGTGGGGGCTGCAGTTCATGTCTTGCAGCATCTGCATATTCTATTATTACATTGGGAAAAAGTTCCATGGACTGTGTTCCTTTGCAGGGGGTGGGAAAGGGAGAAATGTAAAATAATACAAGCTTTTGAAACCTGAATCTACACACTCAGTCATGACTAAACCTATTCAAACACTCAGGTGTTTTATTTCCAGGACTGCTCTAGGCTCTAGCATTGTTGCCTTGTGACTTGTTTTCTTCATGAACTCACTCAATTTGCCTCCTCTCTTTCTCTTCAAGGAACAGTTTCAGCTGCAAAGCGCACAGGGATTCCAGCACCCCGAGAAATATCATCATCTGTGTCCAGAGAGAGGGCTGTACTGCGTGGTCAAACCAATACTAGGAAAACACAACCCAGCCCCACCTCTTCTGGTACACCAACTCCTACCAAACACGTGCGTCCCACCAGCAAGTCCAAGCAAGAGAATGAAACCGGTGACAAGGCTGTTCTGGAATCTCAGGTTAAGGAACTCCTGGCAGAAGCAAAGACAAAAGATTCTGAAATTACCAAACTCCGTTGTGAATTGAAGAAATGCAAAGAGAAAGCATCACTTAATGCTGAAGGAATGGGAGCTTCTAACCAGAATTTGGAAACAGTATCACCTGTTGACATAGATCCATTAATACGGACCCTTCAGGAAAAAAACAGGACTTTTCAAAAAGAGCTTGCTAGCCTGGGGGAAGAAAATCGTGTTTTGAAAGAGAAATTGCTTTATCTAGAGAACTCCCCTCTCTCAGACACAACAACAAGCAGTGGAGGTGACAGCAGCCTCCCAACCCCAACTACCCAAGAATCCAGTTTTGGAAGCCCATCAAAGAATGCGTCGGGAGGTGAAATGGAGGAGCAGAGGCAGCAGGTGAACGGGGCCGCGCTGCGCAATTCCGGCTCTTCCAGCAGCGATGTGACTAAAGCTTCCTTGTCACCTGATGCATCTGATTTTGAGCACATAGCAGATGTACCTTCCAGGCCAACATCCTCCAACAGCAACCACTTCAAAAGTTCCAAATGCTCCACCACAGGAAGTTCTCCAAACAATATTAGTGACCTTTCTGTTGCATCTCTCACAGAGAGAATACAAAAAATGGAGGAGAATCACCACAGCACAGCAGAAGAATTGCAAGCCACTTTGCAGGAGCTGTCGGATCAGCAGCAAATGGTGCAGGAGCTGACAGCAGAAAATGAGAAGCTAGTGGAAGAGAAAGCTCTCCTGGAGACATCCTTTCGTCAACATAGAGAGAGAGCAGAACAGCTGAGCCAAGAAAATGAGAAGCTAATGACTGTCCTCCAGGAGCGATCCAAAAATGAAGAAAGCAGAGCTCAGGAGGGGAAGGTCCTTGAACTGGAACAGAAATGTGCAGAAGTTCTTGAAAAAGCACAATTTGAAAGAGAGAAACTGCTCAACATTCAGCAGCAGTTAACCAGCAGCCTACGGAGCTTGGAAAGGGAGCATCAAGATGCCCAGCAGGTGATTAAAAGCCTGAGAGAAGAAAATGAGAAGCTGCTGAAACTTTTGGAAGTGGAACAGCAGAACAGCAGCACAGTGGCAAAAACTCTGGAGGACTGTAAAATTGCCTTAGAAGGTCTAAAAATTGAGAATGGCTCTCTCAAAACCCAGTTAGAGAGTGAGAAACAAAAGGCTGCAGAAATCAATGCAATGGGATGTACTACTGACAACTCTGAGGTGCAGGAGATGCTCAAAGTAGCCCATGCAGAAAAGGATCAGCTGGAAGCATCTTGCACTGAGCTTAAACAAGAGCTGCTGAAGGCAAACAGTGAACTAAAGCACATTCAGGGTCTGCTATCTAAGGTAAAGCAGTAACAGCTGTAAAATATAATGGTTGTTTGTCTGTCCTCCCATACAGGGAATTGTTGGCCTTTAGATTGTTATTGAGGCATTGATTATAGGTTTCCAGTATTTCAATGGCATTAATGAGTTTTGAATGGAAGCTGTGGTTGTATGGTGTCTGTTTCTGCTGCAATATGCATATATTCCTAGGAACAACTGTTAGCATGGCTGTGTTTGTAAATTCAAAACTCATTTCCTCTAGTATCTTCTGCAGAATGTACTATTTTGGTAAACAGAATTGTGTTTTATCAAAATTGGAGCAAAGAACAGATCAATAAGAAATGACTTTGATATTATGTGAACAAATATTAGTGAAAATCACTTGGTAATCCAGATGAAGGGAAGAGCATGAATAGTTAGCAACAAATAGTAAATTCTGAATAAATATTCATAATGAATGGGTAGTGAACTATGGGTGTCAATGGTTGAGGACACAGGGACATGAGCTAATGCTCAGAGAAGCTGATATTTACAGCAACATGACTAATGATGCATGGTCAAGCTCCTGATGAGATCATTTTCAGCAAACCAAAATCTTTTTACGAAACTGAGAAGTATTCTGTTTTGGGGATAGGTAAAGTAATGGCAAAAAACCCTCTAATTTAGAACAATGTTTCTCTGCCTCACTTGATAGTCTCCAAGCAAGCTTAAGTCAGTTGCTGTTTTTATTTTCCGTGTTATCCCGGATGTTCAGAAGAGCTGCAACGTGAAGCATCATAGAACAGGTGTTAATAAAGCAGAAGGCAGTGGTTATGGAAGAGTGATAGTGTGTGCAGCTTTTCCTGTGTGGGGAAGGGATCCTGAGAACAAAGGTAAAAAGTTGCAGAGGAAGGGAGCACTGCCAAAAGCACCTCCATGATTTGAGTAATTTAGAAAATCCAGATGTCCTTTCAGCTTCACTAGGTGACCACAGCAAATGGAGTTAGTTGAGGAAGCTCCCAAGTGCTCACTGGAGCTGCAGTTTCTGAAGAATAAATGAAAGACTGCTGAGTGCTCAGACTCTGTACCAAACTTTTATTGCTTGGTTTGGAAACCACACACTTCCTCTTTTTTACTCTTCCTTTCCCTCAGATTAAGCTGTTTTGAATCATTGGCTATTTGTGACACCCAAACAAAACCACAGGCTTCTGTAAGGCTGACCTTCAGTCAGGCTGTGCCAGTGCTGCTCACTCAACTGGCAGCCTACACCTTGCTTTTCCAGAACTTGTTCCTACTCAGAGATCTCCCCCCAAACCTGGAATTATTGATCTGTGGGCCTGAGCCAACAAACTGAAGAGCAGCAGCTTCCCCACTCAGTAATTCCAGATGTCCTATATTCAGAAACACTTACCTGCAGCAGCTAGCTCTGCTGGGTATGTTTTCACAATCCATTGAAAAGGCACATGGTAAAAGCAGCAAAATTGTTCATGTGGATGAACTGATCATCATCTTGGCCCTAAGGCAGCGTTATCTCTCTTAGAATGTGATACATAAATTGATGTGGAGCTTTCCAGGAGTACAATTCCTATCTTATTACCTGCAGAGATTATGGTCATCATACAGAAAATTTAATTTCCTTTCTAGCCTCTTGTTTTATTATCTTTATGGCTAGGGAAGAAAACTGTCATTCATGGCTCCTCTGTGTTTTCTGAAACTGTCTCATTTGCATTGGAATTCAGTTTATACAATGATTAGAACACAGGTTCCATTTCAAAGTCCATGAGATGCCCAGTAAATTCTCTAATGAGAGAGAAATTAAGAAATCCAGCCAGACTTGCAACTTTTTCTCCATTCCAGGCTGAGCATGAGTGTGGTCAGCTGAAGGAGCTGTGTGACCGGCAGGCTGAGCAGCTGAGCAGGACCAGCCAGAAGCTGCAGGAAAAAACATCAGAGAATGAAGCAGATATCAAAAACCTGAAAGAGACCATTTTTGAGTTGGAGGACCAGGTGGAGCAACATCGTGCAATAAAGCTTCACAATAACCAGCTCATCAGTGACCTAGAAAGTAGGTGGGGCTGAAGAAAAAAAGGATTTAAGTGAATTTATTCATGGGGCGCAGTTATGGCTGCAACAGGGAGGAGGAGGCTTGGCTTTGTGTGACAAGGGCCCCACTTGAGAAGTGTTCCCATTGCGGCCAGTCCTTTCTGTTCACACACAAAAGTCGCTATTTTAACAGCGCTATAGAAATAATATTAGAGACAGTCTCCAAGCCTCATTCTTCAGCGAGGGATGTATTGCCCGTTCTAGAGACTGGAATTACTGGCCTTTTCCAAGAGGTTTCAGGGAGCAGCTCTCCCAGAGCTGTGCTGGGGAGGTGCTGCCGCGTTGTGGGAAGGGAGCTGCCACCCGCTGGCAGAACGGGCACGTTGCGCTCACCAGGGGGACCTCGGCTGCTCCAGGGGTGTGTGTGTAAAGTGGTCCTGCACGTGCCATTCTGTAAATTCGAAAGTCTGGTTTAATGCCTCAAAATAATGGCCCATTTCAGAGATGTTTGAGTAACAAATCTCCTGTTGATTCCATTGCTGATCCATTGGCAGAGCATCTTAATTTCAGGTTAGTCTGTTGAGTGGCGTTGCTAGAAGCAAAACCAAATAGGCTGCTCTGCCCTCCTGTTTTCACTTGCACCCTTGCCCTTATGTGCTTCATAATCTTTTCCCTTTTTTACTGTTCCTAGGTAAAGCAATGAAGCTGGAAGAACAAAAACAAGATGCAGAGAGGCAGCTGAAGGCTCTGACTAAGCAAATGAAGGTAAGGGTTAGATTCAGTGACAAAGCTAAGCTGAGCATTGATTGCAGTATTAGATTAAAGAGAAGCATTGTGTTTTTCTACGACAATTGTAGAAAGGTCTTTCTACATCCTTTCATTTTCCATTCTCTTATTTCTAGCTGTTTCTTTGCCTGCAAAGGAAAAATATAATACACCTTCAGCAAATTACTTTTGCTTTTTCTACCTATGAACTTCTGCTTTGGAACAGCTGCTCCTTCTTCATGAATCATCAGAAGCAGTGAGCTCTTTTCAACAACAGTGCTTGTAGTAGCATCACAAATCTGATCAATCACTATAGGAAGGACTTTGATTGTAATTGTTGTATTGGAATGGAGAGCTTAGCATCAGTTTCTTTTTTGGCAGTCTCGTTGATCATTGTAAAGAGGCAAGTATTTAGTTTGGCCTCAGCATCATCTTGAAGTAGGGGTGAAATCCTGGTCACTTTTGCCCACTGAAAGAGAGATCAGGAACTAAGTGCTCAGCTCAAGTAGCTGCATCTTTACAGCAGTTTGAGGTTCTAATTGCTTTTTCTAGGAAGATGCAGAAGAGTGGAGACGTTTCCAAGCTGATCTTCAGACTGCAGTGGTTGTAGCCAATGATATTAAGTGTGAAGCCCAGCAGGAACTCCGTGTGGTAAAGAGGAAGCTTCAGGAGGAAGAGGAGAAGAGTGCCAGACTGCAGAAGGAGTTGAATGAAGTGAAGGGCAGCAACAGGTTGGTTACTTATGAAGGCCAAGTTTTGATCTCTGTGACTGCTAACATGCATGCAAACAGTGCTTTGTCAATAGCTATTCATTGCCTTGGATGTGCACGTTGTCTGTTTTTAACTCTTCTGACAGATTTTGTGTCTCTTATTCTGAGATGTTTCTGTTCTTTTTCTTTTTTTGACCGTCCGGTTCTGTCAACTGGGCCATGAAGGTTTAAATCAGCAGATATTAAGTAACAGCAATTGCCAATATTCTCTGATAGCTTTGTTCTCAGGATGGTGTTCCACTGTGTTTTATTGCCTTCATAACCCTCTGTGCAGCTGTATTAAACCATCTGTGGAAAGATTGGTTGGCTACATAGATTCTGGTCATCCAGAAGAGAACTACTTAACCTAAGAGGAGTCAAGGAGCTGTAGATGTTCAAATTAAAATCAGGACTAGCTGGACTTCTGTTCTGTAAATTTGATATGTGTTGACTGAGTGATCAATGCAAGTACTAGGATTCCTCATCTCCCATCTGTCCTTAATTTGAAACCTGTTACGTGATTAGGTGTATTAAATGGTCTGACCTGTGGCCTGGGTTAGCATTTAGCCCAGAAGTGCCTTCATGTGGACCCAACTGTAAAACAATTGCTGTAGTCTCAGTGCTTGGAGGGGAAACAGTGGCTGGGAACCATTCAGAGATACACCCCAGCGTGGTAAGCTGCTAATGTGGGGCTTCCCTCTGTGGGAGCATGGTAAGAACAACAGTGACCTGTACAACTGAACCTGGGAGCAGTACAGACAGATGCCTCACAATGTGGCTTTTATGCAGTGCATGACTTATGTACCACATTTAATTGCAAAAATCAGACTACAACTGAAGTACTAAATAAGAAGAGATGGAAAACAAAAGATATATTGGAAGGAAGGAACAAAATTTCTAAAGAAGACAGTGCTCAGCTCTTTGCATTGACAAAAGCAGAGCTGCAGTGATGAAAATTTATACCCGGGGAACACAAACAGTGGTACTGCTTATCAAAAATGTGTGCCAAATTAATTTTGCTCCTCTAGATTTTCCATTTAATCTCTCCTAGTAGATTCGTGGCCACTGGTAGAATAGCTACAAGAACACAGTGAATCCTGTCACTTCTTTCAGGTGGAATAACAGTCCAGCTTCATGTTGCATGTATTTACTCACTGGTTTCCAGGCAGAAATTTCCACAGCAGCTGTACAGTAGATGAGAGTAAAAAGATGGGAGGGCTTTGGTGTGCAGGTGTGTGGGTTATAATTCCTGCATTGAAGGAACAGAAATACTTCTTTTCAGAAAAATAAAGGAATGTGTTTAAGCTCCAGTTTGATTATCAGAGTCCCCAGTGGATGCAAAGAAAAGCTATTACAGACTTATGTATTCAGACAAAATGATTACCAGACATTACTTAAGTTCTGGGCTCTGTTTCCATTCCTAATTTGTTCTTAAAGAAATTTCTCTTGTTTAAAGTGGGGATGCATGTATAAGGACAGGAATAATGTACTTGCAGTTTCCCCTCTTTATTCTTTTGGTTTTTAATCTGAAGATGTCTTTGATAATGCTTACATTGAATAGAAGATAACCTGCTAATTTGCAAACTCAGCTGCTTATCCTCCATGTATAAGGAGCATGGCTGCATTGTCAGCTCTTTGACAAAGGAGCCTGAGCTGCAAATACTGCTTTTGAAATTAGCCCCCAGAATCCATACATATGTAGTTCCAGAGGAGGTATTCAGACACAATTAAGTCAGTTTTGGCATTTGTCTCTCCCTCTTTCACACACAAATCTCTGTCTTTGTGTCACATTGACTCTCTGTGAGCTTGCTCTGAGTATTACATTGGTCCTGGGGCCAGATATACTGTCTGCAGTAGGTGATATTTATTGTCTTTCAAAGACAGGTGTTGGGACCCAATTTTGCAGCTGTCAATTTAAGTGTAACTGATTTGACTCACGGTGTCTATGCAAAGAGTGCAAAATTCCTGTACGGGTGGGATGGAGATGATGATGAAGCTTTTTTATGTAAGTGATTGTCTAAACAAACCAGTGAGCAACAGCTAAGCACTGAAACTTTAAACCTGTTCTGACCTATAAAACAAATTCTCTAAGTTGCCAAAGCTGCTGCAGAGAGCCAGGTCTACACTCCCAGTTATTTTTGCATTCCCAAGGTCTTTATCCTCCTCAGCACCTCAGCTTCTTTCACACACAAAGTTCTGGGGATATTCTCATCCTTGCTTTCAGTCACCTTTCACAAATGGTGCAGCTCAGAATCAGCAGGAGAGTCTGGTACTTGCTGGGACTTTGAATGCCTGTTCAGCAGTGGTGGAAACAGTTTGTAGCATGATACCTTAACACAGTCTATAAAAGTATTCCTCAGATTTGCTAATGCTGAGCAGCTGTGCACCCAGCTGAATATCTGACAGTCCCTAGTGGAAGTGACCTGTCTCATTTTTAAGCTCTGATTGGAAAATGTACCTTCCAAATAGCTTACTACTCAAAGGTGGGAGTTTTTTTGGCAAAATCTCAGCCATCTCTTGAGGGTCATTAGACTTCACCTCATAAATTGATCTAGAAGCCAATTTATCTCCTACGACATCCTGCCATTTTAATGTTTGCCTGTGGCTGCCTGAGTTCCTGCCTCCAAGTTTGATTTCTCCGTTACATTCTTCTAAGCAGACAAAAAGTCATTTTTGGTTCAGGAACAGCCAAAGAACTTGCAGAAAAAATCCTGATGTGATCATCAGAGTTCATCTGAATGAAGGTAAGAGCCTCCCAAAGGCATCTTTAACACAGATTAAGTGTCTAATTCTATGACTAAGAATGTTGGGGGGAGGTTGGACCAGCATCAAACAAATGGAATAAGGAAGAGAGGAGTTAACTTGCTCCAAGTGAGTACTGATTGAAACCTGCAAATTAATTAACCCCTGTTTGAGACTGACTTCATGAGATTTTACATACTAATTAATGTTATTTCTCTGCATTAAATGCAAAAGCTTACAAACCACTGTTGTATAACTGTCTCCTCACAGGTGGTGGAAATTGAAATGATGTAATCTCCATCCTTGGAGGTTTTCAAGACCAGACAGGATAAGACCCTGTGTAACCTGGTCTGACCTCATAGCTGACTGTCCTTTGACAGGTGACTTCCTGAGGTCCCTTCCAAACTGAATTATCCTATCATCCTGCAGCAAGTTTCATCTTTTCAAACCACTCACCTTAGAAAGAAATTAATTTTTGTAGCTGTTTTAGGATCAGATATTTAAGTGGTATATTGTGGAATATATATATCCATATGTATTTGGTTTGTAACACAAGGGAAGAAAGTTACTGCAGAAAATACCCAAATTATGGACAGCTCTTTTTGGCTTCATTACAGACCTATTTCCAAGCCTTTCTGGCAATACACTCTTCAGTGGCAGTGAAAATTTCAAGGTCTTGCTTGGACACTTTCCCTTCAAGTTCCCAAAATCATTTTGGCACTACAACATTATGTGACTTGAACCAAGAACACAGAGGGAAGAGAGTTGGGCTGGTAGTAGTACTCAGAAAACAGAAATATCTGTAATTAATTGACTTCTTAGAATAATGAAAAAAATTAACCAAATCTTCAAACAGAAGCCAAAAGTGAAGATTGTGATGTATCCCACTAATTTGCTTCTGCTCTTCCTCCTGAAGTCTCAGTGCCACAGCATGGCAGTGTTACATGCTTTTTCTCCTGGAAACAAGCTTGTACTCTGTGTCTATTAAACCCTGCTGTCAGTCTGTGTGTGCTGATGTGCTGCTCATTTGTGCCTGTGTTTTGCAGCTGTTCTGTCTTCCAGAGGTTTGATAGTTCATTTTGCTCTCCAAGTAGCAAACTGGAATGTCAGAGCAGGGTCCTTGGGGTCCTGTTTGGTTGCTGTAGTTAGTGACTCCTCAGAGTTGGTCTGTTGGGGCTTTTGGGGGTTTTTCTTGTGGTTATGGTTTTTTTTAACACTGGATGGAGATTATCCCATCTGCTTTGGTGTAAAGACCCTGAAAAAGAAACTCTGAGGTTGAGCAGCTCCAGTTGCCTGGACAGGTTCATGTACCCTTTTTGAATTAATAGTCCTAACTGATTAAAGGAGAGGAAAGCCAGGAACACTACTGTCCCTGTCCTTTGAAATGGGGTCTCTGGCTTTAAATACTTCAGTTCTTCTTATCTGAGCAACAAAGATTTCTTATTTTGTACAGCTGTTTGCTCCCCATGTCCTAAAGCTGAGTGAGTGGGGTGTTTAGGCACTCCTCCAACTGTCCTAGCAACACCATCAGCATTATCCCCTTTCCCCTTTACTTAGTGATGAAGGGATGATTAACTGTAAAACAGAGCTGTACCTCAGGGTGGACATTGGATTGCTTCTTGTAACTCCCCCAATTGTTGTCTCTATTTCCACAGGTGCCTGATCTCCACCAGCTAACACAGCCCTGAATGGCTGCATATCCAGGCCTGTGAGACACATCAGGACATACCTTCAACATGCAGCTGAAAAAGGGAAGTCTCAATTTGAGAAAGCACCTCCAGTTTTTTATGCCCTGCAAAAGTCAAGTGTATCACAAAGTGTGAATGCTGCTCAGGTCCACCTCCTCCCCATGGGCAAGAGCCCATTTCTTTGTTCCAAAAGGCTTCTCTCTCTTCAGAAGACTCCATGAGGCAGAAAAAGTTCTGGATTAGTCTAAAGCCAGCTAGGCCGTAAGAAATAATCACAGAGATTTTGGGGAACTGAAATAACTGAGAGTTTTTTTGGAGGAATGGGGATATTTGTCCTGAGACAGAAACTCAG
This sequence comes from Hemiprocne comata, assembly GCA_020745705.1. NCBI lineage: Eukaryota > Metazoa > Chordata > Aves > Apodiformes > Apodidae > Hemiprocne > Hemiprocne comata. The sequence goes on from CM036605.1 coordinate 3,124,685, forward strand.
ACATGCCCATTTTAAGCTGAAGCAAAGAATGAAACTGAGTGTGTATGTCTAATTTGTAAAATCCAATGTACATATACATTGAGTTCTCCATATAGTATTATATTCATCAGTGTGTGTCTAAATGCAATATGCATACAGACCAGTATGTACACACACAAACTCAAGTGATAGGTTACTGAAATCCAGCAGGAAAACTGGACAGAAACATTAAGTTATTTGTTCAGTATAATCTGCTCTGGTGATTTAGGATTTTTTAATAGTGTGCTGACAAGGCACTCACCACTGGGTGGCATGTCTGACTCGGTGTGTGTCAGGAAGCAGGGAGGTGCCCAAGGAGCGTGTCCTGCCATGACTCTCCCAGAGAATGGCTCACGTGAGGTTTCTCCTGGCTGTGAGAACTGCAGATAGAGATATCAGAAGGCAAAGAAATTGACATATCAAGCCCCTAGTAAGTATCCTCTCAGAAAGGAGTCTTTCTCATGCACTTAACTCAGGTGAAGTATATGATGATCAGGGAAAACTTGCTGAAGTCCAGCTTTGCAACTGAAGACACCTGGAGAGAGCTTTACTTGGATGCTAAGGAGAAACTCAGAAGTCACCATCTCTACCAGGAGATCATCAGGATTCATTCCAAGACTGGAATTTCATGTTTTGGCAGTGGGATTCCCATCCTTCCATCCTGGATGTGAAGACCTAGCAGGGCCTGGTCTCAGAGCAGACTGAGCCTGTAGAGAATTCTGCAGGATGTCCTGGCTTTGGCATGGCCTTCACCTTTGTGCCGTGCTACTGGCATGTCTGCAGATATGCACACTTGTGTTGCCTTTCTTTTTTGTGCTGGCAGCTGTTGAATGTTGGTTTTTATCTTTAAGAAATATAAATTGAAGTGCCAAATAAATGTTTAAGTGTCTGGAATTGTCTGCTGCCTGCCCTCGGCCTCTCTTCTGTTCTGTGCCTCAGTAGCTGTGTCTCCCCTCTTTGTGTACCTTGGAGTTCAGGAGAAGTCACAATGACAGGAACTGTGGCAGAGATTGAAGAGTAATTCTTTCTGAAAAGATGGTTCTGTGGTCCTGGGCCACCTGTAACAAAGGTCATTGGAGCAGTTTAAAAATTACACAAACACATGAAAGCTGCTGTTACCAAAATCTGTCTGTTAAGCACAGAAAGACTTGCACCTTGTTGGCTGTTTGTTATCCACGTGTTCCAAACCTGGAAGACAAGGAGAGTGACTTGCCATTAGAGAAATGCTCACTGCATCTACTTCTCTCACCAATGAATGAAACTAGGCAGTGGTTTTGTGAAAAGGACTGCACATTTTACTTCTTTGTGGCTAAAGTTCTCTGCTTCCTCCTGGAGCTGCTCCACTTAAGCCAGCTGCACTTGCAGCATTGATCTGTGTAAACCATTCATTCTTGTTTCAAGGAAAGCATACAGCAGTAGATGACATTTTGTCCAAATCCATCCTGTTTGTAGCAGAGCTTGCTTAGTTGTCTCAGATGGCCTAAGCTGTGCTAAACTGAAAAAATTCTGTGGACAGAGTAATTTTTAGTTTGAAGTTATGGCTAATTAATCGTTCAAAGCCATCTTCTCCTATGCTATCTTCCTGATTTAGCTTGCTACTCCAAGTTAAGCACTTACTCTTCTGCTTCTCTATTAAGAAACCCATGTGTGCACACAAACCTGCACCCCATTTAAAAATGGAAGGTACTCACCACGTGGCATCACTGTCCATTGCTTGTTGGCTGTCATCTGTGGGTTAAGTTGAAGCAAATTGATCTCAGCACTATTCTTCCTACTTCTCATGTCAAAGTTTGCAGCATGAGAGGCCTCAGCTTTCTGACATGATTGTATTTAATCTAGGAGGTTGTTTCAGGGAGCATTAGAAGTCTATTACAAATATACAGACTTAAGATTACAGGAAGCATTCTAAGGAAATTGGAACTGGTAGTAGCCCCAGCACTTGAATCTCCATAATTATTCTGCACAATGGCAAGATAATGGCATGTGATGTCTCAATTGACTGTTCTGTGGCACAGCAAAAGGGCTGCTCTAGTTACTCTAATTTATTTAACATGTTTGTGTCCTTTTGCAGTCAAAGGCTAGACTGAGAAAATCAGTCTGTGAGGCTTGAGCTGTTCTCAGAGTTAAATCCCAACCAATGGAGGGGTGGCTGCCTAGAGCATACCTCTGGCTTGCTTCATTCTCAAGATGTTCCAGTTGGCCTATGGGTGTTTAGCATTCCTTTCTTACTCTGATAATACTCTACAAACCTTGTGTGTCCCTTTGTGACCTGGATAACCAGCCAGAACTCTTGCATAGTACCCTGATTAATTCTTGAAGGTGTAATGGATTGCACTGAGTGGCTTGGTATCTTGAGGCAAAAATCTGTCCTTCCTCCATACTTTACTAGAAGCAGGACTCCTTTAGCTTTTGTGTTTTCATATAGCACATGTGCAGGTGCTATCACCTCTTGATTTGTTGCTTATGCTTTATGGAGCCACAGAAGAAAAAGTGAAGGGTAGAACTTAAAAGCTGGTCAGCAAAACACTGGCTCCCTCAGAGCTCAGTGAATCTTACCCAATCTGCCTTTCCTTCTTAGTGGATTAAATGGAGAAGGGAACTGAAATGGCTTTTTCTCTAGCCATCTGCCTCTACAGCCTCCCCTGGCACACCAAGGAGCTTGAATGAATTAGCAAAGAAATAGCCAATGTCTGCTTAAAGACAGCACCTCCTTAAGCTCTGCCAAAAATAGAAACATGAGTCACTCTTATTCTCTTATTCATTTACACCCTTTAGGCCCTTGCATTTTGTAGACTGTGGTGCCAAAAAGCAAAAGAAAAAGACTCCTATTTTTAGCTCAAGAAAAGTTGTTCAGCCCCACAGGCACTTTCTGGATGGAATCCTGCAGCTGCCTTGTGGAGTAATTCCTGGTTTTGTGTTTGTGTAGCTCTGGGTGCCTACAGTGCTTCACAGTAGGGAAACGTGGTGGTACCTCAGAACCTGGAGATCAGCACACATTTCTTAAGCAGCAAGGAGATGAGGAAAGTAATGTATAAATGTTCTCTTTTTACATGGCTAGACCTTCTCTAATTGCAGCTTTCCTAAACGAAAGCTAGGTAATTAAATGCACTTGGAGTCTACCTGGGCACTGCAGGTAAGTACAGTGTCAGTGCAAGGCAGTGTCAGCCACATCTGTAAAATGCATGAGTGGATGAGATGGTTGGGGAGAACGATGACATTTGCTGTTCACCACAGCTGTGGGCTTTCCTGTGCTAACTCCTGCAAGTCCAGCACCTAATCTTGACTTCAAAATTTCTGTTCAATGGAGTAACTCAATGATCCTTCCTGTTAAAATATGAGCCTTATTTCGGGTTTGTCTGTCTTTGTTCCAGCCACTGAATTTTGATGTTCTAGTGTCTGCTAGGATGAAGCACTTAGCAGTTTTATTCCCCTTATAACTAACAGCTTGTGGCATGTGACTGAGGGTTTACTTGTTCAGCAGATGTCCTTGATAAGCTGTAAGAGTTGCATTTCCAAAGTTTTTCATTCTGAAGTATATTTTTCTGGTTTAATTTTTATGGCTCTCAGCTGAACCCTGTCCAATTACCTGTTTTATTTTCAATTATGGTATTTTAACTGGTAACAACTACTTCAGCCGTGGTCATGCCAGTTGAAAACAGAGAGTGCAAAATAACATCTTTCTCTTTGGTTCCTTTCCTTGTTACACACTGAGAACCACAGTAGCCCCTTGGCCCCTGTGCTGTATTGAAAGCCCATCTTCAGGTAATTAGCAATGATAACTCTCAAGTCTCATCAAGCTGCTTTTTTCTATAACAATCCTCCATCCTGTGTGAGGATGAGGAATGGGACAATATGGTTAACAGAAAAGTAGTTTGGACTCAATGAGGTGATCCAGGCTCTGCAAGAAAACAACATCCACATTTTGACAAGTGGTCCGTGTTCTGGGCATGACAGTAAAAAATGTGCCTCGTTGGGTTTGCCTTATTACACAGAAAGACCTTTAATCTCTGCTTGCAGTTCCTGTTGCCCCTGACTTTGACCTGGTTTCTGCTTTGCAGGCTGACAACTGAAGAGGTAGAATCTCTAGAGGCTGATACAACCAACCGCTGGCAAGGGGTCTGCATTAGCAGAGCATCTCCCACACCATCAGAATCTGCAGCCACTGTGAAATCACTGATAAAATCCTTTGACTTAGGATGCTCAGGTATTTGAATGCAGTATGTTGCAGTAAAAAAAAAAAAAATTCTGGCAGTGAGCTGGGTAATTTTTGCCATTTTCTGCTGCTTGTTGCTTCTTAATGGGTATTTTGTGTCTGTGCTTGATACGCGCTGTCTGTGCAATGTCACTACACCCGTGGTTCCCTGTTCTGACAAGAGGGAGATGGAAACATTTGCATTTCAAACTATGTTTTTTCCTTGCAGGTAGCACTGGACAAAATATCACAGTTCACAAAGTCCCCAGGAGCCCTCTAAGTGGAATTCCAGTGAGAACAGCCCCGGCAGCTGCTGTTTCCCCCATGCAGGTACGAGGAGCCCTTTCCATCCTTGTAGTTTTAAAATGGGTAGATGCAGCATTTGCTACAGCCTGACAGAGCCTCAGCAGGTCAATGTGCACATCTTGACAGGGGGAAGGGGAAACTCATCTGTTTATTTGCTGTGAAACATCAAATGCTGTAGTACTAACAAAAAGGATCAAAGTGAGTTTGTCTTTGACCTCAACTTAGAGGTCTCAGTGGACGGATGTGAACTCTTTGGAATACAATTCTGAACTTTAATAACTGTTGACCAGAAAGTGGGTTTTGATTATTGGGAGTGAGTGACAAGAAACACTAAACTGAACTAGGTAGCTGGCGTGTGAGTTGAGAGACAGGGGGTAAGAAGTTTTTAAGAAGTATGCACACAGTTACCCACTGAGTTCACACAGTGCTGACTGAAGAGCTCTTCCAGTTTGTGGGGTTTTTTCCCACTGCACGAGGTCATTATGTCTGCATTATGTCACTGTACTAGTTAGCTTTCTGTTAGCAATTTTCAGATCTGTGGTGCAATGTTCTTGGAAGCACTGTGATGTGAGTGATGGGGAAGCAAATGCACTGTGCTTCCTGATTTCCACGTGGCTGAAGGTGGCACACCAGCAGACTGCTGATGTTTCTAGGCTAGAGAAGACATTATCTGGATGGTCACTGGACTTAAAACAGGGTATTCCCCTCTGAATCTGGGTAAAAACCTGTTGAGAGGCTAGGGTGTTTGGGTGAGTGTTCTGAAGAATCAGATGACTTTGAAAGACTACGTAACAAATGTGTGAGCACGTTTCCTTCAAAGAATCAGCAAATGGGATTAAACAGAGGTCTGAGAACCTTCTATTAATGTCTGGCTGAGGGGTATTAATGCTGAAAACTGGTGCTGGAGCTGCAGGGACAAGAATCATAGAATCATGAAATGGTTTGGGTTGGGAGGGACCATAAAGACCATCTAGATCCAACTCCCCTGCATGGACAGGGACACTTCCCACCAGACCAGGTTGATCCAAGCCCCGTCCAGCCTGGCCTTGAACACTTCCAGGGATGGGGCAGCCACAGCTTCCCTGAGAAGAATCCTTCTGACTGGTGATTCAGGATGCTGGGGACAGAGGCAGGGTTAGGAACAGGCATTCTTACTTTGTGTTTGTGACACTAGATTATGTTTGACAAGAGACAAAATAGAAATGTGAAATAGTTCAGGAACCAATATATTACCAGCTAAAAATACTGTCCCTTTGCCCTTTTATGTTTCACAACCATTTATGCAGCCTGAGATGCACCAGATACCTTGTTGAAAGGTCTCTGTATCCTTCCACCTGCTTTGTGATCTTGAGATAGCAGAAACATCTCTCCTGCTTGCCTATTTAAACATGATGGCTAGTATTTTTTTAGTTACCTTTAATATGTTTGTTTGTTTCACAGAGACATTCTGTTTATAACAATGCCAAGCCAGCTAGCAAAGGTATTGGCAGACATGCAGATCTTTCAGACGTTCCTCTTGCAGGTAAGTTGCAGCAAACATGTAAATGTTGCATCTTTTTACCAGCAAAACTTGTCCTTAACTGTTGGCCTCTGCCTGGGCCATTTTTCCTCTTCTCATATGATCAAAGGAAACACCAAAAAGTGTCTTCAGAGTCTTTGTTTTAGAGAGCCTGTTCATTTTGTTGTGCTTTCATTCCCATCTTGATTGTAGCCTTAGAAAACGAAAAAATAGCTGATTTATTATGGTTTGCCAACACAAACTTGCCTTCTCTATTGCAAAGTATCCATGGCACCTCTCTAATCCATGCTGTGGAACTGGAGAGGATTGGATCTTGTTCAACATGTATGTATCTGGAACCAAGTCCAAAGCACTGTCTTTTGAGGGTTTATTTGTTTTTAAATTGAGCTTCATTTGAAATACATCAAACATTTTGGATACCGAGGTGACTGTTTCAGGAGTAGTCATATTTGGGCTCAAAATAGTTTGTTTTGAGGGTTCTCAAGAGATAAACTTGTTTTTATTTCACACTTTGCTTTTGTTCTCTTGTCATTTAATATTCTTTCCTACCAGTGTTATCTTCCCCTTTTCCCTAGGGCCCTTTATTTTGATTATCTGGTCCTGAATGTAATTGTTGCATTGGAATCAAAGCTAGTAACAGCAGATTATGGAATTTTTAAGGACAGATGAAATATTATATCCCTGTAGTGAAACTTCAGTGAAACTGCTGGGAGGGACAAAATAAAATCAGTCACACTTCTTATTGGCAGACTAGATTTTCTGCCATAGTTTGCTAGTACAGGAGAGAAATTAGAACCTGACTTCACTTTTAAACTCTTCAGGCAATGTGCTAGGCTTCCACTTCCATCCTTCAAAGATGAAGAGATCCTGGATCAAAACAGGAAAACAGGTTATAGGGTAGCTGGGCAGCATAAAAAAATAACATCTTGTCTCTGGTACTGGCTTCTCCTGCAGGAGTGAATGCTAAGCAAGCAAAGTTATCAGTGGAACAGACAGAGTTCACTTCTTTGTATCAGGTGATTTCTAGAAAATGTCTTGCATGGGAGTATACAATGATCCTAAACAGAACATTAGGCCTTTTTAATCTCTACAAGTTTATTGTAGAGTGAAGTAATCTGTCAAGTGTGTAATATAATGCTAGTCTTTAATAATAAATATCCTACTTCAGGCCATGGATAATTACTGTTATTACCCATAGACAATTTTTCTTTGAAAATCTGTTGAAATCAATAGATATTTCATTAGCCATTGTATGGTAAAAAAAAGTTTGCTTATCTAACAAGTTCCTGTATTTATAGCTTCTCTTTGTACCTGGGTTTAATTCAGTTCCAATAATCCATAGCAAAGGCTTATTCACTATAAAGTTGTAATAGCTCTGGTTCCAATCTAAATAATCCTAGAAGGCAGTTGATCCAAGCCCTATGCAAACAACACTGAATTAAAAAATATCCCTAAGGAAATTCAGAGTGAAGTAGTCTCCATAATAATAATCTTCTGACTGATTCCATCTGACCAGTATCACAGCAGGACTCTGTGATGTCCTTAATATGACCCAAATGTTAAATCCTTGGAGAGGAGAATGGATTACTTTGCAGAGGGAGCTGATTTTTGGCCTATCATCATTTCATTTAGAATCAGAGCTTCCCTGGTTCTGTCCTGGAGTTTCTAGCAGCCAGACATAAGTCAGAGGAGGTGTATTACTCATGCAAGTGAGACTCAAAGTACAGAACTGGGTGCTGAGAACTTGCACCACCTCAGGCACTGCTGTGTGATTCAAGCCAGTAACCACTGAGCATCTCTCTCTAAACAGTGCAGATAGTGCTAACAGATGGGGATGTTTCCTGAACCATGTCACATATTTTTCATATTATTATTATCCTGATTCTCTTTCCAAATTACTCCTAATATGCCCGTATCTTCTCCCTCTTTTCTTTCCAGTTAGGTGCTTCCAATAGCCTTTATATCTATCTGGGATCCTTCCTTCTCCTTCCTTTTTCTGTACCATGCACGAGCACATCCTGAGTGGTTGGCACAGCACTTCCTAATTAGACCAATGCATTAGCCAGACCAGTTATGTTAATGACAATCTAATAGTGCTTTTTAAATTTTTTTGCTGTCCTTATAAACTAATGAGAGACCCACATTCCTCTTAATAATGTTCAGGTTTGGTTTACTGATAGGCCTTTTGCAGTAGATCTCTTTCTCTAAGCAGAATATTCTTCAGTTTAAAATGGTCCCAAGAATCATTCATTGCTTGCCTGGTTGGTGTGGCCATTTAAATTTGAGGCAATTCCCCACAAATCCAACATAATGAGGAGCTAGAAGAGTCACACATCTAAAATATATGGTGGAAAACCAACAAAAAGACTTGATAAAAGTCTGCTGTGTGCTATTTTTGTTTGTTATGGATTCATGGTGCACACCAAGAAGGGACAGGTGAAGGGAAGGAAGGATGACTCTGAGCAAGGTGTATGGAATCCAGTGCAACAAAACTGCCAACAGCCAAGTTGCTGGAAAAGAGACAGTCTCCTGGGTCTGGATTCTGTCCTTTTCCATCTGGACTTCGTAATAAATAGGAACTTAGCAGCCCTTTGTGAGTGGAATGAAGGTGCAGAAATGCCTGTAGCTCTCAGCAGCTACAAATGCTGGTGTAGGACATTCAGGAGCCAAAGCAAGGGCAGCTGCATGCCTGTTGGAAGGATGTTTTTATCTGGCAACTGCTGATATGCTGCTTTTAGTGCTTAAAAGAAATTTAGGACTCATTCAGTCATACCAGCCTTTGCTGAAGCTGAGATAAGAAGGAATTCAGACCTCTAGGTGATATGGTGTTAATTGATAATTAACATAGGGAAGTAACTGAAAGAGTTGTGTTCCACATTCAATTAATTTCTGATAAAAGCTGGCTTGTAAGGTGCTGGCCATAGATCCTGCCTTGTTGACGATTTGTCCCCAGCAACAAAGCAGCCAACTGTCCCTGGGTGAAACATTGCTCTGCTCCTGAGTGATATCCACAGGGAGATCATTTGATTTCTGTGATCTCTTTGGCTTCTCTTCAAGAGCCTGCCAACACTGGATTCTCTGGCTACTAATTTTGTTTGTTTCATTTATATATATATTTGCACATATATATATATATATGTATCATACAATATATAGAAATACATAATATGTGTAATAAAAATGTAAGTGCATCTGCTGTGGGTATCTTGAGGCTTCCCAAAGTTCTGTCTGATGGGATGCCATGCACCATGTGATAAGTACCATTTACTGCTGCCTTGTGCTGGGTTGTGTTCAAGAGACAAGAGGCTTTCTTGTTACAAGTCTGCTAGTGGCAGAAAATAAATTATTGTACTAGGGCTGGTCAGTCATCTGGTGAAGATATCTGGCAATCAGCTTTTGAACCTTTAGGGCTGTAGATTTTGGTATTTCCCCTCATTCACCTGAGGCCCCTACCCCCCAGCAGGAGTATCAATCACAGGAAGCCAGGCAGCCTGTACTGTTGAAATCATCAAAGCCATTCCTTGTTATGATCACCTCTAATCTGCTCAAGGTTTCCTAGCCCCATGTGTGTTTAATGAACAAATGAGTACATTTGTTTAGAATCAAAACAACAGACTGCATATTGTGTGCTGGGTGGCAGGACAGTGATTAATCAAATTCCTCAGACTGCAAACTGACAGCTTTTTTTTTAATTCCCACAGACCTTTTGAAGGGGAGAAATGAAGAGCTGAAACCAGACCATTACCTCCGTAAAAGCCCCTCCCTGGAATCCCTGAGCAAACCCCCCATGGCCTTCAGCAGCAGAATGCTTACCTCTACCCCCAGCAGCTTGAAACCCCAAAGCAAACTCAGGTACCAACTCAGTTTCCTGGGAAAAACAGCACCCTGGAAAGACTGACAGCATTACCTGGCACCAAGATGAATGTTTTCATCTGGTGGAACTCTCTCTTCAGTGGAAACTCTGCTGGCTAGTCTGTCCAGTTTAGAATGACCAGGCTGTGTAAGATCCAGATAACAAAATTCAGATGAGAATAGCCACAATTACTTGTAAGGTGAACAAACCTGACAAAATGAGGATAGCAAGTTTTCAGGAGCCACTAAGCTGTATACAAGAATTCCATCAAGTGTATGAGGGGTCAACCCTCATTGTCTAACTGTAGTTCAGCATGTTATGGTGAGCTAAAAACCAAAAGTTTTGATGTCTCAGGGAAAGCTGGACACAATTTTCTTCTGTCTTGAGGAAAAAATAAAAAATTTCCTCTGATCTCCACCATTTTTTCTAACAGCAGAAGCTGTAGGGTGGAGACAATGCAGGTCTTATGACTGTTGTTCTTTAACTGTCCTTGAGGCCTTGACTGCAATACAGCTTCCAGATTTTCCATTTTATTCAAGAACTCATTCTGCAGCATCCTAATTGGCTGTAAATTTGCTGTCACAGACTCTTTAGATAGTTTCTTTCAATTCTACACCCTAAGTTCTAGTAAAGCAAAGAGGTTACTTGAAAATTTTGGAAGCTATTGAAAATAATAGCAGAAATTCTGGGTTAACTAGAAGCAATTGAGCATCCACAGGCTGCTGGTTTTTGAGCTCTTTGTGTGCAGTGATACCAACTGAATTTGTCTCATCCAAAGGCAAGTACAGAATGCAAGCTCTGAAAGCTATTAGTTTGATTCCCTTGTAGGTTCTGTGCTGCCATTCTGCTTTGTCATACAGATACTATTTACACACTGGTAAAAAATAAGAGACTTCAAGGATATTTATCTACTTCTCCCTTATGCTTCCCTGGATTAGTGTGGAGAGAAAGGACCCACTGGCAGCCCTGGCTCGGGAGTATGGTGGTTCAAAGAGGAATGCTCTCTTGAAATGGTGCCAAAAGAAGACTGAAGGTTACCAGGTAAGGGAATAGCTCTGTTTTTACTTTTCTCTGGTGGGTAATGAATCACTTTCCTATGGGTGTGCAGTAAGCAACGTCACTGTAAAGAAATATGTGTATTTCAGTCTGCTAATTTTTGCATGTTTGCTTCTACTGAGTTTTTCCATCTTCTTTCTTCAGATTTCTTTAAGACTGCAGTCCCAAATATGACATTGTTGTAGTTAATTTGTGTACAAACCCCAAAATACTTACTGCATTGAAGGTCACTGATGGTGAGAAACAAAGTGTGTATGTGCAGCAGCTTCCATTTGGCATCAGGTTTTGAAATTACATTCTAATATTTTTTCTATAGGCTTCTGTGGGCAATGTGCTATTGTGAGAGTTTTTTCACTGGTCATTCCTGGAAAACCAAAGAAACATTTCTTTGTGTGGCCTTGGCAAAATGAAGTTTTGCAGCCTGGGACCCTGCTCTTTCTAATCTGCTGCAGTTTAACGGGATGTTACAAAGCAAGTTTTGACAGCTTGAGGCTGTCTCATTTCTTTGCAGGGGGATTTTCACTGTTCAACAGGCATAATGATTTGCCCAGCTCCTGTATGGCCGTTGCTGTGCTCATCAAGCTCTGACTAGTGTTTGTGTGCAGTTGTTATTTGGTTCTGTGTGTAGCTGAGTTGTAGAGGGCAATCCTAGACACCAGCTCATCCTGTGATACAGGCAGAGTGTGCAGGGTAGTCTTGGTTTGATATAATGGTGAGATTTTTCTTTAAGAATAATATTGTTTGTTACTTAGAGCAAAAGACAAAAGCAGTTATCACCACATGATATGCACCCTGGAGCAAGTCTTCAAAGAAAGCAGAGTCCATCTTTTAAAGTAAATAATAAAATACATTATTTTCTTCACGACCAGCTCTTTATGAAGCATTAGGTGCAGGGTGCAAGAGTTTGGAAGAGAAGACAGTAGCTTTCCCTTTAAGTAACTGATCTATAAAAGTTTGAGTCATTTCTTAGCAGTGGCATTTTCATTTGACTCGCACCAATTTCACAGAAGAACAGGTAGGAGAGAGAGCTCTTGAATTAAGACACACCTTACAAAGCCAAAGCCAGGGTTTAGCCTCCAGTTCTGTGAAACTGCCCAAAAGGCTACAGTGCTCACCCCTGAAGCTGTATGCTTTATGCTGTGTTGATAGATTTTATATCTCAGCTACTAAAATTCTCCTGTCTCGGATTTGAAGGTGTGGGGGAACCTTCCCATCCAGTCCTCAGAAAATGATTCATGAAATACAACTTTTCCAAGTCTAACTTCTGTTAAGCCAGCAAGCCCATCTCTGGAGTAACACTTCCTCCTGACAGTGATGCCCTTTTCTGTTTCAAGTGGCAGATATGGTGAGCTTCCTCTGCTCCTCCAGAAACAGTCTCACTCTGGTGAGTTGGAAGTGTTCCCTGAGAGTCAGCCTGTAGTTTACATTCTCTGATTACACTCACATTGAACTAAATGTATTACTTTTAGAAATCATGATGTGGCTTTGCAAATATAGAGGCCTGTCTATCCCAGACTGGCACCAGGAGTAAGAAGTGTTCTCTCTGCGACAGAACAGAAAAGGAGTTTTGTTTTTCTCTTCTGAGCCCAGTAGTGGGGCTGACTGTGTATCAGATAGCAGGCCACCCAGGAGGCATGCAAGGCTACCCGGGTCTATTTGTTTTTCCTTTTAGTATTAGTCTCCAGGGGAAAGTGTGTCTGTGCTTCAGTGGACAGTGGAAGTCCTTGCTTTAGATATGGCTGCTGGGGTGTTGTTGCTGTGGGACTGTCCAGATGATGTTTCAGAAAAAGCTTTTTTGTTTTGGTTCCTGCCCTGATGAGGCTCTCGATCTGTTCATGCTGTCCTCTGTTGTTTCTCTTTCTAAAGCAGCAGAATGAGTTTTCAGCAGTTGTTGAGAACCAGCAGGTAAAGCACTGACAAATACGAGTAATCCCGGAGAGTCTGAGAGGTTCAGGCTGTGATGTGTAAGATCGTGGGGCAGAAATTCAAGTCAGATGAACCAGAGGCCAAACACAGTACTGATTTCTGGTGAGAGTCTTGCCTCTCTATCTTCACTGCTTCATCCAGAGGCTTTTTTTCTTGGACAAGCTTCCTCAGACTCATATTCCCATTGTGCCCTCTGTGGTGCACTCACTAGCTCGGCTGGAACTTGCTTTTCCCAGACCCTTGCGCTCTTACGAGAAGGCTGATGTTAAGCTCCATGGGGAGTTTTTATCATTCTTGAGTGCAAAGAACTGGAGTGAAGAACGTCATCCTCCTTCCTGCCTCAGCCCCTGCCATGGTGGGAATGAGGTAACCAGCTCCCTCAGGCAGAGCCCTGATGATGTGCACGACCACTTTTCCATGGATAATACCTCTGTCCGTGAGGCAACGTCAGAGCTCAAATTCCCATATAATCTGTCATGTTGTTTCTGCCATAAAGCCCAGAACCACTGGTAATGTTGGATGCAAATTGTTTTCAGTTCCATGACACAGTGAAATGAGAGAATAAAAGACTTGCTGCTTGGCTGCCTAGCTGCTTTGTTCAGTGGCAGAATGTCCTGCCTTTGAGGTCTGGTGGCAAGTCCTGACCTGAGCTGGTGAGGAAGAGGGGGATTCCTTTCAGTTTAAATGATGAAGACACCAGATTTCATTAAGAAGTGGGATCAAAATGGATTAGAATAACTGGTGCTCTCAGTAGCAGCTACTACCCGTGTCCCAGATTCCCTGTGAAAAGCTGGATTAGTGACTTAGGAACTTACTGGGATAAGACCTGGGGACCAGCACACAAGGCTCCACTTTTTAAATGTTTTAATCCTACAAGGCTTATACTATAGATAGAAATTTACATTCTGCTCCTGGCATACATCCTTGCATTGACTAGAGTGGGAACATTCCCTGGCTTTGAAGTCCAGTGTGTGCCCCAGGAGGCAATCTCATAAAACAAGAGGGGGACACTGGAGGGAGTTGAGAGAAGTGCAGCACAAATTAGTAGTGGCCTGGAGGGTTTTGTTTGTTTTTTTAAAAAGGAAATTGCATGAGTTTACAGTAACTGAGGGGAAACATGAAAGCCTTAGGTTCTCTAATCTGCTATGTCACTTCTAAGATCCCTATTTAGACAATGATTTGATATCAAAAAGATATGAAAGCCAAGGAGAGAGCAATTCTTTAGAACATGAAAAGACAATCACTAGAAGGGAAATTAAGTGCAACTTCAGTTTAATAACTAGCAGAAGAGTATGAAAATGGGATTGCATGAACTGTGGCATGATCGTTCATATCATTTCAGTTGTCATAGTTTAATGCCTAGACGAATGTTGTCTGGTATTTTGGCCAGTGATTTTTAATAACTATGCAGGGGAGGTGGTAAAAACATCTCAGCAGTAGAAAGAATTGCAGTGAAAGAAGGCTTTGGGCTCAGTGGCTCTGTGCAAAACTTCCTTGAGGAAAATCTCTACGTTACAAAAACCCAACCTTAATCTAATGTATGGTTGGTTCTCTGTAAAAGTTGTGCACTGGCACATGATCTCTTTTACCAGACATACACAGACTGTTCCTTTTGCCTTTCTGAATTTGTTGACATCATGGTGCATAATGTAGGGTGATGGGATGACCAGACTTGAGAACTACTTTTGTGGCTCTGGAACTCAATTACTACAAGTCCTTTAAACCACAAAGCCTGCTGAGGGTAAGTTATTTATGTTAAAATAGCTTTTGCTCTGTTCTCTTGTGGTTGGTGTTTTTTTTCATCTATTTAAAAAGATTATACATCATAGCAACAGTGTGAAGTAGACATTGGGTGCCTCTTTTCCAACAGGCTCTGTTCCCATGAATTGTAACTCCTGGAAGCTGCTGAGAGTCATTCTTGTTGCATTATCACCTTCCATAATCATATCATTAGTGACTGTGGTGTTATTTAAGTGCCCTGGTTCTGTTTGCTTTCTGTGGACACCATTTGTCAAGGGGCCAAACTTCTCTAGATGAAGCCCATTACTATCCACAGATGTATTGTGGAAACATGGAACATCAAGAGGCACTTAACCCATGATCAGTAGAACTAAGGATTATTGTTTCTGCCACACATACCCTCTCCAGAGAAGGGAAAGGAATTGCTACCATGGTAATGAATAGGATTTGCTTAAAAGAACTGTTTTCATGTATTTTCCAACCACTGCACATCCATCCTGTGGCACACAGGAGAAGTGAATCTGGAAACAACTGTTTCCTCCCATGCACAATCATGATTATTCTTGTCACCAAAATTATACCTGGTTTAACAGGACCCATTTGGGATCCACTTGTTGAAGAACCACCATGAGTAGAGGAGTGCTAAATGGGAAGAGACATTACCCCAGCTTATGGATAAAGGCAGTGGGCACCTTCAGGAGAAGAGGCAGTGCACTGTTAGCACTAGCACCAATATGAGATGGCTGATAAACTGGGTTTGGTTTTACTGGTATTTGTGGGACCAGCATCAGATTCAATTTCCTACCATCTGGAGAAACCTCAACAGCATGGAGTAACTGCTAACCAGAGCAATCTTTACAGAGCTTTCATGTTACACTTCAGTTTCATCTTGTACAAGTAGCTCCTGGATAAAATAATTCCTTTTAATTATTCTGCATAAAATATGCTTGCAACTACGAGCAGAGCTAGAAGAAAATGATTTGTTTCCATGCCTTATTTGGAGTTACTTGACTTTGCAGTTGGTCCCAGGCACCCTGTGCAGTTTTAGAAAGTATGCTTAGGGGTATGTAGGAGCTGTTTTTAGGGTGATACTCTCTGACATTGTATTGTTTAGTCTAAATTAGCAATATACAGTATGCCCAACCATTCTGAATAGTTGCCTCAAAAGTTGTGACTTTTTTTTTTAAAGCTTCCTTTTTCTGAAGACACAGATAGTTGCAGGGCTCTGCTGAAATATCCTGATGGGGGCTGCACCCTGCATAGTTTCCAGAAATATACATTGGCACTAAGAGGAATCTATATACTTCAACCTTTGTCTTTGCTGTATATGTTAATAAAAGTGCCTTTCCTGTGTAAGTGCCTCAGCTATTCAAAATGAAGAAAAAAACCTCTGAAGTATTCCCACTATTATGGCTGTTCCAGCCCCCAGAGACAGAAATTGGAAACAAATTACTTCCGACCAGAACGCAGAAGTCATTAAATGTGATTCTGAATGCTTTTACTACTAGAAGCAAAAAGCTAGTATCTCTGACTGTGTAAAAGCTGCTGTCTCTGCTCAGTACTACATCCTTCATGCAGCAGAGATGCAAAAGCTTGGGGAGAAAAAGAAAGGCTGCTGCAGTATTTGCTGTTTGGCAAGTAATTATAGCAAGAGACTGGTTGACTAGTGGTTTGGCAGTGGATATAACATAAAGCTTTTTACCCTTTTGTATTTAGTTTAAACTCAGACTAATACTAGCTTTTTGTTTATGAATTTGTGGCTTTCTTTTTCTCCCAGGAGTCTGCATTCCTTTTCTTTTCGTACTAGACAATATTTCCTCCATATCCTCTCTGTTTTCAAGCCCTATTCCATGATGATATCCCCTGCTTTTTCCTCACCTTTTTTTTCAGCTTGTTTGCTGGCTGGATGAGATCCAGCACAGATGAAGTGGGGCCCAAAGATGTACAAATGCAGATAGGCTGATGTGGACAGAGCATCTTCCCTTTGGTCAAGTGGTCTTGGGGCCAAGGCATTCTCATTAGGGAGAGGGACAGCCAGCCAGGATGGCTGGGTTTTGACTGGTGGTGCATCGAGCAGGCATATTCCTGGGGCTGCACATTGTGGGGACCTGCTTTGTAGGGGATCCAAAAGCTCCTGTATGGTTAGTTGTACTTAGCATGTGACTGTTTGATGGCTTCTTCCTTACTCTGGAAGCTAAGGGTTGTATTTAGAAACAAGAAGTCTCTTTTCTTTGCACGTCATCAGTGTGGGTAGTTGACATTATCTTTCTACTTAAGCAGCTACTGTCTCAATCTTTTCCTAAGTCCTGACTGAGCACTTTGCCTCACTTACACTTCAGTTATGCCCTGTCCTGGACCACAGAGACTGAACAGAGTCTCTGTTGCAAATGCCACCAGAGATCCCAGGGCTGGAGCTTGGGTTGGCAGTTCTGGTAGAGAATCAAGGAGCTGAATGGGACAAAAACCAGGATCCACCATCTCACCTCTGAACACGGGCAGAATGTAAGTCCTGGGACTGGACTGGTAAAACAATTGGTCAAATGCTTCCTTTGACAATACTATAATGAAGCTTAGTTTTAAAACCTTGAGAATCCCAGCACAGCTGTGCACTGTCCTTAAAGAAATGCAGAGAAGAACCCAGTTGTTCCTTAGTCACAAGATGTGCACTTGGGTATGGGAGTGATGCTCTTACCCTTTTCTACATTACTTTTTGTGTTTTGTGTCAACACAGAGCATGAAACTGTTTCAATATGTTTCCAAATTGTTTCAGTTTCTCTTTTGAGTATCAACATTAACCAGGTTTCCATCTAAATATTTAACTAGCCATGAGAACTAGGTAAGTGGTGGCATCCCCTAATTCAGCAGTACCACTGGGGAGTGGGTGTACAGGTTTTCTGGCCCTCTTTCCAAGTGAGGCCTTTCAAGCAACAAAGGATAGGATGTAAGTCCCATCTGCTGTTCTACACAGTTGATGTGCAGCCTGGAAAGGCTGGATTCCCACAGTACTGTGATCTTGTGTGCTGCAGATCAACAGCAAAACAAGTTAACTCCCAGTTTGTGTGATGTGGGTGAAGAAAAACGCTGAACAAAACTCCTCCAGATTCCCATTGCAGCCATCCATTCATTCTGAGCAGCATTCATGGCACAGCCTCTCTGGGGAGGACTGGGAAGATTTCCCTTGTGCCACACCAGCCTGTCTGCCTGAGATGAGAGGCTGGTGGCCAGAGCAGGAAAAAGCTGTCTGGTGGAATATTTACCAATACTATTAATGCAACAAATTTCTTTTCTGGCCAAGAATGACACTGACCCCAAGGTACCATGTGCTGGCATATCCCTTCTGTTGTGAGAGGCTTACTAAGAGCTCTGCATCCACAGCACTTACAGCATTTTGGCATTTAGAAGTAGGATAACTTCCTGTGTTTTTTCCCAGAAAGTGATTAGTATGCTCAGTGAGTTTCTGAGAAATGGGTGAAATTTCCAGCTCTCTTTGTGTTTCTCTGATTTTTTGCTGAAGAGAAGGATATTGACTTCAGAGAGACTTTTCCCATCTGTGTGCAAGTAAAATATAGATCATCATATCATATAATTGGGTGGTGGGGAGTGTCAGTAATATTTGGGAAGATGCTCTGATAAAAAAAAGGGCAATCTGGAGAGTTCTTGGTGAAAAAAACTGGCTTAAAATTTCAAGATATTCCCATTTTTTTTACCAGAATAAATATTTTTTCTAAATAAAGACACTTGCAGCTGAATGTGTACATGCAGTTTCTCTCTCTGTCCTAGCTGGACCCAGGGATGGCTCTGGAAAAGAAATGCAGCCACCTCTTGGCACACTGGGAGTTACCAGGTTGGTTACCAATGTGCAAGCCCCCTTCACAGTGATGCCAATGCATAAATCTGCCTCTCCAGTGTAGCCAAATAACTTGAGCCAAGCTCTACCTTTTTTCACATAAGGGGCTTTATCCTGTAAACAAATAAAGTCTCTTGATTGGAGGGACAGATTAAATGCCCTCTCTCTCATGTGTAACTTTCTATCCTGCTGGGTAATTTTAAAAATAGCATTTACATTCTACCCATCCCAAAGTCCAGGACGCTTTCCTCGTGTTGCCTGGATGCAGGGACAATCAGGGAAAACACTGAATTGATGGGTCACCAGCTGGAACAGCTCCAAACCCTGAATTTAACTGGGAGGGAGCTGAGCCCTGCTGCCTGCTCTATCAATACCCTGTGTCACTGAGACCTCTCCCCACCTTGTTTCCATCCTTCCCCGTCAGCCTGCTGCAGTCTGCAGCCTACCCCTGTGCCCAGGAATTGCAGGATGTGGCTCATCTCTGAACTCTCAGGGTGGATAATGAGCAGTAGTGGTGGGAGCAGTCAGTGTGGTCATTAGCAATTCTGCACCAGGGCTGCAGGCAGGAAGCCTCTCTGCTGCTGTCTTGGGCACAGAGGGGGGCTAATTTCTCCCCTCCCTCCTTCCCCAGAGCAGCTGTGTGGTCCTTGGAGCTATGCTGCTGCATCTTCACTCTTGCAGGCTTGGGAATGAAGGGACACAGCCCAGGCTGTTTCTGCTCTGGGGCATCCAGCAGTGATGTCATTCACACGGGTTGGGGAGAAAACCCATGGAAGGGTTGGTTGTGCAGCAAGCAGGGAGTGGCCTTCAGCCCGAGAGGCTAACGAGTGTAATTATTCTGAAGAGCAGAAAGGAGATGCAAAGCAAAAATAAGAACTCATCAATGTCTCGTGAGAGTAGTAGGATGAGGAAAACTTGTTAGTTCCTGGTCTTGCTGTGTGTTCCACTTCTGCCCCTCCAGACATAAGTAACACTTTTAAAAATAAAACCAAATTCTGGTGGACAAGGGTTGAGAGTAGTTGCTGGCACAGTGCACATAACACACAGTGACTGTATTTGAACCTTTCCTAGCAAATAATGTGAGTTGTTTTGAATGGAAATTGCCCCATGACAACATCCTCATTACTAAAAGTCACCTACTTCAAAGGTCTCACTAAAGGCTAGTAAAGTAACAGGGCTTTTGTGCACATTCCTCATTTTGGGTCTTAATTTATTGCTTTGCACACCAGCTTCCACTTAACAAGAGAGAGAGAATGGATAATGCTGAGTTCATGGGGAGCAGGCTGTTTATTTCACAGACATACAGGACCAGATGAGAGCTGGTATCAGCAGAAGCAATTTTATGGACGTCTCTGGGCCATTTCAGAGATGAGGTAATGGTGACAAAAGATGTCTATCAAGTGTGATGAGTACTTGTGTAATTCACACCACTGGAATGTAGAAAGGTAATAAAGAAAATTGGGCATGCCTGGCTGTTTAGTATCTTCTCAGATCTCTGGCTTTTGAGAGACTAAAACAGTTAAATTTCCTCCTTTTAAATGTCCCTGCATCAACTGAAGTTTGATGCTTTTACCAAAAAAAAAATCACCATAAGCTCACTTTCTAACCTCTTGTCTGTGCTGAGAAGGCTCATTCATTCACACGTAGGGAAGTAAATAATAAACAATAAAACCCAAGGCATCATCTGTGGAATCAGTGGAGCAAGGAGCAAACAGAACCTAGGAATGTGATGGGAAATGGGGTTTCTTTCCAAAAAAGGAATGTAATAAATGGGATAACCTTTAAAGAGCTGGCACCAATTCCCCATCATTTCACTCTGCTGTAATGACATAATTTAACAGCATTTTCAGGTAACATTTTCTGTTGTCTGAGCTGTGTTGTTTCCTACACGTGTATTCAGATGCATGACTTACTGAGATGGCTGGTGGAAGCATTAGAAATATGGATGATGGGGACAAAACCAGAAAGTTTAAAAGAAAGGTTAAAACAATTCCTATGGAGACTGCAGCTTCCTGAACCATTTGAACTAGGGATATTAATACAGCCTGGAGGATAGAAGGTCATTTGGCTTCCTTCCCAATCTTGGCTAGCCACTTAATCTCTATACAATAAACAGTAATGCTGTTCCACAAGTTGTTCTCCTTTTTTTCTTTTTTAATTCCAGAGGTTTTTACTTCATTGCATATTCCATTTAAGAGAAAAAGATTTATAAGAGAATTCAAAAAGGTTCCCAGTAGTAGATGGACTAAATGTGATATGCAAATCACTTTAGACTTGCAGCTACCCATTGAAAATAGCTGTGTGCAATTGTCCCAGTCATCTGGGTGTACCCTGCAATTACAGAAGAATCCAGGCAGTCTTTAATTTTAGGCATTCATGCCTTTCATCCGTGTTAACTGGACCTGACCACGCTTCCAATTCACCCGTATGTCCAGAAGATTGCCCAGATGTTTCATACCTTTGCTGGAGCATTATGAACCGGAGTGGTTTGTTTGCTCAGAAGCTTAGGTCATGCTAAAAGGAGCCCTTCTTCACTCAAATTGCTTCCTAGGAAGTATTTAGAATTTGCCTATCCAGAGCTTGAAACTTACATGCTTCCTTTGATAGAACCTCTTTGGCTGAAACCCACCAACACGTTCCCAACCAATTCGGGTGTAACAAATCCCAATTAGATTTGCAGTTTCATTCAGCTGTTGTTAAAGAGGAGTGTAGACAATCTTTGGAAGTTGCCTTTCAAGATTTTACAATAGAAAGGTCCGAGTTCAGATTTGCAGAGCTGTGGCTCATGAAAAGGAGGTTCCTGCTCAGACATCTGTGTCTAAATATAACCACGTGCAAACACTGAGATGTAAGACGTCTGATCTGAGGGGGAGATGTGAGTGTCTGGTTAGTGATAAGCAGGAAGGATTGAAGAAAGCTGAGCCAGTTAAGAAGGAGATGCTATTAAAAACAAGTCAATTCCCTTTGGTTTATTCAGTATATTTATTTTAACTAGTTTTGTCTTCAATATTTAAGTTGATATTCAATATGGGCTGAAGCTGAGTAATGGTCCACTCTGGTATGTTCCTAGTGTGCTGTTGTGTACCAATGACTTGGGAGAGGCTGGAGGGGATATTGTGTGCTGGGGGAAGAATATTGTTAAGGTCGTATTTATTGCAGGCTTTCTTCCAGAGTTCCAGGCTAGCTTCAAGCTGATCCATGTCTATAATTTATAATTCTGGGTCTTTTAGTGAAAATTAGGACTCAGCCATCGCTGTGGGGACAGTAACGTCTGCCTAGCGGGGATATCTTGTGTCACTATTCTAACCTACTCGGGCTGTAATGAAGAGCATGTGATGTCATTGTTGCTTTTTACTGAAGACCTGGAGGCGAAGATCTAGTGAAATCTAACGGGGTGGTTGTTTTTCTTTTTCCTCAGATAAACAAGACATTGTTTTTGGTGAGAACAGATCACACATCTCCCTGTGTGCCTTCACCGTGGCTCTCGTAGCGCGCTGTTATCTGCAGGCAAAGGTCCCGTTCCCTGGGGGGGCTGAGGTTAATGGCTTGCAGGTGCTCAGTGTCTTTTAGACTTGGCCTGCCACTGGTGTAATAGATAATACATTTGCTCTCTAAATAACATTGCCTGGATTATTTATGATTTTTTGTAAGCTTTGCTTAATGTGGGGTACATTAATATTCACAGAACCATCGTGGGCACTTGGGTATTTTCAGATAACTGTTCTCCCTGGTGTGCTTCCGGATCCCGGTCTTTTAATATTCCCAGTGCATTTATAGTTGTTCACTCAAGAGCTTTCATTTGGAGTGAATGAACTATTTTCACTGATAAGAAGCCTGGGAACTACACTGGAAATAGTTCAGTCTGGACACCTCTGTGCTCTACCCAGTGCTCTACCCCTACCCCAGCAAACTTTCTACCTTCACATCTTTCCGTGCTCCTTTTTGCCACTCCACACAAGGTATGAGGGTTGGCATCATGCTATAAAAGCCACATGCAGTTTTTCAGAGCCTTGGAGAGGGCATTCTGCTGTGAGCACACTGGGAGACAGAAGTCACCAAACTCTCCATCCTGCAGTTTGGCAGTGTACATTAACCACCAGCATGTACACAAATAGCTCCCACATATTCCTGGAGTGTGTGCTCAGGAGCAGGGAGGTGTGGCAGAAATACTGAGACAGGTTCCACTGCCAAAATAATCAAGCAAAGGGAATAGTTTCCAAGGTGTTCATTCCCTAAATTGTTTTCCTTTTTATTTTATTTTTTTGTTCTGGCTTCAGTGGAGCCAGATATCTTCTGAGAAATCAGAGTGCCTCTATTTTGACTTAATTCCTCTTGGTGTGGTGTAGTGGGGAGGTATTACAAATAAAGCTGCAGTGCAGCAAAACACAGAAGATCACTTTTTGTTTACCCTGCCCTTGCATCCCAAATTGAAAAGCAGTTAACACAGAACCCAAGATGAAATGCCAGAGAGGGGTTTGTACCATGTATGAAATGGAAATGCTTTTGTTTAGAGGGAAAAAAGCCCCACCACAATCCACTGATGCTTGTTGGATATGAAAATGGCAACTCAGTGGTTTTGAGAATGTCTGAGTGTTTGTTGTTGTGCTATTAACTGAACAGTGGAGCTGAACCTTCAAACATTCTGGGTTTGCATTTAAGACAAAAATTCGTATTTGAGTTCATTTTCCCTGTTGATCATGACATGCCACTTTGCAGCAGATTTCATCTGTGGTTTAAATATTGTCAGCAGAACCCATCCTTGAACTTCTGCTTGTTTATAAGACTTGGATCCTGGAATTCCTGAAGATGAGTGGTTGGATAGTGCTGTTGGAGATGTGAGGATTTTTGGACCTAGTAGTGGTTTTATCTCTAGAGATTGTTAGATGGGAGGAGGAGAAGAGTTTTGGGCATAGTTAAAACTATACAGATGTGTGAAATTATCAAACTGATGCTGGGCTGGTGGAATATGGTAGAAGGAACAGTTTTGTACCTCACGTGTCTCTCATAGTAGCACCACGAAATCGAGGATAGGATAAAATGTTTCCACACGAACGTGATTTGCTTTTTGTCTGGTCCTGTTGCTTAACTAAGGCTTTGCTTGTTCCTGGTTCTGTGGCCTTTGGCAGGGGGGGAAGACCTCCATTTTCCATTGCTGTCAGACAGGATGAGAATATTGGCATTTGATGGCGGGCTATTTGCTGATGAAATGTTGGCCTCAGTGAAAACACTTCTGTAATTTGGCAGCCAGTCCTTTCCAGCCAACTGCAGATTGACAGATATTAAGTAACTTGTTTGTCTGAAACATTATTCTGAGACCAGAATAATCCAGCTGCAGCCAATTCCATAACACAAAGTTGGACTTCCATAGTGCATCTGTATGGATTAGGTAAAGCCAAGACAGCTTTCAGTGCAAAATCATGGAATCCCAGAATGGTTTGGGTTGGAAGGGACCTTAAAGATCATCTAGATTCAACCCCCCTGCATGAGCAGGGACACCTCCCACTAGACCAGGTTGCTCCAAGCCCTATCCAATCTGCCCTTGAACACTTCCAGGGATGGAGCAGCCACAGCTTCTTTGGGCAACCTGGGCCAGTGTCTGTCTTGCCACTGTACCCAACCACTCTATCACTTTTCTTTTATCTCCATTGACATTTGTTAATAGAGCAAAATCCAACGTGGTGGCTGATGCAGCGCAGCAGTACCTGCTGCTACTGGCCTGCTTTTTGAGCCCATTAGATTTGCAGATTTATTACAGCCAGAGTATTTTAACCTGAAATACTCTGTATTACTTCAATTTGAGTCATGTTTGGTTATGGATGTTTATTACTAATCTGAAATCCTGTCTGACTGGACAAAGTCCAGGTTGGACAACAAATCAGTGAGGCATCATAAGTGAAGAGCATACACTAAAATACTTCCTGTCTGGATTTGAGTGCATCTGCATTAGCTGTGATACCAGAGGTGCAGTAAAAGCTTGGTCTTTTGGGGAACCTCAAAAGAAACAGTAAAACAGCTAAATAAAGAAGATGAAGTGGCAGAGAGCCTGAGCTGAAGTTCAGCACACAGGAAGATGTGGCTGGCAAGAAGGATTTGAGAGCAGCTCCATACCATCAGTTCTGGAGCCTTCCATGCTCCAGCAGCTGCTAGTTTTCTAAGCAATAGCAGTTCACTGTTTTGTTTTCAGCTGGTATTTGGAAGCAGCAAAATGTAGCCATGAAAATTCCTTCGTGTGCTGGTCCTGCCAGTTGGTACAAACCAGAGCATTGCAAAGGTCACCCTGGTCACAGGACCAGAACTGGGGCATGAGCATGTTTAGCTACAGCTGTGCCTCACAAGAGAGTCCCTGTGAAGGACCTGAGGGCACCCTGTACCGCTGGTAATCTTTGTATTTTAAAGGTGTTCTTTACAGATGGACTAATTTTAAACCACCAGTTTCTGTTTCTGTAACTGCTTTACTCTGCCTGGTGAGCACAGCACATGCTGGACCCCACTTGTCATGAGTAGGGAACCTGGGTTTCCTCTGTGAACCCAAGTGCATCCTTGTAGGAAGTTATGTGAGTAGCAAAGAAGAATCAAACTGTCCAGCAGCACCAGGAAGGAAGGTGGGTTTTGACCATTTAAACTCACAACCATCTTAGACTATTTTTTTTAAATGTTTCCCCCTCACTGCCCTCCTGTTGCAGCTGGCTGTGGTGGGAGTGTTACTACAGACAAGTCAGAGATTTTTCTAGCTCAGCTCTGGGGTTTCAACTGGGTGGTTTTTAGTATAACCATGTTTTCTCTTACAGAATATTGATATTACCAACTTCAGCAGCAGCTGGAGTGATGGGCTGGCCTTCTGTGCTCTCCTGCACACCTATTTGCCTGCACATATTCCTTACCAGGAGCTCAACAGCCAGGATAAAGTAAGTTTTGTTGTACCTCCTCCTACACCATTTGCAGGATTCCCAGTGAATATTACCAGTTTTGAAGGGTATGTGATGGAGACACAGTGTTGCAAGATCTTGTTTGGGACAGAGTAAGTAGATGGGAGCAAACAAGTCTCAGCTGAGAACTTAGAAAAGACTGGATGAAAAGTGGAAGGTAAACCAACAGCGAGCTCCCAGAGAGAAACTCAGGGACTACTGGATAAAGAGTTAGTGAGGAGTTGCCTGAATCCAGTGTTTTATCTTTACAGAAGAGAAACCTGCTGTTAGCATTTCAAGCTGCTGAAAGTGTAGGCATCAAACCCAGCCTGGTGAGTAACCTTCTTTTAGCAAGGGAAGATTTGCTGCATACACTGTCCCAAAGCCTTTGTGGCCATCAGTCAGCTTGCACTGAAAATGTTCTCATAGTGCCAGGGCAGGCTTCACCACCACCTCTGGAAGTTCATCATGTTAGAACTTCCAGAAATAGTTTGTAGAATAATAGAATTAGTATAATTTGAAGGAACTTCTGAAGTCATCTGGTATGGAAATGAGACTATTGATTAAGTCCCCCTCTTGGAAGCTGATTCCAGATGATTCCTATTTTCATGGGCAGACTTGCCTGTTAGACCATTTCCTTCTGCTTTAGTGTTTTAAGAAACAGAATGATAATTTGTTCATTAAACTGTTTAAAAAGCCTTCTCTAAAATCAACAGTATGATGGCAAGGAAGACATAAGTTTAATATGAAGGAAAAAATATATGAGGTTCATGAGCTAAATACAGAACCAAAGATATGCAAAGAAGCAGCAATTTAAATGAAATTATATAGAGAGTTGGTCTTTGCAGATGGAAGAAATCTCTTCAGAATGTAAAATGCCTCTGGCTGTTTAACTAGTTTGTTAACAAGTTTCAGGATTGTGCTTGGCCAGGAGATCATTCCCATGGATTTTTATACTGCATGTGGCTTTAAGAAGCCCTGGAATGGAAGGAGAAATAGTGTTGAATAGCCACAGCTACTCAGAGGACCCAGTGAGTCCCCAGTGGTGGTGCTTGACCAAGTTTTGACCCCGTGTCTGTCCTCTGCAGGAGCTCAGTGAGATGATGTACACGGACCGGCCAGACTGGCAGAGTGTGATGCAGTATGTTGCCCAGATTTACAAATACTTTGAGACCTGAGATGCAGAGCAAGAGCTGGGCAGAAGTGGGGAAGAGAACAAAGAATGCTACAGATGCACTCGATCACTTTAAAAAGCCACTTGCTCCTCTTCCACAACCAACCCAAGCTCTTTGTTGGAAAGAAAGCTCGTCCATAATGTTGATTACATCTGGGACTGCAACCAAATAAATATTCGTCGTCCATCTATACAAACCAAATTAATCTGTAATTTTATTCCCATGTGGAAATTGCAAAGCATTTTCAAACATGCGTGGGATATTTCTGAAGAGGATCCCTTGTGCTAAACAACATTTGCCTCAAAACAGACTCCACCAACGGGAGACCTGCTACACAATGAAGTTCTAAATCAACGTGGACTATGTTGGCACTCAAGGGAGGCTGGGAGATTAATACAAAAGCTCACAAAAATGCTCTTCTTGCCAAAACGTGCTTAAATCATCTCAAATACATGTTGTTTTCTGGCCTCCACATGTTTTATAAAACACCAGGACATCAGTCCATTGCACATCAGTCTGTAGAACCTTAACCTGAGTTATTCTCACCTGTCTCACCCATTAAGTACACTGCTTTGCTTGTTGTACTTAACCAGCAGGATAACAACAGGATCATTTGTAACTCAGGAACCGTGCTCTGTTCCATCACCAGTTAGTGAAAGAACTCTGAAAGATCCTGTTAGTTGCTGGGACTTCGTTTCAGATCAAACAGAAGGAATTTTTTTCAGGAAAAATAGCTTTATTACTACAACTTCGTTACTTGATTACTACAGGGAGCCAGAGCTCGGTTTCCCAGCTGACTGTGCAGGCACAGTTGTCATCAGAATACTGCAAATGCAATTTCCTCACTTTAGTTTGCAAGGTGCCAGTGATCAGGTGATGACTCTAAGCAATACAGCCACATCCCAGTAGTTCCTGTTTGTGTGGATTGAGTGGAGTGACTTCTTTCTTCTGTGTTAATCCTGTGCAGTCAGCACAGATATGGAATTGCTGTGTAGAGGCATGAATCTTACACAGTTGCTGCCCTATCCAGTAAGATGGAGTCCATAGGGCACTGTTTCATGCTTGGAAGTGGTGTTACTCTGTAAAGGAACACTAATATATTACTCCTAGTGGAAGTTGCAGCTTCACAAGTTGCAAAGAATGTAACTGGAGCCCCTCTCTGTGTCATGGAGATCTCTAAGGCGCCAGAAAATAGCTTTCTGGCTCAATAATACTGTTGGTAAAATGTCTGAAAGGTACTGTTTAATTTCCATTATACTTTTTCTCTTATTTCACCTCATGAGGTTGTATTTTCTCTTTGGCTCCAAGGATAGCAGGGTCAAACAGGCTGCTTCATT
Organism: Hemiprocne comata; assembly: GCA_020745705.1. Classification (NCBI taxonomy): domain Eukaryota; kingdom Metazoa; phylum Chordata; class Aves; order Apodiformes; family Apodidae; genus Hemiprocne; species Hemiprocne comata. The sequence goes on from CM036605.1 coordinate 3,152,559, forward strand.
TGTTCTAGGAGCAGGTTGTGGAGAGCACGCTTTGTACAGGACCTCAGAGAAGGCTGCCTAGCTGCTTTAGGTCATGCTGGTAGAAGAAAGTTGTTTAGTTAGCATGTTTAACCCTGTGACAGACTTGGTGCTTTGTGGATGTTAATTGTAGGGAGTTAGGGATCATTTCTGTCTTACAAAAAAATAATAGTGTGTGCTCACTGCTCTTAACTCCTGAAAAAAGGCTCATGAAATAGAAACGAGGGATTTTACAGAAGAAACTTGGTTTCAGGTTTTTTGGGGCTTTGCATGAGGCTGATCTCAACCTCTGGCTTCCCCACAGTGCTCTGTTGGTTGGTTGTTTAAATACTATTTAATTAGTAAAAAACCTATTTCAGACTTTGGTTTTCTCGCAGCAAAATCCGGGATGAAGGGAGAGATGACAGTGCCCAAGGTCACTGCCTCCACTGAACAGCAAGGAAGCTGGAGGAATGCAGTGGGGGACTGTTCTGCAGGAGAGAAGCATCACTTGCTCTTAGTTTTAGCCTGACATTTATTCTAATCCATTGCCCCCAGGAAAGTCCAATTCCAATCTTTGGAGAGCCTGTGTGATAAAGAAGGACAGTGGCACACACTCACAGTGCCCTTCGTGTTGTCATCCTACGCTGTGACAAAGCAGTTGCAAATGCTGACCAGAGCTACTTCTTTGCAAGAGAGTGCTTTCTGGATTGAATTAGCTCTCCAGGATTTTTCACCATCCACTCTGCCATCCCTAGGGGAGGTGGGATGAGTCCCTCTAAGTGTTCTCAGATGCAAGTCTCCCGTTATCTGATAAGATGGAAGAGAAAAAGAGCTGCCAAGGGGGAGTTCAGTCAGGAAGGCAGTCACCCTGCAGAGCTCCTGCCTCGTGGAAGCAGCAGGCTCTTTTCCCTGGAGGTATCCATTGGCAGAGATCCCAACTCTCTCCAACGGCTGCAGTTCAAAGCCTAGTGAAGTCAACACAGAAAATTCCATATTCCTCAGTGGGCTTTGGATCGGGCACTCGCAGCAATGAGAAAAAACTGTTCCAATTCCCAGCGTCGGGTAAACATTTCAAAGTCAGAGGGCTCCACTGGATCTAAAAAAGAAAGATAATCTTAACCCTCTGGTCTCTGGAAGCGTGTTCCCTGTGACTGTCAGATGCACTAAACACATACATTTTCTGATGGATCAGTATTTTTGGCTTCAAGTGCAGTTCTGACATTCCTTCTAATCTGCTTCTCCAGGGCTTTTTCTAACCTCACAAACCATTCTGTTTGCTCTAGCAGCTTCTTTTCTTCCAAAAAAATTTTTGCCAAGCAATGTTTCTGTCCTCTCCTTGCAGTTTATTCTCCCGTGCCCCCCAGTAGCACAGGCCAAGCACTCATTCTACCCAATTCAAGTGGCATATTCATAAAAATTTTTACTTCTCTAGGCGTTAGAACAAGGAGCTGTCTGTCAGTAGGGAAGAAGATTTCCAGTTTCACCATTTGCTCAACGTTACTTTTCTGTCCTCAAACACCTCATTTTGAAATGCTGGTACCTGGGGACTGGGAGGTGCTCTTCCAGATTACTATTTGAGATTAAGAATATTGTTTATTTGTTCATTTACTTATTACAACGTTGTGTGTTTTTTCTTTTGTTTAAACTTTGCACAGTTACATTTCCAGACCTGGGTTTTTCAGAAATTACTGGGTTTTTTTATCATTTTGCCTTACAGTTTTGACATTAATTTAAATTTCTCCCACTCAAGATGCTGCAGACCAGCCTGAATTTTTAGAAAATCTACAGGCCCTTGTAAGACATCTCAAGTTTGAACTGCAAAGTTAAACTTCTTGCTTTCTTTAAAATTAGAGAGTTTGTTAATGAAGTGAAGCCGGAGGGTATATGGATAATCTTCACAGAAGTTCTGAGAATCTGCTGAAAGTGTCCTAGAAATGGCACATGGGATGATACGATGGTGTAATGTGTTGTAGCAGTAACAGTTTGCCTAAACTGCCTCAATCCTTCCTAACTTTCCCTCTTAGGAGCAGTGGATCTTTCCCTGATGCAGGCAGATGAAATCTCTTCACCGCGTTGCCACGTGCTCCCTAAATATCCCTAAATATCTTGAAGGTACCTGCACATGCTTGTACGTGTGTGCTTGGGTAGCCTGTTGGGCTCCAAGAAATGGAATGGCTGATTTTGGATGAGCAGGTGAGGAGGAGAAGGGTTAGGATGGGGATTCCAGTGAAGTTACAAAGGGATGGTTATCACATCGTGTGACTGTGGTGCTGCAGCTAGAGAGGAAAGGAGATTAAAGTGTGGGAAGTATTAAATGTGACTTCCAGAACTTCTGGTGAGTCACAGAAGGTATGAGTTGTTTCATGACCTGGGAAGGTAGAGAGGTGTTGAGGAGTGAGCCCAGAGGCAGCCCTCTGAGGAGGTTTTCTGGAAAGGCTGATGGGCTGCTTCTGAAAGTGCACAATGAGACCAAACAGCAGGCAGGTCCCCCCAGGAGAGGGACACACAGGGGACACACCTGCCTGGGCCTTTGTAGGCAGCAAAGGACATCAGCTTGAGAGCCCTTGCTGACTGTCATCTTGAGTGACATTTGTCCTAAGAGGGCAGCTGGGGGTGGATCTTGGAAGATCAGGAGGGAAGAGAGCAGGGAGCTGGCTGCCTTTGCCAGGTCCCCCTTCCTGTGCCTGTGCCAGTCACAGAAATGCAAAGGAGACAAAGATTTCCTGGATCTCCCTGTGCCACAGCAAGGCAGCTGTAGGAAGTGACTGATTTTTGACTTATGCATGTTCTCCAGTTTCCTCTCAGTGAGCCACATTCTCGTTGACTTTTGGCACATTTTCTTTTTCAAATTTGAAGTTGTTTACAGGTTTTCTCTGTTTTTTCTTGTTTTGTATGTGCAACTGCTTATGTGCAAGTTTTCTGTCCAAACCAAACAAATGCACACTGGCAGAAGGATTAGTTCTTCCCTGTTTGATTCCTGACCTGAAACTCTTCAATAATCTACCTTTTTGCTTCACTGACTTCTCCCCTTCCTTGGCAGTGAAAATATGAGCATTGGCTCATGGGTTTCTTTGAACTTCCCTCATCTTTCTGTGCTTCCAGCACAGGGTCTTCCAGCAGGAGGGATCCGAGGGGGCAGCTGTTTGCAAAGCTGTGCCTTGTGTGTCTGGGAAAAGGGAAAGGCTGTATGGGATGAGATGATGCATTTTCCTGTCAGAAGAGGGCTTTTGCCTAAAAAGACTCAGGGCACTGAGCATTAAGACATTTTTAAACCCAGCAATAACTTCTACTATGCTAGACTGTGTTGGTTCTTACCAACTCCAGTGCCATTGAGACTCACTCACCAGTGTGGTGCAGGATCGAGTTTATAACTGAACTGCAATTAACATTTTTCTCAACTGGTGGTCTCTACATTTTTGACTTGCTCATGTGCCAGGTTCCACTGGGCAGTGCTGGACACAATGTTTTTATTGATTATTGTTGGTCCAGGCTTGAGTTTGTCATAATCACCTCTTAACAGTCAAGTACTTTTAGCTTCCTCTCTTGGGCACAGATGTTGCATCGTAATCTAATTTATACAAAGAGCACATTAGAATGTATATACTAGGCATTGCCACATTTGGACATGCTAATATTTAAAGATTAACATTATTAAAATGTATGATGCAAAAAATCTGTGTAATATTTCTAATAAATCTTTTCCTGTTTCTGATGCTTGTTGCAATGTTTCAAATACGTACAAACCAGACTCTTCCGTGGTCTGCTGGGAAGCAGGACTCCCAGGAGGGTTTTAAAAGATGTTCATGGTTTGTTGATTGTCCTGTGCTGGTAGCAGAGAAAGTTTGGTCAGAATCTTCATAAATACATCAAGTTCTTTTTTTTAAGTAAATCAGGTGCAGTTGGATGCCTTTCAGAAGATTGTCTCAGGGATAAAGGAGTGCAAGAGATCTCTGTTTCTGAAACAATTGTTATTGAAGAGCCAGTAGGAAATGATCCTAGTGCAGAGGTAAGGAAAGAACACAGAAGAGAGCAATATATCTCTGCATTAGGAGCTCTTAAATGACTAGAGGATTAGAAAATAAGTAGTTAGAAAGTGGAAGCAAGGACTTGTGACTGGAGTAAGTATAAATATAAGTCATCAGTAAGCTAGAAGGCAAGATGAGCTGCAGCTCACCGGGCACAGTCAGTCTGGCAGAGAGTGACAGGACATCATGCATGGTGCAGAGGATGAGTACAGTCTGCACAGAGCTAGAAGGAGATTCCTCTGCTCTCCTGGGAAACAAGCCATGCAGATGTCAGAGACAGGAATCCTACAGGCAACAGAGGACTGGCAGCTGCTGATGTTTTGAAAGGAAGCCAGAGCCTCCTGATGGCGTCCACATCTGGCAGCCTGAGCGTTACTGTCTGACCAGTGCCACTGCTGGGGAGAATGAGGTTTGTGTTGGAATGGCAGGTAGGGCTGAGGGATGGAAAAGAGGGCAAAAATAATAACTCCCTCTCAAAACCACAATGCCATGCAATTACACTCACGGTGACATTTATTAGAAACGCTGTCCATGGAGTAGAGGAGTGCTTCCTAAATTCTAGACTGTATCCTTGGATAGAATTTGGTGTCCTAGCCTGCACAGAGGGCTGTGGAGACCTGCCTTGGTGCTGAGGGATTGATTCAGCCTATGGATGCTGTGCTCCAGCCACTGTTCAATCTACGTTCAGAGCTTTCAAGGATGCTGAGATCAAATTCCAGAATACTTCCACAGAGGTGCTTTTATCTCATGATAGTGAGATAGAACAAGCAAAGTCATTGAGTCGGCGAAGAAAACAAGAAGATAAAAGAAATAGGCATTAAAAGCTCTTCAAGCCTCTCAGGTAAGTTTGTGTCCAGGTGGGTAGATGAAACCTTATGGGAAAACGTTCTCATTTATATAATCCAAACTGCCTTGCCTTTCCCCACCTAATCCTCATGTTTCAGCCCTAGGTTTTTAATGCTGGGCTGATCCCTTCTTGTGGCAATGTCACAGGCAAAGCAATGTTGTTTTGGTGGTTTTTCCAATCTGGGCAGATTTATCTCCTGGACAAAGTATGACCACATGAAATCACAAGCTAGAGTTCCTAATTTTTTCAAGCTGTCCTTGTACTTTGTTTTGAAGCTTTGCTGTGGCTCACTTAGAAAGCACTCAGCTCAATATTTGCACCTTCTGCAAAGGAATTCTCAGAACCAGCCCTGTCTCATTTTATGCTTGAAGTGTAAAGAGCAGGACTCTGAATACTGAAGCTCATTGGTTGTGTGACATTGGAATAAGGCCTTTCTTGTCTGTCTGAATTCCCAGTCCTTTTTTGACCCCTATTTTCTCTATCTTTTTTGTCATTTTTACCTATATTTACCTATAAAACCTTTGAGGCCTAGGAGTTCATACAGCCTCCAACCACAAGCTAGAGTTAATATGCAGTATTAGAACAGAACTAATTAATAATCAGACCAGATTGGCTTTGTAATGGTGTTTAGTCCCAGTGGGGTGAAATCCTGGTTGTCTTGGCCTGCTCAGGGGAGCTGTGATCCATCTGGATTCCCCACCTGTATTTGTGGCACAAGTAGACATTTCCATGTAACATGAGCTGGTTCCAGGTGGCTTTCAAAGCTGAGTGTGACTGACTGCCTCATTTCCATCCTCCTGTGACCCAGCCAGATCTTGGCTGAGACAGAAAGTTGGCAATTTCTGTCTGCATGTTGCAGTAACTGCAATAAGTGAGGGGTTTAGGGTTGGCTTTTTAACATGAATCAAGCTGTGAGGTATGCTGGTAGGACATTGTCCTTCGTATCTAGTAGTACCTAGCAATTTTTTTCTAGGGAGAGACTCCTGAGTCCTGGGATGTGGAAAAGCAAATATAATTTTTGCCTTACAGACCCAGTCAACAAAAATTGCACATGATGCTTGGGAGAGACAAGCTATAAAAGATGGTAAAGAAGCATAAGCAATATGAGTAGAATAAGAAGTCTTCCAGATGGAGACCTGATGAGCTGCAAAGGTCAGAACCAGGTGACTGAAGTCTCACAGGTATCATTTTTCAGAATTAAATCCTGGAAAACTACAGGTACAAACTCTGGGTAGCAGGACCCTGAAGTAAATGTCACCCAGAAAAGATGGCAGTCAGACTGTGGGGGCAGTCAGGTTTTTATTGAGCAGAGCAGGAAGAAAATGAAAGCTGTAAAATGCCAGTGTGGGTAAATATTACTCACATATCTAGAATGTGAACTGCTGTCCCTTCTTAGGTACATAGCAATGACCCCCACACCATGAGTTTAAGCTGGTTAAAGAGAAAGTAACAAGATTAAGAGAATTAACACAGGAGAAGTGCTTTTTCTAACCTGCCCCATGCAGACAGCTGTACACCTTCTGTGCAAGGCTCCCGTTTACCACATCTCATGGCTAAAAAAGACAGACTATCTAGCAGTTCAAACCCCTGTTCCACCTTGATGTGCTGCAAGTTTTGTCTTCTCAGACAGCTCATCCTTTCTCTCTCATAGTAAGCCACTCCCACACTCTAGTCAAGGAAGAGAATGAACTCCTCAGGTTTGTGATTCAGCAGGACCTACCCAACATTCTGCCAGCTGGATCAAACTCCCAGGAAGACAGGCTACCACCATGACTGCTTGGCTTTTTCACTTATAAAATATCTGTTATTTTCCTTGCCAAAATAAAAACTACAGCCAGGGTGGTTACAGTGAAAGCAGCAGGCATGGCCTCTTGCTTCTTGGTAATGCAGCTACTGGTACTCAGCTCAGACAACCCATTGTGTCTGAATAGCACAGCAATAGTAATGATAATGTTAATAATAATAATAATAGAATAGCTCAGCCCTTGAGAGCAGTTGTACTGCCAAGGCCCTGGAGAGCCATTCTGTGCAAGGAAAAGTCAGTCTGAAGCTTTCAAAGCTAGTAACATTAATAATAAATAATGTGCCATGGGGTAACGTAGTCCATGTTCTTTCCCTTCAGCTGTGATTAGGACATTGCTTTCAAGGCAGCTAAGCTAGGAGGGTTTCAGATAAAGTCTTGCAAGGATGGAAACCACACTAACCAAATTCTTGGGCTTTAACAGTGTTTAGCACTAGGTTTTCATAGTGCTTTTGCCAATTGCTACAGAGGCTGGACAAAACAGAAAAAATTTTGTATCTTTGTGATGGAGCAATGGAAGAGGGGCTGTGATAATGATACTTGGGTTCAAACAGGTTTTGAGGGCAAATTCTGTATTTGCTGGCAGCTGAACTTGGAGCCAGAGTGGGACAGGAAGGCTGGTCCCTTCCTCTGCATTGGCCAATTTCTGGTGTGTGTTCTGCAGCTTTCCCTTTGGCACAGCTAAGCTGCCCTTTGATGCTGGAGTGACCTGCATGGTCCTGCCTGTGAAGGCAGGGGAGCTGTCAGAGGTGGAGGATGGTTTCCAGAGCTCTCACTGGGACCTGGGACACCACAGACTCATGGCTTGTCTGTGTGCTGGAGCTGTCCTAGCCAGTCGCAGATCGTTGCATTAACAGTAATAACAGATATTTACAAATCTTGATTCTCGCACAGAGAAAACAGGCTGGAGGATTTGAATTAAATCTAGCTTTTCTCTACAGTTTGAGCATAGTTCAGAGCAGTTATGTTGCACCAATTCTAATCTTCTTGTTGCGTGCACTTGGAGCCCCAAATGGCACAGGTTGGCATAAAGCAGAATGGCTTTAAACACGTGGGTAAGGGCACATTTCCCTGCGCTGTCGGGGTTTGATAGGGAGCAGAATCACTTCTTATTGTTGCTGTGAAGTGTTGATTGGGAGTGAAGCTCTGAGGCACTTAGCAAGTGTGCTTTCTCAGGGGCACGAAATTGTTAAGGTTTTGCCCAGGAAGCAGCTGGAGGTGTGGCTGGAGCCATGGCAAGTTGTTGGAATTGCAAAGGGCATCACTGCCCATCCAGCTTCACCCTAGGCTCTCCACTACTGATGGTGGCCTGGGAAAGTACTATCTTGATTTCTCTGGAGAAATTAGCTGTACCAGCCCCAGCAATATAAACAAGACAACTGGGCCCAGTAGCCACTGGGAGCCCCGTGCAGGTGGGACCTTGCACCCAGGGCTGCAGGGCTCTTGACTTGAGCTGCAGCTTTTATTTAAAAATAATGCTGGAAGAAGTACTTGGCTTTTCAACATAGAAGGTGATAAATCAAATGCAGAGATAAATTAAAAATGCCTTCAAAATGGTATCCTCATGCCCTGGCTCCTGCTCAGCCAAATTCCTTCCTTTTCAATTTCACTGCTCTTTATAGTTTATTTTTTTCAGTCTTGTGGTGGCTTTTTTTGTTTGCTAATGAAAGGTGCAAGATACAACCCACAATTTATAAAGAATTCACACATCTGCATTGTTACACAAGGAGTTCTTGCAGATAATTAAAGCACCAGTTTTAAATTCCAGGAAAATATACATTTGTTGTCTGGCAACGTCCCTGGGGATTAGGAAAATCCAGGTTTGTTGATCTGCAGTTTACGATCTTACTGTAATTTTCCTGTTTCGTTTTCCAAGGATTTTGCAGGCTGAAATCTCCAGTGTGGAAATAGTTTTCTCTGAAATTTCAGTCTCTGCTTTCCTTTCCCAGCCTCTTCCAGAAAAACCCCTACAGGGATACAGCAGCAAACCTCACCTTTGGCCATTCACCTCCGTCCTTGTTTACTTCAGAGCTCATCTGGAGTCTTTGACATGCTAATGCTCAGCACAGCAATGCGGGTAATAAATATTCAGGCAGAGCCGAGTACTTGTTTCACCTGCCTGCATACCAAGTTAGCCTCAAAACCCGTGTTCCCTTCACCCTCCTCCACCGTGTTCCCTTCTCCCACCTCGGCTGTAGCTCAGCCCATCCTTGGGAGAACCACCTTGAAGGGGGCTTTTGTACCTGTTCTGTGGTTTGCAGGTTGTATTTTTGTCTCAGGAATCCTTTCTTGGAGTCGGGTTCAGGACAAGCTGTGTCTTGAACAACCAAGACAAACAAAACAACCCAAAAATACTAGTGAAGACTTGAGTGGTGATGGGGAGTCAGTTCCCCAGGCAGTGCCAGCTCTGCGAGGCTGATGGATCCCATGGAGCAAGTCCTGGCTGAGAACTAATGTTCCCCTACAGAAAACAGGAATAGTTGAATGCAGAATTCTCCAAGTTTTTGGAGACCAGGGTAGGGATGTTACAGATTTACCAGTTTTGAATCCCTAAAAATTCTGAAAATGGCTTATGCAAAGGAGAGAGAGTTTTCCCAGCCCTGGCAGTCAGGCACAGCCACATGACAGGATCTGGTTCTTTGTCCAGCTCCTCATGACCACCTTGCAAATCCCCACTGTCACCATTGTCACTGGCCATCCCCTTAGCCAGTGGTCCTTGCAGAGGAGACAAGTGTTAAAAAGAGGTTAGGAATGGGTGTGTGGAGGCTTGTACTGAGGTGTGCTGGTGAGGCTTGGAGGATGAAGGAACCTCTGAGCCTCCATGGACATAGAAGGGCACATGCCATGGCACGGGACTGTGCCACAGCCTATACTACTTGTTCAGAGAGCCCTGGGGACTGCCTCTGTCACCTTATTTCCCATCTCCACTCCCTATGGGCAGTTTTGGGATAGAGCTGCTTCTTCACAGGGATGGCTGGCAGCTGTCTTGCTTACAAAGCCACCAGGTGCTGAGGTAATGCCCTCTGCCACCCAAGAGCCAGTTCTATCAGTACTGAAGCTCTCACAGGTCGATGAACAGTTGCCAAAGTCATTATGATGAATGTGCCCGTAGCAGCAAGACAGATGGATTTTTGTCTGGCATCCACTTTTTTTTCGCCCTATTTTTGATATCCGGAAAATGTCTGTGTCCCTTTGAAGCAGAAACACTCCCACTTCAGTGCTACTTACTCTTCTCTTGAACTGTGTGTGCTTAGTGAGGGAAAACAAAAGCTGTCGGAGTTGTCTCAGGAGTGTCTGAGATGGCAAATCTGGCTGCAGGACCAGCAAGAACATCTCAGCTGTCACTGACTCAGGAGCTTTTCTTTGTGTTTATAGACTGGCCCCTGAGGGCTGTCTGGGCCCGTTGCTGGGTGTGCATGGAGAGATGTGTGCTAGTGGGGCTCCTCACCAGCTCTTTGTGGCTGGGCCAGGAGTACTGGAGGTGACAAGAGAGAGACTGCAAGGGAAGTCCTCAGCAGAGCCCGAGACTGCGCAGAGGCCTCACACAGAGGAGATCACAGAGGGCTGCAGGAAGCTCCTGGCCTCCAAAGTGGCAGCTCTGCTCCCCCAGGGACCACACGACAGAAGAACAGCACGTACAAGGTTGGTGGGCTTCTGCCAAACCACAGAGACACGGGCTGTGGCCACACCAGGGTGCTGGTCCCGACTCCCACTGCACCCCCATTTGTAACCTGGGATTGCTTTAAATCTGTTTCCCTCTAAACAAAAGAGCCAGATTAGTTCTTAACACTTGAAAGCAGCAGATTGGGGCTGGTGCTGTTTCCTAGAACAGTGTCGAGAGGCAAATCCCTGGAGTAAAATAGCATTCAGGAAAATAATAGTAATGGTGATTCATTGGTCTCTGTATCTGACATCTCAGCATCCAACAGTGCTCCAGTGACCTGTTGCCATGTTCCTGTTACACCCCAGTTCTTGAATGGATTACACAAGCTGCAAGCTTTGGGCTGTGTTTGCCTTGGGAATTGTGTGCCTGCCTGGCTCCTTTACAGGCTCCAGTAGATAAATATGCACAGTATCACCTACAGATTCACCATCCTCAGAGCCCCAAGAGCTGCAGTTTCACAATGCTGCTCAGATGGTTACCTCACAAGGCCAGCACATTCAGTTGGTATTTAATGGTAGGGTGTACAATGCCATATATTTTAAAATAGGGCTTGAGGAATGCAGCTGGAGGGCAGGGTCTGTATCTCTGGCTGGGAATGGGCTCATCCTGCTCTTACTGCCAGTGGGATTTAACCATGTTTGCTACAACAGAGCTGAGCATGCTTGTCCTTGGCTCCACTTGCAGCTAAGTTGTGTTCGGAATAAGTTCAGCTGCATCAGTTAAACAATGCCAAAATAAACCACTGGACCTTGGCAAAGGCTTTGCTGCTTTGGAGAGCCATGAATCTCCATGTAATGCACAATCCACAGTATTCACAGAGCCTCAGCCTGACAGAGACCTTGCCCACAACCACCCATTCATCAGAATCTGGAATAATGGTTTCTCTGTCCATGTCTGGCTTGATAAACCACAATTTCCCTCGGATCAGCCTGTAAAAGGTACTTCCACGATCATAAAAGCAGATCCTTTGCTAATAAAATGTATCCACGGCAAAAAGTTAATTCTTGTTCCATTTAAGTGCTAGAAAGCAGCAGAAGACTTCTGTTGGCACATGTTTTGGAGCCAGGAAAACAACATGTGTAAAAACCCTGATGTAAATTCATTGCTTTGGGGGGAAATGTGCTTTTCCATGATAGTTTACCATCGTTTACATGATTACAACAGGCTCAGCACGAGGGAAGCTACGCTCATCCCAAAATAATAAATAAACCAAACCAGTGTAGGCAAGTTCAGGATCCAGGCAGGGCTGAGAAGGATGAAGCAGCCTGATGTGGGGGGCTACGTGCTGGCAGCCTGGTGTTGTCCTCAAAACTCTGCTGTTCCTTTCAGTGCAGCCCCAGGCAGACACAGAGGTTTGAGTCACAGGAGTTGTGAGTTTGTCTGTTGTGAGAATCGGTCCCTCCTTTGCCCCAGCAAAGTGCTTGGAGGATGGGAAGTGCCAAGGTGTTGGTGGGAGGGCGAGGGGCAGTGACACACCCCAAGGGTAGAGCCTTTTGTCTAAAGGGAGCAAAGGGACCCTTGCTGTACGTCCCCATCGAATTAAATGTACCCCAAACACAGGTTTTCTTCAACATCTGAGTCATCCTGAAGCATTCTGCTCCTGAGATGTCCAGCTTGGAAAAAAATGGCTTTGTTCAACAGAAGTGAGGAGCTCCCCTTCACATCTGGCTGATCCAAAGCATTGCTAGTGAATGAGAGTGTTTCCATTTATGCCACGTCCATAGAAATCTTTTCAATCCTATTGTTCCCATGTGTTTCTGCTCTGCTTTAAGTCTGGATCCCCAGAAAGCTTTCCCTTCCACAGGATTTCATTTCCAGCTTTGTTTAAAAAAAACAACAATGGCAATTTCTTTTACTTTGTTTGCTACAGGAAGGTTTATTTTGCTTAATTGTTTGGATTTATTTTTTTCTAGTTTCTGCCCTGGCTTATGTCGTGCTGCTGAATGCTGCAAAACTGGTGTGAAATTTAACCTCTGATCTGGTTGTGTTTTGATGGTGAACACAATATAAAGCATGAGAGCTGTGACAAAAAGGTAAGTAGTCATTAAATTATATTTGTCTTCATATTATCTGCTGGTTTTAAGATCCACCACTGCAGACAACCCCTTTCTTTGGTGATTGCATCAGGTTTTAATTTTTTCCAAGCTCCTTAGACCTAAACTCAACTCTAGCCCTGTGAGTAACGGTGTTTGCTAATTCATGGTCTTTTGCCATTTCCTTACATCAGGAAGTGTCACGTCGTGTGACAACTGCCCTCAGACCGTGCCGTCATGCTTTTTGTGAAATCTCTGACGTTTGGTCGGGGTGCTGCTGTTAGTGGGACTTTTTCTCTGTGTGGCAACACCCCAGCGGTGTCCCAACGGGCCGCAGTGATGTCTGAGCCCTGCTTGTGGTGGGGGAAAGTGGGGAGCAAAACTTTCAGGGGAGAATATTTCACTTGCCTTTTGTCGAAGTGGCTCTTGGCAGGGTTGCAGCCCCTCGCCCCGAAACGCCCGTGGTGAGCACCCGGCTGGGTGGCTCGGGCACCGCGCCTGGGCTGCGGTCGGTGGTGGGAGCTCGGTCTGGAGGGTGCTGGGTCCGGGAGGAGGGGGAGAGTCTGGGGGATGAGGGGTCCGGGGGCTGCGGGGTCCGGGAGGTGCGCGTCCCGGGGGTGCGGGGGCAAGAGCCGGTCGGTGCGGAGGTGCCGTCCCGGGGCCCCGCCGATTCTCGGCCAATCGCCTGGGCGCCGCGCACTCCCCGCCCCGCTGGCCCCATGTGCAGAAATAGCCCCGCCGCCACCGGCAGCGGCTTTCCGCGGAGAGCAGGGCGGGCGGGCGGGCGGCGGCCGAGCATCCCCGGGAGGAGCGGAGCGGCGGGACTCTCCCGTGCCGTCCCGTCCCGTCCCGTCCCGTCCCGTCCCGAGGTGCGGGCGAATGGCCCCTCGGCGGGCACAGCAGCCAGGCCCCGCGGCGGGCTGTCGGTGACCGGTGGCCCGTGGGCACGCAGCCGCGGATGCCCCCGGGGGCCGGGCGGTGCGGGCAGCGGGGGGCCGCAGCCCGGGGCTCGCCGCGCCCCTCCGGCCCCCCCAAGCCCCGGCGGGAGGCAGCGGTGAGCCCGAACATGGGTGTTTCTCTCCGGGTAGCGCTGCCCCGTGGCCTGTTGGTACCTGCGGACGGGTGCCCGGTGGAAAGCACCTTTTTTTCATGAACGGTTCTAGCTCCTCACCTTGGGCTCTCGCCATGAACACTATGAAAACCACCTACATCGTGCTGGAACTGATCATTGCCGTCCTGTCTATCACTGGCAACGTCCTGGTCTGCTGGGCCGTGGCCATCAACAGTACCTTGAAGAATGCAACCAACTATTTCCTGGTGTCCCTGGCAGTGGCTGACATCGCCGTGGGTCTCTTGGCCATCCCTTTTGCCATCACCATCAGCATCGGACTCCCGGTGGATTTTCACAGCTGCCTCTTCTTTGCCTGCTTCGTGCTGGTGCTGACCCAAAGCTCCATTTTCAGCTTGCTGGCAGTGGCCATCGACAGGTACCTGGCTATCAAGATCCCACTGAGGTAAGAGACTGGAGTGCACACAGGTTGCTGCATTCCCTGCAGGAACTTCTCATCTCTGGTGCTGCCATGAGAGGTTTGCTGCTTGCAGGTGGTGATGAAAACACCAAAGATTTTGCACTCACTGGGGTCAGGTTTTTCAGTATCCTGCTTCTGACTTCAGAATATACCTGGGAGCTCAGTTTCTTGAGGATGTTTGTCTTGGGAGGGTCAGTGGCTTCCTGGGGGGTACTATGCAGTGCTGTAGCAGTGTGCTTGGGATAGCTGTAGCTAATCTATGTAGGTATTTATACAGCCCCCCCATTGTGGTTATTGTGGTGGGGCTTTTGTTGTGGTGTCTGGGCTTCTCCAGGTAATTAAATATAGGAGCAACCACTCTTTCTCCTACTTCCTAGCCTGTTAGAGGAGTAGTTTTGCAGGCTGTTCCGTAACAACTCATCTCTTCCTGAGCTCAGGACACTACTTTCAGAAAGGCTGAAAGTAATCTTAAATAGGTCTTAATATGACTAACTCAGCTGTCCTCCAGTGTTTAGAGGGCTATAATGAATGGACTGAAAGCACAGTTTGTTACATCTACAGAGAGTGAAACTGTATTTCAGTGCTTGTATGTGTACTTCACCTTCTGAGTGCTCACCAGGAGAGTGTGCAGACCTGTAAATGTCAGTGTCAGCTCTGTGCATACACAGTGAAAGGAGAAGGGATTCACACTTCAGTTGTCAGAATTTTACAGTTTGCACTTTCATCCAAGTGCAGAATCAAAGACATAAATTAGTTCCCTTTGAATTCATGGGACAGTGCAACATACTGGGGCAAAATGGAAAGGATATGTTTGCCAGGCATTTCAGCAGTGAGTCGGTGCAGCAGCTCTCTGAAGCTTAAGCACACCAAAACCCCATCTTTGCTTTACAAATTACCCAAGTCTGATAGTCTCAGTCTCTTTCCTGGTTCTGTTGTCCCTCCCTGAGATCAAGACATTGATGGAGACCCCCTGGGGAGTCCAGGGCTGCTCGGGGGGGACTGCCCAGAGGTGGAGGCTGTGGGGCATCGGGGCACATCGGGCACCAGGGCCTCAGCTGAGCTCCGTAGGCTGCAGCTTTCCTGGATTCTGCTTTCCTCTGGTGTCCCCCTTGCACGAGTGATGAATTCACCCCAAAATAACTTAAAAAAACCCCCACCCTTCCCCCTGTTCTGGCACCTTGCATCAGAGAATTCTCATTTGTTGGGCAAATACTAGTTAGTCATCAGGCATTATTAAAACTAGTAGTGGAAATGCATGTATGGTGAGTGGCTGCGTGTGTCATCGGCGAATGGAAATTCCACGGGACACAGAGTGAGAGCCGAGCTGCAGCCCTGGTCTACACAGCAGGGAGCAGGGGCAGAGCCCTCCAGGTTGCTGCCAGCATCCCTGAAACCAGCTGCTTACCTTCCCAGCCACTGCCTGGGCTCAAAGGTGGCTCCAGATAATCCTTTAGTGCCTTCATTCGGGATTTTCCTGGGATGGGGACTAGAGGCACAGCAGCAGCTACAGGAGCAGGTTGGATTTTTTTAAGTTTCAGTTTAATCACACCACCCACTACAACCCGCTCAAGCATGGGCTGCTCATCAGAGCTCTCTTCCTTTGTATCACAAGTGCTTTTTGCAGTGCTTAGCTGAGGAAGTTGACTCTGATGAGATGTGTTCCTACCCTACTGGAATCCGAGGCGAGAGCAGATCAGAAATGCTCCGGGGGATCGACTCGATGTTTGCAAAGGGGAAGTGGTTTTGCTAACTGACAAAATAACAAGCATTTCCTCCACACTGTTTAATTTTTTTCACAATTCTGGTTTCTAGCAGGTTTGCTCAACTCTCCTTTAGGTCAGTCAAATTAAATTGTGGGGCAGTTTTGCCTTCCTTTGAGATCCTTTCCCAACATTGCTTTTTTCACCCCATCCCATCTTAGGCCAAATCTTTTATCCCTTTTGCTCAAACACCTTTACTCCTATGAGCTCTTCCTAGCTGGACACACGCAGCCCCTTCAGCTGTACGTGAAGGTCTAGGAGCCCCATTCTAGCCTGGTCTGAAGTGTAAAGTTTGGATTAAACTTGGTCTTGCATTGAGTCCCTTTTCCTTGCTCTCTGAGGTGACCTTTAAAAGGACAAGGGTTTCTCCTGCTGGGAGTGCAGGGCAAGGGACCAGTCGTTGCTTCAGCAACAGGAGAGTCAGGGACTGGTACTGAAAGGCTGTTCTTATTTCTACAGCCAAGATCAAAAGAGGGTAGAGGAGGTTATACAAGTACCCTGGCAAAATGCTTCTCCACTGCATTGGGTTTTCAAACCAAAGCTTAGTTGGAGCTGTCTCCTAAGCATGGCTGTTCCCGAGGTGCTCTGCAGTGCTGTGAGGGGTGAGGAACTTGTCCAGCCAGGTAGATGCACACACTGTTCCTGGATGGAGGTTTGTACTGTGGAAAGGGAAAGCTGGTCATAAGTTTGTAGGAATGGAGACCTTAGGGTCTCACTAAAACACTCATTCTGGGACACCAGGGCAGAGGCTGGTAACAACTCATGAAATATTAAATGTTTAAGGAAATTATTTGTACCCAGCCTTATCTGGCAAGTACAGTAAATGACACAGTTGTTGCAGAGCAGACAAGTGTCCCTGTCACATCCACCAGCTCCCCATGGACACCTCTGGAGGGACACTTGAGAACTGAGTGTGCCATATTATTGAATACTATTTCAGGGCTATTTAAGCACCCTGAGAGGCTGGGCAGGCACATGCAGGAGAAGTTTGCATTACAGCCAGGCTAATAATGGATTTTTCAGCTCTGTGGCTGAACCAAAAAAATCCCATGGGGAAGAGGAAAATTGTTTCAGTCAAACTGAAACAGCAATGTTGGGATGTTTTAGCAAAACAAAGTGATCCTGACCAACCTGGCAGATTTTGTTTGAGTTGCTTAACCCTTCTGATGTTGCTGTGCTGCTTTTTGAAATGGAGGCATCCTTGCTGGAAAGGAACTAACAAATTCTCATCGCTAGACAACTGCAGAGTAAATATATTCTAACATTTAAAACTGGTGTTTTAGAACCCTCCCTCTTCTGGCTAAAAATATTTGCAGAATTTGACTTGAAGCCATGAATTCTTTCAGTCCCTCGAAATACTTATTTTGTCTGTTTTTGACAAATTAACTATCTGGGGAGAATCCCCCACTGCACTGCCTGCTTTGCTCAGCTGCAGCTCTAAGTCCTTCCCCAGGTTCCCTCTCCCTTGTCCAGGGCACCAGGACACAACTTCTTGTCTTCAAACACATTCAGCCCCTTCCTTGCATCCCACACCCCTCCTGCACCCCAGAGCTGCCTGTGTGTGCCCATCCCCGTGCCATCCAGCCACCAGCTGCTCTCCTCTGCCAACATGACCCCCCCCCAGCCCCAAAAGCCTTGCTCCCTCACAGCACTTCCTCCAAGCAGAGTATCAAGGCCAGGGAATGGAGCATCTTTCAGCAGCAGGAACTCCAGCCTGCAGTGTTTGGCACAAGAGCAGTGCTAGGCTTTTGTTCTCTGGCTTTCTCCAGGGCTGGATTTCACCCCGCAGTCCTGTAGCTGTGAGCCAAAGAAGATTTGTAGGTGGAATAAAATCTTCCCTGTTTAATTGCATTAACCAAAATCCTTTGGCATGGCTAATAATTGTAGGTATGGGCAGATGCCTGGAACAAATGTGTCGGGAATTAGGAAGGGAGAAGAGTATTTGGAGAGTAACAGGAGAATGAAACATGCTGTAACATGTCATGCTGTGAGTGCCCTTGTCTGGCTGGTAATCTGCAGGACACTGAAGGTTGTACCACTGCTGCCCACCTGACTGACACCCCGGCTGAGATCTGCAGAGGGAAAATGAGCCCAAACTCCCTCTGATTTGAGCTGATCTGGTGTTGCTGCTTCCTCCCTGGATTTAGTTCCCTCCCATCTTCAATTTTATCCCTAGCAGAAGTGCAGGACTGATGTTCCTGGGCAGCTTTGCCATGAAGTAGAGCAGGGTACCCATGACCATGGCCTCTCCCTGTCTGCACCCTCACTGTCTCCCTTAGCCATAGGATCACGATGGCAATGTTGGTGTCCTGCTCTGCTTCTGGTTCTGCCAGTCTCCCACAGGAGCTGCTGCCCCTCTTATCTTTGACCTGAAGAAGGCACATGTCCTTTTCTGCTCTCCTCATGGGGGCAGATCCCATTTGGCTCGTTGCTCTTTACCTGATCCTTTCAGCTGTGCAGTGTCCTTTCTAGAGGTGGGTTGGCTGACGCTTCATGGCTGCTCGTCCTCACTGTGTGCTGCTGCTGCTGCAGAGGAAGGGGTTCCCTGTTCTCCAGCAAAGAATTGTTCCTGGATTCCCTTCAACTCCCACCTTGTTCCTTAGCAAAGCAAACCGGTTGGTATTTTTGGCAGTTGGGAGGGCTGGAGCCACCAGGGAGGAGAGAAAAATCCTCTTCAGAGTCTCGGTCTTCACCTACCATTTTCTGTGTGCCATCAGTGACACAGAATTGCAGCTGCTCTTCTTTCTTCTGCCCTTGCTTCATTTCCTTTCTGAAGGGAAATTCTTGCCTTGCCCTTCATCTGAACCCCCAGCCGTGTGCTGCTCACACACGGTGCCCGATCCCCAGCAGCCCGGGAGGCCTCCCCAGCCCAGAGCAGTGGGTGCTCTGCCCCCCGAGTCCATCCCATGGCCGTGCCTGCCTCCCCTTTCCATCAATTCATAAACTGAACATGCAACAGACCTGGCAAACGTGCTGGGGGCTGCGGGCAGGGGGGGGCTGGCAGGTTTGCCTGAGCAATGGAGCTGTCCCAGCGTGAGGGAGGGCCCGGGGGGGTTTGTGCTGCAGCCGAGGGTCAGCAGCACCTGCTCACCTGGCCAGGGGTTACCCAGGGCTGCTGCTCACTCCAGGCTTCAGCTGCTGTCCACTCTGGAAGCACAATAAAAAACTCAGGAGTAATTGTACGTGCCATTATAGAGTCCGTCTCTCACACCTCGTGGCCATAAACCTGAGGGAAGTGGGGGAATCACAGCTATTTTTAGTTGTGAGCAGTTCAGTTTTCCTAAGATGCTTGTTCCAAACTTCTATGTTTTTTCCCCACCTCTGGAGTCACTGCCCTCCCAAAAAGCAAAAATCCCTTCAGGAAGGGAATTAATTGTCTTTGAGACCTCTGATGCAGCTCCTGCAGAAGCTGGGGGGTACCGGGGAGGTCAGGGAGTGGCAGCTGAAAGCTTCACCTCCAGGCTGTCAGCTGAGGGCATCGATCTCTGGGCTTAACCAGAACCCAGAGCTTTGGGCTTAGGAGCTTTTTTCCATTTTTGACCAGCTTGGTCTATAATTTTTAGATGAAAAAAGCAGCTTTTGAAATCTGGTAGAGTTTTGGTCCAGAAGAATTTTTGACCTCTCTGCAAAAATATATATCTATTAAACCAAAATGTTTTGACAACAAACTGTGTCATTTAGCAGTTACAAGTTTTTGCTTTGTTAATTAAGGAGCTTGTTCTTGGGGTTTGTAAGAGTTTGCTGTTTGTTACAGCAATGAGCACAGACTACAAAGCTGAGTCTTTTGGGAGGGTTCTGCCCTGGCCTTTAGCTGTGCCAGGCAGTTGCTGGGCTCCTGTTGCACAGGACAGCTTTGGTCTGCAGGACACCAGGAATCAGTGACACCAGCTGTGCCTACAGATGTGTGTGTCCTCTCCCCTCTCTCCCCTCTCTGGCAGCTTTGTGAAGTCCAATGACAGGCTCAGGGAATTTGTACGTGCCAAAGAGTGGATTATCTCCTAATCCTATGGATGACATCAGGCCTGGGCATGAGCCACAAATAACCTGTGAGTCCATCCGTGGGTGTGTGTCTGTGCCCTTATGCTCACCCTTTAGCACCGTGTGGGCACTGTCGTGGTGTTGGGAAAGCAGGTGGTGACTGAGCACCATGACCAGAGCTGCTGGACCTGCTGGGAACGAGGGACCCTGCACGGTTCCTGCAGGAGAGTGGCTGTGCAGGTGGATGGGTGCCACCATGGCTGGGGTTCTTCTGCCTGTGCCCCCCTTCATAATCCACTGAGCACCAGAGGGTTCAGTTTTGAGCAGGATGGGCTCCTCGGGCTGCTGGAGCAGGCTGGGATGGGGCACGGGTTGGTGTGTAGTGCTGAACTCTGTGCCAACCATGCAGGACCCACCGGCCCATGGGAAGGTTGGTCAGGGCTCGGCAGGGAAGGCAGATGGGTAGCAACTTGCTGGGAGTGTGGTGGGTGGAGAGGCCAGAGATTTAGGGCCTTTTGGAAGGACTTTAGTGCCTGTTTCATGACAAAAAGAGTGATCCAGCAAGATTTGCCAGCACCCCCACCCGCATCTGGGTGAGCAGGGCACTGGGTGGGTGGGAGGGGCAGTGGTCCCACCACTGCTCTATACACAGGCTCACACCCAACAGCTCGCTGTGAATCACAGCTCCTATCTCACCTCTACCAGCCGCCTTTAACCCAGCCACCCTGGGGCTGCACATCTGAGGTTTGACCACTCTGGGAGGTTTGGAATGACAAAAATTCTCAGCCTCAGGCACCCTCAGGGAGATAACGTGGGGCTGCAGAGGCCTGGAGGGAGGGTGGAGCCGTGGAAGAGCTCGGGAGGGCTTCATGCTTGTAAGGCTCCTCCAAACCCCGTCGTCTTGGGTAGGGAGAACCAGGAATTTGTGCTCCAGGATTCCCAAACGCCCTATGGAGCAGGAGGGGTGGGCAGGTACCGCACACGCCTGCCCGCCCATGGGCGTCTGGAGGCGGCTGCTCCTGTGCTGCTGCTGCCGCCGGCGTGGGGAGCACTGAGCTCCTTTCTGGCCTGTGCCTCTGGCCACCTGCCAGCGTCGAGCCCGGTGGCAGCAGCCTGGGGTTGCCCACAGCCCGCCCTGCGCCCCGTGTGTGACTCGGGTCAGGTTGCAGTCCCCGTTTCTCACCCCGTCCAGGCTATGCAGTGTGTGGGGCGGCTGCTAGGCACAGAAACCGGGGTGCGGATGTGAACTCCTGCCTGGCCGCGGGCTGCTGTGAAACCGTGTGAGTGAGAAAAGCGCGCACACATCCTCACCGCGGGGCTGTGGGTGTTCGACGAGGGCCCCCTCAGCCCCCCTCTTCCCACCCCTCAGCACCCCGAGCCGCTGCTGCCCTTCTCAAGCCTCCGGGTTACCCAAACGCGTGTGGTTTGCAGGGTGATTTGGGCCAAAACTGCGCTTTCCTATTTCTCCTTCCCACATTCCTGCTCCTGAGGCCCTGAGCCGGTGCGGTGCTGGCAGTGCCGGGGCTGAGGTGGCTTGGGGTGCTCATAGGAGTGGCCCCTGGTGGGTGGGTGATGCTCCCCGGTGGGTTGGGGGGCTCGTGGGGTGGGTTGGGGTGCTCCTCAGTGGGTTGAGGTGTTCGTGGAGTCGTCCCTGGTGGGTTGGGGTGCTCCTCAGTGGGTTGGGGTGTTCGTGGAGTCGTCCCTGGTGGGTTGGGGTGCTCCTCAGTGGGTTGGGGTGTTCGTGGAGTCGTCCCTGCTGGGTTGGGGTGCTCCTCAGTGGGTTGGGGTGTTCGTGGGGTGCTCCCCAGTGGATGTGTGCTCCTGGCACCCAGAGCAGCTGTCGCCCTCTGAGCACTCACTTCTTCCCATTGAGCTTTTCCCGACAGGTTAAGGATGGCACGCGGCAGCTACAGGGTGGGTGCGCAGGGGCCGAGCGGGCGCAGCCGTTCAGGTTTCCCAGGACAGCCGCAGGCAGTGGGAGCAGCGCTCCCGGCAGGCAGGGGTCACGGGTACCGGGCGATGCCTCCAGATGACCCCGTGTGCTCACCTGAGCCCCCGGCCGGCGGAAGGCCGGGAGTGCGGGGGTGGGGGGGACACGGCTGCTGTCCCCGGCGCACAATAGGGACAGATGCGGGAGGAAGTGATTTGTCTGCCGCTGGACACGGACAGCCACAGATGTCCTACTTCCTCGGCTGACACCCTCACCGCTAATCACATTTCTCACTCTCACAGCCAACTCCTTCCTGGCTAAAAAGCGCAGCTTTTATTTTTTCCTTTCCCTCCCCCCCCTCCCCGCTTCAAGGTGCAATTTATAATTTGTTTAAAATATCCTGCCAGGATGTTTCAGCTGGTATGAGATCTCTATTCTGTGGCTGTGCACGAAGCAAACTGAACAGCAGCAACGGGGCTTATTTCATTCTGTTGTAGCTAAAAAAAAAAAAAAAAAAAAAAAAAGACAAAAAGGAGCAAGATGCAAAGTCCAGCTGCAAGTAATGACAGGGATACAATGCTTGGCAGCCAAACGGCTCTCTCCCCTTGTGAATGGAGGTATCTGTGTGTTTTCCTTCACACTTAAAATAGAAACATGTAAATTATCACTGCTTGTTTGTATCAGAGCACCTGCACAGTCTGAGCTCTGCAAACTCACCTCCCTGCATCCAGCAGCCTGGGCACGGGCTCTTCCCAGTTAAGGCTGCAGAGACATCCCTGTTCCCTGCTTGGACCAGGCAAGACTGGGAGGCTCCATCAAGAGAGAAGATTTTCCTACTGGAAAAGTTAATGCTGGAACTTGAATATTGTATTTACAGACACAAGAGGTGTGTCTGAACACCCCCTGTGTGTGGGCAGCTTTCACAGCCCCTGTGGAGGGCTGCTAGTGAGACAAAGCCTGACCGAGGGGGGCTGGATTGCTCCTAACATCTTTTTGTTGCCAGAAGCTACATCTTTGCCAGCCTCAGGGATTATACTCGGCATCCAGCAAGGACAGGGGACAGCAGTACACCCACACACAGGGCTTTTGCCAGGTTTTCAGACGATGGCAGAATTGTTTTTGTCTCCAGCAGTGTCCCAGAAGCAGAGGGGTACAAAGGGGCTTTGGGAACAGGGCTGCTCTGGTGAACAATGTAAGAGGGCCATGCCACTCTGCAGGTAACAGTCAAAGGGGTCACATCCTGCCTGCCTGCCCCTGGGCAGGACAAGGGCTGTGTGGTTGAGTGTTGCCCAGCCCAGCAGACCCTGCACCACAGCACTGAGGAGCACATGGTGGTAAGTGCTGAGGCAGTTTCTCAGCTTGCAGATCACCCTTTTTCTTCAGCAACACACCTCGAATGTTCAGTAAAACAAGCTATTTGCTATTGGCCTCGGGTTTATTTACCCAGTAATTTATCAGCCAGGGCTCAGGCCAGCATCATGGTCAGGGCCACCACCAGACTCCACCACGCACCAGGAGAGCAGGTGTGTGGCACCACAATGTTTTGACCTGTTCATCCTTCTGGGCTGCTTGGGAATGGTGAGGGATTCTCCTCCATTCCTGCTGAGGATACATAGTGTGGGAATAATAGTCCCTTCCAGGCTGTTCCCTCCAGCCTCTTGCTGTTTTCTGCCCCAAGGCTCATTGCCCCAAATGCTGAATTACACCGTGGCTGCTGTGACACACTCCTTGATGGATGGAGAGCTCAGGGGCAGCACCCTCTGCTTGGGTGATCTGGGGTCACTGCAGGGGTTGGTGGGGAGATGTCAGGTACGTGCAGGACATGACTCAGTTCCTGCCAGTCAGGAGCCAAACTGCCTGGGAGAGGCTGAACTGGCTGCAGGCTGGCAGTGCATCCTGCTCCACTCCAGCCCTGCTCAGCAGTGCCTGCCTGGCTGTCTGGCTGGCATCCAGCTCTAGTAAATAGCAGTAGAAATGCAATGAGATCCTTTGGAAAAAAACCAAACCCACCTGACCATCCTACCAACCAGAGGCACAGAGCCTGGAGAAGGCAGAGCACCTTCCTGAGCCCTGTGCTAATGGACAACTTGGTGGTTGATGCTCTTCTGGAAAAGCTGTGGACTTTGCTGAGCTACTACTGAAGTGGAAGGGCCACAGGACACAGCAATGTCTGCTGGGTGAAGGACACCATCTCCAGGCCGTGGGCCAGCTTGGGGGACATCTCCAGCAGCTCTGGCTGGAGTAGAGCACTCACTGGGGTGGTGGCTTGCTGCATGGCATGGTGGCTGGGCAGAGCTAGGTTGTCCCCTGGCCCATCTTGGTGACAGCAAAGCAGGTACAGACCAGCCTGGCATTTGTGTGTGTCATAACGTGGTCAGAGCCATGTTGAAAAAGCAGCTGAACTTTCCTTAAAATATTTGACCTGCTGCACCCCAGGCTGTGTGACTGTGACCCTGGTGGCAGACCTACAGTTCTGTATGTCAGCAGAGCATCACCCCGTGGTGGCAGCACAGCAGGGGTGGCATCAGGGCTTCTGCAACCTGTCCTCTGCAGGGACACTGGGTGGGAGCTGAGCTAATTAGCTGCTTGATGATGATTACACCCGTAAAGAGGCTTTGCCTGGCCATGTCAGAGGAACTAATGCATTGCCAGGTTATTTCATCTCAATAAATCATTTTAAAATATTCAGCTGTTATTTACATTAAAGCAACATTTGATGCCTCTGGGCAGAAACATAGAGGAGATTCAATATTTGTTATACATTAATTGAGTGGACTTAGATGAGTAAATTTACTTTAATAGTTTTTTGCCTAATAATATTAAGCGTAAAAGAGAATGAAGGAGGGGTTTGCTGGGGCATTCAGAGCTGTGAAAATCTGTTGATTCCTTGCTCTCTGATCACGTTCTATGGAGCTTAGACGAGTTGAGTCTCAGCTGTCTCAGCTCATTCCTGTTTTTCTTGGTGGTGGTTTATGTTGGGGCTTGCAGTCCCGTGCTGCCCCTCACCAACAAGACTTCATTCCTTGGGCTGCTCACAGTCATGCTCTTCTTTACTTCTAAACACCTGATTCTTAACAGTGAACACCTGTTCACTTAAGACAGTGTCCCACCAAACAGGTGTATTGAGGTAATAACAAGGTAATTAATGAACTACCCCCAGTTTCCTCTTGGCTCAGCAGCCAGCTGGGACCCTTCTCCATAGTCACAGCAGTGATCATCATTGGTACCTGGGATCAATCCACTGAGTGCAGAGATGTTGGGAGGAGTTTGCAGCACATCCCTGTGAAAACAAGGAGCTAATCTAAGGAGTTGCTCACTGTGAATAACTATCTCCACTTCCACAGAATCACAGAACTGTTGGAGTTGGAAGTGACCTCTAGAGATTGTTTAGTCCAACTCCCCTGCTAAAGCAGGATCCCCTGGAGCACATTACTCAGGATTGCATCCAGGTGGGTGTTGAATATCTCCAGAGAAGGGGACTCCACAACCTCCCTGGGCAGCTTGCACCCTCAGAGTGAAGTTTTCCCTCATATTTCAGTGGCACTTCCCATGTTCCAGCTTGTCCTGTCACTGGGCACTACTGAAAAGACTCTGGCTCCATCCTCCTTGCACCCACCCTTTAGATACTTATAGGCATTAATAAGGTTGTAATTATTAAGGTAATATTAATTATAATTGATAATGAGCACCATCTCTTCCCTGCCCTGACAGGCCTGTAGCCCTCTTCATTGCTCTGGCTCTTCCAAACCCAAAGCACACCATGGTTTTCCCTCTCCTCTTCCTCTTTGCAGAGCCCCCCCAGCACACTCCTGGCTGCAGCTCCTGCTGTGTGCACTGGGGAAGAGGAAGCAGCACTTTAATAAACAGGCCACCATTACAGGCACTGGAAAATGAAGTGACCTCTTAACTGATTTTGTAAACCTTCATGCTCAGCCTTATCTTTGCAGAAGAGTTCAGGAGCAGAGCAGAGGGAAGAAGCCTTATTTGGGGCCAGATGTTTCCAGCAAGAGGCAGCACCCACTGTCAGCAGCCTGGAGCAGTGTGGGGTCACCAGCCACAGCACACTGAGCTTGGTGGCTTCTCCTGGTGCTCCTGTCCACAGCCTGGTTCAGATGCACAAAGCTCTTGACCCTTCAGTTTTTCTTCCTGACCAATGGTCCCTTTTGCATTTTGCAGTCTCACTACGGTGGTTTTTTTTGGGATGGGCTGTGACATGACCAAGGCAGCAGAGACACAACTGAAGTGATGGACCAAGTGTGACTATCTTCTCCTCCCACGTGCAGAGCTGGAGGTCAGCAGCAGCTCTTGGTGCTCCTACAGCACTGACTAAGTTCAGCCAACATTGTAGCTCAAGGCTCAGACCTTGCCAAGAGATCAGATTTCTGGGAACTTGCTCTGAATCAAATCTTAATGTTTACAGGCCCCACAACCCCAGACCAGCTCCAGCTCCTGTAAACATAATACTGGGTTTTGAAAGCAGTGGGCTTGGCCTCACTGATAATTTCTCATCTTCTGAAGCACTGAATTAGTAATAATGAGAGAAAAATGCAGCAAAAACCCCTCAGTGGCTGGACCTGCCTTTTAGATACCCCATGGAGTCTGTTCACAGCTCAGCATCACCTGGATGTGGCTGCTGCTCCCACATCCTCCCAGCCAGCCCCATCCCTGCCTGGAGCAAACCTGGCTCACAGCAGCCACGCAGGAGTCCAGAGTTCCCCCCAGCCCCCCTTTGCCACCCAGTTTGAGGTAGCAGACCTCTCCTTGCTCTCCTGCCTTTGTAGCTTGCAGGAGAGGGACACTCGGCTCACGCGGAGGCGACCGCAGCGTGATTCACAGGCACAGCTGCGGTTCTGTGGGAATAAAACCCTCCCCTGCCTCTTGGGCCGGAAGAAAATCAGAACAAACGTTTTTAGGAAAGGAGGAGCAGGGCAGCCAAGCCAGAGTAAACAAGCACTGGGAGGAGGGTGTGGGAAGGGGGGGGCTGTGTGGCAGCCAGCAGACGCTCACTGGCTGTGGAGAGGACAGTAATGGGTTTCTCATGGTGACTTTCTGGCAGTCACTGAGAGCTTCCCATCTCCAAAGGGATGGGATTCTGCATGTCCTGCAGAATCAGCACGTCACAGACCAGAGCAGCAGAGGCTGACACCAGCCCTGGGCACTTGAGCAAAGCTGCCCATGTCCGCACTGGTGGTGGAGGCTGCACAAAGCAGGGATGTCAAATATGGGAAGAAGAGCCCAGTGTCCCTGGCTCCCAGCTCCACGCCTGGATGCAAGACCCTGAACGGAGCCACAAGCCCCACCGTGTCACTCTCCTAAGTGATCCATCATTAGCAGTTGCTTCAGATGCTGGCTCAGAAAAGTCTTTCAGGGTATTTGTTATCCAGCCACAACAAGCTCACCTGGGCTGCAGTCTGGCACGTGTGAGGCAGCAATTGTTCCACCTGGGAAACTGGGAGACTCCCTGGTTTCCACACACACGTGTAGTTCCCACCTTAGTGTCTGAGGCACCATGGGAAGGCACAGCCAGTACGGGGCTGCTGCAAGCTCCAGTGAAAGCCAGCATTGCTGCAGGCATCAGAGCAGCCCAAGTTGAAGCAAGTTGGCTGTGATACAAAGGCTGTAATTGTGTGCTGGTGGATTCTTTAGCTGCCCATCATGGTGTAGAATTGCCAGGCAGCATTGTCTCAGCTGTAGTAGGTCAGCCCAGAAGTTCCCATGGCCCAGCAACATGCCCTGGCATGCTCAGTAATGGATGCTCAGAGCAAGAGTGTAAGTTGGTGGTTGCAGAGTGAGTCTCCCCCTGTTCTTGCCCTCCTTGTAGCTGGTGATTTAGGCTCATGCAATGATGAAGCCTTTGTTATGCCTGCAAGTCCTTCCCTCTTACTGAAAGATGTTTGTGGGCAGGGGCAGTGCTGGGCACCTCTCAGGAATAGTAAGTGAGTCACCTCCTCAAATCACTTTGTGTAGGTGTAGAGCACAGGTGAGATTTTTTTTACCCCTCTGGTGATCAGAGGTGAGGCACTCACGTGGGTGTGGGTGGGGCTTTTGTGGCATTAGCCAAAACGTTGATGACTTTGACTGCAGGGAAGTCCTGAGTGCTCATTTCTATAATGGCTCTGTCTTGGTTTTGTTCTTGATGCTGTAGGTACAACAGTCTGGTGACAGGCAAGCGGGCAAAAGGACTGATTGCTGTGCTGTGGCTCCTGTCCTTTGGCATTGGACTGACTCCACTTATGGGCTGGAATAAAGCCATGGGTGGTTGTCCCAACGCCACCAACGAGACAGGGGCGGACAGTGGGACAGAGCACCATGGCTGCTTCACCTCATGCCTCTTTGAGAATGTGGTAACAATGAGCTACATGGTGTACTTCAACTTCTTTGGCTGCGTGCTGCTTCCACTCCTTATCATGCTGGGAATCTACATTAAGATATTCATGGTTGCCTGCAAGCAGTTGCATCAGATCGAACTGATGGGCAACTCCAGGACCACGCTGCAGAAGGAGGTCCATGCAGCCAAGTCTCTGGCCATCATTGTAGGACTTTTTGCCTTCTGTTGGCTGCCCCTGCATATCTTGAACTGCATCACTCACTTCCACGAGGAGTTCTCCAAATCCAAGCCAGAGTGGGTGATGCACATGGGCATCATCCTCTCCCATGCCAACTCTGTCATCAATCCCATCATCTATGCCTACAGGATCCGGGACTTCCGCTACACCTTCCGCAAGATCATTTCCAAGATCCTGTGTAAGTCAGATGACTTCCCCAAGTGCACCACTGACAACAACCAGCACCTGACTGTCACCAACATTAACTGTCCCATGGCCTCAGTGACCATATGACCAGGCACATCCTGCTCCCAGGACTTTGCAGTCTGTCCCTGACACTACCCTGCCCTGTGCCTGTGTGACCAGTTACAGGGACCTCCCAGAGGAGCTCAGAGATGACCACTATGCAGTCATGCAGCTGTATTTTTTTTTTTTTTTAATTTTGGTAATTAACATAGTGCCTCGTAGAGGAAAAACCTGCAGGGGGGGCTGGGGGCAGCTCACCCTCAGCTGCACACCCAGGTTGTGTCAGTGCTGGTGATCCTGTTGTGTTTCCTTTCCAGGTCAGACACTGACTGTGGAAAACCCACCTGCTGGGGGTGTTTCCCCCATTGTGCTGCTCATGTCAAGTCCTAGGATCTTTTTGGTGTAATTATTATTGTATTATTATTATTTTTTAATCTTTTGATTCATTTAGGAGTAATAATTTTGTGTCTGTTTTTGAGTTGTTCTTCAAGTCCATACTTGACAGCACTTTGGTAATACCCTAATTATTCCATCAATTGTTTGATGCAGCTAGTATTCTCCGATGGGAAAAAGTCTTAGCCCAGTTGCTGGTGTGAAACTGAGTCTGTGTTCCAGGCTCTGAGGGACGTGACTATGTTGATGAGAAAACAAGCTCAGAACTGGCCAGCTATTTTTGGCCCCAGCATGGAAGCCCTAGTTACTGAAAGAGCAGAATTTTAGAAAAGGGACTGAAGTTTTAGAAGGGCAGTTTTCTTGCTTTTAAATCACTTTGGTCTATGGGATTGTGCAGACCAGTGCTTCAGGTTTGATTCCAACTCTGTTTCCTGATGTCCAGAAGTGCCCTGATGGGCTCAGCTGATCTGAGGTTAGTGCAAACACTGCCTTGGTGACATGATCTCTACACTTAGGTTTTTGCTCCCAAGTCAACACCTGGCAGCCTTGCAGTGCTTCCAGAGGGCAGGTTTTAGCTGTGAGAGCTGGATTCCTAAAACTTGGGTAGCCCAGTAACCCCAGAAGCTCTGAGTGCTTTTTTTTTTTTCTAATAGTGAGTTTTATTTTTTTTAATCCTGACCTGCATCAGTAGCAGAAGAGACTGGAAAGGAGCCACTTTGCTTGAGAAGCTAGAATGCCTTGACTTGCAAGCTGATGTTCTGTGGTGCCCGTGCAGGGAGGCAGAGATGGGGAGCAGGCCTTTCAGAGCCAGGTGGCAGGGAGGGAAGGCTGAACACAGCCCATGTCCAGTGGACAGACTGTGATGCCTGGAGCAGTTTGTCCCTGGAAATTTTTACTTGAATCGTATAGAAATCAGCTTTCTATTTTTTAACTGCATTGCACTAAAAGGGGGTAATATAAGACCCCCAAGAGTTTCATTTCTCTGACCTATATAATGACAAACACGGTGGAAAATCAGCTGAAAAGCTGAAGAAATCCTGTTCCTGTAGCATCTGCTGTGCTGGCTGGAGTGACCTGCAAGTGTGACAGGCAGGGGACAGTTCAGGAGGGATGGGTCTCATGACCATGCAGCTCAGCCCTAAGAGCCAGCCCCAAACCTTGGTGAATCACCAGTAAGCTCTGAATGGGTCTGTACATGTTTGTGCAATGTCCAGCTTTAGCTCCAGCTCAGTATCACAGGTACTGGCATTTCCAAGAAGAATCTCAACAGTTAAAGCAACTGTCCCAAGAGTTTCTCCTTCTAACAGCTCCCATTCAGCTTTGCTGCATCTGCCTTGGTCATGGTCCAGCTGACACATGTAGCCACGTCCTGCCATGAGGGCAGGGTTTGACTCTCTCCTCCTTTCATTCCTTCCCTTCTGGATTATCTTTGGCTCTGTTCCTTCTGCTAATCATGGCTGGAAACAAGCAGGGTTTCACCTGCGGGTCTGGCAGTGTTGCAAAGTGGTTGCAAGCCACATTTATCCTTACAACAAAGAATGTAATCTCTCCCTTCCTGCTGGCTGAAAATGAACCAAACTGTGGACAGCACGAACAGGGTGTTCAGCACTGAGCAGACTGGATCCACTACTACCACCTTTCCCATGCCTCTCAGGAGCCAGGATCCCCACAGATGTGGTGTGTCCTTAGTAGGACCGTGCCATCAGGCTGTTAGCCAGTATCAACCATGGCCCGGGTCACCACGGTCTGCAGGCACTTCAAGTGCCTTTGTGGCTGTGAGACGAAGTCATTTCAAGGCAAAATAAAAATAGGACCCCTCCCTCCCTTGCCCCCCTCAAACACAAAAAAGCTCTGAAGGTTTCTATAAAAATGTGAAGTCAAAAAATGGCAGAGGAACTTTCTGCAGCGAGTGCAGCTGTAGCTATTCAGCTGTCACTCAGCACTGCTCTGATGTACATAGGATGGCTGTGTTTTCCTCATGTTGCTCAGATTTTGTATTTGCAGTAACTGTTATTTACATACAGAATGCTTAATTTACCACCTCCACAACCTGGCTCAGCCTGTGTCCTTCTTTCTCGCGGTGTTGTGCTCGCACGGTGTATCCTGGAGGAGCCCAAGCTCAGAGCACAGGCAGGAATTCAGAGCTGGGAAGGGGCTGGTTCCCAGCTGAGGGGCTGGTGTGTGGAACGGGGCAGCAGCAGTTTCCTTTCCCCCTGTCTGATGAGGACAGCCTGGCCTTGCCTGCCAGCATGAGTTGGTCAACATGTCTGAAACAGGTCCATTTAAGAGCACAGCAACCAAGGTGATGCTCCCAAAGCTCCTGTATCACAGTCAGCCCAGCAGAAGCACAGACCTCTCAGCAGTCTCGAGGTGTTGAGGGGCCCCTGCCCCCCTCCCTGGTCCAGGTTTGCCAGTGATGAATCCCAACTTCCCCCCCAAGCAGCCAGCTGCAAAGAGGCATGGCCACATCACTCTGCCAGAGCCCACCCCACAGAGCCATGCAAGCACTGGGAGCACACAACATTACAGATTAGTTCAAACATCTTCAGCAATCCCAGGAACAGCCTAAATAAATGAAACTGAAGCCAACATGGGCTTAAAATAATGAATTAATCCATCACCGCAAGGCCGCTAATTAATGTCACGCTTGGCTGCAGCACAGGAAGAAACCTACCAGCCACAGGGAACTCTTGACAGCCTTGTAGATATGAAAAGTGCCAGCTACACAGCTGGGAGGGTGCACAGAAAGTACATCTGCATGTGATCCCAGAGTCCTTCATCCTTCATCCTCCTCCTCAGCCAGTAAGATGCTTGTGAGCTGCTCCTCAGAGACAGTCAGTTCCTGGCAGGCTCCCACGGCCTGACTGAGGTAGACAGCAAGTATATGTTTGCACTGCAAATAACAGAGCAGCCAAGTTACCAGCAGGAGCAAGGCAGGAATGTCATGCTCTATCTAGGAGCTACAAAAATCCATCCAGGCCAGAGTGGGTCTAATGAAGCACTCATCCTGCCAGGAACATGGTTCCCTCTTGGCACAGGCTGGTGCTCAGTTCCCCCAGGTGAGTCCTGCCATCAGGATAATGACCAGGATCTGACACACAGCAAAGTGTTACTGGCTCCTGGTGCCCCCTCCACAGCTGCAGACCAACTGGTTACCCTGAGCCCTTCCTCACCCACCAGGTGACCTGCACCACTTCCTCAGCCAGACTCCATGTGGCAGTCCCAGGGGTGGCAATGGCCTTTGTTCCAAGAGACCAGGGCTTATTCATGAACAAGATCCCTCCCTAGCCCTGGTAAGGCCTCACTCCACCCAAACACAGTGGCTCCCAGAGACCAGCTTGTGCACAGCCTGTGTGGCCAACTCAACACTCCAGCCTGCTCAGGTTCAGGGGGCAGCCTTCTCCCTGTTCCAGCCCCAAGTCAAGGCAGAGAACTTACCAGAAGGCTCTCACTCTTCTGCAGTACAGTAAAACCAAAAGCAGGACACGTGCAGAAGTGGCAGGAGCTGTAGCAGGTGTAGAGTTTGCCTGAGCTCCCAAGGACCTGAAACAAAGGCAGCAGGGAGGTGGGAGCCAGGGACAGCATTCACTTCTAATTGCTCTCACCCTTAGCCCAGGTGGGGCAGTGTCACAAAACATGTGTCCCCAAACACTGCAGTGACCCACCAAGTGTGCAGCTCCTCAGCTTTCTGATGGTCTCTACACACTTCTTCAAGTTTCTTCAAGACTGGAAAATAGCTTTTAGGAAGCTACTTTAAGAGCCAACAGCTCTCCTTGTGGAGGAGTTGTCTGCCACAACACAATGACCACAGAGCTTTTGCCATGATGTGTCCTGCATCTGCAAGTGCTTTGTGTCAGCTCTGTGGCCTGGACAGCTGGCACTAACTCTTTCTGGATATTCCAGAGAATGGTGGGGATCTACATGGGGGTCACCACCAGCAGTGCCCTCCTCTGCACACAAGCCCCTGGGCTCTCACAGCACATCACACTCCTCTCCCATACCAGGTTTTGGATTCTGGTTGGATTTCTGGCACATGTACACCTAAATCCAAAGATAAAAAAGAAGAAGTGAAAAGACTGGAGCTCTGCAGAGCGCTGCTCCCTGGCACTCCTCAGTCCCTCCAGAGGAACACTGTCCCTCCCAGTCCAGAGCTGCACTTGCAAGGGGAGCCTTCCCCTGTCCCCTGGAGCTCTCTCTGCACCCCTTGCCCAACAGGTAACATCCACAAGTTTAAACTCTCCCACAGAAGCATCTATGCCTCACAATCCCCCTTATTCCCAGCAGATTCAGGACACAAGACTCCCATTCCCATTTCAGGGTAAACAATTCTTTTTGCAGTCTGGCCTTTGCCCTGGGCCCTCCTTATACTCCAGGCTGAGTTTGTTTCACTTGTGATAAGTTTGTTTTCCTCGAGCCCCTTTGATTGTTTTTTTCCAAGATGAAGTATTCCGATGGTGCCTTTCCTTCAGAACTGTTTTCCTTTGAGGAGGGGGGGGAAGACACAGACACTGCCAGATTTGGGCTGAGTTTAGTGTTCCCCCATCCTGACCTCGATGGCAAGAATGCAGCTTCTGCCTAATACGGCAGAATCTAAAATCCAAGGACCAAGAGAAAAAGGTGCCTCTGTTTCTGGCCAGACACTGGGGTGCTCTCTTGGCCCTGAGATGCTGTGAGATTTCCTTCCCCTGCCCTCATCTCCAGGCCCTTGCTGGTTGCACAGAGAGGAAAAAATCACCTTGGTGGTGGTGTCCCTGCCAGTGTGGGGATCCAGGAGGGACAACTGTGGCAGCTACTGCTGCCACCAGCATACAGCCTGTGCCAGGACCTGATGCTCAAACCCTTCACTGTATCCTGTATGTAATCCTTCCTGGATGGTAGGCTGCCATACAGTTCAAGGAAATTAATTTAAAAAGACATCAAAAAGAAGAATCCAAAGTGCAGGACGTGAGCAATGCAAGTGACAGCTGGCAGGAGGGCACTGGCCTCCCCTGCTAAATGGCTTCACTCCCCCAGCTCACAGCACTCCTGCAGCTCAGGCAGAGCTACCAGGTGCCCCAGCTGCCCCCTGCTCACCTCTTTACCCTTCTTCCAAATCCAGCACAGCTCCAACAGCAGCCACCATCCACCACCTCTGCAGCAGGTAAGGCTTCTCTAGCCCTGAGCTGGAGTTACAAGGGTTGGCTCTAGTCTGCAGCCTGGGCAGGTATTATACAAGCTCTTCTGGGATGATTAACACCTCTGAGATAATACCAGCCCTTGCATACCCCATCAATCCTTCTCCTCTATTCAGTAGCAAGGGCAGTGATGACAAATCATAGCTTTCACTTGACTGAGGGCTCTTTCTTCTCCCATCTCAGCTCCTGAAGGCAAGAGCTGCCTATATTCCAGGCTGCAGCCCTAGGGCCTGTCTGAGCAGAGCCATTCCCCTGGAGCAGCACCTAAGATGTGTGGGGTGATGAGGAAGGCAGACAGCATTTTAGCCTGTGAGGTATCAACACTTCAGCTTTGGCTATGACAACTCCAAGGGTTTCACAATAGGACCAGCCTCATGGCCTCAACGAGAACAGTTCTCCAGATCCAGCTCCAAGTGAAAGCACCACCTCACATTCCAGCTCAACCACATCTGGGTGCAAACAGCAGACACTGCACTTGGAGTAGCTGGGTAGTGTCATTAGCTCTTCATTTGTGTGGTGTAGACATATCCCAGCAGTGTGCAGTTCTCCCTCAGCAGAGAAGCATGCCCAGTGCAGTGAGGATGGGGCTGGGCATCCGTGGCTGCCTGGACACGTGGCACAGTCATCCCATTCACTTTTTCCCCAAAAAGTCAGCTCTGCAGTGTCCCACTCAGTGTTTCAGTTTCTATGGCTCCAGATTGTGTTCTGTCACTGCTCCAGCCAGCAGCCTCAGGGGAGCTGTTCCTGCATCTCAGACAGCTGTGCTGAGGGAGAATTTCACAACAGGATCAGCCTCACACCCCCAAAGAAAATACCTCTTGCCTTAATCAGCAATCAGGCTCCACTGAAGAGGAATGCTGCTCAGAAGCACACATGCACCTGCAGGCAGGGACTGCCCCTGTGGGCTGCCTGTCAGCTGGGAGGACAGAGCCACTGACCCTGGGGGATGCAGAGGGGCTGCTCACATTCATACCCATCAGCTACTGACTGTGCTGAAGGCTGGGCTTGTCCTACAGTAACTCCTGGTGACCAGCCCTGACTACCTGCCCAGGGGCTCCTCTGCAGGGAACCGGTGGCTCCCTCGACCTGCAGAGGCAGGAGGAGAGCAGTTCTGACATTGCTCTTTTTCAAAGTGCACCAGTTGAGCCAACTGTTGGGGTCATCAGTAGATATTAATCCATCAGCTCCCATTCTGTGACTGCCTCCAGCAGGAATTTTTGGCCCCTCATTTCAGTGGGGAGAGGGCTGGGCAGTGTGGAGGGGTGCCTGCCTTGCACACACAGTTTGAGGCAGCACCATTCAGCAACGACCCTGCCCAGACCAGAGCAGGGTGTCAGGGCAGCACCAGGCACACCAAAACCCTCTCATCATGCTTCTTTGA
Organism: Hemiprocne comata; assembly: GCA_020745705.1. NCBI lineage: Eukaryota > Metazoa > Chordata > Aves > Apodiformes > Apodidae > Hemiprocne > Hemiprocne comata. Next base: position 3,187,865 of record CM036605.1, read on the forward strand.
ACTCCTCTGTGTCTCATGAGGCTTCCTGCATCTAAGAGATAAACATTAAGCCTCTTAAGATGCAGGTAACTCTGCCATGCTGCAGAAAAGCTGTGAGCATGTGAGCACACATTTAGGCTCCCTGGGAGGACCAGAGGCTCGAAGCAGTCCCCCTCATCCTTCACACAAAAGGGTGCTCAGTGCAGACTGTGCACCCAGCCCACAAAGCTCTGCCTTAGCCTGCATGGCCTGACAAAGCTCTGCAAGGAGAACGTGACCATTCTCTGCCCAGTGGCATATTCAACCAAGCACCAGTAAAAAAGGAAAAGCCTTTCAGCACTCAATTAGCTGCTGTCCAAGGGCCCTGGAAGCAAGGCTGCTTAGGCTTTACCCAATATCCACAGGCAAGCCCTCAACTCGAATCAAAGGCTGTGTTCTTGAGCCCTCTGTGGTTATGAATCATGCCTCTCTGGTGGGGCTGATGTCCTCTCCAAGGGCCCAGAACAGATAAAGACTCCATGTGCAAATCAAGCAGGGCAAGCTCTGAACACATGAAAAACGTTTGTGTCATTAGCCAGGCTTGGCTTCCCAGCTCTTCTCCTACCCTAGATGACCCCAGAGCATCCCAGCAACTCCAGTGAAGGAGAGAAGGCCCTTTGTGGGGAGGACATTTGGAAATGTTCCTCTTGGCTGGTACAACAGTGAGCAAAGAGATTCCCCCTTCTCTAGGGTGTGAAAAAGCCCAGCACCAGGTTCAGCAGTGGAGGGGCTGTGCTATCTGAGAGGGTTAGTAGTGCTAAGTAGAAGGAACTGGGTGCTTCTTCACCCAAATCTTATGAGCACAGGGTCCTACTGCCTTAGCTAGGGCACAGCACACAGTGTCTCTCTGACTGCCCCCATGGGCTGGATGCAGCTGGTCAATGGCTCAAAGAACAGACTGTCCCCAACAGAGATGTCACCAGTGCTGTGGCACAGCAGAGCAAGGAATTGTTCACACCACACAAGTCAGAAAGAAGTGCCTCCTCTCTTCACCTATTGAGGCTCAGCTCCATCTCCAATCCTGAGCTGTGTGAGGAGTTTGGTTTTTAGGGCTAAGGTGAGCTCTTCTTCCTAAAACACCATTTTATCAAGATGTTTCTGGGATTTACAGACTTGGCTCCTGTCAACTAGGATGAAACCCACGGATTTGGCCTGCACTGCTTCCTCCCAGGCAGCAAGGATCCTGTTGCCAAGTAGAGGTCAAGAGTGTTCAGGACACTGAGGATTTTGGAGTGCAACAGGGAAAGAAATGCAGTGATGGCAGATAACACTCGGATGTGCACAGTTTGTCAGGAGGAAGAACTGCCTTTGCTGGATAAGATGAAAGTAATAAAATTAGCAATCCCTGGAAAACTTCCTTCTGACCACGCTATCCACAAACATGTAGGAAATTGTCTCTGGCTGTGAGACACAAAGAGCATGGAAGTGCACCAGGCTAGCAGTTCTAACTCCAGTCTGTGACTACTGCTCTCCAGCATCACTTCAGGAGTTTGTAAAATCCTGAGATTCTCTCTGTGTTTATCCAAGTGCCCTCCCGGGTTCTGGAAGTTAGGAACATACTACAAGTGACCTGGAAACCATCAGGCAGTAAGACTGAAGGGGGTGAAACAGGCTGTACCTGGTATGCAGTCCTGCCACTGGGGGACACGACTCGGGTGACGGAACGCTGATCCACCAAATCCAGAGCTGGGACAGCAGTGGGGCCAAAGATGAACTTTAGCCTGAAAGAGAACGTGTCTCTAGTGAGTCACACCACAAAAGGAGACCACCTGGCTTAGCCTTAACCCATAGGATTTAGCTCTATGGGATCCAGAAGGCCTGTTAGCCAAAGGTTCCCCACCAGTGACGGCCCCATCAGTGACACTACCAAGCAGGGAAGGACATTTGTCATTCTCAGACTTGCTGACTGTCACCAAGTGACCACCAATCCCTGCCCTGTTCCTCTGAGGCAATCCCAGGACTCAGTCCTCAAGGACAGCCTCTAGTCTGGTTCTTGATACTCTCAAGAGAACTCCCAGATTTCCAAGCTGTTCCCAAACAGTCCCACTCAGATTTGCAAAATCCCACTCAGATTTAATTACAAGGCATTTCAAAGACTTTTCTTACATAGGACATTACAACTTGTGTGTTTCTTCTTCAGCACTATGACATTGTTCTGGCTGCCTGCTGCACAAATGACATGAAGTGGTTCCTGTCCTGAACTAAAATGAGACAAAGTGCATCAGAGACACAGAGGTGAGATTTTCTCAGTCACAGTGAGGTTTTCTTGGACACCATGTAGGTGAGGAGTTATCTCTGAGCAGCACTTCTGGCTGGACAGTCCCTTTAAAGATCACTGATGATTGCAAAGGAAGTGTAGGTGAAGCAAGAGGCACAGGTTGTCCTCATAGTGATCTGATCAGCCTTTTTGTCAGTACTCCTGTACAAACTCTGCACGGGCATTTGACCAATTTATCAAACAGTGAATCTAGGCCCTAAAGATGTAAATTTTTCTTCTGCCCAGCACCCCTAAATACACCAGGTCTTCTTTAGGGGAAACTGCACCTCTGGCAGCAAAAGCAAGACATGCTGGCAAAGAGAAGATGCAGGAAGGAAATCCTGGGGGATGCACCGTGCTGGGGATCTGACTGAGGTGACAGGCAACAGGCAGTGTCACACACCCCATTGTCCTTGTTGCAGTGAACTGTGAAACTGTCACATGAGCACAATGAGAGTCAACAGGGGTTTTAGTGGGGACAGCATCAGGTAAGTGAGCACACAGAGGCAGACTTGCCAATGCCAAGGGGAAAAGGGGTTTGTGCTCTGGGACACCTTAACTGTACATCCAGGCTGTCCTGGGTCAGATTATTGATCAGTTGGTCTGGAATCCCACCCCCCAGTCATGGCCCACACATCCTCAGAGCAAGGAAAGAGGAAGGATGATGCACAGCTTCTTGAGCAATAGGAAATGCAGCAGTGGGGGGGTCCTTCCTGGGCAAACTGGTTGAAACCCTGAAGAATGAATAAGTCATTTTGTAGAGATGACATCTCCTCTATCACAGTCACAACTCAAGTATAAATTATTCTTCCTTTACCCACCAAACTGCAGCAACAGGAAGCTAAAGACCATCAGGAAAATGCTTAAGACAGTCCACTACACATGGAGCCACTGACAGCAGCAGTTTTACATCTATAATCCAGCTACCAGCAGGCTCAGAGACAGCAAATTTATTCCAGATAAACACCCAGGGACAGCACATGCCTCATGTTACTCCACCCTCCCTAAAAACCCTTGCCTTTCCTTCCAAGCAGGACACACCAGCATGCAAGGACACACCACTGCACACTGTTTATGAAGCTGAGAGTGCCTGGGATGGGGTAGAGATGAGCTCAGCCAGGTTTGCTGCCTGTAAAAACGTTGCCCCTGCACAGCTCCCTCCTCGGCCTCGGGGCTGTGAGGCAGCACCACGGAGGCACCTGCTGGTGTCTGGCTGCTGCTGTGCTCAGTGCTGGAAAATTCCCACCAGCAAGGGGAAAAATAAAGGGCTGTGAGTCCTGAAGGCCCAGGCATTTCCATCTACGTATTCCCTGTGTCTGCACATCCCTGTGAGAAGGATTTCATCTCCTTCTGATGCTGTGCAAGGGTATCTGATAAGCTGTAAGTCAGATATGGACATCTGTACTATTGTCCTGACAGTTCATAGGCTTGAAAGTTATTCTAGATCTGTATATCCAGCTGCTCTGAATGTGTTCCAAATTGCTCAGGGGCAACTCAGTTAGCTCTACAAACCTTTTATCTGCTGAGAAAGATCTGTGTAGTCTAGATTAGTTACAAGGGTAAACAACAAGAAAATCAGCAGTGATGAAAAGATAGTACAAAACATGAGCAGGAGAACAGAAGAAAGCAGAGGAACATTTCCAACTGCAGGGAAGACACAAAGAGCCAAGGCAGAGCCCTGGAGTCTCAGCAGCATGGCTGACCTAGGTGTCTGAGTCAAGCTCATTGATAACAAGCCAAGCAGACAGACTTATTCCAGGAAGACCAAGACTTCAGTTGCACAAACTGAAGGCAATGAGGATTGGCTTCATCTGAGGACTGAGAGGAGGTGGGTGGGGGAACACTCAACGTAACACATTCCTTAATGATTAGGTTTGGGACTATAAGGGGGCTGAGCTTAATGAGTTTCTGTAACTCTTTCTAATTTGGTGAGTTCTTTTTTCATGGATATGATTTGATCAGTCTCACAGGAAATAAGTAAGGAAAATGCCCAAAGGAAATTCAACGATTATCAGAGATTTGGAAGAGATTCAGAAATTAAATCAGAATACTTCTGAGACACTGGTCACAGGGAATGGATGGAAATCTGCCTGCCAAGAGTTACCACCCAACTGTTACTAAACTTAACAAGGGAATCTCTTTCCTCCTCTTTTCTTTTATGACATGAAGGAAACAAGAAGTTACAAGACTCGTCAGATACAGCCCCACTCTTCAAGGGCCACTGTGGGAGAAGAGGGAGGCAGCATGCACACCATTCACAAGTGTTATGTTAAATAACTTTAGAGTCAAAGATATTAAGGCCTGGAGGGTTCCTGGTGATCTCCCCTCCTGGCTAAGTTACAGGCAAGAACACAAACCCAAAGGTTAATCTCAAAAAGCCTTTCTTACTGTGATGGTGCCTTTTCTCTGCCTTCAACACCAACTAGTAAGGGCTGCAGAAATTGTGAAACTTGGATCTCTCAGGAGGCTGTTTGGGAATGCCTGAAATATTCACAAGCTTCAGTCCATGCAAGGATGATGAAGTTGACCTGAGACTTCTCTTAAACAGAAGAAACTCTTAGGGTAATCTTCAAGTTAACAATCCCCTTGTGCAGAGAGATGATACACTCACTTCTCCCTTTATAACAGGAGGAGGGATCTCAGGATGCTGCTGTGCTCCCAGTGCTATGGACACAGTGGGGATGCAGCACTCCAGCACCATGGAGCACTCTGAAACACAGTCCACTCCCACAGAAACTCATTCCAGATCTGAGGGTGGACTCAGAGCTCAGGTCAAACATGGGTTTCTGCACGTTTAATCCACCCAAATTCAAGCAAGTCATCCCAGCAGATTCAGTGATACAGACATAATTGCATGAATATCTGGAAAAACCCTTGAGATCATCTCTTTGGACCTTCATTTCCACTACCAACAAAACCACACAGCAACTTTGTGAGAGAAACAGGTACTGGTCAAACACAGGAAAAACCAGTGGCAGTAAGATACCAGCAGATTATCAACTGCCCTTTAGCAGGACACTTGGGACAAGAACTAAAGTAAAAGATACCTACCCCAGCAGCAGGTCATCAGGGACTGCAAGAAAAAGAAAACAAAGCGTGATTGTGCTGAACTTCCCCACTGTGAGAGACATCAACATCAGAGGGAGGATAGTGTCTCCCCAAGGTACCCCCAGGCCACCCAGGACTGCAGTGATCTAGCCACCAAAAAGCAACAAGGAGCAGCAAAATGATCTGCTGTGGAAGTCCTAAGGCACTTACCCAGTAGAGCAAATAAATACACCTTCAGAACCACAGGGATTAATTCTAAAAAGCCCAAATATACTTATTTTTGTAGTATCCTAAATTTAAAGCAGGTGAGAATAGCCATGTGGCCTCAACATGCAGAGTAAGATGTTGGGTTTAAGAGGCTGGTTAAAAATATATTAATTGGTTTCCCTGAAACTCTCTTGGCATGAGTTGAGAACTCTGGCATCAAAGCTTTAAAAATGTTATTCTTTTCCCAGCAGAGTCTTGCCAGGCACCACTACTTTATAGCTTCTAATACAGCAGACAGAAACATTGTGTCTTCACTTGTTAGAATTGCTTGTTAAGATGGAAAAATTACACTTACAAAAACTGCTCTGTTTGTTGTAGCTAACAGCTTACACTCTGATCATCCAATCTGCTGTTATCTAAAGGGCCACAGTGCACTAGGTCTCTGTATCCCACTGGAAGATCAGGACTTTCGACTTTAAAATCCTTTGTTCCAATGATTTGAAATATTTTCTATGACTTACACTGTTGGTTTGACTTTTCCAACTTTATTCTAATTTAATTCTTTGAAGTGATGGATCAGTTTGTTTCTGCAGCTATGTCCCAGTGTATGTCTCAGTACTATCTGGGTGCTTTAAGGAGAATTATTTCTGAAAAAGGAATGTTGGCCTTTCTTTTATTTTCCTTTTCTCATTTACCACAGGATTTATAAAGCTCTTTTAAGGAGTCACATGTAAATTTTGCATCTCCTCCAACCTGACAGGAGCCACACTGCAAGTAAAGCAAGAATTGCTGTGGCCACTCTGACAGTTCAGACATTAATTCTCTGCCCATTCCCCACTCCAGCGTGGTGCTCAAACAGACTTCTCTGAATGTCTGTTTGGTTGGATTTAGTGTAGTTAAAAATATTCCTTAAATAGACACTTTCCTTAGGAAGAACCGTCCTGCACTGCTTCCCAATAAACACAACCAGTAATACCCTTTCAGCACAGATTACAGAACTACATTAGTGAAAGAACAGTTCTTAACTAGCTGCTAGAATTGGCCAAGATTTCACTGTTGGTTCACACTTGCTTCATTCAAGCAACAGGACAGTTGTTCTTTGCCCTCTGCTGGTCAGTCAGAAAATGTGATCGTTTTTATGAAGATTTCCCTTTCAACTCTTGTTTTTAAATTAGTGAATTTATGAAAACAGCAGCAGAACAGACACAACAAAATGTGTCAGTGATCATCCCTCAAGTGCAACCACTCTACAAGCTCTAAGCAAGCAGCATTGCCTTAGGTTCCAAGGTCAAACTAGTGTCCAACCTGGTCTAATTTTTGGAAGGACCTGATTTTTAGAGGGGGGGCTGCTCCTCATTACCTGTGCTTCAAACCCCTTTGTGTCCAGACAAGTGATACCAGGCACAGCAATTAAATATACACTCAGAACCACTGGATTAATCTTAAGAAAAATGCAGAACCCCAAATATACTGTCTCTTACAATATCCTACTTTTAAAAGCATGCAAAAAAAAGGCATGTGGCCTCAACATCTTACTCTGTCGCTCCTGAAAGTGAAGGCCACCCCTTCTGTGACAGTCTGCAGAAGATAAAAGCAACGGGAGGCTGACAATCCTCATGGATAAACCTGCAGATCTGACAGCACCAGAATCGCTGGCCCACTGGGATGGTTCTGTTTTTCTTTACATACCATGTGATGTCTCCTGAAAAGCCTTTTTAATCTCTTTCAAAAGCTCTTCTGCAACTGCTGGCAAGGTAGTATCCATCTCATTGGCACCGACCAGGTGGCTGGAAGCAAGGCAGAAGAGAACAGGAGACAGTGGGGAAACACTAAGGTCACTGCAGATGCTACAAAGCAGGACAGTTCATCTGGGCAGTTCTCTACCTCAACCCTGCAACAGGGGCACCCTCAGCACTTGTTGAAATGGGGCTTTTACACTTTGTCGGACCAAAGAGTTTCTCAAAAACAGGCGAGTGTCTCGCAGATACCCCCACGTATAGACAGATCCGTAGAAAGTCAGAAGCAAGGGTGACAGATGGTGACAAGACTAAGCTCTGACCTGGAGCGTCCCGGCGCTGGGCGTCCCCAGCCCAGAAGGCCGCACAGCCCGGCCGCGCCCCCTAGTCTCCCACGCCTCACGGCGGCTGCTGCCCGCTGCGGTCCCCGTGGGCTCCCTCGGCACGGCGGAGCCGCGTCGGAGCTATTTAAAGCCGCCGGTCCTGGGACGGTGGCCCCGGGGCCAGGCCCTGGCCTACCTGTGTCCGCGCAGCCATCGGGGCGCGTCTCCATAGCAACAGGCGCCCTTTGCCCACGTGACGCACCGTCCCGCATCACGTGGCGAGGGGAGCTCTTAAAGGGCCCGCGCGGAGGATGCTGGCGGCGGGGCTGCGGCGGGTCCTGTGCCGCTCGCCCGCCCGGCGCAGCCCCGCGGGGCTCCCGGTGCCCCGCACCGCCTGGCGCGGCGGGGCCCGCGGGGAAGGGGGCAGCCGCAACAGAACGGGGTTGGCGCGGCAGCGGTGGGCCCGGCCGGCCGGGAGTGCCCTGGGCTTCCTGGGAGGTGAGGCGGGCGGCGGGCCGGGCCGGGCCGGGGGGGGCGCAGGGCAGGGCGGGCGGCGGTCAGCTTCGCCCCTCAGCCCTCTCCCTCTTCCCCAGGGACGCTGAGGAGGAGGGCGAGGACGCCATTATCCTCCTCCTGAAGAAAGCCAAGGTGAGGCGTCTGTCCCCTGCGGAGACGGCGGGTGGGGGCGCGGGGTGTGCCCTCAGCGGGGGCCGGCGGCCCCTCACTGCCGGGCCCGGGCGGTGACCTCCCCGCGGTTTCCTCCCTTCTCTGCAGCTCAGCGTCATGAAGGGCGAGCTGGGGGAGGCCGAACGGCTTCTGCACCAGGCCCTGCGGCTGTCGCACCAGTCGGATAACAGGAAAGCCATCGTCTACACCTACAGCATGGTGAGGCTTTGGAGGGGCTGTCAGGGCTGGGGCTGCCCCCCCTCCTGCTCGTCCAGGTCGTGTCTGGTCCGTGCTGGAAGTCGCCGTGGGGCTGCAGGTCGCTTCGGGAGCGGTGGTGCTGGGGTAGGAGGAAAAGCAGCGGTGTTGAGGCTGGTCCCTGCAGCCTCGGTGGGGCTTCAGCAGTGCCTGTCTCTTCTAGATGGCGAATGTGGCCTACATGCAGGGACAGCTGGACAACGTGAGTAACTCTGGCTTTTTTCCCTCTCTGAATTTTAAGAGGTGGACATCTTGTGTCCTGAAGGTGTGGCAAAGAACATACTGAGAGTAGCGAGGCAGAGATCTCCCAGGATAAAGCAGAATAATTTGTCTGAGGACTGCAGTCCCATGGAGCACATGCTGCTAAAAAGCTGCTTTCACAGTTAAACTTTGAGTTCCAGCATAGTGTGCAAGGGAAGGAATACTACTTACTGTGAAATGCCACAGTCAAGCATTTAGATACTGTCCCAAGAAGAAGGCTCTGAAGGCACAGATGTGGTAAACTCATGGCTGGTGCAGGAGTCCTAAAGCAGAAACTGAAAGGACCCTCCTGGTTGGCAGCACCACTGGGTGCTGGTTAGCCTTTCACTTCTGACTGGTCTTGATGGACAATTTGAATACCACAGATTGTTAGACAGGTTTTCCTCTGTAAAGGGTAGAGGTATTTTGTTTAAACTGCCATCATCCATCAGGATTCTCTTCAAAATTCTCATTTCAGGCAGAAAAGCTCTACAAAGCAAGTATGAGCTATTTGCTTGCAGGAGACACAAAGGAGGTATGTTCTTCTGATAAAGGCTTTCAGGGGGAAGTATTAACAATCCTTGGTCTATTTCTTGTGCTGGAATACCTCCTCCTGGGAATGGGCAGTACTAGCTCTGAGCTTGCCAGCTTCTCAGGAGCTCCTTTTAAAGGGATGGCAGCTCTGGAGACAACAGGATGGGCATTTTCAAGGTCTGCACTTGTTCTCTGGTAATGTTTCTGTTGGGGAGATGCAAGAAGAATAACAGTTGCATTATGTGTCCTCCTGGCAGGATGACAATGCAATCCTTGAGATGTCCCTCAAGCTGGCCAGTATCTATGCTGCTCAGAAACAGTGAGTTCCCTGCTAAAGGCATTTTTGCTTTCATCTCAGCTTCACAGTGGCAGTGAAGAGGCTCTTCCTTAAAGAACAGAATGTGTGAGGAAACTTTGATGTGATAAGATACCACCAATGTAAAGTTCCCTCAGGCATGATATTTGCCTACCCATTTTCATGTGGCACAGGGATTCCTGTGATGACCTGCACAGCTTAGAGCAGAAGTAGCCACAGAGGACATCTCTCTTTAGTCTTAAATCCACACCTCACAGGAGAGAAGGCTTCAAAGCAGCTGCTGGCTAGTAACTTGTAGTTTCATTTTTCACTGGAGCACCAGCTGGGTTGCCTTAGCTGGCCTTAGTTCTGAGGAGGGGCCCCCTCCACCTCTTGCATCCCTTTGCCCATGGGTCAAGAGATGGGTCCAGGCTCTGATCACGAAAAGAACACTGAGGGCAAGAAGGGTCTGGTGAAGGGGAAAAGTTGTCTTATAGGCCCTCTAGAATGAGGGATTAGAGGTTTTCTCATCCATCCCTTCAGGGATGGGAGGAGCTTTGCTTTGCTGAATTGTACTTTGCAGGCACAAGTTAGCTGTGGCTGGTTATGAGTTCTGCATCCTGACCTTGGAGGAAAAGATTGCCAAGGAAAAGGACTTGCCTGAGGATGTCTTACCAGGTGGGACTGCCTTGTCTGCCAAAGGCTTCTCTCTTTTCTCCATTTCCCTGTCCTTGATGTTGCTTTCCATGTTGCCTAAGCACCATCTTCGTGTCAACTCACTGCATGAGTTTCCTGATCTTCTAGGATGGAAACTCATGCTTGACCTTGTAGAGGTGATCACGTCCACTCCTCTCTTTGCAGCTGAAGAAAAGGCCAACACCTGTCTCTTGCTTGGGATGAGCCTGGACTCCTATGCTCGCTATCTCCTGAACATCAACCAGCTCCCAGTGGCCCAAAAAATGTATGAGAAGGCTCTGCAGATATCAAGTGAAGTTCAGGGGGAGAATCATCCACAGGTGAGATGTACAATGGTCGTTGGGCTATTTGGGAAGGAAAGGCTAATTGCCTAGAGATTGAGGCAGCCTTAAAAGCAGTGTCAGATGTACACAGCAGTAAATTAGGTTCTGTTTTCCTGCCAGGAGGAATGAGCATGCAGCATGCTGGCATAGAAATAAGACACTTCCTTACTCAAAGCTTCTCTGGGAAATCCTGCTTTTGCTAGTGTGACAGGGGTATGAATGTGGTGCTCCTGCTGCCCCTGACTTTTACACAAGTCTTGCTCTGAGGCTTCCTTTTCTCTCCTGGTTCAGACTGTGGTCCTGATGAATGACTTGGCAACTGTACTGGATGCTCAGGGGCACTATGATGAGGCACACTCCTGCGTGAAGAGGGCAGCTGAGCTGGCAAAGGAGACTCAGCACCCTGAGGAGCACATGGTGCTGAATAACCTGGCAGCGATTCTGATGCACAAAGGTAGGGACATACATGTCCAGCCTGGGTCACTGTGCTTGTGCTGACTGTAGAGACTGGTCTTGCAGGATTGAACTATAGTGGTGTTTTGCTGTTACTGTGTTTAGTTTAAGCAGTAGGTCTGCTGACTTGGTGTAGGCAACTTGGGTTCATATTTAGCTGGGGGATCTGAGACAAATGCAGTCCAGATGCGTCCGACTCAAAAGGTTTCTAGGGAATCGTTTTCCTTCTCCTGTATGCAGAGTAACTGGTTCCAAAAGGACAGGAGACATGCTTGAGACTGGTTTCACTGAGATCTTAATGCTGCAGCAGCACCTTGTCCTGTCATCATTGTTCTTAGTGCTGGATGTTTTTGGAACCTCCCTAGTCCTTGAAGTGTTCCAAGTCTTTTCCATGTGCTTTGCATGTGCCCAGCTTCAGGAGGGGACTCTGGAAATATGGATGATGTAGTTGGGTAGCCATGCCACTTTTTCCTCTCAATACAGAAGACTTTCTGCAAGCAAAACAAGTGTACAAAGAAGCTCTCAAACAGGCACAGCAGAAGGGAGATGTTGCTTCTGTCCAGCATATCCAGAAAGAACTAGCAGAGCTGGCCAAGAGGAGAAAGGGCTCCAAATGAGTTTGATCCCAGAGTTCAACCTTGAAGTGGCTGATAGCAACAAGGGCTGGTCAGTAAAAGCAGCTTCAGACCAGTTTGATGCAATTCTCCAGGGAAACAGCAATGAGGAGTTTAAGGACTGCTTAACAAGAAGGGCTGCTATTGCCTAACAACTTAGCCCAAAATAAAGTTGTGAAATCTTAACTCTGTGAATTTGTGGTGCAGTCTCTGGTTAGTGACCTACTGTGCTGGAGATTTAACTTTGTCTTGACTGCCAGTGAAGGGCAAGTCTAGCCTAGCAGCAATGCTTTCAGTTCAGCCCAGGAGCAGGTATTTGCTGCTCCTGACTGTTCACAGTTTGAAAACATGGCTCTACTGAAGCTAAGTCATGAAAAAGAGCAGGCAGGAATTGTCTCACTCTCCACATGCTGGCTAGCACAACTGGGAGTACTTCTCTCAGTGCTACAGTTCAGTATGTGTTAACTTCCCTAGAGCAGATGACAGAGCTGTAGCTCCATGTCTTTTTCAAACAGGCTTCCTGAAGATCAAGTGTTTTCCTTCAAAGCATTTAGCATCCAAAGATAGAACATGCCCTCAGAGGAGGGGTGAGACTGTTACCAAAGCAGAGCTGCTGTCAGAAATAAAACACTCAGCCACCTTACCCCAGCCCAAAGCACATTGAGTGCCAAAGCTCTCCTCCTTTCTTGGGATAGGTCAGTGCTAGAATGTCAAAGCTTCCTGTTGGACCATCCGAGTTGTAGCTACTTGCCTTCGTGTGAATCTAGCAAGAACAGCCTGCTTACACAACAGCACTCCTCAGTTCTGCCCTCCAGGGACTCCCCATGTTAAAGAATTCAACCTTAAGTTATCAAATCCATCCTTAGCTAGGATAGTAGTAATTCTGTCTTGAAGAAATTCAGCCCTTAATGTTAATTGCATCATTAGTGGTTTACTTACAGCAGCATTAGTGGCTTCAGCTCTGCTGAACTTTGAGCTGAGGAGGCATGCAGGTTTTCCAGAGATGTTCACTGAAGCTGGAAAAACTGTCACATACAGGTTTGTTCTCAGCAAGCTAGGGAGTAAAAATGTGGCTGTTACAGGCACACTTGTACTAACAGAAGGGCTCTCACACTTTAGAGCCAATCTTCATGAAAGTCCTGGGTGTTGGTCCTTGAGTGGCAGAGCTTAGAGAGTCCAGCAGTGAGAACTGGCACCCCTGCAGCACCCAAAAGGGAAGCGTTTTGCCTGTTCTCATGAACAGAGCTTGATGCTGCAAAACAAGAGGGAGACACAGGAAAAGCGAATGGAGAACTGATCCCCTTTATTGATTGGTCTGAATCCAGAAGTCACTGTCTACTGAAGACATTGTGTGGAAAAAAAAAAAGAAAAAGTTGTATGATGCATGGGTTTTTCAAGTCTTAAATGATTTCATGTCAGAATCACGAAACATAGCAGGATGAAAGCATTGTGAAAGCGCTGATCAGAAATCAGTTAAAAATCTGTAGTAAACTACACTTTGTAAACATGATTTACAAACACCTTCCTGTTGGAAACAGGTCAGATGTAATTCCATACTTGAAGATGACTGGAATCGTGGTAAACCCTACCTTAGGCTCTGGAGAGGTTTTTTTTACACTGGAGAAGTTAGAACTCTGATAACAAACAAAAAAAGCAGCAACATTTTATGTGCAAATGCCACTCAAGCTGTATCTTAGGAGAAAGTGACTATCCTACTTTGGAGATCTTGCTGCTGCAGCAGCAATAACATGAAGCTTTGCAATGAACATGCTATACTTACTGTACAGTTAGGAAAGACATTTGTCTGTACATGCCTCTTTCACGTTGTATTTGTAACACTTAGAAAGTGAGAACAAGTGAGTTTTTAGAATGGAACTTAACTCTCTGCTCCAAATTCCAATCTACAAAAAGGGCAGATCAACTTGTTTTCCAGTATAGGTTGCTGTGGGATCAAAAAGTTAAAATAAGAACACAGGTCTACAAACAGGATGAAAAATCCACTACTTTAAGCCAGAAGGGTAAAGGATGGGAGGGTGAGAAAAGTCTTTCTTGGAGAATGCAAGTAGAGCTAAGACTGCAAACTGATCTACTCTGATGCAGTGCTTAAAAAAGTAGCAAAATGACTCTGTATTTACCCTGCAGTGTCAAGTATCCCAATGAGTTCCTTTGGATTTTTTCCTACCCACACTTAGGGCAAAAAGGCTTTCCTCTAAAGCACTCAGTAAATTGGCTATCCATAAATAGTTCTGTACTTCTTCCTGTTTGTAACTGGACCATTACAGTCCTTCCATAAGATGCAGAGCTTACATGGCTTAAGGTTACACAGCTGCATGAGACCTCCCATACAACATATTGCAAATACAGTGTTAAATTTAAAATATTCTGACTGGAAAATAACTTCAAGGCAAAGGCTGTGTTCATCAATGAGATGCAAAAGCAGTTTGGAATCTGACAGACCGTGCCACCCCCCCCAGCTCAGTGCTATTTGTAAATCAGTCCTTCTACCCTGGAAGATTTCAATTCACTTCCAGAAGTCAGTGCAGCAAAAAAGTAAGATGCTCTTGAAGAGGGATGTCAGGACACCCTGTGATATCACTAACTGGATGTATGTTTACATGAGCTACAAGCATATCATAGCAGGCATTGATAGATGAATGATTAAGGAGACTCTCCTAGTACCATATACAGTTAAAAAAAATATCACCCTAACAAGTATTGCACACTTTAGGAGTTAAGCTAAGCATTTGTAAGGACTTCCACCAAAAGCTTGCTTACAGGGCTAGGGACTGGGATGGAGATGCAGACTTTAAAGTAATTATTACAGAAGGATTTTAAAATCAGACTGGAGGAAGGTAAAAATCACAGTACCTACTTCAAACTGGTTGTAACAGAAGCCAAGTAGTTGACTCGTGTGTTGCTCACTTATTCTAGAAAAGCATTCTGTTTTATTTCAACGTGGGATGTAGAGGTTTTTCTTCTTAAAGGATTTATCAACCCACCCAGAGCCTCTGTGGTTTGCTGTGGTTAAATGTAACAGAAAAATTGAGTAGCCTGTTTTGACTGCATCCAATGCAGAAACAGAAAACACTAAGACAGGCTTTTGGGGCACAGTTAAAATTCCCAGTGTGCATTAACAGTGAGGTATGCCTCCAGAAGCTGTTCCTTTTTGTTATTCTTATCCTTTTAAAAATGAACCATCACATACCCATGCAAGAATATTTCTGCAGTGTTGCTAAATAAAACCAACTGCACCAAAAACTTACAATGTGGCAGAATTTAAAATTCAAAGAAATATATCATCTTATTCCAGCAAACTGGACTAGGTTAATGTACAGAATTCATTAAGGGGTCAGTCTTTAAAAAAAAAATCAAATCAACATTTTCACAAGAGCTTGAAGACCACTGAGAAAAGTGTGTCTAGGGGAGAAAAATGATATAAAAGCACAATGCCTGCAAGAAGTGGCATGGCATTAAATGGGTGGTGATGCTAGGCTGGTTGGGAGGCAAGGGTTATGGTTAGGCTGGGCTGGTAGGGAGGCCAGGGTTATGAAGAGTACTCTACACTGGAGAAAATGCTTTAAAAAAAATTACAAAATGACCCCCAAAGTTTAGGCAATGACTTGAACATAAGTACACCAGATACTATAGCAAGGGAAAAAAACACTGCAAAAAGTACTCTCTATTTACAGAAGAATGATTTAAAGACATTATGGTTTTCTTTACAAATAGATGTAGAACAGGAATAGTCCACATTTTTAAAAACTCTTTACATATTTATCTTTAGTAAGTTGACCTTCTCCATCAGGATCCTCCAACATCTGGCCTGTGCAGAAGGCATTTAACAGACTCTCCATCAATTCTTCATTGTGTGGCCCTTGCTCTCTTGGAAAGTCTCGATGGGCACAAGTCAAAAATAGATTTATTTTTTTTTTTGACCCGCAAATTAAAAAAAAAAAAACAAAACAAAAAAACAACACAAAACAACCAACAAAACCAACAAAAATTCTGCATAGTTCAGTCATCACTGTCAGACAGAGTCTCATATTGTGCTGAAAGCAGAGGTGCAGGCTCTCGCTCCCATATCCTGTTCTGTTGGTGGGGGGGGTGGCTGGCTGATGGCCGGCGGGGCGCAGGCGATGGAGGTCGGGGGGGGTGCTGCTGAGCATCCGCATGGTCAGCGGGTTGTACGGGAACTGGGTGGAACCTGAGCCAAAGAGAGGTTCTCCAGGTCAAAACCAGAGAATGAATCGGAATCACGGAACGGTTTACAGCTGGGAGGGACCTCCTGAGATCATCTGGTTCAACCCACTGCTCGAGCAGGGTCACCTACAGCTGGGTCATGGAATCATAGAATGAATCGTGGAATGGTGAAGGTTGGAAGGGACCTTAGAGATCATCAGGTTCCAACCTCCCTGCTATGAGCAGGGACACCTCACACTAGACCACGCTGCTCAAAGCCTCATCCAACCTGGCCTTGAACACCTCCAGGGAGGGGGCTTGCACAACCTCCCTGGGCAACCTATTCCAGTGCCTTACTACCCTCACGGTGAAGAATTTCTTCCTGATATCTAACCTAAATCTCCCCTCTTTCAATTTAAAGCCATTACCCCTTGTCCTGTCGCTGCTCTCTCTGGTGAAAAGCCCTTCCCCAGCTTTCCTGTAGCCCCTTCAGGTACTGGAAGGCCACTATAAGGTCTCCCCAAAGCCTTCTCTTCTCCAGGCTGAACAACTTCAACTGTCTCAGCCTGTCTTCATAGCAGAGGTGCTCCAGCCCTTGGATCATCTGGTTTGATCACTCCTGGTTGCCCAGGAGTGTCTCCAGACAGCTTTTAGGTATCTCCAAGGATGGAGACTTTGCAATCATAAGAGAGGCACAACCCAAGCACATACAGGTCACACTCTCAATGTATTCTAGAACAGTTCATGCCTCACTTATCGATTCCCCATCTCCTTCCTCATCTTGCAGGATTCATATGGGTGCTGTCCTACAGGGATGGTGTGATTTTTAGTTTTGGATATCCTCAGTGGCCAAAACTAAATCTGCACCATCTGAACAATTAAGAGCACATCAGACAATACAGCTGCACCCCCCCTATTATTATTACACTGGCTGCAAAGGTACCATTTGTATCTCACACAACTTCTGTGGCTGACCCAGACTGGGATCCAAGCGGATCCATTTTATTAGTTCCATCTTTTTGTCCAGTCCATGCTCTTACAGGTGAAGTCAGTTAATACAAACAGATACAAACCCTCCTTCAACCTCCTGAAAGGGGCCCACATGAGCTGTTCTAAAGGATCTGTAGCTGAAAAATATGTTGGTTTTGGTTGTGACAATAGAAAATCTGTTTCAGAAAATCTGTTTCAGAAAATCCTCACGTGCTGTAAATGTTTGACCAGTAGGCCAGTGTTGTAGTATCCTACACCTGCCCTTTCTACAAATAGCACATCTGGTTTGCTAAGTTTGAAAGAAACCTGTTTCTCACCTGTTGATGAAGGCCTGTCTTCCCAGGCCCACACTGGAGTCTGTCTGTGGTAGTCCCCTTCTGAATGGACAGATGAGACAGAAGAAGGTCTTTCAGTTCCCAAATATCCCTGCCCAGGAATCGGAGACTTAGACTTCCGGCTGTTTGACTTGCCGATGAGCTTCTGCTTGCTGACTCCCCCTCCTGGAAACACAAGGGACAGGTTTTACAAGAGTGTTCGGATGCATTTTAGCCTCTAAAGGTTTGTTTCTATAAATGATCACATAGCAGCAAACAGGAGTTTCACACGGTGCCTTCTGGAATGCTGATTAACTACAACTTATGACCACATTGGCTAGTCTTCTAACACACTATTGCCAGAAAATTGTTATCACAACAGAATTGTATTTCCACTTTTCAGTTCAAACCAGTTCCCACTGCCATGTGTTCCTTATGAGGTGATTTTCATCAGCCCACTGAGAAGCTTCAGGTATCTAATACACCCTGTTATCTTCTCCCCATCACCAGTGCTGTCATTCTCCAAGAAATACAGGCTAATGTTCTTGAAGTCACCAGCACCACTAGAGGGAACGGAAACACCATCTCTGTTGCTTCCGGAAGAAACACAGTGATTTTCAGTGACACCAGGTTTATCTAAACCCTTAGTTTATTTATTTTTTACTTCAAGGCCATGAAATACTTAGGAGCTGCAATACCTCACCTGAATTTGGTGATGGATTAGCTTCTTCCCTACGTGTCTCACTACTTGCTGGTACTGCAGCACTGGAACTGCCGGGCACTACCGCGATAGATTGTGACATGACAACTCCGTGCTCCTCACTCTTGTCATCAAAGTTTCCCATCAGTGCTTTCCTAATAATGTCTTCCAGACCCAGATTACTGGCAGGATCTGCAAAGGAATGACCCCTAGAACTGACTGCACCTGGGAGATAAAAGAAAACATACAGGGAAAGGTGGGAGGGGAGGCAAAAAACGTCTCAAGAGAAATTACAAAGGGATGTGGGAAAAGATTTGAGAGAGAGAGGCAGAGAAGTGGGGAAAAAACAAAGAGTTGTGTGGGTTTTTTTAAATGCAAAGCTACATGCTCCAAAGCAGCTCACAATGGCTACAAGTTAGATATGCCAGTTAGATATGCCAGACTCTTTGTAATAGGGTAAATTTTATTCTTTGTTTGTTTGGGTTCTTAAAATAGTAAAGGAAGCTGAGTACACTGACCATGACAACATGTTCAGTAAAACCTGCAGCTATTCTTTAAAGAGACCAGAAGAATACTTCTCTCATCAATAATCCACATTAATTTGTTTTATGAAGTGTGACACATGGCAAATATTTATTCCAAAAGCTTGTCTTCCATCTAAATTAATGGAGATCAGTACTTTCTCCATTTGAAAGACAGAAGCACTGGAGCAGGAGGGGCAGCCAAAACCATGTAAAGTCAGTTTGTGGTGCAAGATGCAGGTACAGCAGTTCTTATCTCTTATCTCAGTTCAATTCTCTGCCTCACTTGCCCCTTTACCACAGTAGAAGTGTGGGTTATATTTCATTTCCTTGTCTCATAGAAAGTTGGTGGGTTTATGATGTATTTATAATTTAAAAAAAAAATAAAAACCAGTGTTTTAAATATCCCAGTTTATAAAGTAAATCTGATTTGATAAACCAAGCTGAAGTTTTGTTGAATGACACTATATTTAAATTGTATTTAAGTGGGTTGACTTTTGTAACTTCTACCTCTGTGTGATTTGTACAACACGTGGAAATAAATAATTCTTGCTTGAATTCCCATTTACATATTTTCTGAAACTTCCTTTGGTCATTTTGATTTTCCCTGTAGGAAAAGGTAGGATATTGCCTTTTAAATTTTCATCACCTTCCTCATTTACTGGACTCCCCAAAGCATATAAATTAATCTAGTTTACTTTTTCTGGAACAAATGTTGTTTCTTTTACTGAAAAACTTACCTGAGGTAGTGACTGCTGGCAAATTGAATATTTCAGTCCCTGGCTGAGCAGTTGCTGCAAATAAAAGACAACATTTCATTGAGTTTTTTGATATTGATGATCACTATAATTGATCACTACTAGTCCTAACGCACAAGGTATAATTACTTTTGAACTCCTTTCAGTGTTCTTTTTTTCCCTTCTCAATCTTCTAAGATGAATGTGAATCTATTTCTTCTCAGGGAAATGATCTATACCAGGGTAAAAGTAACTTAAATAGCCATGGCTAGTCTTCTTTGAAAGATGTTACTTCAGACTGACTTTTTGAAATGTCACCATCTCTTTATTTTAAAATGCAAAGCTGCATTTGATTGGCTATATACAAATTTTAACAAATTAAACTTACAGAGTATTTGTATGTATTAAAAAAAAAATACATGGCAACAAGTTTGGAGTGGCTAAACTACCCCTTTCCCCACGTTACCCATATTACGTCCAGTTTGAGAATAAAGATTTTGAACCATATATATTCATATGAATTCAATATATAAATAAAAATGTTGCTGGCAGCAATGGGAAGTGTACTTGTATGCTAACATGTACATGAAGCTTTAAACAGAACAAAACCAGCCACACACACAGTGGGGATCCAATGAAAAGAATACTGCACCCCTGACTGACACAGCTTTGTTCCTCAGAATGAGATTCATTTGTTGCTTCATGCAAGAGCATTCCTTTCAAATAAACACTATTAGGTACTGTGCTCACTACTGATAATTTTGATTCACTGTGCTCAACTACTGATAATTTTGATTCAAAGTTCTGTTAAGGTTTCAAAGAGAAAAAAGAAAAATAGTTCTAGTATCATATTTGACCATGTCAGTATCTATTACTGAAACTATATTAAAGTATGTCCTTTTAACAGCCATAATCATAAGGGCCAAGAAAAGACACAACATTCAGTTTCAAAACTTTTTTCCAAAAAGGAAAACGTGTAATAGTTAATATTGTCAGGAAGCAAACTACAGACACAAAGTTAACCAGAATAATGTCAGGTTTTAACTACTTTCTTGTTAATTAGGTGCTTATCCATGGTTCTCAGAAACCATTTCTCTCTCTCAAATAAAATGTTTGAAAGTTTCAGTGTGACAGTCCTACAGACACCAGGGGGGAAAATCTAACAATCTTACAGTTGTTCAGTCATAAATGATTACATATGTGGTTTTATATTCTATATGTATATTAACTCATATGTTGTTTGAAACTTCTATAGGTTAGGACAGCTGTGAATGGCAGTCACATAAAGCTTAAGCTGGAAAAACTCAGTGAAAAGGCAATTCCTGCATACCCATGTCAGAGTCACCTCCACCAGATGAGTTCAGCTTCCGAAATATCTCCTGTTTCTTGGATTTGACCATTGGTGAAGTGTTCTCAAGTTTGGTGAAAAAAGAAGGCAGGTAGCTGATACTGCCTGGGGAGCGAGAGTCAGTCCTGCCAAGACCAACATATGTCAGAGGGACAGAACATTCTTCAAAACGTCCATTCAAGTATTTCCAAAAGCAGTCAGGTAGAAACCACCAACAGATTGGCTTTAATTAAAAAGCAAACCAACAAAAAACCCTCACAAACATCCTATACTTAAGTATTTAAAAAATCATCTAAAAAATCAAGAAGACAAAGACTCTAGGTTTCCTAGGCCAAGATCCTTGAAATTCTAAGAAGTGTAATCTCCCCTGCCATGTTGCTGAAAATCCCTTCACATCTAGTCCACCATGGACTGTAAACACCCTGCCAGCAACTGCAGAGGGAGGAAAAAAAACAACAAGAAAAAAAGAATCAAATTCTCCAGTATGAACCTTACATGAGTACATGGTGAGCATGTTTGGTGCTCCTCCTTCTTGAGCAGGCAGCACAGCAAATGACACAAGTTTTATGCTGCAGACTCACAAACAGGCACTGTGTGGACCCCCTGACACCCCACCCTGACACCCCACCCTGACACCCCACCCTGACACCCCACCCTGACACCCCACCCTGACACCCCACCCTGACACCTCCTGGAAAACAAGCTCCATAGCTTAGTGATATTACATGTGATAAACTGCTCTAGAATCATGAGTTTTGGAGGCCTTGGTTCCTCCAAAATTCACCAGGATCTAGGAAACCCATCAGGCAGGACAAGCCGGAATAATTTAATAAAAACTGTAGAAACTGGATCTTTTCTGAAAACCATTTTTATAGAACTGGCACCCACAAGGAGGTTTGTTCTAATGTTGTCTGTCAGATACGACACAGAACACACTGCTTGCACCAAGAAATTGAAGACAGAACCTGTACAGATGATGTTTCACTTGGGCTTCCCCAGGTAGCAAGTTTTGAATGCTAGTGCAAAAGGATCAACAGTGCTAAACAACCTGCCTGTGATACCACAAGAAGATTGCTTAAATTGCTCTTCAATAAAGATATTGTTTACAGCACAAAAATCTAGAATAATACGTTTTTAAAATTCAGTTTTACACATACCTCTGTTCAGGAGGCTCAGTTCTTTGGGAAAGCAAAAGAACATTTTCCTGTTTCTCATGTACAACTGGGACCTGAGGTGGTGAGATTGGCTCATAGGGCTCTGAAGAGACATGACTCCTCTCTGGAGATTTTCCAGGTCTACATCCATAATTCACAGATAGAGAAGTACTCTTAATGCATGTAATGCAGTGGTTAACACGTGTAATTGCATTCCAGTTGTTACACAACTACTTAGGTCTAGTTATATATGTTACATGCATTGGTGATCTCAAGATGACTTTGAATCATCCATAGTGACTCTGATAAGTTCTAAGTAATTAAGTATCTTCACTCCTCTAAAGACTGGAAATTAAGCATAAGAAGTGAAAACAGTTATAAGCTATGCTATGGAGCCAAGCAATTGTGAAAACCAGTGCAAGGCAGACATTGCCTAAAAAAAGACCAAAGGATACCTCTACTTCTGATCTACATCAAGATTAATGCCCTTTTAAAAAATAAATATAATATTTGGGCATTAATTAAATTTGCAGTTAAACTGAATACATGCATTACCTTCCCCTGGACTTGTCAGACAGATTTTCAGGTGACACTCGAGCACCTGGCCGCTGGTGGTGGACAGGCTGGGGCTGGGACTCAGGGCTGTAGCGATTCGATGTCTTTGCCCGGGTAGAAACAGGTGTAGGAGCAGGGGTGGAATTCTGGAATGTAGTGGTGGGAGGCTGCAAAGAGGCCTGAGAAGCTGCTTGGTTTCTAGCAAAGTCTTGCGTTATAATTTGCTGGTTGTGGCCAAAAAAATATAGAAGAGAGATCTTTGTCAGACATTGGCCAGAGCGTATATATTCATCAACTAGAAGAATATGAGACTGACTGCAACAAATGAGATGATTTTAAGTTCAGACACATTATTGTATAATATCCTCAAGTTAAACTAGTAACTACAGAATTAGTATTACTTTCCAAAACGTGTTTCTATCATAAAAATAAAACTTTTCGCCATCAA
The DNA here is from genome assembly GCA_020745705.1 of Hemiprocne comata. NCBI lineage: Eukaryota > Metazoa > Chordata > Aves > Apodiformes > Apodidae > Hemiprocne > Hemiprocne comata. The sequence continues at coordinate 3,210,476 of CM036605.1, forward strand.
AATGTAACTTCTCACATCTGAAAAGATGCATGGAAATAAACCTACACAGATGTGATCAGCCAGGGTGATCAGTCGATGGGTCCTGGGCACATGTGCCATCCCTTCGGCTTGGGAAGAGGGAGGTGGTGGTTGCTGGGGTGAAGGGGGTTCCTGCTGTGTCCTGTAGCGGTGAATTGGCCCCTCATACTGCCTGTTTGGGTCATCTAGTTGAAGAAAAGATCAGTCTTGTTATGATAGTAGAATCACAGAATATGCTGAGTTGGAAGGGACCCATCAGGATTACTGAGTCCAACTCCTGTCCCTGTGCAGGGCACCCCAAGAATCCCACCATGTGCCTGAGAGCATCATCCAAACGTTTCTTTTATTTGCTCTAGTTTTTCCACAGATCACTGGAGCAACACACTTCCAACAAAAGTTTCTGAAAAGTTAAGAATGTGGTCAGCAGTAAATTAAAGACTCCCAAGATATTTTAATTTTATTATGAGTTCATGGAGATGGTAAATAGAAGCAAGATAATGGTAAGAATATTTGTATGTGCAAATAAACTTACTCTCTGCCTGGCTTGGTTTAGGTGCCTCTTGTTGATAGGGCTGTAGCTTTTCTTGAGAAGGTACAGGTGAATTTGCAGGGCTAATCACCTCAATGGCATCTCCAGGAGCTTCATAGCGGTGGGAGGATACTGAGTATCAAGCAAAGGTTGTGGAATAAGGTGTAAATATCACAGAAAATTTTTGTTGCCTATACATAGCAACACTAGCCCTTCCATGAAAATGACACCAGTGAAATGGAAGCCAAACCACTGCCTTTTTCTCCTGATAACCATGGTGATAGAAATACATCCACAAAATAGTGTTCCAACGTAAACCAAATTATTTTAGGTTTCCTGACTTCTGATATGGTTAGTCTCATTGTCCTGCATTTCATGTTGTAGCACAGAATCCAAATAAAACAAGAGAGTCTGATTTTGCAAGAATCTTGAATCGCTATATGCAAGCAACTGTCTATGAAGTACCTCGATTGTGCAGAGCTGAATATTTTATCATTAAGCATCAGAATCATTTCACATCTTATTGTTCCCCCACAAGGCTAAGACAGACAGCAAAGAAGTAGATAGTTAAAGGATACATACAGCTACTGGAAGAATCTGAACTTTGGGAGCCTCTATCTCGTGCATCCTTGTCTGAAGCAATCTGTCGGGTGATGATCACATCTATGAAGTTAGCAGCAGTAATCGTGGTCTTTCCTCGAGTTCTCAGCTCTTCCTCGTACCTGGATTTAGGGGGAGGTCCTTTCTCTTTACCAGCCTCTGAATAGACTACTGATGAAGACTGTCCCTGGGACTTGCCACCAGAAAAATTTGCAGATGTATAGGGACACTGGACGGGTCTCTTTTCTACCTCCAGTGTCTTCTGTTCCATCTGCTGCTGTTCAGTAACCACAGCTGACCGGCGGCCCATGTTCTCTTCTATCCTGGTTCCTTCGTGCTTGTTTTCTTTTGCTTTGGCAACTTCCATCTGAGGAGCAGAGGCTGCAGCATCTACCAGTGCTGCAAGGGCATCAGCAGCAGTGTTGTAACGGGAGGCTGGCAACCCTTGAGTAATAGAGGGAGCTCCAGGGGTGAGCTGCCTGTTGGCAAACGTTGAATATTCTGAATTAGGTCATATAGAAGGAGAACTAGAGCCTATCGGGTGTACAACAAAACAAAGCTTTTGTGACACTAATTTCTATCCCAACTGGACTGGGTGAAAATCACAGAATCATAGAATGGTTTGAGTTGGAAGGGACCTTAAAGATCATCTAGATTCAACTACCCTGAGTAGGCAGGGACACCTCCCACTAGACCAGGTTGCTCAGAGCCCATCCAACCTGGCCTTGAACACTTCCAGGGAGGGGGCTTCCACAGCTTCTCTGGGCAACCTGGGCCAGTGTCTCACCACCCTCACACTCAAGAATTTCTTCCTCAAGTCTCACCTGAATCTCCCCTCTTCCAGTTTTGATCTATTACCCCTTGTCCTCTCACTACAAGCCCTTGTAAAAAGTCACTCCCCAGCTTTCCTGTAGCCCCTTCAGGTACTGGAAGGCTGCTATGAGGTCTCCCTGGAGCCTTCTCTTCTCCAGGCTGAACAGCCCCAACTCTCTTAGCCTGTCTTTGTAGGAGAGGTGCTTCAGCCCTCGGATCATCTTCGTGGCCCTGCTCTGGACTTTCTCCATGAGCTCCATGTCTTTCTTACGTTGGGGGCTCCAGAATTGGACACAGTGCTCCAGGTGGGGTCTCATGAGAACCTAGTAAAGGGGGAGAATCACCTCCTTTGACCTGCTGGCCATACTTCTTTTGATGCAGCCCATCAAATACATTAGCTCACTTCTGATTAATTCAATAGCAATTGGCTAGTGGGTGTCCTCATCTTTTAGTATTTTCCTCAGGCTAAATGCAACTTCTAGTAAGTTCAAATACTAGAACAGTAACTCTGCAACAGTAACTTAAGAAACATACATGATACGTAGCTGAGCAGCAGGATCCAAAGGTGTGATTACACTTGTCCCATTGGTTCCTTGAAAAATACTAGGCCTTTGCTGCAGTATGTTTTCCTGGCTTCTAACTGAAGGGGATGGGGACCGAACGTATCCATGACTGCCAGGTCTGCCAGGCTGCTCTGTACCTGCAGAACATAAGAGCAGAGGGGAACAAACCAAAAATTTACACAGATCACTCTTAGAACAACACAGAACTATGTATCAATGCTGTTTCCTCCACATCCTCTCCCAGTTGTCTCTACCACTCCAGGTGTCACTGTATGTATGAAGGGTTTAAATTGCAGGTTTCTGTTTGTGATGCTCTAAATGACAGGCAAATTGTGCCAGCAATCACTGGGATTCACACCAATCCCTGGATACTACCTTGCTGTGGGAGAAAGGTGAAGAAGCCTGGTACTTGCAGAAGTTGCATTTATGACCAGAACTGCTAGGTAACAGGCACCTGCCTTAGGTGCAGACTAAAACCAAACTGTGTAATGTGTTGTTAACAAGCTGCATGTTGCTAACAGTGGCTATAGAAAATGAGCAGTTACAGCCTACAAGACAACTGATCCCAATGTGCACTCACCTGGTCGAAGATAAAGTTCAGCAGGGACTGAAGTGATTCTCTCCCTCTCTCGTTCTCTTTCCCGTTCTCGCTCACGTTCCCTCTCCCTTTCCCGTTCCTTCTCCCTCTCCCTTTCCCGTTCCCTTTCAGCATTTGCAGCTGCAGAAGCTGCCAGGTGTGTAGGGTGTCCTGGAAAGCCAACAAGATAAAATGAAGTAGCAAAAATATACTCAAGTTATGCGAAATTTGATGTAAACGCTTGCCAATATATTCTGCCACCCACTTTGAGCAAAACTTCCCAAATACTCTTTCATTCCACTCAAGCCTATCCACTTACCTAGGAAAACAAAAGCTTAACACACAGTGACAGTGGAAGGCCCAACTCATAGCTTTTTACTATACAGCTTATAGACCCAAATTCCACCCTTCAACACATGCAGTATGAGGTTAGTAAAGCCATAATAAAGACCTGACAGGATGAGGCAAATTGTCAATTTGTCAGAGCTCCTTCAGCTGCTAATGTAACTATAAAGGATATCATTAAAACCTTCACTATCCAAGTGAGAAGTGCATGCAAAAAAACATCACCTGAGAAAACATGAAAACGTGACATTAATGAATGCTAAATAAAGATGGTCAATTAATTATCTCAGTATGTCAGATAATGAGAGACATCACCAAATCATAAGAGCTCGTACCTGGTGACAGAGAAGCAGGATTGTAAGGCCTGGGAGGGAAGGTGAGCTGGGTACCAGGGATATATGTGATTCTCTCCATGGGTGGTGTGCTTGTTCCTCCAGGATGAGGCACTAAGATAGTGGGAGCCATATTGTTCAAGTCAATAATTCCTGTTAGGAGATGACAGACGTAAGAATGGCCGTTCAAGGACAGACCAATAATACACACATTTTATCCTCTGTTAATTGATAACAGTCAGCAGTGAGTGCTTAGTGGGGAAAAAAAACCACAAGAATAAGACCAGTGCAGAGCTTTCAGGTCTGGCCATCAGCAATTTAGGAACATATTAAGTCAGAATTTCCATTCCTAGCAACTCCTGGAAGAACGCCACGTAACCCCAAGGACTCACAACTCCAAAAAAAAAAAAAAAAAAAAAAAAAATCACTTTAAAGATCACCAGAAAAAACACAGACACACCTCGTGCTCCTGCATACGGGAGAGCTAAAGTTTGCTCTCTAGGAGATAACCCCCTGGTGACATCTGGCCGTAAATTGACTTGCATCTGCTGTGAGGTAATGTAGTCATTGAGGATTGTCTGTCGTGTGTTCTCCATCGCGTAAAGCTGATACTGGCTTGGGTAGCCCGGGGTGGGTGAGAGCTGCCTTTGGAACAGGTAAGCAGCAGCAGCTGGGGGTGAAGGAGGAGAAAGACTCAGTATGGGGGATACCCAGTGAAAGTTTCAGATGTTTATATAGCTGCAATAAGAAGTGCTGTCAAGTCTCTCTAGCCAGTGACAAATGAATTACAATAGCATTTTGGTACTGATGCGTTACTGAATTTACGCACTGTCCACGGACAGAAAAAGCTAAATAATCCAGATGGGAGATATTTATTAGAGAAGAGACTTGGTTAAAAATATAAATCCTGAAGTTCTGAAGATGTAAAGGGCTGAAAGACCTAAAAGAAGGTTAAAATACCTCATAGAAATGGACTGATGGATAGGTTACTGTATTTAATATCACCAGGAATAACCTCATAATCCCTCAGTAAGAATGAACCACAGCCCCATACAGAGGGGTCCTGATTACACTTGAATTCTATAGCATCTTCCACATCCTTCTTTGCATAGCTTTCCTGAAAGCTTTTAATATATTTCACAAATACTTTTCTTAAAATACTGTCTGAAGTTTTTAACAAAGCAGAAGCAATGTGGCAGCTTCCAGAAGAACGTTGGGGTATTGGTAATTGCCTTGTAAAGGTAACTTCTCTGTGCATCAAAGCATACAGTATTTTTAAAACTAAAAAACACAACACAAATATTTACCAGGATCCAGAGCCCTATGAAATGGCATAGCAGGATCTAAATGAGGAGGGAGGTGACTCCTATAGACTTCAGGAGTTGCTCCTCTGTGATGAGGGTCAAAAGGACTGTGAGTCACTACAGGATCAACCCCTGGGACTGGAGATTTTGCTGGCACGCTCTCCCTCTGGGTTGGAGTAAGTGTGTTCTTCCTTTCGTGATTTGCTGACTTCCCAGAAGATATTCCAGCTAAAAAAATTAAAACTCAAGTTAATAAAAGGCATATTTTTCAATACAAAATTCAGCTCTAGGTATACACTGGCTCCCAAGGAATGTTCCAGAGGACCCTACAATCTGATACAATAAATCATGGAGAATATTTTATAATACAAATTATCCCTGGTGAAAAATCTAAATCCTAAAACTAAGATTGTTTGCACTTCACCAGATTATATTCCTCATCTAGATACTTCCATAATTCAGGAATAGCTTCTTCCCTCAAAACATTACCCTTGTAGGTAACACTTTCAAAGTGATCCATAATAGAATGCAAATTGAGGCTGAATTGCCTTCCCACCTCCATGTTACAACACAGCAGATTTTCATTTTCTTATTTCAATGAACAGCTTACAGCCTTCTAAAATTCCTTCTAGTCACCCTCCAGATGGAGAGAAGCCATTAAAATAAGATGGAAAAAAGTAGAATGGATTACAGAAGCCAGCTTAAAAGCAAGTTTAAAATTAAATTGTTAACAGTTCTCGTCTTACTCTGGATATGAGTAACATACCCTCACTAACTCTATTCATCATAGGTGAACTCCTGGACATTGGACTCTGATAGTTCACAGGTGTCCTCCGAGCATTGGTATCATCATAAATCCCAGGGCTCAGCTGTGATTTGGGAGTTTCATGAAGAGTTGACCTGAGAACAGAGGGACCAGAGCTGACTACTGACGTGTGACGGGAACGTACTGCATCCCCGGTCTTCACATCTTCATATTTTCCTCGCTCCACCACCTTCACGTTTTCTGGCACCATTTCCAGCTGAGGCATTCCACGGGGTAGCTTGCTTGGTCCAGTGATTAAAGATTTTACATTGTGTTTGATGGCAGACTGGCCAGAGTTGCTTTCATATTTTATGGGTGTGCCCTGAAAGGGAGAAAAAGATCAGGTAAGGCTATCCTGCCAATGTTTCACTCATCCTGGGAGGGAGAAATAAATAAAAAAATCACATTACTGATATCATAGTTCATTGCTTCTACCACATCAGTGCAAAACACAACTGGATCTTAATGATTGTTACTTGTCAACTCTCTCACATTTGCTCACAAGTGTGTTCCCTACAGGTGAAGTGTCAGGGTTTTTCTCATGCACACCGTGTATTTTTAAGCTCCATAAGTCGTTAGCTTTCTAAAATAAAACAATACCCCCCTGCCCCCCCAACTTTGTGATTATTCTAATCTCCTGAATTGAATCATTACTAAGTCTGTAAGCAGCTGTCTGAGTCTAGAAGTGCTGTTTGTATTTACCTGAGATATGGAGCCTTCTATAATTGGCCTGGTCGTCTGCACCATTTCAGGAGTTTTGCGACTCTCCTGGCTTAATAAATCCTGTCTTGGGATTTCATGGATGGAACGACCCATTTCTTTTATAGTAGTGACTCCATCATATGGTTTCCCCTTAGTAATGGCTCCTTCAAATGTCCTTATGGGAGGTGACTCTCTCTTAATCTGTTTAGGGTATTTCAAGCCTTCTTCAAAACTTTCAGCTGTTGCTCTTGGTGTGCCTTTCATAGAAAGAAAGAGTCACATCACTGGTATTAATAATTACTACATCTCTTTTTTCATAAACTACATGTCATACATAATACTGGAGCTGTGGTTTGCTATAGTCTATGATAATCTATTCCAAAGAGTAAAAAACTGCCACAGAAATAATCAATATATTACTGAAAGCATCCCAAGTTATTTCAGATGCCAAAATAAGGGCAATAGCAGACATCTTCAGAGGCCTGAGGAATTATGAGAGTTCATTAAAAAAAAAGGTGCTAATTAGCAAGTATTCATATTTTTAAAAGTCTCTTTTCCAAAAAGAAATATAATGCTCTGTTTACATACTAGCCTTGTATACAGCATATCAGAAAGCTGCTGATTTATGCCCCCAAAACATGTTTAATAAAATAACCTCCAACTTGAACACAGCTACCATTGTTCACAACAGTTTTAAGGTACAGAAATCCAGCTTTTTGAGGCTGTAATTAATGCTTGCCTTCTAAACTTGCAATACTTTACCTTGCATTATAGAGCCAGACAACACAGTTCTCTCTTTCAGTTCAGCATGTGGGCTGCCCCGAGGCAGTGCACGGCATATTAAACCTAAAATGAAAATCAACATAATTTAGAGAATTAAACAAGGGTTCAAAAAAAAAAAAAAACAAAACACAACAAAAAACAAACAACAAAACAACCCAAAACAACAAAAACCCTCCTCCTTCTCACATACATTACAGATATTATCATGGTAGTGCCCAGAGGGCCTAGCTTAAGTTATGCCAGCCATTGTATCAACATGTTATAAACACCATCCTGCCCTCAAAAAACTATCTGTCAGTTCAGGTATTCATGCTATTGCATTGCTGCAAGTTTTAACATATTTAGAAGACAAAGTATTTTTATAATTAACCTTAACTCTTGTCCCAAAAGCAGGCACTGCTTCTCTTACCCTCCACTTCAGTTTCCTCACCTAACAAAGAAAGGTGTTTGTGATGTGAAGTGGAACAAAAAGGAAGAAAAACACCCCAAAATATACCTCAGCATCCTCCAAATTAATCAAAATTCATACTGAATCATCTGACAAGAGCTGAATTTACTGTTTCTATAATAGGAATCTAAATCAACCCCCCAAAGAACTCATAGTTTTCTACAGTTGGAGGAAAGAAAATATGTCAGTGACAAGATACAGCACAGAAGAATCAGAGCAGCTTCTCATATGCCAAAAGAGCCTGAAGATGAGTCCAATGCATCTGCAACCTAAAGACAATGCTGAATTTTCAGATACAGTTTACAAACCTCTTATTCCCATTGTTCAATCTGATGAAAGTGTACACAAAATAGCCTTTAAGGGCTACCCAAAGGTGGGACAAAATGCACTTAAGGAGTAAGACTCCAGAGTTCAGGAAACACTCGCTTGCATTTGTATTTAAAAAAAATAAAATCAGAAAATTAAATAATGGCCTGACTTGACCTTTGCAGTCTTTGTTTGCCTACAGTTCATTAAAACAAAATAACACTGGGGATGCCCTGAAGCAGGACATGGCAGCTGTGCAAGACTTCTGCTTGGCATAACTGCAGAGGTTTATTGCAGGAACGCAGAAGGTCATCCCAGTGTGTCACCAAGCTGCTGTGGAAGGGCTGAGACCAAGATTTAACTAATGGGTGTGTCCACAGAGTCCATGCCAGCCTGACTCCGGGTTGTTTGAGCTCTGTGACAATCCCTGGGACGTGTCAGAAGTACTGGGAGGAGTGAGAGCTGAACTACCTGTAGCTATGGTAACACTCCAGGAGAAGATACAGGAAAACCAGTGTCTGCTCCAGTCCTGTTCCCAGCGTGCTTTAATTGTAGTGGTTATTACATCAATTTAGTTAGTCGTGTAAGATTTAAATCTAATTTCTCTTTTAGTCTGCACCATAAAATATCTCTTAAATCAATGCAAAAGGTTTGGATAAAACACAAAACCCCTTGGAAGCAGCTGGTTTTACCTTCCAGCGGTGCAGACACTGGAGACTCCCGCATTGACATCCCTTGCTTTATATTCCCTTCCATCGTATCGTAGCTTCTCTTTAAACCCATTTCATGAGCAGTTCTTGGGCTCCTTGTTCCTTCACGAACGTTTTTAATAGCTGGCAAAATTTACAAGAGTGTGGTTAGGAATTGTGGACAGGAAAAAAAAAAAAAAAAAAGAGACGTGAGCGTTACATTTAATGAGACCACAGGTCATTAATACTTCATCAACACAACTCCACTGCAATATCATAACACTGAATCTCCACCTTAAAAAGATCTTTCATGGTTTGTTAAAAAGTGTATTTGTTCAAACAGTTACTAATTTATCAGTACTTCAACTGAAGTTTCAAGTTAAATGATGCATTTATTTTGATTTTAATACAGATCATTTTAAACTTAATTGTTTAACCTTTCAAAATAAAAACCATTCTGTGACAAGTTGGAAATGAATGGCTCAGAAATTAAATAGTTTAACTATTTTTAAAATACATAGTACAGGAGATCAGAACCCAGGCATCATTTCTGGGTCACTAATTCTTATACCCTCAAAAACCACATGCAGGTCATTACTTCTCCCAGATGGCACCGCAGTGACTCAGGTTTACATGCATCCATTTGGAAGCAGATCTACTTCAGCTATGGAATACAAAAGCAGAACCTGCTGCAGCCTTGACTTTGATCAGGTAAAATATGCAGATACTCACTATCATAAGATAAAATATGCCCACTTTTGCCTTCATAAATAACGTGGCCTTTGGCTGAAGCTTCCTCTCGACACTTTTCTGGGCTGCTGTCTTCTGTAGCTAGTCGGGTGATAGTTCCCTTCAATAATGCATCAGCTGCTATGCCAGACTGGGACAGAGCTGGAGTACCCTGCATTGAAATCAATCAAATATAATTCAGAACACATGTATTTATTACAGAGACTAGGGAGCAGTGAAGGAAAAAACAAAAAAAACCATTTTTTAAATCTAGAAAACCAGTGACTTCATCGAGCTGCACAGCTTAAAACTTCTGCATCTATTGTTAGACATTTAACCTAAATTTCAGTAAGATTATTTGTAGGCAACTTGCTACCTTTTTGAAAAAATACAGAAAGAAGAATAGGGAGTACCATATTGCAAAAGTATTTCACCATCTGAAACATTTACCCTGTAACACAATTCTGGGGGAAGATGGCATACACTACATACTTGGTGAGAGAAAAGGGCTTAATTTACCTTTTTGTCTTTAAACAGCATCTGTGCAAGACTGGTTACAGTTGATTTTAATCTTTGAACTCAGGTGTGATGCTATTTTCATGGAAGTTGCTACTAAATCTTCAGTTAGGTATACTAAAGGCTCTGGTGGTTTTATTTTAAAAGTTTAAAGACTCATAGACATGAAGATGCAATCACAGTAATGCTGACTGCAGCAAGAGGGGGATCTGATCACCTCATTGTATCAACCTTTCTTTTTTTCAAGGCAGTTCCTCCTCTGTGATAGTAATTTACTTTTTCAGACATGCAAGTACATTCACAGTGGTAGTTTAAATATGCTGGTTTGCTACAGCCTCCTCAGTAAGGGTCAAAATACCTGAGTTATGGAGCCTCTCAAAGAAGGAATGGTCTCAACAGAAACTTTATTGGTTGGAGTTCCTCGTGTTATACTGCCCTCCTGTATTGTTGTGGTACCTGATTTGAAATAATCAGACATTCTGATAAATAAGTGAATGGAAAAAAAAAAGTAACTACTTTATTTGAAATAATTAAAAACTCCAGGGAGAGCTGTTAATTTAAACTAAAATACGGGGGAACTTTCAGTTTAACAACATTCATTTGAGGCAGTGAAACTACTGCCTCTTTACTCCAGGGAGAGCTGTTAATTTAAACTAAAATACAGGGGAACTTTCAGTTTAACAACATTCATTTGAGGCAGTGAAACTACTGCCTCTTTTAACATATAGTCTTTTACAGACTAGAAGTCTTTTACAGGATGTGAAACCATGAATCAGTGGTATTTAGTTTCTTTTCTTTTTACATCTTTGGATATTTCATATGTATTGCTCTGCATATGTTCTAGTGAACAACTTAATTTTAAAACTGGTAGCCTTGAAACAAATGCTTTTAAATGAGACAGGCAGGCAAGAGGAGCTGGCTAGAAATACACATGCCTCAGAAAACAGGGAGAATATTAATCATATAATACTTAAAAAGAACACTTCAGCAGTTTGAGCTCTAGAAGTCAATTCTCTCAGTTTCCTCAGGCCCTGACAAAGTTTTTAATCTGTATGACTTTACCTCGAACCACACTTTCGTGTTGTGCCCTGACCAGGAGTCCCTCAGGTTGGGAATTTTGACTTCTGGGAGAGAATTCTTCTTGTTTGATATAGGGAAGAGAAGCTGTTCAGAAAAAGAAAAGGTTTTGAGGTTTCTTTCTTTAATTATGAATCATTAAGTAGTCTATATAAAACAGATGTCAGCTTTTCTTTTCTTACCAGATTTGCCTGATTCCTGCTGCCTTGGCAGCCCAAGAGATATAGAACCCACTGATGGCTTTGCAGCTTCTTGGGTGTAGGAAGCTTGACTATGGGATGTTAAGTAAGTGCCAGGTGTTCCCTGAAACAACCATAACATTATATGTTAATTCTTGTTTCTGGAATGAAGATTCACATCTATGTTTAAAGGAGAATACTAATCATACTATGATCCTATCTTAAAATGCCACAATACACCACTGCAAGGCATCAAAGTGTAGAACACCAGGAGTGTGTGTTGCTGTCAGTTTGGAGAAGCAGTTCACCTAAACTAGACATCCTCAACCATGCTACTGTAAATAACTACAACATTGGAATAGCCTCCCAAGGGAAGTGGTAGATTCCCCCACATTGGACAGTTTTAAGTCTCAGCTTGACAGGGTGCTGAGCCACCTCATATGAACTATAGTATTACCTAAAAAGGTTGGACTAGATGATCCTTCAGGTCCCTTCCAACCTGGCATTCTATGATTTTATAAGTCACCTGTAATCCCTGGACTTACAGAGGTGGCACATATCAGTCCTAAGTGTTAATGTCGTCACACAACCGAGTACAAGATGTTGAAGGTTGGTGAAAGGGGGAAAAAAAAAACAAAACTAAGCACAGATTTTCAAACAATTCTCTTACTTGTGAGATGGAGCCTCCCATGATGAAGGAAGGTTTTTCTGATGGCACGCTTGTTTTGGAGGATGGAATGAGTGGTGGTGGTGGTCTCGTGGGTCTGGTTGTTGGAAGGCGGACTCCTTCAGGTATATTGGTTATTACTTGGTGAGGTGCTGGCTGCAGAACTTGGGGGAAAAAATGGTACATTGAATATTACAACTGCTTTAGCTCTACTAGTTACTAGCAAGACAAGAAGAACAGAAATAGCCCAGTTCATCTGACAATTTCTGATGGGAATTGCCTCACAACACTCAAAAGCTATTCAGCTGTTTTCACAGCTCCAAAATTCACTACGTCAAAGTGTATCTTTCCAAGGAAAGTTCTTGTCCTTTAACTGGAATGTTGCTAAGTCAAGTATAATCTGAGCTTCCCTGATTTTTTCTTTTCTTAGCATGACATCAAGGGAAAAGCAAGAATCCAAGTTCTTTAAAGATTTGTCAGTTACTTCACTGTTACACAAAACATTCAGATTATCATATTGAGCAATTACAATCAGAAACTAATGGACAGCAGCAGCTTTCTCCTTCCCTCAACTCCCCTCTCCAGGAAGACCACCCATGAATATGATGATACTTTTATTAAGCTGAAAAGCTCTTGATGATTTTGCCCCTGTGCTGTTCTAACACTTTTCAGATCATCGTGTTTGCTTAATAAAATAAATGTTAAGCAGCTGATACAGGAATAAAGAACAAAAAATGCAACTTCAGAGCTAGAAAAACACCAAGCACCTGCTTATACGCACACACAGAAAACAATCTGTTTTCTTCTTTAATTAAGGCACAAAGTGTTCAGAGGGTAAGTTGATACTACCCAAAGCCACAGAAGTAAGTCCAGCTTCCAAAGGAAGACTGCATCCCACTGTGGTATTTACCTGGGGGGACACTGTAGCGAGCAGCATTCATGTCGGGCTGGGGAGAGGCTTTATTGACTTCTCTTGGAGACAGCCTGTATGGTGATGCTGACCTTGCTGCTGGGTTTTGCACCTGTGCTTCCTGTTCCATTGCTCGCTTGACCTCAGCATAGGGCATGTAGGCCACTGGTTTTCCTGAAAAGGTTAAAGTTAGCAGAAGGAAAAGAACCCTGGATTAGAAAATAGAGTCATAAGGTCGTTTTAACAAAGGGCCTACCTTCAGTGTCAGATGTATTCATCAGGTACAAATGTTTCAATTAAAACGTAGTATTAAGGTACAGCTTGATACAGTATGTTCCTATGTCTATACTTTAATATCCAAAGCTTTGAAAAAACTTTCTCCTACTTTCTGTATGTGCAAAACAGTATCTGGTTCCTTTAGGTCCTTTATGTGAAAGCTCTGCTATTGAAAAATATTTAAAGAAGTTTCCTTTCCAAATCCCGTGCATCAGACACGTTTACATGCACGTTCAGCCAGACTTAAACGTCAATCCCACCAGACAAAAGCCTCCCTTCCTTGGTTGCTTGTCCAGAGAAACTACAAATCAAATTGCAAATACCAATACTGCCCATCAGTGGTGTTTAAAGGGAAAAGACACTTTTAGAAAATGCACTTTTACTGCATGTAGGAAATTAAAAATCCAGTACTAAAACTTCACAAATTCCTTTTCCTTGGCAATGGACAATTTAAGTATTCAAAACTACAAGCCAGAACAAGTCTACTGCAGCTGTGAAATTACATCTTTAACCTTCGTAGTCAAAGAAAGATGGCACTAGTCATCCCATAATAGCTTTCTAAAGTATCTTTACTATTTGATGACAAAGTATTGTGTAGGTTGTCTGAAGCCAATTCAACAACAGGCCCTTTAGTTTGACAAGACGCCCCACCAGACGGGGTGTTCTGATGTATGCAATGCCAGGTTTCTGAGCAGCCCGTGGGCTCTCTGCTGCACACAGCAGGGGGTGGACAAGCTTCAGATGCACAGTCTATCTTCAGAAGTAGCTGTTGTAATGATCTGATGACATCTCAGCCTCCTCTAGTTTTCAGATTAAGATGCCTAGGCTTGTAGAACCCATTTACATTAACCATGTTAATCCCTCCCTCTCTGTCTGCTTCCATAAACACCTTGATTTTTGCTGGCAGAGACTTCACCCCAGACCTTTCCCACACTTCATAACCCTGTACTGCCAAGACAAGACTTATTCAGGTATCTCAGCTAAATGGTACTTTTAAGCAACCCCAGACTTTCCACCTAAAGAAGCCCCTTCCAAAACCCACAGTCTTACCCTCCCCCCTACAAATCCACAGGCTCCCTTCTCACTATTGCAACAGGCAAAAAAATGGTTATGTTTCTTTCACTTCACTTAGGTAAAAGTAATTAAGGTGAATGATCTTCATAACACAATGTAAAATTGCTACACACACTAAATACCACATAGTCGAGTTTCAAAGAACATGATAGTTTTTGTTGCTAATACTGTGGAGACAACAGAAACAACACATGAGAAAATAAAAAACTGCAGAATGATGCCACTGTGATGATATCTCTAACACTGTAACACTCAGCACATCAGCCTCACTCAGTTCATTTCGCTGTTACAATGTGCAGCTCGAGGGCCTATTCTTTTTCGAGTCAAGACAGTTGAGGTAAAAGTCACACACTTAGTACAGAACTGGGCCTCCCATAGGATATGCTTTTCTTGCACACACAAAAAAGCAATCTTCTGCTAAGCTTTTTGTAATTTGCAACATGTTAATGAAATAGTTTCAGTTCAAAGAAAGAAACTATAGCTGATATACACAGAGTGAAAGCGTAATATGAAAGCAAATAAATCATCCTGTGGCTCTCAAGCAGCAATTTGGATAATGTAACATACAGACTGTCCACCTGAAGCACCTTCCTGTAACCAGCAATGCTGACAGCCATGTCCTTATTTAGTCACCCTGACAGGTTCTGTGAGCAGTTTTAGCCTTGTTCCATACTGAAGGTGACATCAAAAACCACATTGAGGAAACACAGGTCAAGAAGGCAGAGCTCAGTTCAAACCCTGCCTCCAAGCATCCTCTATATATACAGAAGCAACCAACCATCCTGTTCTCCAGAGAAAACCTTTCACCCCAATACGTAGTCCAGGGCAGTAAAACATTTTTAATTGTGCTCATACCCTTCTCTCCCATCTTCCCTTAAGCCTCTGAGAGGGGCACCCCCAGAACAAGCAGGGTCCTCTCACCTGCACGCCCAATCTTTCTGTAGGAACAACTGATTTTTGGACAACTTCTCTCTGTAGGAATAACTCATTTCTGGACTTCACCCAAATGGAGCCAGTTTTTCTGCCTTATCTAAAGAGGCTAGAGGTATTTCTCCAACACAGTAACTGCAGGAGGATCTCTACAATTAGCCAGGTTCCTTCAATCAAGTGCCATCAGAACACAATAGCTGACTATCCACACACTAAACTTCCAGTGTAGGACACGGACAGAAATGCAGGGTTATTTCCATGAGGGCTGTGAAAATGCCTACCTTCCCACTCAACGTTAGGGCTCTTGGAAGTGCCACAAGGGCTGACAGCACTTCGATACTCCATGTCCAGCTGCTCTTGCCTCTGGCGTTGCTCCTCCAGCAGCGCTGACTCGTGCATCGCTTTAATGTGGCGCTGGTAGAGCGCGTAGCCGCTCACCGGAGTGCCCACGGGAACAGTGCAGGGGCTGCAGGAAACCTGCAGGGTTGGGGAGGTGTTACCATCAGGTTCATTAACACAGGTACTTACTAAATACCCATCTTGCTCAATGCCTCCACTGCAGCAGCTGTAGTCTATGTATGAGTGTTTCAAACGGAACACGCTCGTTTCTAAGCTTTGACTTGTATATTTGTTCGCACTTTCCCCCCTCAAAAGTATCATAACAAATGATGTCTCTCTAAATTTAATGATTTTTTTACCACTTTAGTGCTGCAACTAGTTTTAGGGACAAAAGGCACCCCTTTAAACATCACTTTAAAAAAACACCCCATACCATAGGCGGTATGACTGCAGCTCGGTGGTGAAGCTGTTGCAGATCCATCTGTCCTTGCTTTATTGTGGGTGATACCAGTATTGATCCAGTGGGATTTAACAGTGAGGGCTTTGACTCCCTGCTGAAGATACTGGAAAAAGAGAGAGAAGGAAGGGAAAAATGTCACCCAAGAAGACCAAGATTAAACATCTTAAAAAAAAAAATTACAGGCAAAAGTATGCCTCTCAACTTCAAAGAGCTGACACATTTAATACACTGGAAAAATAGCTGAAAAATCAGAATTATGTTGTATTTTTTCCCACAGCACATATGGTAGAACACACAACAGATGCTGCTGTATTCTTATAATACACAGAAATACCAAAAGAAGTGTTCAGAATCTCCAATGCCAGAAATTCATGTATGCAGTTTCTTTATGGACACTACTGCCAAAATGCAACCTTCTTTCTAAGGAATGCTTTAAAAAAATAGATAGGAAGCACTAGATATGTTCAGTCCACAGTAAATAGATCAACAGCAGTACACAACACTTTCACATGGAGGGCTGATATATTTGTGAAGTGGAAAGATGATGTCTGAAGAGGCAAGAGTGCAGAAACACCAAACTGTACTCGTCCAAAGACCATGTGCAGAGCAATGACACTGGATACTTTTGACATTGAACATCCTTGGTACTGCATGTATATTAAGCCCACTGAGAAGGAGAGGGAACCAGCTCCACTGCTACACTGTGGTTACACAGGAATTGCACCAAGAGAACACTAAAAAGACTTCAAATACCATCAGTGGTGTCAGCCATCCCCCAAAGAGAAATGGTTCCAAATAAATGAAGCATTGTCCATTTAAAGCTCTATATACTCATTGTGGGTTATCCACAGTGCTTAGAGCCAAGTTCCCAGGAACTAGGAAGTTTGCATGAAGACATTGTACACTTTGGAGAAAGAGGTCATCCATTTCTCAGGATGTTTGCTTCTTAATTTACAGACACTGACTGGTAAGAGTGAGAAATCCTTCCACTACCCTGTTATTAACAGCCTTTGAGAGATGTGGTTCTACTGATTGACAGAACACAGTTCAACAACAGTAACTGGGGACAGGACTCTAGAGGTTACACAAGCAAATAAACATGAAATGTTAAAAGGGAACTAAAACATCAATATTTTATGCCTCCTTTTTATTATTTTTTTTTAAGCAAGTTTCACCTCCTACTAAAGCTGATTTTCCTGTCAAATTTAAGTAATTTTGGATGCATCCTACTAAACTGAGCTTTTGAGAGCAAGAAACAATTAAACAACTCCACTTCCAAATTTTTTGCTCCACATTAAATTAGTTGTTCACTAACAGGAATGGCTACTACTAAATACTACCCCACACTAACCAATCACACTATAAGAATATTCCAAAGACACTTCTGAATGTGTAGATTTGTTCATAAGTATTGTGTAAAAGCAAGAAACTAACAAAACCAAATCAAAGCAAAGAACTTCCAAACAGATCCAGTCACACAACCATTGCTGAGCTTCTTAGTGGATAGGTGGGGGAATTAACAAAGCTCCCCACATAGATTATTTAATTTTTCAATTGGTCACCAATCTGTAAATAGCTGTGTATCAGCAAATCCTGCAGTAGCAAGATCTTCTCATCCCCACCAGAAATACCACAGAGCTCCTTAGCATGGAAACTCATGCCAGGAGCATCTTTTCTTGCTTTGGCAAATTTTCCTTGCTTCAGTAAGCTGCTGTCCTTTCCAGATAATTGTTTAACACAATTCCCATTCCCTGAAACGATCCAAAATGCCCTGATTTCCCTCATTGTCCAGCTTTTCCACATAGCTGTGATAGTTTACGACCTACCTAGTCAGTCTATCACAATGGAATTTGTCTTACCCTGCCTTAGAGGACCCTTCTTTTGGCTTTCCATCAACATTTTAAATCAACATTTCCCTCTGTTGCACTTCCAGCAAAGACTCTTTAGAAATTCTTTTCCTAGTAGAAATTCATAACAAACATGTCCCTCCTGATGACAGGTTTTGGATCACTGTTAAGTAAAACCACTTTTTAAACAACTTCTTCAAGATAGCAACACTGGAATGCTCTACAATTGAACTCACCCTTGTCTGTCAGGTTCTCCATCAACTTCCTCATCAGCACTACAGGTGGCACTCGAGTCATTATCTGAATGGGATTCTTGTCTTGTATTAACTTGTTGTGACAGACTATAGTCCATTTCCTCTGGTTCTGATTTTTCCTTGGGTTTCTCCATATCTCTCTCTTTGGTATCACTCTCTATTTTCACTTGAATATTCTCTGGTAGCCTCATTTCAGTCTCTACAGGTTCTACTTTGGTATGCACTGGAAGAGTAATCACAGGCTTAGCTTCAACTGGATGGCTTCTACTGTCAACCTCCATAGGCTCTTCTGCCTCATTATTTATTTCTTCCTTAACCTGTGGCTCAGGGTTCTGACTCTGACTTTCAGCTGTTGATACACTTGGGGCTGTTAAGGAGGGAGATGTGCTGGCTGCAGGTTTCACGGTAGGTTCTTGTTCTGCTGAGGCCTCAGTGGTTACTTTTGAAGCAGCACTCTCAGGGGGAGTTTCTTCACTTGGTTTTGCAGGTTCTGCTGGAGTTGGAGATGGAGCACTTTCTGTATCAGAACTATTTTCAGCACCTGGAGACAAAAAAAAAAAGTTTCAACGTTAAATGAGATCTAATTAGGCTTCGCTGAACTGCTCCATTAGAATAATCAAATATATGTCTGCTGTCCCAGAACACAACTAGATGATAGCATAGTCAAAGCATCTTAAAATACTAAGCAACAACATCTTAAGGCTGCTCAATACTAAAAATGCTTTTTCCCCTCCAGTGAGTTTCAACTGCTAACATCCAACTGAAACGTATTATTGGAGCACTACACCATGAAGTGGAACACAGCCTTCTGAGCATATCTTTGGCACAGAACGTGGGTCCCTTCCTGTGCACACACAAGTTGCCTTCCCAGAAAAGTTACCTTCGCTGTCTTCTGGATTCTCTTCTTCATTAGATGCTTCAATATCTTCATCCTCCTGAGCTGACACAGTCGAAGCTACGCTCTCACACTGTGACACATCTCGCTCCTCACGGGGCCTCCGTGATGACTGATAAAGACACAGGGCATTTACATTGCACTGAAAATCTGCAAGTATTATTTCCTTTTACATGCACTGTCATTCATCCATCTGAGGTTGAAATGAAAGACCAAGAATCTCTCTTTAGCTCAGACTCATTCACAGGGGCACTGTCTTTCACCTTCAGGCCAGCTTTTGCTGCTCCTGATCAAAGCTTGGGAACAAACCACTGCCTCAAGATACGTTTGGGGAACAACACAGACACTGATGCTCTTCACTTCAGTGAGAGAAGCCTAGGATAAAACAGGGGTTTAGAGATTCTACTCAGGATTCTACTTTAGATGCTCCAAAACTTTAAGTTCTGGTCTTCTATTAATTCTCTTAGTGCTTGTTTTGTTTCAAGGTAACTGTTCTACAGCAATGACCTGAGCTTCTACAGCTGCTGGTGCACTGATGAGGAACATGGTTTTCAGAGCACTAAGGAATTCTTCAGGCTTGAGTGTTCTATCTGAGAAAGTTTTCTACTGCATTTTAAAGCAAGAAGCTATGAGAATCACAGGTCAGTGAGCATCAGCTGCCTTTGCTAGGAGATTTATGTCACAACACAAAAACAAGTAGAAAAGGAAACAAGTGGTGATTGCAAGAGTTTTAGTGAAGCATGATGAATGACTTGAGAAAGATGCCAAGTCTTCCCCTGCAAAATACTCGATGCCCACTGCACTTACCTTCTGTTTGTGCTGTTGGAGAAGGCTGTCCAGATTGTGCCTCCTTTTATAGTTGAAGTAGAAGTTTTTACACTGAGCTTCACTTTTTGTCCCAACCATTTTGGCAATTGCTGCCCAGTTTCGTCCATGTTCCACCAGGCCTGTTCAAACACAGAACAGCCAATATTAACTATGAGACACAATTCAGCTATCCAAGCCCAAATCAATGCACCAGCAATGCCTACAGGATGGTCAGATACAGCAACACTGCTGTCCTTAAGAGAACTCTCACTGTGACAATGCATTTGATAACTACTTGTGGGGCCAAAAAAAGCTGCGTCAACCTGAGCGTCTGCTTGTGAAGCCTTCAAACTTGACTCTTTGCTGTTGCTAAGGTACAACATCTCTGCTAAAATATTGATTTTATGCATAAAATTTACAGGTAACAGTATCTGCCAAATGAATAGACAAGGTATAGACTACCTTTGCTTTTCTATGAAAAGCATGTCTTATACAAAAGGAATTTTTGTAAGTTACAAAGACATTGCTTTGAAAATTTACACACTACACACACACCTTCCCATCTGTTTCACAAACTTCCACAGGCCAAGTACAACATCAAACAGTTCTAAGTAGCCCATATGAAAAAAGTAAACACAAGTCTCAAAAAATTGATTTTGTCTGATAAAGATGTTGGCTGTTGTTGGGGGTTTTTTTTAGAAAAAAAAAAAAACAACAGCAAATTTCAAATTATTCACCCAGTGTAATGTTGCACTCGCTTGTGTTCAGTAAATTATTGTAATTTTCCAAATACAAGTATTCAGAAGTAAGTGAAAAGCTTTCAGAGGTTTACCTTTCTTAGCAACTTCCATTTCTTCCTCTGTCCAGCGGGATGTCTCCACAGGCTCTGCAGAAGCTGAAAGAGAAAGACACTGATCAGAGACCAGGCCAGGATCCACTGCTATGGCACAAACTGTGCATCCCACAGCCAACTAATCCAGTCACATTAAGGCTTGTTCAGGTCACTTGGGAAAGCTGCTCTTGTCAGTGGGAAGTATTCAATCTCCATTAATCCAGGTCAGAGATACAGTAGGAACCACCACAACCTCGACACAGCAAACTGTTAAAAACAATTCTGCCTACAAAATTATTATTATTATCTGTCAGGGAAGACCTGTAACTAACTTAGATTTTATTTATCACTAAAACTTTATTTAAACTGTCAATAGTTACCATCAACTACTAAAAGCAGCAATCCCACATGCTATAAACTAGTTCCATTTTATTTCACTGACTCCTGTGGAAAGGACTGAAATGGTTATTGTTTAGTGAGTATCAAGAAATCCACTGATTCTTGTATTTACCGAGTTTCCTGCTGGACAAACTGAGAAAAATAAAACAGAAAACCAGTCAGTGAAAATAAGCAGGAAACTAAGTGTGATTAAATGCAAAATACTTCTCATTCACTTCTCTGGATTTGATAAAATTCTGCTTAAAGTTTTGAATGGCATTAAGCTGCAACAGCCTCTATTTCCTTTTCATGACAGCTGCCATTATGCACAGCATGCAACATGGACCCTTCAACCCATTAACAAACAATAAATGCAGGACACTAAAAAAAGTATCTGATCCACTGAAAAGCTATTTTGGATTTTCCATGAAAACCTGCAAAATGGTCTAAAATAAAGCAAGGCAAACCCCCCTGTCACCTTAGTCTAGCTGCTGACAAAATCCCACCATATCAACTGAGCAAGGATGTTTTTCACAATCTCTGATGTCTACACTTAAACAAGAACTGATTTACTCTCTTACTCTGTTCTTTAGGATATGCAGAATATCTGAGCAACAAAAGAGTTGTTACAAATTCTAGAATAGCAGCTGCTGTAACTACCCAGTGAAGAGCCAGCAACAACAAGCTTTGCCACAGCAGAGCACTGCAAGGGGAAAAAAAAAACAACCTGCCCTGCCATCCTGGATTATTATTTACTAGCCACAAGGTATTCTGTTGCTAGTAGTTCTGCACCACCACAAATTATGCAAGCCTCTTCAGAACCGCAGTCAGAGACAGAGTAGTCTTTTTTAATCCTACAAGCTAAGAAGGTAACATTTTATTTTAGAGAAGCTTCTTGTCATCTAATGCAGGAACAACAAAAACAACTTGCTAGGATCTATTTCAGATTATGAAACTCCCTAAAGTACTCAAATATCAGGCCTACTTATTTAACAATAACCTCTGTGAGCTGCAGCCTGTAAGTCAATCTGTGTCAACCGCATTTGGATCTCTACAGACCCATCATTAATTAACTCTGCAAAGACAGAAAACATGGTTATCACAGAAAGGCTCAACTGCCTTTTTTATCCCCCACATGGTTCTAACAGTCATCTGATTACACATGAACTATTCATGAAGTTACACTCGTGAAGTTTAACAGTACCACACAGTCATAAAATTATAAGCAGGCCTAAGAATAAAGATGTGGGGAAAAAAAAAAAGGTGCACTGCATGCAGAGAGAACAGCCTCATGTCAGTGAACAGCCTGATGATCAGCTGGGTCCTTGAGTGTCTTATAAATGCTACTCACAAGGTTCTGGTGGGGGTGGAAGAGGTGGTGGTGGTTCTTCAGTGGCTGCAGCTGCAGCAGCATTTGCTTGTGCAGCTTCATTTGTCATTGACCTGGTGATCCTGCCCTTACGGCGCCCTTGGCTATTGGCAGTTTTTCGGCCCCGAGGAGCAGCCTGCTCCCTCTCCTCTGTCTCCTCTGATGCAGCTTCAGATTTCTCCTTTTCTTTTGTGTTCTCTCTGGGAGTAGTGAAAATACAGTTCAGTCACATTCAGATAGCCACGACGGGGAGATATTCCTGAACATCAATGTAAAAATAACCCAGAACAAACCACAAACAAAACTCCAGGAACTCAAAAGGTGTCTTTAGTGAAACAGAATTCACTTTCTGCCCACGATTTAGTTTCTAGAGAATAACACAGATGCACAATATTATCAACTTCAAAGAAAACATGAACACTGTGATAGAACATATGAAAAAACCCAAATCAACACCATACGGAAAATTACATGTGCAAAAAAAAACCACCAAGCCCAACCTGTGGCTTTTTTCACCAGTCTGATTAGTTCAGCAAGACAGAGAAATTCATATGCAAAAAAAAAAAAAATTGTTTAATGCACAAAACCTAACCTAAATAGGAACAGTTTTCAGTTCAGATTTCACTGGCAGGCTGATGCAAATCCTATTCTGATCTTTGCAAAAAACCACACAATTTAGAGTGAATTAATGCATTTTCAGTACAAATACTTACTTAGATTCCTCCTTCTCATCCTTTTCCTCCTCATCTTTCTTTTCCTCCTCTTTTTTCTCTGTTTTTTCTGCTTTTTCCTCTTCTACCTTTTCTTCTACCTTTTCTTCTTGAGAAGGACGAGCAATTTGCTGCTGAAACAAAAGGGGATTTACACATTATAACAACTTGATCACAAAAAGGTGCAGTGACTTGTACTCAGAGCAGCAGAAACACTGATGCTGCCTTACCTCCCACTTGGTAATATATTAAGACACAGTCACTGCACACTGGTCAATGTAACACTAAAAAAACCTTTGCCAAAAAACTCTTAACACCCATCTGCTCCCTCAAATCATACTGAACGTGATGCTCCAGCCATCAGCTCTCAGGCTTCACAAGTCCCCTTTACCACAGGATGTGCAATTTCTATATATTAGCTGTATATCCTCTCAGTTTATTTTCTCTTGCATTTCTCCTGGTCAGCTGCCCCATTCAAATATGATATTTTGCCTCATAAATTCCACGGAGGTCCAGGCTTCTTCTGCAGTGCAAGCACAGAGGTAACAACGTGCACATCCATGTGTTGAATGCCACACTAAAAATGAACAGCTATGTTTTGGAAGTGCTCAGAGAGCTCTGACCATCTTCTGTAGTAATGGTGTTGCTCCTCTCAAACTTTATTTTTAACACTGTCCATTTTAAAACAGTGAAACATGATCATCTAGAACTTGGAAGCAGAAGGTTTTGTAGCATAAAAATTATGACCAACTCTAAGAACCAACTTGTTCCTTACTGAGCATTAGACTCTGCAGGTCAACTTCAACAAGCAAAATACATGTAATATTTATATAAAGCCACCTTTCAAATAATTACCCAAAATGCACTTGGCAATTCATGGAAAGACAAGGACAGAGAACTACAAGATTGCTGTCCTAGGACTTCATTAACTCCCATTTTACAGTCCACTGAAAAAATTCCTCAAAAAAGGCTTTTTCTCAGAGGAACCAACCTTCCTGTAAGTGTAGCAGCAGGTGTCACTCTTTCACTAACAAAACTGAGGCTGCAAATAGTCACAAAAAGGACTCGGTTTTGACACTTCAATAATGTGAATTGGAGCAGAAAACCCAAACACTGAACACTATCGTCTTGCTCCAAATTATTAGCATTTAAGATGCCAGCATCACTTGCAAAAAAC
Source organism: Hemiprocne comata (assembly GCA_020745705.1). Classification (NCBI taxonomy): domain Eukaryota; kingdom Metazoa; phylum Chordata; class Aves; order Apodiformes; family Apodidae; genus Hemiprocne; species Hemiprocne comata. The sequence goes on from CM036605.1 coordinate 3,234,716, forward strand.
TGCCTTCAAGCAAGATCTCAGAGACACGCCAAGATAAATTATTTCCATCTTGTTAAACAGATTGGCCTCAAAAGCAAGGAGTTAAAAACTACATTTTCAGAAGAAAATCAAATGTAAAAAATAAAATCTGCATTTTACATATAAAGTATTTACAAAACAGTTACTGAAAGTCCTCTGCTCTTTTTGCCTGGCTAACAACCTCCCACTTTGTAAATAACAGGTTCTCTATTTCACAGTGAATTCATTTAACATGCATAATCAATAGGTCAAGTGCAGGTTAAACACAAACCTTAAAACAGTTGAAGCCTCGGTCAGCGACGTACCTGCACATTCATCTGTTGATTAAAACTTTTACTATCCAGGCAAGGGGACGGGCTTTAACTCGGGGTACGATTCAAAAGGACAAAGCCCACACCAGCACCGACATCACACGACTCTTTAGCAGAGGCTGCCTGACCCAGCAACGTGTTTATTCCAGGAAATTGTGTCATTCTGCCACTTAAGCTGCCTACAGCAGAGTTGCCCGTCTCACATCCAACCTTTTAATCTCCACAGGGTCACCCGAGGATACCCCCACCGAGCCTGGCTCCGCTGCCCGTCACATCCAGCAGATTTCTGTCTAGTCAGATCACTGGACGGGGCCACCTGCTGTGAAGGCACAGCCTGACCCAGGCAGAGTTTGTGCTGACCAGGCAGCCAGGCCACACAAACACACCCCTCTGCTACCCAACTTCAATGAAAAACTTCACTGGGGGACAACCACCTTCAAGGAGTTACCCGAGGAATCCCCCCAAATCGATGCAAAAGCACCCTGCTTTCTTCTCATACTACGCTAAGAACTTGCTCTTCATTTGAAGTCACATTTGGTTTCAGGATGCTCTTGTTTAGTTGCCTCTGTGAGCATTCTGGAACAGTTTAGGGAGCAGTTTATAAAAAGTCCTTTCTAGACCTATGTGAGGACAAAAACATATCAGCATTCAACAAGCCTCACGTCTCTTAACTTGACATGCCTCAGTCTAACATTCAGCTTCTCTGAAGTAAAAGCCTCCACACTGAAACTGGAGTCAAGTTGTACTCACTACATTCTCTGAAGGATTTCAACATCATTGCCATGTTTAATAGCTTCTCCACTGCAATATTCCACTTGCTTGCTTTCTAATCTATAAAAATATATGAACTATTAAGAGTTTAAGCTCAAGCACCTGTTATTGGCATAAGCCCATCTCAGAGCACACCATAAATCTTACAAGCCTTGTGTTGGCCATTCAGCAAGGAAGTTTCAGGTTGCTACTCAGAGATATGAAAAATACCAGCTTCAAACAAAGCTGGGGTGTGGGAGGGAGAGGGGAATCAACTGAATTCTGCAACCCTAAGATTAAAGTTCTGGCAAGCAAGGCAGTTCAACACTCTCAAGTTATTTTTTACTACTTGTTATAGATGCTGTTAATTTATCATTAATAAAGAAATACACATGAATTTTCAGGACCAGGCAATTCCCTCCTGCAGCATTACTAAAGAGGTCAGCTATAATACTTCTGAATTTAAACTTGCAGAAATGGTAACATTTTCCATTTAGAATGTTTATAGAGTATTTCCTGGAGTTTGCAAGTTTACCTCAACGTTCTTCAGACCTATAAACTCTGACACTTGCCTGCATCCTTAGCACAGCACACACTAAGCCTGTCAAGCCCACATTTTAGCAGTCTGCTGTAGCACTTAACGTGGATCAACAACAAGCAAGTAAGATCTACAGCTCTGCTAAAATTCAAGGAGCAAGTAATTTGAGTTGAATGAACAGCAGCTTCAGTGTTCCAACTCATACATTTAGTTGTTCACATATAAATCAGTATTCAGAGGAGCAGTTACAAAGTCAAGCAGAGCATCCTGGGTGTCCTTTGCTAGTGAGCTAAGTCCACAAATCTGTGCCCTGGTGTGCGGGGCTGTAATTAAAATCTTTCTAGTTTATAGACATTATCCAAGGAAAGCAAACATTTGTGGATTGAGAAATCCATCCAAATTTTGAATTTTACCACTATTCTAAAGTTTAAAAATGTTGAAAAACATTTAAATATACATATTTAAATATGAACACCGGAATATTTCTTCTGATATTCTTCTGAATAGCTCAAAACTTACAGCTACATTGCATTAAGGCATTGTGGGATTCAACTTCAATGTCTGTGGAAGGGTCCTCAAATAAAATGAATTATCACAATTTAAAAGTCACAAATGTGCAAAGGAAGAAGATATTCCACAGAATTAAAAATGAGGTAACCAAGAATACCCTTGAGGTCAGGATTGTTTGAGTCTAAAAAGGGCAAAAATTCAGTCAAGGAAAAATAATTATTTTTCCTTTTTTTCCCCCCCCTCATGCATATATACTTGCTATAATGAATAGCTAGACATCTGTACATAGGAACCAATAAATAAGAATAACCAAATTACTAATACATTTAAGATACCTGGTTTCTTCCTCTGCGTTTACCATAATTCCTTCGCACAAGGGCTTTATAATTTTCATTTTTCTTAGTCAAATAATAATATAATACACAGTCAGGAACATTCTAAAGTGAAAGAGCAAAAAAAAAAAAAAAAGAACCAACACATTAGGTTTTACCCCATATAAGTACATTTCTAGTATTTAATTTCTCTCAATACTTAAACTATTCAGCCCCTAGACTAAAATAAAACTTTATTAGATTTGTTTGCTCAGCAGGGAAGTGAATTCACACACAAGTATCACAATATAACTATGCATAAAATTCTAGTGTTAAATGCAAATCTCATGTATTTATAATACACCTCAGCTACTTCAGTCTTCATGAGTTAATAGTATGTACTAGACAATTAGCAAGTTTGAAAGCTTCTGTTTATTGTAATAGCTGTATGTGTTCAAGATTCTGTTGTCTTAACAAATCCTAGTTCTCTACTACTCATAACATCAGTTCTGCAGGATCACTTCTACAGACTAAATGGAGTGAGTTCTACAGACTAAATGGAGTGAGTTCTACAGACTAAATGGAGTGAGTTCTACAGACTAAATGGAGTGAGTTCTACAGACTAAATGGAGTGAGTTCTACAGACTAAATGGAGTGAGTTCTACAGACTAAATCAGGCAGCAGAAGGATTCCCCTGACTGGGAAGGTGGTGGCAAGATTTCTCAGTTAGCATGGTGGCTCAGCAGAGCCAATTATGTCCTTAACTAAGCAGTGAGACAGAGAAGCTTACCTGCTTCAAAAAGAAAATAATACCAAAACTAAATTAAGTGCCATTTTCTTGTTGTTAACACTGTCATTTCAGTAATTTCTTCTGGATGCTTGCATGCATTGATTGTGTTACTGATCAAGTATTATAGAATCCTGTCAAAGCAGTAACTTTTTTTGGACTTTTTTTCTCCCCAGGAAGGCAAAATGATGCTGGGATAAAATGACTTACATTTGGAAAGTTAGGGATCCCACCCTAGGCTCTACTTAAATTAAATAAGGTCTTACCTTTCGTTCCAGGTAGGAAGCAATTAGACCAAAGTTCTTGGGATGTTGGACAAACCTTTTATAAATCAGAAATTATTTAAGTTTAACAATGTAATTCATGATCAAATAAGCAAAGCAATCTTCCAAAAAATCTGTTTCATCAGCAAGCTTTTGATTTATAGAACTGAAATTAGTCTAAAAAGCCCAGTTTTCAAATTGTGGAAATTTTGAACTAAGTGCTTAAAAGGAGCTATTAGCTGATACAATGAGATCACACACCAACTCTTCTCATTTTCATCTTATCATGGAACTAAAGTACTTCTGAGAAAATTTCTTATCTAAGGACTAAATGCACGTGAGCCTCCTCAGCTGAAAAAGAAGTCTAAAACTCATATTTCCTTCATCCAACTAACAACATTATCAAACATTACTGCACAAAAGCTCCAGTGTTCCCGATTTAACTGATGTTTACTGTGGGGTTAGGTATTTAACTGCCATTTGCAATGTAATGAAAACAAAAGATAAGAAAGCTCATTACTTTTCCTTAAAAATCTCTTTCTCATGGTCGGTCCAGACATTCATGAACTGTCTGTCTTTATAAACTTTCATGGGATCCTCCATCAGACCATTCATATTAATAAACTTCACTCGTCTTTGTTCTGCATCAAACATCATGGGAGGAATGACCGAGAGCTGACGCATTTGTTTTTCATTATTCTACAGGCAAAGAATAAAAGAAAAAGTAAAGGATACCAAATTGCTACTGATGCTCACAGTTCTTGAGTCAGACAACTCTCTAAAGCCCCACCACAGTATACAGTCACCAGTAGTTTGACACTTCTGTTTTTGTCCCTCAACTCTTCTAGAAGTTGTCACTATCACTGCCACAACCAGCTAAAGGAAAGCGTGTGGCAAATGATGAGCAACTAAAATGGGGCAGGCTTTTAGAAAGGAAGAGTTTTCACATGTTTGTTAGAGCTGTAAAAAAAAAACTAGGTTGTAGCAAGCCTGCAATGAACACAGACACGTGAGAAAAATCTAGGCCAGATGCAATTAGGAAGCAGAACCCTTAAAAGAGAAATATTTCTAAGACTTGTTTCAAGCCAAACTTCACCCAGACTCCCCCCAAACCAGCCCAAAAAGGTTTCTAGTATCAAAACCACAAACCCTCTGAAAAAGACCTTTCCCTGCTAGTAAAAGGATTTGGAGTCATTTGCTGTGCTTCTATAGCAAAGTACAGACAAGAGCCTCACCTCCTGCTCAGAAAGTCCATCAATTATTTCAGAAATCTCATGTTCACTTCTAGCAATAGTTGCTGAAAGTCCAGCCCCTCTTTGACCAACTCTAGAATGAGGGGAAAACAGAAGCAGTTAAGGACAAAGTGGAAAATAGATATGCATTTTCAGATTTTGTACACAACAGTGACAAGATGTTTTGTCTAATGATCAGTGAATGTTCATTTGCTCAAAGATTTTGCTGAACTATTCAATTTGCACAAAATCTGACCAAATCCCTCAATATTTACACAGCAAGAGTATTACAAGCACAAAGACCCATTGCATTAGAGAACATAACTAGTAGTTTGTCATTACAAAGACATGATGTGCTCTTAAAGTAAAAGCTTCTTACAGAGAGGAGTTCTGTTTCCATTCTACCCATTTCCTTTCTTTTTCTCAATTCCACAAAGCCAGATCTTGCAGACTTGATGATATATTGCAAACTATCTGCTTTTCCTATCTTTTATGAAGTAAGGGGATTTAGACAGATGGTTAGAAGAGATAATGAGATGAAATCTTTATGGGGCTTGAACTCTCAAAGGTGTATTGAAATAATCTTAAACATTAGATAAACAGATTTGAACACAACTGAAGCAAACTTGACCTAATTCTGAGATAAAGCACTGCCTACACTACTGTAGATAAAGTGAGCTCTCAAATGAATTGCACTTCATTCCTTTTAAGACTCTTTGTATAGTTTCCATTTAACAAATGTCTTAGAGATTCAAATTAAATAACAGGGACCTAATTGTTGCAGTTTGCACACTTCAAAAAGCAAAAACGTCTGGATGAAAATTACATGGCAAGTACAACAAAAGATCACTCAAATTGTTAATTAGAGAAGTCAAATGATTTTTGAGTGTGTAGGCTAACGAATATAGGGACCATGAAACAAAGGAGTAACACAGACACACAGTAACAGAAAAATTCTGAAGTTTAAATTAAGGAGTAGGCCCAAAATGAACAGGCTGGTGTGAAGCTGATGCTCCTGTTATCTTAAGACTCCACAAACCTCTCTGTGCATCTGAACAGCTGAAGTCACACAGCGTCCCCAAGCACCACAACCTAACCAGGCTTTGCTAATTAGCCCTTTTTCTGTATTTCTTTTGCAAAATATGGGTTTTGATGGCAGATCTAAGAAGTAGGACATGAAAGGAACAATTTGGAGACCACCAAAGCTGCCCAAGAGGACACCAAACTGATGAGGTGACAGAACTGACAGGGAGGGACAGGAAGGGGCAAGACCTAAGACAGGAGATATACAAGAAGGAGAGTCATGAAGACCCTTGGGATGTGAACTGAAACTTGAGCTCAATGCTGTGAAACACAGGGAACAAATGAAAGAACATTTTACTTCATGCCATCTAATTATAAAGTGATGAACGTAACACTTAACCATTAAGCTGAACCCATTTTAGTATAAATAATCAAAAAACTTACACCCTAAGAGATATTTCATAGGAATATTTCAAATCCATGGAAATACCTTTGGAATCTTTCTTGCTGTTCTCTTTGCTTCCGGATTTCTGGAAATTGTTTTTCATAGTACTCCCTTGTTTTGCTCTCCTTGGCTTTCCTGCGTGGATTATTTTCTATCCTGTCAACTTTTTTCTCCCACGCCTCCATCAGCTGATCGTAACGTTGACAGATTTTCTGTTCCTGTTAAATTACAAAAGTAACCCTTGAACTAAACACACATTCCCTAAGTGATCAGTACACAGAACAGGGGTGGGCTCCATATTTTTCCTGCTCTAGTGGCTTTCCTATTTTGAAGATGACATAGACCCAGTTTTCAGCTGAGAGGCAGTGGATATAAAAATGTACATTTTTTAATATTACACACTATTTCTTTGCTTTACACAATACAGTGGTGTTTGGTAACTGTTATTACTGCCCTCCAGAAATCTCACATCTTCTGGTACCAGGCTTTTAATTAATTGAATTGGTTTAATTTTTTAATTTTCATTTATTTAAAATTTTTAATTCACAGAATGGGGCTACAAGTCCCTAAGCTCAGCAACATGGAGGGATCTGCTCCTACTTAAAAACAATCGTAGGATCATAAGAAGAAAAATACTTCATTACATTTTCATGGGGGAATCTTCTAATTTGATGCATCATCTGTTATTGTTAATAATAAAAAATGGTCTTTCAGACATCACCCAGAGCAGCCTTTGGACTTTGCATGCCACTTGCTGCAATAGCATGCAAGAGAGACCAGTAAGTCAGTTAATACTGGTATCCAACATACACACATTTGATTAAAAAAAGCTGTCTAACTTAAAAAAAAAACAAACAGCAATCTGCCCCATTTTCTTTCAGATACTAGAGCTACTATACAAGAAAAGAAGCTCAGAGAGAGGCCAGGCATGACAGTTAAAAAATTTTCACTGTCTCTTCCACTCAAGATACTCTATGAAAAGGAAAGAAAAATAGCTTTTTCCTTCCTGTTCTTTATATGGTTTTCACTCAAATCATCAACAAACCACAGTTAATAAACCTGAAATTTATTTTCCAAGGAACCAACAGAATTGTAGCTTAAGATCTTATTGTTCTAAATCAATGGGATTTCCATCACACATTTGGGAATGCAAGTCAAGGATCCAGATAGAAAACCAATCCTGTGCCCTTTTCACAAAAGAATGGTCACGTTACCCGTTGTTTCCTTGCATGATTCCTTCTTTTAAAGAACAGTATGAGCTTCTTCCTCATCACCTGGTTTCTGGAAAACAAAATTGGAAAAAAAAAAGTGAACTACATCAGAATCAAGCACTTCAAAAACTACTCAACAAAGCCCATATGGATTCTAAATGCCAGATCATGATTATGAAATACATTTTCAGGGGTAGAACGCAGAGGGAAAATTCCTGATGAAATGATAATCTAATTAATACTTTCTGTAGGGAAATGAGTTCACCATCAATCTCTGCAGAATTGAGACATTCTAAGTAAGCAGATGCAACTTAATGGAAATTGGAATTTGAGAACAAATAAGCTTAATTAAACACAATAAAAAATGAATCTACTAAAGCTTTATTTCAATTTATAAAAAAAATTTGCTTTAGTGAATTAAAAAACCTAGCTCATACAAATTTGAGAACAAGTTCTATATTAAAAAAGAATTAATTTTCCTCAAAATGCACTTTACTTCCACAAGAAAAACAACCAGAATTTGCTTTGCCCTAAATAGCAACTAAGTGTACCATGCAACAACTCTGCTTGCAGCTCGTGACAGAAAATGAGTACATGGTGCAGTCAATAAATAAATAGATAATAACAACAACAAAAAAAATCAGGACTGTTTTTACCATTTATTGTCAGCAGTAATTTTAAACACTTCTTTGAACAATACATTCAGGAAAAGTTGACTGGGCCTATCTAGGTTGAATCTGGTATTTTAGGCTTTGAAAAATACCAGTGTTACCAATTTTAAATAAAAGCTTTATGACTTATTTTAAGTTATGATGCAAAGTCACTGTTTCCCTTTGCCCTCACTACCTGTAAGACCCTCCTTGCAGCACAGCACAACAAAGAAATCAGAAAATTACACAAACTGGAAGCTTTTAAATACCTTTGAAGTTACACACGAGCTATCTGGAAATCACAGCAACCACAAATGTGAGTGGATGTTTGAGTTTGGGCCCCCTAAATGGCACAATGACCTGATATTAAAGCACTTACGTTTTGATGTTCTCGTGGTAGACCTTTGTGTCCGACGGCTGGTTGTAAAGGGGCTACAATTTTGGATTAGAAAGGTATGTTCAGTACTTTTCCACACATGTACATTCTAAAAGTATATGCAATGTATTTAACAATATTTTAATATTCTGCCAATCGTGCACTCAACCTGAGAGGCAGAAACCTGAAGGGACTAGAAGGTACTCGACACAAAGCCGAGATTTCATTACATAAAATTAGATCATTATAGTTGCTTATCTACACCACATAAGATATATATATATATATATAAAACATACATATCTATATAACATATTCTTATCTATATAACAGTATTTCAAATTTTTTTGGCATTTCAAATTGTTCTCTCAAATCAATGCAAACCTATTTAAAAAAATGACACTTATGTGGCCAATCAGTTCATTCAAGCCCCAATTCACCAGTGTATTTAACCACTTTTCTACAGAACTCCACCTGTTTACCACACCAGAATTACAGACAGGAGAGCAACACTGGCAACACAGAAAACAGAACAAAAGACAAAAAAAAAAACAAAGCACAACCAAAACACACAACTTACCAGTTCAACTTTTGGACCAAGACCTTCAAAAATTTTGTGAGCTTCTTCTGCCTTTTTCTGAAAATAAGATGTTTTGAATATACTTTTAGTAAATCAGAAGTTAATGTCAAAAGTGTACCTGAACTCTCTCACTTAGGCTAGCTGCCAAAGCCCTGTGTGACCACACTATATCCTCCTTAACCTGCTTCCACACTGTTGCCTCAGCAAATCAAGAAACCTGCACCTGAATCATGCAGTTGCTACTCTGATCCTCATGTTTGAAAGCTGATAAGAGCATAAAAGCAGAAACTGATCTCTGCAGTTCAAAAAGAACGTGCATTCAATAAATAATACAGCAAATATAATTATTAAGAGGAAGAAAGGTGTCCAGTAAAACAAAGTATACGTAGCTTTGAAAAAAATGGGATTAAAGAGACTAAACTCCTCCAATTGCAAAGTCTGGGAGTGTGAATAAATGTGAATAAGACATCTGGAAAGAAAAATATAGGACAAACTAATCCATAAAGCAGTTATTATTAGAAAGTGTTCTTCTAATCTCTAACTTCTTTCCATGTAATTTCCATCTTGAGAAATTCTCTGGAACTCACAGCTGTACAAAATAATTATATATCAAGGAAATCTTATAGCACTACCCTGGTAGAATGTTTTTTCTGGTCTAAAAACATTTAAAACTGAACTGTAGCCCTACTACTTTAACTGAATTGTAGCCAACAGTAGTTGAATATTAAAAGTAATTATCCTGAACTGCATGGTTTGAAGATGAAACCTGCCAAGGGGACTGTCCTCTGGTACAACTGCAGGGGAGAAGATACCAAACAAGTGCTATGTACAGGAATGGTTTCAATAGATCATTAATAACCCTTTCACTAAGACAGTGAGTATTGACATGTGCTATTTGTGCTCAGCCCCATCAATATTGCCATTCTAAAATACATCTAATTCCTGATAGAAGAAGTCAAACCAAGTGCTAAATGGATTCACAAATGCATCAAGCTTGATAATTCCCCTTGTAAACAGAATAAATACGAAATGAAGAGCTACACAGACAGAAGCAGCCAATAGATGACTATACACTGATGCATGTTACTCCATCTCAGGCAACATAAACATTATTTTCCTCATCTCCTGGCACATACACAACATTGGGAAGGCAACAGCAACTTCAAAATGCTGTTGCAAAACCCACCTGTAACCACAGTTAGCAGAGAAAGAGTTGCACAGCAGACCACTAAGATGACTTCTAATTCACATAGTTTTGCCTACTACTCAACATGCAACTGAGCTTGAGCAAGTTTTGTAAAGTGATTGTATCAGTTTAATACTTTTTAATTACATTCTAGTGTGAAAGGGAAGTGAAAGGGAAGTAAAACAGTAAAACTGGTTTGTAACCAGAAGTCAACATATTGCTCTACATTGGTTACATCAGCTTTATAAGACAGTAATTGTCCTAATGTCCTGTATTAAGTTAATTCATCACATTTCACAGACAGCTGGGGCAGAGGGAGAACAGGCTGCATGGAACCCTCAGGAACCAGTTCTACTATATAAAATGTAATATTCTGTTGCAGTTTTTTACCACTTCAAATTTCAAAGACAGCCTATTGTAACAGAAGTTAGCTGCTCCTCTAAACTCCAAAATACAATAGGGAAATTAAACCAACATATACCACTTTCACAAAAGATCATAATACTTTCAAAACCAGAAGGTATTTAACTCCTTAATCTCAAACTACTGGGGGAAAAAAAGGCAGGAAGCACTTTGCTACTGCTACTGGTATCACTGAGCTCCTGTACTTTTATTACCACTTATGCAACACGAACTCCTAATTCATTTATATATACTTCTTCATATCTGTTAATTTACCCAAATCTGAAGTGCCAGAAGTCAGAGTTTAAAAAGAAGGCAGATCTTACAACGTGCAGTTTTTCCCCTTCAGCTAATTTAAGTGTTGGGTCTTCAGACAAGCTTGTCAGTATTTATGAGAGGAAAAGAGAATTCAAGATAAATTTCTGGAGCATTTTTTATATTCATCTATATATACACATACAAAAATAACTATCTGTAAATATATATGTGTGTGTGTAGGCAGATAGAGAGATACATCTCAACATGGAGGTCTATGGATGAAACCAATAGAAGTGTTTCCCTAGACTGCTTGTAAGATAGGAGGAGGATTCTATGATGAAGAATAAAAATATCATGTGAGTGTCTTTCCTTTAAAGAAGTATATGAACATCAAAAGAGTGGTGGGCAAATCAGTGAAACAGGACAAGCAAAACCTGCCCCACGGAAGTGAATTAAGACATAAGGAATTTGAGCGCAGTGGGTCAGACCTGCAGCTACTCTCAGTCAACTGAGGAGCACGCTCACCCGATTTTCATCATAAATAATCTGGACAATACTGCGGTGTTTCTGTTCCACTGGAGGAGGGGAGACAGGCCTCTCTGGCTCTGGAGGCTTAGCAGCTTCTTCTTCAAGTTGTTGCTAAGAGACGAAAGAAAGAAAATCATCCATCCACACCACGTTACCCTTACCAGTAATTAGTCACCAGAGATAACATATGCATCTGATCAACAGTTAGCACTGCCTGGTATTTCTCTTAGCTGACAAGGAATGAATGAAATGGTTGTAGTGCCAACGGGGACAATAGCAAGACTACTTTTGTACTAAGGGTAAGCTAAATTTAAAAGACTCACCTGCACCAAATCAGACTTGTTTCAGCTTGACATTTAAAGCCACTGTCGCATTGTAATTTATCACTATTTAACTTTAAAGAAAAATATTAACTTTGGAGAATGGTTACACCAAACCTGTCTTCTCACAGAGGAAGTAATCCACAGAGATGTCTTTCTACACTGTAGGTATTCAAGTGTCATTGTTACTATTGTATTATTTTTTAAAAGGTACAAAAGTCCTTCTAACACTCCGCAGAGAACATCATCCTAAACATACTTCCCACCAGAAAGAAACCACTCCACATCTATTGAAGTTCCAAGATTGTTACAATACCAAACAAGCAAAAACACTTGTCATATTTTCCTGGCTACTATACTGCTGTGATTTACTTTCACATCAAATAAATCTGATTCACTGACATCTTCATTTTTTAACTGTAAATATCCTTCACCCATGTCTGCCACAAACGCACAACAAAGAAATTCTGACACTAGGGATCCATCTGTCTTACAACACTGGCTAGAATGTGCTATATTGCTGCATAAGAATTCAAAATCTAAAATTTTTCCACAATGCCAGAGTAAACAGGCTCAATTATTGCAGGCAACAGCAACTTTGTAATTTTTTCAAGTCATACAACACTATAAACGTGCACAAAGGAACCTTCATAGACGATATCACAGTACTTGCTGATTTTATGGAAAAGTGGACAAACAACAAGATCAGCATCATTAACTCACAGCCAGGTACTTTGTGACATCCTTGTTTGTTTTTCTGCTGAAGGTCACTTTACAGGTCATTAAAATTCAGATGTAATTAAATGCTTCCAGACCATAAAATCATACTGCTCCAGAAAGCTGTCAGTCTGTTACCCTGGACCTACAAATTAACAAACCCTGCAGCACAACCCTCATTTCCTACAGAGTTCTCACTAAAAAAACAAACACCTTAAAGCTAGCACTACTTCTACCTGGATCTTTGAAAGTTATAAAAGAAAAAGGAGACGAGGACTTTGTTTTTGCCAATGAATAAGAGATGTCTAGATGGAAGGGTGGGTTTAGTTGGCCACAACAGCTATGGGGAAGACAACAACTACTGCCAGCAAACATTTCCTTTGCTTCCAACGGCTGAAGTGCCGTTCCCTGACACAAAGCATAGCCAGGACTGTACTAAAAAAAAGTGGTATTTCCTCCTTTATCTCTCTGCTCTCTCTGTTTACTAACACCCCTCCTACTAGGCTTTGCCCCAAGGCTGACCTTAGCTCCAGATGTTAGGATCTCTTGCCCTTGTGAAAGCAGATGATCCAGGGACTTTTGTACAAGCTCCGGTTTTGGAGACGCATGCAAGGGATTCTCCCCTTGCACAGACTGTGAAAGAAGAAAGATGAGAGCCTCCCCTCACCCAGCAGTCGTTTTTAAAGCTGCAATTACAGTCACAGTGCCCTAGTTTCACTAGTCATCTAACAAAAGTTTAAAACATAAAGCCATCTACTGTTGGTGTTCCTATGTAGCTTTCTCCTGTTTTCAAAAACATTTAAAACTACATGATACCCAATCTATGTGAATATACATAACCTTTCCTTCTCAACCTGTTCATTTGGTTCACAAAACCAAAAAATTCACCACCACTAACAACAAATGAAGTTTTTCCAAACCTTTTTCACTGGCAGATAACAACAGTAATGCCTGCTCTGCTTACTTGCTTTTTCTTCAGTTTAAGGATTTGCTGTTCAACTTTTGCAATTTCACGATCTACACGGTCCATGCTCTGTATCAATTCTTCCTTTGACAGCTTTGAGGGTGAAGCATTTTGGTCCTCCCCACAAGGTTGACCAGAAATTGGAGAAGATGGTCCCTCATGCTTTCCTCCAAAAGCCGGGTCCTTTTGTGGGGACAGGAGATGGGGGTGAGATTGAGAGAAATCAGTCATATTGATAACATGTGAATGAGTGGCATGCATGAATTAAAAATAATTTCCAGTTAACTACATCTCTGTTGAGGAGCTAAGTTAAAGTTTAGTATTTCCATTTATTAATGCTCTAAATACTTTGGAATTAAATGACAGCCCATTTATGTTACTGTAATTTCAAAGTCCAAATTTAAAAAAAAGACAGCACACTCCAATACTTGCCTTGAAATCAAAACAAGATCAAACCATCTGCCTTTCAAAAAGATATCTTCATAAATGTAAACGCCACCTTTTATGTTTAAAGGAAGGGTTAGTTCAGAGCCCACCCTCAATACTCTGCACATATATTGATGAGAACATTCTTGAAGATGACCAAGACCAGCCTCATTCCACACTCAAACCAATCTGATTGAAAGGAGGTGTGTCTGAATGCCACTACTTTGCTAGATGCTACTAGGCTGTATTTCTGCACTGAGCCAGTAGATTTTTATATGTTGTGCCTGGATAAAAATTCAGCTTTGTGCAAGCATGTTAACACTGCATGCCTTAGCTGGCATGCAGCTCCTCCAACCCCCTTTTATCTTATCTTTGCTGTGCAACACAGCACGTTACCAAGAAATCACACGCTACCGTCACTCTACTGTACTTCACCGTTTATTCTTGTGATAAAAGGAACGGCAGAAAGAAGGCAAGACAAGAAATCAACTTCTAAAAAAATCCCGTGTCTATTTGCTTTTGAATCTCCATGGTGAAATTTTTCTTCACATGATTAAATTTAGGAATGTGAGCGGTCACCTTCAGAAGTCACCCCCACCTTGCACCACCTTTTGGGTGAGTCCATGTGCTGGTGTGGATGCACGAGAGAAGATCTTAAATATTCATTTAAGAGACTTTTCTCTGCTCTATACAAAGTGCTCTAATCAATATTCAATATCTACAACAGCAAATATCCACACCGAACTAGACTGCCCTAGATTTACCCAAAATGAGACACTGACAAGCATAATTAGTGTTATGTGAATAAGGAGATTAATTTCAAATGCTTAAAAGGGAGAGAGGGCAGAGGAGAGAACTTTGACCACCCAGCACAAATATTAATTACAGAAGAAAATGGACTTGCATGCATTTGCCAGCAGCTCTCAACTGAAAAGCAGAAATATTTCATGTACTGTAATAATTTTGCACCTGAGATTTTAATGACTTAAGAGTGTAGCAGCAACTCAGAACTCCAGTCTCTTTACTATGTTTGAGGCAGACTTATCTTCTTGCTCTTTATTTTAAAAAAGTAGCACTGACTCATGACCCCAGTTTATGATAATGTGTATAATTAAATTTCTGGCATTCAAGAAAGAACCTAAACAAATAAAAAACGTAGCTAACAGAAAAAAAAAAATTATTTGCTCACTGCAACATAGGCAGTCACACCTTCAGCATCAGAAAATGGTTTTACCTTCTTAATATCTGCAGATCTCAACCCCTCCTGCAGAGGATGTACTAAAGGCAAGACAGTAGCTGCACTGACACGCTGAAAATGGGAATCAGAGACTTGTTCAAGACGTGGTCGCTTAGATTCCAGTGAATCATGATCTGTCTGAGATGGACCTGGATGAAATTGCTGTTCATATCCAGTTCTCCTTTCTTGAGGCCTAATATACAGAAGAGAAACTATTAAAATATACATTTTTCCATACAAGAAAATTATTTGCTGTTGCTCAGCCCCATCCAAATATACAAGAGATACAATTAGTGAAGCTCCTTCTAAACAGTAAAGCAGACAAATGTTTGTGTGATATTAAAAATACAAGTTAAAATCCATTGAAAAAACAGTTACTTAAACTTTAAAAGACACAGTTTAAATACATGCCTATCATTACAAGCCCTTAAAGAAACTTACCACTGCAACAATGATATTGTTCAAAGTTCTGATTCAAATTATGAACAAAAAAAACCAATCTGTGAGATAAATATAGCACTATATCCCACTGAACACAGATGGTGACAACAGTGCCATTATTTCATTTTTGCAGTCAAATAATTTTCAGATCCACCCAGAACGCTTGAAATGAGCCATGAGTCTATTTGGAACTTGATCTCTACTAAAATGCTACTATATGACAGGAACAGTCATTGATTCAGTCCATGAGTCATTTAAAAACTCCTTCTCAGAGAAATGCACGAGAACATTACCCCTGGCTTCCCTGCAGTGCAATGCACAGGATGTCCATAAAACAACTTCATGTGCTCCAACATCTTCCTATGAAGTGCCACTGAAGAGATGACAGCAGTTTCCTGTATTTTGCCAGAATTACTAAATAAGCTTTTACAAATTTACCATGAGAGGGAGGGGGGGAAATTTACTTCTGCTACAAAGTGAGGTTTTCAGAGCTCTAAAAGCTCCTGTGATTCTGAGCACTAACACAGAGCCTTACTGACATTCTGGTGACACAAGATGAAGGCAACATGCAAGACCCAGTTTTCACTATCATCAAGTAATTTCTGGGAATATTCTAATGAGATTTTAAACTAGACCAGTATTTACATAACATTCATCACTGGTATTTGTTCAGAACCAGATATCTCCGTTACAGCCAAAATAAACTGCTAGCAGTCCTCCAGCATGTAAAGTTGCTCCTAGCAGATAAACAGACTAAGAGTCCAAGGAAAAAAAAAGTTGTTACAAGCAGTAACACTTAGCTTAAGACTGTACATCAGCACACTAATACACTGAAGCACTGAGGTGCATCAGTCACACAGTAACCTCTCCCCTAAACAGAAGCATCTTCTTGCTGATTTACAACAATCCCGCTAATCTTAATTTATAAGTTTGGTTTTCAAAGTACCTCCAATATGCTTCAGGAATACAGCCAAATGAATGCTTAATACTGTCTGAAAACTTTCTTGAAACTATCAGCCTCACAGTAATACTAACATACATTTGAACATTCATCATCAACAACCACTGTGAAGTAACCTGTTTTACTATGAAGTAAGATATTACCACTGAAACTAAATGACAACATATGATTCACTGTAGTTGTCCACTGTACTTGTCCTCAGTTAACCTACTGGACCCAGATCAGTTGCATCTATTTACAAGGAGACAGCAATGCCACACGAGACTGACAAAAAGGGTATTTAGAACAAATGATATGAAGCTGTCAAGTGTCTTGCCAAAAGTAGCATACACTCTGATTTACTCCTCTGTGCCTAGAGGTCTATTTATGCCACATTTCAGTGTTTTACCATTCTTACAACTCTGTTAGTTCCATTGTTTCTTACTTGCCCAGCCACACAGATACCACCTGTTTAATAAGCAAGCCTAATCTAGGAAATTAGACAGGTAATAATCACACTGTAGCAATTCTTGCACTTGTTGCTTCTACTTGGCAAAATTTAATGATCCGAAGTTACTAACTTTTAGCCCAAACAGCATTAAAAACTTGCAACATGCACTTGGTTACTGACAGTGTTGTTAAGGATGGTGTGGGAAAAGAGTGAAGCAGACTGTCACTTCCTGTCTGTGGAACAAATATATTAGTTAAGCCAAAGGGACTGAGGAATTACACAACAGCCACAACACTCAAACGCAGGAGACCGACACCGCTACAGCAACGGAGCTCACGTTAATAGGTGAAACTCAAACCCCTTTCTATTCAAAAATTAAAACTAACTTCACAAAGAGCACGAACTCATGCAAGATTCCTGTTCACACACTTCAAAACCAGCGTCCTCACCTGTCAGAGCCCGGGTGGAATTCAGAGAGCAAGGAGGGCCTGCGCCGAAGCTGCTGCTGCTGCTGCTGCTGCAGGAGCTGGGTTGCCTGACTGACCTCCAGGTGAGAGGATCGGTAATCAGGAACTGCAAACTCCTACACGAAACACACTCTGATGTTAACAAGAACAAAGGTGCAGATGACAGGATCAAAAAGCACTTGGTGTCACAGAATGATCATTTCCAAAGTTATTAAATACAGAACAAGACCAGAGAGCCAAAGCCCAAGGTTGTAAATGGCAGTTTTAAATGAACTTTAAAGAGACTAATGCTAAGGATTCCATCCTGCTTATTAACAACTTCTAAATAACACCAATGAGCCAGCAGCAGCAGAACATCCTTTTTAGAAAAGTACCTTTTAAATCAATTTTGCATATCCAAGTACAAAGTGGTAAACAGAGAATATATTTCAACAACCTCAGGCAATTCCTTCTGTTACCACCTCAAGACGTTTCTGTATCAGACACTATTAATTAGGACTAAGAGTAAGCAAAATGCACCTTCTGACTGATATAATTTATAATCAGAGTGAGGTACAAGAAAATTTATTTGTATATATGGGTCTTCAACCACTTGCTTTTAAAAATTACATGCAGCTGGCATTAACTGAAGACACACAATAGGTCATTACTCACCAGATTTAGTTTTTACATATTATCTAAAAATAAATACAGAGCAAGCCCAAAAGCTCCAGTTCTTGAACTTCCTTTTGTAAACATGTAAGTAGAACAAAACATCTGAAGTGTCTGTAGCAGGAGGAGAGTTTCATTAAAACAAAGGAAACCTGAGCTGCTCTAAAGCCAACAGCAAGTCCTGCCCAGCCTACCATGCCATGCAGTGCACAGGATGGCAGAATAAATGCTCAGCAGAAAGGATCAAGTAGGAGATTCTTAGAAATCCATTGCCCCAATTCTGGCTAGCAGAACACAGCCAGCTGCAAGCACTGCTACATTTGCTTCAGAAAAAAAATCAGTGTAGCACAAGTTTTTACATTTCAGACTCCCATTCTCCACCTTGCACACAGATTTTGTAAAGAACTGTGTTTAACTTATTGCTAATCCAGCCCAATACTCCTTACAGAGAAGGAAAGATGACTATGGGTGCACTTCTTACACTCCTGGGCTTAACAGGAGATCAATTCCCCATTAAAAATTACAACCCTACAAATACCCCAGAGCCCAGTCCCTCGAAGGATTTGTTAGACCCAGAACACTGCATTCATATTAATTGTACACTAACTGTAGAT
The DNA here is from genome assembly GCA_020745705.1 of Hemiprocne comata. Lineage (NCBI taxonomy): Eukaryota > Metazoa > Chordata > Aves > Apodiformes > Apodidae > Hemiprocne > Hemiprocne comata. Next base: position 3,253,323 of record CM036605.1, read on the forward strand.
AGGTTATTTGCATATTCTTGGAAAATTATTGTTATCAATGCATATGGACTCAGGCACACTCAGTTGGCCAAATCTAATATCATGATTAAATATTAATGAAGTAAAACTACAACTAAAGTTTATGAACACAGTCTCTAGCGTATTTACCCAAACAAGAGAAACCAATGATAAAACCATGATAAAACCAGGCAGTTCATATTATTTCCCCATGATAAAGATACTGAATTATATAACTCATATTTCTGTCAAAAAAAAAAACACAAGTAAAAAGCAGATAACAATCCTGAAGCAGCAAAATGTAGTGCTTTCAGAAAAAAAAAAAAAAAAGAGGGAAACCAAAGCAAACCACAACCATTTACCTATGCAACACTGGCAGCAGTTCTCCTCAGCAGGCAAAAACTCCCTTTGCCACTTCAAGCATTTCTTTATATTTGATTTTTCAACATTAGAACAAGTAGAGAATCAAAAGAAAGTAAGAATCAAAAAGACTCAATGGACTGAGGACAGAAGGTTCTCAATGTACAGTCTCTAAGACAGGTCAGTTTCTAAAGAAGTGTTTTGCCAGTTTGAGCAGATTTACAAATGTTAAATTATAGGAAATGCTGCAAGCTGTAGGGTTTTGTTTCTGATACCTTCATAGTTTTATAGAGCCTTTTTTAATACTAATCTATGTAAAAAGAAAGAAGGGGAGAAAAACAAAACAAAAAAGCAAAAACTTTTTAAAAGCCAAAATTGCAGTCAACGGTAGCCAGGGATTTTAATAATTGGAGCTACAGCATTGCAGGAAGGCAGAACTCAACAGGCAGTTTTATCCTGTCAAGGTAATGCTTCAAAAGGAACCAAGGAGCAGTACATGGCTAGATTATACTTCCCAGAAGTTACACCACAGCCAGACCCTCATTCAAAGACACAATATAATAACCAGCAGACCCATCAGCCTTAACACAAGAGCCAAACTCCAAAGCTACAAACAACATTGTTACACAGATTTCCCCAGTCAGTTTTAACTGGGCGTATTGGTCTGCAAACTCCACTGTTTGTAGATGTGAACGACTTGTATTACCTTGGTTTAAAAAAGAAAAAAAAAAAAATCAATCCCATTTAGCACAGCAAACACCTGAATTATAAACTCTTTCTCCAACTGTAAGCCTGGTGTCCCCTTACCTGCTGGTGTCGGGTGCTGGGGAAGGTGTACTGGACAGAGTGAGTAGGGTATCGACTCTGTTCTGTGCTGAATGCTCCTTGGTTAGGAGGGTAGCCTGAACTTGACATTATCAGAGAAGAAGTCTTCACAAAGCTGTGAGATCAAGACCAGCAAGCAATCATGTTTCTCGGAAACCGCCTAAAGGAAAAAAGATCACTGATAAGCACTGAAGTACCAGATGTACTCACAATACATTACAGCCATAGTCACCTAAGCAAAACAACCATTACCAGTAAAAGCTTTTTCCTGATGTATTTATTTAATAGGTTACTCTAGTCTGAAACATGTTAACAGGTCTTAAATGGGCTCAAAATGAGACATGTCAGCATTGTCTACACAAAGATTTGAGGATTATATTGTCGGAATACATCCTTTTACCAGTTGAATTGGGAGGATTTTAAAAGAAAAGTAGGTCACTTTAAATAGAGTTGAAGAGGTTATTATAGTCTATAGATGGACTCTATTTACAGTAAATTTCTTCAGTAGAATGTGAAGTTCACTTTCATTTCTTCTACAGAGTTTTTGGATTCTATGAACTGTTTCTGACTTTCAGACTCAGGTAGTCTTAGGGCTCCTTTACTCAATGCCACCTACAGTTCATCACCCCACAGTGTATTGCTCAGGCCCAGATTTCTATTGCCATCCAACAGAAGCTTTGCAGAAGTAATTGGCAGAAAAGGCAGTGACAAAGAAAAAAAACAAACACACCATTTCAATTGACAGAATAATTTGACTCATATGGGATGCCAGAGACTGAATATACTGTGAAGCCTTAAAACAATCCTGTTCAGTTGACATTCAATGACTACTTTGCCTCTATTGTACTCTCCAGCTACAGATTAACAGTGAGCACTGAAATGCAGACTGATCTGGGAAGATTTTAAGTACTGAAAAAATCCAGACAAGTTGACCAACAAAGTCCAAGCTGAGTATAGTTTCAGCTGCTGAAGATCAGAAGAGATTGATCAAATACTGTGCTCATCAGTGCTTTGAGCAGGTAAATTGTGGCTCTAACCAAAAAAGCAGGACATACACATTTTTCAAACACAAGGTATTTCTCTCTGATAGCTCAAAAGATGGAATCCTTGGAGCCTATGCATGAAATGCAGAATTCTCAGACCTGTAGCAAATTCTCAACCTCTGGTCCAGAGCCTAGCAGACGTATCAGACCTTCAAATGAAGTAACTGTTGATCACTGCCTAGATGGCTTCATTTCAAAGCACATTAATCTGCAGCCTTTCAGAAACATCACATGTAAAGTTACACTTCTGAACCACATTTTCCATTAACAGACAATAGACAAAATCAGCTCAGGAAAGGATCAGACACAGCAAGCTATACAAACAGATCTCAAAGTTAATCTGACATGTTTTATCATTTATCATTTCTGCTCTGGCTGGGGTTTCTTCCTCACTTCTCCATCAAACAAAGCAAGCTTTACATGTTGTACTATCAAAATAATGAGACTAATTTAGATTTACCTCTTAAACACAATTTGAAAAATTAAAGAAAAACTACAGCTTCTCTTTCAACGAAATACTACAGATCATTAGTTGTGTGCTTTATAGTACCTATATATCTATGCTAGTACCTATAACTCATATCCAAGTGACAAGTACTAACAAAGGATTCTTCACCACTAACATGTATTACACTTCATCATTCATACTGCATTAATCAGGTTACATCTCTACCAGCTGAGTGATGGTGTAAAAGGTCTGAGTCAGACGCTTTCCATTTAATCAAGAAATGGTGTCAGAAAGCAAGCAGTTTAGTTAATATCCATTGTGTTAGCCAGTTGCGAGCTGTAGTACCCCAACACTCAAATGTAATCCTAAATCCAAGCTACAGGAAAAAAAAACAACAAGCCTCTGATTTTTCTCTCTTGACTCCAGTGTAAAACTATGGCATGTAGCTCATTGTCAGCTCAATCAAATGTTTACTAGTGTAATGGCCACCCGATCACAGGCTGGTGAACATTTACTATTAAATGAACAACTGGCTCCATAGTAGAAGGATGTTAAAACAATGAAAGGTTACAAAAGTACAAATCCTAGTTTGATGAATTACTGATGCCCTAACTTGTGCTACCTCACCAGCTCTGTATCTTCACACGCACCCACGCCGAGGATGATTAACTCAATTTTATATGCATGTATGTCTGCTACACCTTAAGAACTTCAGTGAGGAATAAAGACAGTAATACTGGATCTGAACAAAGCTCCTTTAGCCCCATACATTGTGACTGACAACGGCCAGCAGCAGGCATTTAGGGAGCACGTGCCAGCACTTTCCCAACAAACTCTCCAGCCTTCTAGTGACTCCTGCAGACACCCTTTGAGGCCCTGAGATTCCCTGAGTCAGAGCCCTTCTGTTCAATATTTCCCAATGGCTTTCTCTTCCATCAGGTTGTCCAGTTTTTCTCTAAACTAGTCTAAACTCCCAGCATTCCCAACTGCTTGTTATAAGAACTTGGGCAGTTAACTGGCATTTTGCATGAGAAACCACCAGCTTTTGTTCACTCTGGACCTGCTACCTTCTAGTTTTGCCATTGGAACAGACCAAACATTTATTTCCTATTCTTTCTTTTTTTTTCCCTGTTGCACACGTGATTCTGTAGATTTCTATCATACTCCTCCAGCTATTTCTTTTCCATGCTCAAGAATCCTAGTTTAACTTAACTGTTCCTTTTCAAGTGCTTCCAAACCTCCTCTAGTTCTGTGATACCCATTCTGAGGTTCAGGGAGCCAGAAATGCACACCAGATTGTGGAAAAAAAAATAAAAAAAACTCATCCTGTTCTTATTCTCTTCCCTGACATTCTGACCACAGGCAGGCAGATCTGAAAAATCTGGGGATGGAGAGGACATCAGGGGAGCAGTCACTTAAAAATCACACATTAATATAGGGCAAGTATTGCATGATTCAAGGTCCTTTCTAGTTTCTCTCTGTTGAGTTACATCTTCTCCCTATTTTCTCAATACTCAGTCCAGCCTGCAAGTTGATCATTAACCCAGATGCCAAAAGTTCAATCCACACTCACTTTACTTGATGCTACAAAGGCTATTTCTCCATTCACAAGAACTGCAGTGTACAGACTGTTAGGTTTGTCTTAGGGCTGTTGGTCTTGAAAGCTTCATTGATCTAAGATTCTTTCACAACCAACAGCAATGAGAGATCCTGATGGTCTCTCCAAATTCTATTCTAGATGTGGAAAGATGAGGGGGAGGATGAGGGCACAGCACCCAAGTATGAACATCCTTCATCCATCCAGCAGTGTTAACTCAAGCCCAATATCTCATAACCTACACGTTTTACATAATACATATGAAAACATCCAGTTTAACAGCCTTCTACCAAGGACTGCAAGGATGATCATGTTTGTAGCACCATCATAATAATAAGTGAAACAAAGAAGAGCTGCCAACAGAGAAAGGCAACAGAAACAATATTAGAGGTTACAATAGTGTTCAGTAAGAGAGGTGGGAAGTGAAGAGATGAAAAAAAGAAAAAAAGGAAGTTATCAATGATGGGGGTGCATTCTTTTTCCTCTCGAGGGAACTGACACAACAGCAGTTGAAGATGGTATGGTTACATACTGGCAATGACAAGGTGGAGAGGGAACTAAGGATAGGGATTATGTGTAGGATCTCATTTCTTTCAAGACAAAATCAACACTGTAATACAGCACATCAAACGACGTTGAAGTACTATATTCCCTCTCTCCAGGCATCCTCTTCTTGTTACATACATTTGAAAGTGCCTGCACACTGTCCTAATTTTACCTCTCTACATGCCCTGCAGATCCCATCTTATCTCTCAGTCTCATATAGTAGGAGCTTGTTTATACTCTCTGCCATACTGGGGGTGAAATTTTGGTCAATATTGCCTATAGAGTTACCACCAATATTCTGCTCATCTCTCTCCTCTCTTACTAACTTAATTCTGTAATTGAGTATGTAAGTACTTGACTTCAACTCTTACTTCTCTGCAGGGAACCTTATGACCTTCCATCTAAAAGCATCTGCCTCTCTCTCCAGCATCTTCTCACATGTATTCAGCAAACACAGATTATTCTTCATCAATCTATTTTTTCTTGGTCAGTGAGGGCAACGCCAGCTTCCTGCTGTAACCTCTCCAAATTCCTTGTATTCAGATTATGTTTAAATAGGGCAGTCTTTTTGCATAAAATTGTGACTCTGTGTGTAGACTGTAAACAACCTCACCCGGGCTCTCCTCACTGCTGCATCCTTCCATTAGTCATGACAAACTTCGTCTAGCTCCACTCAAATCCGATCAGAATCCTCTCCTTTAAAGCTCCTTGCTGTTAACTCTCTCTGCCTCTCCAATCCTTCCACTGGTTCCCTCTTCTCTGTCAGAACATCATCTGCTCATCTTCATTTTCAGCACCCGTGACAAAGTACGATAGAAAAAAATCAACTTCCAACTCAGCTCAGTCAATGACAGCAATTTGCAGACAAGTATTTTCATACTGTTTCACATTATTCTGAGAATTTCAGAGGTTTCTCATATAAACATTTATAAAAACTGTTACTGACTCTGGAATTCTGCCTTACATGTTTCACAAAGTTAGGTTGTGAATACTTTCATACGGCCACCAACTAGGCTGGCGAACTGTCTGTCTCACTGAGCACTGACAACTAGAAGGGGCAGAAAAACGTTTCTTGTTTTGTATTTCAGAACCCAGTCCATCCTGCTGTAGTGTCCCACTTCACTGCCATTCCCAGATTCTGCGGTAAAACACACAAGATAAAATAACATTGTCATATGTGGAGAATTTTGAGTAAGTTACAAATAATTTAGAACCGGATATTATAATAGGAACAGTCAGAGCGTCATTTCAGATCTGGTTCTGTGAGGCAATGCTAATTTAAACAATCTCTCTTGATCTCCAGATCTCAAAATGCTTCAGAAAGAAGCAGAAGTACTATCAGTATACACATGGGAAAATGAGTCACAGAAAGGTTAAGAAATCTATCAAAGACTAGCCAGGAAATAGTCAATGACTGAATCAGAAATAAGACGCAAGTCTCGTAGCACTTTAAGCAGCCAAAAGCACTGCCCAAGAAAAGCAGTTCTTCACTAGGGGAAAATGCAGCAGGTTAGAAACTGTGACTATTTTTAGCAGGCCAGTTCCCCAAAACCGTTCAACGTGTGGCCATACAAATGTTTACGCCAGCAGAAGGAAGGGGTCAAGAGGCCAGAAGGACAGTGCAGTCACCTACTCACTGTCTGTGGAACCACAACCACGTCTCCTACTGCTACCTTCACAGACACAAGACAGCTCTTGTGGGTAGACTCAGTTTTTCTTCACATAATATGAAACAAGCTAACACTTCTGCATTTAGAGTCACTTTCATGCCATCTTGAAGTACTTAACCAACATTTGCTAATTAAATTTCATATCCTTTTGGGAATTTTCCTCTTCTTGTTTTTGAGCAAACGAAGTGTGATATAAAGAGCACAAAGAATTAGATTACAGTCATATAAGGCTTAAACCGAGTTGGGGGATTTTGTTTTTAAGTCAGCAGCCTGAGTAAATTAAGCTCTGATGTAAGTAACCTATGGCAGAACGAGGAAGGCTCTGCCTTACGCAGGGGATCTACAATGAATCACAAAATTAATTCAGGGATATTTATTCAAAGTTTACTCTGGTGAGAAAATGAAGAGTGAAAGGACCGTTTCAGCAGTGGTTAGAAAGGCTTTATCCAAAGCACGGTAGCAATACCTGTGATTAATTCTTTCTGTGATTTTACTTTGTTTCATTACCTTTTTACAATCTCATGGAAAAAACCCAAACCAAAACAGGTCATATTTAAGGGCCAACCTATTTAACCACAATAACTGGATTTCATGTGCCTGTACCTTCAAGACACAATGCTCCAACTCACATATAATTACACAAAATTACAAGCTGAGAATCACATAAGTAAAACCCTTCAAGTCCATTTCTAGATTTGCAAAACCAGTCTTCCTAGTAGTATTTTCGTTTTGTCAGATAATCATAAATCTGTCCAAGCACTCGAGCAGAAACATCAAATTTGCATCTTGGGGATACGCCACACACAAGAAAACACTAACATGTACAATTCTGACAGGCTTCTAAAAATATCCTAATGGGTCCAACCTCCATATAACAAGTTATTTATTCAAACTAAGAGACACAGTAAAAGGCTTAAGTGTTACTTACCATCTAAAATTCCAATGCTCAACACATTAATGGTACTGTTACAAGCTAGGACTGACTTAGTCTAAAAGTCTTAAGTAAAAAAGCACTGGACATTCAAGAGCAGTTATTAGCCCTCCAGTCACTGCCTTAATGACCAATTATCAACACAGTCATGTGACAGTTATTCAGAAAAAAACTATGAAAAAAATGGTGATGAAGAAGTTTGGGTTCAAACTGATCTATGTTAACCCTTTAAGGCTAATTATACAAAGTTCTGCAAAGTACTGTGGAATCGGATGGGATGGTGAGAAAATTACTTATAGGATCATTAGATAGGACAATCCTAAAAGATATAGTATTTGTATTCAAGAACCTACTAGAAGATTGATGCCTGGGCAGATTTTAAATAATTTTGTGCTACAATATTCAAGCTTACAGCTGTGTTTGTTAAGTATGAAAATCTGTTGGGCATAGTCCCCAAAAGATGAAAGATTCTTTGCAGGCTACAAGCAAAAAACGTTAATAGGGCAACACTGAAATTAAAGACAATTTAAGTAACAGCTATTTAAACATGTTCCAGAATACTGTGCTACCCATTTTTTGAAGAACAGACATCATCCTCAAAGCTCAGGACCTCTTCTACAGTTTCTTTAATGTTTTTCCAATCAGTTTTATATGGCAGAATACTCTTGTAAAGAAGCTTGCAGTGAAAGCATATGGGCATAGACTATTAGAATGAACAGAAACAAACATACTTTCTCCAAATTGAGAACAACTAACTGCTGAATTTTCCATAACAATTCCACATGTCCAAATGTCTTTCCTTATTCTGTGACAGACATTGAAAATATACCATACATTCCTGAAAACTTTAATCTCACATAGTTGCACTTCCTCTACTCAGGAGGCTGTTGACGCAAAAATTGCTATTTCTATCCCTACTAGAAATACAGTAAAATAAATAACATCTAAAAGGCTGTGTTTTACTAGCAACACTAAATACCATTCTCTCTATTAATTATTAATGTCATATGAATCAAGCCATAAATACAGCAACGGGGGGTATGGGAAAAAAGATGCTAAGAAAAGCCCAAACAGCTGAATTTGACCCATCTCACAGCCTGAAATTTCCACTAGCACACAATATTGTCTTATTTCTGAATGCCCAAAGCATTAACTCACAATTATGCTATACAGTGTCTGACTCATATTCTACATGACATGGAAGCATGGTATACTCTAATTTAGCCAATTACAGAAGCCAGGGAGCATTACAGCAGTCAATTCAAGATGTCACATTTACTCTATACTAGCATGACTTTTCCATCTGCAACAAGATAGCTAAAAAATTAAAATAGGATTTTATACTTCAAATTTTAATAGAAAAAGATTTTCCATTAGGAGACTACCAGCTCCTTAAAGTGCTTCAGTGATAGCTTTTGGAACGTTAAATATTAAATAAGTATTAAAAGAGTACTTAAATTTTGTGTTGTTGTTGCCATTCCAAAATATTGAATATTGGTTGCATACTTGAATATGGATTTTACAACCAAACTGTTGCCAGATCTCAGGATCACATTGTTACACTTCATCTTTAAATAACAGTTTCTCTTTCTCCTGCTAGGTAACTACAAATACAAATAGAATTTGTGCTCTACCAAAATGGGGTCGATCAAATTCAGCTGACAAGATACTCTTCTCCAGGAAATTCTATTTTAATCTCTCCTGTAATTTATGAGCTTTAAGAAAAGTTGCTAATACAAGATATCAAGACCTGGGCAATGCACAACTTTGCCACATTATATGGAGAATCATAACAGCAAAAAAACTTTGACTGTGTTAACATCTTAGGGAGTTTCTATGCAGCTGCCCACTTGCTGCACAAAATAAGGGGTGCTGAGTGCATACATTTCAAAGAGCAGTACATATTATCAGCATCCACTCACCAGTTAACACACTAACACACCGGGGTACAAAGGATCCCTGAGGGAAGAAACCTCTTCTTTTACCCAGGAATAGCACTTGCTGATTGTGAAGGAGCCTTCCCAGCTCTTTTCTGCCAAGGAGGGTCACAACAACGCCAAAACTATCCAGAAGAGGTAGCAGGAAGACCTCCATTCAGAAACTGAAATGAAGGATGTGGACATTTCCTTGACTGAAAGTGCCACTGAGCAATGACTTACACCAAAGAAGGGTAAAAACCTTAAAAGGTTTTTTTTTTTGTTTGATTGTTTTAAAAGTATATAATAGAGAGCTGCACAGTTTGTATTCTAAAGACATTTTAAACATATTTTGGTTCCTAGCAAGACCAGATTCTCATTCCTGGTTGTCCCAAGAAAGCAAGCAGCATGCAGTTAATGTACACCACAGGAAATTTTCATGAGTCAAAGACCAGAAACCCAAGCAACAGAACTGAATGTCCAAAGCAAACCCTACAAAGCCCAAACAGTGTACAGGTAAGGTCTCTCATTCACAAGGGGAGACAGCTTTTTTTTCCAAGGTAACTGGAGCAGTTCCCAGACTTCAGACATCTCTAACTCACCCCTTCTGAAGGACCCTGTTCCTGCCACAGGGGTAATTCAACTGGTTATGAAACAAAGTGAAGCATTCAAAGTTCACCCACAAAACTAAGGTGAAACAGAAAACAACCCAAAGTATCCTTTAATGCACCAGTCTGTAGCACACAAGAGGTTCAAGAGATGCTACACAAACAGTGGTGGTAAGAACTACAACAACCTTCCTCAGCAAGTCATCCTCACTCAGGAGCTAGTGCCCAACAGTCCACTGAGGTTTACTCCAGCTCACCTATTTCCTCCTGTTTCACCTCTGATTTAGAAATAACCATGATGATCTCAAACTTCATATATATCATACACTACACATAAAATAATCTTTGAAAACAACCATTTTTCCTTCTCCCTCTTGGACTAAAACGAGAGGCACTTTAAAAACAGAACCTGCACATGAATTTATTCCTCCACTGTTAATCCATCTGCAGGTAAAACTGCTTTTGACATCATTTTGACATGCAAGCAATTATGTGGTCACGGTTTTAAGTTTCCAGTCTCTTCTTGTAGTTCATTCATTACCAAAAGCATATCAACAGTGGCAGCCTTTTAAAGCAGCTTTAGTTTGGAAAAGGAAATATAACTTGACTAATCCATACTGACTAAACTCACAGTTCCACAACTACAATGTATTGTAAGAGAAGCCACATACTGTTAAGAGAAGATCAAGAAAAATTAAGTATCAGCCTCATTACTCTCCTCGGTTGACTGAGTTCAGATAAAATCAAGTCTCGATTTTAGCTAAAAATACACTAAGATTAAAATAAGAACCTTTTTTTTACTGTACATAAGGGCAATGCCTAAGTCTATTCAGATACTCCACAAGAAAGGCAGCATGGCCTTCTGGAAGCAAAGTTTATGATTATGTTTGAGATGTTCCACTTCACAGGGAACACAACAATATATAAAAACATACCTCCTAATTGAGACTCACACAAGAGCCTCTAGGTCACAGCAAAAGGCAAAGAAGGAAGAGATCTTTATTAATGGCATAAGTAAATCTTTATATCTGTGGGGAGAAAAAGTAACTCAGAACTTCAAGGTTCTAGATATGCAAAAGCCTGATCTTTGAGACCATAGTGAAGCACCAGCACCTATAGAAATTATGGCTATAATTAAAGAGGTAAGTGACCATATTTATTAAGACAGGTTTTGTGAATAATATTCCCAGAAAGCTAAACCATGAATTTACACTTATTAGATGGGAGAATTCCTACCTTTTAAACACCCCTTCTCTGTCAATACAGCATTTCAGGTAGCATAAAAACAGAGTTGAAGAATATGAACCTGAGACAAAACTCTGCAGTGGATAACCAAGTATATAATATTATTTTATTTAAGTGAATTCTATTTTTTTTCCCCAAAAAAAACCCTACTACCCTACTATTGATGAGGTAAAGAGTACAGCTGAACTATAATAATATACCTGTCCTGCTTTTCAGAGCAGCCGCAGGTTCTGCCCTGGGATCCCACCAGGAATGGCCCAGCAGACATGGCCTTTTGAGCCAGGCAACACTCCTGTGGCTGTTTTCAACTCTCACAGGCCAAGTGTCTCTCCAACTTCATGAAGACAACAAAGAGAATTGGCCAAATGCACCTTCCCTGCAGTACAGCACAAGGCACGACTGAACATATGGCATGAGAGGAGCTACTAAAAGAGACATCATACTAGTTTAAGCCCACTCACCTCATTCTTTTTCATTTATATGTGTTCTTTCCCTTGTAATCTTTATGAATGTATTTTCATCTTTAGTTTTCACAGAATCATGGAATGGTTTGGGTTGGAAGGGACCTTGAACATCATCTAGATCCAACCCCCCTGCATGGGCAGGGACACCTCCCACTAGATCAGGTTGCTCAAAGGCCCATCCAACCTGGATCTTTTACCCAAGATTAGTCAGTCGACACACACAGAATTTTTAAGCCCTGGTCAACAGTTCGTACAAGTAATTTGCCTGCATAAAAATTTAATTTCTGATTTTTTTCCTGCTGAGAATTATGAACAATGGCATTTTTCAGAGATGGCTGATGCATCTTTGTACCAATACAGCATCTTCATTTTGCTATACCCTTTGTAATCATAAGCAGGTGAAGTCCCCAACTTCAAAACCACACAGACCAACATCCTCCTTAAGCCTGAAGAAAAAACTGCATATCAAATCAGCCTAGGAGCAGCCACAGTACATGAGTGGTTTAGATGTGAAGCTATTCAAGGACATAGAATTCTCTTTTAGGATACTGGGAGGAAACATAGCTCCGAGGTAAGACTGAGCTTTCTGTGTGCACAGCAACTCACTGAACTCCAGGCTCAGTCGGCCCAGGCTGGGGCAGTCATTTAACAGATGGTGGATAAACACTGAACTAGCACAGAAGAGGAAGGGAACATCACAAAACATCCTGGAGAATCACTGAAGGAGAGAGAATCTAAAATGGAAGCTATATTCGGCAGGTTCCTGGCTATTTGCATAACTTAGAAATAGCACAAAGTAAATATTTACAGACAGCAGTCCTGCATAGGTCAGAATTTTTATCTGGAATGTTTACAGTAGAGAGACAAGGTAACATGTTCAGTTAATAGCTTGTCTGAAACACCGACTCAGATTTGACTGAGGAACATAAATGACTTGAATAGTTCAAGACTGGCACCCAGGAAATGTTTGTTTGCATTATGAAACTGCTGTCTGGTTATTAGTCTGTTCTCAAGATTGTACTGTTGTAGTGCACCTGCATGAGGCATAGATCCCTTGCAGCTTAAACAGTTGTTAACATCTTAATTTTAAGTAGCTATGCACACAGGAACTCTGAATGGGTTTTTTGATCATACAAGAAAATCTTCATTAAAACCATTTTCTAGCCAAGCATAAAAGAAGAGGAATGAAACATTTCAGCAAGACCCTGGCTGAGTGCTTTGAAAAAGTAAGTCAAATGCCAAAATTAATAACATAATACAGAAAAAAAAAATAAATTTATCTAACACAGAAGACTTTTTCAGTTACTTTTATGCTCTTAAGGGTAGCTGAAACAGAGTCAGCTTCCCTTCCCCTTGAGCATCTCTCACTGATGCTGTAACTGAGAAATGAAATAGCTTAGAAGATGCAGTCAGAGAACCACAAGAACCATGGAAAAGGACTAGAGGGCAGAAATTGAAAGGCGGCTTTAAAGTCTGTCCCTACTTCTACCACAGTTTTTAAGAGAGTTTTCTAAATCCCTTTAAATCACAATGAAACACACATATGCGCAGAAAGAGCAAATAAATTGAGTTGTTGTAGGAGATAACATGTATTTAAAGTAAATAATCAGCAGCACAATGTAGAAAAGTGAATATAGTCCAACTTTGTGCATCTAATTTCAATCTGGAGAGTTACTTTTAATTGATTTGTACAGTGACTAAGAAGATAGAGAGCAGTAACACTTGTGGAAGCAAACACTTGTAATATCCTCTCCACATGTTAAAAAATGCACATTAGAAAGAAGATTCCAAAATGCTGCTCTTTCCTATGTTTCAGTGACATGTTTAGGTATTTCAGTGACCATTATCAAACAGTGTAGTTCAAATAGGCAAATTATGCTGCACATAGAGCACAACAGAACTTTTTTTCCTTAGCAGCCTATACTGTGATCACATAGAAAAGAGATGTCAAGAAAAAAATTAACCATGCTTTCGCAAAAAGGGTCACTGTAGTTGGCTTGTTTCCTCTGAACTTTTGAATCCTTGGGATAAGCACGAGCACGAAGGTCTTTCATCCCCCAACACAAGACACTAGAATCCAGCCAACTAGAAATCCACTTCAAATATTACATACTTCCTTTCTAAATGTCAAGGTTGTTTAGTTAATCAGGAATAACAACGTTCTGCAGAATAAAACTCCACTGCAAAATTGTAACAGATGCACATGGTCCTTATGTGCTGTGACTTAATACTGTGTGTCCACTTATTCAAGCACTTAAGCTGTGCCCCTGGACATCCTACTTACCACAATAATAATGTTTTTTTTATAATAACACTGCTTTTTCCCCTCAAATCATACTGCCTGGGATAGAAATCGCTACCTGAGCTCTAGCAGTTCGTAACTATAGCGCTCTACCAAAAAAACCCTGCATAATACCAGACTGCTGCCACAAAACCAAGTATTCAGAACTAGACATCCCTTTCTCCTTGTCATAAGTTGTCCTTTTTTATTATTATTCTTAGGTTACACCAATATTTACAGTCATGAAAAGGTGAAACACTTGTTAAGCCCATATCTGTGAAACAATAAGAAGCAGGGTTTGAACAACAGATTGTTCAGACTGACTCACTTGAACTTGTCTAACAGTACATATGTCCACCTAGAATCTTGTCTAACTGCAACCAACTTGACACCTACCAGGTTTTTTAAGTCCAGAAAAATCAGTAAGTACAAAGTTCTTTACCATCAAGTCAGAATAATTATAGAAAAAGCCACTTCCATTGTGCCCTCCAGCAGCCCAGAGATGACAGAAGCTGGGGATGTTTTCAGCTCTTATATGAATAATTCAGCGTCAGCATCACCAACAACTCCCCACCACTGACAACCCCAACGTGGGGCTGGGGCAGGCGGTCACTATGCACCTCCAGGACATCTTCAGGCACTAACACTCCTGGCCGAGCGTCCAAGTGGCTGATTGTGAAGAACTGGCCCTGTATTTGAAATTTATTGCGATTTTTTCTTTTTTTAACTTGCACTTCTGCTATCTACGAGACAGGGATGAACGCCCAAGCACACCGATGCTCTGGGATTTCTCCAAGAACTTCCTCTTAAGGGCCATCTCTCACGCCCACCCCCGGACCTTCCCGCACACCAACGGCGTAAATGGAGAAAAAAAAAAACCTGCGGGCACCGGGCACCCCCCGCCCCGGCCCACACCTGATCCGCCCACCGTCCGCGGCTCCCCCGAGGACACCCCCCCCCCAAAGCTCCAGCGCCCTCCCCCCGGGAACAAGAGCGGCTCTCACCCCGGTGAGGAGGGAGGAGGAAGGGATGGCCGGGGCCCCCGCCTCTTCCCCCTCCTCCTCCTCCTCCTCCTCACAGCGGAGGCTCTAGGCCCCCTGCCCCCCCGGGCCGCGTCGCCCCCCCCGAGCCGCCCCGCCGGACCCCTGCCCTTACCGACGGCGCGGCGCTGGGGCGGCCCGGCCGGCAGGTTCTGGCGGGGCTGGACGGTCGCGGCGTCTCACCTCAACCTCAGCGCCACCGACACCGCCATCTTGCCTCCCCTCCCCCGGCTCGGTGGGCTCCGCCCCCTCTCACCAGGTCCTGGCAGCTACCGAGCAAACAGCAGTGCGGCGGCTCGGTGGTTTCTACCGGTCGTAGGGGCTCGCCCCTTCCTCCCGCCATACCGGTGCGGGGCGCTGCCCGGCCAACGCCAGCCCGCGAGAAGTCGCGGGCGGGCCCGGCGGTGAGCGAGAGGGCTGCTATGCTCCTTCCAGGACCTGCCGCCCGGTGCGGCCGGGAAGGTTCCCTCCCCCTCCCCGCTGAGGGGGCTCGGAGGGGGGGCGGCCGCCATGAGGCGAGTGCGGATCGCGGGGGCGCTGAGGCGAGCGAGTCCTGTCAGCACCGGCAGCGGCTGCCGCTGGGCTCTGCTGAGTGTCCGGCCCAGCCCGGCGGCTCTCCCGGTGATGCTACTGACCGGAGGGGTGGAAGCGCGGGAAAGCCTCACCCCCTTGCTCTCCCTCACCGCATTACGGAACAATCGATATAAATGTATAATTATCGATAACGGGGAGCGGGGGGCACCCGGGGAGCCGGCGGGTCGTGGCTATCCCAATGGATGAAGCCGCGGGCGCCTCAGAGCGGGGAGCGGGAACCGTCCCGGGCCCGAGCAGTGCCCGGAGGGCGCCCGCCTTCCCCCCCGGGCCCTTCCCGCCTCCCGGGCTGTGGCAGCTCAGCCGGGCCCCGCCAGCCTCCCGCCTGCCACTAACATCCTGCCGCTGCCTCTAGCGACTGATGACATCTGAAAGATGTGAGAGACGTTTAACATCTCAAATGACTTTTCATCCAAGCCCGGGATAAGGAGTATGTAAATTGTTCCCTGCGTTTTCAATACGGTATTTCAAATCCGTATCGCGTTTTTACCTGTGAATACGTAATTCCACATGTGCTAAGATCACAAATTATTACCAGGTTTACTACGGGAAACGAGAGCGATACCGTTAGACAAGATTAAATTACCTCATAGTTAGTACAATTTCCATATCCCATATTTGTGGGATGTGTCCCCACACAATCGTTTATTCAGACTAATCAAGCAGGGGCTCACCCTGTGGCAAAGTTTTACTTATAAAATGTGTCTTGTACTAAGCACACAGTTGTTACAGGAGCCGAGATCCAGTGTTAAGTGCTGCGTTAAGGTGACAGAACCCATCTCTAGGCTGAAGTATTTGCAGTCTTTAATCCCAACACATGCCGATGACTACCTCTATTCGCTTGGAAATGAAAAGTGTCAAACTGAAAGTCTGTGAGGACAAGTCAGGCATACACTGTGAGGTGTTAGCTGTTCTTCAGATACTGAATTTGTCTGAAGTACTTTTTTTATTCCCTAAAACTACCCAGCTAACACACTCCGCCATTGCTGACACAACACACTCGTCTTCCATATTGCCCATTTTGTCTTGAAAAGCAAAGTTTCCATGGTCATTATGTATCTGGTTGCATTTTTCATGTTTTATTTTATTCCTTCCTGTCTTCTTTTGCTCTGCAACCTTTTCCTGTTGTTGACTTCACTCCTAAGACATACCCAGATGTTTTGTTCCCTTGCAGCCACACTTGGGATAGCCAGCCTATCTGCAGATAGCAGAACGTGTCTGAAGATAAGCTGCTCTCGCCCTGCTTTTGAGGTTTCCCTTGGCCCGCCTCTCTTCCACAGTAGCACAGCGCAGGGATAAAAGGTACCACACGCTGAAAAGCTCATTTTTTGTCGCTATTAATTATTTCTTAACGTATCAGCAGAGTCAGCTGGTGCGCTGCAGGCCCCGGGCTCTCCCCACCGACCCCCCCCCGGACCGGCCCCCGTTCAAACGGCCCCACTCTCCGGCTGGGACGCTGCCAAGCCTAAGGAGGTCAGAGCGGCTGTAGGCCTCCCCGTACGCCCCTCCTCTTGGGCAACCCTGGAGAAGTGCACTGGGGTACGTTTCCGCCACAGCGGCCGAACGGCTCCGCCCCGAGGCGGGGAAGTGAGAGGAGGGGTTGTGTGTGGGGACCCTCTCGTGTCCCGGAACCTTCCTGCCTCCTCTCCCGTTTCCCGCCGGAGCGGCGCGCGGCGCCCGTCGCATGGCAGCGGGGCCGTGGGGCTGGGGCCCGGCGGTGCTGCCGCTGTTGCTCGCGCTGCTGCTCGCGCTGGTGCTCGGTAGCGCGCGCCGCCTGCGGCGCCGTTACGCGGGCGCCGGGGCTCGCGCCTCCCTCCGGGGAAGGGCAGCGGCGGCGCGGGCCGATGGCGTCCGCGCGCTGCTGGTGACGGCGCACCCTGATGACGAAGCGATGTTCTTCGCCCCCACGGTGCTGGGCTTGGGCAGGGCCGGCGCCCGCCCCGCGGTGCTGTGCTGCTCCGCAGGTGAGGGGGGAAAGGGACGCGCCGGGAGCGACGGGACAGCCGCCCCCGAGGGGCCACCGTGCCGAGAGGCTGGGCTGCCCGTCCGTGACGTCACGGGAAGGCCGCCATGATAGCAGCGAGCGGTGGTTGTACTGCGAGGCGGCCTGACGCAGCCGTGACGCCGCGTGTGATGTCACCGTGATTACACAGATGACGTCACTGCTGTGCTGCACCTCAGGGCCCGCCAGGCCTGCGCGGCCGTGGCAGCGTGGCGCGGCGGTGAAGTACTGCCGCGGAGGAGGCGCGGTGCCATCCACCCCCCTGCGGCTCCATGGCGGGCACTGGGTCACGGCGCCCTGCCCAACACCCCGCGTGCCCCGGCGTGGGGCAGAGTGTCACTTTCTGCAGAGTCTCAGCCTCAAAAGCCACCTCTGCATCCGAACCTTTCACAATCCAACCTCCCGTCACGGCACTGAGGTACTTCCAAGCTGTGGGAAAGCGTCAGTAAGTTGTGCCTTTTGGCATCTCCGTGGAATTCTATCGTCTTGTAGAGGACTTGCTTGGATGATCCAGTTTTAGTGTCATAATCATACATTCACTGTCACACATCTAAAAATAACGGTTGTGTAGCAATCCAATCATGTAAAATTAGGCCTGAAGGGAACCTGAGGTCGTTTGTCCAAAAGTTGACTCAAAGACAGCATCAATGTATCTTCACCTGCTGCAGACAAATGTCAAGTTTGTTCTACAGAACCTTCAGGGAGGTTCCTCAGCTTGTGTGGTCTGTGTCTGTGCTGCATTAGCTTTTCTTCACATCCCTTTTTTCCTGAACCATTGGTGTAATTTAAGCTTGTTTGTTTATTTTTCCTGTGTGCCAAGAACATGGAAATCAGAGTGTCCTTTTGTAGCAGCCTCTTACATATTTTAAGGCCATTATCTGCCTCTTCTGTCTTATCTTCTCCAGACTAAACAACCCCATTTCTTGCAGTCTTTTCTCATATATCATGTTTTCTAAACCTCTGCACATCCTCATCGCTCTCCTTTGGACTCTTCCAGTGGGTTCACATCTTTTTGAAGTGCAGTGATCAAAACCTGGAAGCAGTGCTCCCACTGAGGCCTTTCTGGGGCTGAATAGAGTGGAAAGATTCTTGTTTGCCTGGACAAGAATTTTTCACAGCACGTGACATTTTTGTCTTGTGTTCTTCTTGTGATCTACTAAGAATAAAAAACCAAAAGAAACAACCTCATTTTAATTGAACTTTCAGACCATGCTGCTACACCAGAATTCATGAGCCTGTGGTGAAAACTAAATACATTTTTTAAATGTTTGTTGAGAGGAGTATCTCAGGCCTCAAACATTTGCTTCTCACCCTGACAGCTACTTAACACTTGGGAAAAGGGCCCTCTGTGTTTTTGAAAGCTCCAGCTAGTTCCCTGCCAACTTCTCTGTTCTTTGTTTTCAAAGCTTGCTGTCACAACAGAGCATCTAGGTGAGAAGAAGGGGATTAAGCCATTGTTGCAGTCCAGTGGTGTCATGGCTTTACTGACGGCTCTGGACCTCCCATGCAAGGTTTAGTGCAGAGCTTTCAGTTGTCTTTGCTGAGGGACAAAGGTCTGTGAATCCCATTTGGCTTTTTCACAGCTATGGAGAGATTACTGAAGTGCAACTCTGCCATTTCAGTTTGGGGGACAAATACACTCCTGCTATTACAGAACTTATCAAAGAAGTGTTGGGTTTCTGTTTGTTTAGTTTAATTTTCTTTTTTCCTGACTCCTGATTCAGTGACATGAAACATTAAGTGTGTTTGACACTGCCTTCTCTGTGCCCTCTTCACCACAGAACAGCAGCCCTGGTACATTGAGCTCATAGATTTTTCTGTGCCTGTCACTGTTCTTTGGGGCTGTTCAGGTGGTTCATCCTCTCATTGTTTGTATGACTGATGATGACAAGGGGGTTGATCAAAGACTCTGCAAATTGCATCACTGAGACAAAATCATTACTTGGAAACTGTCGTACTTGCAGTTTTCAGATGTCAATCAAAATGACTTAGAAATGAATTAGAATTACAACACGGTGGAAAAAATCAGTCTTTTACACACTGAATAATCTTTTGTTGAAATAATGACTCAGTTGAAATGTGCTTTGCTCCCTGCAGTCGCTGACTCTCTATTGTCAGTGCTCCATGGATGAGGTCCAGCAGCATCAGCTGTTCAGCTGCTTTTGCTCTCCATAGCTTCCCATTTTTTCTTGTTAGCATTTATATATTTCTGATGTCCTGACACATTTCTCAAGCTGTGGGACACGGATCTGTTCCTCTGAGTTCAGTAGGAGTTGGGT
The DNA here is from genome assembly GCA_020745705.1 of Hemiprocne comata. Lineage (NCBI taxonomy): Eukaryota > Metazoa > Chordata > Aves > Apodiformes > Apodidae > Hemiprocne > Hemiprocne comata. The sequence goes on from CM036605.1 coordinate 3,273,166, forward strand.
GTTTTGAGAACAGTGGTATCATTGGGATAAAACCACCTGCAGTCCCGTTACACTGCCTTGCAGCAGAAGAGAAGTTCTCTTAAAACACTGGTGGTGTTAATGGCCTTGCACAAAATCAGGCTAAAATAAGCCCCACTGCCCTCATGTCATCCATCTAGTACCCACTTTAATTTTTCTGGAGCTGGAACGTGCAATCTAAGCCACAGGCAACCAAGCTGATGTGTTCCCCAGCAAACCCACAGGTAATCATTGCCATAGTCTCCTACAACCACTCACTCACAGTCTGCAACCAGAGGCTTTTTTTTTTTTTTTTTTCTAGTTACTCTTTCCCTCTTTGATTTTACAAAGCTTGGTAGTGATGGCTCAGATTGCAACACTGCTTGAGAGAAATGCTAGATTTGGATGACTCTCACCCACAACAATCAAAAAGTTCTTAGGGTAACTCAAGACAGCTGACTACAGCCTTGAATCATACATTAATGCTCAGATGTATTTTTTTCATTTTATTGCTTCAGAGTTAAAATTGGGTTGCAAGTACTGCCCTGCACAGGGCAACATTCTGGAAAGGGCCATCACAGCTCTGGCATGGACTTTGTGTGGCTGATGCCAAGAAAAAATAAGGGAATGTCAGGGCAAGATAAGAAGAAAATAACTCAGTGAAGAAAGAGGCAGAGCTTTAAGATCATGACTCCCATTTCCCTCCTAGTTGTTGGTCTCAGTATTATAACTGTTCCCAAATGCCTTAGCTAAATCAGGTTTCTCTTGTGGTTCTGTAAGTTCTTTGCAATCTTGCCACATTAGGTTCTGCCTGAATTTCCTCTGTGGATGATGCAGACTTGTGAAAAATCTTTTTCTTAAACCAGAGATGGTTATGATGGAATTCCTCAGTTCTTCTATGATGGAATTCCTCAGTTCTTCTAATCCTTTTAGTTCCATACTGCAGTGCCCTAGTGTCAAATGTCAACTACTGCTCATGAGAAGTGCCCCACACTACACTGTAAACTTTAAGCACTTCAAGAATACACAGTGGGACAGGATTTCCATGTGTTACCTCAACAATCTTGTTCCAAATCCTTTGGACTTGCTGTTCAGCTCTGAGGGCCTGTGTTGTAAAGGGTATGGGAGGGACTTCACAGCAGGATGTCTCATAATGAAGGGGGAGTGACTCTTTGGCCCTTCCTAAGGAGATTAATTATTCCTGATTTGTTGTGAATACTTGGGTTTGTTTTTTTTTAAAAGTGGACTAAGATCCCACTAACCTCTTTTACAGAGACCACCTGGAAGTTTGCCAGGGGTAACAATCTTTAGTGACCTCACTGCAAAGGCAGTTTCTCCTGTGTTTATGAAATGGTCTTGCTCGATTGTTGTATGGCAGGTTGGTGACTTCCATTCAGATAATGTGTCAGTCCATGTGTGTACATGTTAGAAGACTCCTTTTTTTTCCCCACAAGGCATGGTCAGCCTAATGAATTCACCAAAAGAAATATTACAGCTTGCTAAAAATTTAACAATGTCTGGCAGTGAATTAGGCATATACCAAAATAAAACAAAAAGCCCAAACAAAAAAGCCAGAAGAGCTAGAAATGTTAATGTTTCGAGGAATGTGGCATCTGCTAATCAAACAGGTGGTTAGAAGCAGTTTCCCAAGCAAGTTATTCCAGAATTGTTTTTATGGAAGATCTCCAGTGTCTTTGGCAGAAGCATTTAACTTCGGCCAGTCTTAGAATGAGGGTACTGGGCTGTTGGGACCACTGATCTGACCAGATGTGGCAATTTCTGATGTTGTTGCCAAATAAGCTCATGAACAGCTGCAAGACACAGTGCAGAAATGTGAGGAATGCAGTCAAGGTGGGCAGACCTTGGCATCATTTCAGCCTGAGCTAAGCCAGGTGTTGCTCAGGTAGAAGCTGTGGGGTTTGTCCCCGGTGATCTACCCGTTCCTCAAGTGTTGCCCTTGGACTTCATGAGGATGCTCAGGCTTAATACTTTTGGAAAGAAAAGAGGAAGTTTTTCCAAGCTAACCTAAACTAAGTTAGACAATGTTGCTCTGTTTGCTCTTTTCAGGAAATTATTACAATCAAGGAGAGATCCGTAAGAAGGAGCTGGAGCAGAGCTGCTTCCTGCTGGGGATTCCTGCTTCTGATGTAACAGTCATTGATCACAGGTAACCACATTTCATTTACACCATAATTTCATTGTGGTTTCAAATAGGGGGTGAAGTTCACTCTAAAGTTCAGTGGAAGCTTACTGGATCATCCCAGAAAATCTCAAAAGAACCTCAAAAAAGACCATACTAGATATTTTTAACTTTTACCATAAATTTAATCAGTGCAGAAGACAATTTAAGTGGATAATGGGAATCATAATCCCTAGGTTAAGGTCTGTTGGTACAGCATTTAGAGTGATGAAAGGGTGTGTTTGGGCAGCATAGTCACATGTTCTTACACTTGTTGCAGTGTTACACAGACAGTTACAAATTCTCTGACTTGCCTGTGGCAGATTTGTCCCTAGGCTGGTCTTTACAGGGATAGTGTGGAATTATATTGTATTTATTATCTGGTTCAGTCCTGGCTAAATGAATTGCAGTATTAAAGACAGTCCATAAGAACATGGAAGTAAAATTCTTTCAAATTAAGCCATACAAGATTTCTGTTTTTCTGAGGTGTGATGTAGTTTTCTTTAGTTGTGTGTAGATGCAAAGGCAGGTGATGAAGCTGATACTTCTTTGTTTTGGGATGAATTCAGGAACTCTCTTCTGGGAAGATTCACTTTGAATCAGTGAAACTCAGAACTAACACTATGTAAAGGCCTCTTAAATTGCCCAATCACGGTCTCTCCAGGGTTGACAGGAGATAAACTAGATGCTGATTGCTAGGAAACATGGCACAAGTGGTTGTTTCAATTGTAGGCAACTATCACACAGTCCCTAAAAGAATATTTTCGTTTATGAAGAAGTAACTTTAATATCAACATGATGATTTAGAGCCACGCCAACTAGAAAAGTCAGAGTTGAAAAAATCTGGCTCCAGGCAGGTCCTTTTCCCATTAACATATTTTCCCTTGAGCTAAGGCAACAGAAACCACAGTCCAGAATATGAATCTTCTTGAGTTCTTTGCTTTTTTTAGCTTTAGGTTCCTCTCCAAGTTTTCAGCTCACTTAGGAAAACAGCATAGGAGTTGTTTTTCCTTTGGAATGAAAGAGATGTTTCTGTTCACTTCTCAGGAGCTGGTTTTGGAAAACTTCAAGTTTTATAGTACAATCATATGACAATGCCCAAAAGATTTTGGGGAGGGATAAGGAAATAAAGCTGCTAAGCTTTGCTAAAAGCATAAAGTCTCTCAATGAACCATCTTTTGAAATTAAGACAGAGCCCAGGAGCCTGCTGGCCTTCCTCCTCTAATGGAGTGGGAGCTTGGTTAGTGTGGGGTGCATGTTCCCCAATACTGCTCAGTCCTCCCCCTGTACACAGCCCAGAGAACTGCTTTTTGCAAGTCATACTGTGGGTTGCTCTGCAGGAAGAAAAGGGCCATTTCAGAGAAATAGCTTGGATCATGCCTCATGCCTCTTCATTACTGCATTACTAGTATTACACATATTTATGTAGGTAATGACTGATCTGTGATTTCCCCCAGTGCATGCAGTGCCTGAAAAGACAGATCCATCCCATTGCCCAGAGCTTCTGGGAATGGACTAGAATGTGGAACATCATTCTAATAAGCAGATTCAGATTTGATGCCTTTACCTCTGAGGTTAGATTTCTGTGAGATAACCATCAAATGGTTTAACTTTGTTGTGCATTCAGGGAGTGAACCAAAGTGAAATTCTTGCTGAATTTTGCTCAGAGCTTGTTTCCATGGTGAAGTTAAGTGTGTTTACAGTGCATTATTTACTCTGCAGTAACTATTGCTCTTTATGAAAAACATCTGTGGAGCAGGTGTTAGCAAAATGGTAGAGGATGAGGAGTAATTTCTAGATGACAGTGAATTTTTAGAGTAGCTGATTTTTAGAGTACTCTTTTCCAGTGGTATAGGCAAAGCAGTGGTACTCAGGGTTCTTGAAACTTACTCAAAGTTCCTGGATTCCTTAAGGTCAGTAGCTTTCCCATGCCTCTGTTATTCTGTATATTCTGTAATTTACAGGAATATATACAAAAATATTTGCCAGTATGGCATGATGTGAGGCTCACTAAATTGGTATATTCTCTACTGCCAAATTGCCATGTGAATTCATGTCTACAGCATACAGTTCAGGAGGCTGTTCCTCTTCAGCATTTTGTCTTCTGTGGGCACTGTTTAAGATCAGAGCCCTTCAGCATTTTTTGTTCCCTTCCTAACTCTTCAGAAGATAATTTTCCATCAGTGTAGAGGACTAGCACGTTGCTTAAGGACTGCAGCTGGCATGCTGCCCATCTAACATTTCTTATGCAAACATTGGCTACTTTACATTATCCAAGCTGCAGCCTTGTATTTTGGTAAGGAAAGCCCAAAGGATTGCTAGGTCTGGATCTGCTCCAGCCATTGTAGTGTGGAGCTGAGTCATGCTGCTTCCTCTTTGCATGAGCTACAAGTGAGTGAGTAGAATTTTCAAGATGTAAAAGGGGAAATGCATTTGAAAAGCAAGGTGATTGACTTGCTCTGTAATCTCACTTGGCCAGGCAGGTATAAAATCAACGTGACATTTTGAATTGCCTATGAACCTGTTAAGAGAAAGCTTCAATCAGTCAGGCTGTGATGAAATCTGTGTCAAAGACCAAGTCCTTACTAAGCTGTCCCTTGCCTTAAACAATTCCTCTCAAGTATAGCCAGGGTTCCTTGGGCAGGACTGGTCTCTGTCAGACAACAGCTTTGCACTGATTCTGCAGTGGTTGTTTTATGTTTTTGCTGTGTTTGTTACCTCAGTTAAAGACAACTCAAATCATCTCCACAAACGTGGTCCCAAACTGTACCCACATTTCAGAGGTCCACATGAATCTTCCACAGAAAATGTCTTTGCTGTAGAGGGCATGTCCAGGAGTGGAAAGGGGCATGCAGGTCCATGCAGCACCCAGTTACAGTAGGTGAGCAGATGGGTGTGCAGACAGCCTGTGCCAGACTACTTGAGATTAGAGCCCTGGACTCTTCCTCCTTGTGCATAGTACAGGTCAGGCTCCAGTTTTGCAGAGGTGTCCCCTGAGTTGGCTTGTAATTATCACAGCTCCAAAACCAGTTCTCAGGTCACAAGTCATTGCCATGGTTCTGGACTTGTAAGTGTACTTTGTCAGGAATTTACTTAGAGCTGAGAAAGTTATCCATAAGTAATTAGTCTGTGAGTACATGCTCCTGAGCTAGAGAGATCTCTCTAATGGTATATGGAAAACCAGGGGTTAGTATCTAAGTGATCTAATAGGAAGTTAGTTAAGGTTCCACTAACACTGGGCACATCTGCCAATGCTCTGGCTGTCTGCTACTCTGCAGCATTACATGTGAACAGGGGATGTTTTCTAAGCTGTTTTCATTTTCTGAAATGAACAAACAAAAAAAGAAGCCCAAATAATTCTTTTTTTCTAGTATAGGCTCTGAATTCACGAAAAGATAAATATCAGGCATTTTACTGCAGCTTTTGTGCACAGTTGTACTCTACAGAAAGCAAAACTGACTGACTGTTTTAAGCTTTCATATGACAGAAAATATTTGGCCTGAGTTTGCACTGCAAACAAAATAATAGCTGAGATTTGTGTAAACTTCTCTAGTTCCCATTCACAGTACTGAGGCTTACTGCAAATTATGTTGTATCTGCTTCCAAGTTTCCATGGAAATTGCACTGCATTAGCTTTTTTTATTATTATTTCACTTAAGTCCAAAAGGGCTGTGATGAGACAGTGCACAGGAGAGAGGGTATCTGCCCATGCAAAATAACACACTATCTGCAAGTTTTTTATGAGACTGTAGAGAGGCTCCTATTTTTTTATCTTTATTTTTTAAATATAGTAATTCTTTGCTGTTGTGCTTGTTTTTTTTCCCCTACAAGGTAAATAGGCTTTATTGACTTCCTCATGTTTCACTTCTACCAGACTTCCTTCCATGAGCTCCCCATGTCAGAGTCTGTAAAGTCATGGGAAGAACAAATCCTTAAATAAATTGTGTTTGTGTCTGACTGTGATGATCAGAAAGATATAAAGACACTCAGACTGTTCAGAGAATGAAATACATAACTGGAAATGTGAACCTTTTTAGTAGTATTTAGAAACATATATACAGACAGGTAAGAAGTATATCCCATTGATCCACACTGGTTTTACTGTACTTTGGTGGTTTGTTGATGGTTTTATTGATCTGAATGCGGGGTGCTAAGAGCAGGAAAGCTGGAGGTGTCAGCTGTCTAGTGAGAATAGGTACTGCAGCTAAGAAAGATTGCCTGAAAGCTGAGGGTACCAGCAGTGCAGAGAGAAAACCCTGGCCTCAGTAAAGTCTGGTGGCAAAGCTATCAGTGTTTTCATACCAGTTTCTGACTCCCTCATTTGCAGACCTGTGTCATCTTACTGACTGTTTTTTTTTCAAATATATTTACCTGAAGTGTTTCTGATCAGAAAGGTGATATACTTGTGATACACTCCCTGATGTTTCTCCTTTCCCTGTTCTTAAATCCTTATTTTGGGATGGGTATTTAATAGTTTTAATTCTGCTGAAATAATTGTGGTAATTACAATTTTTCTTCCTAAGTTCCTCGTGGTATTACAGTTTGACATTTTGTTTTGTTGCTCATTCTAAAGAGCTGATCCATGTGCAGATTAAAATTGCTGCCATGCTTTATTCCAGAGGAGCTGCATATCTGAGTAGTGAGTGATGTGATTCTCTTCATCTCACTTATCCCAGCAGCTCTGTAAAAATCTTCATTTTTTGCAGAATTTTCTTTAAATACGTAATGGCATCTGTGGGACCAGAAAATCTTGGGTGTAAATTGGTTGCACATTTAGTGTGTGTTACAGGGAACTCAATCTACATGTTTTGAATCAGTCAAACATACTCATAATCATCCTGAATACTGACACACTTTACCACGACAAGAAGGCATGAAGCCTTCATCAGTCAGGTGAGAATCTTTGTGTAATCACTGTAGTCAGCTTTCTCTCCTGTTTAGCATAATTCTTGAAATGTAAATAGTTTTCTTTCTGACAAGGCAATAAAATATTTGGCCGCCTATTTTTATTTAAATTTCTGAATAAACAGGTAGTTTTTCCAAAATGCTTACCACATGACAGCTCATGCTGGTATTTTAGGACATCAGAACACTTTATAAAAAGCTTATATCAAAGTCTGCCTTCCAGCTTCTGCTTTTATGTGTTGCACTATGCAATAATTTAAGAGGAAATTCTTCTGGGGGTTGAGATGTCTCTCTGCCCTCCAGGAAAGCTGCTTTCTGAAACAAAGGCTTGTATTGCAGTAAGTTAGGTTTAGCTATTTTGTCCTAAATTAGATGTTTTCCTCAATAAGGAAATCTGCCCTTCTGCTTCCCTGGGGCTTCTGTGAACCAGGTCCTTTCTCAGCTTTCCAGCATAATTAACTTCCTTGCTGTACAAAAAGGGGGAAGGGTCAGTGGTGAAAGGGAAAAGGATCCTTTCAGTGCTAAAGGGGCATGTCCCCCAGATTACCTTTGTAGAGCAAAGAGCAACGGTCCTTTTCAAAACATTCAGGGATTCTCCTTGAGATGTCAACAGAGACCTGTCAGACCCCATCAGTGGAGTCACAGCAGGGTTTGATTAAGAGCAGGAGTCTGGCCAGAGAGGCCAAGGGCTCTGAATAAATGCAGGGGGAAGTGGAGGAGCACTGCTACAGGACAGATTGTATGGAAATCAAATTAAAATACTAAGCATTGAGATTTATCATTTCAGTGCTCAAGATTATTTTAGCAGAATAAAAAGCTTGAAATACTGATCTCAAAACATGGAATATGGGAGTACGGATCCCAGCCATCCCCCAAAGTTGATGTAAGTTTGATTCAACTTAAAAAGCATCAGCATTGGTAAGCTGATAGAAAGAAAAGAAATAAGGCTGTGCATAGTAGCTGTGTTTCAGGAGCCTGGCAGCACTGGCTAGGGCTGAAGAGAGAGAAATGCACTTGAACAGGGACATCCACTAGAAGTAATTTGTTGTTGTTTTTTTTTCTCAGTTCATACCTTCAGAAGTGCCTTTTACTATTCTTTTATTAATGGGTTTTTAAAGTCCGCCACGTATGTGAAAGACAAGAATCTTTTTTGGAGCAAAGAAAGCTTCAGTGACCCATCCTGAATTTGTGGGTGGTTCATATCCCAGCTTTGCCATCTCCTGGTAACAGATATGCTGACTGGAGCAATTCCGTAACTAAATCACTTGTGTCCATGCAGAAGGAAGTGTCCTTGGGTTTGCTGGTTTCCACTATAATATTCATGGCTTCATATTAAAATATTTAGGATGGACTTTCTTCATGATGCTAGTAAGCTCCCAATATAGAAAGATGTCAGTAGATCAAAGCTATTTCAATAGTTATACCCAAGAGTCCCCTTTTAAACATGACAAACTGTAACAACCTATTGCTTTTGCCAGTTACACAGTGGAACAATAGAGTGTGTTGTGCCAACAGACACCCCGAGGAGCTAATGGAGAATGACAGGCGTTTCCCTCTGCCCCTGGAAGGTTCCCTGCTCTGATAGCCCTGCAAAGGCCTTGTTAATTATAGGCAGACTGGGGGCTTTTATCACAGAAAAGGGTCAACCCTTTTCCTTGAAGACTAACAGTTATACCACATAGTCACAGTAAATTAATCAAAGAGGAGGAATAAACAGGGAAAAAAAAATCTAACATGGATTCAGCTTAAGCTTTTGGATCTCTGCATTCCTCTCAGCTTACTCAGGGAAAATATATTCTGATTTCTACTGGGAACACTTAAAAACCTTCTCACAATAATGGATTGGGCGTTAACGCCTCGTTCACAAGAACTGTGTCGTTTCTTTGTGTGTTCTCATCATCTTATTTTAATTGTAGCTACAGTACAAAATGTTGGGTGCCTCAGTTAAAACAGAGCTGTGAGATCTGAGGCTGTGACATGGTTTGGAAACCTCATCCAGTTGCATCTGCAATGGACTTGCATTATCTTCGTGTCAGGTAATTACTGTGCTGGAAAACAGAGGAAGGGGATTTGCAGCCTCTCTTGGTCAGAGTCCCCTTTGGGATTCAGTCTAGAGAAGTGCAGTTACATCAATTCCTGGTTTTCCTAAAGGTCAGGATCCTGGGTGTACGAGGTAGCTCCTGCAGTTAGTGTGTACCTGTGCTCATACTTTAGTTGGAGATAATTGCAGTAACTTCCTCCAAGTTGCCTCAGTTTCTGGGAGACAAGAAGTTTCAGTGTGTCCAGGGGCCTCATGACCTTAAAACCAGTTGTTGGTTGAGTCCTGTTCTCTTCATCTAACTTTGCTAGTTCAGACAGCAACTAGAAAATTTATGGAATAATCAATATCTGAGCTTTGGGAGCAGGGCTTTTATTAGGCTCATTAAGGACAGACTGTTTTCAGTTACAAGGCATAATGTCAAAGGCTGTTGGACTGCAGACACTGTAAAGACTCTGGAATTTTTGTGAGGTTGTAGACTTACAAATTCTGTGTTTTTATCCAGTGTGTGTTTTGGGTCTACATCAACCCAATCAATCCACATAGATGGTAGAACAGGAGCTGCAGGATCTTCAACGTCTTTCTTTCTTCGGAGCCACCTTCTGGTGCCATCAGAATCAGTGGGGGTTGGCCATTAACTTCAGTAGGACCAGAAATTGTCATTGAAACAGTCAAGAAGAGAAGACAAAGTCTTGCTTTAAAAAATGTTGGTATGGGGAAAGTTGGAAAAGCAACTGTAAAATGGATATTGTGTAAAATGTGTTTTCTCTTCATGACCTTCCAGTTCAGATTGGCTCTGTTTACATACAAATCAAAAGCTGGTTTGTCCCACTGCCAGCACAGCAAAACTCAGTCTGGGACATGAATATCCAGCTGTGTCTTTTGCCTCTGACATCCTCCCAATAATAAAAGTTGTGTGGCTGGGATTTGGCTAGAATTGCAGATGATGTGTGAGCCAGAATTGAATTCAGCCTGCTCTTCCTCTGCAAGACAATAGAAATTAAAACTTGTTTGTGTCAATAAAATACGCATATACAACTCATAACGCCTCAGGGATCAGATATGATGAATAAGATGCTTTTTTTCCATCATCACATTTCTAACCCTGACCAACGCTAGTAGTAAGTCTGTGACAGCTCAGACTTGTGTCTGCCTCCTTTCAGAGTTGGAGCAGAAGCTTTTATGGAGTTTACCTGGGAAGATGCAATAGCTGGAGAACAGACACAGTTATGACAACCTTTGCAGTGCTGTCTATGACCAAACAGACCACTGGTGGAGCGTGTGGTGATGGAGAGGTTTCAGGTCCTGGGGTGCTGTCTCAGTCCATAGGGAGCAATGCCTGATGTAACTAATTACTGCAGAATCTTCTTCCTTAGAGCCATGGTGGAAGCTCTGGCTGCAGCACTGAGCTCCGTTAGCAGTTCCACTTGCAGGTTCCACTTTGACCACCTCATTGTCAAAGGCTGCTGGTAAAGCTGTGTAGCAGTTAGGCACAGTGTTTGTTATCTCCACTCTTTCCATTAATAAACTCCTGTTTGACAGATGATTGAAAGCTCCTCCAGTTGACAGCATCATTCTGAACCAGCCTTCTCAGTCCTCCAGAATCTGAGGCTCCCCAGATGCTTCTAGCTGGGTGCAGGGGGTTGCTGCTCCGCAGCAGCATGATCCAGACCTGCTTTTTGAAGCATCCTACAGCAAGACAATTCCCACTTGTATTTGTTTGGCTGAGTTTGTTGTGACATGCCCTGTTATTTTTGCATTCTGTGTCCATTCCGAAGTTCCCCCAGGCATCCCTTCAAATGAAATGTTGCATCACTGAGGAAGAGAAGCCATTAAAAGTGAATGCTTTTGCCAAACACTTGGAGCAGATACAGTCAGCTCTCATCTACCAGAAGTGGACTTCCAAGTTGACATTGCAAAATTTGGGAAGAACAATAGTCCTTTCTTGAGTGGTTTGATGCAGTTTTTCAAAAAGCTGAGCTGTGCTGTGATTTTTTTTTTTGCCACATCATGAATGAAGGTTTTATACCAAGCAAAGTGGTTAGAGCACAGATCTTCACACTTCAAAATCCTTTTGAAGGAAGAGAAATTTTAAGCTCTTTGCTGAACTCTGCTAAGGTCTCTGATCTGCTCTGTGTGTTACTTTCATCCTCTAATAATGCTGCCTTTTGCAGGGCTGTGGGGATGGCCCAATGACTGTTTACATTCTATTCTCATGGTGTGAGATGTGCTATAAGTGTTAAGGATCATTAAGAGTTTTCCTTGCTAGCCAAAGGGTTAATTTCTTTCTCCAAAGAAGGAGCTCTGATTTCGGTTTGGCATGAGAGGAGGGAAGGCAGAGGATTTTGTTCTGCAGGAAACTAGGTCAGCAGGTTTTTATTATTGTGCTCGACAGCCCAATGTGGTTTGCATTTAGGAATGAACTCGGCTGACACTGTGGATGGTCGATTTCCTCTTCCCAGAAAGAAGGCCTCAGACGTGGCTCCATACATTATGGCTCTCCCAAATTGAATGCAAGAGAATCTTTAGCCAAAGAAGCTCAGGCAGTTGTGAGTTTGTTAGATGTGTTTTTAAAGCTGTGTGTCAGGAGTGCCTCAGGAGCACAGAATGACATCCAGTATATTTTGGAGAGGAGGAACAATAGGGCCGGAATCTTTTCAGTCACTGAAGTGCATCAGAATCACAGAGATCTTCATTGTTTTTACACCCCATTCTACTGGTGATTGTTTCTTACAGCCTGTAGCATTGTTTGGTTTTTGTTTGGATGTGGTCAGGTTCTGATCTTGATCTGCCAAAGTAAATTTGGAGTCATTCCCTTGCTTTCTCTGAAGCTACAGCCGTGTGTGGCTGAGATTGCAGTGTGGTCCTGCAGATGGGGAGTTTTCCATTATAACTTTTGGACCATCATGGCTGATGAAAGATTTAAATAATCCAGAATCTTTTTCACATCTTCCAACTCTCTTGACCACATACCCTGCAGTGTATTCTTTTCCTGGGCAACTGAGAATAGATGTTTGTGTTCTTTACCTCTGCTATTGAATACCAAATTGTGGCAGACATCACACATGTTGGGGAATTCAGTCTGCCTTTCTTTACTGATTATTTTGACTTTTCTGAATAATAAAAATCCAATTACTTACAGCTTTTTAAAAAAATCTGCTTTGTTTTGATCCCAGGGAGCAGGTAAGGGTGAAAGGCTATTGGTAAGGTCTAACAAAATTTCTGAATAATGGGATTTAAGGCTGAGCATCTATTTCCTGTTTTACACTCCTGTTGTTTTACATACTTTAATGTGAATTAATGGATTTCCAGCATAATAAAGCCATCTTATTCTGTCCTGTTGTAGTCTTTATTCAGTTCTGGCATTGAGAAACCCAGACATTTTTGCAAACCAAGTTTGGCTTTTGAAGCTGAACAAGGAGAATACAGGCAATAGTGAGAAGAACAGACAGCAGTAGATTGCCAGCAATTCCTGGAAATAATGGAGTTTCACAACCATTCCCTGCAGATTGGACATTTAGGGAGGAAAAATATCCTTGTGGCTTACATGGATAGAATAATGCAAATGCCTGTTGAGAAGCTTTATTGTGGTCAAAATTCACATGTCATTCTTGGGTTTAAACTGCAGAGCAGCATATCAAATGCCTCAAAATGATGACAGCATAGAAATAATACAGGTCAGAAAATTGCATATGGTCTCTCCTGAGCTTGCTTTTAATGTGATGTTAGGCTGTACATTTTAGTTGTCCAGTGCCTTTGAATCTTTAAACAGTTTCAGCTGCAATAAATGTGCTCATATAATAATCTTTTGAAATATGAGATGAAGAAAGCTGGTATCTCTGTAATGCCCTTGTGCTCTTACACTGTTGGCATCTGTGACTGAGAGCCAGGAAAATGACAGTGCATGTCAGAACCAGAGGGGTAGGGGGGGTTGTAGCAGACAGACACATCCACACAGTGAACACCCGAGCTGAGGCAGCATTTTGAAAATTGCCTTCTACATAATGAAACAAAAGGAAGGGGCTGTAGGAGGATCTCCATGGCTTCCCTCAGCAATGAAGTGTTTCATTCAAATTCCTAGCGACTCAGAAAATGCCACCGTGTTGCTGGAAGCCTTGAGTTGTATTCCTTACTCCCTAAATTGAACCAAGTTGAATTAAACTCTTCTCTCCAGAAATGAGAAATGGAAAAGACTCCCTCTTTCTCCTCTAGTGGCTCTTCAGAATATATACTATATCTCTTGAGGCTCTCAGCCATGTGAAGCTTTTGGGATGTGTCTCATAGGATAAATACATTCAGTCATCCTACGTATTTTTAAAGGCTTTCTCTTCCCCAGAAGAGGCCAGAAAACATCACAAATCATTAGCATATCAGAACTGTCACTGAAAATACAGTAGTTTCTGGGTTGAAACGGCAAGGGTTAGCACTCAGTAGTGCCATGTGTATGAAAAATCTCTGCTGCTGTGTATTTGTGCTCTTTCAAATGAATAAACTTGAGAGTTTCTAGGCTGAGAAGGAGGTAGGTAACACAACAGAGCAGTGTCTGTGTGTCAGCAAATGGGCAGATGCTGTGGGATAAACAGATGCCCAGGAATGCTGGTGTAGGACATGAGCCACTCGTGCCCATTTGGGAGCTCTGCTGCAGAGAGGGTGCAGCCCACAAATGTAAGCAGGTTATGATGTTAGGCTGGGGCTAGAGGCCAGTCCAGTTAACTGCAGAGTAGTCACTTTGTGGAACAAACATCAAGGCTCCAAACTAAAATCATCTTTCAGAGAGCAATGGCTTCATATGGGTGCATTCCTTTTGTGTTTTTAAATGTAACCCTATCTTTACCAGTTAAAGTAGCTATTTAATGGTTAGAATATGACCTCTGAGCTATAAGCACAAACCCTGTTTATCCCTTTTGTGGGATAAAATATATTTAGTCTTACTTTATTTGAAGTTATTATTCCTTTTTAGTGTTTTAACCAGTAATTAACCCTGTGCTTTGGTAAGTTGTTTACAGCTGGGCACAGGCTGAGAAGAATAGTGCTCTTTGTTCTGCCCTGAGGAGGGAACCATTCCAGGTAGCTGTCCTGTATCTGTTCCCCCAACTCAGGTAGCCAGCTCCTGGGACAGCCCCTGTACCTGGAGAGAGGGAACAGCAACCTTCTCAAACACAGCTGCTCACTGCCTCCCTTATCTGAGAATGGGAATCAGTTGGTTGATTAATTTTATTGACAATTTATTGCAGGCAAAACATGCCAGACTGGAAAGCACTGGAGAATGGTAGACATGGGTCCCAGGCAGCATTACTGGCAACAGAGCAACTCCCTACACCAGTATGTGGTGGAATGCTTTGTTGTTGCTTCAAATTGATTGCTTGTATCTGCAAGAAGATTAGTGTCCAATGTGATACAACTTTTGGCCTCCTTTCTTGGTTGCCAATAAGAAGATCAATTAGATCAGGGCTAAAAATGTATTTGTATTTAAGGGAGGTATGTTTTTTCCCGTGCTGGCTTGTCTCTTATTCCATCCCAATCCTTTGCACGTTATGCTCAAAAAGATACTGCAGAGCAGAGTTGAAGACCTCCTGTACAGACTCCTCAGACAGCTCTGCTATGATTAGTACCCTCTGTATTTACAAGGAGGTAAGGAAGGACTTTTTGTGTCCATCCTCCTATATCCTCATTCCCAGAGAACTGATGTGCTCTGGCAGGAGCAATCTGGAGCAGTGCTCTGCCAGCACAGGAGGTTTGACACACAACGTGTTGAATACCTGCTCCTACAGTGGCTCATCCTGCTGACACTCACATTGCCCTTCCCTTGCTGGGCCCTCCACACAGCTCACCAGGGGTCTCTGGCAGCTTTAATACTCGAGTAATCTCCAGCTAGGCTTGGTGTTGGACTTTCCCAGTGACCTGTGTTAACCAGAAGTGTCTTGGGAGGTTTCCCAGTTCTGCCATTCTGCTTTTGGTGTTTACAGCTACAGTAACTCCTGACATTTTATACCCAGCTTGTGCTCTGATTGCAGCAGCTTGATGCCTGTTTGCACATGGGGCCTTCGGATAAGGCAGGCATTTAACCTTTCTATTCTTAACCCATTAACATTTAGAAGAGCTGCTCTCCTCACCTCTGGAGGCTGTGTTCCTCCCCCTCCCCCCAATATCCCTGTTCCTGCCAGATAAGATTACGCCTGGGTTATATATTGATCTAAAAGCAGAGTGCCAAATGCAGCCCACACCAGTTCAAGGGCAAACACTGAATCCATATGAGTGAGTTCACATGTGTCAGTTCAGTGGTGGAAAGGTAATGAATGCCCAGTGGCTCTTTCTGCCCTCTCAGCAGAACCTGAGGGCAAACCCAAGGGTATCGGTCCTTTATTGTACCAGTAAAAGGAACATCATGGCTCCAGTAGGTACCAGTCCAATTTGCTGATGCTGCATCTTCGTGCTGTTTCCTCTTCTTCATCTGCACTTCTGCAGATGAAGGGGTTGAAGTGATTATTACACACTCATTTGCTTGCAGAGGTGTGTTCAGGAACCTGAATGTGGAAAGGAGAGCCAAGGTTCCTTTGTGTTAAGCCAAGCCTAGCCCAATGAGTACTGCACTGTCACCTGAACAAGTCTCTTCACCTGTGCATATGTACTTCCCAGTGTTTGAAAGTGGGAACCTATCACGAATACAGTGAATTATCAATAGCAAAATCTATTCTGGGAAAGTGGCTATATTGACAAATGTATATAGCAATTTATAGTCAAATACAAAATCATTCATTCTTTGCTAAAAATCAGTCATTGAAGTTTTTCCAGCTGTATGAAGTGACACTAAGAAGCTGTGCGGGGGTGACTGCAAATAGCCAGGTTGACATCAGCTCCCAGTGCCAGAGCTGCTACCACCAGAAAGTGCAAGGGAATAACAGATAGGAATAAAGAAATGTTATTGCCTCTTCATTTTTTGTTTGAGAGTCTCTTGTTCTAGTTCAGCGTCTTGGTATAAAATCTACATTTCCAAAAGAATGTTGACACTTGGACAATACTTGGGAAACAGTCATCTGAATGATGAAAGATGTGGAAAACAGGCCTAAGAATGGTTGTCTAAGATGCTTGAGCTGTTTGCTTTATCCATGAGATGACTTGATAGTGATAGAGGAGGATCAACACAGGGAAGAGGTTTGTTGGATGAGGGCTGTTGAGCTGGTACATAGCATGTTGTGTGAGAATAATGACCACAGTGGTCCCTGCTAGCTTAAAAATCTATGACAATGACAGTAACTACAATCAATCATAAGAATTAATTAGCTGGCAAGCCTGATTTTCCACTGCAAAACCCAAAACCACTGGAGCAGGATGGATAAAAATGTATTGCAGTTCTTAATATTTTATTATGTTAAATTAAATGGTTTAAAATAAAACACTGTGATTTAATGTGAGTTTATGACCATCTGTACTAAGAACTAAGCTTCAAGTAGCCTAATAAGATAACTTACATGAAATTAAAGAGGCAGGCAGTATGCTTTTCTGGACAATGTTAAAGAGAAAGTAAAGCCACTGAACTGATGGAGATCTCTGATAAAGCACTAGACTCTTTTAGATTGAACAACTCCATTTTAGTTGTCTTATCTTACCTAATTCAGAAACCATGTAACTGAGAGTTGAGAGGCTGATTCAAAGCTGAAGGTGGAAAGCTTTTTTTTTTTTCTTGTGGTCTGTGAATAAAAATAGATGTGAAGGTCTGTTATACTAATTTTTTAGACGCCTGAAGAGCATGTGTGACCCAAACCCAACTGCTTTATCTCGTTATCTACAGTTAATACTGTCTTTGTTTACTGAATCTGTTCATTTTTAGTACTGTAATTTGGTAAGCTTTTCCTTACATTTCAAGAAATTCTAATATCATTTACCCAGATTTTAGAAAACTATTATAAAATAGTGTTGTAATGGCTTTGAGCTCCAGCTTCCATCTACACTCAAAATTGCACAAACCATGAATAAAAATTCATTTTTGGGGGGGAAAAATACATCACTCCATGCTTGTTAATGCTATCAGCTGTAAAAGTGAAATTCTGTGCCTAGCTATCGAGTTGCTCCCGAATCACTTCTTTAAAATGGATGAGGTGAAATCAACCTGTCCTGCACTGCAGGAATTTTGCTGTTGGTGTGCTGCTGGATTGATCCCAGCATTTGGGAATTTCCTTGTCAGTGAAAAGCAGCACATCATCCCCAGGGTCGTTGGCTGTGTTTGCCTGTGAGGCAGTCCCTGTTGTAATGTCAGAAACTCTCTCTGGCCATTGGAGTAGCCTAATTGAGACAGACAAGGCATAGGAACAGAAATGCTCCCTTCCAGTGCTTTTAGAGATCCTGATTTATGGGGCTGTTTTTTCTTTTTTCTTTTTTTTTTTTTCCCCTTCTTCATTTTTTTTTTTCTCCCTCTTCAAATGTTCCATGAGGTAAATTTTTTATCAGTGACTCAGAGCAAAATAAAATATCAGATTTTTGTGATAAGAAATTCGATGTCTGGGCTACCCTTCAACTTCAGATGTTTTTTGGCTTAACCAATGAACTGTATCCTGAGATGTGTGTGAGCCTCTAGATATGATTAAAACACCAAAAGCATGGACATAGGAAGCCATAAAGTATTATGTAGGAGAAGATTAATAATTTTTGTGACTTTGTTTAAAGAAAGCCCAGATGTGGGAGTAGATACCTACTGAATCAATCATTTTCTAAGCCACAGGTGATCAGAAAATTAATTAAAAAGAAAAAAAAAGATACAGAAGTAAACCTGCAGAGTTAATGTTTAAATAATGTAGCCCAGACTACTTTGGCCTTAAAGTGATCTGCATTAACAGTGATTTATTTGGGAATGTTTAACCCTCGGGGTTTAATTTCAGGAGATGGTCTTGTTCAGTGGTTACAAAGACTGGGAGATGGGATTGCTCCTGGGTGCTGCTGCTGCAGAGGGTGGCAGGAGAGACCAGTCCCTAAGCAGAGCTCCAGCAAGGAGCAGAAGGTTTGCTGCTGGTGCCAGGATTTTCTGTCCTCTCCTTGCCACTTTGTCCCCATACAACTACGTACATAATGTCTGTTACACCTCAAATAAGAACTCAAAGATGGCTGCTGGGTCACGTGTTTGGAGATCTTTCAGTGAAAGGTTGGAGAGAGTGGCACGTTTTTACTATCACATTTCCTATTCATCTCTTATTGGGCAGAGACAGCAAGAAATTCTGAAATTATTGTCCTCCCTGAGAGAAGGATGGGTACGTGCATTGCTGGGCAGGGATATGGCCAGGCAGGGATGTGGCCAGGCAGGGATATGGCCAGGCAGGGATATTGCTGGGCAGGGATATGGCCAGGCAGGGATATGGCCAGGCAGGGATGTGGCCAGGCAGGGATATGGCCAGGCAGGGATGTGGCCAGGCAGGGATATGGCCAGGCAGGGATGTGGCCAGGCAGGGATGTGGCCAGGCAGGGATATGGCCAGGCAGGGATATGGCCAGGCAGGGATGTGGCCAGGCAGGGATGTGGCCAGGCAGGGATGTGGCCAGGCAGGGATATGGCCAGGCAGGGATGTGGCCAGGCAGGGATATGGCCAGGCAGGGATGTGGCCAGGCAGGGATGTGGCCAGGCAGGGATATGGCCAGGCAGGGATATGGCCGGCAGGGATATGGCCAGGCAGGGACATTAACTCCTGCAGGTCCCCAGAGCAGAACTGCTTGGTTAGCACAGCACTGTGCCCAGATCCATTATCCCAGCCTCTCAGCTGGTTGGATGAGGGCCAGAGCTGCTTGGTGCTGAGGCAGCAAGACTGCTTTTCTTGCAAAAGCTAATGATGCCATGAGTGTGCAGGCCTCTGCACCTCCCTTCTTTGTGAGCTTTTTACATGTTCTGTGTGGTCTTGTGTGTCTAAAGCAAGATAGGCTGAGAAGAAGTTAATTTAGATATACTTCTGCTGCCAACAGGTTACAAGAGAAATAAAATGCTTCAGAATACTTAGACTAGCAGAACAGCACTGGGGTCAAAGTACTTTCTAACAGCTCAATAGAAACTCCTTTAATAATACCTTATAAACTTCCCTGGCTGCCTGGCCTATTTACATCCTTGTCCTTACCCCTAATCCATTTCAGAAGATGTGTTTCCATTTTGATTCAGTGATTGCCCAGCAAGACATTTGTCTCAGCACACAGGGACAGCTGTGTTGACAGTCTCTACTGCCTCAGGGTGTTACAGGCCCTGTAATCAGATGAGACCTGTACATGCTTCAGTGCCTGAGCAGTGAACTGAAACAACCTTGGTCTGTTTGGGATGGTAAAGGAAGTGACCATATTTAGAAGTTTGGCAATGATTTTGTGAGATCCTCTAAAGGATGTATACACTGCAAAACCAAATGGGGGTTCAGGAGTCTCTTTTGCTGTAGCAGTGAAAAAAGATGCTCTGGTGTTGGAGAAACACATACAAGAAATGCAGATGATTTGAAGTTAACTTGTTAAAATATGTTGAGTGATTTTTATACAATGTCTATTCCCTAGATCCCTGTCCTGTGTTATGGCTTTACAGCTGTTCATATCTATTTTTTGAAATGTTTCTTTTTCTTCCTTTGTGCTGTGTGAAAGAGGTAAATATGCAACTCTTTCTCTTTGAGGAATCCTAGGAGTTACTGGTAACAATAGCAGATAAAAGACAGAAATGGAATTTTTAAACTGCTAGCACACCATTTAAAATGCAGTTTGCATAGCAATAGGAATGGACAAATCCCTGTTGAATACTAGCCAAGAGTGTCCATTGGTGTGTTTCACCCATGCAGTGTGACAGTGCAGTTAACTCAAGTCTGTATTGATTATGTTTATTTAAATTTAGAAAACATCCCCACCGAGCATTCAGTGGAATTATTATAAGGACAAGGAACAACATTTAGGACTGACAGCCACACGTGGAAATCCAAGTATTTTGCAAAACATTCTATCATACTGCTTCTCTTAGGGACAATAAGTCAGGGTTAAACAGAAGCAGATTCTGCTGTCAAGGTTGTTGCTGAAAATGCCCTTCCTCCAGCTCCCCAGGATTACATCAGAGAACCATTTGTTGTAGTGTCTCAGATGATCTCCACAGCTGCATTATTGTACAGAGAGAGAGGCGTTCAGGTAAACAGGTTTAAACACACTAAATAGGTAAAACCTCCACTTTACATTGTACCTTGTAACTAACAGACCATCAGCAGAGATCCTAGAGGACTGACACAGTGTAGATTGGGGTTTACAACCTGACTGCTGCTTGTGAACCACGGGGAGTGCACAGGTAATAAATATGTACAGATCCCTGTTACATAGTAAATGGTTGTAAGGTACTTGATTGTCTCATGTCTCTACTCAGAACTGGTTGAATGCTTTGGCAGGCCAAAGGTTGTGAACCTGAGACACACAAGCTTGAGAAAGTCCATTTAGTGAAGGAACTTACATTAATGGCCTCTGCCACTTGTTGCAATTATTTCCTTCTGTTTGTGATGATTAAGTCACACTGATGTGGTCAGCCTGGGTCAACCACAATGTTACCAAGGCAACTAAGTAAACTGCCCTTGGGTATTGCCTGCCACAAGCCAGGGTGTCACCAGCATTTGAATATGGCAGCATGAAATGGCTCACAGTTCCCTACTCCAGCTTTGTCTAGATGTTGGAAAGATGATGTGATGGAACAGAACCTCCATTCTGCTACCGACAGGCTCTTGATATAGCTGAAGGGTTGTTCAGGTCTCCTCAGCAGCAACAACCAAGATGGATCAGATACTTAAAACTGGACTGGATGGGACCACACCAAGCAGTATGTGCTTGGCCATAATCCCTCTAACATGCCAGAAAAAGAAATCACTACTAAGGGGCCACAGGCACTACTTACTACTTTTAATCAGTTTCAGGAATGTGTTAGGGCTGCAGGTGGGTAAGAGAAGGATGATGGGCCTGTTGGGGAAAAAATTGACACATTTCACCCCATAACAGTATCCCATTGAAACATCTCTCTGTAACAGTCCCAGTTCCTGCCTGTTAAGAATTTTGTTGTTATGTGCTGTTAGACTGGAAGGTGTGAGTGAAGGAGAGCACCTAGCTATCATTAAAAAAGAAAGGGGAAAAAAGTCTAATTGTATAAATCCCTGTAGTTCATTTCCTCTTAGAAGATTTGTGCTCTGTAATTATATTGCCAAAGAAACCTTTCTTCTTTTGGGCTCATGTGAAAGCTAAATGGTTTTATTCCCTTTGGCCTTAGTTCAATCAGTATAGATGAAATTACAAAGTTTTTCAGTTCCAGTGTACACTTGAATTAGAATTTGGTGGGTGCAGCACTTAAGATCAGGGCAAACTATTAAAAAGAATAAATTCTTTAAAGGGATGGTTGTTTGGTTGGGAGTACATCTAACCCCACCACCAAATAAGAATTTTGTTTAAGAGAACCCAACCCACCAACAAAGGTGCCAGCAATCCAGAATTCCCAACATACAGCAACTAGGACAGAACAAGATGATCTGTTTGGAGGTAAGTAATGCTGACAAGCTGTTAAAAAATAAATAGGCATTTTCATTATAATGAGTAAAACAGTGTAAAAGATACCCGAAATAATATGTCCAAGTAGTGGGATGGGATTTACCAGTTTGCTCCTGGAGTTTCACTGTTGCTCTTGGTGAAGATGCTGAAGCCAATTTTGAGCACTTTAGTTCATGTGTTCTGAAGCTGCTTTGATGATGCAACACCAGCTTTTTAAAAAAGGAGAAAGCAGAACCTGGTGAAGCAAATAGGAAGTGTCACACATTTCATTTGTGACATATTCAGCTCTCCTAATGCACACTACATTTGGCAAATGTGATGGGGTTTATGACCTATAATCTCAGCTTTATTGCATGGTGGGTCAGGAACAAGGGAAATGAATGCTTTGCTGGACATTGTTGAGCATCTTTTGTCCCCTGTAGCTTCTTCAATCAGTTTTGGTTAAAAGGAAAAAAATATTTTTCTTGCAGTGTAGGAAACAGAAATACTTGTTTAGAAACTGAAATGGGATTTGGGATTAATATTTTGTTATCTGATCCTTCTGTAGCAACTGAAGCATTAAATGAAAACAGTTTGATTACAGTTCCATGCCAAGTCATGCCCCCTCTGTAACAAGTCATGTATTAACTATCTCATTGACCTGCATACTCCTTGTGCAGGAATTTCAATGCCCTCTCATTTCAGTGTTGCACTCTATTTCTCTGCAATTAGTATTTGCATTGAAATAATTCAGTTCATTAGCCTTCCCTCCATGCACGTGTGTTCTACATTCTTTATAGTTGTTGTGACTGTAAGTTTAACAGATTTTGTCTGAGTTATGAGCCATTTTCTCTTCTTTAATAGTTAATATTTAACTGGATTTTGTTAAGGGTATAAGTGTTCAGTCTGCTTTTAGATGAAGGGTGAATGCTTTCCTGTAAATCAGTTTTTAATTCTGAGCACTGAAAAAGTCAGGCAAATGGTGCTTGAAAGAAGCCAAATTTGTGCTTATTTTGAGGTACAAAATGGCAGGGGATAAAAGGGGACAATTTACAATTTCAGTTGGATATACTCTTCATCAGGTCCATTCTACTCCATGTCATTACTCAACATTAGCAAGATTTAAACCCTTCGTCTTGGAAGGGTCACATCTGTAATAAATTATGGCCTCTCTTATTTAAACAGTAGCATTGTTATAAATATTTTCTTCCTGTATTTCTGTTTTATAAGCCAAATACTCAGCATTTCTCTTATTCTTGTAAGTAGCCACATGATGGGCTGCCAAGGCTGGTTTATCATTTGCCTTGGAAAAGGCACTGGAGGCAGAGGTTTGATCTGTGGGGAAGAGGTTTGCAGTATTTGTGCTGCTAGATTGGGGCTTGAATGGCAGTACTACATGGAGAGCTCACACAAATACCAGAGAATTCAGCCCATCTTACCAGTAAGGGGCAGAGAACACTTTATTGCAATCATCCTGTTTCTGCAAAAATGAGACTTGAGTCACTGATTTCATTCAAACTTTTCCAGTGCTTAGATTTTTAGCCAGACCTAACAAACATCCTTTCAATGTCTTTTATGAAACACTCATATCTGGATGTAGGTGTAACTGTGGCTGAAGCTGTGAAAGGGGGTTCTGATACCAAGGCATACCTGCTTTTCAGGGCTGTATCTGCAGGATCCATCCATGTTATAATTTGTCATCATAGCAAAGAAAAGAAATCCACACAATCTGTTCCTAGGAATCACAAGGTTTTACTGGAGAATGAGTTTCTGTAGACTACTCTTAAGTAACAAGTACCAAAGGATAAGCAGCCAAGAGTATTGCTAGAAACAGTCATCCAGGGCTGTGTCATACCAGTGCAGTAAAGAGCAATGAGGTGATGCAGAGGTCAACGCTTTGGCCATCGACAGTTTTAGGGGAGGGTACTTTTAAGCTGCTCCTATAATGTTGGTGTAATGATGTATAATTTGCAGCTGTTAATGTGTTTTCTACTCAGTCCAAGCACCCAGGAATAGCTGACGCTCTACAGAGCACCTTTAAGAGGCCTGTTCAAAAAAACGATTGTTATTTGCCCCAGGCAACAAAATGTATTCCTGGAGTGAGTGTGAGATGCAGCGCTGGGCTGTGGCCGTGCTGGGAGCCCGGAGCTCACATGCTCCATTCCAGGCTCTGCCCCTGACTCAGCTCCGTTGCCTCAGGCTCTCTGGGGAGAGTTACCTGAGCTTTTAATTCTCTCGTTATAAAATGTAGGGGTTATTACTTGCTCACTTCCCCATACCAGCCTCACAGGGGGGGGGTGGTTAATGAACATCTGTTAATGTGTTGAAATAAGTACTGTAAAAGGGCTGAGGCAGTAGCAGTCCTGCTCCAGCCGTGGTCATCTGCAGCTTTGTCTTACGGGTTTGTGCTGTAAAACTAACCATTTTAGCAAGTCACCTGCAGAGCACAGCTTCCCAGTCTCCAAGGTATTCCCTGTGCCCCTGGTAGCTGTAAGAAGCTCCAGAGCCCAGGACAGGGACACTGTGCCATCATGTTCTGTGCCTCCGGAGGAGTTTGTGGCCCCCCCACGGAACCCAGGGATGTGCAATTCATTGCACGCAGTGCTTGATGAGGGTATCATGTTCTTAGCTCCAGTTCATTATCCTCACTCATCTGCTACTCATTAAGAAAAACTGATACTGTTCCCTTCTTTAAAGCTTATTGATTTCCTTATCCCCTCCCCTGGCTAAATGTCTTAATTCCACTCAGATTCCTGCACTGGTGTCAGGAGGGTGAAGCACCACTGACACCGCACAGAGCGACCTTTCTCCTGCACCACTGCAGGCAGAAGCCTCTGCTCGCAAGAGTTAATTGTTTCCAGCCTTTGGCAGTCTTGGCCTGGTCCTAGAAATCCTCTGGATGCTGGTGGCTGCCAGGATCCTGCCTCTGGCCCGTCATGGAGTGGTGTGAAGAGGCCGCAGCGCTGCCGGGGGAGGGGGCGGCTGGGCCCGAGTTGAGCCGCTGCAGCCGGGCCGGCCGCGCCGGGGTTACTGCCGAGCACCCCAGCTGTTGCTATAGCAAAACCATTGCATAACGCTGGCATCCAGGCAGTGGAGGGGAGGAAGGCTAAACGATAAAGGTCGTTGCGTTTGTGCTCGTTTTGTTCATTGTCCACTTAGCTGTTGCAAATGGAGTTCCAGGCAGAGTTCCCAGCTGGGCTGCTGTGGAAGCTGCTGTGAGTTTTCACCGGCTGCAGGGAGAGAGCCTGGCCTGGAGCTTGCTCATGTAGTCATCTAATTGGGGCATTCACATGAGTGGGGCTGGCAAGACACTGCCTGCAAGAGGAGTGTTTGCATGAGTAGAAACTTTGCATGTCAGTAAAATTTGTGGGATCAAGCTCACAGTTAAGATAGGTGTTTAACTTCTTGATACAAGCTGTTGTATAAAAGAAAGTGATTTGATGACAGTAATAAAATTTGCACCCAGCTGGAGGGCTCAGGGCATCAGAACCTCACTGTTATAGAGGGTGGGTACATCTTGACTTCAAGGAGTAATGCTTGTGTAAAATAGCATAGATCAAATGGATTGCAGGAGATGGTTGGTTGTGGGAGCCTGATGAGTCAGGAAACCTCATTTTGGATGGAACTGGTACAGGGAAGCTGGAATGTTGTGACATGGGAAGCTGCATTTGGAATCAGGCCATCATCCTCTTGAGATCTCTGCTGAAGTTGCATCTGCATTTACATAAGTTTTGGCATGAGAAATATATCTCCATGAAGTGACTATTCTGTGCTTTCTCTTCCTAGATGATTAATTAAAATGGCTGAGGGATTGATTTGGCTGCAAGCTTTCTCCTGAGGTTTCTGACTGCAGTTTATTTGTTACATGGAATAGACCAAGGTCTATCTCTTCGGTTGGAGTGATTACACTTTTGGCTCTCCTTCTCTTTGAGGGTCTGGCCCATCCCATTAAGGCAGTGGCAAAATTTTGTATTATTTACCTGGGCCAGAATCAAAACTGCAGTTTTGGCTTAGACAGTCTGATGTATTTATCCTTCCAAGAACAAACAGATTTAATATCAAGGTTGTGATGAAGTGGCACTAGGTTTATTTGGCATATACAGGTTGTGGTATTTCAGCCACTCACTTCTGAAGGATTTTGCTGGCTGCTATGAGAGACTTTCTGTTCCTTCCCTTTGGGTTTGTACCCTTTCCACTGTGGAGTCCTGGACACATTATGATACATGTCAGGAACTTCATGTGCCAGTACTGTAGTAAAAACCTAGCTAGAAAGAACACACTGCATTCCTTTTCCACCTGTCTACTCCCTGCTCTTCTGCCAGGACAGTGAGACCTCCTGCTCAGAAGTTTGAAACTGGAAGTCTGTCCTTCTTGAACCAGTGGTGCCAGGACTCATGTCAGGTGGACATGGCTGCTTGGTGTGTGAGTTAATGTACCAGTCCCAAGCTGTGCCCTGCTGTGCTCTTCTTTCTTTTCAGAGCATTTCAGGAAACAAAAGAAGTAAGTAAGGGAGGAGTGAGGTCTTGTGGTCTGCTCCTCACAGTCCTGGTTTTGCTGGTGATTTGTACTTGGACTTTAAAACAAGTTTTGATTGTGGTATTGCTGGGTTTTTTGTTCTCACTTAGGACAACTTAGACTGTCAGGCCCCACATGAATTCCTAGGCACTATGGCAAAGCAAATAATAATAATATTAATGAGGAAGTGAGCACTGCTATGAGGTGTTCTGGGAACTGCCCAATCATCTCATGTAGGCCTGGTGATACTCATTTCTCAAAGTACAGATGGTGCTTTTGGAGAATTGTGGTCTGTGTTCTTTCCCTATTATCAGAAATATCAGAGTGCCCAGAAACATGCTGACGTGGTAATTGAGCCCAAGGAGGACCTCAGTGTTAGAAGAGGTGAGTCCACCTTTCTTGGTTTCAGATCAGTTTATCCGTCCCCTGGGAGCTGACATAGAGATGTGCAGATTGTTCTGGGGATGTGGAGCAAAATTCCCAAAGGCCACCAACTGCTTTAGTCATGCTATATTCAAGCTTTCCACTGAGCACTTCCATCAAACATCTTGGCCTTAGGAAGGTGTTGAACTGAAGTGCTGCTACATATATACATTTGCTCAGCAATTGTACTTGAAGATCCCAGACAACTGCATGTTTGAAGATGTTTCTCTTACTAGTCTGCAGATGAGATTACCAGATGTTGCTAATAGATCTGTTATTTGTCAGTCATTTGGGACAAATGGCAGAAATGCTCTTTGCCAGCACTCAGGAAGAGGTTGGTGAATTCTTGTTTTCCTGAATTAGGTAGGGACTTTAATGGTCTATTTTCCTGCATACCTCTCCGAGATGTGGGTGGAATTGACTTGGTTTCACACTGCACTATTGTCTGCTGCCCAAACCACATTTCAGTGGCCAGAGGAGGAACTGCTGACTCATAATTCAGCATGGCAGCCCCGGATCTCCTGGGATTACTAACTCTGGCCTTGACTGATGTTTTCAGTGAACTCTGTTAATGGCCCCCAACAGATCACACTGAAGTCCAGCTTCTATAAAATGAAAGGGAGGCTTCTTGCCCAGCACTTGGCAAGTCCCTCCTGGCAGTCTGTAGTGCTGGAAACTGCTGGTTGTGCTGGAAACAGGCTAAATGGTGTCTGGCTGGAAATGTGTCACTGATGTGGGATCTGTGGGCCCCACTCTGTCCGTGGGCACATGGTGTATTCTGGTCACATAATGGCTGTCAGGGACAAAGGGCTGTAACTGGCCTTGGCTTGGCATGGAGTGGACGTGCAAAATGAATGCAACTCAGGCATGAGTGAAATATGGGAATGTGGCATAAAGCACAGCACCCAGCTTGTGGGTGAAAGGTAAGGGGGGGAAGCTTTATTTTTTAAATAATTCTCTTTAGGGATTTTAACTCAGTTGTTTTACTACTACCAGTCTCACTAGGGATCCAGATACACCCCATGGCACTGCGAGGTTCTTGCAAACAAGCCATTGCAGACATCTGCTTAAACTGAAGTTAGGGCTGCTCAGTGTAGGTTGGAGTGAGTGAACTGGAGGCCTCCTCTTCCACCAGCAGCTGAATTTGAAGCTGTGCATGACAGTGAGGTGTTCATTGCTCACTGCCTGGTGTGATTGATCAGTGATGATGACTGCACAGGTTCTGATGTGTTCTTCACACTTGGCTCCTGAGCATGTTCCAGCAGCTCAGTAATGACATGAGTGTCACACATGGAGTGCACGTGAGACTCCCATATCTTGTTTCTCCTCTGGCAGGTCAGATGTTAGCAGCACATAATTGGGGCAGTGCTGCAGACTAAGTGCATAGCAACCACAGATGTGATTAGCTGTGTGAGACCAAGGATCAGACAAAGAGTTGTAGGCATCTGCTGGAAATGCTGTTCTCCACCAGCATAACCATTCTAGCAGTCATGTTCCTTAGCTGCAGTACTGCATGGTGACACCTTGCCACTACGTGACCAAAGCAAGGTGCCCAGTAGGTGACACACCCAAACCCCTGTCATGTGGTTTGACAAACAGGGTCTCCATTGTTAGGATCACTTTTGGCCCAGATGTCTCAGCTTTTTTGTGTGCTCTGGAAAGTCTGGAGAACTGTAAACTTTAAATATTGCTGTGTTTCTGCAAGAAGGGATATGTTCCAAAGAGTCTTCCTGGTGTTTACAGCTGAAAGCAAAATGGTTTGTGATGACACTTGATTTGGGAGTCCATTCACTGTTTGGCACTGCCTTCTCAGGAAGTCCTCACTGCTTCAGAAGACATTATGCTTGTTTCAGAGTTCCTCTGCACCACAGAGGCAGAGCTGTTCACCATGTCCATCACTCTGGAGCTTCATACAGTCTTTTATATGCTTTGAGCCAAGCCTTCAAGTCAGGACTAACACGTTGAACTTGATTCCATACTCCATGAGAAGACAATGCAGGGAGTAAAGGACAGGTTTGGGGGGTTCCCAGTACCCAGGATTGCCAAGACATGTGGTTTAGATTTTGATCTAGAAATTAGAGAACAGACATAACACTTTTCTTAGAAGGATCTCAAACCTCTTGACATAGGTGTGAACATATAATTATTTCCGTTTCGCAGGCGTGAAGAGCAGAAGATAGGAAAGGTGTGACTAAATCAGCCATCAGTTCAGAATTAGTTGAGCTGAATTTTGTTTCCTGTCTTACACAGTAGGGCCTGTTGCTCTCTCCAAACTAGTTTTTAAAAGTAACTTTTAGAAACTAGCTTTAGCCACTGTAGTTTCTATGCATTTCTGCTCTTGAAAGGCACCATCAATTGTTTTTGTTTAAAGATATTGAATATGAACTTGTTCCTACAGAGCTTTGTGCTGTAATTTATCAACAAGGCACTGAGGCACAGACGTCAAATGAATACCAGATTTCAAATTATGATAAGCAATTGTGTCATCTCTGTGAATAGACATTAAACTCTGCTGAGAAATCATCAATAATTCATTAAAAAAATAAATTAGTACAGGGACATTTGGATAGGTCTTTGCAAACAAGCAGTCCTGTGTTCTGTAATAATTCCTTTGAATTTCAACCCAAAGGATGCTTATTTCTCAAATAGAAGCATATGATCATGCCCAAGTCAAAAAGTTGGTTCCCTAGAGGTCTGATTACCATTCTCTTTGGGGAGTTCTGGAGGTGCTTGGAATATGATCTGGCAGAGGTGCACTGTGTTTTTACATAGCTCAGTGGAGAAGCCAGCACAGCTTGCCTGGACGTTTGAGCAAGCTGAATGCAGTGCTCTCTGTCTCTGTGTTCTTTCCCTTCATGTGTGACCTCTGCCTGGTATGGCCACGTCAGGGACATCAGCACTTACCTGGCATCTAAACTTAGTTAATTTACCTTTGAAATTTGTATAAAGTTGGTCCAAACTTACACACAAAAAAGGTTAAGGATGGGAGAAAAGCAGTGTGTTGATTCTCCTTTTTTTCTTTTGTGAAATATTTGAAGTATGTTTTATTTTTAATATTCCAGTCATTGACATTTTCACCACTTCCTTTACCCTCTACCTACACCAAAACCTAGGATTGTTATTTCCAATCTTAAAACATAAATCTCAGAATAATTTGGATTTCTTTACTGTGAGGAGAGGGAGGAAGCTGCTGGTGTAAAAATTTCAGCTTCTCTGGTGTAGGTGGCTTTTCATTTGACAGTCAGCATCCTGGTTTAGTCCATTTCTCTCCTAAACTGCAGATTGTTACATTCCAGTAAGCACACAGCATCTGTTCTCCCCAGAACATGATGCTGCAAGATGCTGATTGTTTGTCTAAGTGGGCTTTTTTCAATAGAATCAGAGATGTACATGCTGCCCAGCTGCAGTATTTCCCTCCTGTCTGCAGTTGGCCATTATAGGAAGAGAAATGTATAAATAGTTATTAATGTAAGGATTTAGAGGCTCTGCTTCAAGATCTAGGGCTAGCCTGTCTTAACTTATCTTAGCATAATCTCAAAAATAAAAATTCTCTGCTCTACTTTAGAGAGCATGAAATAATTTCTGTTTACACCGTTTTTTCAGTTGCTTTGATGCTATGATAGAAAGGTCACTGGTTGCCTCTAGTCATCACATGGCTTTTTCACTAATCGTGCACTTATGTCGTTTTGTCTGTGGGATCTTTTCCTTTTTGATCCAGTTTCAATTGCCCAGATGTTCATTTCGTACAGTTAACTTTAGACAAAGGGCATCCTTTGTTCCAGCAAACACATTGTGGTCATTGTTCTCAGCTGGGAACCTCGTGCACAGCAGTTCACCTGTTTCCTCTCTCATCCACCATCAATCTACCAACCTTTGTGCTGGTTTAATGTAAAATCACTCACTGGGGAGAGGAGGGATGAGGAGGTGAAACTATGCAAAAATGCTTCCTGGTCCCTAGCCTTGCATTGATCAAGCTCATGCTGCAGGATAAAAAGGCAGTAAGGAATGGGAAAGCTCTTTCATCTTGACCCTGTTGGTGTGTAGTGGAATGGAAAATCATACTAGTACCTTGCACGTTTTGCTCTGGTGTCTCTGGATGTATTTACCAAGACCTAATCATCTTCTAGAAGGAACCCTATTGCTACTCCACTCCCTTGCCTGTTGCCACCTATAAAAGGCTCCATGGTGAGGCAGGGGGTGCTGCCAGTCCCTGTCATTGACCTGTCACCTAACCAGAGGCACTGCTTCCTGCTGCACCAGGGGCCTGGGCACTGCCCAGTGCAACAGATTGCAGCAGGGACTGATCTTAAGGTTATTCTAATGGCAGGTGTCCAATAGAGGACAGCCCACTTGCTGTTTGTTAAGCCATTTTAGACACTGTATAGGCTGCTCTGTTTAACTTGACCTTGAGAGCAGTCATGAGAGCATAGTTCATGAGCAGAATAAATTATGTGGAAGGCTTTGCAAGAAGATTGTACATATACATGATCTGTGGAAGGTGAGCAATGGAATATTGGACAGGGATTGAGCAGTGTATCATCTAAGAAGGCTGTAATTTGACAGTATCTGTGAAGGTTTTAAATGTCTATCTTGGCCCATCAAGACCTTCCAATTGACAGGAATCTAGCCATCCTGAGCCCAAACTTTCC
Organism: Hemiprocne comata; assembly: GCA_020745705.1. Taxonomy (NCBI): domain Eukaryota; kingdom Metazoa; phylum Chordata; class Aves; order Apodiformes; family Apodidae; genus Hemiprocne; species Hemiprocne comata. The sequence goes on from CM036605.1 coordinate 3,304,360, forward strand.
TAGAAAGATGACCCTACAAAATTGTCCAGGCAACTGGCAGGGATAGCGTTTGTAGCAATGTGCACAGTGTTTTAATGGCCAAGGCTGAGGCATAAGAGGAGCTATGGTCCATGGCCCACAGCAGGCCTGGAGAGGAGCTGGCATCAGGCAGTGGTTTTTAACATGCATTTCATTCAGCCAGCTGTAAGACTGCTGGGCAACATCTTCACAAGGTTGAATTTTGGTTTAATGTGCTGATGTGATTGGCTGTGGCCCCCTTGTAGCTCTCTGGTGCCTGGGCCAGGATATCCAGGACATCCACCATATTCTTCCTGTGCAAAACTTGGGAAGGGGAACTGCAGATGCCAGTGCCTGCTTAGCTTGGCAAGGGGGAAAGCAAGGAGGTGAGAAGAAAACCAGAGGTCCTCTCCAGTTCTCCCTCCCAATGGATAAAAGGAAAGGTGCAGTGTCTGTTTTCAGAACACAGTGTTTCCTGTGACTGGTCCTGCTGAAGTCAGGGAGCAGAGACAGACACTACTCCATACTGCAGCAACTGCAACACTGTAATGCTTCATTTCTCTCTCTCTTCAGTCTACAGATCCCTTGGCACGGCTGTAAATTCCCTGCACAGCATGGCTTTCACTGAAAATAGCTGGGAAAACATTTCTGGACCCTTATGCCATTAAAAATATTTTTCTTGCTTCTTCTATGCATCTCGCTATTTTTCCCTGGTCAACAAAGGCCGCATCCAAGCAGCCACCTGCATTCAGTATCAGTCATGTGGAATGCCCATAAACATCACTTCCAGACCATAATATTTTGGTGGAAGTGAGGCAAAATGACCAAACTCCTCTACCCTTCCCATCAGCAACCTCCAGCAGTGAGACCTGGGAGGCCTCTCCAGTGCAGGGTTTACATCCTGATCTGTCCCAGTGACTGACAGCAGCAACAAGGAGCTCTCTGGGGCAGAGGACAGGGAGGGCAGGTGGGGAACCGTGTCTCCTGGGACAAGCTCCAATCTGCTCCAAGGAATGTGCTAATTTTCACTCCTTTATAGTTCTTTATCTCAGCCCTTCGACCTTGAGCTCAGAGGCATTATCAGCCAGAAAGGCAGCACGGAGTTAACCATTCAGATGCTGAATGTGTCAGATACTAAGTCTTGGAGGTAAAACCACAACGAATGCAACTTCACTAGTGCAGCAAGTCAGTGGACTTTTCAGGTTTGGTGAAGACTGATTTATGGTATTAGGAAAATATTTTGTACTGAATAGGTGGTTTTGTGAACTACAGCAGTTTTCAAAGTTTGTATGCTCCTACAAAGTTCCTGGGGGATATAGAGATCTTCTTTAAGAATGTGTCTTGTGTGCATTGCTGTATGGTGTATATGAATTTGGCTTTCTTAGTCACCTTGTCATCCTTACCTGGACCCAATTATTGATATCTAGAGCACAGGCAGAAAGTTATTGGTCTCATACTTTCAGTGGGGTCCCTACTATTATGGTAACTCCTAGTTTTTTTATTTTACAAAGTAAATTAAAAACTCTACCCCAAAAAAAAAGAAAAGTGATTTCCTGGAGTGACCTAGATCGATGTGTTGCCAGTTCTGCTACTCACTTCTCTGGGTGACTTTGGGCATGTCATTTAACCTATGTGTCACTTTTCATGTTTGTAGAATAAGCTCAGAGTACTTTGGTGGCCATTGGGGCTATTCCTGAGTGATGAATGTGCTTATGTACATGTGTGTCCTGCTTGGCAAGATCAGCCTCTCTGTCTTTGGTGCATGACAAATTATATTATGCAAGAAAAAGAATTCGTTCTCCTTACTGTGAGTGACTGAGCCCTCCATGAGCAGCACTAAGTGGGTAGAAGCAGAATTTTTTGCAGAATATTCCTGCTTAATCAGTTCAGTGTTCATGGAGTTAATTTGCTCATGCCTTCAGATTGTTTTGTTTCCAGGGATTCTAAACCATTGCCTCCAGCTGTTCATTTCCATTGAACTAGGGTGATCTTTATCTGTCTAAACTAGTTAAAACCTGCTCCACTACCCGGCAGCCCTTTTGGAGGCAGCCCAATAAAGCTGAGTGCAGTGGCTATGACACCAAAGCCTCCTGGACATCATAAATTCCAAGCCCTACTTTTTTTTTTTCTGACCTCTCACTGTTGGAGCACCCCTCCTGTTTTAATGGGACTCTTCACTTCCTCCAGGGCTCCATTTAACCCCCATCCAAAATAGGAATGATATTTACATTGGAAGTGGCCAGTGAAGTATCTCTTTCAGACTAATTAACCACTTCAATGTTATCAAATTCAGCCTTGACATAACCTCAAACGTACCACTGGAACAACTGAAGCACTGTTAGACTTGCAGTGTGCATGGTGCTTGGGATGTTTTAGTTGAAGCATACTTGTAAAATGTGCTCCATCTAAAGATTGCTGTGATGTGTGGTGGGACTTGTAATACCTTCGGGGTCAACAGGGGCACTTCCTCTTCAAACATGAGGTGGGAAAGTTGTTGTCTTGAGTAGATGAGGTGCAGGTTTGTCCAGCTGATGAGGCAACCACCAGATGTCCAGAGAATCTTTCCTGTGACAAAGTTCCAATCTCTTGTATGCATCAGGCAAAGATGCTGTCTATGCAAGAGGGAATTGCAAACGACACCACACATTTCTGTTGTTGGTAATGCCACTGCATGGACCAGAGCTAGGATGTGTACAGCAATGTAGAAACACCTTCCCTTGTTGGTGGGGTGTCTGTCTAATAGCACATTATTTTGGCCTGTGCTGAACAGGAGTACATAACACAATGGGTAAAATGGTCAGTTTGTAATTGAGGCTCTTCCTTCTACCACTGCTGTTAACAGCAGTGGGAAAATTTGTGGCCAGAAAACCTCTCCTGAAGACCCAGGCTGAGCTTTGGAACGTGCCAAGGAGACATTTTGCTATTGTGCTGCAGATGTTATCGGCCTCGCTGTCTGGGGAGTCAGGAAGGCGGGAGGAGCCTTGGGAAGGGCTGTCCCTGCTCTGCCGCCGGCAGCTGCAGCACTTCACATCCAGCCCCATGTGTCTGTGTGAGAACGCTGTGTAGCCACTTTTCTGCTAACCCACCTCACAGCAATTATCAGAGGAAGGAAAAAGTCTGAGAAAAAGGCCAGTTTATCATGTCATTATTGGTCTTTAGCAGCTGTGAGTTATCCTGTTGTTACTAATAACCTTTTTAACTTTGCAAGCAATGTTTTCTTGGCATCATTCAAACATAATGACTGGGGGGGTCAAATCCAGCACTCAGTTGTGTAAATATGGAATAATTCTGTTGGCTGCCTGGTGTTATTTTGCATTTGGCTCATGGTCCCTGCCCCTAGGAGTCTGCAGTCTTAACATACCCAGCAGACTCGTCAGTCACAGTATGCTTTGCATACCTATTTGCTATGCAAAGCATAAAATAAACAGATGCAGAATTACTGTCAAATCCATGCAGTATAATTGTGGTCCTGTTGTCCTCTCTTTGAGGTTAATGGGTTATTCCTGTCTAAAAGAGAGCAAAGTTTGCTTGTTGCCTTTCATGTGTAATTCACCAGTAGATTGTGATGGGAAAGTCTTGCAGGAAAATATGTTTTAAAAGATATTTTAAATAAAGGGACAAAGAAATGTGATTGGGATGAAAAGGGAACAAGAATCATTGAACAGAATTGATGTTGCTTAAAGTAAAGCTGCCAGAAAGTCTATCTTAATGGTAGGAAGAAAGGGAGACCTTGGCAGATCTATGTGGAGGGTGTGGAGCTGCTGTTTCCCTTTCAACCCTCTGATATACAAGCTTGTAAGGCTCTTCAGTAAGGTTCAGTGGTTTTATATGGTAAATAAACTTATCTGTATTTGATTCTCTGATAAGAGGATCTCGCTTTGCTAGCATGGTCTTTATATAAAGTTCTCAGCAGTGAAGTGACTAATTGCATTTCTCATTTTCAGGGATCTTCCAGATAATCCTGCTGTTGAATGGGACACGCAGCTCCTCGCCAGCTTTGTGCTGGAGCACATAGAAGCCAATAACATCAACCTAGTAAGTCTGCTTTTTGTGGGTGGTTGTATAGCTCCTGTGCCTTGACAAGGAAGACATGGCCATTCTGATCCTCTTCCAAACACTTCAAAAAACTGCTAGAAGTTCAGAACAAACAGAATTGCTCCACTGAAAAATATGGAAGAGGATGACGGTGTCGTTTGGATGTATCTTTTCTCTCTTGAGATCTTTCTTTGCTTCCCAGTGAGAAATGAACACTGGAGGAATTCTGCTTTACTAATTCCTCAAATGTTTTCTACATTTTAAAGCAACCATTTTGCCCCTGATGCTTCATTGGTGAAGAGATCCCATCTGGGATTTAGGCTCAGATTCAAAGTGTGTTAGTGAGCTAGATTAGCAGGCTTATAGGTTGGGATTGAAGCATGTTAAACTGGGGAGATTTCCTAGCACTGGTATAGTTTGTAGGTTTGGGGGTTTTTTGGTTGCTTTGTTTGTTTTGTTTTTTTCTCCACAGAACAGGAATAAGGGCCTAAGGATGGAAAAGGTTGTGCTCTGTTCTTCTCTGTTGAACCTTGCATGTCACTGTCACACACAGATTAGCGACCAAATCACAAAACTCTTAAAGCCTTTCAGCAAGTCACAAAACAAGAAGTCACATCTGTAGCATGGAAGCCCCATGAGCACAAAAACCAGCATCATGCATCCAATTTTGTGTTGATTCTGAGGCTAATTTCCCATGAAATTCATTGCTGTGTGCAGAGACAAATGCACTTCTCCTGGACTCCTCTTGGCCCTGTGAATAGATCGGTTTTAATCGAATCTGAAAGCTCCTAACACCAGAGGATTTCTACTGCATGTTTGTGACTCTCATGGGCACTAGGACAAGTGCTCCAGAATCCCAGTAGAAATTCTGAAAACACTAGAAATTCTGCTAGATGGTTAGAAAGGGTTAGATCTTTGCCTCGAAGGAAATTAAACTCAAGCTGTTTGTGCTGGGGGAGGCAGGAGTCTGCCACTAGCAGAGCGTGAGCTGAAAAATCAAGGGCAGGGTTTTCAAACATACACAATCACTGGGACTTGCCCTGCTGTGCTGTGGGTGCTGGGTGTCCTGAGCAGCAGCCAGGACAAATTACTGTAGCAGAACATGTCAGCAGTACCAAAGGCCACTGAAGCAGCTTTTTGGGGCTGTTGGTAATGAACTCCAATGTAAACTTAATTTTAAGTGTCCCAAGTAATCATACAGATCTCAGATGTTTGCTATAATAATGCCTTTCATTTAGGAGCAGATCTAGTTTGCCAACAATGGCAAGGCAAGTGCCTAAGTACCTTTGTCCAACATTCTGCATTTTAAAACTTTAGAGCTTGGCATCTGTTAGCCACTCTTAGAACATCTCTGTTGTCAAGAGGCAATGGCCTTGCCTTGAAAGGTGAACCGAGTCTATTTTTCAGTAATGTTGAAACTGATAGAATTGGCTTAACATGTTAAAAGAGCCTTGTCAAAATATAAGCTAACGGGGTTTCAAACACAACAAACTAACTCAGTGGAGTTAACATGATTTTTTGAGCTATCCCAATGGGAAAACTTTCCCCAGTTCTCCCAGCAGTCTTAGCATAGACATTGGTGTCTTTAATTTACAGAATATGTCTGTCATCTGGCAGTGCAGAAGCAGGCTGCAATTCCAACATGTCTGAAAGGGAAGATTGCAAAGCAAGGAGTCACACCATGTTATGTGTAGTTTTGCTCCCGTGCATAGTTACTCATTTCCTCAGTTGCCCTGGAAGTCCATCAGTAACTCAATCTATCTGAAAGCTACAGGGAGGTATTTAATCCAAGCTCTACATTAAATAGTCCAGACACAGAAATTAATGGCTGGTGTACTCAATGCCAAAACTAATTTATAGACTTTGGAAATGGTTTCCTGCCTGCTGGATTTATAAGCAAAAGCCAGTGTTGCTGGGAGAGGCAGCCAAGGGTAGTCTGTCTCCATTAGGAAGTATTCAGTGTGTAAAAAATAAGTTGCATGGTACTGTATGAGCCCCAGACAGGCTCTGGAGTATGAAATCCCACCCTTCAGTACCTCAGGTTTGGTGATGGCAAAGCTTGGATTAGGAGGTGACATTCAGACTGTGTTTGGGGCAGATGCAGTGCCAAGACCAGAATTCAGCAATACCACATTTTTACAAGCTTCTTTCCACTATGGAAGCATGATCAGTACAACTGTTTGTGAAGGAGTCCCATTGTCTCGGGTCAGCTCCAAATCGGCCTAGAAAGCCAGATCTCCAAATGGTGTTCAGGTTGGAGCTTATATTTGAGAGGGTGAGTTGAGCTCTCATATTTTGGATCTTGGTCTCCACACTCTTGTAAAATTCTGGAGCATTTGAATGTGTGATATTTGTAGAGGATTTTTCAGAACACTAGATTTGGAGTACAGCACATGGAGTTTGCTAGAAGACAGAGCTGGGACAGACTTTGTCATCCCTTTCCCTCCCTCCCTCACCTGTGCTGTGCTTTGGGGTACCTGAGTGGGAGGCCCCCAGGACCTTGCATTCTAAGAGCTGGTGGCTGACTCTACACACTTGCAGCTCAAACCCAGGGGACACTGGGAGGTTGATCATTATTAGATTTTTCCTTTTTCATCCATTTGTCCCTTCCGTTTAATTTTTAGCTTATCTGATATAACAGCAACAAGACCCAAGTCCAAACACACAAGAGACTCAAAGGGAGTTTGAATTTCACTGTTCCCTGCAAGTGTAAGTTGGGGCTACAAAATTATGGTCAGAGGAAGGCCATTAGTAATGGAGTTGCTTAAATGGCATTTTATGGCATGGCCCTTCCCAAAAAAGCAAAAAGACCTTTCCTATCCCCACCAGTCTACTTGAGCAGATGTGTGCTCTGTTTGAAGCACTGGATGACTCCAGGAAGAATGAGGGAGACCCACAGCTTGGAGTGCTTTTTTCCTTCAGTGCACATGGTGTGTAGAGGGAGCATGGACTCCAGACCTCTCAGGAGTTTTCTCTTCTACTACTAATTGAGTAATTTCCTCTGTGCTCTCCCCCTTCCGGAAGGGATTTCTGGACCTGTTTGTTTTGGCTGTTGCTCTGGCTTCCACTAGTGAAAGCTCTATTTCCTGAATACCAAGGTCACCCAGAAGAACACCAAGCAACACCAACAGCAGCAGCTCCCATTTCAGAACAGGTGTGTGGAGGAAACTCCCTCTTGCCCTAAAGATTTCATTGAGCAATAATTGCAACATGAAGTCTATTTCCTATCCCAGCCTTTTTTGCTCCCAGAACTGGCTAATCCTGTTTTTAACCTAGACAGCTTCAAGATGTTCAGGTTTTCTCATCCTGCCCTGATTGTTTGATGATTTAATCATCAGCCTGGTTCAGGTTGTGTGTTAAAAGCAAGCACACCAGTGAGCTGCACCATGTGGAAGAAGCAAATACTCCCATGTGAAAATATCTGAAGCATGTGAGAAAGAAATCCAGATTTATTATCAATGACATGAATCCTTGAAGCCAGAGGATTTTATTTACATGGGATTGCTGCCTGCTTTAAGTCATGAGCACCACACGATGTTGTGGAATCAGTCCCAGTTTGGACAACAGGCCTAAAAGTGGCCTACTGGTTAGGTGGGACATCACTGCTGTGTCAGAGCCAGCCTGTGTGCTGGGAGGGATCTCTAAAGGTGAACAGCCAGTATTTCAAAGGTTGTGTCTTTCCAGAGAAAGTGAATTGCCACCATGCTCAGGTCAGTGAGCAGGTACCTTGGGAATTCTCCTTACAGGTTTGATAAATGAAGAGACAGGCAACTCAGGTGCAGATGTCCTAACAGTACATTAGACAACATCAATTGAAAGTTACCTTAATGCAATCTCTTCAGTTAGTTCAGATGTTACACAAGCCCAGCAGCACTAAGAACAGCAGCTCCTGTTGCAAAACATGTGGAGAAGAAAAACTTCTAAAGGTGTTTCTGACCAGATAGATAAATTCCACTTCAAGAATATTTCCTAACCCAGCCTTGTGCTCCCACAGTTGTCCCGAGCCACTTTTGTCAAAATGGTCAGCTTATTTAGTCTGCTCACTGTAGTCTTATCTTGGTCTCCTGGTTTGTTCTCTGGTACCCTCCATAGAAGGGAAAATGGCTTGCCTGGGGTTTTTAGTTTCCTAAGGAAACAAGAATAGTGCAATTGTATTTATGTGTGTGTGCACATGTATGTTTCAAAAGACTCTCCCACCCATTGGCTAATTTCAACCACATTTGACAGCAGGGTAGTAGTCTTAACATGTCACGTTTTTGTGGGTTACATGAAAATAAATGACCAGGCAGAAGAGACAAACCCTCTGCTTAGTAAAAAGGTTTAGCCCTTAGCAGACTCACACAATCATTCTCCAGTGTAGGAATTTTTTCTGCCTGGAATGAGTTGGGTGCTTTGTTATCTTGGGAAAGTGCTACTCTAGGTAGGGGTGACTTCAGAGCATGTTCTTCCTTATCTGTAAGATGCAGGGTGCTGTGCTGGTTCCCTGAGCTGTGCAGCATGTAATGATGTCTTTCCCAGATGAGCTACTCCAAAAGCTGATATCCTTAGGGAGTGCTTAGCACTGTGCCAGGCCATGCTGTCCCTGCAGAGAGGATCTCAGTAGTGCTGCTGTAAAGCAAATGCAGCCAAAGGCATAGTTTTTCTCCTGATAAAATAAGAGTTGACCAGAAAATGCTTCTTTTTACCAGAGCGAAACCAAATTGGGTCCCACCATTTCCTGTCAGCAGTGAATAACCCCACTGCTTGGTGGCAGCATTATTGCAGCCACTGGGCAAAATGGAAAGTCTAACTGTGGACTTGTACTCCGTAGATGGGTTTATAAGCAGGCTCGTCTGGAGTTTGTGGTTTTTGAAGTATTTCTTATCACTGTCTGTGTTTCCTCTCCCTCTTTACACAATATCCCCTGTGTTTGACAGGGCCTCTCCTGTTGGAGGGTGGAGTAGCAAGTAGCAGGACAGGCAGGGCAGCTTTTGATCTTTCCTCGTTCTTTAACCCAGTGCTTCAGGCCCTGCATATAAAATAGATTTTGAGAAAGGAGCTGTGGTGAGTAAGCAAGGCAGTAGCATTTCCTTCCCTGAAGAGAGATCAGGCTGGCAAGGAAGCAGACATTGATTGAAATGTGGGAAGTTTATGATTTCTTCCTGGTCACAGAGAAGGGACCTGTGCAGAGCTCTGCTGCCTGGCCTCTCCCAGAGCAAAAACCTAACTTCAGACTGTCCAAGGACTGTCACTTTCACCATCTGGAAAGCCTACCAGCACACATTCCCTGTCTGCTCTACCCTTTGTGCTGCCAGTTTGTTCTCTAGGTTGAAAGTGTTTGAGTCCCCACTTCACAGTAAGTGCAGAGTGGGCCCTGGGGGTGGGTGCTTCACCCTGACACACTATTGGTAGGTCTGAGGGCAGGGAGCCAAGGCTGTTCTGTTCTGTGGACAGTGACATGTCAGTGATGTGTTCACATATTACTTCTGCATTATGAAGTTCCCATTTCTCCCTGCAGAAAAGCAACAGATAATATGATCTTCTAATTCAGTGAAAAGCCTGACTTGGTTGTACCAAAAGTGCAGTCAGCTGATTCTTCAAAAAGGCATTTTCTTATATCAGATAATTTTATCTCTCTGTTATCATGTGATGAAGAGTCATTACAATCAGGACAGTAGGACATGAGTGTGTTGCTCTAGTTAAAGCAATATGACCTGATTCAGTGTTCTGTAGGAACTGTAACCAGTGTGTATATTCATATAGTTAGTTTCCCCCCCCACCATTTGGTGGTACTGCTGTGGCAGGGGGGTTGGACTTGATGATCTCCAGAGGTCCCTTCCAACCCCTAACATTCTGTGATTCACAGTACAGCAAACTAGAGTTTCACAATGTAATTAATCCTCAGGCATTCTAGTGTCCTTTCAAATCCTGCAGAGAGTGATTCATAGAGCTGGACCTCCTGGGTCAGGAACAAGTTTGCAACAGATCACTCTGAAACTACTAACCTTTTGGCCCAGTAATAAGTAACAAGTGCATCCTGCCAGGGGGAACATGGTATTTGTCATCTTTCTGTTGTTCAGGCTGTTAAACTGTGTAGCCATGTAGTTCCAGAGTGTCTTGTTTGTTTAGTTGTGTTTCTGTAGCATGAGTTCACACACAAGGCCTCATTGTGCAACACAAAAACAACTCTGTATACAATGGGCTGGGACAGTGCTGTGTTAGATGTCAAAGTTGGTAACTGCACAGTCTCCTTCCTCAAAATTATGCTTGTTGTGGTTTTATTGCAGGTGGTAACCTTTGATGCGGGAGGAGTGAGTGGTCATGCTAACCACGTTTCTCTTCACACTGCTCTAAGGTACAGTGTCTGCAGGCCCCATGGAATGCCTCACTGGTGTTATGGAGTGGATGTGGTAGTTGTGTGTAAGCAGAAAGCTTTTAACAGCTAGAGCCACAAGTAATATTAACTTCACTGATAGAACTGACGGCCAGGCTGTGGGACACAATGTTGTTTGGAGGAACTCTCACAGCTCTGTCAAGACCTACAGCATCCTTCATTGTTCCATTTGCAGGTGCTTTGCCAGTCTCCCTTTCACTGGGCCCTCTTTGCTCTTCATGTCCTTGAACCCACTAAAATACCACAGGTCACTTTGCACTTCTGATTTAGGAGAGTGTGTGAATAGGTCATGCCTGGTAGTTGGGTTTTCGAAGGTTCTGCACCATGATTCCAGAGGTTGTTGCCATCCTGTCCTGAATAAAGTCAGGTACCTGAATTTACCTCTCTGGCCTAAGCATGTTGCTCTTTCACTGGAGCTGTCTCTATTTACCACTCTTCCTAAGTCAAGTAGTTCCTTCACCACTTCATTCACATTCTAAGAACCTCTGTGCTATGATGCAGCAAGGTTGCCAGACAAAAATCCCTTGTATTAAAATCACCCACATTTTGCTGGCAAGACAGCTAGTTTATTTTATTATAACTCCCAGCTCATTCAGACCTCATTGTGTCCTAGAGAGCTGTCCCTGCCTTTCCCAGGCATGAGAAGAACTCTTTGCAATTATATCCTGTATTTTTAGCACCCATTTGTTTTCTGAATCATCTGTGCAATTCAGACAACTCTCTGGCTCTCCTTGCTAACAACTTCACAGTGATTTGCCTTTCTCACTTGCCTAGAGAAAGCTGCAGTGCCACAGAACCCATACTGTGACCTTCTGAGCTGCTCTGGGAAGATGCTGAAAGTCTTTGATGCTATCTGATGGCTGGAATGCAGTGTTAGAGGGGATCGTGGCTTTTCCCAGCAACTCTGAAATAGCCTGAGAAAAAATAAGGGGGTGGAGTTAAAGCAAACAGTGTTTGTTTGGGCTAAGCAGGGAGATGCTTTCCAACACTGTGTTATTTGAGGAGTGAGCGGGGTACAGAGGTTGATGACTGATGCCCATGCCATTGGCACAGAGGGACTAGAGAGGTTCCAGCTGCCTGGAAGTGCCTCAGAGTTTGCTCAGTCAATTGCCCTGCAGCCTGCAAACAGGAGTGGGGGGCAGTTAGGTGCCCCCCAACATCCTGAAGAGATGCAGGGAAAACAACTCATAGCAGAGTTATGTATGGGAAGGTTAAGGAAAACTCCCAGTTTTGATCCCAGCTCTACTACTGTCTGACTTTGAGGCTGTACAGAAATCACTTTCCCACGTTTGCACTTTAGGTTTCCTGTGTGTGCAGGGGGATGTTAACCCTCTTCTTCTCTCAGAGGATGTTACTAGGAAGTACTCATTATTTGCAAGCCCCTTCAAGTCAGACCTTTGCATTAGTCCTCAGCCTGCAGCAGAACCTTGTCCCGGGCTGCTGAGGCACATGCTGATAGCAACACCAGAGAATAAGCAGTTCTCATTAACTAAGGGCTGCTTTGTGTCTTGTCTCTCTTCCAGTCCTGAATCAGCAGAAATAAGCATGGTGGCCCTGTCATCTGCATGTGGCAGGAGTGATGCAGTGGCCACTGAAAGGTTAAGTTTATTTTTAGTGGCTTGCTTGCCCTCATTATTTTTCAGTTTGTGTCATGGAGGAAGTAGAGCGTGACTGTATCACTCCTGATTTTCAGTGCCCTGATGAGTTCTCACATATTGGCTGGAACAGGCAGGGCTGGGAGCTCCTGCTGAGGCCTCTCCAGACCCTCCCTGCCAGCAGGGCTTCCCAAGGCAGCAGCTGCTGCCCCTGGGGCCCCAGGGCTATATGGCAAGAAAAAGGCCAATGAACTCTTCCCTCCAGGTATCATGTGCAATGTATTTATTAACTATCTTTAAACAAGGTCTGCAGGGTTCAGCCTCCACCGTGGCTGTAAGTGGAAAGGAGGAAGCAGAGGGCTGGTGAAGTGATCCTCAGCTCTTTTGGATGCTCACCATCTGTGGGAAAGAGACTCATGCCCACTGCTTAAGAGATTACTCTCTGCAAGAGTGGGGGTAGAACAGGCTGTGTGACCCATCCCACAACTCCCTACTCCAGGAAGTGCAAATTATTGAACAGCTTCAAGGAACAAAACAGGTCAGGAAACGGTGGTAGCCGAGCAGATGCCCAGGATTATTTGCTATGGGCATAAATATTCTTTCTAGTCTCTGGAACAGAGGTTATGTTCAAAGGAGCAGGAACTATTCAGGAGAAATGTGCCCTTCCCCTTGCAGCAACCTTCCTCCTGACAGCTTGCAGGGAGTCCAGCTGCTGCTATGTGTCTAGGCTTCAGATCTGGGAGGAACTTTGAAATGCCAAGGTATGAGGGTGGATTTGTTCTTCTGCAAGGGAAAAATAAGAAAAAACAGGATGGGAGAGGAACACAAATTGCTATTTGATTTCAGTCTCCCCTGGGAGTATTGCAGTTCTGATTTCCAGATGGAAAAAAAACAACCACCAACAATCCAAACCCAAGAAAATCCCGTTATAGCAAAGAAGGGAAAATTGGAAGCAGTCCTTTGTCGTCTGCTTCTTCCCACATCACCTGGATTTGGCAACATCATTCTTTCTTATCCCCCAAAACAGGACCTTTCCCTCTGGCCAGGAGAGGCTGGGTCCTGGACACACATCCACAAGGACGAGCAGGTCCTGAGTGACATCAAGGTCACTTCACTCCCCTCAGCATTTGGCCAGTACTGTGGTAATGAGCATGGTAAATACTACGTGACAGGAATATTTCAGAACCTCTCTTTCCTGCACTTTGAGATGACAGTGTTTGCACTGAGATCACATGTAATACCGAGGTGGTTTAGTTTTGCATGAGTCATTGTGCATCTTGATTTTAAATAAGCTCTCTTGTCCAGTAGCCTAGCAAATGGGGGGGCTGTTTGTTTGGTTGTTGCTTGCTTAGGGTGGAGAGGAATGGTCTTTGTGAGGGGGAGGAAGGACTGTACCTCTTCTTTTCTTCAGTGAGCTATCAAATTAACTTCATCCCAGCTAGAACAGAAAAGAATAGTCCTTGTCTGCTTAGTGCAGAGCAAACTGAGTGGAAAATAGGAGCTGCTATATTTAACTACCATGCATTATGTTGTTATAGCAACTGCATCCATAAAACTTATATCAATGATGCCATATAAAAAGCTACATTGAAGAATCATTAGCTGAGCCTACTCTTGTCAATTCCGTTTGGAAAAATACCCCTCGGTCCTGCAGGATGTTTCTTAACATTCACCAGCTCAGTGGTAGGTTGTAAATGAGACCGTGCAGAGAGGTGTAATATTTGGGAGCTTAGGGCTTTATCACTCCTGAGTTGATTCTGATGCAGCTTGAGTGCCACTGATGCCTTGTTGCACTGACACATCCCAGCCTGACTGTTGAATGCCCATTTGTGAATGCCATTGGACATGGCCTTGTGCAGAAGGGTTGCACTGGAGCTCCCTGAAAGAAGAGGATTGATTAAATGCCCTTTTCAAGTAAGTATATTGAAACAATGAACAGTGCCTTGTCCAGCCAAGTCCCACAGACTCAGTGGGTACAGTTCTCAAAAGCCACCAGCTGCATGACATCCCCACAAAGCACAGTTCTGCTTGTATTGAGCTTCCAAGGCCAGGTCTTTAAGGACGTGTTGAGCAGGAAGGAAACTGTTTCTTGGGTGATTAGCTTGATGATAGTGAATGGTATCCTATCTACCATTTTTATTTGATGCCTTCTTACAGTGTGGGGCTACAATAAGGCTCTGATCTCTCACTCCTTTTAAGCAGCTGTGATCCATGCATTTCAAAAGAGTGGCATCTCATTTATGTTTTTAAAGCAGGGAGTTGTTTTGTGTTTCCCTTGCCTTTTCCCAGAAAATCCTTTTTTCCAAAACTGGTTATTACTTGCTCCATCTTGGAAAAGGATTTCCTGTGTCACTGCTGTGTGTTTGTTAGGGATTGTTTAGCCCCTGGTGGAGTTCTAGGTTCCCTGCAAATAAAGAAGAATGTGGAAGAAATAACAGGTTCCAGTATCCTATGTTCCAGCCTGTCCTTTCACAGTCCAGCTCACTGCTGGTGTTTTGGTTTACTAATCTTAAATATTCCAGGGGGAATTTAGGAGTGGTGGCTGTGACTGCACCCAGACTGCCCCCATAAGGTCAAGGCAGAATTGCCCTCCCCTGTTTACCCTTCGAGACTCTGTCCCTTCACTGCTGCTCCATCCTTCCTTCATTTGACTGTGTTCATCCCAGTGTCCTTCCATGATACTGTTGAGAGCCATGAGGATAAAGTTGAGCTCAGCACAGCAGCATTGCAGGGATTCCCTCCCCCAGAGGTTGTATTTTTTTTTTTTTCCAAAGAAACAGCCTCAAGGAATGTCCTTCCCAGCATCACCAGGCTGCTAGCAGCACGAGTGGAGTGGAGCAGTGACATTGCACATTCTTCTCCCAGGCAGTGCAGGGACCAAAGCACAAAGCCACAGAGCAGCTCTGTCAACTGGAAGATCTCTGAATCACCACCTTTTTTTCTGCCTGGCAGAACCATCTCAGCCTCTGCAGCATACAGGAGCACTGGGGGCCTGGAGGGTGTTCTACAGGCTGTGTGTTGCTATGTGGTGTTGTTCAGGGTGCATGGAAATGGAGCCAGAAAGTCCAGTTAGGGAGGGAGGAGGCATTCCAGAGAGCAAACATGCAGCATCTGGCAAGTATATCCTTCTAATGTCTCTGTGATTCCTAGGAGACTGGCTGTTCTTCCTCTTTCACATCTGTTTCATCAGCTTAGTTGGGCAGATTGGAGGTTAGGATCCTAAACAGAGCCCCAGTGCATCTTTAAGACATCCATTCTTTGCCATGCTCTTGAAAACTCTATTTCCCCAGTGCTCTCCAGCAGCCAGGACAGTCATTTCAGTGAAGGGCTTTGCCTTTGGCATGGGAGACTATTTGGGGAGTGAAGTCATTGATTTCAATGAACAATTCTCATTAAACAGAACATCACCAGAAGTGTAATCCACCCACCAGGGCGTCAGTCCTGCTTCTACCCCAGAGGAGTTCTGTGTTCCCCAAGACTGAGGTTCCAGCTCCTTCTGGACTTGTTCCTTCTTGCCATCATGAGGAGGTATCAGTGGTCAGTGCCTCTTAGGAGCTAGCCCACTCACTTTGCTGACATCTTTCCTTGAGGATGACTGAACAAAGACAGGGAATTTGGGAGCTACCTCAGTCCTGCAGTTTGCAGGGCAAGGGCTGTTGGACCATTTCAATTCTGCTGAGCAGATGCAGCTGATAGCTAGAGACAGCAGTAGGTTTCCAAGGAGGGAGGAGCCAGTGCTGAGTCCTTGCAGTGCAGAAATGATGGGTGCCTGCAGAAGGCATGAAGATGTTCAGACAGCCTTTTGAAGTTCTTCATTGCAGAGGGTCTCACTTTCCTTCAAATGTGGATTTGAACCTACCAGAGCCATAATAAAGAGGGTGCAGTCAGAGGTGCCCTGTGATCAGCTGGCCTCTGGCACTTGGTGGGTGAACAAGCCACCTTAGATCACTTCATGTTTAAACAGAATTTATAAAAGTCTTTCTGGAAAAAAAAAAAAAAACATGGAAAAAGCTCCAGAAAAAGAGCCTGTTTGAGTTTGAATTTTTGAGATTTTATGCCAAACTCTTTTATTTCACCCAAACCACAGTGAGTCCAGTCTGTAAAACAACATTCCCAAAATGGCAACAACAGAGAGCTGCAACCTCTCCCCTACTTGGAAGTGTCCCAGGGAGACAGCTCCAGCAGGGTGGAGATGGGAGGGAGAAGATTGATTTAGGAGAGGATTGGCTAGTTTTCTGAACATGTGCAGGAGGTAGAGTTTTGTGTTTCTTTCTCTCTCTCTGCAACCACAGTTCATTGCCATCTCTTGCCTGAGAAACACAAAGAAGCCAGGCTGCAGTTCCTCTGCAGCGTTACAGCTGGGTGGAGCCCATTCCCACAGCTCCGCGCTGAGCACTGAAACATTTGGCTCAGGACAAAAAGGATGAGCAGAGAAATCAGGTTTTTTTTCATGTCTGTTCTTCCATATCAGTGCCAGGTCTGCCTGGTAGCAGCCTTGAGGTCCTTTCAGTAACAAAAATACCGTTTGTGTCTCCTTGCACCTTTATACAAGCACAAGCTGCTTAATTTGCTGCTGGAACGAACTTGCCCTCCCTGCTGAAAATGCTCTCTGCTCCTGCTGAAACATTTCCATATGAACTGGAGCTCTCCTTGCTTCTGTTTCTAGCGGCCAGGAATGGTTATTATTAGATCACTCTTGAAGCAGCTCTTCACATCCTTTGATTTGCTGTCAGTTAGTGCTTTAAATGTCCCTCTGTGGCATAGCAGCACACCCAGAACTTGGTATAGTTAACCAAATTTCACAACCACCCACTGCCTTATCTCTCCAGGCTTGTTCTAAGAAGTTCCCACCCTGAAAGCTTTACCAAATGCTGAATCACTTCTTTGGGTGGCCAGATTCTAATTGTGGGGAAAGAAACCTCTGGCAGAAGAGCAGAGCAGACATTAATGGAGACTTAAACCTTCTTTCCCCTCCCCTGAAAAATCGCTGGTGATGTTTACAAAGCAACATTTAACCATGTTTGTCAGAACAGTAGGCCTTGAGTAGTGGGCTAGAAGGTGGCCAGGTCAGTACTAAAGGCCATTGTTTAGTAGGAAGTGATATTGCTTGTAGACCTTTGGCTCTAGAGGAGAGGAGACCATTGGCAGGAGAATCTATTTAAGGCATGTATCTTCTGGTTGTTTGAGTTCTGCCATGACCTGCATTTCTGGCTTGACTTTTGCTTTGAATTGCTTTGAGTATTCATTACTCCGTGCTTCCTATTTTGTCTACACCTGTGTAGCTAATCCTTTTCCTTGAACTTAACCAATAGCCAGAGGTAATCCTAGTTTGAAAGTGACAGGAGAAACCTAACAGTTTACATATAATGTATGTTTTATCCTGGTTGATATACACATGAACTGTCACATTGGCCTTCGTTAAATACACCACTATATGATGATAAGAATCTCTTTAAATATTACACAGGGTTAAATAACTTTTCTTTTTTTATTTCCTTTCTCCTTTTGGCAAATGTTCCATTGTTTGGATTTTTTTTTCTTATGGAAGAGCAAGCCTGGGTGTGGGACAGCTCTGAGTGCCATCTGCTGGAGACCTGCTTCCTCCCATCCCTGCCAGGGGCCAAATCTGGAGGCGATGCAAATGTGAGCATGAGTGCTCTGAAGCCATGAACCACAGGCTAGAGCAGGAAAAACAAGAGAATTAAAAAGGAATTTAAGCTAATACCCTCTGATGCCTTCACCATACACGATTATTTGCTTTCACTTCCTGATGGAACTACCATCTCTGTTCACGTCTCCTGCTCTGGTCCCCTCATTCTGTTTCCAAGGGATGCATTTTTACTACAGAGACTTCCCAGAACAGAGTCATGAAGGAATCAAAGTCTTAGTGAGCAAAAAGAGCAGCTTCTCAGATGTCCCACTGCCAGCATGGGTTGGAAAGAAAGAAACTGGTCCCGAAAAAGGAGCTGCCGCTGAGGCAGTGTCCCTGGTCAGCAAACCCAAGGTTTAAAGAGCCAGTGCTCTCAGAGGAGAATAGCCTTTGGCAGCCTCTTGCAGTTTCCCTTAGAGCAACATGAGAAGTTTGAGAATGAGTTGGATTTATGGAGCTTCTTTGTGCTGTGTCCCAGCAGCCAGGATGAGGAAAGTGATGGCAGAATCATGTGGGGAGTGAGGCTTACCACTGCCTGACATCTGCACCCAGTGTCAGCTCCTGAACTTTGTCATAAGATTAGCCATTGTAAATGTGTGTGTATTAAGAGAAAAGTCTTGATTTATCATACAGAGGTTGTACCTGTAGTATCAGGAAAGGAGTAACTTCACTGAGTGTTTACCCTACGTATCTCTTCATTCCCAGGTACCTGCATTCAGAAGGGAAGTTACCTGAAGGTATGTCACATTGCACATGCATGACCCTGCAAGCATGAGGCCATCGTTTACATGAACCTTCTGTCCAGGGTTTCATCTGCCTAACTCACCTCTGTTTGCAATGCAAATGAAACCCACAGCTGAACTTTTCCTTGCCCTTTTATCTCCCTGCAGTTTTTTATCAGCTTGGGCTCATCTACAGTCACTTCTCTGTCCTTTGAGGTTGTCCTGTCTCAGTGGTGTGATTCAGTGTCTGGCTTGTGCCTCTTCGTGTCTTCCTTGAATATGAGTGCTATTTCCAGGCCCACCCAGTCAACCTCCTGCTCCCTCAGCAGTCATCTGGACTTTGTTTCTTCAACACTCATTCCCAAATCATTGTAGGATTTGGATGTGTCACAGCAAATTGGTTTTAATTCTTTGCTAGAAGCAAGTTGCTGACCAAGATCTGGTGGAGAGAGCATGAGCCAAGATGGCAGAGTGCCCTCTAACTGAGTTCTGACTCAAGTCTCTTCAGTTCCCCCATCTATGAGACCAGAGTGTTAATGCCAGCTTCGTTCCTAGGACCTGTTCTGTGTTGAGCTTAGGGATGCAGCAGAGAGCTCTGTGTGTGCTGTGTGCAGTAGAGAGAAAGAACAAGGAGCTGCAGTGGTAGGTGTCACTGCTCAATGTCAGGCTGTATCTAGAATGAACCACCTTCACGTGCTGTTCATGCAGGTTTGTGAGGCAGCCTGTGGCCCTGAATATGGGCTGTGCATCTGAGTGGTTCAGGGTTGAAACAGACCCATGGATACACAACATTTCCATTTCTCTAGCAGCACCAAGAGACTCCTGAAGCTACGTGAAAGCCTTGCTGCTCTGATTACATCACATCTGACATGACCTACAAACACCAAAGGAACGGGGAGCTCCCATGCTGCTGCTTACGCTGAGCCTTTCCAAATATAGTTCCAGTCTCATTGAAATTCCTGGTATTTATAATTCGATCTGGCAGGCGTGCAGGGCTGTGCATCAGAGGGGCTTAATGAAACAAGAGTGATGCTGGGATTGAGGCTGTCTGGATAGAGCTGAAAGGCATGTTCAGGCCATGGAAATGTGCTGCTCTCCCCTTGGTAAGAGGGAACTACTTGAGGGTGAACCCGTGTAAGCCCATGTGATCAGGGAATCCACAGAAAATCTCTCTGCAAATGCAAAAGCCAGCTAAGCCTTGCATTGCCTCAGTGATATGCAAATGAGCACCCTAAATATCCTGCTCTGCTTTCTAATGCCTTTAGCCAGCAAAAACACAACGGGCTTTTTATAATCTGTAGTCAAGTTCTCCAGCCCAGACACAAGCACATAGGCTTGTTTCAAGAAGCTGAGATATGCACCCACACCAACTACTGGTCCCATCCAGCACTTTTCCAAAGAATTGGTGTGTTAACATCTGTCAGGAGCAGTGCAAGCCTTTAGCACACATAGATCTGCAATCTGCTCACTGTAGGCATACTTGCTGCATAAGTCATTTGGAAGTAGAAAGCCAAGCTGAACAAGCTGCAGGCTTCACGCGCTTCTATTCTAGGCCTAATCCACCAGCTATATTGATCCTGCCCTTTCTGCCACCCTGGAGAGGTTGTATTACACTGCTAATCCCATCCTGCCCAGGTCACAGTCACAACAGGCTCTGAAAAGCTTCACCTGCTGGTGTCACAGGAGTAGACTCATCAATGGCAGCACTTCTCTTACCCTGCTTGGCAAGGAGCAGCCTCTTTCTCTGAACCTTTTCCATCTCTTCTTGGACTGTACATTCCTTCCCTGCTTCATTGCATCTCACATTCCCACATGGAGCAGCCTTTGCTGTCAGCATGTGGTGATCCTTGTCATATCACTAACACAGAAGACTCTGACAGTGCCTTTAGTTTTGTGAGCCTTGAATGCCATCACCTCTCCTGGTCTGACCGATGGGGGCCCGGGAGGTCAGACTGATCAATGCTAAAATCACCTGCAGTTGTTTTGAGCCCTTATTGCTGAGCTTGGGGGAACAAAAAAGCGTAATTGCTGCATGAGTTAATATTGATTAGGGGAAAAATATGAGGCAAGGGAGAGTCCATTAACAGAGCAGCCCAGGCTTCAAAGGTGGGTGGTGGGTAACCCTGCACCGGGCTTTGCTGGGGTCCATTAACAACCACCCAGGAAAGCAAAGCCCCATTGCCCCATGTTTGTCTAGCTCTGTCCTCCCCAGTAAGCACTGAAAAGCAAAGAGGTGGCCAGTGGGAATGGTGACTGCAAGAGCAAGGGGATCCACATCTGTTCCTTTCCTCTGCTGTGCCTTAGTGCAGCCCCATATAATTCATCTCTCTGAAACTACCCACCAACAGTTTGGGCCTGCTGAGCAGCCCAGAGGATCTCTGCAAAGATGGGGGGAAAAGTGGTTCCCCTACTCATGGCACATCACAAGTTTGCTTCCAAGTGTTTTACTTGGAAACAAGAAATGTCTTTAGTGGGAATAAAAGAACTGTCAGGGCACTTCTGTGTGCAGAGCATCCTTTGCAGTAACAAGGTGAAACCTTATGGCAGCTAAAGAGCAACTGCCCTGTCAGTTGTCAAGGTGGGCTCAGGCTGGCAGTCAGGAAGTGGCACAGGCCATGCTGGTCACACAGCTGCCTGCATTCCCGCACGTCCAAGGGACACGCTGCAGGGAGCTTGGCAGAGCCCCCGGTCCTTCCAGATGGCACCGCACAGCTGCTGCTCTGCAGGGACGGGCACAGTGACCTTGCCCGGGCTGGGTGGCTGAGGCTGCACTCGGGACATGGTTCTGACATAGCTAAGGCAGGAGGCCTTCCCGGCAGAGCGGTGCCAAAGTGACCCTGGTCTGGGCGCTGCCGGCGGGGACCGGCTGCGGGTGGCGGACACCGCCATCTCCCGGCAGCTCGGGAGGTGCCCGTGAGTTTCAGGAGGGCTTTTCCTCCGGTTCTTGGCACAGCGCAGACTCGTGTCAGTGTTTGTCTGGATAGCAGAGCCAGTGATTTCTCTTGAGGGCTCTAACCCTGCCCATTGCTGCCCACAGCAGGAGAAAATAACTCCTCTGAACATTCTGTCCACCCTGTTGGGGAGTCATGTCCCTGGATCTATGCAGAAAGAGAACTGGAAGGGGAGCATGGTCCTGGAGCCTTCTGTGATACTGAAATAAAGAGTTACTAGTTTTGCTTTTGAGAGTGAAAAAGACTATTGAAAAGTTGGAACAAATTGTACATCCTTCTATTAAAGGGGAAAGAAGAAAGAAAGGAGATGGCACTCCTTCCGGCACATCTCCAGGATCTTTCAACTCCTTTCTTTAAAATGTGATTCTATTAAAGGGGAAAGAAGAAAGAAAGGAGTTGAAAGATCCTGGAGATGTGCCGGAAGGAGTGCCATCAGGACTGCCATGTCCTGCCATTGCAGGCATTGGCTGGAACAAAATCAAGAACTTTCTTGGCAGTGAATGAGTTTGCCCTGCTGGGAAGAGGCAGGGGACACAAATCACGTGTGAGGGGACTTGTGGAGGAACGACCCTGTGTGCTGTTTGTTCCTCAGTCCAGCATGTCAGAGACCCCTGGCTGGGGAAGGAATGATGCTGGTGAGGTATCTTTGAGTACCTATGAGACTTGTGGGGGCTTCTTCCTTTCCATCTCCAGGAAATTCACTCACCATAGAATCAACTTGTTTTGCTTTCCTGTCTCATGCTTGATAGAGGCTAGACTGAAGGATCTTTTCCCTTAGGAGGACACAAGTCCTGCCTACATTTTAGGGTCAAGAGGTATTTTAGCACCACCATTTTACTTTGTGCTTAGGACATAACAGCTTAAGCAGTATTAGATGTGAGGACAGGCTTCACACACTAAAATTTCCATTAGGCAGCCTTGGTAGCAATTCAGCATTGTTCTTTGTCTCCTTTGTATGATTTCACTGTATAAGGGCACACTGAAGAAAAATATATTGTAAATCTAATTGCATATCTGACCACCTGTGTAAACTGTGACTTTGGCCTCTTCTGTCGAACTTTAATACCATGTCTGAAGTGTGGAGCAGAATCACAGCAGCTTCCAAGCCCTAAGAAATGCCAAGGCAGCTCCCTTGAGAACTGCAGGCTCTTAATGGGACCATCAGTAGCTCTGAGCTCATCAGTGAAGATGATTTAGCCATGGTAAAAAAAATAGCAATTAACTTTTGAGTTCAAGGGGCTCTTTAAAAGAGAAAAAATCTCCCTTGATACATGTTACCTTCACCTGCTTCATCAGAAGCATCTGAGCAATGAATTCTGGAACTCAGTTAAATTGTAACTGCCCACCTGGGTTAATATTTGATACAGCCATTCCTGGATCTTGTAAATATTTTTTCTGTCGCTAAGAATTGGAATAGAAGGAGGAAATTTCACTTTTGTAGCTGAACTGTCAGCTGACTGCTGTTTTACACTGCTATCATACAATACAGTGCCAGCACTCAGAGCCAGCTGTGCTTTTTCCTTTGAGTCTGACTATGTAGAAATATTTTCAAATATAAGCAAAAAGACCCCCAAACTCCAAACCCTCTGGTATCCATAGCTAGCTGTGCTTTCCACAAACCACATACAGAACAAGAACCAGTACAAATGGTGATAGACATGCACTGGGCACAAAGAGATCCTGGTGGAAGCACATCTAGAAGTTGATCCCCTTTTGCACAGAAAGGATCCCCATGGCCAGCAACAGAGAGGAGCCTGCCAAGACCTGCTGAGCCTGGAGAGCTGGGCACCTTACAGAATACTGTTGGTTTGAAATATTTATCCTCTTTCTCTGTCTAGGGTGCCATGTGCTTGTGCTTGAATCAGTGAATCTCTTCCGGAAATACATCTCCATCCTGGATGTGCTCTTTTCCTGCCTCCTGCCCAGAGATGTACTCTTCATACTCACAGAGGAGGAGACTGACCAAGCCAGGGTGAGATGCATGGTACCTGCTTAACCTGTCTGAACAGCTCATCAGCATTGTGAAGGCTTTAGTCAGAAGTGTCATATTCACAGAGAACTTCATAAATAATTCTGTAAACAGATTATAAATGTCACTAATGAATGATCTTCAGGGATTTGTAAAACATGAACGGACAAGACGGGTTGCTTCGTGTGCTGTGTGGAGATTGGCAGGTCAGAGATGTTTAGTAGTCACTGTACACTGAGTTTCACCCTGTGTCCAGGATGTAGGATGTGTTTCAAAAGAGACTGGATCCAACATAATATTCTGAACATGTGAGGGGCCTGTCAAAGAATGCCAGGAACAGCAGCCTTGGATCATAGCTCTAACTAAAAACAGAGACAGCTGGTGAACTTGTGGTCCAAAGCTCTTTACAAGTTCCCTTCTCTACTGTGTATTTTTTAACTATTTTGCTGCATGAGATCTCACACATTTAGCCCACAGTTCCCTATATCAGAATCTGAGTAGCTCCCTTTCCATAGCATGAAAATATTTGTCCAGCATCAGTCCTGTTAATCCACAAATGACAGAACTTTCCTGCTTTGAGGCTGCTGAAAGATAGAGTTACATATGGAAACTGCCGTGATAAACATGGTGTTATTCCCTTGTGATTTTTGTTTCTGAAATCCGACCTTTCTAAGCTGGTGCACTATAAATAGATGAAGTTTCAGCTGGCAGTGCGTGGTCGGAAGCAGCGTGCAGAGTGCTCTCAGATGCACACCTCTCAGGTTTCTGCTTCCCCAGCATGTGAACGTCCGTGAGATCACATAGGGAGGAAGAGTTCTGTGTGACAAAGAAACTTGTCACAGCACCCATCTGCAGCTGATCATGTCCTTTCTGGCAGGACCCCTCCGAGCACCAGCCACACAGAGGCAAACAGGCCTCTCCCTGCCTTTTGGCCCATAGAGCAGGCAGCCTTCCACCTCCCACTGCTTCTGCCCTGGCCAATGAAAATAGGCTGTCCTGTAAATTGGCAGTGAAGCTCACAGGAGGCCTAGGCACTGCCCTCACATTGTGTCTGGAAGGTTCCTGCAATGCTTTCTCAACTCTTTCTCCTTCTAGAGAGCCATGCGGTGCCATCGCAGCCAGCTCCTGTGGTTCCGCCACATCTACCTGCTCTGCTCACGGTACATGGTGATCAACTCACTCCGCCTCCTGTAGGAGAGACATCCTCACAGCTTCAGGAGGAAAGGAATGAGTGAATAAAGGACTGTGCCAGGCCCAGGACTGATGAAAACTCACCTGTTACATGTTCAAGAGGACAGGATTCTCTTTGTGTAGCACTCTTTCAGACTACAAAGAACAGGCGGTATGAACTGCCTTCTGAATATCTTGTTGCCTGATACATTGAGATGAACAGGGTCACTCTAGAAGCTTAAATATGATAAGATTAACCTAATTAGGAGTCAAATGAAGGAGTATTGTGTATCAGAGAAGATATGGCACAACCTGTTTTTCCCCAAGAGGATATAGCTGCAAGGACTGGGTGGCAACTATCTCTTGGTGCTTTTGTATAATCCAGAGATCAGGAGTGACTTTTCAAAGATCATGCTATCTCCACAGATTAAACCAAACCACAAGACCTGTCTTATCCAGCCAGAACTTTAAAAAGCCAAAGCTTATGAATAAAACATCAGAAATCATACGCATTCCTCTAATTCTACTCATCTTTGCTGCTACTGCTGCTGCTTTCATACACATTGTTTTGCAGGCTCCCTCATGAGAACATGGGGCTTGAGATCAGCTCACAAGAGTCTCAACAAGATGTTAGAATGAGGTGCAAGACTGTAACTAGGTCTTTTATAGAACACATGCAGAGATAAAAATTGCAAGAGGTGTTTCAAAAGCTGTTCCACTGATGTAAAAGAGAAGTGCAAGAGTTAAAGATCCTCTGTGTTAGAAGGTAAGTGGAGAAGGTTTCAGTGGTTTAATTTTTTAGCCTATACAGAGATTTTACTAGTGATTTGGATTTCTGTGGGGTGATAGTGGAGCAAAGCCAGCAATATTCAGTATTTCTGTAGGCCTTTGCACTCACTCATGTGAGCTCGTGTCTACAGGTGGCATCTTTCCTGCATCTCCACAGCAAATCATTGCATGGTCAAGGCCAGAGCCCAAACTGCCAGGTCGTGATCTGTTGCTGTGAGCACATCCTCCTCCTGAAGACAACAAAGAGTTCCTGGTTGTGCTGAAGTACAACCCATTGTTGTAAGAGTGTGACAGTGCTAAACTCTGTTCCCTGGCCATGAGTCCCTCAGCTCATGCCTACTCAGGCTTAAGACCATGAGTAAGTCCAGGCTTAAGCAAAAGAGAACTTAACCACATGAATAACTTCAGTGGCCTCTCTCTTGCAGAGCTAAGCACCTGTGTAAATGCTTTACTGAACCTGAGCCTGTGTTTTACTGAACTTGAGCCTGCTAAGCTCTTTCAAATCCCCTTTAACTCTAAATTCATGGTCAATTCATTGAAGTCAATGGAGAAAAAACAGTCTAAGTTAGTATTATGTCCTAAGCAAGAGATTATCTTATATAGAACATTTTTGCAAGCCAGACTTGAAACACAGGAAATATCTATACAAGCAAAGATTTGTTTTTTCTTTATTCTGTACTTTGCTCTGTTTATTGTGATTTAGACTTTAGCACAGCTAAAGGCAAAGTACCAAAACAGCAGCCCTGGGGCTGTTTATGGAACAGAGATAGTCTGAAAACTGAAAGTCACAAATTAATGGGACAGGCAGCATAGAAAGGTTTATTTAAGAAACAGAGAACTGTTAACAATAATGTAGAGATTAATTTTGCCAGCCCTCACCCAGGAAAGCCCAGGCTAGAGTTCCACAGCAGTGCTCCAGGGTCAGTTGCTGGAAGGATGTGTCATGGTTTTGACATGTCTCTGATGGTCTTATGTTCCTTCACTGCCTTCTCCCATTCCTTGCCATTGATATCCTCTGTGACAATGGTCTGCACAGTGCCATCATCCAGACAATGGGGAGCTATCCCTGGAGAAAGAATACATAGAAACCTGCTTTTCATAGCTGAAGTGTGGGAGATGCCTGCACCACTCTGTGGATGGGGCATCTCAGGGGATGGTAAAAGCTCCCTCCAGCTATTGCTGTAAGGCTGAGGAGCCTCGATGAGGAACCTGTCATGGGCAGGAGCCCACATGTCACAGGGAAAACTGTTTCTTATGGAGGAGCTATGGGTTCAGACTGCAGTTCAGATGGTTTAGCACTTTAGGACCAAACTGTTAAAGCTCATGCTGCTCACTGCTGTCATGTTAGTAGCCAGTGGAGTCTTTATCCAAGGTTTGCTTGGTGGTTAGATTTGGTTACCACAGTTTACTCTTTCTACCTACCATAACCATCTGGATTTGAACGAGGAGTATAGAAGCTCTGTACACCACAGGTCTTGCAGAATGTGTGCTGGGCACGGTGTGTGTTGAAGGTGTATGTAGTCAAATTATCAGCACCCTAGGCAAATGAAAAGCAATGTCAGTTTTCCACGTAAAAAGATGCATTAATGACTTTCTGTGGGCCTGCAGCTAAGAAATGTAAAATTTAAAATACCACCTTCACATCTTTGAGATGCAGAGTTCTGCATCCATGCTCCTTTTCTGAACCCCTGTGCTTTGTGTAGACACGTGTCCATCCCAGTCAAGCCTGGCAACTGCAAGAACTGTCAGCTCACTAAAAGATGTGCTAACACACCCACAGCAGACAGCACAAAGTTCAGCCATTTCCCCCAGCCAGCCAGAGGCAAACTTAGGACAGAAAACTGGCTGCCACTTGCATCTCTGAGGGTAACACTGCTCATGTTCATGGCCATGCTTCTTCCTGCATTCTTACTCTACCTTCAGCAGCTTGAAACGGGACGCTGGGACAATGAAGTGTCTGTTCTGTTTCTTTGTGCAAATGCTGCAACTGCAAAAGAGAAAGCAGACCTTTCTAGAAGCAGCAGACAAGTTGTAGCACAGCCATCAGATCTAGCATAGACCTCTTGACAACAGAAACTCCACTGCCAGCTGGTTAGTGTCGCACAGGGGAGCAGCAAAAGTGGACTTGTGGTGTCAGTGGTGTCTGGCTGAGGACCACCCTGGAACAGCCTGACCCTGCACGGGTACACCAATGAGGTATTCTCCTACACCAAACATTAGATGCCATTTTTTCTTCACATACACAGCTCTCAACAGACATACGAAGCACAAGCTCTAGCCTGAGAAATCCATTTAATCTTTCAGACCAGACTTTGCCAGTTTTGCCAATGTTAATTTCCTTGCAAACAAGAAAGTCAGGTTCAGAAGTTTACCCGTGAGCTAGAAGCAAACTAGTTGCAGGCAGAGGGGGAATCACTGTTGAAATCAGTGTTGTAGTTCGAAGTGGTCAGAGATGTAATAATGTTCACTTAAGAAGACCAAGTTAAAAAAGGATTGATGTGCTTTGAGCACAGGGCACTGAGAGGAAACATAAAGCAGATGGTGAGCACCTGTACTCATGAGACCTCTCCTGGCACCTTCTGTGTGAGCATGGATGAGACCTGAAGTCCTGCCCAAAGAAGCAACACCTGAAATCACCAGCACTGATCCCACATAGATCAGGACATGATTAGGAGTATATCCTATGGAAACAGCTCAGAGGATGTTCTCCAGTTGTGTCACCTTTTAGCTCTAAGGTACGGACTGGAAAAGAATACCAGCTTATATCCATCTGTGAGAATAGGGAACAAAAAAACCCAACTCACTTGCAGTTAAAAACATGCAGATCTGCTGAAGCCCAGACCTCAAAGCGGACGGCTCCGCAGTGGCAGCCTCCTGTGTGTCTGACCAAACCTCTGTACTCACTGGAGAGAGAAACAACAGAGAGGTTTTGTCATCATTTTTTTCCCCCCAAGAAAGCAGTAAGGCTACATGCTACATTATTCCATCGTGCTTTGAGCAATTGCAGAACACCAGAAAATGTACCCACTCAAATGTATTTTATTAAAATGTGCCAGAGCCAGGCAGAGAATGGCTTTTGTCCTCTGCAGCAGTTGCTTTTCTGGTTTAATTAAAATGGTGAAAAGGAAAGAAGAACAGCAGTCCAAGTAAAATATATTCCATGTGCAATAAAGAACTCTGCTCCCCTGACACAGGCCAGGTCAAAATGCTGACACAGGCTACAGCATGATCCGTGCACAACAGGACAGAGAGACGAGTGGTTCTATCACAAGACAACCTCCTTGGAAGTGGGAACTGAATTTTCCCACAACTGCTCCTGCACTACTAATATTCCTCCATTTAAAAGCTGCGAAAAGCAGAGATAAGTGGATTCAACATAATATTTGAAATGCATTTTATTTTGTAGTATAATTGCAGAGGAACTTCACGATCGAGGAATTCCTGAGCTTGTGCTCCCCTCTCCCCTAAGATGCCTCCACAGCAACCGGGGAGAATCCCCACGCCAGGTCAAACGCAAAATGCAAAGGAAAAACGTTTTCCTTTCCGATTTTCAGTCCCCCGGACAGTTACTGCTTACAGTGATGATGTGCTGTACTCGGGAAAGAAAGAGCACAGGAAATGGGTGGAGATTTAGAAGCCGAGCCTCACAGATCCCGCACGGGTGCCCCCAAGGGCATTTTTAGGGAGAGCCCTAAAACCGGGGAAGCTTTAGCATAAATAAGTCGGTTTCTCCGTGGAACCGCCGCCCCACCCCCTCCTTCTCTGCAGCTCTCCAGAAGCCCGTGCTTGCTGCTGTGCAAATGCTGCCAAGAGGACGATTATCTAGCGGGGAAAGGAGCCGTCGGGCAGGGCGGCTCAGCCTGGGAGCTGCGAGAAGAGCCGCCCCGGCCCCGTTACTCACTACGCGTCCAGCAGCAGCCGCGCCGCCTCCTCGCAGCTCAGCCGGTGCCGCTCCTGGAAAGTGGCCCAGCGCCCGCTCTGTGACCCTAGATCGAAGGCTCCGGGGCCGGGGGGCTCTGCCTGCGCTCCCGGCCCGGCCGGGGGCCCCCCCGCCTTCTTCCCTCGGCCCCGCCGGCTCCCGCCCGCGGAGGAGGCAGCGGCCGCGCTGCCCCGCCGGGACCGCCGCGCGCTGCCCGCCGTGGCTCGCCCCATGAACCACCGAGCGCCGAGGGCCGGGACCGCCAGGGGGCGCCGCCGAGCGCCGGGACCGCCATGGGGCGCCGCAGTGCCGCGGCGGGACCGCCAGGGGGCGCCGCTGAGCGCCGGGACCGTCAGGGGCGCCGCAGTGCCGCGGCGGGACCGCCAGGGGGCGCCGCCGAGAGCCGGGACCGCCAGGGGGCGCCGCCGAGAGCCGGGACCGCCAGGGGGCGCCGCCGAGAGCCGGGACCGCCAGGGGGCGCCGCCGAGAGCCGGGACCGCCAGGGGGCGCCGCCGAGAGCCGGGACCGCCAGGGGGCGCCGCAGTGCCGCGGCGGGACCGAGGGAGACCAGGAGGGAACCGGGGGGAGGCGGGGCGGGCGTCCGGGCCGGTTCTGTCGGTCTCGGCCCCGTCTGCCGGCTGTAACGGGCCGAAGGGGGGTGGGCACGGTAAACGAGCAGAACTGGCAATCACGGAAATCACGATCCGCGCTGTTACCCGGTGCCTTTGCCTCGTAAAATCCCTCGTAATGGCAGAAGTGCCGGTTACTCACAAGCAGGAAGCTTTTCCTCTAATTACGAACGCAGGATGCCTCACGTCTGCAAGGCTGTCCAGGTGCTTTGCAGACCCGAGGGGCTATTAAATGTGTGTGTCACAGCCCTGCTACGCAGCCACCCTCATTCCGACACAGACTGCTCCTGGACAGTGCTGCGGGGGAGCGGGATGCACCTCCCGAAGGGTATTTAGTCCTTCCAGAGGTCTGGAATCAGTACGGCAGCCTCACAGAGAAATGGATTCTAACCCTGACAACTTTTCACCAATTCAGTCACCGAAATCTTAACGTTAAAAGAGAAAACAATCAAAATAATGCATGCCTTCCCCCCCCACTGTGACTACAGTGTGTAGGCTGCCTCCTGAGATGTCACATACCAGGGCCTCCATAATAATCCTGTGGGTCAGCACCTCTCTCCTCTGACGATAGGAAAGGGCACTGAGTTACAATTTCCTGTTATTCCTCATGTGAACCTCTGCACTGGTTATTCATCCTCATGGAACCACTTTAATACACCACCTGTGACAAATCCTGGCCCGTACCAGCATGTTCGTCTGTTGCTCCTGGTCTGAACCACTCCCAGACCTTTAATCACACTAGATTAGTTAGTCACTTTATATTTTGAGACAAAAAGTCACTGAAGTGAAACTGGAGACCAGGAACTGAAACTGAGCCTGTGGAGGCTGCAGTATGGATTCATTTGCCTTCAGCATGGGGTACAACCAGCAGCAGTTGCAGGTTTCAGCCTACATGGTCTGTCTTTTTCTAAAAACAGTTACTGCACTAAACTGAAAGGCTGAACATATTTTAGGAGCTTGTTAGTGATCAGTGCACGCAGATGACGTCCTCCCTGCAAGGAGACACTAGCACCAGCACACTCTCAAAAAGCAGTTCCAGTGAGAAAACCATAATGAGTACGTGGTCCATGTAATATCTGCAGATCTGTCACTCCTGGCCCCCCTCCACAATTAATTCACCCTATTTTAAATGAAGAAAGTGTTTTGAAAGATAATTCTGTTCCCCTATGACATTTCAGGATAAAGAACTGGAAGACAAAAATGGAAGGACAAAATGCAGTTTTGTTTCAGAAGGCTAGAGTAATCAAATTATTTTTCACTTGATTCCTATTTTATTACAAAGAACTCTTAAACATCACAACTGGGTTTCACATAAATAATCAAATCAAGAGCTTTATAGTGGGTCTCTGGCTGATGATGGTATTCACTGGTATTCTGATTGCAAGCCCTACATTTCAGGGGGTACCTCCTGTCAGGGTGCCAGGGCAGCAGGTGCTCCCAGTACCCAAGGAGTTAACAGCTTTCCCTGGTTTCACTTCCAAATCTGATGCAATGTTTGCCAAACTCCAGTAGAAAGCCAGTAGCTTGATGAGGAATGCTTTTGCTCTTAAACTTCTGAAACAAAATGGAAGAAGGAAGAGTTACTCAGAAATGGGATTACAAGAGGAAAAGTCCAGGAAATCACTGTTTGTTCTCTTTAGGTGTCTTGTGATACTCAAAGTTCAACAGCTGACATGTTGTAATGTTCAAGTACAAAGGTGTTTTTCTGTGCCATCTCAGCTCTGCTTGTGTAACAGTGAGTCAGCTCTGCAGACCTGGCTTGCAGCCTGTAAGGGCATTTTCACCACAAAAGCAGCTGCATGTTTGTGTTTTAAAGAGAATTA
The DNA here is from genome assembly GCA_020745705.1 of Hemiprocne comata. Taxonomy (NCBI): domain Eukaryota; kingdom Metazoa; phylum Chordata; class Aves; order Apodiformes; family Apodidae; genus Hemiprocne; species Hemiprocne comata. Next base: position 3,335,982 of record CM036605.1, read on the forward strand.
GGAACTGTGGATGCTTTTCACCTAACAAGCAGGGAACTAGAAGCAGTGTAACAGGTAACACCACACTTAAAAAATTGAGGTAGTTAAAACGACATAGTTTGTGCAGGGGAGAAAAATGTCAGTGCTTGGATTTTAATCACTGTTGTGAAGGGGGAAGTATTCTGGACATTCTTCTCACCATCAAGGAAGCTGGATCTGAAAACAAAACAGAGGGGAGGTATCACCTCTGGGACAATGGACAAAGGCTGCTCAGAATGGCCTTGACAGTGTTTGGGTTTGTTCACTGTTAGAGAGGTTCTGTTGAAACATACTAATAATGATTAACAGTAGTTTTAGGACTTATTTCTTCTGTTTTTCAAGGTGCTTCTTTGCTGTTCTGCTGACAAACCTCACCCCAGAAACCACAAGCTCAGTCGGCTCAGACACAGCAGAGAGAGCACAAACAAAGAGTCCTTCTCTGCAGTGCAGCTTGGATCAGATCCAAGAGACTCACAGGCAGGAGGCAGACTGAAAAGATGCAGACAAGTAATTTTTAGAATGGACCTAGTTATTAATTGTTGCTTTCACTGGCATAACGTGCAGACACAAACCTATGATTTTAGGCTGAAGGAGTCTTTATAAAATGCCCTTTAGAAGTCTCCTTACACCAGAAGCTTAGTGAGTTGCCTGACATATGTTCCTCTGGGTCATTTAGACCTACAAAGACATGCCCAAGCCTGATTTCCTGGGAGCAGACATCTTAAAGGTCAAACTATGCTTTAAACAACAGGGAGACAGATGACTTTTGCTCATTTCCCCCTTTTTACTACAAATCTTGATACCTATTTTTCTTAAGCTTTCACCTCCTGAAGCTGGCAGCCTATTAAAAACTGTGTTTATTTAAGTTATTTTTAGCATAGGGCTTAAAAAACACAACTCAGATACTTGTCTTTTTTTGGTAATCTCATCATATTACAGTCAATCTCACAGAACTTTGAATTGTGGCTCTGTTTTTGTAACCCTTGAGCTTGGCAGTACAAGGACAAACAGTAACATGCCACAGCTCTATTTGTCTTGTGACTGGAACTTCAGCAAAATCTACTGCAGTGTTAAAGGTTAGGGGAGAAAATATCTTATCTCCACAACTGTAAATAGGTAAATATAATTATCCTGTATCATACACAGTGAGAGAGACCTGAGGTGGCTATGAGTAATATACTGTGAGAATATACATTGCTTTTTCCCTGTGGCAAGTAGCCCTGTTGTTACCTGAACAAAGGAACAGCACTGAACTTGCTGCATATACTCAAACTGCCTGGTTGGCTGTCCCAAGTTAAACCTTTGTAACTAAAGGGAAACAGATTACTTCATTTGACATTGTTCATGGAGAAATAATATGCTGTTGCTAGGACATTAGTGGACATAAAAACCAGACCCAGCTTGTGCTTTAGAATGTACAGATTCGTCGGAAACATTTCTTTGACCCCAGATTCTTCTCTTTGAAAGTAGGTTGCTTTGTACTGCTATCCAGTGACCTACTTTTGAAACCACTTGGAAAGGAGTAAGTGTTCCCAACTGCAGGCCCCATGCCCTGGCAAAAGCAGGAACCACCTGTGCAGTCAGGCCAGTCACAAGATACAGATTTCTGTTTTTTCAGCTTTGCATTTATTTATATAGAGTTCACAGTCAGCTGCTCGATGGTTCCTATTCACCAAGAGCTCCTGAAGAAAGAGTGGCATATTTGTGAAGTACATTTGCTTTGCACAACCACAACAGTTACCACACCACTTAAGAATAAACGTCTCTCTCTTGTCTGTATCACAGTCAAGACAGTAAAATATTTTCCAAAGAAATTCCAAGATAAAGCTGAAATTCAGTAAAATGGAGCCACAAGCTTGTCACCTCCAGCTTGGGAGATTGTTCTGTACTCATCATGTGTGAAAATGAGGCAGAATCTTGCCCACAATATATAAACACTGCACTCTGGCTTTAAAAAGGAGTACCTTTCAACTTGATAATAATTATCACTGAAGTAATATAAAGAATCTATGTGTTTAACAAGTGTGTAACATCCAGGGCATGAGTTTACCACACAGAAAAAGCCAAGGGACAGGAAAGCAGTTATTTAAGAAACTCCCTATTAATAACCCCAAAACAAAAGAGGTGGGCTCTGTACAGGCATGTAGATGGCTCTTACAGATTAATAGTTAGGAGAATTAAATTAATCCAATCAGTGGAGGCTGCAAAATGCCTGTGTAGAAGAGTACATTGCCCACAGGCTGTGGAGATGAGTTTCATTCTGCCAGGCCCTGGAGCTGTGTGCAGAAAGCCTGACTCTTTTGTGTATCGCTTTTGACAGAGGGATAAGTGAGGAAAATAATGAGGCTTTTTGCATGGAATTAATTTAATCCATAATTGTTTTCAAAATAGGGTCTGCAGTCGATGTCAGCATGTTGCTGCCTGCGCCTTCATTTCCCTGAAGAATGAATTTTTTTCAGGAGCCATTATTAACAAGGTATTTAAAGAATTGCTCATGGTGGACCCATCTTGTTTGGGACTTTATTCTGATCTGTTGAGTAGTGAAACAGAAATGGAGCAACAATGGTGAAAGCAGATTAGTCAAGGGATTTAGCCATACTTAGAAAAAAACAAGGGAGGGCTCCTGTGTCTTCTGGTTTACACAGAAAGGGAAAAAAAAAAAAAAAAAAAAAGACATTTCTCCTCCATCTAGAGGGACATTAAAACACAAAGACATGCACACTGAAATCCTTAGTACAACTCTGATGTGCTCAAGCACAGGCCAGTCTTTAGCCTATGGTTAATCTCTGGTTTTAACAAACGTGGGCTTTCACATTTGTAAATATTAGTTACTCGTAGCCTTCCTCTCAGGACTCCATAATATTGCTTGGCTGGGGGACACAGTTCCTGGAGCAGGGCCTGGGATGTACAGCACAGACAGGCCAGCCTCGGAGCAAACATTTAGTCACTCTGGCACTGCAAACAAAACGAACTCATTGGAAACACTGAGCAATACTTGCAGCCTAAAGAAAACAAATGTGATATTGCTTAAATCTGCCTTTTGTCCTACATTTTTATAGCTGAATAATAGTTCCAAGGTTGGTTATTGCCATGGAGCTGCCTCTGACCTTTCCAGTTACCATTTTCCACTCTTCCTGTTTCTACATTGTGAATAATTATTGTTGGGATGATTTATTTCCTTTTTACTGTAAACCAGGAGGTGCTAGCAGGCATAAGCCCTGTTAGGAGAAAGGAAAGCAAAAGGGTTTTGTTCTTGTTGGCTTTTTTTGGTGTGGTGGGGTTTTTTTTTTTCCTTTTTTCTTTTTTTTAAAGGGGGAAATGGAGTAGCTCTGTACTGAATCCTGCCATCCACATGTGTGCTCCTGCTCTGTGGGTGGAGGATTTCAGAGCAAGTTCATCTGACTTCACTGAAGGAGCTAGCAGCAGGTCAACACTGCCACATAAAAACCTTTCTGGATTTTATGTACTCCAGATTAAATATGATAAAAATGAGGCAAGATCCAGTCTGAAAGGTATAATGAAGCTTAATTAACACAAAGCACATTTCCACATCAGTTCACAGAAGGAAGTTGCTCCATAACCTTATCAAAGCTCCCTGTTCTCAAGGCAAGTAAACAGCCATTTTAATTTCAAATGTCAGCATTTCATCACAGGGCTTGTTTTGCAACCTCACATTAAATAATTAAGTTGTCAGCCACCCAAAATGGGTTCAATGGGCTGCTCAGGAAATGGGCCGCATGACCAGGGGCATGCTCAGCCTGCAGCAAGCCTGACGCACCAGCAGTCACCAACAACTTGCCAAATTTCTAAATAATGTGTGTATATATATATATATTTTTTTTTTATTTATTTTTTTTTTTAATTTCTTTTTCCCAGTTTTGGTAAGTCACTTCTGCTCTTCCCACCTTCCCCTCACAGCCACACAGGACCAGCCCTAGGCACCTTTCCAGGCTCTGCCATAAACACTTCATGACCCGGGGGTCAGTCAGATGCACTGGTATCTCTGTGGTGTGGGTCAACAAAAAGATGGCACCAAAGGTAACCCCGCTGTCGCAGGGGCACTTTTCCCTCTATCCATACCAGGTTCTTCCCAAAGCGTTGCCTGGGGCTGAGACAGGGGCTTCTCCCCCCTACACCAGCCCCACCTCCACAGGCCTGGAGCACTATTCCCCCCTGCCCCAGCCAGTGCAGCAGCGCTAATCCGCATGCGCACAACCCCTTCCCCGCCGAAATCTGCCCCCGCAAGGCGGCTCCCCCCTAGCAACAGCGCTGACCTCACCGCGCACCAATCAGCGCCGACTAGCTCACGAATCTTCCAGAGCTTTCCTCACAGCAGCCCCCCCGCCCTGCTCCAGCTTCCCCCACCCATCAGCCAATCAACGCCCGCGCTTCTCGCTGCTGCACCAATCAATGCCGAACTTCCCGTTCTTTGTATCAACGGTCTTACCGCACCTCCAGATCCATCCGCGCACTCCGAAATTTCCAGATTTTTTAGGGTCCGAGACCCCACAATATGACTCCAGGACCACTTTACGCCGAGGACAGACATCGGAGCGAGAGAAAAGCGAGTATTCTTCATAACAGTGGTATTTTACTTGGGACTACTTTGGGAGGCGGATGGATACGTCAGCATAAGGAGGCGGAGACTGTTTGACCAGAACCGGATAAATACGGGTGGGGCTGCGTCACACAGCAGGTTACAGCTGCGGTGGCATTGATTGGAGCTGTTGACGAGCATCGTTCAGGGCCGGAGACGTGAGTTGAGCGGGTGAGATGTTGGGGGAACTGGGAAGGGGGGTACTGGAGAGGAGTGGGGAGAACAGGAGCAATTTTCCGGTCAGTAAGGTAGCAGGCTTGGGTGCTTGTCGGGTAGTGTTTTTTGATGGTGGTGGGAAGGGGTGGAATTGCGCAGTCTTTTTCTTGCTCTGAACCGGGTCGCTGGGGAGGGGGGGAACAAAAAGTGAAATAGGTTCTTAAGGAGAAGGCAGCATTACGGTGAAAATGGCGGGGGCTGTGCTGGTCTGTCCCGGAAGCCGGTTGCTGAGTCACTGCCGGGGGGGGCAGCACCGGTTGGTGTCGCAGTTCGTCACCGTGAGGGCCCGCGGCAGCGGTGGGGGGGGCTGCGGTGCAGTGGCTGTGCCGCAGTGCTGCGGGGGTGGGAGGGTGAGGGGGGAGCTGGGAGCCGCCTGGTGAGAGGCCATGTAAGCAATCTGTTCTAGGAACTTAGCGTTTAATTGTCAAGAGGTAAAGTGTTGGGGAAGGTGTAGAAAAACTTAATAAATACTGGCTATGATTTTTTTAGATTTTCTGAAATAGAAACAGGAAACTTTTTAATTAGAAAATGTTAAAGTGTGTGCCTTGCTGCGTAGCTAAAGCTGGAATTTTTTTTATGCTTTGTAGTTCAACATGCAGATCTTTGTGAAGACCCTGACTGGCAAAACTATCACTCTCGAGGTTGAGCCCAGTGATACCATCGAGAATGTGAAGGCCAAGATCCAAGACAAGGAAGGCATTCCCCCAGATCAGCAGAGGCTGATCTTTGCTGGCAAGCAGCTGGAAGATGGACGCACCCTGTCTGACTACAACATCCAGAAGGAATCCACCCTCCATCTTGTGCTGCGCCTGAGGGGTGGCATGCAGATCTTTGTGAAGACCCTGACTGGCAAGACCATCACCCTCGAGGTTGAGCCCAGCGACACCATTGAGAATGTGAAGGCCAAGATCCAGGACAAGGAAGGCATTCCCCCAGATCAGCAGAGGCTGATCTTTGCTGGCAAGCAGCTGGAAGATGGTCGCACCTTGTCTGACTACAACATCCAGAAAGAGTCTACTCTCCATCTTGTGCTGCGCCTGAGGGGTGGCATGCAGATTTTTGTGAAGACCCTAACTGGCAAGACCATCACCCTCGAGGTTGAGCCCAGTGACACCATCGAGAATGTGAAGGCCAAGATCCAGGACAAGGAAGGCATTCCCCCAGATCAGCAGAGGCTGATCTTTGCTGGCAAGCAGCTGGAAGATGGTCGCACCTTGTCTGACTACAACATCCAGAAGGAATCCACCCTCCATCTTGTGCTGCGCCTGAGGGGTGGCATGCAGATCTTTGTGAAGACCCTGACTGGCAAGACCATCACCCTCGAGGTTGAGCCCAGCGACACCATTGAGAATGTGAAGGCCAAGATCCAAGACAAAGAAGGCATTCCCCCAGATCAGCAGAGGTTGATCTTTGCTGGCAAGCAGCTGGAAGATGGACGCACCCTGTCTGACTACAACATCCAGAAAGAGTCTACTCTCCATCTTGTGCTGCGCCTGAGGGGTGGCATGCAGATCTTTGTGAAGACCCTGACTGGCAAGACCATCACCCTCGAGGTTGAGCCCAGCGACACCATTGAGAATGTGAAGGCCAAGATCCAGGACAAGGAAGGCATTCCCCCAGATCAGCAGAGGCTGATCTTTGCTGGCAAGCAGCTGGAAGATGGTCGCACCTTGTCTGACTACAACATCCAGAAGGAATCCACCCTCCATCTTGTGCTGCGCCTGAGGGGTGGCTGTTAAACTACTGTGCATCTCACCTGACAAGATTGCTGATGGCACTTGTGTTTGCACTGTAGTTATTTAATGTCTTAATATTAAGTTAAATGCAAAGTTAATGCAAGCTTAAGCAACAGCTGAACAACTGTTTGTTGAAATGCTAATAAAGTCTTCTGTTGCACATGACAATTTGTAGTCTGTCTCAGTTCAAGCTAGTAAAACTGGTGTAGTCAAGTGACATGCTTACCTTAGCTTTGTTCCTTGTCAGTTTAAGCCTCTTTGCATGTATAATGAGGACCTTGTGGATGAATTGGATCTGGATTAAAGTCTTAATTTAAGCACTAATACTATGTTCTTTCTTTTTCCTAGAACTTAATAGAGCTCTTGTTTCCAGGAAGGAGAACATGGTCTGTTAAAGACCCTAGAAAATAAGGTGGTATGATTGTCCATACAGTGGGGTGGGTTTTGCTGTGATTTCTAAACTTAAAATTAACTCTGGTGCTATGGAGATAGTGTGCACAGATTAGTTTCATGGCACTGCTGTGAAGTGACTGCAGCTTCAGTGTGGCTCTGGGGGGGTTATGGGAGCAAACAAGTAGTTGTGTATTTTTTTAAGTGGAAAGCCTACTGTCAATTGCAGGTAAATTGTACAGAGGTGGAGTGTTGGGGTTGCTGAGCTACATGGAATATGTGGGGAAGGACTGAGTAGTGAGAGTTTCCCCTGGTACAGGGTGGGTAGGTGGGAAGGCTGCCTTAATTCAGTGGCTGGAGAGAAAACTCCTCTCCTGTACTGCTTGGCACTGTTGCCAGGTTTCATTTAAGTAAAACTGTTTTACACAGTTGTTCAATGACAAAAGCTGGGGAGTTCCCACCAAAGTCTGGGTGGTTTGTTAAGGTTTTTTCCATAATGGGGTGGGTTAAGGAAACAAGCCCAAACAAGTGCTGGGAGATGGGGGAGGAAGGGGGTGAGAATGATTTAATAAAGCTGTGAAGTGGTGGGTTTTTAAAGGGGATATAATTGTCCATGTGCCCTTGCATAGAAATTTAGCCAGGTTGTAGTTATTGTGCCTGTCAATGTCTCTGGTCAATTTTGACAGCTGCTTAGCTTGAAATGGAAGTCTTGGTACCTGTATGCATCTGCACAGTGTGTCTGTGCTGGTGTGTTTTGCTTTTTACTGATAACCCTGTTCTGTGCAACATCCTGACTTTTTTTTTGTTCACTGCTATGAGAGTTTGTTCCTCTTCACTTCCAGCTTTAATATGACCAAGTGGTTTTGGCAAGTAGTGTGCTTGTATTAGCAGTGTGCACAGTCATGGCTATAACCATGGTAGGTTTGGTTTGGTGTTGGTTTTCGGGTGGGTTGTCTTTTTTTTTTCCAGAAGCAGGGCTTGGTTCCCTGTCTGCAATGCTAGAAGTTCTGTCAACACTTGGTGTGTCTGCCATAGGAGATACTTTGATTATTTGAGGTGTCTTGCAATGGCTGCTTTTGCCTTCATTTTATGCTTTCTGCAGTTTAGCCACTCACTCGGGTCTAGTCCCCTCGGCAGGTTGCCCAGAGAGGTTGTAGAAACTCCTTCCTATGAGATACTCAGCCATCTGCACATGGCTCTCAGGGTGCAGCTCTAGGTGGCCCTAGTTGAGCAGGGGGACTGGGCAAGGTGACCTCCAGAGGTCCTTTCCAACCTCAACCTTTCTCTGGTTCTGTCCCTTCTGACAGAGTGTCTCAGCCTGCTGCCTGCTCAGTTCTGTATGAGCTCCCTGAGCAACTTACAGTCCCGAGAAGACAGGGCACTGAGTACATTTACATTGTTTTTTTCCTGCTGATTCGCTCTATGGGAAAACCAGTGGCTTCACCTTTCCTGGGTCATAATTAAGAGAAAACCTTTCTCCAGTTGTTTTAATAATTAAGCTATATTGCATGGTAGCAGTTGCAGATAATGGAAGGGGGGTGGGGGGTGCAGTTTGCTTTAGGTACATGTCTGTAACTCGTGGGTGGCCTTTCTCCAGAGTCGGTTACTGAAGGGAACCACGGCAGTGGTGTTGCTCACTGGTGTGGTTCCCCGGGCTCACCAGGTGGTGTCAGGTGCAGCTGGCTCTGTGCAGAGCTGCCCTCGGTGTTTGGTCAGCTCAGCGAGAATTTGGGTCCCTGGGGAGGTGATGTGTTGCTGTGAGAGGGTCTGCACCAGCTTCCCAGGCCTGTTTGCTCCTGCCTTACTCAGCACAGACCAAACTGATGCTGAACCATTGCCTCTGTTGGAGGTATGGGTGTGGATGGTCCTTAAATGTGTGACCCCTTGTGTGGGGTCTGTGTCAGTCTGGTGTTGCACCTGAGGTAACAAGGGGGAAAAAGAGGGGAATATTGAGGCATTTTGTGGTGGTGGGGAACAGCTTAAGCCTTCTTCAGACAGCCTCTGCTGAGGGTGTGCAGCCAGATGTCTCTGTGTGGTGTTTTCCCCAGCCCTGTAGGAAGTTTTCCTTAGGTGGAGCTTGTGCTGGAGCTCTGCATGTGGCTTACTAGAAATGGCACAGAATGGGACATCCTGAAAGCCAAAGTACAAGGAGTGAAATCCAGGGGGACTGGCTTTTCCTGGAGCTGTGTTACTGAGGCTCCTGATCCCCAGCTGATGGGGAGATGGCAGTCACTCCCTGGAAGAGACAACTGTGAGGGATTTCTTCATTAATAAAGAAAAACCTTTGCAATTAATCTTAAATGATGTGAATTAGGGAAATGTATAGAAATTACAAGGATATGTAAATAGAAATTTGCAGAATGTGTTGTTAACACCGAAGAAGTTGTGACCAAAAGACAGGAACTGGGCAATATATGGATAGTTGATGTTAAGGTACAATATCTGCTTTTCTTACAAAGTGATGGCACCTCACATCAATCTGCTTGGAGCCACCTATTCATCACTAAAATAACAATTTGATAGGCTTTAGTCAAGAGTCTAAATGCTATTAAAATGTAATAATCCTAGTGCTCCCCTACAGACAGCAGATTCTGGTAACATCTTTTAATCCTGCTGCAACCTGAGATTTGTGAGTGGCCTTTGGTTGTTTTTTGCTTTAGTTCGTTTTCTTATGGTTCCAGTTAGTTTCCAGTAAAGTGAGGGTTAAGGCAGAGGCGGGTTGGGGGCACCACAGTGTTCTTGCAGCTCCAAAGGCATTGCGTGGTAGCTGCTTCCAAAAATCCTTGGCTGCCCAATTTTCTACTTACAGAACATTGCTGCATCATCATTAAAAACAGCCCTATTTTGATTTTTTTTTAATATTTAAAAGGTTTTAAAATTATATCTGTTTCTGTTAAATATTTTGATACGAGGAGTAAGTGAATTACTCTCACAAGCGTGTGCTTGGAACTCTTTTTTTTTTTGCTTGTTTAGGTAATGCCCACTGGATGTCACTGTTTCTCCACAAAAGTGGTATTTTGTAACATCACCGTGGATTTCGTTGCTGTTTGATTGTCAGTGGAGCCGTCCTTCAGGCTGTAATCCTGCAGAAAGTGATACATCAAATAGAAAATACTTCCATTTAAGGTACAAGAGAAGTGGATGGTTCCTTCAAAGTCCTGAGGAGTATATAGATAGGAGACTTCAAATACTATGATTTAAGACTAGTGGTTACAGAAATACCATCATGTAAATTGAGTCCCCAGGGCTCTCAGACAAGTTCTGACAGGGAATTCTATTTAAGAATATTTGGATTTTAGAGTGGTCACTGACTGGTGTCTCTAGAGGGAAAGGATTCCATCAGTGTAACTAACAAATGAAGCTGCTGAAGTTCATCCCTTCAGCGTGGGTTTTGCATATGGTGCATGGAAAAGAAGTCTGGCCTTGTAAAAATACTTGATGTTTTCCCGAGTGTGAAAGTACACCTTTAAAAGAGGCAGTTTTCTCTTTTAGCTGTGTGGCCTTCCTGAGGTTTGAATGGAGTGCTGGGCTACCTGTTCTGGAGAAAATCTTAATGACCCACCTTTGCATGGTGTTATTGTGGGCTTCCCTCCTTCTGTGAAGATGATTTGGAGCTGCTACTGCTTAGAGTGGCTACAGGTCAATGCTGTAATTAAATTACAGATACATGTAAGTGATCTTCTCTTTGCAGCTTACAGAAAATGTGATTATTGATAATGAGTGTTATATTTTTCAGTATTTGGTAAAAGTGGGCACGTAAGAGAGCAGAGGATACATATTTTAGGAAATGTGCTTGTTTCTGCCTTTGCAAAAAAACACCTTCCTCATGCTTCTTTTTGCCTTCTGTTTAAGCAGGTTCCAGTCATTGCTTTTCCTGCCATGAATATATAGGTTATATATAATGTATAATTATAATGATGAAAATATTTGCCAGTATTATGAAATGAAAATTATTGATTTGACTTAAATTTTCACTTAGTAGTTAAGAGCTTGATTTTTCTCTTCCTGGATTTAAAGTTTCATCAGAATGTGCCTCTCGTCAGGAGAAACTTTAAGGCCATCAGACCCATTTTCATCAGTACTGAGCAATTGCAAGATTCCTTCTTGTTCCCCCAAATAAAAGCCTCAAAAGGCAAAAGGATCACATCCTGCTGTGGAAAACTCAAGCTGGCAGATAGGTGAAATTAAATTGCTTCTTTTACTCTCCCTGCATGCTGCTTTGGATGCCTTCCTCCCAGGTCCTAACAGCTCTCAGCATTGTACATTTTGGTGGGCAAGATTATCAGCTGTCTCATGCACAGCAGTGACATAAATGCCATGGCTGACCTCAGAATGCTGCCACTGGCAAGTGCACATTGGGGCAGATCTTGTATTTTTTCCTGCCCTGCTTCCCCCCTTCTCTGAAATGGAAGCACAAGTGTTTGCCCCAGTGGACTCCCTGCGAAGGCCTGTGTGCATGTCCACAAGTTCCAAAGGTTGTGTTCCCCCAGCAGCTCCCTGTTTCTGTTTTGCTGTGGTGACCTCTCAGCTGGCAGTGATTCCTTTCCCAGCAAGCTGCACATTCTCCTTCCTCTGTGTAAGCTATTAAAACCAGATGCACAGAAAGAACTCTGTTAGCTGCACTTTTTGTGGGCTGATTTCATTCCTTGGCTAGGCTGGTGGACTGAATCCCATGAAAGCTGGGGGGAAAGCCCAAGAGGATTCATACCCATAAGTCTGAGCTAAAATCCAGGGCCTGAATCTATTTTTGTTGATATCACAGTAAATGAAGTGTAACACAATTAAAGCAAACTGCACTAAATCAATGCAAGGCTGGAATGAGGGATAGGAGAGATGAGATCTGGTCTTGCATTTATCTGTGTATGTTCGTTCTTTACAGGCTGTTCTGTGGTTCCTAATAAATGATTAAGCCTAGAAAGAATAAGTAGCTTTGTGTTCCTGTATCAGCTTAATTTTGATACACAGGAATTTGAGGAATAAGCTTGTGATCTCATGCAAAACCATGAAAGAGGAGGAGGCATCCTGCCATTTAGTGGGTGTATTTATAGGGATGTCATCTCACAGCCTGCATCTGACTCAAGTAAGAGCCATCTGGGAAAGTTTCTATGGGGGACAACCAGGAAGCCCCACATCATCCTGCTGTCCTGTCAGATGAGGGTTGCTTTAGGCTCTCCTTTGGCTTATGGTAGGTTTGGAAGAAGAAAAGCAGAGCCAGAGTTCAGTGTGTCATGATGTGACACCCCTTCTCAATGTTTTTTGGACCAATGGTTACCTTACTATCAAGCTGTTGGTTGGAAAAGCACTTTGCCTTTTTGTTAAGGTTTTCTAGATGAGCTCTAGATCACACAAATGACTTTGTAAACCTTCACTCTACTACAGATGAGAGTCACTCTGCAGCAGCATGGTGCTGGGGAAGGCTATGGGGGCTGTGGATGCTGAAGATTGTCCTGCACTGATGCTGTGGGAAATAATGATCATGCTGCCTCCTTGGTCCTCAGGGCTGTTAGGAGTGGGAGAGAAAAAAACTAAGCCATGTGGTGTGGGCTGATGTCCTCAGTTTCCCAGGGGTCCTGTTTTGTGAGTAACAAGCAAGGGGTATTGGTATGTGTGCATGGTGGTAACCACAGTCAGTTGTAGGGATGGTCAGTCCACACTCCCAGTACCTCCAAGACTTGCACTCCTTTGGAGAACCTGCCCATTAAGAAATGAATACTAGTGGCAAATTAAGTAACCAGTGGCCCAAGTGTTTTGGAACTGGGGCTGCTTGTGCAAGTACCCTGTGCCTGTGATGGGCAGCTGACATTTGGCTTTGTCAGGTAGTGTTCTGGTCAGTTTGTGGTCTCAGATGGTTTGTGCTGCCTCCTAACTGGGGTGTGTGAGGTGTGAGAACTGGCTGCTCACAGAAACAGTTCACCTCAGATGTTTCCATGCATACTTGCTTGTCCTGGAGGTAACTGAGGGAACCTTGTGACAAACCTCACAAGTAAACCACGGGCTCTAGCACTGTCAGGGTCAAATCAGTTGCCTCCCCTGAGATCTGAGCAGGCTGTTAGTGACAGCCAGGAGATGTTGGCTCTACACGTGCAGGCAGGGGTTAAGCATTACGAATTTGCAATAGCCAGCCAGCTTTCCCATATAAGAGCACTTCACTCATTGGCTCTCTCTTTTTCTGAGAAATCCATCTAGTCATTTCCTGTGTAAACCCTTCTTCACTTTGCAGAAAGCTATACAGTTGAGTAAATAACAATAATCTGTGGTTATTCCTTCTCACAGGCAGCCTGGATTTTTCTCATGGACCACTACCAACTAGGAGTTCAACCCTGTGCCGTTAACTGAGTGCTAATATGAGCGTGGTCTTCTCTGCAGAAGGGGAGGGCTTTCACCCATGGATGTAAATCATGTGGGGTCTGCTTTTATGCTTATTAACACCTGTTGGTGTTTGACTTGGTTTCTGCTGAGAGATTATTTGCCCCCTGAAGGATCCGTTGGGACTCCTTGTCGGATCAGTTCTTGGGTGGAGCTTGCAGCAACTTGGGGTAAGTGTCATGCTCTTCCTCTTCTGACAGCAGGGCTTTTTTGTGCTGCGCTACTCAAAATGGCTTGGTAAAGTCACAGAAAGGAACAGCTCAGCTCTTGGGCAGAGAAGTGAAAGCTGAGCTGGCGAGCAGAGTGCGCTGTATTTCCTAGGGACGCACAAATTGGATGTGTATATTACAGGGTCCCTTGTTTTTTTTTTGGAGCATTTTGCTCTTGCTTTTAAACCAGACAGTCTGTCTGTACAAGACGGGCAATAAAGAACTCTCTCAAGCACTTTGGAAAGATGGAAACTGCAGCTGAGAAATGATTTGGGGGAAAAGAAGAGAGAAAAGCACAAGCAAACTGTTGTGGAAGTGCAAATAGCCCTCTAAAGGATCAGCAAATGTACCAGTAAGTGTTTAGGGGGGAGGAAGGAAGTTTGAAATGGAATTATAGGGTGTATGCTTGTGCTTGCAGAGGAATGTTTGTCATTACAGTGCAGACTAAACTGAATGGCTGAGTTATCATGATAAGGGTTTGTCTTGAAATCAGCCCTTGTATTTCTTGCTGTGAGCTGCATAAAGATGTTTCGTGGCTGTTTTCTGCCCAGAACTGTTTCTCCACATCCTAATCTAAGCCAGAATGCTTATGCTGTGTCAATGTACCTCTTTGCTGGTACAGGCTATGGAGTCTGGCTGTAGTCCTAGCAAAGGAGATTTCTCTTCAGAGAAAACCTGTTAACCATTTGGAGGGAGTACATGTGAAAAAGACGGAGTTATTAAATAAAGATCTGCTTCAGGTTGGTAATTGTGGATTTATTTTTTTTTCTGCCTCCCAAACTGTGCATGAATCTGCAGTCACACTGACTACAGGCAGCTTGCATTGGGTGTGGATCTGGGATGTATCCAGATGTACATGCAGAGATGTCTCAAAAGGGTGGAAAAGGAGTACAGGATGTATTAGACAAGAACTGGGCTGGCTGGGTGCTCTGAATACTGATGCTGTTTGTACAGCAGATCTGGATCCAGCTTTGCTCTTGACAGAGCTGTGCTGTGCTTGGGCTCTAAGGGCCACGAGCATCCACATGGCAGCTGGGGTGTGTGTTTGCCTGGGCTGTGGAGCTGGAAGTTCAAAGCCTGTGCTTGTGTGGATAGCCAACAGCCCCAAACAGTGAGGAGAGCCCACTCATTTTGCCCCAGGATGCAATGCAGGAATGCATGAGAGGAACATAATTTGTGCATGTGTTTTCCTTGTAGAAGTAGCTTAATGGTTACCAAGAGAGAACATGAACAAACTTATCACTCTGTTCCAAAGAAGGCCTACAGTTAATCTTGTCTTTTTGGCCACTTGGTGACTAGCATGTGGCTGCACTGAGACAAGAACAATGGTTGTAGTCTCCTAAAGATCCACTTTCTTTGCCTTTTATGTAAGGAGCCTGTGCTGCTGCCAACAGGTGAGGTCATCTCACAAACGGGGTTCATGTGTTCTGCAGACATGTTGCCTGTATTTCATGAACTGTTTTTGAAGTATTCCTCACCAGTGGTACCCTGTGTAAGGAAATACTCCCACTGTGCAGTTTTACTGAGTCTCTCACACAGGACCCATAGTCAACTGTAGGAATGCTGGACCTGGAAGCATGCTTTCCTCAGTGCTGCACCACACACATTCTAGGTCTGTGAACAAATTGTGTTAATTCTCCCTCTCCCTTGCAGGTTTAGTCTCCCAGCAGGAAACGTCTTTGATTTGCAAGACCATTTCTGCTAGAAATGGATAACTTCACTAATGGGCAGCCAGGCCCAGGTCAGAGGAACAGGTTGATAGGATTGCTAGAAACAGATGACAGCATCCCAGAAGATAAACCTGCATCTAGTAAAAAGGAAGAAAGATCAGGACATGGAAAGAAAGGAGAGCCACGGCCCTTGGAGACACCTTACCAAAAGGAGAGCAGTAACTTTCCTCCCAGAGTCAAGATTAATCTGAACTATCGACCAGGACTTGTCAGCAAGTGAGTATCTTGGGTGTTTGGCAGGGGTGGGATCCCTGTGGATCTGCACTGATCCCTGCTGGTAGGGGCCTACAGACTTTACCAAAGTCTGAATTAAAAGTGACAAGACAGGAATATTACAGGAATCTGGTGAGAGGTGAAGGCAAAAAGGGGACATATTAGCCCTTCTGCACTTGCACAGTATGTGTATGGTGTGGTGTGTCTTGGGTGTATCTGAAGTAACACCAAATAAGCCAAGTTGGCTGTAAGAGCAGCTTAGCATGGAGCCCTGTGCAACCGACCTGTTCTTGCCAGGGAGGGATGTAAACTAGCTCACAGAGGGCTGCAGACCATGTGATGGGACTGATCCTGGTCTTGCAGCTATCTTGGGCTTCTGTGTCTTTGTGCTCTGGATGAGTTCCAGGGTTTCACATCAGACGGGATCTGGGAAGAGCTCCAGCTGGTGGAAAGAGCAGCCACTTAAAAGAATTCTGGGAAAGAACAGTCTCTGTTTCCCTTAGCTCAAAAATAAAATCCTTGTTTTTTTACTAACAAATTTTTCTGCCTCCCTGCTTTCTTACACCATCCCACTAGAACTGACTGCACACTCTTGTCCTCTGCACTCCAGAGCTTCTTAACACTTTGCCTTTCTTCCCCAGCCCAAAGGACCCCAATCGCTTCGACAGGGACAGGCTCTTCAGCGCGGTCTCCAGGGGCAGCCCCGAGGCACTGGATGGCTTACTTGAGTACTTGAGGAGGACCTCCAAATTTCTCACCAATTCTGAGTACACAGGTAGAGTCCTGCTCAGCTCTCCATGCACAGGGTTAGCAGAGGCAATGCTTGTTAATGTAGGGGAGAAGCAGGGGAACCTGCTTGTGGTACTTCTTTCTCCAGCCCTCTGTCGGTTCTTCTGTTTGTCAAATGTCCCCTTGAGGATGGGAAATGCTACTGATTTTATATATCCTGAGGCCTTTGCCTCTACTGTGGACTGAAAATACTGTTAAAGGCCTTTAAAATAATTACTTGTTTTGGTCCTATGGTGCATTGAGTCCTGAATCAAGTGAGGCAGATGTGTGCAAAGTACACATGCAACCCATTCAACACACTTTTTCTACTAGATGCAAAGACTGGGAAGACCTGCTTAATGAAAGCCCTGATGAACTTAAAAAATGGAAAGAATGACACAATCCCAGTTTTGCTGGAAATAGATCAAAAGACACAGAATCCCAGGCCACTTGTCAATGTGATGTGCTCTGACTCCTTCTACAGAGGTAAGGTTTCTGTTCTCATGCTGTGTCAAAGCAGCCTCCCCATTAGACATGTGAGATGTGCAGGAAAGAGGGGAACCAGAGCTTATGCTCTGGGGTTCTGGTGCAGGGACAGTAAAGGCCCACTCATCTTCTAGTGCTGATTCTGGTCTGCCTTCCTTTCAGCCCTGAGTTACACACTTCACTTCTGCCACTTCCTTCTCAGTCTATAAAACAAAAATTCTAGATGTTTAATAACCCAGGAATATGAGAGGATTTGCTTTGGAAAGCTTGAAAAGCACATCTAAAAGTGAAAAATAGTAAAAACCTCTATTTTAAAAATTGCTACTAAAAAATTAGTTCTGCTAGTGGGGTAATGCTTTCAAGAACAGTCATGAGCACAGTCATGTATGAGTATATTTGTCTTTATCCTCCCAGAGCTGCTTGGGATCTTAGTGCCAGGCAGGGGTAACTGCCTGGTCTTGTGTTGAACTTCTGGTGGTCTTGGGGCTTCTCTTCTGACTCGGTGTTTTCAACGTGCTTTTCCAATGAACACTGTTGAAAGCCACCAGTTGCCACCTCTCTCCCCCAGCCCTGAGCCTGCAAGGTTGCTGAGCAGAACATCCAGCAGTTGGTGAAATGGTGCTTTGCTGAAGAGTTGTTTGCTTGTTCTCTCTCTTAGTGCTGCCAAAGGATCATTTTTCCCTGTTTCCTTAGGCCAGACAGCACTCCATATTGCCATAGAGAAAAGGAGCCTAGATTTAGTGAAACTTCTAGTAGAGAATGGAGCTGATGTCCATGCCAGAGCCCATGGTGAATTCTTCAGGAAGAAGAAAGAAGGAATTTACTTTTATTTTGGTGAGTCAGTGTGGAACATGCTCCTTACCCTGTGTGATGCTGCTCATTCTAGTTGAGTTTGCCCCTCAGTGCACAGGCTGCCATCTCCACTGCCCTATAATCAAGCTCTTGGCTTACTTGAATGGCAGGATCCTTTCACAGGCTGAGGTGTCCAGTGAGCATTTGCTCATCTGTGATTTTATGAATGTAATTCCATCTGAAGGGCTTCAGACAGAGACAAATTTAGCCAGTTTAGCCAAATTAGGGGCCTGGGAAAGTGTTTCAGCAGCCCATGGAATGAGTGGTTTTTTTACTGCAAAACCCTTTCTGAATCTAGAGAAACTGAGCAAGGACTTGTTCTGTGTTCCAGTGGTAAGACTATAGGCTAAATATATTTTCCTAGAATTGCTTTTTTTTGTCTTTAATTTTCTTGCTTCCCCTCCAAATATTGTCATCTCTCCAGGTGAACTTCCCCTCTCCTTGGCTGCTTGTACCAACCAGCTTGAGATGGTGGAATATCTTCTAAACAATCCCCACCAGAAAGCCAGGCTCCAGGAGCAGGATACACAGGGCAACACTGTCCTCCATGCCCTGGTGATGATTGCAGATGACACTGAGGAGAACACCAAGTTTGTGAGCACAACATATGTTGAGCTTTTGAAGGCAGGTGTGAAGCTTGACCCAACCTTGAAACTGGAGGAGATAGTGAATTATGATGGATTAAATCCCCTGCAGCTTGCTGCCAAGACAGGCAAAGTGGAGGTAAAGACAACTGGAGGACATTCCTGGGGTTGCTGAGAAACAAGGGAGGCAGCAGCACACATCCTCAGCATAGCAGTGGGGTTTGATGTAGGAGCATCTTGCATCCAACCTGCAGTAATGCTGCTGACAGTGGCAGGAGACCAAGGAGGCCTCCAGGCCACCAGTTAGTGTCCTACAGAGTCTTAACTGGTTGCTGCCCACTCTGTCCCTGCCAAGACAGCTGATCTGGACCAAAACTGGTTCTGCTCCTGGAAGAGCTGTGATAAAAGGTGTAGTTAGATTGCCTGCTTTGAACTAGCTAGTCTGGTGTTAGGATGTATCATAGAATCATAGAAGGGATTGGGTTGGAATGGATATCAGTTTGTAGTGCAGGAAGGCAGGTGTCCTGTATTTGAAGGTGATCTGGGTGTGCTTGTGTCACTCTGCACCTCCTTTACATGTGCATTTTTCTGGTATGCATCCCTTTCCTCTTCAGATCTTCAGGCACATCATCCAGAGGGAGATCAAAGACCCCGTGTACAGACACTTGTCACGCAAGTTCACGGAATGGACCTATGGGCCCATCCATGTGTCTCTCTATGACTTGTCTTCTTTAGACAGCTTTGAGGAGAACTCAGTGCTGGAGATCCTGGCCTACAGCAGTGACACACCAGTGAGTCCTTTTACTGAAAGTCAAAACCAGCAACACCTTTTCTGCCTTTCTATAGTGTTGCTGTATAGGGTTTCAAGTTAATGTTTCAAGTTAAAGTTTCAAGCACAGGGTTTCAAGTTAATGTGCTCTTCCACCTGATTGTTTTTCTGGAAGAGAAATGCACGATGGAATTACTATTTGTATGTTTTAAAATTTATATTCTGCTTGGCATGCCTCTGAGAATCTAGACTATGAGAGAAATTGTTGATCCTTTGGTTGTCCTAAGCTTGGGTGTGTCCAATTACCTGATGAAGCCAAGCAGAAGTAACTTCTTATGGGATGCTTGGTTTCTCTCATACTGAAAGGTCTGACTGAATAAACCTTTAGGGATACCCTAGCTGGAGCCTCTGAACTCCAATAATCCTCTGAATTTGCATTCCTGTTGACACATGGATACATTTTGGTTGTTTGTTTTTCCATAGAATCGGTACAAGATGGTGGTTTTGGAGCCCTTGAACAAACTGCTTCAGCAGAAATGGGAAACGTTTGCTTCCAAGAGGTTCTACTTCAGTTTTGTCTCGTACTTGTCATTCATGATCATCTTTACAGCCATTGCATATTATCAACCCTTACGAGTCAAGGTAGGCCCCATCTTCTTTTATCTGGAAAGGCCTGAATGGGTGGAGCTGAGTTTTGAAAGGCACACAGGGTGTTTATCACTCCCTCTGCCTGTCTTCAGTGGTCTGTTTTTTTTGTTTTGCTTTTATCTTGCAGCCTTCATTTCCAGTGGAGTTCACAGCTGGAGGCTTCCTGTGGGTCTCTGGACTGATCATTATCCTGCTAGGAGGCATTTACCTCATTTTTACTCAGGTATGGGAATCTCTCATCTAATTTCATTGAGAAAGGAAAAAAAAAGAAGGCACCACTCCAGTGTGCCCTGTGGTTTTGATGGATGGATACCACTGGTTTTTCTCCTAGAGCCTGTACTTGCGGAGGAGACGCCAGTCCCTGAAGACCATGTGTTCTGACAGCTGCACTGAGATCTTGATGTATGTCTCTTGAGGTTTTTTCACAATGAAAGCACAAGTGAAATTGATTCTCTGCTGTGTGCAGCTAAGTTGCCCTAGCATTGCTAGAGAGATGGTGAGCAGGAAAGATTGATTGCCACTGTCTCCTCTTTCCATCCCTTCCCTGCTTGCTTCTCCTACCTGCTGCATCTTCTCATAACCCTTTGTCATAGACTTTGCTGAGTAGGGTGTGTCCTTGGATTTGTAGCTGAACATGGGGAAGATCAGACCATCAATTATTCCAGTCAAGGACATATGCTTATTAGAAAAAAAGCTCAAGTTTTTAATCATACAGAAAGGAAAATAGCCTGTTTTCTCAGGAGAAATGTGGGTAGATGCATGTGTGTGCATGTGTTCGTAAGTGTTAAAAATCTTTTCCATTTTATACCAGTTCTGTGAGTTACATCAAGCAGGTTGGACTTTCTACACTGAGATTAACCAGCTCATAACAAAACTGCAACAATTTGTGGGTCTGGTTGTAACAGGATTTGCTTACATAAACTGTGTCTGGTTAACTGCCACTTCATGTGCTCCACGTAGCCTCGTAAAACATCTTCACTTTTCCTTGCAAAACAGGGCCTTTTTGTTGGGGTCACTGTGTCACTCACTCTGCTCCTCTCCAGCTTCATCCAGGCTTTCTTACTGCTGCTGTCAGCAGTCCTCTATGGTGCCAGTTCAGAAAACTACGTGATAGTGATGGTGTTCTCCCTGCTTTTGGGATGGGTGAACATGCTCTATTACACTCGGGGCTTTCAACGCACTGGGATCTACAGTGTCATGATACAGAAGGTCAGTACTCAGAAAAACTTTGTGGGAAAAGCTCCTGGGTGGGGGGAGCTAAAAGAAGTCTTGTAATTACTTTTCTTCTCTCAGGATCATGACAAACAAACAGAATTGATGTAGTGACTGTGGCAGTAAAGAAATTGCAGGAGTTAGCTAGATTAGTGTCTTCAAGGAAGTACGATTGCAGCAAACCACCAGTTTGCCATTTCTGAATATAGTGAGTGGGAACAGCTGGCAGTTAACCTGTTTGCCATAAAATGACTCAAAACTAGCAGTCAGAACCAGTGCGAGTTCCCCAGAACTGGTCCAGGTCCAGTCTGTACCATCATCTAGTCTGGGGCTAGAAAGGCAAGGCAGAGCAGGTGAAATGAGATGCCACGGAAGAATTCTGATCATGGCTTGTGTGAAACCCAAAGGAGATAGAAAAGAAAGAGATGTGTGTTGAAACAATGTGGAAACAGCCATAGTGGGGAAATGACATGGTATTTGTTTGTTTCAAAGAACCTGATTCATACAAACATAAAGCAGCTCAGTAGGACTCTCAGATTTAAGCTAGTAATGATGGTACTTAACTGAGGAAGTAATTTAACGTGTATCAGTAGTTTCTTAAACTGCATAAAGCATTTTCCAACTTGCTTTTAGTATTATTACTGGGGGTTGGTTTCTGATATGTGAGAACAGAAGATCATCCTGGTGATTTCATGTGGGATAAAGAATGGCAGTTCCTCCTGATTTGTGTTTCAGACTATCCTGAAAGATCTGCTGCGTTTCCTCTTGGTTTATATGATCTTCCTCTTTGGCTTTGCTGCAGGTAAAGGCTTCTGTTATGTTATTGGTTGGGCTGCAAGAAGCACATTTTTCTCAGGATTCAAATTCTGTTCTTCTTGTAGCTCTGGTTACCCTGATGGGGGATGCTCCTTCTGTCTCTCACAACAAGTCCCTTGCTCAGCTGGAGAGCACCGGGAGCCACGCCATGTACGGCGGGCTGCTCAGCGTCTCCCTGGAGCTCTTCAAGATGACCATTGGGATGGGTGACCTGGATTTCCAGGAACATGCCAGATTCAGATACTTTGTCATGCTCCTGCTGCTTCTCTTTGTGATCCTCACCTACATCCTTTTGCTCAACATGCTGATTGCTCTGATGAGTGAAACAGTCTCAGATATTTCTGAGGACAGCACCAGTGTCTGGAAGCTGCAGGTGAGACACCGTGCTGCTCAGCAGTCCTGTCGTGGCCCAAACTCCTACTTGAGTCTCCTAACATCAGAGATGACAGTGCCTGTCTTTGTCCTAAATCTCAGCTAGAAACTTCTCTTTTACACACATTTGCTACTCAGGGGGTAAATCCTAACAATTTTTAGATGTTTGAAGCTCACAAAGCTTGACTGGCTACCAGCCAGGCCAGAGCAACATGCAGAAGTCACTTGAGAGAGTAACTAACTGACTGGTACTACTAAACTAAGGAGCACTCTGGGATGAGTTCCAAAGTGATTTTCTAAGTCAAGGTAGTCACTAATTGGGGAAGACTTAATTGGAAAGAGGGGCTGGGCTCTCTATTTCCTGTTTTCTCTCTGACACAGACTTCTCCTTTCAGAGGGCTATTGCTATTCTAGAGATAGAGAAGGCCTGGCTGTGGCGCCAGGGTGGGAAGAGGAGATCTGGCTGCTTCATGTCAGTGGGCCTCAATAAGAAAGATGAGAGATGGTGTTTCAGGTAAGACAGATGTACCAGTACCCCTTACACTCCAGCCTAGGGACAGGTTCCCATGATTCAGCAGCTGGTAGCCCTGAACCACCACAGGGATTTCAACACTGACTCAACCCCTCTTCCTGGAACATGCAGTTTGGTTGGTGATTGCAATGCTGGAGGTTTGAGAGCTAGTTGAGCTGCTGCCTTTTGGAACTCCAGGGTGTTATGGATCGTGGAGCATCTCTAAAAAGTGGAATCTCTTTTGTATTAAGTATGTTCCATGGGAGGAACTGAGGTACTTTAAAATAAACAGCATAAATGAACAAACACAATATGCAGGGGAAGAAGATACCTCATGGAGCTTAGACTACAGAAGATCTTTATTAAAAAAAAACAACTCTGTAGAGTGGTGTTGCTACAGCCAAACCATCAGGATTGTGTTGACAGGATGAGCTGGGTTGGGATGCCATGGACAATGAGATACAGACTGAAATGCTGTGATCCCTGCATCAATGCCTCTTGCATTTTGTCTTTCCAGAGTAGAGGAAATCAAATGGACGGATTGGGCAAAGGATGTGGGAGTTCTTAAGGAAGAACCTGGAAACACCAGTGATTCAGAAATAAATCCAGAAGGTAAATAAAATAATGAAGAAAGGTCTTGAAGTATCTGGTTAGCTTCCAGCTCAGCAACTACTCCTGGTGCTGAGCCATCTCATATATACTATGGTATTACCTAAACAGGTTGGACCAGATGATCCTTGAGATCCCTTCCAACCTGGCATTCTATGATTCTGTTATTGGCTCTCTGGTAACAGAAATTTTAGGCAGGCCAGCTTGCTCATGAAATTGCTTCCACACAGCATCCCTCAGTAGTAGCTGCATCACTTGTGAACAGACAAAATAAAGTATTAGAATAGGTATGGAGCTGGTCAGACCTTGGGAACAGATAATGAGAATGGAGATGCCATTCCTACTTACCTCTGGTAGAAATGGGCAGGACACACTGCTGAGAAAAGCAAGGCCTGGTCTTCCCTTTGTCTCAGTAGCCCAAATGTGTGGTGCTTTTTCTAGGAAACAAAATCTAGGCCCACTCATACTGCAAGTGTTAAAATCACAGGGCTTTTTAGCACAAATTAGGGCGTTAACACTGGCAACTTTGTCAAAATCTGCCTAAGATATTTAGTTTTCTTCCCTTGTTACACCTGGGAAGCAGCTCTGTGTGGAAATGGAGAGCTGTTACTTTCTCTAGAAATACTTTTTCAGGCTGGGAGAGCTTGGGCAGAAGCTCCACTGGTTTTAAGCATGACCACTTGCTCCTCCAGCATAGGTTCTTCCTTGATGCCAGTTTTCTAGGAGTGGGAAGGTCACAACACTTAAAATACTGCCTGTTGGCTGTTGGGTTTCCCCTAAACCTGCCCTCTTCTAAAAAGTGGATCCCTTTGTCAGCTTCCTGCTGACAGGGGGCTGCTGTTTTTGTCTCCTGCTATAGAGACAAGGTCATGGAAACGGACACCACAGAAACAACTGAGATCACCTGTTTCAGAGGAGCAGTCACTGTTGCAACCCCAGCAGTCAGCAACTGAGATGATGCCTCTAGAGGGACAAACCAGAAATCTTTAGCAGGTTTTCTGGATTGAAACTTTGCTTCCAACTTCAAAGGAGTAGCTTTTCCTATATTGGCTGGAAGAATTGAAGGCATTATCAGTATTAAAGTGCATTTTATTGAAGACTGTGGTTCAGCCTGTGGCTATGAGTATTTTCATGCACTTTAATCATTAATTTCCTCTGAAGAAAATATTTTTACTCAACTTTCTCTGCCTGACACTTTCTTATTGCTATGTCTAAAGGTTCAAGAGCAAGACCATAGGGGCAGTGGGGAGTGGTCTTTGGGAAGGCAGTGCTTTCTGACCTGCATGCAAATAATGCTGTTTGCCATAGAGAAGTAAAGGATGGTGGGTCTTCTGCTATTCTTCCATCACAAGAGGCTACTCTGAAGTGCTTTGGAATAAAGAGTGTTGTAGAGGCATAAAAAGTTGCTAAGGATGGAGTTGGCTTCTTGCAAATCACTGTTGGTGGGAGACATGAGGGGACAAATGCTCAGTCCTCAGTCACCAAGAGCCTTACTGAGCCCATGTGTCAGTGCCTGCAGTGCTTGGTGTTCAGCCCACATCCAGATTCCCATTTTACAGTATTATCCTGAAATGGTTTGCTCCATGTTTGCATTTGCTTAACAGCACTGAAGTGACGTGGATTTTCTGGACCTGGAGCTTCACATGGTGAATTTCTGGAACATCTGTCTTTCACAGGTTGCTTTGCCTCTGTAGAAAACAGCAGCAGAATCCTGCTCGTGGCTTCTGAGAGACAGATGGGCCCAAATGCATCGTGTGGTTAATGTTTCCTGTCAGTCTTGGTGGGCATCCTGTCTTGCTGTAAATGCTTACAGGGACCTCCTTGCTTTTTGTAATGTGCACCCTGCCTCAGGCAGGGTGGGAAGCATACTTTAAACTCTGTGGAAAAGAGGTAAAAATGAGTTCTCTCACTTTCAGCCTGTATTTAAAAAGGATAACATGCATTTTTGTAAACTATCAATATAGCAAGTTTACTTAATAGAAAATGTTCGTCCTTGGATGTATTTTCTGAGCTTCAGGCCCTCTCAAAATGAAAGATGATGTGATCAGTGGGGACTATAGGGCCTTATCAAATTCCTGATTACATCCCCCCAGCACTGTGCTGACCTCACTGCTGTGTGTGTGAGCTCTTGTTTTTCATGACATTGTGTCAGCTTGTGCAGCCACAGCTGAAGTGTAACAGTTGGTGTTGCATTGGATGCATCTTTCATAAGGGCTGATAACACTGTGATAACCCTGAAAAAGCTGCAGACTTCAAATGTTGGCAGCACCTTTCATTCAGGAAGATAAACTATGCAACTCAAGATCTCCTGTCTCTCTTTTCCCCTCCCAGCAAGGGAAGCTAGGAGGTTTGTCCTTTGGAGACAACCTTCTTGATCCTGTTGCTTACTACATGCATGGGACTGGCAGCAAAACTTCACTTTTATTACTTGTTCCCTCTCACTTCAGATGGGTTGTTCCCTCTCACTTCAGATGGGTTGTTCCCTCTCACTTCAGATGGGTTGTTCCCTCTCACTTCAGATGGGTTGTTCCCTCTCACTTCAGATGGGTTGTTCCCTCTCACTTCAGATGGGTTGTTCCCTCTCACTTCAGATGGGTTGTTCCCCTGTGCAGGGTAATTCCCTCTGCAGCTTCACTGCATTGGGTCTCTGAATTGTAACTGACTTTTCTCACTCTAGCTCCAGCTGTTGCCTTGCTTTGTGAAGCCTTCAGCTGCTTTTTCCTTCTATGGCTTTGTCCTAAGTGTTCCCAAGATTTGGCAAGGTGCTCATATTGCACAAAAGGATCATCTGGCATATGATAATCTGTTGCTGGCTTGGTGCTTTGCTGTGGCAGGGAAACTCTGAGATTCTCAAATGCAAAATCTGATCTACCATACCTCCCTGGATAATAAACAACAAGAGAGAAATCTTGCTCATTGTTAGTATTTCTGATAGCTGTGGGCTGTGACAGCTTGCTTTCAAGGTAACCTGCTTCTCTTTAAATCCCTTTCTTAACCTTGCACTGTTAGTTTATCTTTTGGTCTGCATTAAAAAAATTGTTCTTAAACATCTCATGTCCACTGTGAAACAGGGTCTTGGTATTCCTTGTGCCTCAGAGTCATGTCACAGACCACCAGTCCCAGTCCCTTCAAGCTGAGGGACAGCAGACAGGGCCAGGCAGATGCAGCAAACATCTGTCAGGTTGGTAGGATGATTTAGCAGTGCCCAGGCTGTTGTACAGTTCTTTGTGCTGTGGAGAAAAGGATATTTTTGAGGAGTTCCCACCTCTCTGTAGTGGGATCCCTCCTCTAGAGCTGAGGTGAGTCAGCACTGTTGAGGTTAATACCAGTAACCTCCCAGTTTTCTGTATCCTTAATGCACAGGGTTCCTCTTTGCTTTCACCATCTAAGTCACTTCCCATTTTGGTCATGTTACAAACAGGAAAGGCTGTCTGGGTTGTTTTTTTTTTTTTGTGGCATGTCTGCAGATGCTTGGAAGAGGAAGGCCTTAGAAGCTGGTTCGTAGCTTTGATGCACTGACAGGATTGTGGAATCCACTCTAACTAGATCATGTTGTCTTGTCAGGAAACACTTCAGTGATTTATACCAGAAATTATCAACAGGTGAAGTGCCCTCTCCCTCCTACCTCTTGTGACAGGTAAACCCACCTGCATGTGAACCCATCCCTACACAAATAGGGAGACTTTGCAGGGCTCTGAGGAAACGAACATTTCACAAACACCAATGAAGGAACAGCTCCAGTAGGTAGTTCTCCTCTATGTTTTAACCATGGAGATTCTGAAGGCCCAGCCAGGCCATGGGGAAAAGACACCAGCAGCTCTCCTTACTTTCCATGCAGGGTTATGGATGCTCAAACCCTCCCCTGTGTGACTGGGTCAAAGTTGCTCAGTTCCCAGCAGGGTTGGGAGGTGAATGCAGACCTTGTTGCTTTCAGACTCCTCCTCTACTCGAGCACACTTTGCTCCCTGATGGGAGCAAATGCTTCCCAGTGCTCAGAGATCTGTGTTGCACTTACCTGTGTAATTTTCTTAAACTTCATGTCTGGTTTGTATGGTTCTTGATTCTCCAGAAGACCTTTTTCCTCTGCAGTATAGGTGGAAACAAGACTTACTTGTCCCTCAAATGCTTGCACATTTGATTTTATTGTTGTTTGTTCAGAGCATGCTCTGAAGCTGAAGCCAGCGTGGGGAGGTGTATCCATGTCTCAGTTGATTCCCTCTCTCTTCATCTCTTTGTGACCCCACGTGTAATGGAGCATACTTTCCATTGCCTCTGTAGCTAGCAAAAGGAGTCTTTGAAATGTGACAAGCAAAAGGGCTCAGACAAAGAGCAGATGCTTTATGTACATCCACATAAGCTGCAAAGAGCTATTTCTGAAGCAATGCAGCTGGCAGATGTCTCAGCTGGGCTGTTCCTATAGCTAGCTAGCAGGTCTGGGGTTCTCTGCTGTATTTAAGAAATTTCATTTGTTGCTCTGGGACTAAAAAAAAAAAAAATTGGGGAGAAAAGAAATTTTAAAAAAACTGTTCCACTTTGCAACCTCACATCTGCTTCAGCAGCACAAATAAAACTGGGGGCAAACAGGACCAGGCAAAGCCTCAGAAAGGTATGACTGCAGCTGCCTCGTGGCTGGCATCTAACAGTTGCTAAAATCTGAGTGCAAAGTGTGTTTTCTTCACTTCCTTACTTTTTTTTTTTTCAGTTTGCATCCATGAGATGTGGAGTACTACAGTGTTTCTGGGCTGTGAGGGTGGTTGTCCAGTGTTCTTGGAGGTAGCTATAAAGGGTCTGACCTGCTGCACTCTTCTGAGAATGCTTGGAAAATTTACCCTTTCTGGGCAGAGAGAGCCATGACTGTGGAACAGATTTCTCCCCCCTCACCTTACAAAAGGATTTCCTATGCAGTTAACTCTTCTGATTGTTCAGCATTTGCTGTTTCAGCTCATTTAGGGTGGTAGCAACACCACCCTGCAGCTGAATAATGCTTGCTACACAGAACTCTGATAGTATCAACTACTTGACAGTAATTCTGTGCTAGTCTGGCCCAGGCTGGGTCAGCAGTACAGAGAGATGAGGGATCAGTAGAAGCCAAAGAATTGTAGGTAGAAGAGATGTGCAGAATCCCTGACTGTACCCTGGGCATCTGGCCACATAACGTGGTGATGTTTCTGCCACCAATAATACACAAAATAAAGGGGAACACCAGGTAGGGTGTGTGGGGGAAACTTGCATAAAAAAATGACTATGAAGGGCATCTAAGAGCTGACATCTCTCTCAAATCCCTGCTGTGAGCTCACTGGGGTCAATCTGTTTGCACATGTTGATGGTATGTGGTGTGTCCACCTAGCAAACACCAAAGGACAAGGTGGACATACAAACATAGACCCTAGTGGCTTTTCCAGGCAGATCCTCTTGCTCTAGGTATCCTAAAGGCACTGATGGGCAGAAATGGAGACACTGCTAACAATTACCTTTCAGTAACCTAAGTTTACCTTTTAGCAGGTCTTTGCATCTGTAGTTTTGTTAAAATGTCACTAGAAGACACCTTGAAACCTCAGTTAGGAAATGCAGAATCGAGTCACTTTGTCTCAGCAAGCACAATGAGACATGCAGAGCTGGAGAACCATCAAAGGAAGAGAGCAGCTTTTGCCTGGTTGTATCTCCAGTCCTCCTCCTTCCTTCACCTTAAAGCTGGGAACAAGATTGCTCCTGTATCTGCTCTTCCTAATGAGTGAGTCTTAACTCTGTGTTTATTTTACATACATTATAAAAAAGGTATTAGTCTGGAGACAAAGTAATTCCTAGTTTCTCAGACTGGTTCCTTAATGTGAGCCAATAAAATTCTTCTTATGTAGAAAGTTCAGGATGTTTGGACTTGTATGGAAAGTTCTTAGTTTGTGATGTGTTTTTCTACTATTTCAGAGAAATTCATACACTTGAGTGGAGACAGTTTTGTAGTTAATCCTCAGTGGGAGTAAAGGGGCTGGTGGGTGAACTTACAGAATCACAGAATGGTGGTTCAGGTTGGAAGGGACCTTAAAGATCATCAGGTTCCAACCTCCCTGCTGTGAGCAGGGACACCTCTCACTAGACCAGGCTGCACAAAGCCTCATCCAACCTGGCCCAATACTCTCAAATACAAAGATAATGAGCCATGTTTGGCCTTTTATAATTAATTTCTGTTCCATCTTCAGGTCTGCAGGGTGATGCTCTGGAATATGAGCTTGCCCAAAGTGCTTTCAATGTGCAGATCTTGGAAATCGGGGAATGTCCCACAAGAAATGACACCCTTACACATCTGATTTACCAAGATGTGGACTACACAGCCCTTGTTCACTCCATAATTTTGGGAAACATCAGAAGAAATCACAAGATTTGGAAAAAGACTGGGAAGAAATTTAGCTTAAATGGGGTGTATTATATTTGTGTTCTGTTCTCATGGCTCCTGGGGAAAGAGGTCATCAACTGTGGTATTTTTTTTTCCTCTGTCAAACTGTTGAATAATGACTTTGTTACTGCTAAACTGGTTGCAGGATCTGTCCCTGAGGATGGCTGTAATAAAATAAATAATAGGGAAATGATCCACATATAAGTAGATATGTGATGTTTTGTTCTAAAAATTGCCTTCCTGCTGCAAAGGACACTAATTGTACAACACTATATATAGAGAATTCCAGTGACAGAGCTGCTTGTCTTTTTCTGGAGCACAGGTTGGATCTTATTTTGGATCTGAGCTCTGCCCACTTGATGTGAACCACGATGGGGTGAGGGATCTTGTTGGAGCTCCATTTTATCACAGTGGAGGGGAAGAAGGAAGGGTTTACGTCTATTGCCTGGAGACAAGAGGTGAAAACACTCGTAGCGTAAACACTCCATGTTGGGGATTTTCCAACCATGCCTAAGGAGTGACAAATAAAACATTCCTCCTCTGTGCTCTCACTCACTGTGCTCTCCCTGTATGGTAGAGGACTGCAGGATGAAGCCAGTGGTCCTGTCTTAGTCATTAGAATATAGAAGAGGAAGAACTAAAGAAATAAAACCAGCTTTTTGTGCTTATCAGTGTGATAAAATCCTGCCTTTTGCCTGTATGTAGGGAGTTTGTTGGGGCAGACCTTGCTCTGCCAAGCAGTGTTCTTTGCAAAAAACATGTGGAGGGGGAGTTGCTAGAACTTTGCTTCCCTGGAGATGGAGAAAACAATGTTTTGTGGGCCTAGCTGTGGGATCCGTTACACACCGTACAGGGTATAAGTTAATTACTTCATTTTGAGTGAGAAGTGAACTTGAACTGCAGACCAAGAGAAAAATCCTCTTTCGTGCGCTGCTAAAATTTGCTCAGGGCAGGTACAGGATGTTTGGCAGCAGAAAACAGCAGCCTGGGTATCAGTCGGAATCCAAATAACGTGCACCCTCTTGTGGCTTGTTTCTGCCATGAGACGGGATGGTTTGTTGGGAAACAAGCTGGGGAGCAGCTCAGTCTGCTGTGGATTTAAGGAAAGTGCTTCAGTGGGTCTGTTTGCCTGGGGCTGTCCAGGGACACTGCTGCCGTGGGAGAGTTTGTGTGCTCTCCGTGCAGGAGGATCAAGATTTTCTTCTGAGATTCAGCTGCTGTCTTGAACTTATCCGTAGATTGCTTAGGGCTTTATTGTTCACCTTTAAGAATTGTAAGTGTGCAGTAAGGTTTGGGTTTCATAGAATCATAGAATCCTAGGGGTTGGAAGGGACCTCGAAAGATCATCTAGTCCGGGTTTGGGGTGTTTTTTGTTTTTAATGTGAGAGCTACTCATGCTGCATTTGCTATAAATGGATTTCCTGCTTGGATGTTTTTCAGACACCTTGAAAGGACACTTACATGTGCAGGTGACCTCTCCTTTTGCAAGGTTTGGGTGTTCAGTGGCCAGAATCAGAGACATCAATGGGGGTGGATGTGAGGACATTGTAGGTGGAGCCCCCCCCTTGAAGATCTGCTTTCAAACAGCTCCTCTTTTGGCAGCACTTACATCTTTAAAGGTGATAAAGATCAAGAGCTTTTTCTCAAGTATGTTTCTTGTTGGGAATTGCCTCCACTACCCTCAAGAGGGAGAAGCTTTTTTTTTTGCAGCAGGAGGCTGGGAGGAAGGACTTCCACCTTTCACTGGCATTGATGGGTGAGAACTGGGAGGTGATTCTGCTCCTCTGCTCTGGTGAGGCCACACCTGGAGTGCTGGGTACAGCTCTGGACCCCTCAGCACAGGAAAGACATGGAGCTGTTGGACAGGATCCAGAGAAGGGCCAGGAAGGTGATCAAAGGGCTGGAGCACCTCTGCTCTGGAGACAGGCTGAGGGAGTTGGGGCTGTTCAGCCTGGAGAAGAGGAGGCTCCAGGGAGACCCTACAGTGGCCTTCCAGTGCCTGAAAGGGCTACAGGAAAGCTGGGGAGGGTTTGTAGTGAGAGGACAAGGAGTAATGGTTTTAAACTGAATGAAGGTAGATTTAGGTTAGACATCAGGAAGAAATTCTTCACCATGAGGGTAGTAAGGCACTGAAATAGGCTGCCTAGGGAGGTTGTGGAAGCCCCCTCCCTGGAGGTGTCCAGGGCTAGGTTGGATGAGGCTTGTGCAGCCTGGTCTGGTGGGAGGTGTCCCTGCTCATAGCAGGGGGGTTGAAACCTGGTGATCTTTAAGGTCCCTTCCAACCTGAACCATTCTATGATTCTGTGATTCCATGAAATTGGAACATCTGAAATAGTTTCTGTCACTCCACAGATTTCTGCTGCTGAGCTGTGAATAATTGTAATGATTCACCTGGCTGCTTAGGCAAGGGAAGTGGGTTCAGGTGCTGCCTACAGAACAGTGTGGCCTTTTGCCAGCCTGCCCAGCCACTACAGGAAGTTGAGAGTCAGTATTTGGCATCTTACAAGTGTTACAAAATCCTCTTTACAGCAGCCTTGTGAAAAGAAGTGAATTTTCCAGAGAGCAAGAGAGAGAGATCCTGACTTGTATTTTTTGTCCTGGCTCCCGTCCCCCCCCCCTGCATTTTAGAGTCAAAGCCTCTGAAATTTCTTCAGGACTCCATTATTTTGGGTAATCCATTGGTATTAGGTCTGATTTCACTAATGATGGTCTCCAACATATTAGTGGGATCACTGGAGAACATGGCTGTGCTCTGGTAGGTAATAAGTGCTATTTTTTAGTGTGCTGGGGAAATGCTTCAAAGACAAATATAGAATCTGTGTTCCAAGCACTGTAATGATTCTATTTTTAATTCAGTATCAGAGGGACATTTAAAAATATTTCCCAGTGCTAGAAATTATGCATAATGTAAAGCCTTGAGTTGAAGTTGCAAAGGCTTTTTTGCCTTTGTATGTCTAAAGCTTTGAGCAAGTATGAGATGGTGAACATGAACTGATTAACATAGATCTAGGTCTAAAAAGACCTTGATGCCTGGAGTTCAGCACTGGTAATGTAGGTCATTTATTCAAAAAGATAATTTCTTGACAGACCATAATTCATTTTTGTGGGGAACGGACTAGTTCTCCCCCCACACAACGGAATGCCTTTCAAGCCAGCGAAGTGCCTCTTGTAACCAGGGACAGACAAACAGCCGTGGCAGAAAGACAGACAGCAGACTCCCCCTGAGAGACTGGCCACCCGGCCACATCCCAAAGGAGAACGTTATCTAAGGGAGGCGGGCTGTGCCGGTGGAGCCGCTGGACCCACCGAGCCACCTGTCGGATGCGGCTGCTCGGGGGGGCCGGTGCTCGCCCGCGGGGGAATCGTCTCCCCCTCCCCCTGCCGCCCGAAGCGGAGCCGGGGACTCGCAGCCTCCCTGCTCGCCGCTCGAAGCGGAGTCTGGATCGCTGCCTGCTGCTGCTCGCCGGTGCCAGGGAGGACTGTCGTGCCGTGGTGTCTACAGGGCCGCGCCTGTCAGAGAACTCGCCGCCGTCCCATCACCGCCGCTGCTGGCTCCCCGGACTTTGGTTACATCTTCACTACAGAAGGGGTAACACGGGTACACCTACACACCATACTTGGTACTCAGGCTTCACATCCTACCCTTCCCTTACGTTAATCCTCCCACACCTCTTCCGCGGGGAGTGCACCTACTAACTCCATAGACCCCTGATATATACCTAGATAACCTTCCCCGAGCCTTGGGCCTTCAATAAACCTCCGAGTGTGTGAGCGACATATTGGTCTTTGTGAGCGTGGGGGACGGGGGGCGTTCCACTCCACCCTCTGGGGTGCGGTCCCATCCACGGACCTCCCTGCACCCTGCCGAGAAGGGGGGGGATAGTCGCGGAAGCATCCTGACATCCGATAGCCATTGCTACCGGTCCGCGACAATTTTCAATCAGACATCTGGTAGCGGAGTGACCCCTGGAGTTCATAAAGGCTATGACATGGCAGGCAGATTTGATTTTGTTGCATTTTTTAATTTGAAAACAAATTGTAGATGGAGAATTTGAACAGCTAGATAACGTGTTTATCTAATGGAAACAAAAACACTGTGTGTAATTTTGAAACTCCAGCCATATTGGTGTATTTTGGCTGTCTGTTCCTTCAGACTCTTGGGATTTTGTGTGTTCTGAATGTTCCCAGCAGAAACTGGAACTGTAAATAGGCCAGCCTGGTCCAGGTGAAATACCATGGAAATACTGAGCAGTTCTTATTCTTGCTGCTAGGATTTCTTAAAACATTTTTCCTGTAATGCTTCAGTTCAAGAAAGTATATTTCATTCTGTTCCTTATCTGTTCTTCACTGACTAGCTCCAGACCAGCTGTCCACTTTCTTACCAGCATGAGATTCAACCCTGAGAGAATCCCAATTTTCCAAAATAACAGCATTGTTACAACAAAACTGTGTTTTGATGCAATCTCAGCTTTACCAGTGTCTCAACAAGGTAATAAATGGGAATTGTGATCAGACTGAAATCTGCTGTCCTTGGAAACTTGGCACTGAGAACAATGTCTGCTACATCTAACAAAATGGTTTTAAGTCTTGCAGTGTTTTCACAGTTACATGTTCTCTACATGGGGGACTCAGATGTGCTAAGGACAAAGAGGAGTGTTCAGTTGGAAGGTCAGAACCCCACCCGTGGAAAGCTGTGGGCCAGCAAGCACGTGTGCTCTGAGAAGAGTTAAGAGGATAGACTCATCATCAGGCAGATTCTGATGAAAAATCCCATCTTGAAATGCAAAACTTCTGCAGGGAGGTGGGGTTTTCTGTGTTAGACTGAGTGTGTTTGACAGCTGAGGTGGGAAATGTCATTTGCCATTTTGGTTTGTATTGCCCTAAATCAAGCTCTCATCCTGTTGTGTCTATGTGAAGTGTTTCTAATCCTGGAAGTGTAGGAGGCACAAAGCTCTTCAGGATTAAAGCAAACAGAAACGTGTTTGTAATATTCATAACTGAATCATCCAACACATTATCCAAGGGATTTATTGGGAGATAAATGTACATAATGATCAAAAACCACATTTGACAAGCTGATGTCTACTGATGGCTGTTAAACAGTGGCCAAAGAAAATGTCTGAGCCAGAAGGTCCCTGAAAAAGCCAGATGATAGAGGCTGAACAGAGATAATGTGTGAAGACTTTTGCATTTTTAATGCCCAGATGTTTTCTCAACTTCCTTTTCTTCCTTTCTCACAGCCATGTCACTTTGACTGCTTTTCCAGTGTTTTTCTGAACTCTGTAAGAAGTATTATATCATGGAGTTTGCTGTTCCTGTGCTGGATGGATACAAGCCCTCAGAGATGCATTTTCAGGTAATAAAACAAAACAATGGGGCACTTTCTCTCCTTCCAGGATGCAAAGCTTTTACTATTAATAAAGAAATAAATAAAACTGTGGTTTTCTTAGCCTTTGCATGTCATCTTCTGCCCTCTGCTCCCTTTCTGGCCATCAATACTGTGTTCTGGGTAGACCTTAGGCTCAGGCTTCCCACAAACAGATACTTGCCTCTTGTTAAGAGCACCTCATATCTAAGGTCCAACCTCAGATCTGCTAAAAAATGGCTTTACTTTTGACCACGACATTTCTCCTGTGCCTCTGTCTAAAATGAGGTGTGAAGAGGCAGATGGTTTGTGTGTTTTGTCAAGTACTGGTCAGATATTGAGCTCTACACTGGAACTTACGTTAAGACTTAATATTTGAATGCTGAGTTTGGTAGTAACAACTGTCCAATCTTCTAATGAAATAATCTGAAAACTAATGAAAATTATATTTATTTATTTTTTTGTTACTTGTTTGGTTCAGACTGATTGAGAGGCTGCAAACTTCTAATAGAGTTAAAGGTTGTTTGACATCCTGTCTCCTGTTTAACAAGTAGGATCCCTACAAGCTAATCTAGCTCTTCTTCACATTTAGTCTGAAATCCCAATCACAGCTCCTAAAAAAAATGCACAAAACTCTGCAGAGGCAGCTCTTTGCTACTTAAGAGGAGTCTTTCCCACAATTCAGTATTGAATTATCTGTCCATAAAGCACAGGACAGAGAAATTAGGACATTTAGCAGTGAGCAATAATGAACACTAATTACTGTAGTCGCAGGAATCTTAGGGATAATGATGTTGATGGTACATTTGTTTCCTGAGAATAATTAATGAGATTCTTGAGTGTTGGTCAGAATTGCTTAGTTCTTATGCACCCAACATTTAATTATTACCATTGAACTTCTCCAGAAAAATGAGCCACAGACAGCAGATTTTAATTGGTGAATAAAGCCATTGCTAAAGGAAGTAATCTTGTCTCTACAAAACAGTGTGCCTGTAACTGGCACAGCATGTGACCATGTTTATTCCAGAAAAACATACCATGTCTGTAAAATAAATTAATAGTATTTCTCTGTGGTGATCCAGGGGTAAACACCTGGCATTTCTTTAACAAGACCTTGTCCCCAGTGAAGACCTCTTGTGTTATTGCTAATAGACCTTACTTTAGGTGAATTACTTACTTTTCACCTTACTTTAGGTGAATTACAAAACACCATCAATTTAGGACTGACTTATCACTAGAGGGTCTTCTTTTTCCAACTTGTCCTTAATGGAGCTCATGGGAATTTTGGTTTTCAGATAATATAACCATATATATAAAGAATTATGGATCTGCTGTCTTAGAAAAATGAGGAATGTTAAAATCTGACTCAGTCTGTGTTTGCTTCCAGTTGCCCTACAAGGGCTGCAACAAGACCAGCTGTGCTGCTCATGGACAGGTCAGATCCAGTGAGTCACAGTAGTTGTATTGCCCAGATTTTGCATTTAGCATTCATCTAAAATGTCACCTTTGTGCACAAGACATTTTCTTCACATTCTCAGGCAAGATTGGCCTTTTCACACTACTTTCCATTCAGTTCACCCTTTCCATGACACCCTGTTCATACAACACACTCACTGGGTTGCCTCCATGGGTGTTGCTGGGCTGGTCTAGGAAATCCCAGAGGAAAGGCCAAGGTTTAAACAACTATAGTCATTCTAAAACCACAATTCTGGCATTGAACTTGAACATGTGATTTTGTTTTGGGCTGATGCACAGCATAGCATTGCAGCAAAGAGTT
Source organism: Hemiprocne comata (assembly GCA_020745705.1). Lineage (NCBI taxonomy): Eukaryota > Metazoa > Chordata > Aves > Apodiformes > Apodidae > Hemiprocne > Hemiprocne comata. Next base: position 3,372,614 of record CM036605.1, read on the forward strand.
GCTCCCTTGTGAAAAGCTACCCTGGAGGTTCAGTCAGCTAATTGAGTGGAACAATGTTTAAAATCTATCTTGATGTAAACCAGAAATGATCAAATGTTACATAAGTTTGGAGATGACTGCCTTCAATATAAAAAATGAAGCATTTTCCTAACACCCTGAAGAACATTGAATAATTAATAACTGAATAAACATTGAAACATTATCCTGTGTGTGAAGGCATTTGGAGGGAGTAATTACCAGAACCAGGATGCTTTGGGCCTCTGATTAAATAACAACCCTTGGAAATTACATCTTCCCTATCTCATTTTTCTGTCTGCTTCTAGAAAGGAATTAGTGGTGGGCCACACTAAGGAAGTGACCACAAATGTCTTGAACCATCCTAGAAACCCACTTCTTAAAACCCAGCACAGACTTCTATTCATTTACTACCTAAACAGATCTTGGAGTAAAGTCCAGGCAAGGGAAGGAGCATTTCAGTTATTAGGACTAGAGCCTGAATACTGGATTTATCTGATTTAAGACTTCCAAGCTTTTATTGGGCTATTTGTAGCTAATTCATTTTATGGGAGCAGACACAGACTGAATTGAATTTCCCAGTGTGTTTTTATTCAGCATTAAAGAGCATTCCTCTTCTGTTGGCAGCCATCCTCTCCTGCTACTCACTGCATACCATTAATTTCTCTACTCTTACCCTGTAACTGCAGAATTTGGCATCCAGTATTCAAGACAACTGTAAGAAGAGATAATTCTACACTTTTTCCCTACCTCTAAATGATGCTTGGAGTAGCTGCTTTTGCATCCTCTATCTCTACAATTAGGCCTGAGCTGCTGCACTTTCTAATTCAGCTTATGGCTGGGGTGCATTTTCTCAAGGCAAAAGATAATTTTCATATTCCTGCACTTTACTTAATGTCTGCTTCCTCCAGAAGGGGATGATGAGCAGAAAAGACATCAGCCATCATGTTTTAACAGTACCCTGGTGAGTTAGAGAGCATTTACAGGGTAATTGGTATTTTATGTCCTTCTCTTTAAATTTTCAGTGATTTGGCACATTCCAAAAACAAGTCTCCAAACACCATTAACATCACCAAGTGAGTGCTGCTGTTTTCACCACGAAATACACTGTGAACTAGAAAGGCAATGGCAGCTTTCAAAATCTGTACTCACAAAGGGCTGCTCCAGCACTGCTGTGCCATGTCACCTCTCCTGTCACTAATTACTGCCACTCTGCTTCCATCCCTCTTGTACAGCCAATATTAGCAGTTCTCCAGTGATAGAAATAAAGGACCTAGGCAGGCAGGCAATAATATTGTTTCATCCATCTTCATTTTGTTTAGGCATAAATGAAAATAGCACCATTCTGACTGGAGAACATGTCCTTGATGTCAGATATGCATTCACTGCAGTCCCTACCAAGTAAGTTTTAAGAATATTAAATTATCTTGCATTACTGTAGTCAATTAGAGGAAAAGAAGATTGAGAGGATGCCTGGTAAGATTCCAATCCAATTTCCATCTTAATAATTTCAAGCACTGCATATTGCCAAGTCACTTATGTGGTACTAGACAGCAAAAGAAGTCTGGAAGACAGAAGAATAAAAGGATGTCCTAGCAGGGGGTACCTTGGGTCTCCAACTGCTTAGCTTGTAAAAAGTAGACTTCAGTGTAGGTTCAAAGATGCATCTATTTGATAGACTGCATAGACAGCATGCCAGTTCTAATGAATTTGATGAGGCCACCTCTTAATTACTTAATGCATCTGGGTCATTGCATGCACTCATTTTTAATAATCTAATTCAGTCTTCACTTAGTTTGATTCATCACTCTCTAGACCAGTCTCCTTCATGTACATGAATGTTAGTGAAGGACTTACTGAAAACAACACAAATTTAATGTAAGTATAGCTTCAAATTCACATCATCTGCTCCATCTGCAGTTAGGGCTGAGGAACACTTATTACCTTGTGCATTTTCTTCTGCAGATAAATGGAAAAAATTGCTTTTAATGCAATTATCAAGCTGCAGATTTGGGTTCCTATCAGCATACAAGGGCACAATGTCATAACAGTCAAAAATGCATCAGGGACACAGGTACTTTTTCTTATTTTTTTTCATATTCAAATACCTCTTCACTGGTTTGAGAGAGAGGAAAAACCCACCATATTATTGCAGATTAGTGTGTTTTTAAAACTTAAGCTACAGAAACTTTACATATTTACATTTTGTGGCATCATTCCAGGTAGAGAATTTGCCAAACTGAACAAAAGTTCCGTTTTAAACTAAGTCAAAAGATGGGTTTTCTCCTCTTTGTCTCCAACTGGGCTAACAGTATTTACCTTTGTCCTCACTGTCCAGAATTTTTTTGGTGTTTTTCTTTCTTTAAAAAAAAAGGATTTGTAAGAAAGACAATATAGTAAGGAAATAACTTTTAATAATCTGAGACTAAAAATGTAAGACTGTGTCTGTGGAATTCAAAACGTTGAGCCTGAAATCTTCCCCCCTTCTCAAATGTCAACTCTGTCACCCCCCCAAGAAAAAGTACATGTAGAAACAACTTCAAACGAGACCTTTTTTCCCAGGTTTTTTAGACATTTTTTTGATAGTATATTATACACATTGGTAACCAATCATTAACACTTCTTCAACATGCCAACATTTAAAAAGATCATACATAAAAACAGCAAAGGAGAAAGGCAGAATCAGGGAAACATGGCACTCCCTTGCTCACTGGAAGAGGCTGCTGTTCTGTAAAACTTCACTGGCAGACTCAAAGGTCACTACTTCCTTGTGGAACTTTTTGAGCTGCTGCATTATTTTCTTCATGGCAGGAGTTGATGGCTTTTTCCTGTAGCACACATCTTTCAAAAGTTTGTCTGACAAGTAGTGCAGCCAGAGTACGTTGCTGTGTGGGTGGTAGTCAGTCCAGTTGTTGGAGTTCTCCGCTTTCATTTGCCTGTAGATATCAAACTGGTAGTCCCCTGTGCCTAGGAACAGTTCTTCATCAGTGGAAAGGTCACAAAAGACAGTTAACCCATCCTTCTCCAGCCGAGACAAGGTGTAATCAATGATGTTGACATGAATCCCTGCAGTGGGGATTGTGTGTGTTTCCCCATTCAACACGTAGTCAAGCTGCTTTACATCAGTTTTCTTCACCAGCACGTTCCCCCAGTGCAAGTCCCTGTGCTCAAAGTGCAGTTCCTGTTCTGCCACAGCCAGGGAAGCAGTGACCTGGTACAAAATGCTTTTTGCTGATAACACTGAACTGAGCCCCTTTCTCATATTCTCCAAGTCACTGCCTCCAAATTCAAACTCCAGGACGACAAAGAGCTGCTTGTCTCCAAAAAAGTCTGGCCGATCATTTTCTGATCCTGTTACTTTGTGGTATTTGTCCCAGGCTTCCAGGAGATCCTTAGGATAGGCCCCTTGAACACAGTGCACAGAGTACAAGCTGATGAACCCAACAGTCCTGTTCACAGACTCTTCAGACAGGAGACTGAGTTCTTTTGAAATTATTATCTCGGGCAGAATCTCTCCAAAGCCCTTTTGAGCTTCACCATTTACTTTTTCAGTGCCCTCAATGGGAATTATTTTTAAGGCCACAGGTCCTCTCTCACTATCGATCTGGAAGACCTCTCCAAACACACCTTCTCCAATTTTCTTGCAGTCTTTCATCTTATCTAAAGGAATGCATTCCTCAAAAGCAATAGGCCCTTCCTGTTGGCATTCCCCAAAAACCTTCTCTGCATCTGTAAGCATGAACTCCAGGACAGAACAGGAATCCCTGGGAGCCAGCAGGAGCATGGAGGAAGCAGACCGAGTGCTGCACTGAGCCTTACCAGTTGATGGGGTGGCTTGGTACCCTGAAAGGTGGGATTTCACAGAAGGGGTACAAAGGATGCTGTTGCAGAAACTCTCTTCTGTGGTAACTTTCTTCTTCTTATGGAAGGACATAGATGCTCGAGCTCTGCCCCAGGAATAGGAGCTATTGAGGAATGAACAGTCATTGTCTCTTGTATCTACAGACATCTCCACAACACCCTTTCCTTTTTGCCTCATTGGTGGTCTGAAAAGGGAGTTATTAGGCTGCTGCTGTCTCTTATTTTTACGCCTTTTTGGACGGAGTCTTATTTGCCTCCCCCACCGACTGGCACTGAAGCCACTGATACAAGCTTTTCTACAGGTACTTCCCCCTCCAGGAATGACCTTAGTACTTCTATGTTCATTCTCCAAGATTCCTTGAAGGCCTAAAGGAGATACTGGCTGCTGGCAGGCAGGTGGAGTGTCTGCCTTTTTATTGTGTCTCATGCCTGACTGCCACACTGGCACTACTCCAGGGTCCAAGAGCACCACTGGTGTAAGCTGGTAGTACCTGTTTTGGTCTCTCTGACAAGGCAAGCTTCCATTTGTTGAACCTCTACTAAGATCATTGCATGGCTTGTCAGAAGTGGCACTGTCACAGGGCACGGGGTGCTGCGTCTCTCCGTTAACGGGAGTCAGCACTGCCTGAGGCCCGGTGGTGGCTTTCTGTGGGGACAAGGGAGCTTGTGCCTGGCAGGGTCCCCACCCCGATGCCCTCAGAACCCTGCCGGATTTTTCCAACACGGGGCCCTGCTCAGTGCTCCTGTCCGTGCCTTTTGCACAGGACTGTCCACCTCTCTCTTCGCTCACTCTGTCAGCCCTCGGCACAGCCGGGAGCTGCTCCGGGTCTCCCCGACAGCACTCCAGTGAGCTCAGGGCGTTGTGGGACGAGGCTGTCCGCTGCCTGCGCGGCGGGGAGAACTGCTCCGGGCTGCTGGCCAGGGCCGAGCCACCCTCCAGGGTGGTGCTGAGCAGGATGACGGAGCTGAGCTCGGCCGCCGGGGCTCGGCGGCGGGGCGGGCGAGACCACTGGGGGGTGCTGCAGAGCAGGGGGCGCCGCGCGTCGCAGGGCGGCCCCTGGCGGCGGGAGCGGGGCGGGGACGGCGAGAGCGGGGAAGCGGGCACCGGCGGCCGGTTCTCCTTCTCCGCGCAGCCGCCGCGGCGAGGCCGCAGGCGCCAGGGGCGGGCGGGGGGTTTACCCAGACGCTGTCGGCGGCGTTTGCCGGGCGGCGAGTAGTCGGAGTCGTCCGAAGGTACGGAGAAGGCGCTGGAGCCGGCTGAGGCTGTGCTGGAACCGTCGGAGGTCGAGCTGAAGAACCGCTTGCGGTCCTGAGGCGGCGAAATCCATCGGTCGGTCGGCGGCAGCGGGCGGAGGTGCCCGCCGCGCCGCGAGTAGGTGCGGAGCAGGCGAGGCTGGAGCGGCATCCCGGCGGCCGCGGGCCGGGCCCTGCCTGACAGAGAGCCGCAGCGCCCGCCCGCCTTCGGTTCAAACGAAGTATCGCGAGAGCGGGGCGAGAGGGCGGTGCAGACCCGCCCCGCCCGGGAGGGCCACACCGGCAGCCGCGCCGCGTCGCCTGAGGGCCGCGCCTCCTCCGCTTTGGGCCCCGCGTTTTTTTCCACAGAAAATGTACATTTGCAGGAGGCGACGGAGTGCGGGGCTGGAGGTGAGCAGCGCTGGCAGCGGGTGGTGCTGTGGGAACGGGCCCACGCAGCCATGGAGCGGGGCTGAGCCACTCGGTGTCATTCCAGGGCTTGTGGGCTGTGCGGTGTCTGTGCGTGCACTGCTCCAACCTGACGGAGACAACAGCACCGTGACAACAAAATTGTCCTTAAACAACGCGCACCAGGTATACACAAAAGACCGAGCTCCTTGCCTGCTAAAACCTGTTCCCTGCCAGAGGTCGAGGGCAAAGGTTTCTCCCTTCTCGCTGTGGAGATCGTCGTAGAATCACAGAATGGTTTGAGTTGGAAGGGACCTTAAAGATCATCTAGTTCCAACCCCCCTGCCATGGACAGGGATACCTCCCACTAGACCAGGTTGCTCCAAGCCCCATCCAACCTGCCCTTGAACACTTCCAGGGATGGGGCAGCCACAGCTTCTCTGGGCAACCTGTGCCAGTGTCTCACCACCCTCACGTTAAAGAGTTTATGTTCATGTGTGATGCTGTTTTCTGACCCTGCAGAGCAAGAGGGATGGTTTATTCATGGCAGGGTCTCTCAGGAGGCACTCAGCACTTAGAAGAGATGCTGTAGTCTCCTGCCTTCCTTCAGAAATTGCTTGTGAAATGACTTCCTACACTGTGAGCTTCCATCAGTCCTGACAATTCCTCAGGAGTGACAGTTACACAAGACACAGCTTGGTAGCAGCACTGCACAGGGTGGTTCTTACAGTTGGAATAAGGGTTTGCTGTTGCAATGAGTTTTTCTGAAAAGCAGGTGGTATTTTGTTCCTTTATTTCTTTTTCCATAGTTGTTAAACAGCAGAACTGTTCTGCTGGCCCCTGGAAAAATCACCTTCAACAGAGAACTATAGCTGGGTCTGAAAGAAGAGAATCATAACCCTGAGGTATCAGTGTCAACCACAGCAGTGCTGCCATCCACGCTGCTGGATGAAATTAGGGTGACTCCAGAGGGATCTCAGGTTACCAGCTGCAGATTTTCAGGAATTGCAGTTTCTAGGGGAAGGTGGTGCCTGGCCAAAGCCTGGAGCTGGCTTTAACCCTGGTATCAGCTGCTTTCTTTCCTGGGCAGTGAAATTATCTCATCCCCCCTCAGCTCTTTGCTGTTTCTGAAGGACAAGTACACACACTTGGTACTATCCCTCTCTTTGTCTTTCTCTGTTCCTAGTTTTGTAGTTTTATTTTTGTTGTGTTTGGCTAACCATAAACCCACAAATCTAATGTGTGTTTATGTACAGCAGTAGATTAAACACAGATTTTTCAATTTGACCTTCAGAAGGCAAAACAATTGCCGTCTCCTCTGGCTTAACCAATATTGCTGCTGGAAGTTAACAGCAAACTGTGGCCTTTATTGAAGTTTCCTTGTAAAATTCTTGCCTGGTACCCAGGTGCTGCTAATAATACATCTCTTCAATGCTCTTACAGGGACCACCTTTGTGATAACATGAGCATCTCAGACCTTCTCCAAGTCACACTGAAGTCTTACCTGTCCTGAAGTGCCTGGAGATCTCTGCAATCAGATCATACCGGGTAAGTCTGGGCACAGAAAAGCTGTTTGATTACGTTCCTAAAGGAAGGAGTGTTGATTGTATAAGCTGTGTAAGAATAAGGAGTTGCAAGGAGAGTTTTCTCAAGGCTAAACAAACCCAGCACCTTCAGACAATCTTGTTATTCTCCCTCTTTTTTTTTCTTTTTTTTTCTAGTTTCTTCTCTGAATTAAGTATCCCTCATTACTTGGATCCCTTTTATTGTCCCTTATGGCTCTCAAAGAGGTCAGCTCTTGCAGATGCTGTTTTCCTTTTTAGATGTTTTTTCTTAAATGCATTACAGGGTTCTGTGACTTGTAATTTCCAACGAGTGCCATCTGACCATTTAATTCTTTGCAATTGCCATAGTAGATGCCAAGCACATTTGCAGTAATTGGATGACACTTAAGGGATTAGTCAAGACTGCCAAGACTTGCAGTCATCCAAACCACAGCTGGGTTTTTGTGCTGTTTCCATGGGAGACTTGCTCTGTCTGCTCCTAAATTTAATTGCAATCTGCATTTTGAATAAAGTCCCTTGGGTAAAAGCCTTATCAACATTTGTAGCCTTGCTGTGTGGCCCTGGCTTTGGTGTCCTCTGGCAGTGGCACAGTTGCACCATCTCCCTGAATGGCAGATTGGCAAAGGACTCACTCAGAGTCACTGAACATCTGACCCCAGCCAGGCTCAGGTGTTGGGAGGCTGTCTGGGGCCCAGGTGTCATGGGCAGGGAAGCTGCTGCAGACCTCCTGGAGCCCTCTGAGCTCTGTTGTTCATGATCCTTATGCATCACACAAAGACAGCAGAGTGTCTGCAGAACACAGCTTCCTGGGGAGGGAGAGTCTCTCTGCTCGAAGTAGGAAATACAGACCAGTATGGATGGGGTGCTAAACTCTTTTCCATACAGCTCTATTCTCCCAGCACTGCTCCTTAGGCTGGAGGGGCTTGTTACTCTGTCTTAGTCTTGCTCTGTTGGGGAGAGATGACTCTCAGAGCTGCTGGTGGTCCAGGAGAGCAAGAACCAGATGCTTGTTGTCTGCTGGTGCTGATCGCCCATCCCCATCCCTGCCTTAGCTCTGAGCACCAGCTTGGCTCCATCTCTCCATGGTTGGGTATCAGCTTCTGCTAGGTGATCTTGGCCTGATAGATTTTGGCTCTTTCTGTGGTGATCTGACCAAGGAGTTGGAGTTGTGAAGATGGGTGGTGACTGGCAGGAGCTGATGTATCCAAGATAGCTTTTTAATTGTATCCTTGAAGGGGAGCACGGGATGCGTTTGCGATGCTATTTTAACCAGGGGTGATACCAGCTGTTTGTGTCGTTCTCACACGCCAGGAAGATCCACAAGCCTTGGGTTATAATTCCCTCAGAGTGTTCAGAAGCTGACAGGTTCATTTATTGAGCTGTGGGTGTGCAGTGACCCGGTGGTTAGCAGGAGAAAGTGAAGTCTACTGCTCAGGAAAGCTTATCAGTAAAAGGGCATAAGTAGTTGTTCATTATTAAGTGCTGGTTGCTGGTGTAAGAGCATCAGATGGGAGCCATGAAGTGCTTTGCTGGGCTTGAGAGCCTGTTGGGGCAGCTTTATTTGCAGACTAATTGGATTGCAGCTCAAAACAGAAATTTCCTGTCTTTTGTAATAATAGGGCAAATGAGCTGAGTGCTCCCGGTCGCTGCCGAACTGGCTCCAGCAGGTCTGGGCAGCACAGCTGGGACACACCAGCCACTGCGGGTGGTGACACCACTGGCTTCGGGCATCCCCAGCCTGAGGGCTGGGCAAGGGCAGGTGCCAGGCTGAGGGGGTTGAAACCTTTTCCTCTGGGGCTCAGGGCTGAGTAGCACCGATGTTTTCCTGTGGCTGGAAAGTTAGCAGTTGGTGGTTCCAGGGAGGAAAGGGCAGGGGCCTCAGCCTGGCCTGTCTAGCTGTTTTTGTCAGGGAGGTGAAGGAAGGGGATGAAGGTTTCTCCTCAGCACTTGCAGCAAGGTAAGCCCTGATAGAGCTATCAAGCCAGGACCAGTTTCATATCTTTCCAGGTCAGGAATGATACCACACATTGGCAAGGAAGTGATCTGTCAGGCATATTCAAGAGCAGAGTTTCACCTTTAAGCCAGTGGTTAGTGGGAATACACATTTTGTTAAACCCGTTCAGCTTTCAGGCCTTTGATTTAACATTCCCCAATGATGCTTTTCTTGGCTGACTTCAGAAGGTGAAAGCATTGCAATCCAGCCACTGCTTAATGCTGCTGTTCCAGCTATCATTGCACTCAATCTCCTAACGATGTTTTATGTGCCTTTTTATTTAATTTCTGTTTCCTGACTCAGTGCCAGCTCTCTCTCAGAACAAGGCAGGATGGATTAGTTTCATTAGACGTGCATGTGCAGTATTTCTCTTCCCTCTCTTTGATCTTCCTCAAATGCTTTCACATCTTGGGAGAGAGGAGTGGATAAGCACTCCAGCTAATGATAATGACCTCCTGCACACTGTACAGGAGATTCAAGTCTTGGGGGAGCAAACTGGAGCACATTCAAAGGCTGAAAATGGCTCTCCTGGAACTGATGAGCTGAATCAAAGAGACAATAGTCTCTGAAACTTCAGCACGTTTACATTTCTCACTCATACAAACAGGTTCACATGCTCCTGTGGGTGACAGAAAGACTTTCCACAGACTCCATTTCTTGGGGGATTAAAGAAAAAATCTGAATTTTTTTCTAATAGCTCCTGAAAGAAAGATTTCCATTGTGCCTGGGTGTACAGCTAGTTAGGACAAATATTGAAGCTGACTTTTGCCAATTTTTCACTGGTGAGTAGCAACCTGCTTCTTATTTACACTGTAAAGTCACAGTGAGGATTAAAAGAAGCTGAAGGGAGCAGTTTTCACTGCAGGCTGCATGCTCACTTTTTGTTATTGCATCCAAACCCATTGTCTTCAGAAAGCAGATTATGCTTTGATGTTGCTGGTTTCCATCTACATGTGCTGTGGTTGAAGAGCAGCTTCCTCTTTCAACTTGTTAAACTCTTCAGCTTGTTTCTTTTAGGTGTTGACCTACAAGTATGATACTACAAGAAAAAAAAACACTAATGGAGGGGGGTGACCTCTACCTTTTCCACTGTTCATTTCCTTGCCAAAGTAGTTTATCTCCTATTTACATCCTCTGCTCCTGTCTCCTTTCTATTTCAGTAGCTGGACTGGCGCCTGATTCTAAAGGATGATGCATCTGCATGGCTCAGGCATTTGCTGCAGGAGCATTTCCAGTGCTTCAGGAATGTCTCAGCATCTTATGAGTCAGCTGTCATGTGTCTGGGAGCCCATGTTTTCTGTTGCTCTGAGAGCTCAGTCTCTTTTAGGTGCAATTTCAAGATAATACTGGGCTGATCTTGACATGCTTCTATCCTGCAATGCCATAGAGTGGCAGAGGTGACCTTGCTGTGTTTCAGGTGCCACTGTGTCAGAGCAGGGGGTCTCAAGTTTGGTTTCCACAGTCCCTTTACGTGGCATTTACTGGCTCATGACTGGGCTGACTTCAGCTTGGGGGCAGCTTAGCACCAAAGAGCTCCTGACAGGTGGAAGGAAATGTGGATGAGGAGCAGCCAGGGCAGACAGGGACGACATGTGAATAATGAGAGAGCAATTCCTGAGAGCAGTGTGAGGAGTTACCTGTAGGTGTAACATGTCAGGAATAGACAAAAAGACAGAGAGAAAGGGAGAGTTTTGGCATTGGAGGAGAAATCCTCCCTGTGAAAATCTCCAGCCTGAGCAAATAGCCCTCATGGGAAAGGAGCAGAAGTGTTTTTTTTCCATGGGAAATTCAAAATGTTGGACTCAAGAAGGGAGATAATCTTGCAGAAAAGCTCCAGCCTCAGTCCCTTGAGAAAGACTAAGAGAAACCACTGGTTTTTTTGTCTTTAACTGATGATGATTATATTTTGCTGGGTTCTTTACTCCCCCACAGGAATGAAACTGCTTATCTTTTAACAACCCACAGACATTTTGAGACACACACCAGTCATCTTGATTTCGGCAAGAAAAAAAATAAGGTTGTGGAAAATAGGTGATAACAACAATATCCTTAAGAGCATGGCAGGAACAGTGTTGTCTGTACAAATCTAGCCTGTGCTGAGCAGTATTCAGAATAATCTGAGATGTGTTTGATAAAAATTGAAACTTTTTATCCAAAAACAACTATTGCAACTGTGCTTCTACTTGATGACTCCAGAAAACCCAAGGAAAGTACCCATTTGACATCCTCTGTATTTTCAGTGGTCAAGCCTGGCTGACATCTTAAGGTCACACCTGTAACAGGAACACTTCTCACTCTAAGGAACGTTTTTTCTAACCTGTGTAAATCTTTTCTCATGTTAATCGACCTGGAAAATAATTACAAAAAAACTCACAGCAGACCTGTGTCTCTACCACTAAGTAGAACCAGGCCAGGAGGCAACACAGTGCTGAGCTGGTTAGCATTTGTCTTGGTCTGATTTTAGCCTGTGCAGTCACCCAGACAGATGAGGGAGCTGGGGAGGTCTTTAGACACCACCAAGGGGTGACTTGACCCTACTGGTACCTCATTTGTCCATGAACTTGGGTGTCCCTAGTGCAGCAGGAGCAATGGTGGAGGCAGTCCTGAGATGTGGGATACACTCACTACTTAATCTGGTCCCTGGAGCAGTTCCAGCAGGACCAGGGCAAGCAGAGGGTGTTCTTGTGGGACCAGACCCAGGGTCAGAAACTATGCTCTGCTGTCACCCAGCAGCTTGTGCCTGAGAAGTGTCTCACCTAGGAGCAGACTGGGCAGAAGATCAGGTATTGGATCCTTTAGGATGCTCCTGTCCCCATGCAGCTCTGGTTCCTGGAGTTTGAGTAGGCTGAGAAAGGTCAGCCTACCTTTCTTCCTCACCCACTTGTGGCCTCATGCCTGCATCTGCTGTGGGGCTGGAGCTGGGGAGGGCAGCAGCTGCCAGGTTCAGAGGAGGCCACGGGCACGTTTCTGTTCTAGTTTTGCAGTTGCTGGAGATTTCCTTTGCTTTGCAGAAGGAAACTCTAGGGGTTGGCTGTGGATAAGGTAAAAAATGAGGTCTGATGGTGACTGATCCCCTCACCACATGCAGAATTGATTTTTTTAGTTCAAGTTGCTGGGATTTTTCAGTGGGAAGATGTAGTAACCAGGTAGGTGTTTTGGGTGACTAGAAAGGACCCAAGTTCTCGTTGCTCATGAGAAATTAAAAATTTAACCAGGTGCTTTGCCATCATGTAAAGGCTGAGGGAAGGCTTTGATGCTGAACAGTGAGAGGCTGTAGCTCTGCCACCTTGGGTGCTGTAACATGGCTTGGTGCTATAACACTATAAACATTTTGTGACTGTGAGGGAGAGAATTAAACTTGCGAGCAAAACTGAGGCAGGGGCTTCCCCAGAGGATGAATGAGCTGGAAAGCTGTGGGGATTTATGGAAAATTAGCATGGGATTGGTGGAAAATTAGCATGGGATTTATGGGAAATTAATATGCCTGAATTAAAACAGCAGTGTTGCGGGTGCTGCTGACCAAATTGTCAGGCACCCTGAAGCAAACCGTGGGATCAGTAAACAAGCTGGTGGCTCACAGGCTGGTACCCCACGGGACCAGTAACCAGCAGGTGTCCTACAAGTAGGTGTCCCACGGTTGTTATCTCATGAAGTAGTGAGAAAATAATGTTGTAGCAAGAACTGAGAGGCACCAGGTGGGAAGCGAAAGCCCTGGGTCATCGTGACACGGACAGCAAATGACAAGACACATAGCCAATCATATATGAACTGTGTATGTATATAACCAGTGGGGTTTGTACTGGGGTGGACCATCTGGAGTCAGAGGGGTATAAATTGCCGCCATTTTTAATAATAAAGGTCTTCAGTTATAACTCTTATAGAGTTGTGTGAAGTCCATACACCGCCTCGGCAGAAAGCAGCTAAGGAAGGATTTCATGTCAGTGCAGCTGCCGGTTTCCGACCCGACAGCTGCTGCCGGCGAGCAGCTGACAGGAGGGAGGAGATCAAGCTCTGCTCCGGGGGGTTGGCGTGTCGGGTTTCCATGCAGAGCACGTGTGGATAATGCGAGCGGCGAGCGCCTGCCTGCTCCAGCCGCCGGGGCAGAGGGAGCCGGGAGCATGGGGCAGGTGGCTTGGAAGGGTTTATTTCTATCCCTTTTTGATTATAAAACAGAGAAGTACGTCATTGCGAAGAACAAGAAGGTGGGGATTCTCTATCGAGTGGTGCAGCTCTCCATCCTGGCGTACCTGGTGGGGTAAGGACCACCCTGCATGGCACAGGCTGCTGCAGTCGCTGCCTTGTGATGGGGATTGGTGCAGGATGCTCTGCCAGACAGTGACAGCTTGCTATGATTTTAATGCAGATAGTTAAGGTTGTTTATATAGCTGGATTTTGTAATATCTGTTAGATTGGTATTTGATTTTTCATCTGCTGGGGATCACTAGATTCAGCTCTACCTTTGAGGTTAATGTAGAGTTAAAAATAGATCAAATGGCTCTCTGGCTTTGTACTGCATTATTTACACCCTTATTTCTGTATTTGTGCGAGTGGTCCCAAACCTTAACACCTGACTCATCAGAAACAACAGCATTTATGGCTGTGGTTGCTGAACCATGACATGCTCAGGTCTAGATGGGAGGGAACCAAGCACAAAGTGGCAAATTTCTTTGCTGGAGAGGGCTGCAGCAGCCAGGACTGTGGAGGTTGAGTTTCCGAGTTTCTGAGGCTTTGCTGAATGTGACTCAGGTGCTTCCAAGTCCCTTCACCCTTCTCACACCTCATGTTTTCACTGATTAAATATAGCAGAGCCATTTTTACGTGCTGGGTTTATTTATAGAAAGGTGTACAGTCCCAGAGCCTGCTTCAGTTAGCAGGGCAGAGATGGAGTCTCAGCAGTCAGGCATGTATTAGCTGCTAATGGAGGAATCCTGCAGATAAGGCTGCTGAGGACACATCCTCTGTCCCAGAGGGACACAGCATGACCAGTGACTGTGAGTCTTCAGACTGACTGGGCCATACAGGCTCTTTTCTTCCCTGGGTTTTTATTGCCCTTGTAAACCTTGGGCTCTGTCACTGCTGGTGCCTGCAGGGACTCCTCCATGGCTGGGGGTTATGGCAGAGGTGGTTGGGGTTAATCTGATGTCTGACTGCTTGGTTACATCCTGTGCCTGTTCAGATGGCTTGGGGGTTGCAATCATTAAGCCCTTCAGGATCATTTCTGGCATGTAGCTGCCATTTCCTCCCCCATTCACTGCAGAACATGTACGGGTCTGTTCTGAGCCCTCCTGGGAGTGAAGAAGAGTGTTACTGGGAAAACAGGAAAATAGGAAACTTCACAGGGGTGGGGAATGTTGTTATTCAGGTTTGTCACAAGTAGCAGGTCAAGGGCAGTGTGTGTCAGTGCTGCTCAGCCCGAGATGCCTGCTCTCCCTTTATGTCTGCAGTGATGCTCTCCAGGCCAGTGCACTGCAAAGGGGAGCTGGGCCAGCACATGCAGCCTGCATCCCATTCCCCCCCCAACCTGCCTCAGCACCTTTGGCTTCTTCAAGGAGCTGGGTGATTTGTTGCCTTGGCAGGTGACTTTGTATTGTGGAGAAGCTGAAGGCATTTTCTTTAACCCAGAGATGTTTTCACCCAGTGATACTGAGCTCTTGCTGACTCCCATGGGGAGAAGTAAGCAAAGCCTTTCCCTGGACCTCTTGGTGAGGAAGCAGCAATTCTAGGTGTGCCAGTGAGAAGCCTGAAGCCCAGCACAGGGACCAGGGTGCACTCAGGTTGTTACCATCACACTGGCTTACAAAACATCCTTTATCCAGCTGAGAATATTCCCTACAGGTTTCTGTTTGTGGTATTCAGCTCACTTGCAGGAGCTGCATCTCCCCAGCCGTGGTCTGTTGCTGGACTGACAGCCACATGGGAGCAAGGCATGTATTTCTGAAACCAATCAGTCTCTTCACTCCAACCTGCAAAATCTTGTGTTATTCTTCATCTCGAGGAAGACAGAGCACTGCCCCCTCCTTTTCCCACTGAGGTTGCTGAGTGTAGCACAGGATGAGGAGGCGGAAGCTTTGGTTTTTACCCCATGACCTGTTATTACACCTTTCCTTGCATTGTGGGGTCTCAGCCCTGACTCTTTCTCCAGTGCTGTAGATAAGTGCAGCTTGTGTCAAAGAGTTTATTCTGTATTTGTGGTAGTAGTAGTTGCAGAAGGTTTGGTTTCATTGGCTTGTTTTGATTTGCCCTTGAATAGTATTTGGCCTTGGTGTAAATCTTCTCAGGCCAACTTGTTCCCTGGCACCCCTTGCTAATGCTGCTGCCTGCTGTGTCTTCACAGGTGGGTGTTTATTGTCAAGAAAGGCTATCAGGACACAGACACATCCCTCCAGAGCTCTGTCATCACCAAGCTGAAAGGGGTGGCCTTCACCAACACCTCGGAGCTGGGGGAGAGGCTGTGGGATGTTGCAGACTACGTCATCCCTCCACAGGTTGGCATCCCCCCCACTGCTGCCTCTGCTCTTCACCTAGAAAGACACCTTCCAGGGTGGTTGCTGGTGGAAAGGCTGAAGTGATGCATCCAGGTCTTTCCTATGAATAAGCAGGAGTTGGGCAACAAGAAAGCAATGCCTTCTCTTAGGTCTTCCCAGCAAATATCAAAGCAGCCTTGTCTCTCTTGCAAAGCTCAGTGGTACTTGGCAAGCAGAACTTTGCAAGCAGAAGTCCCATGGACTTCAGCAGGACTGCTCAGCTGAGCAAAGTGTCTGTTTGTCTCCATTCCTGGGCTAGAGCAGGCATGGACAGGGCAGCCCAGAGGGGGTGGGAGATGGAAAGAAAATGTGATGCAATTTGAGTGGTGAGGGTTGCTTGAAATATGTCTGGCCAAACCTGCCTTGCTGCTTCCTTGTCTTGGACAAAGTGAGGTGCACAGCTGATGCTCAGGGGAAAAGATGGCAGCAGATGTGGCCTGGCACCAGGTTGGAAGTTGCCCAGCTGTGCTTGTCAGCAGCTGTTTGTGCCTTCCTGCTCGTGTCCACCACATGCATGGAAAGGTGTGAGGGGGAAAATCAGGGTCTTGTGCTGACAGGGGTCAAAAAGTGGTAAATTGAACCATTTCCTTGTCTGTACATAGGAATAAGGCTTCACTTTCCTCTCACTGCAGCTCATGTTTACTCAGCCCTGAGACTGTGACCTGCATCTCCAGCAGTTTCAGTGATGTCTGGATTTGCATCCACAGTCCACAGAAGCTGCTGAGTTTCAGCACAAGCCCACAGTCTCACATCACCCTGGCTGAGTTTGCTCTGGTCGGGCACTTCACCGCCCACTGCTCACTCACCCAAGCAACCAGTGTCACAGGTGGCAGTGGCCTGGCACACTGCTGGTTCCTCTCACCAAATCCCATGAGGATGTTTTGTCTGAGGTTCTGGGGCTGCTCTGCCTCACTCCAGGACCATGGGCTGGCTCTGAGGTTACATGTGGCCCCCCAGCAGGACGGGGGTCAGGCTCCCCAGGAGACAACCTGTGTTTCTGTACCTGCAGCCTGGTACTGCTGCTGACCCTCCTCCCCTTCCTGCCTGGGCAGAAGTAAACCTTTCCTGTGGTGTGGAGCAGATGTGGTAGAAGCACAGGGTTTCTTTCAGCTTTGGTTTCACTTCTGAGTGGCAAACCAGCCTCATCTCCCCTCTTGCTGACTGCACAACTGTCTTCAGGCTTGTTTTTCCTGTGGTTTCCTTTGGTCGTTGGTTGTTAAGGGGAAAACATTAAGGGCAAAAGGTAACTCATGTAGCTTTCTGCTGAGTGTGGGGAAGGGGCCAAATAGGAGCTGTAAATGTGCAAAGAAAGGAAGTGCAAAGAGAGGAGTCAGCCAGACATGTTGGGGCTTTGCCTAAACACAGAGGGAACTCTGCACTGCCAGGAATAAGGGTTTTAGGTATGAAAATGTAGTCAAGCCTCTCCTTGTATGTCTCGGACAGTCAAATGGGGTAACAGGATCTGTATTCTCTGTTCCAGCTGTGCCAGAAGGGCTGTGGTTTGTTCCATCGTGTGTCTCTGGTGCTGCACTAGACCTTCTCCTGCTCTGTGTCCTGCTGCCTTGCTCCAGGAGCTCAGGCTGGCAACAGCACAGCTGGGGTGGCCACACTGACCCTGCTGAGGGCAAACACCCACAGCTCTGCACTGATGGGGCCCTTGATCCCTGGTCAGGCACTGTGTCCATGTGGAAAAGGAGCAGCCAGGGAGGCCAGGCTCAGCAGTCCTGCTCACCAAATGAGCCCAGTCTTCAAAGCAGAACCCCTTAAGCCATAGAGACCCCCCAGCCTCATCCAAACAAATACCCAGACTGAGGGCCCTGCTGTATCTCAGCCTGACAAGCACCAGGGAGAGGGGAACTGCATCCTCCTTGTAACAGGTACTTGAAGAGTAAAACGGGTTTTCTAACTCCTCCTGCCTTACTTTGCTTGTTCCAGGGTGAAAACGTCTTCTTTGTCATGACGAATCTGATTGTGACCCCAAACCAGAGGCAAGCCACATGTCCTGAGGTAGGAAGAACTGAGCCCCTTGACCCCCAGACCCCTACAAAACCCGGGGTAAGAACTGGCAGAGGACACCTGGGGAGCAACGGCCACAGGAAGGATGGAAGGCGAATGGTGTTTATCTGTAGTGTAATACCTGTTGGGAAAATTGGACTGGTTACTGCAGACCTGGGGGGTTCAGCTGTCTTCATTTCCAAAGGCACTGATCATGTAGAGTCTTGCTAACTTTAGCTGAAGATGTTGAACGTCTGCCCAGCTGGAGATGAGACCATAACAGTGATCTCTCAGGGTCAGAAAAGGCCATGGGAGAACAACTTTGAGGTGACTCAGTCTAGTTATGGGTTTCTTAGTGTCCCATGCTGGGAAGGGCTGAACATGCAGGCTTTTGTTAACTTCAGGATATGGGATGTCTTTCAAACCGTGTCATGTTGAAATGTCCTCTCTGGAGACGTGGTTCAAAACAGGCTGGAGCCTGGGGAAGGAGGACACTGGCCATCCAGGGTGTGTTGTCTCCAGGTAGCAGTGATTAATTGTCCATATGAGGAGCAGAGGGACAGCCCAGGCCCAGAGCTCAGGCTTGTTCAGGACACGGCTGTCCTCTAGTGGCTGCAGGAACCCGGCGTGCAGCCGAGAAGGGTAGCTGAGCTCAGAGAGCTTGTAGCTTTCATCAAAGGTAGGGTTGTCTCTTAAGGTGAAGCCCTGTGGCCGCCTGCTTGGTGTTGGTGAGTGATGTCTGGTTTTTTCCACAGCCTGTCCCTCTCCAGACTGAGCAGAGCCCCAAAGCAGGATGTCGTGGCTGAGCTGCAGTGTTGCTGGTGCTGTGACACTGAGCTCTTGGGACATGACCTACAGTTACCATTTCAGCTCCACATTCTCAGTGTTCACCATCCTGTAGAGGATTCACTCCACATCAGCAGCACTTTCTTACCCCTCTGAGTCTCGTGGCCTGTCACAGGTCTCACTTCTGTCCCCTTCCACTCTGCAGAGTGCCAGCATTCCTGATGCCCTGTGTTACAAGGACAAGGACTGCCCGGCAGGAGCAGCAGTGGTGGCTGGCAATGGTAAGGGAAAGGTCCCTCCTCCTGCACTGCTTCTGGTAGAGGTAGGTTCCTTCAGGTTCCTTCAGAGACATCAGCCTGGGTTACAACCCCAGAGATCTCTGATGACAGGGTGGCAAGGATTTTTCTTCACTATCTTTGATTAAGATTGCTGCCTTGCTTACAGCTCTGAGGTGGCTGGGCCAGAGAAGGGCTGCTCAGAGAAGGGAGAAGAGAGAGGTGATTCCAGCTGAGGCCCTTTCACAGCAGGGAGGAGGGCTTCGGGTGGCAGTGAAAAGCATCTGATTTCTGTGTGCCCTGTGGACAAGGAGAGGAGGTGGCTGCTCTGTGTGACATTTTCTGTGGTGTCTGTGCTGCAGGGGTTAAGACTGGCCGTTGTCTCAAGGACAGGGACAGCATCAGAGGGACTTGTGAGATACTGGCCTGGTGCCCTGTGGAGAAAAGATCCAAGCCCAAGTACGTGGCCATCCTGTGCCATTTCCAAGCTTGCATTGTTTGGCTTGTGTGTCATTCAGGGTGGTTTCTGGGTCCCCTCAGCTTGGACACTTGCTTGAATGTTGGCTGTTCCAGTGCAAGAGGAACCTCTGCCTAGTCCCAGGCAGGACTGGCCCTCTGCTCTTCCCTGCTCAGATCCCCAGCTTCCCCAAGGCTGTTTCCAGCTCTAATCCTTCTCCTCAGCCTGCTCCTCACCAACTCCTTGCTGGCAGTGTGGACAAGGTGGCACGGCTGGCACAGCACTGCGGGCTGAAACTGAGCTGGTTCTAAAAGGGCAATTCCAGGTTAAACTTGTGGGCAGGATATGAACATGAGCAGATACCAACCCCTTCTCTTCCAGGAAACCACTTCTTGCCAATGCAGAGAACTTCACTGTTTACATCAAGAATTCAATCTCCTTCCCCAAGTTTAAGTTCTCCAAGTAAGTGCAGGTGCTCGGAGATCCCTCTGTCCTCTCAATCCCAGAGCCAATAACCTTGGTTTGCTCCTCTGTCCTTCTCCAGCCTGAGGATTGGGGTGGGTAGGTGGATATTCCCTCTTCTGAGGAGCAGGGGGAGGCCTTTGGCTTCAGGCTGTGCAGAAACAAGGAGCTAATGAGGGCTTGGAGCTTCTCAGAGAGTAGCTGGGATAAGGCTGTACTTCACCAGCTGAGGTCTGAGATGGCTCCTACAGCATGGGATGCACCAGAGCTCCTAAGGGAGATGGATCTGTCTACCAGTCAGGTTTCTGAGCTGCTTCTGCTCACAGATATTCCTCCTCTTCCATAAAAATGAAGGGCCTGGACAAGGTTGGGAAAATGCAGATGTAAAATTTTTGTTTGCATTTGGTGCTGCAGCTCTGGCTCCAGTAGGAATGGAGAAAGGAGCATGCTCTTGTTGTTCTGCCAGGCTCAGGTAGAAAGCTGTAGCATTTTGATTCTTTTTTTTCCCCTCAAGAAAAGAGGCCCTGGAGCAGCCTGGCTACCAGCTCCAGGCGAGTCCTTCCTTGAGCCCAGATTCAGGTGGCCTGGTCCCCTCTGGCCTGGACGTCTTTTGTGTGAGCAGACTGCTTCCCTGGGCCAGCGGTTGGGAGGCTTGCAGGGTGAGGAGGCTGGTGGCAAGGAGCCATTTCTGCTGTGCACGAGGGGTGTTGGAGAGGTCTCTGCAGGCTGGGTGGCACGGGCTGTGTAGATGGAAGAGATGGACAAGGTGGCTTTCCCTCCTCCCCACCTGCAGGGTCAACGTGCTGTCAACTGACAATGAGTCTTACCTGAAGAGCTGCCGCTACAGCACAGAGCATCCCTACTGCCCCATCTTCATGCTGGGGAACATTGTCCAGTGGGCTGGGAGTGACTTCCAGGAGATGGCCCTGGAGGTAGGAGTGCCCCATGGGCTCATGCAGCTTCCCAGCTGGCTGGGTGGCCGTGAGGAGAGTCACTGGCTGGGGGTCTGCCTCCTGCCCAGCTTCTGCACTTGGGAACCTCATCCCTGCATAAAAAAGCCTCTTCTCCACTGAAGGATGTTACAGTTAATTAATTCAATCAGTGTCCTGGGATGAGAAGCCTCCTCCTTGGATACCAGCAGAGGGAAAGCTAGGGTTGTGTGTGGGGAGATGTGACCAACACCCTAAGCATGAACTCAGCCCATCAGAAATGCATGTGCTTGTGTCTGTGACCAGAAATGCAGCTGTTCTTGTCCCTGGGGAAAACTTGCCCAAAAGTCTCGCAAATTTAAAGACACTTTAATTGAACTGAAAACAACTCACACTGTCTCTCTCTTTCGTTAAGGGTGGTGTGATAGGAATTCAGATTGAATGGAACTGTGATCTTGATAAAGCCCCTTCTGAATGTAACCCTCACTATTCTTTTAGCCGGCTGGACAACCAGTTTGCAGAAAAGTCCATCTCTTCTGGGTACAACTTCAGGTGAGTGAAGAGGAGAATACGATGCAGTTCCACAGTGGGGCTGAGCTGGTTTGACTGGCAGGCCTTGGAGGTGGCCAGTGAAGTGGTACCAGATCCCACCAGGAGCTGCCCCAGCCAAGCACAGTGCTCTGCAGGGGAGGGAAGGAGTCACGTTCATGACAACCTAAAGCTGGTTTTGGTAGGGGAATAGATCTGTCTGAAGAGATGGTTGAATTCAGAGGGGTTCTTGTGTGGGGAGGGGCAGATGATGGAGTTACAATCAGCATCGTTGTGTTCCAGGTTTGCCAAGTATTACCAGGATGCTGAGGGGGTCGACTACCGGACGCTCATTAAAGCGTATGGAATCCGCTTTGATGTGATGGTGAATGGCAAGGTGAGGTCCCAGCCAGAATGTGTCTGAGCCTGGAGAGAAAAAAGGGGGGCACATCTCTCAGTGGGAAGGCAGCTTGGGGATGAGAACAGCCTCTCTGGCTTGTTGTAGGAAAGGGCTCTTGCCAACCCTACATGAGAAAGGAGATGACCTGAAATGTGGACAAGTCTGCATGTCTTCTACCTAGAAACAGGCTCCTGTAAAGTACAACAGATTAAGTGTGCCCCAGAGCCTTGTTTCCATGCACCTGTACTGCCTGATCCAGGGACAACACCACCTCAGAAATGCAACCATGACCAACTGGGGCTGAGACACACACAGACCTTCTGGCTCCAAGGATTGTTCACTGCAGATTTCCTAAGGCTGTGCCTGCTTGATGCTAACAAAACCCACCTGCAGGCACCAGCAGCTTCCCCTGCGTAAACCACACCCTTCACTTGTTCCTTGGGCTGTTCTTTCACCAACCACTTCATGACCTTTTTTCTTTTAGGCAGGGAAATTTAACATCATTCCCACCATCATCAACATCGGGTCGGGACTCGCCCTCATGGGGGCGGTAAGTGGAGGTGTTTTCTTCAAGTAATGTGGGCACCAGATCCCTCATTTAGCTGTTGGGAGGGTAAAATGGGACAGTTTGTTTATATCTTCTCCAGTAGAGGTTACATGAAGGAAAATACAGCTTCTGCAGGTTATTCTTTAATTCATGTTAAGTGGATCAGAACACTTCTACTCTAAAGATAAACCACAAGTTGTTTCTGTTTGCAGGGAGCTTTCTTTTGTGACCTGGTGCTGCTGTATCTGATTAAAAAGAGCAACTTTTATCGAGGCAAAAAGTACGAGGAAGTAAAGTAAGTGGGGATGGTTTCTGTGTTTCAGTGTAATGGCTTTATTGTTGTGAGTAATAGAAACAGAAGATGATACGGGAACACAGTAAACAGTAATGGCAAACAAGGGCCAGTTCCAGGAAATTACATTCCTCCAAATGAGTCTAGCCAAGTTCCTCCCTCCATAGTTCATTGCCACAATTAGCTGGGAGCAGAGGAACCTGCTGTGTCACTGCTGGGCTATAAATGGCCTTGCACTGTAACCATGGTGACTGTGGATGGAATTGGGGCAGCTCCAAGTGCTGAAAACCTCCTAAAACTGAGCACCGGGGCTTTATCTGTACAGAGAGTCACGGCCCTTGTGGTAAAATGTGACAGGCCTGGCTGGAACCTCTTGCCCTCAGTGCCTCCTGCCTGCTTGCCTTGTTGGACATTTGTGCTTATTTCCTCAGGTCAAGTTCCAGGAATTCGTTGTCCAGCCCTACACTGAACAGGAATCAGAGCCCTGACCAGCTCGGGGGGCTCTAGGCCCAGAGCTGGGTCTGCCAGCTGGACTCCTGTTCCAGGAAAACCACACAGGTGTGAAATCACACCCGGACTGGGAGGTGGAGATTCCCCATATCAGACCTACCGTCTATTACCAGGATTCCCAGAAGGAAAAGAAAAGTCCTTGAAAGAACACCCTTCTTTCCCTGAGATGTTCTCTGGTATCCTGAGCTTGAAACAGTGTCGTCACGGTGGATTTTATAAAAGGAACACGAAGGCACCAAATGAATGTTTTTATACCTATTGATAGATGTCTCTGTCCCTCCATCCATAGCCAGTGTTCCCCTGTGGCTCCGCGTTGCTTCCCTGTGCCAAAGGGCTGTGACCTGGAACACCAGCTCCGGGGGCTGAGGCTGGGATTCCACCTGTCTCCTGCTCCACTGGCTCGTGGCCCCGCTTCCAGCTCTCCCTGTGTGACACCCAAGATGTGATGTAAAGCAGCAGGACTGTTCTCGTTGGGAAGTGCAATGAAATATGCAGCATTTCAGCAGCTCCCAGATCCCGGGGGAAAGGGAATTATTATCCTGCAAGGACAGGCCCGTGCTGGCTGGGGCTGTGTCGGCACGGGGACAGTTACTCTGATTGAAGGGTGTGTGTGATCATTAGGGCTAGAAATGGTGCTTCTCCAGGAAAGCCTTCACAGCAGCTGCAAGAAGGTGCTCTGCTCCTCTCAGGAACAGCAGGAGAAGGTCTTGCTGCAGCTGGGAATGGAGGATCAAGCCGTGTCCCAGCCCTCGCCCTCTCCATGTGTGGTTGGCCCAGAGAACCGGCATCTCTGAGCAGGTAACAGCAGCCAGAGGAGGGTTGAAGCACATCAGGGACAGAGGGTTTGGTGGTTGATGGTGGGGGGAAAGGGGGTTAGTGCACTGGAAAGCAGCGTGGTACTGGATTATCTGCAGGGAGGTGGTGTTGGGTTCTCCCTCCTTTGCTCAGTGGCTGGTTTCATTTGCTCAGGATTGTCCTTTCTGCATCGCTCACCAACGGGTCATGGTGGGGGGAGATCTGGGTGGGGCACTTGATGCTCCTGCTGTTTTCCATAGTACCTGAGCTGTGCTGCAGAGGCTGAGGGGAGCTCTGCTGGCTGCAACCAGCTCTGCCACGTTCTTTCAAATACACCAACAGGAGGAAAATTTAGAAGACAGATGTCCACTCTTTCAACACTCTGGTAACTTCCAAGAACTACTGGGGCTTCTTTGTCAAGAGAGATGTCTCCTTTTGTGAATTTATGCTCATGTAGGGATGCAACTAATCTGAGAAAAGTGCTTATAGGGTATCACTGCTTAAAGTTTGCACTTGCTTGAGCTGACAGGGAAGGACTCACCAGCTCCTGAAGAGAGTAGGTGAATATTCCTGCCTTATTCAAAACTTCCACACTGCAGCTTGGTGCAAACTGCTCAGTGTTGTGTAAGGGCTGCCTGGTTGCCATGGATCAGGAGTCACTGTGACACAGTGTGTTCCTGTGCACTCCTGGGAGATCAAGATTTGCAGGAGTCCGGAACAGGGAGCTCACCTGTGCTTTCACTGCTTTAAGGTGGTTACTCCAAGGTACAGGTTGAGTCTAAACCAAAGCTCACCTTTGTTGGCAAACTCTGCATCCAGCCACTGACAGCAAACCCCCCCCAGTCTAGTCCCCTCCCTCTGCTTCTGTTCAGATGCAAGTAATTTCAGTCCAACATTTTAGCCAGAAAATAGAATTGAACAGATTTACAGTAAGTTAGGATAAGCTGTGTGCATTGATGCTATAATCACAACCAAAGCCTCCTCTCTTCAGGCCAGAAGTCTCTCCTGTCAATGTCTGTGTAACTGATGTGCCAATAAACCAGCTCTTTGACTGTCAAAGCTCAGTGGTATTAAAAAAAAAACCTAGCTGGTGAAACACATGGTGAACCCCACACAGGACATAAGGCCAAGGTCTCCTGGAGACCAAGCAGCTCATCACAACAACTGCTTTCCTAAAATGGATGTTTCAACTTGGCAAAACAACATCCTCGTTAGGTGACCCAAGGGATTTCCTCAATTTAAGTCTTCAGGCCCCCAAAAATCCCTGGAGTGTTTCCCTTCTTTATACTCTTTGTTTAACACAACTCCCACAACTCTTTCTCTTGATAAAACAGAACCAGATTCCTTCTCAGGAGCTTGATTTTTTTTTTTTTTATTCCTCCTTGTATTGTACAGCAATAAAATCTGTCACTTTAGGGGAATATCTCTCTTCTGTACAGGCCATTCCTGAGGTTGCACACACCACCTGCTCTGTGTGATATATGCCTATGCTCAGCTACCCAATTAAGAAAGTATTTGATGAATGCAGGTCTACAAACACACCCAGTCAGGGGCAGCCAGTGCCCCTTGTTTTCTGCTGGCAGGGATCTGTCACAGCACATACTGCTGTGGGAACTCAAACCTTGAACATCTTTTTTTCCCCGAAGGAAACACAGCTGAGGTAACATTTTTAAGTCTCAAATCCACCTTTTGTATTTCACCAGAAGTTGATTTTTCTGTAAAATATTTGAAATACAGAACATTATGTTGTAAACCTTTGTCCAACATAAGAAGGGAATATCTTTCAGTGTTCTGAAAAAGCAATGGACCAGTTCAAAGAGCAGCATTAAGCAGGGGAACCAGTGTGTGTTCTACAAGAAATTCCAGGACAAAACCTCTCGTTGTACAAGAGTTCAATCACTGTGTTCAGATTTAAGTCTGCAAATTCTATGTTTGCACAAGCAGGTCTACAGCAAAGATATTACCTGGATGGTGGGTGATGGGATTTTCCTTTCTGTTCCTGCCAGAGACCCGTGGAAGCACAACACTGCCCTGCTCAGTGACAGGAGCTGCCTACAGCCTCAGCAGGGTGCTGGGGACAGAGCTGGCAGGTTGCAGGACACTGCACTTCCTTCTTGGCTGCTTCATGGGACACAACGGTACTAAAAAGGAGCAAAGTGACTCGTGAGAGCATTAATGAGTGGCTTTTCTGTGTGCCAGTGAAAAGCATCTGTGACAAGGTCATTTATTGACAGCATGTACATAGAGCAATTGTAGGTGACATTTGCACTTGCAACTTCATTACATTCTGTACCAACCCTTTACATGCACCTAATTACACGCTACTCGGCAGTATTTCCTCGTGTCTGTGGATCACTTCACACACTGCTCATCAGGAGTTGTGTGCAGGGACAGGCAGCAAATCTACAAGGGATTGTAACTGGTGTGTCTTAACCAAAACACAAGGGATATGAGGGTCTACATGAACCAAACCTAACAGCTGTGCCTGCAACTAGGAACAGAAGTCATTCCTCAACCACCAAACAAACATCCATGGGAGGTATCCAAGTGGTGTTTCACATTCAGTTTAATTAGAACAGTACTACTGATTCATTTGTCCTTGGACATAATTTACTGACAGTATTAACAATACAAGCAATGAACAACAGTTTAAAAGACAGCTGGCCTAGTTGGGTAGATGATTTTTGGCAACAGTCCTTCTGCTTCATTAAAAACCACTGCAGCTACCACAGCTCCTGGCTGGTTCAGTAGACATGAACCATCCCGTACAGGAAAGTCCAAAACAGGACGTACGTGAAAAGCCCTCCTATCAGCCCCCCCGTGAAAAGCGGCCTCCGGGATTTAAAGTACTTATTCCATCGCCGTCCGGCTTTTAACACCAAGAGCACGGAGAGGAGGACGGAAGCCAGGAAGTAGAAGATGAAGCCATGCAGGCCGGTCAGGCCGAGGATCCCCGCCGTGGCGCCCGACAGGGCCGAGACCGAGGTCCGGCAATAGTCCAGGATGGCGGCGTTCCCCCGCACCGCCGCCTCGCTGATGAACTGCGGCCCCTCGCGCTTGGCCACCACCGCGGCCATGGCTCCCAGCCGGGCTCGGGGACCTTCTCTCTCCCAACGAGACTGGGGTAAAGGAGACACACGCTGTAGGGGCCGGGGGACAGACCGGCCCGGCGCAGCCCCGCTCCGCGCTGGAGCGGGGCCTTCCAACGATAGCCGGGCCCCCGGCACCCACCCGACGACCCCGCTCGGCTCCGGGGCGGCCGCTGCCGCGAAGCCGCCCTCAGGGGGTACGTTCTGGAGCGCGGCGGGAGCTCCACGTCCTCCGGCGCCCCCCGCAGAGGTTCCTCCCGGCACCGCCCGCCTGGCGCCCGCGGGGCACTCCCGCCTCCCCCCCGGCCCGCACCTCTCATCCACGGCGGCGCGCTGCTCCGCGGGACCCTCGGCCGGGCACGACCCTCACGCCTCGCACCCTGCCAAGGGACAGCACACACCGTCCGTCACCGCGGGGGCTGAGGCCGCCACGCCGCCCCGCCGGGCCCAACCTACCGCCACCGCGGAGCTTCTCACCGCCCCACCGGAAGCTCCTGTCAGGCATCTTGGCGCGGGGGCCGCCGGGAGAGCGGCCTTGGCTTCCGGTGCCTGTGGGCGAGGCGGTCCTCGGTTGGCTGGCGGCGGCGGTGACGGCGACAAGGGGCAAGGCCGGGCGCGGCGCTTTTGTTCGGGCGGCGGCGGCGGCGGGGCCATGTCGTACGTGCCAGGGCAGCCGGTCACCGCCGTGGTGGTGAGACGGGGACCGGGCGGGACGGGGGTACCGCACCGGGGGCTGCCGAGCGGGACCGGGGGTGGCAGGACCGGCGCTGCCCGGCAGCGCCCTGCGGGCTGTCAGCGGGCGGAGGCGGAGATGCCCGGGGAGCGGACGAAGGGCGCGGTCCGCAGCACCGCCGGCCGCGGTTGCCGCTCCCTCCTCTGCTTTCTGCCCTGGAGGGTGCCAGTGCCTGCGGCACCTCGGCCTGTCCCGGTAACGGGCGGGCCGGGCGCTGGAGCCGCACACGAACGCCTCCGCTCCCGGGTGGGGAAACCGGGAGGAAGCTCCGCCGGTCTGAGGGAACAGACCCCTGCGGTCCCTCCGCCTTTCCAGGCGTCGCTTGAGAAAAGAGGGAATAAGCTGTCACCGGAGCCCTCTGCTGCGAGCGGCTGCCGGACCCCGGCAGGGGAAGCGCCCGCTTAGCGGAGGCTCCGAGCCTGTTAATTGCTTGGATCCGCAGACGGCGCAAACACGGGCGCGGTTGTTCCTGCCCCTGGCTACAACAGTCCGGTTAACGGCGCTTTGGGGTGACTGCTCCCCCAGGCTGTGCAGGGGCAGAGGACCCCGAGGACACAGCCGGTGTCCCGGTGCAGCCGAGCCCTCTGCATCCAGGGAGAGCCGGAGCGCTGCGGGAGGCAGTGGGCTTCACAGGACCCTTCGAGAAGAATCACATAATGGTTTGGGGTGGAAGGGACCTTTAAAGGTCATCTTGTGTAGCCCCCCTGCAGTGAGCAGGGACATATTCCACTAGGTCAGATTGAAGAATTTTTAGCCTGGTGGCTGTTTCAGTTCAGACCATGGCTTTTTACCTTGGCTGCAGAACTGCACACACTGCCATTTACACAGTACTGAGATCATGGGTAAAGCCTGTCAGGAACCTGCCTTCAGACAGCGAGGATCCTGCCCCCACACTGCAACAGCGTGTTGATAACTTATCTTAAAGACCCATCCTAATAATAGGTTGTTATTTCCACTGCTAGGGCCAGGCAGGAACAAAAGGCACTTAGGTAAAGAGTAAGAGGAGTCTAATGAGTGGCTGCCAGTTATCTAGACATGACTCAAGCTTGAAGAGACCTGCTCAGTGTTCAGTGTATTCCCCTTGTCTCTCCAGGCAGGACTGAGTAATCACTGAGCTTGGCTGCATCATGGCATGAGCTGGCAGGTGGCTTCCTGTCCTGCTGTCTTGTGGTAGGGCTGGGAACAGGGCAGAGCCAATTGCTGTCAACACTGAGGTTGTGTGTGACTGAGGGACAGCAAACACCAGGTGACAGTTGTGTGCTGCCATCCTGCAGCGTGTCAGCACACCAAGCCTGCTCTGGTGAGCTTACAACACACACAAGCTGCCTGGGGCTTAAGTGTCTGTGCCTGAAACATTTGAGGTTTCTTCCAGTGATCACAGTATTCAACTGTTTTATCTCTGTCTCTTTTCAGCAAAGAATTGAAATCCATAAGCTTCGCCAAGGTGACAATTTGATTCTGGGATTCAGCATTGGAGGTGGCATTGATCAGGATCCTACTCAGAATCCTTTCTCTGAAGACAAGACTGACAAGGTCAGCTGCCCTGTTTCCTGTAGCAACCACCTCTGCAAAGGGCTGAGTGTAGCACCTGCCTGTGTTCTGGCCTCTCACAGCCCTGACCACAGTTACAAGTTGCTCTCCACCTTTTCTGTTCTCCAGCATCGCACAAACCATTTTAAACTAGAATCTCATCACATACTACAATGTATTTTTGCATTGTCAGTAGAATGGCCCCTGAGTATTTAATGTTCCCATGTTTAGTAAATGAAGACTTTTTTTTTTCCAGGGTATCTATGTAACAAGGGTGACAGAAGGTGGCCCAGCAGAAGTTGCAGGACTTCAGATTGGAGATAAGATCATGCAGGTAAACACCAAGATTGGTACTAAAGTACTATTAGGTGAGTACTTCTCACACTACAGAGAAGTTTCTGCTGGGGGAAATACTGTTTTCTGGGTAATTTCCAGGACAGTTTAGGGGGCTTATGAATAAACTGAGCTGTGGCCTAAGCATATCTACTGCCTACTGTGACAGAACAGTTACAGGACACACCTACAGTCTGTGCACCTGCCTCATTTTGATTCTGTCCTAGGTGAATGGCTGGGATATGACAATGGTGACCCATGACCAGGCTAGGAAGAGGCTGACAAAAAGGAATGAAGAAGTGGTGCGGCTGCTGGTGACCAGGCAATCTCTGCAGAAGGCTGTGCAACAATCCATGATGTCCTAATCCATCCATCAGCAGGTTGGGGAAGGGTTGGGGAGGGAGATACATAGGCTGATACCAAGCAAGGAAGCAAATACTAGGCCTGAACAGGTTATCTGGAAAGGAGTGCATGTTCCTAACTGTGGTAAACACTATTTTCTTTTTTTTTTTTTCTTTCTCTGGTGTAACTGGCAGTAGTAAAACTCTAGTCCCCCCAGCAAGAGTGCTTCTCTAAAGTCTTCCCTGCAGGTACATGGTAAGACTTGACTGTAGTCATGGCTTTCAGGAGGACAGGACAAATCCTAGTTAACTAAGGAAGCAAGTGGAGAAGCCTTAACTTTGATAAGATTCTTCTGTAGCACAAAAGCTTCCTATTTTAAGAGGAAATGTGGTTTCTGCTATGGAACATAAGAGGATTTGCTGTGCTTAAGCCTTTAGAAGGGAGCTGTCCTGTCCTGCTAAGCTATCAAATTAAAGAAATAAGAGTGGCACACTGCTGTGGGGAGGAGCACTGTGCTGATCTCACATTGTGTGATGGAGTATGCTGAAGGGTTTGGGGCATTACTGTTTACTGCAAAGATTCCCTGCACTAAGCAGCCTCTTCAGACAAGAAACAACTAAGACAGAGTATTAGATCAGTACCTGCAAAGTACACTACCATTCATAGACACTACAGTTCAATTTCACTGTCAGAGTAAAACCTTAATTCTCCTTGTCCCTGAGTAATTTGTAATATCAATTGAATCAAGCTTAAAAGGGAAGAAACACTTGATTAACTTACCAAAAGAGTTGCTGGTGGCTGGAGAGTCTTTGGTTCTTCATTCCACTTCTATCAGACTTGAAATGGGCAAGGTGGATTCTGGTCTGGCTTCTAGATGATTTTGCTTAAATCACTGGTTTATTGGATGGAAGAGATGAATATGCCAGTAATTTTCAAAAGTGCCTCTTGACCAAATTTAAAGATACTAAGTGGTTTAAATCAACATGCCACAGGATTTAAGATTCCTGCTGCAACACTAAGTTAATTATCTAGCATCCTAGTGGTTTGTTAACCAGCTTGCTTTACAATTATCCAAAAACTGGAGTCCTTGATCCCCTTCAGTTGACCTGTACTTTCCTTAAGCAGCCTTCAGGTAAGCTGTTGTAAATAGAACACGAGGAGGTGGCAGACTAACTTATTATTCAGTACATTACTGCTGTGCCATGTACCTGTGTTGTGATAAATGCATCTCAGACTGTTCTGTACACACCAGCAGATGCCTAATGACCATTTTTATATCTTTGGAATTACTCCAATACTGCTTTTGAATTTCGTAACTTAAGATTTCGGTGGTAAATTTTAAGGCTTTCAAGTTGAAGTTATTTTTGTTACTATAAAGATACACTGCTATTTGTACTGCTATTCCACTTGATTTTTACACATAATAAAACAAAGTTGGATTACCTGAGCTGTTTCTCCTTGCATTTAAGAATGCTGGATCACTGGAATGCCTCCAGCTGGCCCCTCTGTTCTGGCTGGCAGTGGATTGCAGACAACATGAACACAACACAGTCTGAGGTTAGTAAGGTCTGATTTCACTGGTGGGTATTTGCAGTGTTACTGAGCTGTCAAACCTCACCTCCTTTCTAGCAAGGGGGGAAATGGGTTCTGGTTTTCTGGTAAGACACATTAGCTTTTGAACATTCAAGTATTGTTCATGGACTTCCTTCTAGCTCTTTTAAAGGGTATAATGCTTACCTCCAGTGACCTCAGTAATTCAGTTCTCTACCTTGAACATGCCATGTGTAGTCAGAAAGTTGCTCAGGAACAAAAAACATGTTTAAACTTTAATCATAGGGGTGTTAACTAACATGGTCCACTTAAAAATCTCTCTGATAAACAGTGGATGGTAAAGATTAAAGGTTTAGGATTCAAGGCATGGCAGTAGAACTGAGCAAAATGAAGTCAGTGCACTACAAGTATCCAGGTAAATCTGAGCATTTGTCGTAGCACCTTTGAAAGAGCTTTCAGTGAAATAAGAATTCAGTTTCTGCTTCTCAATATTTTTTTTAATAAAGAGTTTAGGTTTTAACATCTGTGTACTTGCTACCAACTCCATTATTATGTACCACTACAGCTGTTAACAGCCAACCCAAGTGGTGTTCTACTGTGATGTGTCTGAGCAGTCAGCAGCAGCACTTAGCTCCACAGTCTTCAGTCATGACATTAAGACATTAAGTGGTTGCTTAAACATGATCTCAGGTTTTTCAAAGCCAGAACTCTGCTCTTTGTGCTTCACTTCCCCTCAGAAAGACACCCCCCCTGGTCTTTCTCTCTCCTGTTGTTAGTGGAAAAAGAGCCACATGTTGCTTGGACAGCTCACACTAAGCTGCCTTTGCAGGTTCAACAGGCAGGAGTCTTCCCTTTGCCAGTGGTGGCTGGATGGCTTGCTGTCCTTTAAGGCATCTGGCAGTCAGCATTGGGCAAGGCAACAGCTTGTATTCCATGCCAGAGAGGATCAAAGTATAAACAGATCAGTCAGTATTCCTGGTAACTGGCAGTAGGCATCTTGAAAGCCCTCAGCCAGAGTAGGGGCAAGTTCAGTTTAAAGTTTGTCTTCACAAGTGATGTTATTCACAAGGTTCATACCCCCGTCTCTTGTAAAGGCAGTAGTGCTGGACCATAAAAACAATATCAAAGATGATGGAGAAGACACCCAGGCCAAACTTGGTTGGATCTCCAAAGATTAACTTCCACTGATCTGTTAGACAAAATTAGAGAGTTAAGACCAATTCCTCAAGTGTCTTGTTTCAAGACTAGGAGGTCATGCCATATGTATTAGAGAAGTTCATGCTCATTACCTGGAGTCCTTAGACACACCTTAACACTGACTGTGGGGTACATCTGACACAAAGCTAATTAATAACTGTTCCTGTGGGTTCTTCAGAATAGCTATTGGATTTTCTGTCTTGAAGGAATATGAATAGATTCTTTTTATTCTTACTATAAGAACAGCTTCCCGTGCTATAACACAAACATCACTCTCCCAAGATAACCTACAGATTTATATCTGCTTTGTGGCAGGATTCTCCCACCCCTCTAAGAAAGGCCCCCACCACCTCAATTCCAGCCTTACCGTTGTTATATGACTGCAAAAACATCTGGAGAAGGCTGAAGCTTCCACCAGTGAAGTCTAGTAATACATTCCCAATGCTCCATCCCTCAGTGCTCTTCCGACGGAAATTCATGTATGCCTGAGAGCATTAAGAGGTTGGTCAGGATGTTGTGTGCAAGCCCTTCTGAGATGAAGATTTCAGAAGCCTTCTGTATAACTATACTGTTTTGTCACTAAAAGACTTAATAAATTGCTGGTTTAGTCTGGTCAGACTTGGAAGAGCATGCACTGCAGGCTTAGGGTGACAGGAATATAGTAGAAAAGCAGATTTACCTGTGGAAAATACTTGATGAGTGTGACTGCTAACTTAATGTAAGAGAAGCAGAATAAGAACTGTAGCCATGTCATCTGCTCAGCTGCAGCAAGAAACAGTGTTGTAAATGTGAAGATCCAGGCAAGTGCCAGTAGTCCCACAACAACTTTGGATACTTTCTGTCCTTCTCT
This sequence comes from Hemiprocne comata, assembly GCA_020745705.1. Lineage (NCBI taxonomy): Eukaryota > Metazoa > Chordata > Aves > Apodiformes > Apodidae > Hemiprocne > Hemiprocne comata. Next base: position 3,405,814 of record CM036605.1, read on the forward strand.
CTGAAATAGAAATGCAGTCACACTTAGAATGAGCTAGGTCACACATCCCCTGTAAGATACAGAACATGCTCAGGACTATGGAAGGTCACAGTCCAAACCTGTTGTTGCACCAGGTGGGCTCATACCACATGGGAATTTTAAGCTGTAGGTTTGCAAAAGCTGGTGAGCAATATTCAACATCCATCCTTTGGAACACTATTGTCCATGAGCAAGTCAGAAACAACATTGTGGCAGTATTTCTGAGTATTTATGATACCTATTATCAGTGCTGCAAGTGTAACAATCTCCCGAGTTCAGGCCAATGATATCAACAGTTCCTATATAGGCAAAAGGCTCCTAATGCCATGATGGGAAAAGATTCATGGTTGCCTTCTAATTCTTCACTAGAAAAGACTATTGCACCTCGTGGTGGTGACAAAGGGGCTTTTACAGTTTCAGGTCTAGCATCACCAAAGGAAGCACCTCAAGACAAACAGTTACCATCTAGAGAGAACTGGCTGTTTGGATCAGAGGGTTTTACAGTGGGAATTAAGAGAACCACCTGACTATAACAATCAACAGGCACCTGACTATAACAATCAGTCTCACCTGAAAAGGGTGGGAATTACAAAAGGGCCTTTGTAGCTGCTTTAGGAGAGTAGTTGAAAAAAGCTGAAAGACTGAATTGCAGTGAGTCCTTGAGGACCTGACCCAGCTCCAAGTAGTGAGTAAACAGCAAAGTACATAGCAGCACTTGTGCTGTGTAGAGTGTAATCTATGTGCTGGCTAGAGATCTGTTTGGGAACTTTATGAACTTGGCTGTTTGCCTTTGTTATTTTGAGTCCCTAAGGATTTTACTGAGAAGCTTAGAACATCCATGAGGCTGAAGTAGCTAAGTGTACTGGAGTTGCTGCTAGCTCGGGAAAAACACAGGCAGCTGGATGGTGAAGTCTGATTTCTTGAAGAGCCAATGGAGGTGGCATGAGGAAGACTTCGGAGCCCAAAGGACAGGACGGTGAGTGGTGAGATGTCCTGCAGAGGGAGCTCTGCCAGAGCCGATCGGTCACCCCAGCATTGAGACTTACCTCGTAGATGCAGCACTGAATGATAGTGAGGAGAGTCAGAGCTACTGCGTGGAGGCTGAAGAAAACATCATTGATAGCCACAGGGTTCACCCCACTGGGATAACTGACTAAGAATTCCTCCTAAACGTAAGAGAAACCAAAACCAGCCAAATGCCTTGTCTTCTGTAGACACCACCCACCCCCAGCAAGAACTAAGAGATCATTGTGCTTACCTTAATCAAGGGAATCCAGAAGAGTCCAACATTAAACACACTGTATGCTATAAAGCCAGTGAGGTTTAATGCTATGAAGTCAAAGCTTAGTCCAACAACACTAGAGAAGGGGGGGAAAAAAGTATGATAAACATGCACCAGAGCATTGACAAGGTTGTGCCCCTGCTTCCTTTCACTGTCCCAACTTCACCCCTCCATGGGCTCAGCTAGTCTGATAAAACCATTCCAGCCTGAATCCACAGAAGCAGTAGTGCATCTTTGCCAAAATAAGAATGTTGTTACTTACAGTCACTAAGCTTAGAGGGAGCTGGCCTAATGACAACACTACAAGGAGCTGTATCTGATCAGCAGCTTACCAGGTAAGTAATCTTTGAAGGTGATCATCACAATTGGCTCAGCCAAATTATTTACAACATGACACCAAAGGGAATGAGGGAGTCTCCTCTATCACAAATTAGTATTGGATGCCAAACCATAGGATTATGTGTCTATAAGATGCACTTTATTTCCTTTGACCTGCACGCATAAAAGTTCACTGGAACTGCACTTATTTAGCCCTATCTTTGCCTTGCTTTCCCCCCCCCACTTTCCATGCATAACTCACAATAACCAAGATGGGTTTAACTGAAGCTCAGAACCTTATTTGCAGAAGTGCTTAAGTGACTTGCAAACACATCTTAAGTCTCTTTACCTTTTTCGTCGCCAGTTCTCAAAGAGTTGAGGATAAAAGGAGATAGACCAGGCGAGGAAATAGATCCAGCCAATCACCTCATCAGCATATCTCACTATGATGCTGTGAATGACTTGAAATTGAATCCTAGATCTGGTGGTTAATGGAAAGAGAAACAGTTAATTTGTCTGCTCACACTTTTTTCAGCAGATTTAGTCTTGTTCTGCTTTTAGAGAGAAAAGAGAGTCCAGGTGTTGAGACAAGATAATAAAGATTCAGAGTTGGTTTCAGCTGACTTGCTTCCCTTTAGTGTCCTTGCTATGTTTAGGGCATCTCCCACTCTAACCCTCAACCTTTCCTCCTTGTCTCACTCTTTCCTTTCCAATCTTTTACCATGGAAATAATAGAATCATATCATAGAGTCATAGAATGGTTTGAGTTGGAAGGGACCATAAAGATGATCTAGTTCCAACCCCCCTGCATGGGCAGGGACACCTCCCACCAGACCAGGTTGCTCCAAGCCCCATCCAACCTGCCCTTGAACACTTCCAGGGATGGGGCAGCCACAGCTTCTCTGGGCAACCTGTTCCAGTGCCTCACCCCCCTCACACTGAAGAATTTCCTCCTAATGTCTAACCTGAATCTCCCCTCTTCCAGTTTTGATCCATTACCCCTTGTCCTCTCACTACAAGCTCTTGTAAAAAAGCCCCTCCCCAGCTTTTCTGTAGCCCCTTCAGGCACTGGAAGGTGCTATGAGGTCTCCCCAGAGCCTCCTCTTCTTCAGGCTGAACAGCCCCAACTCTCTCAGCTTGTCTTCATAGGAGAGGTGCTTCAGCCCTTGGATCATCTTTGTGGCCCTTCTCTGGACTTTCTACATGAGCTCCATGTCCCTCTTATGTTGGGGCCTCCAGAATTGGAGACAGTGCACAAGAGCCAAGTAAAAAGGGAGAATCTTCAAAGCGGGTATCTTGTGCTGATGGCTTTCACTCTCTTAGCACAGGGTCTGTTATGCAAGAGCAGAGTTTCTCTTTTCATTTTCTGCCAGCAAAGCCTCATGATCACGTCTGTCCTGCTGAGCATTTCATGTGCTTACCTCTGCATTTGCCTCGAGTCTTAAAAGCAGAAGCGAAACGAGGAAGTAAAACAGGAGTATCCTGTTGCTCAGTAGCATCTGGGCAGCCAGCAAATACAACCCAGCTTTCTCCATCTTGCCGAGATGGTTCTCCTGTTAGGGGGGGACTGGCATCTGTGCCAAGAGGGCTCCCCAAACTAGAAAGCAAAACCCCCACCTCTTGTGGTAGTGGTGTGGGTGCACAGCTGCATCAGGCTGTTAGCACTGGGAGAACCATTTCACTGGGCATTTAAACCAAGTGTTTCCTGGATCAGAAAAGCTGACGTAGTTTTGGTATTTTTGGGAGGGGTTATTAAAACCAGACTAAGGAGCCATAAGAACTGACAATCATCTAGTAATGAAATCTAAGATACCAAGGCTACCATTCTGCTTCCATAGCCTGTATTTATCTGGATACCTTGGGGATTGCTGGAGGGTCACCACATCATCTCAACTATACACCACCCGTATCCTCCTAACTATTTAACTATAATGAGGAATAGTTACCACAAAGTTTAGGAAGGATAGTAAGCAGAAGAAAAACCAGTTTCTCACCCAGTTAAATTGGAATTAATGGCATAAAGATAAACTGTTACTTGTCCAACATCATCTGCTTTCACCTGGAAGTCTGCTTTAGTGTGTCCTGCAGGCAATTGTACCTGAAAGGCAAAGTGGAGGAAAAGAGCTGGACCACACTAGCAGTAGGTTTTTGCATAAAGTCAGAAGTCTGCTCTGTCACTTACTTCAGCAGGCAGTTCAACAATAGTGCTGTGTTTTGATGAGTGTGTGATATTAAGAGTTATCACCAGTGTCTTATTTAGTGGAGGCCTGTGAAGGCAGAAACAACAAGTTAGACAAAGTCTGCTGGAGGGCTGCAGAGTATCTGCTAAGTCCTCTCAGCTGTGCCAAAGTTAATGACCAGACCATACACAACAGTTCCTGCCTAGTACTCAGGGGAACACCAGCACCAAGGTGTGTTAGCATTGTACTGTTCCTTTTATCTGAACTAGTGATGGGCACTAGACAGTCACATGGCCACATTTTACCTCCCTCTTCCCCACACAAGAGGCAGAGCAAAGTCATTGCCACCGTGCAATCATTGTGCTCGTTAACCCTTTGCTGGGAAAGGGGGGCAGAAGTGATGGACATGTACAAAACCCAAAAAACCCTCAAATAAAAACCCTCCAAGTGACAGTCCTGCACAGCTTTCCCAGAGAACTCCACTGAGGTTTAATTGCACAGCGGTACTTAAAATATCATAAGGTTCAAATGCCTGTACTTGTCCATGAACAAAATTCCAGTACCACATCTTCCTTTGCAAAACAGAAGTTCTGGACTGTTGCAGCCATGCTTTGCTGTTTTCCTCTTTATCACAACTCTTACATTTTCATCTGACTCTTCCCTCTACTAAGACATTGAGCTCTTAAATGGCAGTGGTGCATGTGTTTAACATTAATTTCCTGTGAAGAGGCTGACATAGCAAAATCATGGATAAACAACAAGACTGAGGTGCATCAGCCCCCCCTCTGGAGTAGCTGCATTTCTTTGCTAGAAATTGCAAGTTCTGTTTGCTTGGTAAAGTGTGGGTTTTTTGTGATCCTTCTAGGAAATGCAAGTTTCTCAAGCATCTATTTTTAGAAATGGAGGAGCTGTAAGTTTACTTATGGAAGACAGCTCAGAAAGCTGATATAGGGCAGACAGTATAAAACACCTTTTCCTGCTCAACTTCCCACACAAAAGGCATGGGATACTGCCAGAGGCCAAGCATATGAGGCTGTTTGTGAGAATGCTGCACTCTCTTGGGTCACACTGGTACTAAGCGTGTAACAGTCTAGAAGTGGCCAGTCACACCAACGAGATTCACTCTGTATGAGCAATTAACTGAGTCTGCAGGGAAGTCTCAAGAATGTAACATAATCCCCAAAGGAATATAGCTGAGTTCTACCCACTTGCTCATCCCCCATTCCAAAGAGAAAGTAAAGATGCAATCATGACTTTACCTCAGAGAGATAGTGACGTTCGTTGAACTTCCACTTTCTAGTGAAACCACTTCAGGGACAGACAAGACAATGACTCCATCTGGGGGGGTTGGGAAACCCAATCAACAACAAAAAAAAAACCCATAAAAATTTCAATTACTGTGAATGAAGAATAGCTCCTTCAGAAGAACTGCCTACTTTCTTTTGTGATATAGATATTCTGTCCATTGGTACCTGCGGTGTCAGATCACTAACATTAGGATGCATGATAAACAGCAAAGAAAGTCCAGCCTATTTCAGGGCAACTAAACAAATTAAAAGGAGAAGTACATAACTCATTTGAACATGTCACTAGGAAGCTATTGAAATATTTGAAGTGCAACAAAAGTTCATGCCATGAGCAGTCTATAGGAAACTTCCAAGCCACACTAATTGTTTCTTGATTTGATCCTAGTAACTCAGGAGTCAAATACCCAAAACTTAGTTTAAAATTGTTTCTTGGGTCACAAATTCAAACCAGGTACCCAGATGCTCGAGAGAATGTATATTTACTATCTTAACACTTCAGGAATCACAAGCACCTTACTATAGTGCTCTGAAATCTTTCTGTTAAGGGGTACACTTTACAACAATCCAGCTATGTTGTACCACATCATGCTTTAAGAGAGGCAGAGATTCCAAGTGCCAGTACAACTGGTATCAAAACCATAAGCTGGTCAGGTATGGGAAGAACAGAGGAAAAACAAAGAGCAATACAAAAATAACACCAGAAATAGGAGAGAGAAACAGGTTGCCCAGGACACTTTTTTTTTTCTTTTTGTTATATATTACAAAGTGTTCTACAAAGTGTTCTTCAGAAGTTATTTAAGTGCAGGAGAGCTCCCCAGTTCATCACTTTCCACAACACTGATGGTGTTTAATGTGCTTCTACAAAGGTTGAGATTGAAGCACAAGGTGAGTGCTCCATCTGAGCAGTGCCTCAGCACAGCCTCTGTATGAGCACACCAAGTCAAAGGTAACATGTGAAAGAAGAGCTGAGGGGAACCATGGCACAGGTCTCCCCAGAAAGGCATGACAGGGCGCAGCAGAGCTGCCCTCTTCCACCTCTTGCCAGTTCAGACCTGGCCCCTGCCTGAGAGGCCCCGTGGGCCCAAGACGGGATGGCCAAACACTCACCGCCAGGCCCCAGCAGCACAAGAGAGAGGTACAGCAGAGTGGGGAGCAGGTATGGCGTCCTCATGGTGGAAGAACTGCAGAGAGAGCCAGGAAAAGGCTTTGCTCAGGACCCATATGATTTGAGGGAGCACCAGTCCTTCCCCTCAGTTGGCAGCCCCCTGCAAATAGCTCCCTCCCCAGCACCACGACCCCCAACCCGGCTGAGGGGCCCTCAGCACCTCCGAGAAGATGTCAGTCCCTCGTTCTGCCCAGTGAACGATATTCCCTCATAAATTACGCCGCTCCCGCCACCCAGCGCTACCGCCCCTGAGGGATCCCGCCCCCTACCCACCCCCGCGGGACTACAAATCTCAGCATCCACCGCGTCTCCACCAGCCCCTCCGCCCCTGGCGGGGCGACGCGGTGCACGCTGGGATTTGTAGTCCCCGCCGTCCTCCCCTCAGGAGGCACAGTGAAGCGGGGCCATCCCACCCTTTAGGATGCGCTAACCCTGAGGCAGTGGTGCTGAGGAGAAGGTGCCTACCTCCTGCCACCGCCACGGCTCCGTCCCGCCACGGCTCCGGCTCTTCCCTTTTCAGCTTCTCACGTGAGGCGGCCGCCTATCAACTCCCCGCCCAGCGCCCTTCTCCCGCCTTGCGCCGGCGCGGCCGCCTGGAGGGGCCATCTTGGGTGCGGCAGAGCGGTTTGGGTGCTGGGCTGCTGCTGGCGAGTCTGTGAGGAGAGGGAGCTAGCGCGGGGAGGGCTCCTTGCTTTGGTTGTTTATTCAAGTTTCGTTTAAAGTTGCTGAGGTCACCGAGGAGGGCTGCAGAAGGGACGGTTTGTCATGCTCAAGATGGAGGGATAGTGCTCAGGCGCCTCTGAAGGGAGACATCTTCAGCCAAAGGGCAAAGTCCAGGCCGCTTTCCCTGCTCAGCCCCTGTGCACTGCTGGGGTGGGAGCCCGCGCTGATCGTACCCTCAGCACCAGTGGCTCTTGGGGCAGGCGGCCCTTCAGAGGCAGTAAGAAGCAGTGTGGGGCTTAGCGTGGTGGGTGTCGAGGGGAAGGTGAAAGCAACCCCCTCTAGCCACGGCCATGGCGGGCAGCGAGGCGGCAGGCAGGCCTGCTCCTGCCTGTGTGCTGGGCATAGACCTGGGCACCACGTCGGTTAAGGCAGCCCTGTTGGAAGGGGCAGAGCGAGGGCAAGTGGTGGCAGAGAGCTGCTCCAGGGAGACACAGGCACACACCAGTAGCCTGGAAGCTGGACCACAGGTAAGGGGTGGCAGATAGCTCTGCTGGCACCCACAGATACCTTCCTTGCCTTGTAGCCGCTGGATTGTTTTTTTTTCAGTGGCCTTCCTGGATTATTTTTGTGCCTAGGTTGTCAGATGCTTGCTGCATATGTCTGAAAGTACAATTAGAATGTTCTGTAGGTACTATTCAAGAAAGTCAAGTACAGCTGCTTGTTTTAAGAAAGATTCAGGTTTTGAAAAGTTGCATAAGACAACTAAAACTATTCCCCATGAATCACTACCTTGTCTTTGGTGCTACCAGTCAGGAAACAGCAACCACTTTGCTACTGGAAGGGTATTTTGCACTTAAATTAATGTGAGATGGAATCATAACTGGAAATTCCAAGTGGAAATAACCAGGAACATATATTCCTGTTAAAGATCTTTACCTTCATTGTGTTTGTCAGTATAAAAAAGGAAGAATCATAATAATAAAAACTATGTATCAACATTCCTGTGGCCTAGTACTGCAGTGAGTTCAGGGGCAAATTTCTGAGTAAAGATACCAAACAGGTCAACTCTCCTCTCTACAGTCATGTTTGTGCAGCCAAAAGTATGTTATGTACAAATTAGTTTGCATCTATACCTAGACTATATTTGAATGCTTATAATCTGCATACTTATCTGTCACAAAGGAATCTGAATCTTCATTAGTGTGAAAGCTGGAATACAGCTTCCCCTGTGACCTGGTTTGCTCAGTTTGCCAAGTAGATCAGTTTGCTGGGTAGCTCTAGGGGTAGAGTATGCAGAGACAAAGTAACATCATCGGCAAAAATCAACAGGGAGTAGCTGCAGAGGGGCTTTGGGGAGGTCTAAGCAAGACTGCATCCCAGTCAGAACAGACAGATAATTCTCTTTGTGAAGAAAAGGAAGAACAAGGTATATAAAGTGAACTAATGAGAGCATGTAATGACTGTTTATGTGTTTGGTTTTTTTAAAATGTGGATTTGAGTTTGGTAACTCAGGAAATTAAGAATGATTTGGCCTTCAGCTTAAGAGGCTGTTATCTCATTCTCAACTTGCTAGTATTGGTTTTTAGTCTCTGTGGTTTTGTGGTGTTTCTTGCATTTTTTCTTTTTTTCAATTTAGTAGTGAATGTTATTCTAATACATGTTATTAAGCTAAATGAATTCTGTCCTTCGCTTCTAACTGGAGTAGCCTTGTTTAATAAATATAGTGAGTGAATCCTAATGGCTTCATACTCACAATAATGCTTTGCTTTATGATTACAGGGAGTGGAGCAGGATGTCCACAGAATAATAAGAGCACTGAATGAATGCCTTGCTGCTCTACCTCAGCAGCAGCTTCAAAGAGTCAGTCACATTGGCATTTCAGGACAAATGCATGGGATTATGTTTTGGAAAAAAGATAAAGGTAACATTAATTAATTTTTTGGCATTCCTGTTCAGAGTATTATGATGCAGAAAATTAATTTTTTCACACTGAAGTGATCTGTAGGAAACTTGCATGTTTGCTTTGGTCTTCTGTAAAACAATTAACAGAAGTTCATCTGTGGGAATTTTGCTTTAATTAATGGAATTTCAGCTACTAACTCTAGATGACTACATTATTTACTTAGATTAGTTGAAATCTTATGAGATCCCTGCAGGGCCAGCACAATTATTAATATGGAGGAATAACATATTTGTGGCTTGCTGAGTGTTTGTCCATCCTGTGCTATCTGCTGCCAGCTGAAAGAACTTCTGAATCATGTGAAGTGGCTTTTTGGGAGGGGAATATTATTCACCTCATAAAACACTGAAGTAGCTGTTGCCCAGTATCTCAATCCTCTTGGTGACTCTACAGTAGCATTGTTAGCTCTCCTGTGTAAACCTTGGAAAATGAGCTGTGCTTGCTCCTTCTGTCAGAGTTTGCATAGGGTAGCTATCCATCAGGGAATATCACTGGTATTTTGAAATGCTGTTTGGAAGTGCAGTAGGATAAAACTGAAGTTCAATAAGTTACGTTTTCAGTCCTTTCTTTCCCCCCTTCCCCAAATCTCAAGGTGTTTTGTTTTTTTCCCAGCAAGTCGTAGCTTGTCATGTGGTGTTCATCTCGCTGCTTATGCTTCTGGTAGTAGGAGCTAAAAAATAGTTATGGTCACGGTTCTGAATGCTCAGCTGCTTGTGGCATGGAGGGCCAAGACCTCAGAAACAAAGTTGGCTGCAGTGAGGTTGTCACATGAGGCTTGGTTGTGCAGATACTCAAATAACATTTGTGACAGCAAGGATGTTTGAAACATTCAGGCCTTGGATTGCCAGCTCTGTGAGATAAGAGATGGATCATCTCTTGGCTAACGTCCTACAAACCTACTGAAGTCTAAGCCTCTCAGAATGTGGTTCCATGTCTTCTTTCTCTTCACTTTATGATGTGCACATCTGAACAAGTATAAAGTCTTATAAAAGTTACGCAGATTAAGCAAAGATTTATCATGAACTATGTAATAGATGTCCCAAAAGTGCTGGTCCCTGCCTGTTAAAAGTTGTCAGGGTCTTAATTGCTTTAAGAGACTGTATGCTATTTATTACTGGCTGTAATTTTGTGTTAAATACTAAAATGATGAGAAAGAAATAAATCCAAAGGCTGATGGACCAAAGGAGTCATTGCTTGCTTTCCATCTGTCCCAAGGGCTGCATAACAAAGCCTCATGGGTTCATGGTAGACATAGATTCTTATGTCATATTGGTTAATATTTTATTTCCTAATGCCACTGTTGCTTCTTTTCTAGCAAGTGAGAGAGGGTGTTTGCTCTCACTTGTTTTGAGTAGACTAAATGAATTTCTGCACTTTGGGACACAAATTGCATTTTTAAAAGCATCCTTTAGGGTAAGATTTATGATTAATAATATTTCTTAGAATCCATTTAAAACTAGAAAAGCAAACCAACTGGAAATTCAGTTCAAACAGACTTGATAGGACAGGAATTCAGAGAATAAGAAAAAGTATGTGTTTACTTTGCATGTTTTCATGTGGTACTCCTCAGCTTTCATGGCTGCTTAATACTGTGTGAGTGTAATTTCAAATTCCTGTATCTTGGCTGAGAAGGACTCTTTTAGCCATATTTGTGCTAGTCAGTTAAGCAGCTAGGGATCTTCCCTGACCTTAGGACAAGTGGCACTGTAGAGCTTGAAACTCTGCTTCTATCCCCAGCCAAAAACCAAAAGGTTGCCTCAGTTGCAGAGCCAGCTGGAGCTGGTGTGCATCCCCACGGTGTGGCCAGACATCACCTGGGGGAGCAGCAGTGCCAGAGGGTGAAGCTGTGCCAGCAGAGTGTGCTGGCAGACATCCCATGGCAGTGCTGGAGCTCAGCCTCTGCTTGCTTTGTTGCACCCACAGGACCGTGCTGCCTTTGCAGGAGAGCTGGTGGTGGGCACGTCAGGGCAGGAACTGGCACACTGCACTGGAGCAATAGCACATGGCTGCGAGGGCTCTGAGCTGCTCTGAGCAGTTGCCATAATTTAGCTGAGGCCTTCACGTGAAGGAATGTGAAGGTTTCATCAATGGTGTACTGTTCTATGTCCAGAAGGAACATGCTGGACTGGTAAAACTGATTTAAACTCTGTTCTACAGTTGGTGAAGCTTTGGTGTGTAGCACAGGGGAGGGATGTCCTTTAGTACTTTGCAGTCCTTTGCCTCATACATATAGATCCAGGTTTCCTGTTGCTTTGGCTCAGAAGGTGATGATCCATCCTAGGCAGTTAAGTACTAATACAGCATTTTCTAGGTCAGGATGCAGCAGATCCCAGTTAAGGTTTATATGGGAGAGCTGGCAGGCTGTCATATCAGCTCATTACCTCCCATAGCAGTTTGGTTTTTTCTCTGGCTCACCTATTACTGAAGTTGTATCAATATCTCAAGGTGCAAGTTGCTTGTTCCCCCCACCCCCCCCGAGTTTCTAAGCTTAGATCCTCCCCCTAGGAGTGCTGATAGAGAAGAAAGGCCTTGGATGCCATTTTCTGCTTTAGCAAAGGATGACTGGCATTATGACGTTATCTAGGGCCGAAAAGTGTGACTAATAAATCTGATTACAATCACTGCTGGCTCTGTTTCTGCTCTTTTTTCCCCAATATATTTAACAAATTATTCAAGAGTGTCTGGAAATGAAGAAGGCCAGGCAAACTATCCTGCGGGGAATCACTGGACCTCTCGGATATGGTGTGTTTCAGGTTGCAAGTGGACAGAGGGTGGTATGGGCCCTTCCTTTGAGCCAGAGGAGGTCAGTCATCTGGTTACTTGGCAAGACAGTCGCTGCAGTCCCAGCTTCCTCTCTTCTCTTCCTCTGCCACAGTCACATATCAGCTTGGCGACAGGATTTGGGTGTGCCACAGTCTACTGGTATTTAAAGAAGAGGTACTTCAAGCTGTTTCACAGTTTTGAATTTAGGTGATAATTAGTATTCCCGTGGCATGTTAAGGCCACTACAGGCTGAGGGGCTGCCATGCTCTGTAATCATAATAAAGTAGTCAAAGAATATTTAAAACGTCAGTATTCAATGTAAGCAATATGCAACTGAGCACACAAGAGTCTCTGACCTTACAAAAATACTGCAGATCTCTTGTTATAAAAAGAAAAGCTTCTGACCATATATTAACAGAAGCCTTAAAGTATCATAGAATAATTCTAGTCCATCCTACTGCTCAGAAGAGCTCTGCTAATGCAGATTGAACACTGTAATTTTGCCTTGTGCAGATTGTGAAAAGTACAAGCATGCTTAAAACAGCAACAGAGTTGCTTTGATCACTGCCAGATACTAAATAAACAGTCCCTAAATTAATTTCAGTTCCTTCCTTCCTTAGGCACCAGATCCTTATGAGGTGTTACAAATGGTCTGCTTTGTTGTGGCATGTTTGCAGAGGATACAATTTTTCACTTATGACTTGGCATCAGGAAGATTTGCTCTTCAGTTTCATTTGCAGCATGCTGTGTTTCTCAGCCAGTATCTTCCTCAGCAATGAGTCCAGGTTCAAAAACTGGGGAAAAATGAGTTACATGTTGGTTTCTTCCAGCAAGTGTTCAGGAAATCTATAGAACATGACATGATCTTGCTTTAGAGCTGTGTAACTCGTGAGTCCGACTGCTTTGGTTTGTTCCTGTTTTGTTTCACCATTTAGTACCTTGCTAGTCATATATTTTTTGTTTTTAAAATGTTTTCTTTAAAAGTCCAGATTTTCTGAAGTCTTATGATGCATCTGGCACTATCCATGACTATGTGGTTGCCATGTTGTGTGACCTGAAGAAGCCACTCATGTCTGTCCAGAATGCTGCCAGCTGGGGATATTTTAATTGCAGAAACAAAAGCTGGAATACTGACACGTAAGTGCTCAGGTCATTCAGGGGGGTTTGTGCATTTAAGTTTGAATGTGCTACAGATAAAAAGTGATTGAAAGTTACTCCTAATCCAATGTGGTGTTACCTGTACTGAAGAACTAGGGAGAGTTTGATCTGGTTTGTAAGATTATGTTTAAATTATATAAAATCTGACACAGTATTTTTAGAAATACCCAAGACAGCAGAGCTGAGGCTCACCAGTGAGGCCTGGTGCACCAGTTTGGTATGCAGTATTTCTCCAGTTCTGTGGTGGGATGGGATGGACAAGTGCATGCAAGGTGTTACCTCTCTGATGGTAAAAGACAATTATTATTCTCTAGTTGTTCCAGCTGAACTCCTTTGTAACTAGTAAGACTGACTGGAAGTGTTATGGGGAAATTAGTTTGTTTATTTATCTATTTATTTTAATGATTTGTTCTTTCAGGGCTGAGTGCTAAGGCCTTACATATTTCAGGGCTTAGGTTAGGCCAGGACTCCAAGATGAAAAGATCTGCTCCTGAAGGTATGAAAGAGTGACAGAAACCTACGTTTGGCCTACTGAACTTTCACTAACCTGGTGGTGTTGCTGTAGCAATGCAGTGTATCTTGCAGTGTATCTTGCAGTGTGATTGTGTAAGGAGTTTGTTGGACTTAATTTTTTGATTTGGTTTTGAACCACTTAACGGCATGAAAGCTTAAATTCCTTGACACTTAGAAGTTGCATTTTTTTGCTGTTTTTGTGGTTGTCCCTTTACCCTGAAACTCTTTGTCCATATGACAGCAATAAATAAAACTTGCTGACCGTGTACTGCTGTATAACCTCAGGCAATCAGACTGTATATAATGGAAAGCTATTTATTCTTCTAGACTATTCTAGTTTACATAGCCCATTGGACTGGAATGCTGCCCCTGTCCAAGAGAAAAGCTTTCTAATAGGTGAAAGCATCCATAAATCCAGCAGCCACATCCAGGTTCATCTGGAACTTCAAAGAGGTCTTTGTAGTCATGCCTCACATTCCCATACTGCTTTTCTGCAATAACATTGTTCTGATTGCAGATTGAAAAAATCTGGCTTTCCTGTTCACCTGCTTCCAGAGGTGGGAGACCCTGGCACTATTGCAGGCAGGACAATCCGTGCATGGCACGGAATACCCAAAGGAGCAAAAGTAGGAATTGCTCTGGGAGATTTCCAGTGCTCAGTTTATTCCTGTCTGACTGAGAGGACTGATGCAGGTATGATCATTTTGGTATCTTACTGGTTTTCTCACTGTCCTCCTTCAGGGCAGCCTAGTAAAATACTGATTTTATTTATTATTTTTTATTTGTTGTTTTCATATTCTAGTTCTTAATATCAGTACCTCTGCTCAGCTGACTATCTCAATGCCCCTGGGTTTCCAGCCTCCAGAGACACCAGATCCTTCCTCACCTGTCACTTATTTTCCCTACTTCAGTGGTGACTACTTGGCAGTGGCAGCATCCCTTAATGGGGGCAATGTGCTAGCAACATTTGTGGACATGGTGGCACGGTGGACAGAAGAGCTAGGTAAGCTATTCCAAGGGTAGTTAAAGCTTAATATTGAGGATGATCAGCAAGGCAAGAGGAAGCTAAGGCAAAGGAAAAAGCCTAGAGCTGTTTTGTCATGCCACATAAGGAACAAGGATGTAACTCTTGGGTCATGCTTCCTAGATCTCTGGAATGTCCTGCAGAAGCTAGTGAGCACGCTGGGACAGTCATGCTTGGACTCCACATTTACATTGCCTCTAGGTTTTGTTTCAAGAACACAAGAGAAATATTTTTTGTAAGTTGTTTTTCAAATGGAAAGGTCAGCACATTTGAGGACAGCCTCTCATTTTGTATGACTGCAGTCCAAAAGAGTCCTTTGATTAGATCAGTTGCCTTTTGCTGCATATTTTGCAGCATTCTAATGGATTTTAAGAATCAAACTCATGCAATATCTTCCAAGTGCTTAAAACATAGCCTTCAGTTTGTTGTGTTGTTTTTGTAATAATCTCTTGGGTTTTGCAAGACAGAAATAAGCTTTAAAATTGTTCTTTCAGTGAGTACTTGAAGTGAACTTTACATTTAGGTGCAATCCAGCCACTGAAGCTGGATTAGTGCCATTAGTGCCTTTAAAGATGTTTTGTCTAACTTGGCACAGTAGGAGTTAACGAAGTTAACAAAGAGGAATAGTTGCATTATCAGGAAAGGCAGTTTCTGTAATCAGGAAAAGGTTCCTGGTATCACAGACACTAGATACAATGGGATGGGATAACTGTGGTTCATAATCCTGGAAAAACAATTACCTATGGGACATGGAAGAAGATCCAAAATACTTTGCTGAGCAAGTAGATCAGCGTCCATTTTAATTCTCCACATGTAAGCTACACTAGACCCCACAGTAGTAACATGGTATTTCCCATCTGCAGGACTTCAGGTTGAGGAGTCTGCCATCTACACAAAGATAATCAAAGCAGCCTTGGCCCAACACGACAGCAAACTCTCCATCCACCCAACCATATTTGGAGAGAGACACATCCCTGAGCAGCTGGCAACAGTGACCAACATTGCTGCCTCTGACCTCTCCCTGGGTCATGTCACCAGAGCTCTGTGCCGTGGTGTCGTGGAAAACCTCTGCTCCATGTTACCTGTGCAGCACCTGCTGGAGGTGGGAGTGAGGAGGATCTTGGGGAGTGGGAGTGCCCTGGCCAGGAACGAGGTGCTGCGCCAGGAAGTGGAAAGGATTTTTCCATTCCCTGCTGTTTATGGGAAGGATGTGGATGCTGCTGTGGGGGCTGCCATGGTGATGTGCCACAGAAAATAAAGGGATTGTTTGAAATGGCCTGGGATGCAATTTTTTTTTTTCCCCCCCTTCCATCTCCTGGCTGTACCATATTTCACTTCCTTCACTTGTTCTGGAGTTGCATTCAACATGCCATCCCACTCATTACAGTGGGGGGGGTGGAAAAAAGCTTGCATTTAATGTCTTATGGGTGTACACATTTCATTGCTCTTTCGTTCCCATTTGTGAAATGAGAAGTAATTATCACATTAAATTTGACTGAGTGGCTAGGGAAGATCCATTAACATTCTGCATAAAATTATACTTCATGCAAGGCTCATTTTCCTGGTAGGAAATATGTTTAGAAGGACTAGGAGACATGAGGAGCTGTTAATCTGTTGCTTTCATTAGAGAATTCTTGTCCTTAAGCTGTCTCACAAGATACATACATATATGCAGCAGACCAGGATGTCAGCCTTGTTTGGGGAGTTTGGTGGCTCTTGCACAGATTTAATGGCAGTTTTCACATGTTCAAGTTGTCTCTGTAGAAGATGGAGTGCAGCCTTGGCTTGAACTTTGACAGAACAATCAAAATAAAACATGGAGAAATATTTCTGTGAATATTTCAAAGACTTGGCCAGGCCAGTACCATGACTGGAGATGTCTGGGATTCAGGGCTTATATCCCAGTGGAAAATACGTTTATATGGTGAGAGGTAACTATTTTCCTGATTTGGCATCCATAATAGTTTTGGAGTTTGGGTGGTAGACTGGACTAGGGCCTCTCTGAGATGATCAGAATTTGTGATGAACTGGAGGGGCTGGCCAACTCAGAGTTGCAAATGCCCAATTCTCATATCTTTCAGCTTTGATTACCCTTTTAAACCCAAACACAATTAGCAAATTGAGACATGATACACAAAACCAATTTGTTCTTGTATAAAGTGCAATGCTATTCTAGTGTATTTGATCCAAAGGTGTTTCTGATTCTACCCTTCATGTATAGTGTCAGATTGAGCTGTAACAGAGCACCTGCCAGGCTAGATTCTAATCTGTTTTTAATGTTAGGTATTGTTCTTGCAAATTCCCTTAACATTTCCAAGTTTTTATCCCTTGTGTTACGCTCTTAAAATTTATTTTCCCCCCTACTGTGTATTTTAAAGTGAAACATTCATACTTTTATCTGTCTAAACCAAGATGTATGTACACCTTTTTTTCTCAGATGAGACTGGGAAGGAGGTAAGATAGTTTCATGTTAACTAGATACAATTTTATTACTTAGAAGCATGTATTTCAACTGAAATATGGAAGTGTATTCCTGTGTTGCACGTTAGCAGCATCAGGACTGACTCATTTTTGTATTGAGAAAGCTGTTCTGGTAAAATCACTCTCAAGCACAGAAGTTGCAGAAAACCCATGGAGTGTGTTGGATACAGGCCCAAGAAAAAGGACTAAATTCCTTCCTGTCGATTACTGGTCTGTTTTGAGGAGCATTCATATCTCCTGAGCTTTTTATACCTTTACACTAGGTCCCTGCTGAGGTGGAACATGATACATCCAACAACTGTTGCAAAAAGCAACAGAGTGCTGGTGGTAAGAAGGAAATAACATCTTCAAAAGAAATACAAGTCAAGGAGGGTAATGGAGGAGGCATCAAAACTCAGAAAATAGCAGAAAGCTCCTTAAGTGTGTACATCAGAGCACAGTAAGGCTGAAAGGAGCTGGTGCCTGGGATTGAAGAAGAGAGAAGGACCAGCAAGAAGCTGGTTCTTAATTTTCAGGGTGTTAGATGCATCCTAGATTAGATAAGAACTTTTTTTTTTTCCTTATGACATTAATATTTAAAAGCTGACTGTTTCATATGTATTATTTAAATAAAACATAGTAGGAACATGGAATGATAGAATGGGCATAGGACTCTGTCATTGGTTCTCCCTCAACTCTGTTCAGAATCAGCTTATCTTTAAAATGCTTGGTGGGGCTTTAAAGCAGCTACCCAAGAAAGATGTCCAGGCAGATGATTGATCTCAGAGAAAAGCTCTGGCATATTTTACAAAGTTTTGTAAATTGAAATGGAACTGTAACCCACAGAAACAAATGTCTGGTGCTTTGGGGTTTTTTTTCGCAAGCCTGAGTGTATTTACAAAGAGGAGATCTGGAGAAGAGTATCCATTACTAAATGCAATTAAGGGGGATGGAAAAAAAGGAGCAACTTACTGCAATTCTTGTAAAGAGCTTTGCTGAGCTCCTGGGAATAGAAGCTCCTGATGCTTCTGGTTCCAGAATTGTTCTTATTATCTTATTACTCTATTCCCTGTTCTTCTAGTGAACTTCCATTGATTCTAAAAATCACCAGACACATAGAACATTTCTGCAGACAAATGAAGTGGAGAAGCAAACCCTGAGGTCTTTTCAGTCCAGGCACCTTGGAGGAGGAATATCTGGCACCAAATTCCCGTATATGAGAGGTTTATATATATTCCTGTTTACTGAGACTGGACTCTTTTGCAGAAGACAGAAGTTTTGCAATATTTGTAAGTTCTGCATGTATATTTGAATAGGGTGTTTGTTAGTTACTTGTAATCTCCCTTTGGTGTTTATTGTAAGTTTTGATGTGGTTGGGTATTGTAGCAAAAATATTTCCTTACCTCATTTATTGTGTCAAACTACAATGTACATGGGGTTCAAAGAGCTCAAGTAGGTCATGCATTTTTTTAGGATAGATTCTTTTTTTTTTTTTAAGAATCCTTCCACAGAATTTTGAAGGTTATTTCCCTTACAGATTTATACTCATGAGGAAATGTGTCTTTGTCTTCATTATCAAAGGTATTACCAACAGGGTTTAGAAATGAAAGTGCATATAATGACCAAAACAGGTTTGAGCAAATTGCCAGGATTGAGTCTATTGTGTGGATTTAATATTGCACCTATTCTTTGGAAAAAAATTATTCCATTTTCTATAGTCATCTCTCTGATGTTTTTGGTTCAATCCACATTTACATTAAACAAGACCCCAAAAAATTATACATGGATGTACTCACAGTGTATTTTCTCTAAAACTATTTTTATAACGTTTTCACTGAAGTAACTGTTCTTGTGTGTTTCTAGCTTCATATTACAAATGGAAATATTTTTCTATATGTAATTTTTTATTTATAGAACAATTAAATTAATAAGATGTTATGTTACTCTTTCAGGGTGATTTTAAGGACACAAAGAACCTGAAAAGGTGAGCTCTGAGGACCTAGTGAGTTAAACTGCAGTCATTAGTATTTTACCTGTGTGAGGCTGCTTTGCTTCCAGTAACCCTAAATTTGCAAGTTTGCAAATTGATGTTTTCTTTATAGGTATATTGTACAAAATTATAGAAAATGCAAATGCCTGACAAAAAAAAATTTCCCATCCTACTTGCACAGGAAAATGTAAGTGACCCTTAATGTAAATATCAGCTAGTCCCATAGAACTGAAAATCCAGCTTTAATGTACATTACAGGTTTGTAAACAACCCCTCTAAATATTTTTGTGATGAGAAACAACCTTGAACCATGATTATGATGTTGCTTTCACACTGAACCTACAGAGATTACTGACCACTGTAATTTGGTTTATAATTGAAGGATTTTAAAGCTTTTGTTGTAACACTCCTGTGCTCAAAGCTGTAAGATTTCCCAGCAATCTAGGATTTTTGAGGATGTTTCTATGGCTGCTCAATTCTCCAAAAGCCAGCTCTGCAGCAGTTCAAATATGATGCATTCCTGTCTCCACTGCTGGAGTTCCAGAATATTTTGCATTCAGTGGCATGAAGACCAACATTAAAAGTTTGATAAGAAAAGGGGGAAGAAAAAAAAAAAGCCTTCTCTACTTTCAGTATAGTATATTTGTTAACTTGTGTCAAATTCTTTGTGGTTGTAAATCAGACGAGATGAGATGTGTGATCTGAAGTCATCTCTTATCTGTGGTAGCTCTTCCCTTCCTGCTTCTGTGTCTCATGTTTGAGGTGGTACTAATCTCCCAAGAATCACAAACACCAGTTTTCATCTATCACTGCTGTACCTCTAGTAAAGCCAGTCAGTGATAACTCTCCTATCTGCAGCCCTCTGTGCTCAGCATCATGGAGATTCTGCTATGGCACAAGGCTGATATAATCCTGAGACTATATTGTGGCACAAAGCAGAGATGGTTCAGGTTTGAGGTTGTTCAGGTTTTAACAATGATTGGAGGAGGATGAGGCACTAGTTTTAAGCAGAAATGGCTCTGCAGTGAGGTGGCTGGCAAGCTCTGGGACACTGGCTTGCTTTCTCCATTCTGAAATGGGTAAGGGCAGTGGGGACAGGAACAAAAAGCATGAAGGTCATGACCTACTAAACTGCTCCAACTCTGGGCATAGAGAATATGTGCCCATCTGTATCTCTGCTGGGAGGAGAGCTACCAATCCATTCCCTGCTGTTTCTGGAGAGTAGCCCTAAGCATGAGGGGACTTGTGACTCCGTAAAATGCTGACTTTATATGTTTGTGTGGTTCCTCACAGACTGCCTGCTCATCATGTCTTCCATTCTTGGGAAGATGAAGAAGTTGGGCAGTTCTGACATGGAGGAATCTGATGTGACAGATGAGCCTGTGGACGGGGAGGACTCCATGCTGGAAATGCCTGACAGTCTCCAGGGTCCACTGGGCACCAAGGTGCAGCCACCCAAAAGCAACATCTTCGCAAGACGTGGGCGGTTTGTCATGGGGGATAGTGACAAGGACATGGCTCCCATGGACTCATTTTACCAGATAGAACACCTGGTGGCACCTTCTCTTATCAAATTTCATGCCAATTTGGAGAGGAGGAAACTTCACAAGTAAGTTTGCCTTGTAAGATTTGTTCATAATGAGCAGTTTGACAGCTGCAGACTGTGTTCCCTAGCGCAGCATTTATTCTCCCTGAGTGTGGCTATTTTTTCAGTTTCACTATTTTCTATGCCAAAATAAGGGGTGTTGCCATCTGCAAGTGACAAGAGCTGTTGTCTCTTGGCATCTCTGAAAATTCAGTCCGTGGATATTTTGGCCAAAATTTGCGTTGGGCCTTAATTCACTTGCTTGAGACTCTTCAGGGAATGGATGTCCCTCAGAACAAGAACATGGGCTGGCCTGGCTCCCAGGCCTGCAGTTACACTGCCACACTTCAGTGCTGCTTTTAAGTCTTGTTCTCAACTTTTCAGCAACAGATACTTTATCAGGACAGTTCCTTGCAGCCTTTGTTGATCTTGTAGACTTTGCAGATCCGTCTGTACTAATCCATAGTGCTTACTGCTTCACACAAGCAAATGAAAAATAGTGTTCAAGTAGTTTACAAAAAGCCTGCTAAATATCTGACTTCAAGTAACTGAAATTTACCCTTTTTAGGCACCTGTCTACAGATTCCATCACAGGCTGCCCAGAAAAACCTTTCAAATTTTATGACCGCAGAAGAATCTTTGATGCTGTAGCCCAAGGCAACACAAAGGACCTGGATGATCTGCTACTCTACCTTAAGAGAACCTTGAAACATCTCACAGATGATGAGTTCAAAGGTACCCTTCAGTGCCACATACCTTAAGTTGTCCTCTTCTAGTAGTGCTCCTGAGATGAAAACAAAAAGCCGTAATGGTGTTAAGTGTCTGCAGGAGGTCCTCTGATAGCCAGTGCTTCCCTATTAATTGGGCAGTTGATTGTAAGGTTACAGGAGAATTCAGCTGAAA
The DNA here is from genome assembly GCA_020745705.1 of Hemiprocne comata. NCBI lineage: Eukaryota > Metazoa > Chordata > Aves > Apodiformes > Apodidae > Hemiprocne > Hemiprocne comata. The sequence goes on from CM036605.1 coordinate 3,427,103, forward strand.
TTTTCTGTGAAACCCTGAATGAGTTTTCTTGTCTTTTGAAAAGAACCTCATTAATTCTTGCACACCTGGGAGTGGATGGTAGGTTTGTAATCACTTCTATATACCTGCAATCTTTTGTGTTACAGAGCCAGAAACTGGGAAAACCTGCTTACTGAAAGCCATGCTGAATCTACATGATGGGAAAAATGATACCATTCCCTTGCTGCTGGATATTGCAAGGAAAACTGGAACTCTGAAAGAATTTGTGAATGCAGAGTACACTGACAACTACTACAAAGGTAAGAGAAACGGCTGCTACAGTGAATGCTCTTGGCACTAAAATTGCAGATAAGATGAGGCAGGGCTCTCAAACAGTTTTCTGCATGAGGCCTTATGCCTGAGATTGCAGCATGCCAAGGTTCCAGTGTGTGATTGTCTGAGCTTGAATGCACTGATTGTTAGTGTTAGGTGCAATATCTGCCATTTTTGATAGACAGTGATTTAATAGAAAGTAAATGCAAGACTTGCATTTGCTGTCTGTGCCATCTTTTTTTGTTCAATTCTAGAGCTTTGTAGTCTGCAAAGGTTTCAGTTCCACCACCTTACGTGGAGCTGAATTGGTTTTGGTGCCTGAAAGCTCTCATTCCATGCTAAATGGTGAAGGTTTCTATCTGATGAGTTTCTCTGTAGGCCAGACTGCTCTTCACATCGCCATCGAGAGACGGAACATGTACCTGGTGAAGCTCTTGGTCCAGAATGGAGCAGATGTTCATGCAAGAGCCTGTGGAGAGTTCTTCAGGAAAATCAAAGGGAAACCTGGCTTTTATTTTGGTAGGGGTGAGCACAGTGTGGGCTTTATTGGTTGTTATCCTAGCATTGTCCCAAGTGCAAGCTGTTAAATAATCCTGGTTTTGTGGGACTGGAGGCTCAGAAGTACCAGCTGGATTGTTCCACCCTTTAGTAAAAATATTTACTCCCAAAGGGTGAGATTATAAAGAAACACAGTTGGTAGTTCAATGTGAGCTTGATGTCTGCATCCCTTTGTTTTCTGGGCACTGTATCCTCGGAAAGGTTCTAACCTTCTGCTAGTTGTCCTGTCAGTGCTTTTTTTAAGCAGCCAGGTTTCTGTGGTGCAGTTAAAGAAAAAAAAACGTGATTCTAACAGCTATCACAAGAGTTGGTGCTATATCAGACAGAGAAATTCACTTCTGCTCATGGTGAAAGACAAAAACCTGATCTTTGCTCTGTTTATGACCATGTAGTCAAGGGCTTCCTGACCACTCATTCCCGTTGCTTGCCTGCAGGGGAGCTGCCTTTGTCCCTGGCTGCCTGCACCAACCAGCTCTGCATTGTGAAATTCCTCCTTGAGAACCCCTACCAGGCAGCTAACATCACTGCTGAGGACTCCATGGGCAATATGGTCCTGCACACACTGGTGGAGATTGCAGATAATACTAAGGATAATACCAAGTTTGTTACCAAGATGTACAATAACATATTGATCCTTGGTGCTAAAATTAATCCAATCCTGAAGCTAGAAGAACTCGCCAACAAGAAAGGGCTGACTCCATTAACTCTGGCAGCCAAAACAGGGAAGATAGGGGTAGGTGAGCAAATGTGTTTAACTGTCTTATCACTGTATCAAGTTACACAGAGTGCATGATAAACACTTATGCAGGACAGATTTTATCACTGCTTGTTGTTGGGGGCTTTTAATTAAGAGGAATTGATGCTGCATTTTAACATGCAAAACTGCACAGTCCTTAAAGGCTGTCAGGTGTGTGTGTCTCTGCCCAGCTGGCATTATTCATATACCACTGGTGTGCCAGGCAGCCCAGATGGAGGTAGAAAGAGGGTCTCTGCTATCATCTGAACTACTAGAGGCCATGTACTTTTGACTGGCTGATAAAAGTCTCTTTCCAACAGTCCCCGTTCAAAATGACTGCTCAGAGATGTGTAACATACATCTCTGGTTTTCTCTTGCAGTGTTGAAACAGGCAGTGGCAAGTTGTAAGCAGTATTTGTATTTCTCATCCCCCAGCGAGAAAATGAGTTTTGTTTACTTCAGACTTTGATCTCTGCAGTGCTTCAGTGGTTTTGACTTCAGCACAGTTAAACTAGGGAAAAATTAGCCATCCTGTCTTGTGGAGGTACTGAGGAACTAGAAGTCCATTAGCACTGAAGTGTTTGTTGTGTTGTTATTTTGCAATTAGATTTTTGCATACATCCTCAGACGAGAGATCAAAGATCCTGAGTGCAGACACTTGTCCCGGAAGTTCACTGAATGGGCTTATGGACCAGTTCACTCATCTCTCTATGACCTGTCCTGTGTGGACACCTGTGAGAAAAACTCAGTGCTTGAGATTATTGCCTACAGTAGTGAAACACCAGTGAGTATGCTCCTCCTTGGCATTTTATTCCCAGGCTGGGGCACTGCTGGGGAAAAGCTCCATGTTCCACACAGTGCATCTTTTATCTCATTTCTAGAAAACACCAATCTCCCTTCCTGAATTTAAGGGTACTAGAGGGAATGTTTGCTGAATCATAGACTCATAGAATTTGCTGAGTTGGAAGGGACCCATCAGGATCAATTGAGTCCAACTCCTGTCCCTATGTAGGCCACCCCAAGAAATCACACCATGTGCCTGAGAGCATCATCCAAACACTTCTTGAACTCAGGCCAGCTTGGTGCTGTGACCACTTCCCTGGGGAGCTTGTTCTAGTGCTCAACCACCCTCTGGGTGAACAACCTTTTCCTGATATCCAACCTACACCTCCCCTGATTCAGCTTCCTGCCATTTCCCCAAGTCCTGTCATTGGTCACAGGTGTGAAGAGATCAGGACCTGCCCCATCTCTTCCCCTTGTGAGGACGCCATAGACTGCAGTGAGGTCACCCCTCAGCCTCCTCTTCTCCAAGCTGAATAATCCAAGTGACCTCAGCCACTCCTCATAAATCATCCCTCCCAGACATTTCACCATCCTTGTGGCTCTCCTTTGGACGCTCTCCAGTAGCTCGATGTCTTTTTTTATATTGTGGTGCCCAAGATGAGTATCATTTGCTGTTTTCAAAGCCCAGCACATACTGGTCCCATCAAGCTTTTCCTCTTTCTCCTTCTGCTCAGAACCGTCACGAGATGCTGCTGGTGGAGCCCCTTAACAGGCTGCTGCAAGACAAGTGGGACCGGTTTGTCAAACACTTATTTTACTTCAACTTCTTTGTCTATACCATGCACATCATCATCCTCACTGCAGCTGCTTACTACAGGCCTGTACAGAGCGAAAAGGTGTGTTACTCCTGTCAAACATCAGGGGATCCACCCAGTACCTGATATCCCAGATCTGCCTCCCATTTACATGTGTGCTCCCAACATCAAAATTTTCCTCCTTCCTGAAGGTAGGAGGGAGATTTTGACTCTGCTTCCTTCCCAATCTTGCCCCCTTGCTGCAACACATTCAGAAACTTAACCTGTTACCCCAGAAATGTAGTGCCTTTCAGCTGCTGGCAAGGCCAGGTCTTTCCTATCTCCAGTTCCACTGAACATGCCTGTGTCCTTGTCTTTTACAGCCTCCCTTTGCTTTTGGTCACACCACTGGGGAATATTTTCGAGTGACTGGAGAGATCCTGAGTGTACTGGGAGGTCTCTATTTTTTTTTCAGAGGGGTAAGATAGTAGAAACTTCTTCCTTTTTGCTGTTTGGGCAGATGTAGGAGGAAACCAAACATGCCTTTCCTATTCATTAGCATTGGCTGCTAGGATAGTCCATGTTTTAGTCAATAGCTACAAATCTTTTTATTTGGCCTAATTAGGAGTTCTCAGGTTGCTAATGAGGCTAAGATACAGTTTTATCTATTGTATAAAAAAAGACTATCTTTAGAAGTCGGTGAGCATCTCAGCAATTAGCTTGGCCAAAGCTTAAGAATGGGGTATTGCAAATTGCCAGGCCTCTCAAAGATTATCTGTCCTAGCCTCAAGTCCCCCTGCATCCTCTTGGCAGCCAATGGAGTGTGTACAGTGAAGCACAGGTCCTCAAACCAGGGACTGAATAAATTGTTGTCTTCAAAAGAGACACCAGATGTAAGAGAAGTCTCGTGTTACTGGAGGAGTCTTCCCTAGATCTTGTGCCAGTGCTGTGTTTGAGCTGTTCTTGTGGGATGCTCTGTGGGCACCAGCTCTGTGGTATAGGTATCAGTGCTTAGTTAATGCATTCCATGGGATTCTTAATTCCTCCTTGGATACTAAACCTGGCCTTTATTCCTATTTTTTTTCCTCCAGATACAGTATTTTGTGCAGAGGCGCCCGTCATTCAAGACACTGATAGTTGACAGCTACAGTGAGGTTCTTTTGTAAGCTCCAGTATCTTTGATTACATTTCAACATGAAACAAATTAGTCTGTGAGATCTGTTGCTTTGGCTGAAGCCACTTGTAATAGGTAGATGCTTCCTGGGTCCTTCCAAAATACTTGCCAGTGGATATCATAGCACTTGAACAAGTGGGTCTGGATCAGTAATCTCCCTTGGGGATAAAGCAAATGAAGTGTCTACAAGTTCAGTGACTGTGTCATGCAGTAGAGTTAGGAATAGATCTCCCAAGTTGGGCTTGCAATCAAGTGTATTCATCGGATGTGCAGAAATCCTCCCATTCCCAAGGGGACTTTTGCCTCTCAATAATTTGGGCCTTTTCTCTTCCCAGCTGGGGTGCAGTTAACAGCAATGTCATGGGTCCATGGAAAGAGAGGGAGTGCTGAAGAAATGAGTGTTTTCAAGGACTTTTCTTCCCTCTAGTCACAAGAAAGGGCAGAGATGAGACTATAGAAGTTTGTATGTGGGGAAACTGAGGAGTTTGCAAGAGGACAACTGTAGGACTTGAGAAGGGAAAGAATGAAGGGAAGAGAGGAAGTGTCTGCCAAGGCTCCTCTGTGTTTTGGAAAATCCCTCATTCTGCTGTGTACACCTCATGGGGCTCCCCCTGTTCCTGCAGCTGTGGCCAGCTCAGTACTCTGCACTCAGACCATGCTTTCTTTTCTTTCAGCTTTGTTCACTCCTTGCTCCTCCTGAGCTCTGTGGTGCTGTACTTCTGTGGCCAGGAACTGTATGTGGCTTCCATGGTCTTCTCCTTGGCACTGGGCTGGGCTAACATGCTGTACTACACCCGTGGCTTCCAGCAGATGGGCATTTACTCTGTCATGATTGCAAAGGTCAGTGCAGGGGCCAGGAAGGTCTTGGGAAGCTGCTGCCAGCAGCCCCATTTCTAGGAGAGAAGTCACCATATCTACCTCCATGATGCCACTGGCAAGTCTCGTGTCACTCAGCTATACTGGGCCCTTATTTTTTGATTGAAATGATACAATTTAAGTCATGCAGAAAAAACTCCTGCTCCTCATCCATACATTTTATAGCAGACTTGGTATTATTATTGCCTGCCATGCTTCAAAATAACTCCAGTTGGATGGGCATGGATGAAAGTAGACTGAAAACAGTGCAGACTGGTCTGGTGTGAAATGGCACAGCTTTCTACCACTGGAAACTTCTTTAGGTGTAGTATAAATGTTACCAAGCAGAGCAATTAGCTAATAGGCAGTAGCTGGCTAATAAACCCCTACAGGTGGAGTAGCCAGCTAGCCTAAGAGGGCAAGAAAGATACAACTGTCTTAATGTGATAGAAATTCACAAAGATGAAGCTATTTGGTGTGCATGTGTCTTTCATATGAGTGCAAACTGTTGTGTGAATTACAGAGAAAAATGTTTTCTGTCTTGAAGTTGATCATCTCAGCAAGATGAGCAACAGTTTAATGCATGAACAGCAAACTGCAAAATGCATGTTCACAGCAAACACCTTCTTCACCAGAAGCAGTATTTTCAGCAGCTTTTGTTGATGTTTATATTTAAGTTTTAGCAATATAAAAATACTCTGTTTCCATGTTGCAGATGATCCTTAGAGATTTATGTCGCTTCATGTTTGTCTATCTAGTATTCCTCTTGGGATTTTCTACAGGTAATATCATACTTGGAGTTACTTTTTTTTATTCTTAAAGAATCTCAGAAAATTTTATTTTTCAAGTGGCTTAGACTTTTCGTTTCCAACTAATAACCAACTAATTAACCTGATTACAAAAAAACCATCAGAATAATAATTATGTGTAGTAATTTCATACAGCTTGTCATCTCTGGGTGTCAAATGGTTTTGCAAAGCTGATTGGAAAACCAGTCATCCTGTTTTATTTGGATAAAGCTGAGGCAAGACCTTCTGAGGGAGTCAGTTATGGGGAATATTTTATACAGCACTGGAGACAAGGCACCGTCAAGATAACGTGTCTTACCTTTATGCTCATTTTCATTGCTTGCAATGGAATGATGACCTCAAATTGTGTTTTTATCCTATATATGTGACTCCTCTTTTGCAACAGCTGTGGTGACTTTAATTGAAGATGACAATGAGGGGCAAGACATGAATAGCTCTGAATATACCCGATGCTGCCACATGAAACGAGACCGCACGTCCTACAACAGTCTGTATTATACCTGCTTGGAGCTCTTCAAGTTCACTATTGGGATGGGGGACCTGGAGTTCACAGAGAACTACAGGTTCAAGTCTGTGTTTGTCATCCTTTTGGTTCTCTATGTCATCCTTACATACATCCTCCTGCTCAACATGCTCATCGCACTGATGGGGGAAACTGTGAGCAAAATTGCACAGGAGAGCAAGAGCATCTGGAAACTCCAGGTACACTGGTTCTGTGAGGCTGCTAGCCAAGAAAGGGTGTGGGGAATCATAAGAAATTTCAGATCTTTAGGAACTGACATGTTCCTGAATAACAGGTCACTGCTTCTTTCTGAATTCTGAACAGTTCCTTAAAGTGTATTAATTCCTTTTCCATCCATATTTGATGTTTTGCCTGAGCAGATGTTTCCAGTGTTCCACAGATGTCAGAATTTAAGAAAATAAGTACTTTTATAATTAGACAGAATTATCTGGGCTTTTGGTGATGGAAAATCTCGATCAGACTATGAAGGCAGGGATTATGCAAGGGGAAAAACAGTCTTTACCAGACTCTCAAAAGCACATCAGTTTTTGTTTGAGGTAAGAAAGGGAACTTCATAGTTGTAATCACAGGGCAGAAATTAAGCATTTTTAGTGACGTGTTAGCAGAGGGTGATACTTCAGAGATGGTTATAATGCCTGGTCTAGAATGGTGGCAATGATAAAAGCTCAAGGTTTTTAAAGTAAAGGCAGATTTCAGGATTTGTATGACTTTGGAACAGCAGCCTCTCAGTGGTCTGCTTTCTTCTACCTGGTAGAGAGCCATCACCATCTTGGATATTGAAAACAGCTACTTGAACTGTGTGAGGCGCTCGTTCCGGTCTGGGAAGAAAGTCTTGGTGGGGGTCACACCTGATGGCCAGGATGATTACAGGTGGTGCTTTAGGTAATCTGTTTTATATGTCAAATGAACAATCTTTTATAGAGAAACAACATTAAGGGATCTGGTAACGGGAAGCAGAACTTTCCCTTGGGAGTGCTCCTCTGAAAAGTAGTGCATGAACACTGCCTACAGTCGTCAGTTTAATCTGTTTTCTGGGTTAGACCTGAGGCTTGAGAGGTGGCAGTGTGTGATATAAACTCCTCCTGGAGTTGTCTGATGATCCTTAGAATAGATATTTTTTTATTGTTCTCTCCCCAGGGTAGATGAAGTGAACTGGTCCACGTGGAATACAAATCTGGGCATAATCAATGAAGACCCTGGCTACTCTGGGGACCTAAAACGAAATCTCAGTTTTTCTATTAAGCCTGGCAGAGGTGAGGGTTTCAAGGGCCTAAATCCTAGTATGGGCTACACACTGGTGGTGAAGCAATATCAATTAATTGTTAGAGAGCAGTGAGTTTATGCACTTAATGATAATGGCAGTAGCTAAGTGAATGGCTTTTTCAGTCAGCACAAAATGTAAAGGATTAAGTGGGCTCATTATAGCAGTTGTACTCTCTGGAATACAAGCCCCATAGTTTCATCATTCTGATTGTAGACTTTACAAGGCAGGTAGTCTGTGTATATCCTGGGGAGATGGGACAGTGTACCGTGGCAGCCAAGCAGCCACAAAGCTCCTTTGGAGGCTCCAAACTCATATGAGCAGTCTCTGCTGTACTTGCCAGCTGAAATATGGAAAACTCATGTATAGAGGGGAAAAAAACCCAAAAGCAACACAAAACCCTTTCTTCCTGCATCTTTCTTCTTTTTCCTTTATCAGCTTCCTATTTAAACAAGCTGTATCTTTTCTTCTGTTTCTGTGCAGGGGAAAAAAATTTAACCATTCCTTGCCTTTTTAGTTTCAGGGAAAAACTGGAAAACGTTGGTTCCACTTTTAAGAGATGGGAGCAGGAGAGAAGAGACTCAAAAACTACACGAAGAAGTAAAATTGAGACCTATTTTGGAACCTTACTATGAGCCAGAAGATTCTGAGACGTTGAAGGAATCACTTCCAAAGTCAGTCTAATCTTATTTTCTTTTTAAGAAGGTTGATTCTGGTTGCCTATGTTGGTCCTCACAAGCAGGGAAATTAGAGCACTTAATTCATAAGAACAGGGATTTATGAAAAAAGGTCAGAGGACTTAGGAAATTACTGTGTGCAAGGATTTATTAAGTATGCTAAATAAACTACTTGTTGTTTAAACTCATGTCTTCATGATTGTTTTTAATATGAATCTGCAAGAAACTGTCTATACTACTTGGTTTATATTTCCTTGGCTAGATATTTGCATCTAGGCTGTCTCATGAAGTGTTGGAAACAGTTCCCATAGGTGGGGTTTTTTGTTGGTTTGTTTTATAAATAAATACATTGAAGATTTCCCACAGGTAAATGTGCTTTCTGTAAGGTGGCTAGCCCTTTTTTGTTAGTGCAGATTTTTTTCCAGTATTCATCCACATCTGAGCTGCCATTTGCATTGTTAACTAACAGGAGCTTCACTAAGTTTTGCAGGCTGGTGTAAGTGGATATTCTGTTGATAATATAAAAATAACAAAAGTGCTTGTAGAAAAATTGTTCCCTCTCAACCCTGAACATAGTAGGTTTCATACCTTCTCTCTGCTTTTGGATTCTAGATTTTAAAAAGTGTTTTTCTCAGCAGCTACAGGCCCTGATTTTTTGGCTTCATAGCCTCCAGAAGTAACCAATCTATTGTGAAGCTGGAGAATAACTCATAAAGAGCAAAAAAAATCAGCAGGAGCCCAGAGACATGTTGCTGTGAGGAAGGTTTCTTGGGAAGGAGATGAATGGGGACACAGTGAAAGAATACAAAATAATGAATGAGCTAGAGATGATGTTATTCTTTTCTCATAACACAAGAACAAATATACTCTGAAATGTTAAAGGTTGAATAGTCAAAATGAATGAAATAAATGTTTCTCTTACACTGTCAGAGTAAACTCCAGAATTCACAGTTATTGTTACTGAGATGGAAGGCTTAACAATATCCCAAATTTGACATTTATTTAGATAACAGATGAACTTTGCACAAAGTAAGAGATAGTGGTAATAGAGAATATATGTTTCAAAGGTCAGATGTATAATAATGTGTAACAATAATAATTTTGAAATCAGAAAGTTTTTTTCCTTGACTTTGACAGCAACAACAGGAGACTTTGACAGCAACAACAGGAGGAAAGAAATCTGGTGCTGCAAATCCATCTGGCTGGACTAACAAAGAGAATCAGGAAAAGTATTTGAGAGAGAAAATAGGCAGATATGCTGAAACTAAATATAGGAGCCCTGGAAAAGAGAGGAAAGAATAGGAGGAACTTTGGCACCCTGGTGAAAAGTGGCTGGACAGGAAGGAACTAAGGGTAAGAAGATTTGTCTTGTAGACAGCTGGTCCAGTATTTCAGTGCTGGATCTGTGTCAGGCAGAAAAGGTAAATGATTTTACCTTCCTGCCTTGTTATGTATCACTAAAGCACTTAGGCTTAACAGCCTTTAATGCACAAAACCTTGTAGATGTACAACTATCTTTAAGCCATCAAGATTTTTAACTGTGGGTTTCAGTGTTTCTATGGTTGTACTTGAAGGACAGTTGTGCCAAAGTGCTTCTGTGAAACTGGGCCAGAGTGTGCAGCCTCTGCCAGGGAAAACCCATCATGCTTGGCCTGTGACACATCCAAGGGCTGTGTTCCTGTGAGTCAGGGAAGTTGAAAAGTGGTGTGCTGGATGGGTCAGTTGCAAATTATTAGGAAAATTGCAAATCAAAGACATAGAAAATTGAGCCAGCCTTTGAAAGATAATTTTCATCAATACCTATAATTTTTCTGCATTTAGTGAAATACTGAAACATTCAGTATTCTTAAAGAGAAGCAGTTAGTACCTTTACATACACACTGCCCCTCACTGCTACCACTGGTAGATGTTGTTTAAGGTCAGTTCTTATACTAGGCTCAGGATTTCTCCCAGTGCTCCCTTCTCACAGTGTACTACAGCAATATATTCCAACAAAATCTTCAAGCATCCAGCTGCTTTATTTGAAATAGTAGCACCATCTAGAGGGCTAATAATTCTTGTTTCTTTTGTTAACATCATTCAGGACAAACGTAACTTTATTTTCATAGAGTTTATAGGGTATAACCACAGAAGATTGCCAAAGAATTTGAAATAATTGCTTGAAAAAAATCAGAATTTAAACCCAAAAAGTTTTCTCTCTGTTGGACAGGGAAACCACAAAAGATATTTAAAGCAGGCAAGTTAAGTTCCATACCATGATGAAGGTTGGTATAAAACAGTTGGTAGCAGTCTCTGTGGGTTCCACTCAAGACTTCATTATGGTGCACAATGAACATGGCAAGAGACAGTCCACCTGTACAACCAGAACAGCTAAGTAGGCAAGACAGTGTGAGACAGTGAAATAATTTATTATTAAAACTATTAAGAATAAATGTAGAAGGGGGCTGACCAGAAGAACAAGTGGATTGTCTCCATGCCTTTGTGTGCCAAAGAAAATTTATGCTTGAAAGCTCACCAGGATCAGGAGGTAGCTGGAAAGCAGTCATGAAATTTCTCCATTCCCAGTGAGGGATCCATTTCTCATAATTATCAGCCTGGGTAGAGACCTAATCCAGTGCTTAAATCCAGCTTGATTTGCCACAAGTGCCTATCCAGAAGGACTGATCAGCTGCCCTGGGTAACCTGAACAGAATATGGATCTCTGCCTTCCTATCCCTTTCTGCTCCAACAAGATTCCAAAGACTGCAAGGGACTTCTTGATAAAAAAATGAAATCTTAGAATTCAGAGTGAAAACATACTTCAATGGAAAGCCATGCTTAAAAATGTAAGTGCCCTATATTTATGGGATAGGGTGGTGCTGGTGGGTTTTTTGGTTGCATTTTTTTAAAATCCCTTAGTCTTCTCTGGAAAACAAGCAAAATTATCCCACATTTCTAGAGTTATTACTAACCTCTCAGAATTTCCAGCTGAATTTCCATCACTCAGTTACTGCAAGGGGCAGGAATTTGTTTCACACAGATGGGGAGGTTTAGCTTGGCAGTGACTCCAACCTGGTGTTGCACACATCTATTCAGTCTCAGGAGGCCAGGGCTCTGTTTGCCACAGTTTGCTTCCCTCATCTTCATTCCACCTGGGTGCACAGGTTGGCTTTTGGAAATGAAGGTGTGTCTGTGTTCAGGGGCAATGGGTGGGATGCCTGTGGGGGAGACACTGGTTCTGAACAGACAGAGAGCAGTAAGATTCCCTCTCATCGTGTAGGGCTGCAACTAACTCCCAGGGAAGAGAGGTGGCTTCTCAGGAAGTATTTATGCTTTAAGAATAGCTTTTCTAGGACCAGCACCTTTTATTCCTACTGCTGGACACCTGCACTGGCTGAGGAGGAGCATGGCTTTGCAATAAATTATCTTTACTTGGGTAGTTTTGGTGGAGGTTCTGCTCACCTTGGCAGATGTATTTTGCATGGTCTTGCAGCATCTATGTCTTGAGCACTCAAGGAGTTTTTTTTAGTTTGAAGTTTGTGTAATTATTTCCCACTGAACATGGTTAGAAACAGCATATGATTCCCATGCTATTCCTTGAGGCATGCAGGTGGTAAAAATCTGTCCTCACACAATTAGTCACATTGTGTCCACACTAAGTGCTTAATATGAGATGATCAAGTTCAACAACTATACATATCCACCAGCTCCCAGTAACCTCACTGGCTCAAAAGCAAAAGGAAAGAAGGGTGTTGATGTGCTCCCCTCCTGCCTGTGGGTGACAGCTGTACTTAGCAATCACTGCAGATGTGTGTGGGATGGGAGACAGCAGAAGAAGTGAGCTGGATGAAGGTGAGTTGGGCTGCACTTCACTGGGAATTGAAAATGGGCTGATGAACATGTGGAAAAGCAAAAATGGGATGCCAGTATTTTACAGCATTGCCCTACCTGAGCTGCAACATGTCTGGTCAGCCATGTAAACTGAACTGTTGTGTCTCTCAAACTCCAATAATTTCTGCATTAGTTGAGAAAAATGCACATCCTACCTGAGAAACTTGGAGCCACCCAGCCTGTTGTTTGTGTGCAGTCATTGTGCCCTCTGCAACAGCTGCCATTGGAGTCTGGAGAGCCCTTGTCCTAATTAAACATTAATGTTAATCCCTTCTCAGGCAGCACATTGGTGGTTTTCAGTGGGGTCCACAGAAGACACCAGGGCCCACAAGAGGGCCCCCACACCATGTGGAGGGATGCTGCCCAGTCCCTCTGGGCTACCCCATAACCCACTTGCCCCAGGAAAATCTCCTCCCTCTGACACCACCGTCTTGCTTTGTTTCCTCTGATCAAATTAATTATGCACAATCCTATTTATCTTTGCCAAGTGCCAGCTAATCCTGTTGCTCTTCTGTGGCATCTATATCACACTAGCACATTACTCCATCCAGCATCTTCACTGGAGTCCTCAGGACTCAAAAATCCACAAGGTGTGTGCCCAGCAAGTGCTGCTGTGCTACAAAACACAGGGGATGCTGCCAACCCAGTATCCTGAAAAGGGATAAAGCCAGTGAACTGAGATTCTGATGCTTGGGGCTTTTAGAATCCCATCAACAGTTGTTTTGTACAGTGTTTTTGAACAAACTGTTGTGGTAAATCTTCCAAACTCAAAAAAAAAAAATCCATGTACGTTAAAAATCCCAGTTAAACTGATGTTCAGAGCAACCCACTGTCAGCCAGTGTCTTGGATATTTAACATCAGCCTGCATGTTTTGGTGCATTGGAGAGAATCTTCTTGCAGTGAAGGATATTTCTTACAACTCTTTCTTGCTCCACTAGGCAACAGGCATGGATTTACTAGGGCCTGGGAGGAAGAGGTCTTAATTGACTCTGCCAGATGCAGCATAAACATCCTGGGTCTACTTGCTGTGGTCACAGAGCTCTGAAGTGCTTTCCATCACCCACCCCATGCAGACTGGGGCTACTTCTGACTCTGGAATAGTTTCCATAGAGAAAATATGGACACAATTTCTCCTGCATCGGATGTTACACTGTACAAAACACTTCAAAATACAGGGTGGGGAGTATGGGAAAGAGGGGAAAACGACCAAATGACCTCACTGGGCTTCTCCCTCTCTGGTGTGTTTGTGATGCTGTGGCAGAGCTACATCACTATTAGTAACACTTCCTGCTTCAATATGCAGGCAGTGAGTAGACAAGAGGAGATGTGGACATTTACTGAGGTTTTCAGACTTCATCATCATCAAGAGCAGTACTTCTCAGTCATCCTTATAATCAGCTTTTAAAATCAACAGTTTAGTCACCTGAATGTTGACATGAAAACTCATGTCACCTGGAATTGCCATGTCAGGTGGCTGCTCCACAGCCAGTGAGAGCAACTCCCAATTACAGGAACTGGAAAGAAGTGTCCTACTCACTCGGCCACTAAGAGCAGTTTTAAGTCATGTCACTCAAAGTCATTTGTTTCCAAGCTGACATAGTTTAGCCCAGACAGTTCCTCTTATTCCAAAGTAGAATGTGGATAATGAACCACCTAGAGAAAAGGGATCATGTCCTCAGTTCCTTTTAGTCAGAGGGGGAAAGCCAAGAGTGCTTAATTGGCATAGAGGAAGATCCAAGGAAGACAATGTCCCTCATTACCAGAAAGAGATAGAGAAGTGGAGTTTAGGGCTGGAAATAGGTAGAGGGTTCTCAAGAGACTGATTTGCAAGGACAAATGGAAGCAGTTGGCTGTATCTTAGCTAAGCACTGAGTAACAGAAAATTGAAGCACTGACAAAGTGAGGAGATTATTTGCATCATAAGAGGGGCTTTAATCAGAATAATGGGTTGAAATTGAGACAGAAAATGTATCCTGAAGAGATTCTCTTTCTGCAGGGCACATACAGCATGCACAAAGAACTGTCTTTGCAAACACTGTGAGATTCATTCAGCCCACATAAGGAAATACATCCAGTGCCATTCTGGCTGCAATAATATGGGACCTGCAGGTTTTAGCTCTCTTATTCTGGGGAATCGAAGTATGTGAGGGTTTATTTCAAGTGGTAGATGTTCACCTTCAATTCTACTTCACTTATTTCCTACCAAGAATTTGACAAAAAGTAGAAGAGGCCCACGGGGACTTCATTTTGTTGTAGATAATGAGCATCTCATACGCTGCTACAGTTGATGGAAAGTTTAGGTCTCAGTGTATGACCTGATAGTGGGTGAATTTTTGTTCCCCTTATAATTTTTACAGGTCTGACCAGATCTTTGGAGGGGTAAGGGGAAAGAAATATTCCCTGGATTTAGATGGATGAGATAGATAAAATTACTTTCCTTTTTGAACCTCCCTTTTAATGTTCTTAAAATCCAGTGACCAAACTATTAGTTTAACCTGAATTTATTATAACATTAAGGTTCCTCACCAGTTTTGGTGATCACCCTCCAAATACTACTTGAGTGAAACAGTGGCAGTACAGAACTGAGCAGAGAAATGCAGCATATAGGTGGGGCAGGCTTGCTTTGTGGTGGATTCCTTGGGGCATTTTCATATTGCTTAATTCTCCTGCACTCCTAAGCATTACCAGAAACCATGCACCACAACTGAAGATTTTCCAAACTCAAACTCACACTGAAATAGTTGGAGAACAACCCTGACCTGGCTGGGGCTGTGAGGCTCAGAGCAGCCCAGTTTGTGCTTTGAAAGACCTCAGTGAAGAGTTGTTGTTTGGTGCAGGAGACATGGCAGCTCCTGAGTGAATGCAAAATGAGAGCCACTAGAAGGAAAAAGTGCCTGTCTCATGGTCTTAGAACTGGTTTTATTTTTTCCTCCATTAGAAGCCTCAAAAGGTTGTATTCCCATGAGAGCCTGCCCACTGACCACGTGTAACTAGCAGCTGGCATGTGCACCCAGGACAGGGACAAGAAGCAGGTCAATGGAGTTTAACTGGTGAAGGTCTTTGTAGGTTTGCACTTTTTGCCTTGAGAGTAGCAGGGGACACTAACAGCAGCACAGATACAAGAAAAAAGTGACAGTCTTTCTTCCCATCTCTTGTTATTATTTTGTGGTTATGTAGAATCCTGTGGCTACCAAGAGAAGAGATAACTATGACCTGAAGTCAAATACTGATGCCACTTATATGAAATTGATTTTCCTGCACTGATTTCAACTCATTTGTGACTGAGCCCACCCCTGCATAGGGAACTGGCCACAGGTGCTGGAATTGGAGAGATTCAGGTGGAAGTGAGCACACTATCAGGTGGTGAAAGAGTATAATAAGGGAGGAAGGGAAGTTGCTTTGTTTCTTTGGTAAGGGGGATTAGGTAGAAGCTGAGACATAGGATTAGGTTTATCTCTGTTCTTTTATTCTCTTAGTACATGTATTAGAGTAGCCTTTGTGAGGTCTAGCCATGGTTCAGCCATGGGTACTGCTACGTACAGTGCTGCTCAAATGCAGAATATAAATGTTCATGTTCCCAAGCTTTGCTATAGAAAGGAAGTCAACAGCAGAGACAGACTGAGGAGTGTCATGAGCAGCATTACTCCTTGTGGTAGGCAGGAGTTTCAGGACATCAGCACTGCAGCTGGAGAAAGCTGCTTGAATTGGGTCCAGAAAATGTAGTTTGGGGGAACAGGAAATAATTAGGGTGACTGGCTATTAGGTAATTTTGGTAGTCCCAACAAAAATGCTGTTCCTTCAGCACACTGGGCTCATCTGCCTTTGTTGTTATTGTTTTGGGATTTTTTTGCCTCAGCAAAAGAAAAAGCTGCACAGTGTCATAGTTGTAGAGAATATACTTGTGATGGAGGCTCCAGTAACTCTTCTCTACCCTTTTGTGAATGGGACTGTTCTTGCATGGGGGGAATCTCTGAGGAATAAAATCTCCAGGCATGTATGTTATGCAAATGTGCATAACAATATTGCTAAAAAAGGCTGACTTGTCCCTGCAGTCTGGACTGCACCAACTGGTAAGTGACATCTCAGGATTTTCCTGGAATGATTTTCCACAAGGGTGTCTCCTGGTAGGTGATAGTCAAACACTTAAGAGGCTAATTCATTTCTCTGTTGCTCAGCTGCACAAAACAATCTGTCTCACAGTTTATGAGCACAATTTTTAAATACTTGCAAGTGCTGCTCAATGGTGGTGAAAAGCTCTTCATACATTTGTGTAGCAGCACACAGATATGATCCTAGAACAAGTTTAACTTTGAGTGGAGGAATGAGGAGAGCATTTTATCAGAGAAAATGTTGCTTGAGATCCCCTACTTCTGACTGCTCTTTAATTACCTATTTTAATTTTGTAAACTGCAATCTCTGAATCTGGAAATGTTTGTTCCTAGTTAGTTGGGATACAGCACAGTGTACATGTCTCATTTAGCAGGATAAAAACAAGCTCAGTACAGACTTTTGCTGATCTTCAAAGTCCCTAATTTATCACCTCTGAGAGTAAGAATAGCTAAAGCAATAGTGAGAAGTAGACAATATTGTTTCAGTGTAATCTATAAAGCAAGGAACAATTTGGTGAAATGTCAGGTGTAATTATTAGAAAAGCCTAAATCATTTACAAAACTGACTGAATATACTCATTTCTAAAATGGGGAAATGCTGACATGCATATTAAAAGATGATTTTTCATCTGGGATGATACTTACGTTGAAATATTGTGAAAACAGAAAAGCAATGTGCATCTCTTTGAATTCAGCTGGAATTATATGTGATTGCAGATTTCCATTCTTTTGTAGGGCAGAATGAGAGACAGTAGCACTGATCTGTTAAGCAATAGTTGTTGCATTATTTTTCCTTTACAAAGTTTGTGTAAAATGCCCTGTGAAGGCAAGTGCTGAGGACCTGTAGATTTCAGATGGGATGACATGTATCTGTTTTCTGGGAACATAAAAATCTGTTGCAAGGGAGATAACTGACTGAAGAAAAGTCAGTAACACAGAAACTCTGAATGCTGGGGACTGAATATGTACCCAGAAAATCTGACTCCTAAAGTCAAGAGTTCAATATTAGCCAGCCAGTGACAGCAGGAGAGCTCTGCCTTGCTACAGCCTCACCCCCTGTGGAACAGCTGCAGAATTTACACTCTCTCAAAACAGGATGGGCAGCAAAGCACCCTTTCTGAGCTCTACTTGGGGTAGCACTGTGACCTTATTGTTGTTCCTTTCCTGCTCTCTCCTACTTCCTTCATTCTCTATCTGGCTAAAAGTTAGCTGGAAAAACTAAGGGGAAAATGATTGCATCTTATACTTGACAGAAGTACATCTTGATGTGGTTTTTCAACACAAACTATACTACTCTCATTCAATGCATACACATTCTTTTAAAACCATGGTCTCTCTGGGATATCTTGTGTATTCTTTCCACAAGAGATCAACAACTCTGAATCCTTTTCTATGGTAACAAAGGGAATTTAAATGCATTTTTTCCACAGTGAAAAATCATGAAACAATCTTGTGAATAAATTAAACACTATGCTCAGGGGAACTGGGCTGCTACTGGTAGTTGGCATGCACAGTATTTTAATACTTAAGCTGTAATTTATTTTTAAGGAGTTTAGGGAATGGAATGCTGACAATAAGTAGTTTACAATTATCCTTGCTGTTACCTGTTAATGCTAAAACTGATGTTTAGGCAATGGCTTTTCCCCTTAGTGACTCCCTGTTGGGGTACTGAAAATGATAAATAAAAAATCTGAAGAACTTCTAAGGCAAGTTTGACTGGGATCGTGTCTCATATCAGCAGAACAGAAGAGGCAGCTCTGACTTGCTGATGTCAGATGGCAGATCTCCAAATGCTCAATCCCTCCCATCTGGGGTTTCCTTCATCTTGTTCATTTTAGTTTCTTGAGAGTCTAGCACTTGCTAGAAAAACAAAATAATGAATGCCAAATAGGGCTTCTGCTGCTTATTCCTACTGTGTAAACTATGCAAAGCTAATGTTTTGAAGTACATTTTCACAGAGATCCATGCCTAGTTATTAATGTTCCTGACCTTTATGGCATCTCTGTTAGTAACTAAAGCAGCTGGTAACTGTTGTAAAACTCTATAAAATGCTCTGCAGCTTGTTGCAAAACCTTCCATGGCTTCTGAAAAATGCTGGCCGTGTCAGAAATCTCAGGGTAGAGCAGGTCTGGGAACATAAAGGTTAAGCAGGTTAATGATTAAAACTATAAGAAAATGTTTGCACAGATCTGGCTTACTGTTGTTCTGCCTCTCAATTCCTGACTCTTAAGTCTGCCCTTAAAATAGCTCAGTTCAGGCTCACAACACCTATCTGTAGCACGTGATGTTCTTATGTGTTTTCAGGAAGATTAGCTTGAAACAGTCTGGGCTCATGTTTCCTAAATCTGACTATGGCACAGAAAAGGCCACACAGGTCTAGGGAGTCAAGGCTGTCATCTTAGTGGAACAAGAAGGTGTTAGCACAGAACAGGCAGGGTGAAGTGTAGTTCTCATGCGTGTGCACGGTTACAGCTCATACAATCTCCACCTTTTCAAGAGGCAGGTTTGAAACAGGGCTTTGACTCTCTTACTGTAGCTTGTCCCAGTTCTTCTTTTTGGATCACTGCCACTACATTATAAATAGACCACACTGCCAGGTCCTATATTCTGCTAAACCACACAGATCTGGGTGCTTTCAGATACAGCTACTTTTTGAGTTCAAAGTACTGCTTGCTGCCAAACTCACTTTCTTCCCTTGGCAAAAGACTTTTACAAGCAATGTTTTTACTGTGGTTTATGGGAGAGTAATGCACCTTCACCCAGATTTAATCTCACTTTGCCACTTTGCACATTTCCATCCTCATAGTGACTTCAATTAAGCAGTCTCTCCCAGTTTTGGATTGAGAACTAAGCTGATGTTCTCCCAAGCAACATTAAATGCAAGTATTCAGGCCTTGTTCCAGGTAGTTAGACCAGCAGCTAAGTGACCATCAAAGCAGCTGACTCTGGTTGTAGCAAATTATCTTGGGCTCAGTCATTTGACAAGGAGTGAACAACCTTTCCTGGGACAGGGTTTGGAATATATCATCATAAATTTGTATCGGGCAAAGCTGGATGTGGTCTCCTGATGCCAAATCCAACTGGGCTAGGCATGGCCCATTTCACCACGCTGCTCCTGGGAAGCTGAGTCATTACCAGAAGCAGGGAGATGTTCTTGGTGTTTCACACAGTAGGTTTCAGGGAAGCATAATACCCAGCAGTCCTGTTTTTAAAAGTATCTACTTGATAAATAGGAGTTTACCTGCAGTTCTTAGATATATTTTAAAGCCATTGTTCCTCAGATTAAAATGTCTGGTTAGATGTCTTAGTATTCTAAGATATTTTGTGTTTTTCTTTCCGATCTTCTATCTACCTCGTATAAAAAAATAAACAAAAACCTCCTTAACTTGACTCTATTCCTTTGTCTACAGCTGGAGAAAGATTCATGTTTTGCTGGCCTGCTCAGTTCCCCTCAAACTGCCATCTGTTAATCAAGTAAAGGAAAGACCAGCAGCTGTAAGTGCATCACTGCAAAGACATGCAAGTTTTAAACATACTATTTCTGGTGATAATGGAAAGACACTATAAGGAGAGCAGAAGAGCTTATGGTCAGTTTTCTGGCACGTCTCAAACCAGAAGTCTGAGTTAACCATTGCTCAACAGCTCAAAACTAGCAAAGCTGAAAAGTATCATTCCTTGGAGTTGGCACAACAAGAAGTAACACCAGTACTGCTCATGTGGAACATGCCTGTTTGAGTTCTTGCAGACCCTGAGGGTGCACATTCATCAACAACTATTATAGACAGGGAAAGATCTAAACACGCCCACCATGTTTTCACAGGCATTATCACTGTGAAACTGTAAGATTTTCCTAAAGCCATTTCTACTTTTCCTAACTCATAGCAAAAAAAAATTGTTGCTTTCTGGAGCACTTGGCATGATCATATTCTCCTTTTTCCTTTGTGCTTCTGAATAGTTCCAGAATATAGGATAAGCCAGGCATGACATCAAGGGGTGTAATTTACAACCCAAATGCATGTGCAAAACCATTTGCTTCTGCAAACAGTGTGTAAACTGCAGAGTGGTGATCATTTGGGATATTCTGCTGCTGCCATGAAGTCATCCCTGAGCAACTCAGCTTCAGTAATGTTTCTGTGTGTAATTACTGCATGTGTGAGTGTGTCATCCATATTTGGCAGCTGTGAAGTAAAGAGTTGTTGTCTAGCAAGTTTCTCTCTGCTCCCTAATTTCAGATGTAGCAAACCCTGCGAGGCTGCGGGACACTGGCACGGTACTTATCTGTGCTTTCCAGCAGCTGAGCAGGCTGGACGACTGAAGAAGGGTGGTTTTGTGTTTCTGGGATAGTTTTGAGCTTCAGTACAGTTTTTCTCACTTGGCAGATGAGCTGCTTTGGATGGTGTGGCAGTGTCTGTGGAACCCGACTTTGAACTTCATTGGGACAGTTCTGAGGAGCCCGGACTACCCCGAAATGCAAGTTTCGTAAGCAGGGTGAGTTCTCTGGGAGCTTCTGTGGGTGTTTGGTGTAGGTGTGATGCTTTTGTAGAGAGTGAAACCTTCAAGAGACAAAGGCTAAACCTATATTTCAACTGGAGAATGCTTTTCTGTTGTGCTTGTTTCTGGATTTATAATTTATAAATCTGTCTTTCTGCTGAGCCATGCCACACTGGCTCCTTGGGCACCCAGAAGTGATGAAAGGTAGAGCTGATTTTGTTCATATTTGTCAGCATAATTTCTGTGCTAAGGGGAGCCAAAATACACAATAATACAAACCAAATTTAAATAATTTCATCTTCCACGGAACATTTCAGTTACTATAGTGACTGTCAAAAGTAAAATTCCTAGCCCAGTAAAACAGCTTTTATTTCAACTTTCTTCTTTTTCAATTTCTTCTTTTCATTTAATACAGAGATAGGCAAATAAATAATTTTTAATTATTTTCCTTGGGGGGAAAAAAGCGTTGCTTTTCAGACTCTTTTAAAATTCCTGTTAGGAAAAACCTTTGTAGGAAAGAATAAATTTCTCACCAAGAAGAAAATTACTTTTTGATAGCACCTGATGACTAAAAATGTCCCTCAAAGGCTTAAAATCTTACAGAAAGATGAAACTCCATCGAGTGTAAATTTCTGCTGATAAGATTCATATGCCATAAATAATGCACAAAAATCAAAATGAAATTTTATCATTTTTCCCCTGGGGGAGGGGATTTTTTTTTTAATGAGCTAGTAAGAATTAGGTTGTAGGTGCTGGAAAGTGTCATGGTCTGTGCTGTCGATGCTCCCAAGATCCTGTGAATGAAACAGTTATTGGTAGTCACTTCCATTTCTCTGCCCCTAAGGAAGACAAGACTTTTGACCCACGATATCACAGCTGAGTGTTTCTTTTGATTCATAGAATTCTCTCTTTAGCCACTTTTTATACTGTTTTTTGGGCTATAGAGATACATGTGATTTTTCTTGTTCTCAGAGGCGAGTCTGTGATAGTGTGTAAAGTGCCACTTACTGTAGGAGCAGTGAAGTCCCATTCACCATACAGATAAATGCCCTTTTCTTATCCCCAGCACAATGGAGGTGAGATACTAAGTCCTCAATGTCCTCAGAATCCCCTCTGAAGTAATTCTTACTGCTATAAATCAACACAGCATTTCTGTCTTGCTGCCTGCTTCCAATAAGCCATTTCTCTGGTGGCCTGTAAGTAACAATTAACTAGGTAATGGCAGTAGAAGATAGTTACAACAAAAGACACTCCGTATTAGGTTACATGAGCTACACTACCTATGATTTGACTATTTTTCTCTATATGTCATAGATTACAGAAAATGATAGTGCTTAGGAAGATGATTAAAACAGTTGGTCATTAAACTAACGAGACCGAGTAAGGAAAGAAGCTGATAAGCATAAAAAAGCTCCCCTAACTCCCAAGAGATTTGCATGGATATGGTTAAAACAAGAAGTGAGCTCCCTAGGCCATGTTGTCAAAAGCCCTGGCTTGGTTTTCATCTAAGTCTGCAATTAATTGTGATTAAAAATGAGAAACAGACGCTACCTCAGCGCTGAAGCAAGTAACTTCTACCATTGTGCCTGCAGTTATTTACCTTGTGCAGACTCTGGCATCCCATTTAAAATAGTTTTTGTAGCTGAGACTACCCAGTCAAATCCCATGTGTTTTTAGAAAGCTGTAGTCCATGTATCCAAAAGTGAATCTTTCCTCTTTTTCCTTCCCAAACTGTTCCCTTCAATCACTGAGGGGTCAGTAGTCCTTCAGTGTCCCATACAACTTCAATGCCAACTCTGACCATTTTCACCTCTCCTAAATGGTGTAGTCTGCTCGTGAGTCACTGCTAAAATCTCTGGTGAAAACTGTCAGAAACTGCTGTGTATTCATAAGTACTTGGGAAGAAACAAATAGCAGAATTATTTATGAACTAAGCCAGACAACAGTCATTCCTTTTAGTTAAATGTTTATCAGAGTATTCACTGATAAAACATTTATCTGAAGATTACATGAATTGCATTTTCAAAGGCATAAACAGAACTCTTTTTTCCTACCTCAAATATGTAATATCCAAGTTCAGTTCTTTCGTGCACTTACTGTAGTGAAAGCTTTGGTGTACTTTGTAGGCAAGGGTACTAAGTAAATCATATTTGCCCTTTAGAAATTCTTCAGTGAGTAGTGTGGCTGTTAAAACCCAAGGGCTTGTGGTGAGGGGATAAGGGGTAATGGATTAAAACTGGAGGAAGGGAGATTAAGGTTGGACATTAGGAAGACATTCTTCCCTGTGAGGGTGGTGAGACCCTGGCCCAGGTTGCCCAGAGAAGCTGTGGCTGCCCCATCCCTGGGAGTGTTCAAGGGCAGGCTGGATGGGGCTTGGAGCAACCTGGTCTAGTGGGAGGTGTCCCTGCCCATGCAGGGGGGTTGGAACTAGATGATCTTTAAGGTCCCTTCCAACCCAAACCATTCTATTAATTCTTAGAAAATGCATCCAAACTAGACGTATTTCTGAGTGTCACTAGTGTGAACACATCCACCAATGGTAGAAAGCACAATAAAATCTTATTTTCCTGCCTGTGTTTTTTAAGCCAACCTTTTCAAGCTAAGGAGTGCTTCCCAATATTTCAGATTTGTATTCCACTTAGTGACAAGAAATTAGAGCTGCACTTAGATGTGTTTGGGCCTTGTAAATACTCAGCTCTCTGTACTTGGGATTGAAAATATCCTATACTTAAACACTTGCTGGGTGGGTCCACAACCTTGTAAAACTTACTTTAAAATTCACTGAATGTAAAAGTAGTGTCCTAAATTAACCTTCTTGCTTTCAGATTACCCTTGGTGATTTAAAATTATGCCCTTGAGTATTACATTGAGAAATAGGAAGAAAGTTATTCATTATTACTTACAGAATTAATGTTGTGGGTGTTTATAAGCAGATAACATGCACTAAGATCCTTTTGTTTCATGTGATGGTTCCCATCCAGTGGAGGCATGATTTCTTCTTTTTCCCTGAAGAAATGTTGAGAAGTGTCATGAGTTACAAAAGTCCTTGATGTTATCCATGTGACTATTCAGCTGAGCTCAGCCTGGGCATTATATTCAGATTGTGTCTGTTTATTCTGCTGTTCTAATGCAGTGGAAAGTTTCTGGGCTTTTTCTGTGTTCTTCCCTTCACAACTGGAACCTTCCTTCACAAATTGTACCTGTTACACAGATCTTCCTGGTATCTACCACTTTTCTGAAGTTATCTTGAATAAGAGGAGGCTCCTGAGATTAAATGTGCACAAACTACAGGGCTACTTATAAAAGTCATTGTGCTCCTCTTGTTTCTCTAAATAACATATACTGTCATGGTGATTGACAGGCTCCCTTCAGTTTAATTGAGGTGCATGCTTGAAGTTATGGTTCTCCTGGATTCGTGGTATCACTCTTAATGGCATTTTTCTTAGAATGTAATTTGATCAGTCATGAATGTAAGCCTCCAGCCTTGACACATAAAATGGTGTATATGTTCTTTAGAAAAATGAAAAACTTTGAAAAAATATCTAGATTTGTGTGCTTCCATGTGAAGATACTGCAAACAGGCAATTCCATCACTGTACTTTCTTCAAATGAAGAGGAGTTAAGTAACTGTGAATCTATCTACTGCAGAAAGATGATTAAAGATAACAACGAAATTATTCCACTAATGGGCAAGAAAACAAATCCATCTGGTGTTCCCCCTTCAAACCAGCCGACTGAAAGCACTCCCACAAAGAAAAGGTAGGACTCCAGCTCCATCTAGAACACTGAAGATCCCTGCTTTATATCCTTTAGTAGGTGATTGCACTGAAATATCATTAACATCTCTATTCCTGCTGCATATATAAATGAGGGAGACCTGAGGAACACCAGGTGCCTTCAAAAAAACATGCTCGTGCTCTTT
The DNA here is from genome assembly GCA_020745705.1 of Hemiprocne comata. Classification (NCBI taxonomy): domain Eukaryota; kingdom Metazoa; phylum Chordata; class Aves; order Apodiformes; family Apodidae; genus Hemiprocne; species Hemiprocne comata. Next base: position 3,451,957 of record CM036605.1, read on the forward strand.
AGAAGTGGAAGAGTGTCCTGGTTAGGTGGACATACAATGTGTTTACCCTATTGGGACAAATATTTAACCCCTGTCCTAGAGACATCAGACTCATGCACCAGTCTTAAGCTTGTCTCTCGTATCAGCTGGGCTTCCTGCATCCACTCTCCACACCTGTATCATCTGATAAGAATTTGGCCTGATGATGGTCAGTGTTTCACCAGGAGAAGGCAGTGATCTTTTTTTAAAGAGATCACATGGCAGGGCACACTGGGTTTTATGTAAGAGATGCTGGCCTGAGAAAAGGGGAGCACTGAAAACTTAAGCCTCCCATGGGAATGTGAGAGATGATGGGGAGGCAGAAGGGCATTAAAAAATGAGGGCTGGGAGAGTGGGAGGTTTGAAAAATGCCAGCACAAGCAGCAACCTGAATTCACTCTATTTTTCATTATTCTGATTAACAAGACTTCTTAATTATGTTATTTTATAAAACATTCACTTTCATAATTTAGACTAGAGAATTAATAAAAGGATTAAAGGTTTGTATTTAATGTGAATGGGGAAATACAAGCAGTAATTCATCCTTGATTCTATGGTATTGGAGTCAACTAAGTTACTCCAGAGTGAGCATGAATTTTCATTCATAAACTTTTCACTCTGTGGCTAATTACTAGCTATTATGGCAATTTTTTAGACTATGAAGGCCTAAGCAATTGCAGCTGTTCTGACATTTATAGTTCTTAATAATCAGAGGAATCACTTTTCACAGAAATTGTCATTAGTTACTTGAGACCCACCCCCTGGGTGGCCCAATTTGTCCTTCTGTCATTACATTCAAAAAGCGAAACCCTTTGGTTGTGTCAGGGGAAGATAAGTGTCTGAACAGCTCACAGTACACCTAGGACTTCAAAAAGGAACAATTCCATGAAAGGTGATGTTGTTATAACAAGCAATCACTACCCCTCAATTACTTTAGCTGGTATCTCCCATCAGTTTTGTGGCATCAGTAACAGTCACCTTGGGGTTTTTCTCATCTCTCAACCAAGAGCTCAGGGTGTGGCCAGCAACATTCCTGTAATGTCAGGAACGAAGGTCACGTGAATTTTAATGCAGGGGTTGAACACGTTCTATTAATTATATGTTTCTATTCTGTTTTACTTCAGTTGCTTCAAAATGCTTCCTTTTACTGTGCCACTAAGCAGCTCCTGCAGCTCCATGGGTGCCATTTCTCACTTGGCAAAATGTATTGGCAATATGCACTTTCTGAAAAGATAATGACTTCCCCCTTCTGGAAGGTCCTGGTATTTGGGTGGCCTAACAGTATATAATTAAGCACAGGAAAACCAACAGGCAGGCTGGGAGGAGTGCTGCCAGTGTTGTCAGAGACTGGTTATGCTTGTGGGCAGTGCTCCTGGGAGCGTGCACCATGGCCACGTAAGCACTTGGGTGTTTGGCAACTGTCCACCTGCCTTGCATGGTGGCTTTCAGGTTTGGTTTGGTTTTTTTCCCCCCATGGTATCCCCAGATAACCCACATGCCAGGGTAGGTCAGGTATGTCAGCCTCCAAACCAGGGCCCCCTTCATAGCTGCTGTATGTCTGTTGAATGCTAAAATCTTCAGCACAAACACACTGTTGGGAGAGCAGGAGCTGCTCTCAGAGACATCAGCCTGTAGCACGCTGTTCTCTCCTGGTCCTTAGCCAAGGGTGAGATGGTCTAGCAAAGCCTAAGGCTTGGCACTTCTGGCTTCCAGGAGGTTCACTGTACCCTCCAACAGATGTTTGCCTGTTGGGACAGCTCCTGCACTTCAGGGAATGCAAAAAAGCAGGATGAACCCATGATTTTTGCAGTCCTTCTTAGTCTGTCTGCCAAGTCCAGACCTCAGTGAAACAACAGTGATTTACAACAGCTGGCAAAAGTGATGGCAGTGGTCCTGTTTCTGTCTAGGTTTTTCCTGTACTCTGAGCAGCACCTCCTTGCCTAAGTAATTTCAGGGACCCCATCCTGCTAACCAGAAGTGGCATTTTATTTGCTGCCTGCTTAGAATGTATTCACAGGTACATCTCAAATGTTAAAAGGTCATATATGTTTAAACAACCACATACAGAGAATTAACACTTGCATCACCAAGCCATTGGAAAATGAGATGACCTAGGGCCATTAGATCATAATATTTTTAGCAGATATCAACAGATTGTTCAGTAGTGTCCTAATAATATACTGCCTTTTAGCATCAGTATGTGTACTTTAATTCAACAGAATTCTCTGGGGACACATCAGAAGAAAGAATAAATAGCTTATGGAATAAACCATAAATATTAGGTGAATTGAAAACATTTTTCAGGTGACTACTGGAACATAGTAGAAATGTAAGATCATTTCTGAACAATTGGCCATGTGGGAGTCACATCCACCACTGAAACTGCTCTGTCCTTGGAGAAACGTAGCAGTGTTTTAATGAGATCTAGTAATACCAAGCCATAGATTTTTGCCTCTCAACTCCACATGCTTTTAAAGGGCAACATCTTCCTATTCTTCTCATGTTCCTCTTTCTGTGTTGTTTCAAATGTCACTCATTTTCCCTTTAAATAGTTATTCATAAGGAAAAGAAACAGTTAAATGTCATGCACTGCCTGGCAAGATTACACATTCATTCCTGGATGGTGGAAATGCCTCATGTTGTTTAAGATGTAACCTTTCCAGCTTTCTGACCGAATGATTATCACTGCTGATGGGTCTGAAAGGATCCATCCTGATGGCTCCTGGCTGCAGGAATAGGGACTGGAATGCAGTAGATTAAAAAGCATGTGCACGTGTGTGGCTGCTCAGTAAATCCTGGGTGTAGCATTTGGCTGTTGGCACAGAAGTTGGATGCAAGGCTGTTTTCAGGCTGCTGGGGTGGCTGCTTAGACGTTGCAGGATCTGATGCCATGTGTCCTCAAAAGATCTCGAGATCTTTTGCTCATCTGCTGGCGTGAAGGTGCTGGGCACAATGTTGGAGGTTGGGATCCCCCCAGGGGAAAGCAAATAAGCATCAACTCCAGGGTCCTACTACTTATAATGCCAGAAAATATGAATTTTCAACCTTTTCCTGGGTATGTACATGTAGTGCTTTGCTTGTTTCATGGTTGAGCTTGCACTGTTTACTAATACTTTTTAAATGCACTCTGTTCAACAGTTCACACTTCTTTCTGGAGATTGATGGTTTTGAAAGCAATGTCACTCCAAACAACACATCTCCTCCTGTGTTTTCAAAACCAATGGATTCAAATATTCGTCCATGGTAAGTTACAGATGCACATGCAATAGCCATGGTGCAGATCCACCTACTTTCTTTTCAGCAGCTACTCCTTATTTCAATATAGACTTCAGAGCTAAAATTTCTCATGGCTTTTCTTAGCCTTTGGTCACTTCAAAGGCAGGACTCCACAGGAGGTCAGTTGTTGCTAGATGACTTACCCACTGCTGTCATGTACACTGAATAAATCAGGCCTCAATTCTGAATGCATTGTAAATCAGTACAGTCTTTTTTTTTTAACCTTAGCCTCCTATTTATGGTACATTAGGACAAACTCTGTGCACCCATTTGTGCATTTCCTACTGTGTGTGGACCACAGCTTATTTTAGCAAATCCTGTTCCCAGCTGTGTGCTGACATCCTCCCTCTTTTGCTCATTAACAGTCAAAACAATATGAAGATGCTGAGTCTGAAATATTTAAAGGCAACCACTTAGACTGAATGAATAGAGAAAAATTATGACTGGGAAGATTGTACTTAATTTTAAAAAATGTGTGGGGTAGTAACAGCCAATAATTATAAATAAGGGAGATATCCATCAGATCTAGCACAAGCCCAGAATGGCCACGTGTCTCTGATGGATGTCTGACCAGTTTTTTGGAATTAGCTGACAGTCTCACTTTGGTTTCAGAGGAGAGGTATCCAAATTTCTCCCTCTCATTCAGGGACTGACCTGCATAAGACAGATGCACTTTGTCACCAGATTCCTCATGGTTTTCTGCAGAGAAGTGATGGTCTGAATATGAATGGACTCTGAGCTCCCAGCTTTATTTCAAAGGGAAGGGCATGTCTGCAGAGCAATGCTGAATCCTTGCATTACTGTCCATACATCTCTTTTGTCAATAACTAATAGTTCAGGCTAAGTTATTCATCTGAGGTGGTTAATCAAATCTGAACCTTATAGAAAACAAAAATACAAGTATGAAAAATTATAACAAATCATTTTAAAAGTCAGATTGGCTTTTAGGAATGTCTGGAAATGCTGTACAGCAACTACAAAATAACAATGCCATGGAAATCCTTTAAATTTATTACCTAAATATGTATTTAGGGCCCTGCCCTCAATTTCTTTCAGCTGAAGTTTCCATTCCAGTTAGCTGCAAAATGCTCTTGAGTAGCCTACTGTGCATTGTGTAGTGAACTTGTAGGTAAATCACTTTCATTGTGTGCTTGCAACTCATGCACTGTTACCAATTTAGCACTTGTTTTGTGGCAGATGACAAATTAAGCATGTGCAGAAGAAGAATGTAAGCTTCAAGCATTCAGGATGTTGTATAAAAAGCAGCCATTGTTGAAACTTCCCACAGTTTCAGGATCTGCAATGAAATAACATGGCAAAACACAAAACAGATTGCTTTCCTCATGATTTTTTTAAAATATAATAAAATCATGGGGGTGTCTTCATTTTTACCACTCACTTTAAAATTCATGGGGGAGGTAAAATGATAGAATTAAAAAGGACAGTGTCCAGTTAGACTAATTTTGGTTCTACTGTAAATATTGCTTCTTCCTACTGACTGCTTTTTCATGCAATTTGCCAAAATGTTTTCCAGTATCTTCCTGGCTCAGCACTTATGCTTTTTTTTGCTTTCTATAGTGCCTCTGGGAATGGGGAAGATATGGATTCCCCACAATCTCTTCAGGATGATGCAACTGAATATAGCCCTAATGTAGACAGCTGTTGGTGAGTGAAGGCATGAAGTATTTCTTCCTACATTTTCAATGGATTAAGACTATGATAGGGCATATCTAACCTATTTTGCCTGTCATGTTTTAGAAATAAGGTCATGTGTGAGCACACATTTCTGATTCTTCAGTAATTAAATGTTGAAATAAAGAACTCTAACCTCTCAAATCTCATATTCAGTGTGAAGATTTTTCATATATAATGTCTGTTTCCTAGATGACAACACATGACCTAAACATCATAAGCAACTAGGCATGAGCTAGGAGTATTTCTGATCAGGGGGGAAAATATTAAATACTTCATATTTCAGAATAATGTATGATCAGGAAAGTTGTATAAGAAGATGTGAGGTTAAAAATTATCTTGTGCTGTGAGTGGGATGGATGCAGCTGAAGTGCAACATCAGGTAACCAGGCACTGAAATCAGCAAGTTATGAAGAGATCAGAGAAATCTTTCTTAGCCTTTGTTTTAGAAGAATGGATAATTGGGGAAAGAAAAAAAAGCAAAATAAGATACTTGGAAAATGTACATTTTTATTCTAAAACCCCTCTCAATAGTCTCTTACCTGCAAATAAACAATCTGCAGGAACATTCTGAGAGATCCGTGCCAAGATACGTATGGAAGCGGGGCAAGTATATGTCGTCTGGGGCAAGTTATGGTAATTGTAAGCACAGTAAATGGTATTATTTTATTTTTAACAACTCAGTGCTAACATGTCACAAGGACCTGAGAGGACCAGTGCCCGGAAGAAGCTGAAAAGGTACCTGTTTCGGGCGGTGTCTGAGGGGAACGTGGAAGAGCTGCAGTGTCTGCTCGCCGAGCTGAAGGAGCGGTCGAGCGCGTGTACCAACCTGACTGTGCCAGGTGAGCTGTGGGCTTGCCTGGAGGAGGGTTGTTAGCTCCTCTGGCAGCACACCTGTAGTCTAAGAGTGGGGGATATCTGTGCAGCAGCCACTTGCCTCTGAATCTGCAGTCACTTGTTTGCAACGTCATGTTTACCACCTTTCCTATCTCAAGGTGTTCAGTCAGCCACCTCCTTGCTGCCTCCGAGGCAGCACTGGGGGGGGTGTTTGTTCCCTATTTATGATGCACAGAAGGTCCATTTCAGAGCACTGGAACAGGCTGCCCAGGGAGGTTGTGGAGTCTCCTTCACTGGAGGCATTCAAAACCCACCTGGATGCATTCCTATGTGATGTACTCTAGGTGACCCTGCTCTGGCAGGGGGGGTTGGACTAGATGATCTTTCGAGGTCCCTTCCAACCCCTAGGATTCTATGATTCTATGATCTGCACTGTGTTCCCAGCCTGCTGCAGCACCAGAGTCCAAGCTGAAGTCTCTATCCAAACTGCAGTCAAATTGCAGTCTAGCCAGGGCTTGTGCAGCGGGGTAGAGCAGGCAGAGAAGTCAGGAAAGAGTTTTCTGGGTCTGTCTGGAGTTACCATGGTGGTGGGATGTCCAAAAGAAAACACAGGTTCGTTGGCCAGCTTATTAGTTAGCACCACACCTCTGAATGCCTCGTCTCACCAAGTGTACACAGCTCAAATACAAAGCATGGGGTAATTGTTTGGCAAATAATTTATGTTCCACTCCTAATAAACGAAAGATTGAATTATTTTCCATCCTCTTTAATGAGAAATTATGATCTAATCTTAACATCCACTCTTGTAGATTATCTGATGAAAAAATTCACAGCTTCAGATACTGGCAAAACCTGTCTGATGAAAGCTCTGCTGAACATCAATCCAAACACTAACGAGATAGTGAATATGCTACTGTCATTTGCAGAAGAAAATGGTATTTTGGAGAGATTTATCAATGCAGCATACACAGAAGAGGCATATAAAGGTACTGCCATCTGATACCAATTCCAGGTATATGGTTAAATCCACCATCCATAAAAGTAATGTTTTCTTCAAACGTTCTAATGATGGTTTGAATTCCTAAAACAAATTCAATCATCATCACTGGTGCTATACATGGTGAAACATCATTAGTGTTTCCTAATGTGCTGAAGAGAATCACTGCTAATTACCTTTGTCTATTTCAGGCCAGACAGCTCTAAATATTGCCATTGAAAGAAGACAGTATGAAATAACTCAGAGCCTTATAGAAAAAGGAGCTGATGTCAATGCTCATGCCCAGGGTATTTTCTTTAATCCCAAACACAAGCACGAAGGCTTTTATTTTGGTAAGTGGAAATGCAATCTCTCTGGAAAAGGAATAACCAAACAATTAAGGTAGTATGGAAGAAAGGCAAGTGTGAATAATTACCATAGGTAAACCTAGATTAGGAAACTCACATCATAAGATACAAAAATGGCACAGAACCTTTTGTAAAAGTAATTTGCCAAAGAGCAGTGTGTTAGAAACAGTCAGAAATAATTACAAAACATTTACTATGAAAATTGTACATGTTGAAAGGCAAATAAAATGTAACAAAATTGTTTTTGAAGATTTTTCTCCATATAATGTTTTCATGCAAATTAAACTTTTATAAAACAAGAGCTAAATTCAATACAATCAATATGGAAGTCTGCTTCATATATTAAGATGCTTTAGACAGTCACTCTTACAAAGTTATTTGAATGTTTGTAATAAAACAGGAACACATGTTACATCTTGTAATTTTGTAGGTGAAACTGCACTGGCATTAGCTGCATGTACCAATCAACCAGACATCATTCAACTGTTAATGGACAATACCAGGACTAATATTACTTCTCAGGATTCCAGAGGAAACAATATCCTCCATGCATTGGTCACTGTGGCAGAGGACTTTAAAACCCAGAATGACTTTGTAATCCGAATGTATGATATGATCTTGTTGAAAAGTAAAGACAGAAATTTGGAAACAACAAAGAATAAGGAGGGTTTGACACCCCTACAATTAGCTGCAAAAACTGGGAAATTAGAGGTGGGTATTATTTGAGTAGCATCTGAGGGAAATTAAGAGAGGAGCAAGAGTTAAGACCAACTATGTGCTCAGACATAGTGCTCTGACATGTGGTTTTCCAAGCTGGTTATGCTGTACTATGGATCAGTAATATGTGGTGAGCTAGTTTTGTTCAAAATACAAGGAAATATTTCTATTGCAATGTTGCTTCTACCCTTAAAGGTTTGCCTGTAACAGTCCCTCTCTGTACAAAGTACACATGCTGTTTAAAAACAGCCTTGCAAACCCTTCTGTGTACAGCAACTCAGACATTCAGCATTTATAACAGTATTACACTTGTCTTACACACTCTGAATAATTTCAGAAAGCTCACTAGAACTGCTCTGTTATGCTGCTGTAGAGTTTGCTTCTCATAAATCAACTATATTGTGGTAAAGAATTGACAATGGGATAATCTTAACTACTCTAAGTTAAAGGAGGATATAGGTGTGGAAGACATGTCTCTGATAGAATGTCTCTGATAGAAAATCCAGAGGTGTTAAAACACTGTATTTATTTCCTAGAGGTCTGTCATCTGTAACAGCACTTAGTGAGTAACAGAAATACAAATATATTGAATTACTCTGCTGTAGAAAATGAGATAGTTAAGAGCTGGAGTTTGCAAGTATATATGTCTGCTTTTTCCTTTTCCAGGAAGAACACATCTGCTTACAAATGGTTCTGTTAATGTTTTAGATTCTGAAATACATCCTGAGCAGAGAGATAAGAGAGAAGCCCAACAGGAGCCTGTCAAGAAAATTCACAGACTGGGCTTATGGTCCTGTTCAGTCTTCTCTTTATGATCTGACAGAACTAGATACCACTGCAGACAATTCAGTATTGGAAATTATTGTCTATAATACAAATATTGGGGTAAGTTATCTAATTCTAATATATATTCTCTAGCAGTACACTCAGATGTGTTAACCTCTGTGTTTGAATTACTTGTAAACGAGTAAAGCTGTAATTTTTGCTTCTAAGTTCAACTCTTGTTTCTCTTCCTCCAGAATCGTCATGAAATGCTGACTTTGGAGCCTCTGAATTCACTCCTGCGAATGAAATGGAAGAAGTTTGCACGACACATGTTCTTTATGTCCTGCTGTTTTTATTTCCTATACAACGTAACACTAACATTAGTTTCCTACCACAGGCCCAATGAAAATGAAGTGAGTACAGCAACTTAATCTCACTACGTTTTACTTCGTATCTGGAAGGAGGAAGAGCAGTAACAGAGGAGATAGTTGCACTTGCATTTTGTGAAAGTAACCCAAAATACAAGTAGATATTGTAAAGATGGGTAGTGCAATTTCTGAAAGTGTGGGGAGGGTATTTTGGTTTTCTTTTAAGAAAGAAGCTTCTGCTATTTCAAATATACATCTTAGAGGGCCAATTCTGTAAATCCACCACAAGGAAAAAAATCTCACTGAAAGGGAAGAAATTGTGTACCCAGAGCTACATACATGAGGTTTCCTGTTACTTTGCCTTTTACCCTTCAAGTTTGAAGCTCAGTCTTTCATTCTGGACCTGTCTTGCAGGCTCCACCGTATCCACTAGCTCTGACACGTGGTGTGGGATGGCTGCAGTTATCAGGACAGGTGATGGTTATGTTAGGAGCAATATTTTTAGCCATAAAAGAGGTAAGACTTTTTTTTTTTTTTTTTTTTTTTAGAACAACAACTTGAAATAAATTGTTTTGAAAAATCAGTTTTGAGGCCTGGTTTTCTCTTACTGCCATTTCTACCTTTTCTCTCTCTCTCTCTCTCCACAGAGTGTAGCCATCTTTCTCCTTAGACCTTCAGACCTGCACTCAATTCTCTCTGATGCATGGTTCCACTTTGCATTGTAAGTCTGTCATGCATATATTTTATACTATATATAAAATGTTCATCTATCTTATGATCATGAAGAATGTACACCTGTAGCAGGTGCTCAGTTTTCCTCTAGATTATAAATTTTTGGAGGGATGGACATAATTTTGTCTGTAATACACACTAATGGCTGCAGGGGTCAGTAACAGTGCTGGGGTTTGGTGTGTATGGACTGGATTTTTCTGCAGTTCTGTCTTTAGCTTCTGATGCTGTATCTCTTCAGAGCTGTATATAAAGAAAAGTGTTTGAGGAACTTGGTTAATAAATCAGAGTTTCACACTCCTGGACTACTTCAGGAAGGAAAAATAGCATAAAGCTGGTTCAGCTGGTTGATGGGATTCTCCCATCAGCTGGCCTAGATAAAGCACAGATGATTCCCTCTCATTTCTAGCATATGATTGTAGGATCAATAAAAAGAGAGGCCTTAACTCTACCCTTCTTCCTTCTCCTACACCCATGCTGATACTGATCTTGTGCTGCTGAGAATCTGGTCTGCATACTCTCACAGCACATCACACCTTCTAGTGTCTTCCTTCCTGTAATGATTCTAACAATTCATTAACCTAAAGCTTGAATTAAATGGCTTCAAAGATCCTATTAAGAATTATTCATGTCTTTGTCAGCAAAATCTGCATTGACCAGCTATTTTGAGGAGAGTAGTTAACTGAAAGTAAGGTTTAATAAATATAAAACTTATATGTTAATATGCTTGTATTACCTGTAATCATCTATTTTATTGTTAAACTATAATGGAAATGTTCATAGAGGAAAACAGAATGCAATGTGAAATTAGAATTAAAGCATAAGAAACAAAGAAGTCTTGTTTTCATATTATTCCAATGTGTTGTTGGTTTTGTGCTAGTAATTTCCCTTTTACATACATGTGTTTGTTTTTTAACAGTTTTATACAAGCTTTGCTTGTGATCTTCTCTGTCTTTTTGTACTTGTTTTCCTACAAAGAACACCTGGTGTGTCTTGTTTTGGCAATGGCCCTAGGATGGGCCAATATGCTCTATTTCACCAGAGGTTTCCAGTCCATGGGCATTTACAGTGTTATGATTCAAAAGGCAAGTTGGTTTTGTTTTGGTTTATCTGCCTTGTTGTGATACAATCCCAATCAAGCATATTCAGCAATTTGGATGTATTTTATAGTTCATCCTGAAATGTCTTATTTCCAGTTTATATGTAGTCTTTCATCAGGATACACTATTTAGCTTCAGGAACTAGTTGATATCTTAAAACTATCCATTTTGTCTATTAAATATGTAAGTGACTTGTGTTTTCTCAGCTAATGTGATTCTGCTATTTAATTGCATCATATGCTGCAATGTCTGCACTGTACAGAATTAGTCACCCTGTGACAACACAGCAGACTCAGGCATGAGATTAAAAATCAGCCCTAAATCTTCTCTGAGTTTCTCAGAGACTACAACCAGTTTCCTTAATTGAAAGCAGTCTGACACTTCAGTGTGTACCACACCTGTATCCCTGCAGAATTCCTATGCATTCAACTGTTGTCATTTCTGATAAATATTTAATTTAATTTTTAGGTCATCCTGCAAGATGTGATAAAATTTTTAGTTGTCTATATCGTGTTTTTGCTGGGATTTGGCGTAGGTAAATATTACTGGAGAAAAGCACTGATGCTCTGTGTGAGTAAAAATTTTAGCATTATTATGAATAAGAACCCTGTTGCCATGATGAGAGCTCATGCTGGGGTTTCTTCTGGATATTAAAAAGCCAAGTTTAGAGATTTAAACTCTCTAGAGACTATCTGAACAGATAAGTAATTTGGCTCTTGCTCGTGTGCCTGCAATTTCATTTGGACGTGGGCTCTTTCTGCTCCCTGGCAATCTGTCACCTGCCTGCCATGTGTGTGCCTGGGCAGCTCTAGCTCTGTGTTAAGCAGTGCAGTTTGAATTCTTTAGGGTAAAATGCCACGTACACATAAAGCATGATTGTGATTAAAATTTTCTCATGCTTTCTTCTCAGCTCTTGCTGCATTGATTGAAACTTGCCAAGATGGCAGCGATTGCCGCCATTCCAACAGCAGTCTGGGACCTGTTCTGATGGATCTTTTTAAGCTCACCCTAGGACTGGGTGATCTGGAGATCCAGGAAAACTCAAAGTATCCTGTGCTATTTCTTCTGCTCCTCATAACTTATGTTGTGTTGACTTTTGTTCTTCTCTTGAACATGCTGATTGCGTTAATGGGAGAAACAGTGGAAGATATTTCTAAAGAGAGTGAGCACATCTGGAAGCTCCAGGTTTGTTTGGGAGTTAGTTTGCTTAGTCAAGTGTAGATGCATTGACTAAAATCTTTTGAGCTGTATCTGTGGTAGTTCATCCTGCTGACAGAAGGGGTTAGCCACACACAGTGACAATCCCCATTGGCATATGTGTGCAAATAATGGAAATAAGTAATTTTAATATTAGGGTAGTGTAATAAATTCAAAATTAACTGTCCTGAAAGCAATCCTATGGCTCAGATTTCCAACCCCAGGCACTGTCCCATACTTTTGTGACTTTCATTCCCCTTGATGTGTCAGGAGGAAGGTGTGTTTCATTACCTGCCCAGAAATCTGTATCGCAGCGTGCTCTGCTCATCCGTCACTTGAGTCTGAGCAATGCATGAGTTCATTCCAATTTCTCACACCTCATCTGAGCCTGGTCTTTTACCAAAGCTAGAAGGCTCTGAGTCCCAAGCTGTCGTTGAGAATACAGTCATAATTGGGATTGGAGTTGCTTTCTGTGGTGGGCAGCATCCCATAATACGATTTGTCTATCCATCTCTGTATCCCTGTGTCAGGGTCTTGCATGAAGGTGCTGGTGTTAAGCCCTGAACACTGTGTTTAGAGTGGGATTTCTTGATTCTTCTCCAAGTGTTCCTTTTGTGGTGGGGCTGGCTAGGGAAAGCTGTGACTCTGCTTGCACAGGTCAAATCAGGGGCATGCCATGTTATTGCTGTTGTTGGGATCTGCATTGGTTATGGGTGGTGGATGGAGGTGTGATGTTATACTGAAACATGGAGCCTGCAAACCATGTGCTAGGAAATCAGACAACTTAGAATATGGCTAACCATGCTGGTGTTATTATTTATTGTTAATAGAGAGCCAGAACTATTTTGGAATTTGAAAAATTCCTACCTAAATGTTTGAGGAAAAAATTCCAACTGGGAGAACGGTGTAAAGTGGCTGAAAATGACACCAGGGTGTGCTTAAGGTAAAGCAAAGCTAAAATACTCTGCTATCAGTTCTACTCTGTGTTTCTTCAAGGTTATTTCTCCTCAAAAGCTTCTTCAAAATATTTCTGCATCTCTACAAATGATGTTAGGTGCATGAAAATCCAATTTGTTTTTTCAGTTGTGACCAATTGTTTTAAATAAATGAAAATTTATAGGTTTTTTTAATGTAGAAATTTTTACATAGAATTTTTTTTGTAAGAAAACAGGTTTTCAGCTTTGTATGTTTTTATTGTACACGTAGCAAGTCTGCTTGCAGTCAGTCTCACTTTGTCAATCTTCCTTGAATGTCAGCTCAAAAGTAATTCTATTGAAATTGTTGCTAATTGATGGTTACTATATTAAAGAATATATTACTATTCTGGTTTATGAACAATACTCAAACATTTAAGATGAGTTTCAAGACTGTACTTGCACTGTGTGAAATTATAAAGTAGTCTTAGTATTATTCTCATCTTCATTTAGTACATAACACAGCAAAAGGTGTTCAGCCTTTTAGTACTAGCAAAGCAGGTGCTGATGGTGAAGTGTCCCAATGTCAAGAAGGAATAAAGTTATAAAAAGGGAAGCTGGGAGATAATGCATGCTAATAACACAACTTATATACAATATAAACAGGATTAATGAAGTGAAATGGACGGAGTGGAAAACACATGTTTCATTTATTAATGAAGATCCAGGGCCAACAGGTACTGCAGAATTGTACACCACCATATTTGTGAAATTGTTTGTTTTCTTTGAAATGCTTTGATCTTGTTTATGCCTTTAAAAATATGAACTCTTATAATCTAGATATTCAGCCACGCTTTACTGCTGGGGAAACTCATGGCTAATATGCTAGGGGTGGTAAATTATTTTTAAAGATTTGGAGAGAGGGTTGGTTACAAATTCTGTTTACAGCTTGGTGCCAAACCATGGTGGTTTTACCTTTTCTTTATTTTTCTCTAAGCAGTTGTGTTTGATTTAGGTTTTACATTCTCTTACAGCATTTCAATGGCATAATGTTGGAGACATTTTTAATAGATAGAAAGTATTATTTTTAAAAAGTTGCCACAAAGTACATTTAGTCTTTAAATAGCTATATATAGGATTGAAAAATCTGGCAAGAAATTGGTCTGATTTACCTGGCAGTACAGTAGTCTGCTGCTTTTAACCCTGGAACATTCATGTTTATGTTTTACAATATGTATTGGATGACAAACTGCCCCTCGTGGATGTTGATGAGGAAATTCAAGATACCCACCTGCTGGAAGTGTAATGGAGAAATGACCTGACTTGGAGGTGTCCAGTGTCCTTCTGGCAGCAGGTGTCAGTTTATGATAGGGGCAGATGAGGATCGGGGAGACTTGTTCTGAAGTTTGTTCTTGAGTCAATTAGCATTTATATTGCTCAGCAGAATGAGCCCAGTAATAATGAAAAGAGGCAGACAGGAAAAAAATCTCTATAAGATGCGGTAATAAACTGACAACTGGCTGCTTAAATAAATGCATTTATTTTAAAAACTAATCTATTACTCAAATGAAACATCTATTAATAGATGTGCAAAGTTTTGATCTTGCATATACAGTTGCTACCACATCCTGTTTTGTTTATAATGCATTTCTTTGCAGATCCAAGCAAAGTTCAAGATAATTCAAGAACTAATAGCAAAAACACCCTGAATACGTTTGAAGAAATGGATGATTTGCCTGAAACTTCTGTTTAGTTGTGCTGCCTTTGATATGTGGTCATTCTGAAGGTTGAGAGCATCAGCAGTGGATGCTGAAAGCTTTGTTGATCTTTCTGACAGCTGGAGGCAGCTGGAACACAAACTTTCAGTGACATGGTCTGATGACTGTAACCCATTTGATCAGGGCAGCTAAGCTGAAAGAAAATGGACTATTTCACTGGTTCAGTTTTGAGCCTCTTTAAAACTGATGCTGTCCAAGCTTGTGTGATACTAAAACTTGGCTCGAGACCTTTTCTACTGGGTAAAAAAGGTCAGACGTGAGATATTTCTTCCTTTTGAGGAAAATTAAGATCATTGTGATCCAAATCTGCTTGTCTTTTGGAATCTCTGGCTCATGAGAAACATTTTCTACAGTGAAACAAACCCTTAAGTTCTTGTCATGAGGGAAAAGAAAGGCATTTCAATTCTGAAGACTACTAAATGAAGTTTGTTACTTTGAAATAACAATGTTCTGGATAAATTTGAAGCTTTTGCATGGATTGTCAGTGTTATTGGAGGCTTGATTCCACAAGTTGGAGAAAGCCTCTTCAGGTCTCAGTAGCTTTGCCTGGTCTGTTTTCTTGGATGTAATCCCTAAGGTATAACAAGGTGTTTATTGTTTTTTATTTATTACTATGTATATCAGCTTTTCCAGAAAATAATTGGGCAGAAACATCATTCATGATGGAGAATATTTCTGAATTTGTTCCAGTTACAAGGTCTTCATTTTTCCTACTCAGTTTTTTCATGCTGTTGCATCTGTGCTGCATGAAAAAAAAGTTACCACATCAGAAGTTTATTTGAGTGTAAATTTATGTATTCAACCACTTCAGGAAAATAAGAAGTCAGTATTTCTTCTGCAATTGCAGACTTCTAAAGCTTGTTTTTTATTATTATCATCATTCAGAGGACTATGTACTGCATTTCTGTAGCACTTTGCATTTTGCTACCTGTGATGGGTGACCTAGTACTAGGAATCACCTTTTTAGTTTTCTATTTTGTGTGTATGTATAAAAAGAAATATCTGGTTTATGTACTTCTAAATTTCAATTAAGGTGTCACATGTCTTCAGTGTCATGGATTTTCATACTATATATTCATTTGGTGCCTGTTTTAAAGGTGCCATTTAGGAAGGTCTCAGGTGAATCCTGTTCTGCCTTTGGATGATAATGTTGATTGCGTTGGATTCTTACAGCTAAGCCTGCTGTGGGCAAAATGACCCCAAAACTTTCTTAACACAGAAGAGAGCGTGAGGGAAGGCTCCAGCGGCAAGGAGAGAGCAAAGCTGTTTGCAGAGGATGATGAACAAGGTTCTTGCTGCCCAACCAACCTTCTGTAGATGCTGCATCCTGTGTTTCCTACCATGTATCGCCTGGATGGATGGGGGCAAATGGAAATCTTCAGTTGTGTTTGTACAGGGCATAGGAATTTGAGGGGAAGGAAGTTTATGTGTATCAGACCAATGTAATATCTGAGCTTTGTTTGGCCTTCTTAGGATTTGTTGAGTTTGAGGGAAAAAAACCAACAACCTGTGGTCTTGGAATCTTTCATCTTTTCTAGTTAATTTTGCATTGAAACTGCTAGCAAAGAATATTGCCTTAGCAATGTGCAGTTCTGTTTGGATTCTTTTGAGTGCCAGTTTTTGTACAAAAGAAGAAATACCTCTTCACATTTACTCAGGAACCAGAATAAACCAGCCTGTGCTGTACTCCGTGGTGCCATGGGTGGACATGTTGCTGAAAACAAGTCCAGGTATCTCTGCGCTGTACTGAGGTCATGCTGGAGGTGTAGCTGTAAAACAGGGAAGGCACAAAAACCCACAAGGAATGTGCTGTGCCCATGTCCAGGTACAAAACTAGAATAAAGCTGAGGAAGAAGCTGGAGGGTTGCTTCTAAAAATTCTTCACTGAGGAAATCCCCTCCTTTTGTGGCCACAGAGCTCTGCGTGACCACACGCACAGTCTCCTATTTCAAGGTTCTTATCAAGAACACTATGACTACAGCACATAGTTTTTTGTATAATGTTTATTTAAATTAAATAAAACTTGTAATTCAATAAACATTGTCCTGTGTTTTTAGTTTATTGCCGTAGGTATTACACAAAGCAAGGAAAAAAGGATTTTGGCTTAGTAGTATATAAGGTAGACATCACTTCTGAAAAGATACAATTTGGGGGTTATCTAGACAATGAATCTTTCAGTAAATAGGTAATTGTTGTTTTTTAAGCAAAGTGCATAATATTTTCTCTAGCCCAAATTATTGTCAAAAATGTTAAACACAACTTTAGAAAATTTAGCAGATTTCCATTTTCTTCTCTTTCAGCTATTGTGACTCTGCAGGTACAGAACAAGCTAGTCTCAGAATTCTGAGAAGACTCCCCATATGGAATTCTTCCTAATTTCCATTCTGAAATATTCAGGTATGGTTTGTGCATTGGTCAGCATCAAAACCTGAGTGATGACCTCATCTTGCCTCCTTCATTGAAACCTTTTGGGGTACAACCGTTGATTCAAATTTAATTTCAAGAATATTAGAAGCAGCAGGTGGATACACCTACAAAGTTATAAAGCTATAGGCTTCTCTTAGCTCCATTGCAATAATTTCCTTTTAAAAGTTTCATGGTGTAAGCACATCTTTTTTCCTGAATTTGACTATTGTTCCAGTATGTTTCTGACTACTAGATACTTTCTAAATTCAAATTTTTTATCCTTCAGTTATTGTTTAATCAGAAACAGCTTGAATTAATCTTGTAGCACTTTAGAAAGCTTTACATCTCATTTTATTATTTTTCGCAGAAATCATATGTTTTTAGTTTATTTTCTAGCTTCACAAGTATAAAAAGGAAACCAAAATGAACCCTGAGGCTTCCATCTCAGTGCAGCAGGGGTTAGTCACAAATGCAGATAACACAAAAGAATGTTAATATACAGACCCTCACTCTGTTTCTCTGTCTGTAGCTTTTCCTTTGTCTCATATTTTGTATACTTACCTGAGGAATTAATTTCAAGGATCCCCCTCATTTTATAAAGTCCTGGTTATTGGAGGTTTGGGGTTATAAAGTAGAAATGCTGTCGTTTTTTAACAGGATATAGTGTTGTGAATGAGCATTTCTGTATGATGCTGGATGCAAGTTGTACAGCCATTAACCCATATGTGGTACATCGTTCATTTTATATAGTGTGAACTAACAAATGTCATAAAAATAATATTATTGACATGTTTAGTAATCCATTACAAAAAGTAGACAGTTGTAATTAGCAGTATGACAGTATGGTTTATCTTAAAAGTGCTCAGCAATGTTAGTTAAATTACAATTTAAAATTAGGTTCTGTATTTATATATTCATTCCATTACCACTGAATGACACTTGATGTCAGAGAAGAAATCCACTTTTCACATGGAAAATCTGTAATAAGCTTTTAAGAAGTTTTTTGGTCTAAGACTGAGGATCTGATGTGTTTTGCAGTGAGTTTCATTTTTGTGGTTTTTACAAAAGCTTGTTTCTTTTCATAATATGCAGCTTCATTAATAAATGTTGGGTAGACTGTACAGTCCCCTTCATATGTAATTACTTCTCCATCAAGAGTCAAAAATAGAGGATCACCGTTGTTCAGTGGCTGCCAGTCTTGGTCCTTAGAGAAGGAAAACAAATAGGAGATATTTAATTTCAAGTTTTTGTATGTTCCGTGTAATTTCTGAGTTTATGCTCAAGAATTAAATTATCTGGAAAGCTTTAAAAAGAATTCTCTTTGGTCTTCAATAGGTAATCTCAGGTTTCTGGCCCTTGTTTTCAGGCTTGTATAGAATCCACTAATAAAGGTGAACTAAAAGGGAACTGCAGATGGATTAAAAACAAACCCTCATTTGAGAATTCAAAATGAGATTTACATTTTAGAATATAAGCTCTAATAGCTATGCTATTGCCTTTTCATTTTTAGGTTCAAAAGTGATGTTGTTAAAATATACTACAATGTAGCAGAAACCACACAGGTATACTTATAAAATGTCACAAATGGAAACTGTTTTAGAGTTTACCTGCAGTTTAGGGTGGATAATAGCAATAATTTCATCATTCTTATTCCTGGGATAATCTACTTTCTCCATTATTTTAAAAACCTCAATTGTACATGATGGAAATTCCTTTCCTAGAAAGAATAAGTGGAATTTAATGTCAGAATGAACAACTGCCTATTAAAAAGAACAATGCATTATTTATTCTCTTTAGAATGGCTTAAATAATTAAGTTGTATCTCATCAAAGTTTACACACTAATGATTAGCTCATCTATCATAAAAATGTCTAGCTCCAGATTTTTTTATCCCCTTGAAGCCAAGTTGCAGAAAGATTGTCCAGTCAAGTACTACAGCATATGTAGTCCAGATCTAAATTTGGTGCTGAAAAGTGACTTTTCACTGTATACTTAAAAAGATACATTTTGTAGATGAAGAAATCAATGAAAAACTTGTGTTTACTAGTACTGCACAACACAGAATGGTAGTGGTGCTAATTAATCTTCACCATTCCAGCACAATATTGGAGATGCTGACATGCAAGACTATATTCTTTTCCTTCTTTTTTCCAAAAAAAGCCCAAGTGTACTGCAGAAGAATTTCAAACACCTATTTCTGTCATTATGTGTTTTAGATAGTACACAGGTATAACAACGTTGTTGAATTTACTGGCTTTAATTTTAGATAATGCACAGAAGGCATGTAAATTAAGCACTTCTTTCTTAGTGTTAATTAATGTGTTCTTCATGTACATATGACTATACAAATATTGTTAGCTAGTATTTCAGATTCTCTAGCAACTGTAAGATTAAGATCAAGTATACTAATTGAATCTTCAGAAAGAGGAAATATCCTTCAAGCTGCCCAAGAAGATAGACAGGAACTCTGACACCACACTTTGGTGGTCTAGAGAACAATCCTTTCCCCCCTGCCCCTTTTACCTGTTTAACTGTAAAATGCTGCAGCCCCACCTGTTTTTAAACAACATATTCCCCTGAAATAGTCCACTGACATGACACAGGAGGCTATGTTCTGTCATTACTTACTCTACCTTCATTAAAAAGTTGCACAAAATCAAGGCCATGTTTGATAATCTTCCTCATTTTGTCTAAAACATCAGCTCTGAGAACACCTTGTGGCTGGGGACCCACCTCCACACCTGTTTGCAGATGAGGGACATTATTAATCTAACCATAATGTATCACATGCTTAGATTACACAGCAAAAACAGACGTCTGGTTTGGTCTGTGTTTTATGTTTAAGAGGAATTGTAAAGTGCAAAAATGTTATTTTAAAGGCAAGCAGAAAATATAGCTCACTAGGCAGGGTCAGTTTAAAGAACCATATGTACATTTTTGAGTGTGCTACTAGGCCAAGAGGAGGGGTCACTCAATATATTTTTTTCTCCTTTTTCTCATCATATCTTCCCATGCTGCATTTTAGAGAACTCCTTTAATATGAAAAGCAATCTAATTATTTTTTCTAAGGTTATGATTCCATACATGAAAAACTTAACCACTTCCATGCAGAACATAATTTCCCCCTTCCTTTATCACACCTTCTCTTTCCCTCTTCTTCACCAACCAGTGTTACAGCCAGAGGTTATTTAGAAGATGTAAACATTTATTTTCTGAAGCTGTTACTTCTTCCTTATCTTCATATATGATAAATATTTTCTGCAAGCAGTGGGTTAACTGAGTTTTGAGAATTTCCATCTGGCTTCTGTATTCTGCAAGCCAAGTATAAATCAGAACTCTTCTGAAGAGATAATCATATACATTTGATTCAGTAAACATTTTGTCAAACAACTTAGCCTAGTGGTGATCAAAGCACTCTGCATAACATAATGAAATGAACAGATCTGGAAACAGGCATCTTTTAAAGTCATTCATGGTGAGTTAGAATAGTCTTTATTTTTGATATTTACCAACAGGATGTTTTGCTACAGATCGAGTTGTTGCATATTTCAAGCTAGGATGTTCAATCAGCAAAACCGGACAGTGTTCTGGAGCCAAAGCGTTCTGTGGAGATTGTTTAAAAATGTCTTTGTTATGCAAATATTTTAAAATGTTGTGCCACAAAAGATTACTGATGCAGAAGGGATTTACACAATGTCTCCAATATGTTGCCTTTATTTCATGGCCCTCAAAGAAGTAGGACATCTTTAGAAAACATACAAAGCTGTATTTGTTGTCTCCTTTCCATTAACTCATGCCAGGCGTGCTCCACTGAACTTTGCTGCCTCCTAATATAACTGAGCACAGTTCTAGCCTTAAATTGCTAATGGGAAGAAAAACCTACTCATCAGTGTTCCAAAACTTAGAATCAAAATACTGTAAAGCAGATTTCTAGTGTGGGTTCTTTTTGTGTTAGGCTTAAATTCTCTTCCGGGAACACAGATTGTGAATTAAGCCTTATTTAAACCTTCTTTTTGGCATAGAAATCTATTTCAGGCCTCTCCCCTGATGACTGCTTACCATTTCTCTTCGTATAATTTTAGTCATAAGCTTTATATCACTCCAAATATTTCATAAACATTTAAATGGGATGCATGTGATAAGAAAAAAAAATCAAATATTCAAATATATGTTGTTTCTATGGGGAAGAAATAACTTAGATTCCACAGTGTTGGCCTAATCTCAATTTCATCAGTCATTGTCTAGGTTACTAGTACTTAAGCCAGCACTTCTGCAAACCTCACTCTACCAATATTTATCAGCTTCAGGAATAGCACAATCAAACAGCTTCCAAAGACTTATCACTGTTCCTGTAAATACTGATGAAAGAAGCATTTGTCATCAACTTGTTCCATTATTTTTTTTCTGTCTTTATTTCATAAAATTAATGTTTAACTATTTAGCATGTGTGCCCCAAATTTATCCAAGTTCCTGACAGATCAGTGTGAAAGCAGATTAAATTACATTAATTTTCATAGATGTTATTCTGAGCATTCCTCTTTGCCCATCAGTCTTAACACTCATTTTAATAAGATTATGATGAGTTCAGATCTGAATTACCTGATATTATAATCAAATTATTCATTATCTCTGATTAAAAAGACCATCCTATGAGTGATTAAATATTTTAAACAGTTTTGCAGAATAAAAAATAGTATCTTTAAAGAAACTACAAAATAATACATAATAATACAACATTAAAACTAATTATCTATTTTAATAGTTCATGTAAATTAATTTTACCTTGATATAATGAAACATTTGAATTGTAAAGTCATCCCTGGAGTTTTCAAGAATAAGGGTACCACCCATGTTAGAAGTGGTGTTGTGAAGGTCAAAAATAAGGTCATAGGCATCATCACTACCTTTTGGACCAAATATATGATTGATTTTCTGAGCCCTTCTCACTTCATATGGAATATCTTCCACCTCTGTCCTGCTGTTAATATCAGTACAAAGAAATTAGTAAACTCATTCCATGGCTTTGCAGTCAACAAAATATGTTTACCCTTTTCTTTTTACTATAATTCCATAATTGACTGGAGTTGAAATCACCTATTTAATTACCAAACTGATGAATTTGTTGCTTGAAAAAAGCAAGTATGATTGTTAAACAGGTCTTACTATTATTTATTTTGTGCAGAAGAGTAGTAAGAATTTTTCAATCTGATTTTAACTGCAGACTATTTAATTCTCTCATTTCTTTACATCCCAGAATTTCCCCCTATGCAGAAAACTAACTCAAAACTTATCAACAACTTAAACCACTTCCAAGACTGGATCCACCTCCCACTGAAGATGGGATTCAGTATTGGTCTGTGCCCTTTTACTTTGGATATCCCTCACCAGCTCCTTTGTAACTTGCTTTATTTCTTGTCTTCTCATATTCTGATCAAACTTCTACAGTCTCTTGTTTTGAGCCCTCCTGAGCCTCCAAGCTCATGGAAGATTTTGCTACTTCAAATCTATTCCTCTAAGGTTTTAATACTTAAAACAGTCCAAGGCTACAGAAAGGCCTGGGATCTGCTTCCTGTCTGTGTAAGAGCTCTAGAGGAAACTCATATATGACACAAACTCCCCTATCTTATGTATTAACAGTGTACAAAGATGCTGTAGGTTCAGACTTGCTCTGCATGGACAGCAAAGCTCGTTTTGATGACCAGGGTGGGATATGACCTGAGATAAATACAGACACATCCGATATCTTTTGGATTAAATTCAATTTTCTTTCTCAGTGCAGCACGAGATTTGTGATATTTTAATTTTGTAAGAAATACTGGCATTAAGTTGCATGAAGAACATTTTATTAAATACTAACAAAACATCTTAGTAACTGCATGGATATGTAAGCATCGGACGAGGTTGCTGAGGAAAATTCTGGTATCACCACTGCTGGAGTATTAGAAATAAATGGCAAGACAGAATCTATTAGGAATGTTTAAATGTAGTTGGTCTGGTGGGAAGTGAGATGGATTAGAATTTTTCCAGGAGACCTTTGACCTCATTTTTCTATTTTCATGATTCTATGTATCACATAATCTACCTTTTTATTTAGTTCTGTCTTTGAAATTCAAGGTTTCTTCACACAAGACTGTTAATACTTCTTATTGAAGCCAACAGGACTTCAACCATTACTTTCAGTAGCATCAGGATTTCACTCTCTTATTTTCTAAAATAATTTGTAATGTTGAAGAGTCTACACTTCAAGGGATCAGGTGGAGGTATTCAAAACAGTCTGTAGTGCTGTAATGGGACTGGGCAACTTAATAGGGTTTACTGAGGAGTACTAGTTAAAAAATTAAGACAACCTGCACGTGTCTAAATTATTTTTTCAAGTGTTCCATGTTCAAAGCAGCTGAAAACAAAATCTTTTTTATATATTTGTCCTAAGTAAGCAAGTAAAGAATGGCCTCAACACGTGTTAAAAAGTCTGTTTATCTTATATGTAATAATAAACAACAAAGTTGCAAGATGAAAAGCCAGGTAAAACACAGGGTAAGAATAACCATGTTTACAAAATCTAAGTGATACATGTTTCTTTAAGTGATTTTCACGTTTACCTTTCTGAAACACAACTCCCTGCTTAGCATGCAACTATACCAAGCATAAAAATGTTTATACAGCAAGGTACACCTCTGGAATAGCTGTGTCAAGAGCAGAGAAACACAAAATCCCATTAAAAATGTAAAATCAATTACTATTTTACAGTAATTACAGCTTGTGTTTCTTCTAAAAGTCATTTAAATTATGGAGACTTTTTGGCTATCCTTTTGCACAGAACACCTTGTTTCTAACTTTGCTAATTTCAAGTTTTAATCTTTTACTGTATATAACTGAAATTAAATACACTTCCCTGAATTGTATGCCATTCTTTCAGATACTCAAATGAATACCTTTAAATTGCTGTTATCTGCTCTCTTCCTGCAAGTGTAATTGTATTCAGAAGAGCTCCAAAGCTGAATTGCACAAGAAGACATGAGAAATTATGACTTTGCTACTCAGAACAGCAGCAGTTAAGTTTACACTAATACAGCTAATCTGATACTAATTTAAAATGCTGTGTTTAAGATTGTGTTGGTTTGACACCCATTCTACTAGCAACCGTTCTCAAATGAATCTGAACAGTCATGCAGTTTGTTCTTTTTGGGTTAAAGGTCAGTCATTTCAGTTATGTGACTGCACAGTTAAAATAGTAGTGGAACTTGTGTTAACATTTTAATCTGGAAAGGAAGCTCCTTACAATTTTAAAAAACAGCAAAGTAAAACAACAGAAAGTACAACTATTCTTACCCAAGATTATCAGGGTCAAAAACACGGTTCAGATCACAGTCAATGTATCTAGTGCACTTCTTCACAGCTCTTGGGTTGGTTAGAAATGGTTTCACTTCTATTCCTGTTCTTTGAATCTCAGCTCCATTCTCTTGCCAGTGCTTGACCAAAACCACCCCTGATAACTCATTGCCATGAGTTCCCCCGAAGACAGCAACCCGTCTTACCGGAGCTTTGTCAACAACAGAAGAGGAAGTCATGCTTTTCAGCAGCTCTAAGAATTGCTGAAAGCAAAACAGAAAATAGCGATCAAGTAAAACTTTTGTCTCAAAGAAAAAAAAAAAATTTTTTTACTCTTTTAAATAGGAAATTCTTTTAGCCTGTTTAGGTTAGGTGTGGATGAAGGTGAATTAATGTTTCTCTACCAGTTTTAGACTCTGGTTGTGAGGCAGGGAGTTGCTGTCACTCCTCCCTCCCGAGGAGCCCTCCCCTTCATTTACCATATTTAGTAATATCTCAAGTCTGTTAATGGCACTGTTACACAGTTCAAAAGTTAACTTCTCCAGGCAATCTCTACTAATATATGATACATAGGTAAATGTTGTACTAGTAACACTATTAACAGACTTCTTTAATGTAACCTTTAATAATGCACTTAAATATCTCTGACTTGTTTGCATTGCAAAGTAGGTATAACAAGTACACTCCTGCATGTTTGGAGTTACATAAACACTGCAGATGGGCATAAATACTACATGGACAGAATGATTTAAAATGGGAAAAAACAGTAAAATATGAATCATATCTTGGCTCTAGATCAACACATAATGCTGAAACATCAAGTGCTTTCATCTAAAAAACCAAAAACAGCTGAGTTCCTCTAAGCATGTTGTTGCTTGTATAACCTTTTTTTTTTTTTTTAATACTACCTGAAGAGCAGTGATTAGATGAAACACTAGCTGAAATTAAAATGCAATTTATCCACCACTGACTTACCTAATATTCCTGGCTCTAGTTCTGGCTGGACATCTGCTAACAGACCTGTAACACATTGAAACAACTTGGCCAGTGATGACCCTTCTAACTTCTGCAATCTCTTATTAAAAAGGAAACAGATATAGACCACAATGAGACAACAGTTGTGTTCTTCCCCTAAAAAAATCCTTAATCAGCAACTTGAGCTCTTCCATTTCTAAAAGCATTCAGATAGACTTCTGAAGGGAAACTACAGCCAAAGAGCAGCCGTAATTTCCATCATGAAGATCAAAACATTTAGAATGAAAGGTCTTAATAACAGAAAATAAGTTTTACTGCTGTAAATGACAGAAGTATTTGCAACTTGTATCATACAGGATATAAGATTAAAAATGTTACATTGCAAGGGAATAATACATGTTTATTGGACAATTTTATTAAGATTATACTCTAGTGCCTGGGAGAGGCTTTATAACCGAGGCTGATAGATTGTAGGTCTGTGAAAGGAAAACTAAACATAAGACTTACCTAAACAACTTCTGCCTGGAATACATTTCCTACAAAAGTTGCTCTCTGTGTTTCAGCTTATGCATCCATATTTGCTGAACATTACAGTGAGTTAATGCAGAGAGACAGTTTACTTAAACACTCAACTGTATTACTGCTGTACTTAGAAGCTGTCAGATATTTAATCACAGTAAGTAATTTATTAAACAAAGCAGTGAAGTTGTATTTGACAGCACTGGACAGTCTGTTCTGTCCTTTGACCCTGGTCTCTTCAGCGATGATGCTGAAATGGCTATTTACATGCTGTCTGAAAAAAATGACTCACACTCTAAATCTTGGTTTGCTGAATTTAACCACCACAGCAGTCTGGAGAGTAAAAGGCAAAATGCAAACATGCAGTGGTAATACATACAGTTTAGCTTTTATTGCTGGTGACACTGTAATGGTTATAATTCCTTGCAAAATGCTGAATGAAATACAGAGATTGTTTGTGCACTTACCTCATTTAACATGCAAGAAGTTTGTCTCCTAAGAAGAGCTTTCTTAGGACAGATACACTGCATTCCCAAACAGGAGTTTAGGAACTAAAGCCACTGAGGCTTCTTTTATGCCCTTGGAGCAACTTAACTTCCAAAGAGCTTTTAACTCCTGGTCTCCCAGGACATTACAAGCACCCATGAATTCACGGCATAAATACAGACACATGAAAAGCTTGCAGTCTTCTGAATTAAACATCAGGACCAAGCCCTTATCCCTGTGATTTGCCAATAGCTAGATTTTGAAAGTAGGATCCTGTTTAGTTTATTAAGAATTCAGTTTGCTTTTATTTACTGTATACAAATATCTGGGAGTGCATCTGAAAGCTTAGAATGTATGCCACAAGCTGAAGAACATTTGCAATATTAAAACATAAATGAAGTCTAGCTATCAAAGTCACAAAGGTGTGTGTGTATATATAAACATATATATATAACATGTGTAACATGGTTTACCAAAGCCTTCCAAGGCACTAGATGAAGAAAAAGGATTACAAATAATCGACAAGCTCCAATCCTGCCAAGCAGTAAGATTTTACACAGGAACCAGTCAGAAGCGATGTGGTTGAGAAAAGCCACGTGTAAAACCCAGGCTGGTGGCTGAAGAGAAAAACAGCATGAAGAACACAGGTAGTTTTATTTATATTAATGTCTGTGTTGAGACACTTCTGGATATCCAGCTCCTGTTGCTGGGTTCTCTGGGTGCTGAAGATGACACCAAATGGGCCACCACCACAGATAATGAATTAAACCCTACAGGAGACTAATTTAAACCCTCACTGCCGGCCTCCCACGACCCCCGCGCCGCCGCCTCTGACAGGGGGCGCCGTCAGCCCCTTCCCGCCCTTTCCTCTCTCCCTCAGGCGAGGGCGCGTGCCGATTCTGTCCGTTATTTGTGGCGGGCTTCACCTCAGCGCTGCCCCTCAGTCTGCCTGCAGCCTGCGGCCGGCGCTGCTGGGGGAAGTACTGCGGCCGCTTCCTAGGTATCTCCAGCTCTCCATCATTAGCTTACTTTTCTCCGCAGCTTTAGCGCTGGGCTTTGGTTGCTTGTCTTCAAGAGAGGACAGAAAAGCAAAACAAGGCTCTCCAAAATCCAAAGCTGGCCTCATAAACTGTCAAGTTTATGGGGTTTTATTTTACAAGCGTGTCACTTGCTGATGGCCATTAGGCTTCCCAGTGCTAGCAATACAGTTTAAATTGCGTAGCAGCAATGAACTAGAAGCTGCTGTAATGTTTCCACACATGTAATGGATGTATCTCACAGAAATAAAGGGTGAATTGATCTATTAGTCTAGCTGTGGCAGACACTCGTGTTTCATTCTTATCAACATGTTTAACAGCTGCATATGGATAACTGCCAGATCAAAATAAATGTAGAGGTGATGTCTTATTCATATGCACAAGTACGTGGCATTATTAATATGCCACTAAAAGCAGCATGCACCAGTTATTAAAAGAAATGCTACACAATAGTCTGTGTAGTTTCCTCAATGTATGCAGTAATATATAGACAATTACTATATAAGTAGATTAATCAGAAAGCAAATATGGCAAACTACCTGTATTTAATATACTAATACAGATTTTTTTCTGGTCATAATAATTGGCTGATAATAATGTGGGATTTTTTTACGTATTAAGTATTTTATATGTGAAGAAATTGGATGTGTTTACAACATAAATCAGTTTACGTGGTCTGGTTATCTAACTTCCATACAGCAAATTTGGAGTAATCAATACATTTTAGCCTATTAAGATTCAGCAAAGAAATGAAAAGGAGCCTAGCTGACACTTCAACTCGCACCACAGCAGGTACCATCCATTCTTTTGTGCTTTACCATTCGTTCCTCATTCTGCCCTTTCATATATATTCATATATACACACATACGTGCATGTTCATAGAGGATATACAGTATTCAGTCCGAGACCCCCATTTTCTGAGTTGACTTACATGGGGTATGTGTTTTATTGTGGCACAGGGCAAGATTTTGAATGGAGTCAAGGGACTGATCCCTAAGGGAAAAGTTTCATTCCTGGGATTATGTGCAGGACAGAGGTCTAGGAATATGAATTCCATGAGGCAATGGCTGATCTGTTCTGTGTTTATGAAATGTAACTCCTATGGTTGATGTAAAAGAATTAAGTATTTTTATTTACGTATTTTAGGTGTAGATTGTGTATTGTTTTGCAGTTGGTATAGCATTATTATTTTAATTTTAGGTTGTCTGCCTGTACCTCTGTTCAATCAGAAGAAAAGAAATAGGCAGCCCCTTACTTCAAATCCACTTAAAAATGAGCCAGGTAGTAGTTCTGGGACTTGTACTTAAGAATTTTCTTTCTCATCATTTGGTAAACAAGACACACACATATTCAATTGCTCTAAATCAAAATAAATCTTAACTTTATTATTGTATTTCATTAAACTAGAGATTGTCTTTATGAAGAACTATATGCATCCTTTATGATTATTTCTGAAAAGTTCATTATGTAAAAAATGTCCTCCAGGAAATTTCTTTCTCCTCTATACAATTGAGCTTTTTATACTTTGTGCCTAGAGGGAGTTTGACTCTTTGTGTGTTAGAGAATGAAGTAGCACTGGCATTTAAATGGAGTCTCTTGAAACTGACCTTTTGTTTTCAGCTGATTTCAATCAACATTCAAGTCCTGTGTTACAAGAAGAAACATTTATAAGATGTCTTTCTTGTAATTCAGAAGAGAACCTCTATTCTTCAAATTCTCCTCAGAAAGAATGATGCAGCATTCTGCCTTTAGTACTTTCCTTAAGTTTTACTTATAATAACATGATAAAGTTTACTTATAATAAAGTAAAAGTCTCTGTGCTGTTAAGTCTGATGTCTGTAACTTAACCATTGACTAGAGAAGCCACCCAGTTGTTAGCAGTTGCCTTATAATTATGGATATCAAAGGATTACATCCCCTTATTTTTTTCCCTTCTCCTTCCTGTGTGAGACTATTTGTGGACCATTAAGCAGATGAAGACTAGGAGCCCTAAACTGACCTATTACCTTTGAATCTTTTCAGTTTGTATCCATATTAAACCCTTTGTCTTTTGAGAATTAGGCTGGGGAACTGCAAACCCAGAAGTGGATGAACTACAGGAAACAGCAAACAATGGGTATGTAAAAGCAGATTATTTGTTGCTTATTGATTGTTATTTGGATACTATTTTTTTCAAAAACTATCATCAATGTGTCTGTCTTACAATAAAGCTGCTACTATGTCACTGATACTTTAAATTTATCCTTGAAAGCCGAGCAGATCAGATGGCTCCTTCCCTTATGAAGCCACCAAATGCATCAAAGTCTAATTTAACAAATGCTGGAAAAAACATGTATGCCTGCAGGTTGGTCAAATCTTTAATATTTATCATTCTTCCTTAACCAAAATTTTCTTTGTGTGAAAATGTGTGTTAAATTTTCCATATTCTTGTTGCATTCAGAAAAACCCTTTTAATTCTTAGATCATCACTGATGGTAATTCCATCATGCTTATGAGCCAAAACCTACTGAAATGAAGTGTTTTTCCAGTGCACCTAATGAGGTCTATTAATTAGACCTAATATCTAGCTTTATTATCAGGTCTACAATTCAGTCTTACCATAAAAGTTGACTGAATTTTGCTGGTCTTAAATGTAGTTTTTTGAGATTCCCTTTTACATGAAGTTTTGCCCACTTTCAAACCACATTTATCAATAGACTCAAATAAGTTTCTCTCAGTGTGCATTAGGGCAATTGTATATCAAGACATTTAATCAAACCTGAATATAATTGTGAACTCTCTGCTTTTATAAACCAAGGGAAAGCTCAGAGATTCAGATACCTGGAGCTGGCAGGAAAACCTCCAGCAATGTTACCATTGCTCTTTTTCTGTCTTCCCTTCCTCCTGTTCCTTTCCAATGACAAACAGAGAGTGAATGTTTTAGAGAAGTGCCTCCAAAGGCAAAATGGAATGGAGTTGAAAAGGATTTCTGAGCCACCCTTATAAAATGAAAGGTGTCAGCACTAGAGATTGTTGTAGAATTATTTCTTTGGTGTTGGTGGTAGAAGAATTCAGAAATATGAGAAGAAAATGTATTTTAGAGTTATGGGAAAGATGTGAATCTTGGGTCAGGAAGAATCCCTTACACAGGGCAGGACAATTAATCTTTTGAGGGCTATTGAATTCAGCTGGACTTGGCACAGGTGTGATCACTTCCCTCTATATGGAAAAATTTACATGTATGCTCAAGTGCTTTGAATCTGAATATTTAACAGATGTTTTAAAACAAAACAACAATACAGAGATTGCTTTTATGTACTTTAACTACATATCTGAGCTATGTCTTATGTTGCACTGCAGGGCAGAAGAGAAGACTCCCAGTGCTAAAGTTTGGAACAGAAATGAGTACAATCCTTTAAGAAACACAACAGACTCAAGATCTGATAGTGGCATTGTTCGAAATTTTGAGAGCCCTTCAAATGCTTTGAAAACACACCAGCTGCAAAAAAACCCTGATTTTAACTCATCTCAGCGTATCAAAACAGAAACCAGGCAAACTTACACCTCTAAAGGACAATGGCCAGTGAAACCTAACACTGCTTCAAAAAGTCTGCAGGATCATAGTATGGCATACAAGTTTACTCACAATATTCAGCAAAATAAAATGAATGAAAACCAATTTGATTGTGTGCCAGCAGACAAAAGTCAGGTAAACTTATCAGGAAGGTTAATAGGAAGATACACTGAAGAAAACAGTAAAGAAAAAGAAAATTGTGGAAAGATGAGGCTTTCATCAGTCCTAGCTGCCTTAGTAAAGCCTTCAGTTTCTAAAAATTTAAAAATGAGATTTTCATACTGTAATAATCTACAATCCTCAGCATGATCATATGAATTGGCAGGGAGTTGTTTGTTTAGTCTGAACAAATACACTGATATTAACGTAAACATTGGGTGTTTAACATTATATAAAGGTCTATATGCCTTTAAAAATTGTGTGAGTGTGTATTTCTAACTGGAGTTTTCATTTTCCTCTGAAAGGAAGTTTCATCACCTCAATTAAAAATTAAAGAGAAAAAGAATTCTTTGCGAATCATATCTGCAGTCATTGAAAGTATGAGGCACTGGAGTCAATATGCTTATAAAACTCCACTACTATTTGAAGTTGTAGGTAAGCATGGTAGATTGTGCTGTAACAGATAATAATGGTAGGACAACAGCCAAGAGAAAATGTTATTAACTGTAGGAACAATAGCTGAAATACTTTACAACACAAAATACTGGCATGAGCACCATCTAATAGATAGATCTAGATATGGAATATGACTAAAGTAGGTACACAATTAATACAGTTATCCTCCACCATTTGAGCTCTTTCTAGCTGTTTTTCTTTCCTTGATTTTAGAATGTTACAATACATTTTCCTGTTAAAGAGGAACCTTCTGCAGGGAGGCACAGTTTTAGAGTAATTTTTAATGCAAATAATCTGGAAATAAATTCAAGTCTGCAGCTCTTCTAGACATAGGTTACTTTAGGGTGTTTCACTTTGTGGTTTTAATGACGTTATCTGAGAAATTAATATGACCAAAGACTGAAATGACTAAATTTTAAATCAAGGTGAGTAAGAATATACAATGCAACAGCATCTTGGAAAACTGCATCAACAAGGTTGAAAATAGTTGAAGTTGATTTGCATATGAAGATCAATAAAACTTAAAAGATTACTGTGTTGTGGTCTGCTTAACAAGGGAATAGCCTGTTTACAGTGAGGGGTATGAAAACCATACTTGGTTGCTTCCAGTGCTGTCAGCACAAGTGCTCACAGAAAGCTAGTGCTGACTTGATAGATCACAGTGCTTTTGTGTAGTAAGTGCTGTCATGATATCTTTGTATATCGTACTTACTACTGCTCTGATGTTTACATCATGATTTATTTTTGCTAAATGGTGCAGGCACGCTTGATTCTGCAGTCACAACTGGAGCATATGGGGCAAAGAATTTTCTTCTGAGAGATGGAAAGGAGAGTCTGTCTTGTGTATTTTATGAAATTGTAAGTATTCCTGTGTCCACACGTAGCACGGACACCAGTAGCTATAATAGTATGTTGTTCTGATAAGGCAGATAATTGCTGTGTAAAAGGAAAGCTGGATGCTTAGACCATATTGTTCCCAAGCTGCTCAGAGCCAGTCACTGTTCAGGCATCCTCAGACTTCTGTTTCAGAAAAAAAGGTGGGACTTTCAGCTTCTAAATAGTTGATATTTAGTAGTTGATAATAGTAGCAAAAAAGCTGATGTAAATTCCTTCTGTGTTTGGGATAGTCTTCAGAAATCCACTAATATCTAACGACCAGTCATTTTGAAAGCTTTTATGTTAAAAAAGGTATATAATTTTTTATTTGTTTATTGTGCTTTTGATGAAGGACCGGGAGCTTCCAAGACTAATTAGAGGTCGAGTGCACAGGTGCATGGGCAACTATGACACAAAAAAGAACCTTTTCAAGTGCTTCTCTGTAAGACCAGCAACTATGCAAGAACAAAACACTTTCCAAGATTTTGTTAAAATTTCTGATGTTGAGATGACAGCATATGTAAAAACACTGAATGAAATTTGAAAGTCAAAACAGTTGTCCAAAACTGATTTTTCACTCATCTTTACCCATAAAGGCTGGGCATCCTAAGGCATTTAACAAAACTAATACTGAAAATCTAATTAAATAATGGGAAATATCACTATGCTGTGTTATCCAATGAATGTCAGAAACAATGTTTTGTTTCCACTATTACATTTCATAGCTTATCTTTCCCAGTTGCATATGCAATAACAGGGTTTTGTTATGTAGTGGATTACATTTTACTGGAGAAATTCTGAATTAAAACGTTGAAGGTTTGCAGTAGTGCAAGTGTCTTAGAAGATTATCAATACTACTTTAGATTGCTTTTCATTATGTTCACTTTTTAGAAGTTCCTTCAGTACCTATTTCAAAATGTTTTACCATATACTTCTTTCGAGGAGTATTTGCTCACTGTTTAAAAGCTAAAAACATCAACAAAGTTATTTTTGGCTCTGCATATTTTATTGAAACTGCTCTTTGGTAGAAGGTAAGGAGGTTGTTTTTATTCTACTTCAGTTCCAACTAACAGGTTCCCTTCCCTTTGCTGGGTTACAAGAACATGTGTAAAAGCTTTCCTAGAAGTGGGCATAATAGACACTGCAGGAAGATTTCACAGGATGCAGCTGA
The DNA here is from genome assembly GCA_020745705.1 of Hemiprocne comata. Lineage (NCBI taxonomy): Eukaryota > Metazoa > Chordata > Aves > Apodiformes > Apodidae > Hemiprocne > Hemiprocne comata. The sequence continues at coordinate 3,485,660 of CM036605.1, forward strand.
ATATATTAGGTATTCATGTGGCTCCCATTGATGTGTTATCTGAGTCATATTTTTAATAAAATAAACAGTATAACACACTTGTAAGAAATAGCAACAGACCTAGAGCTGTAGGAAGAGTGTTCAAGGACACAGAGGAGGAAGGAGAGAAATAATTATTTGAACACAGAACTTTTGTCTTTCCCACAGAAACACAGGGATGGACCATGTACATGTTTATGTGTCTTTGCCTTCAAACATGAACTTTATGAGACTGTTCCTGCTGCTTCTATTTCCTTTTCCCCTTAGCTAGTTCCCCTCCTACTTCAGTAGCTTTGTACCAGAACTGTAGGGAATTGTTAAACAAAGGAGTTGTCAAGAAAACAGTGAACAGTGTGGGGTTTGGTTTTTTGGTTTTTTTTAAATTTTATTATACAGTGTTGGCAATTGGAAATTTCACATTTAAAATAATTGAAATATTGTATCCAACAAGTCAAATACAGAAAACAGTTAATATTCTAAAAAGGAGCCAGCTAGTCAATGCAGAAACACATTAATGGAAAATACAACTTTTAGTTACACTTAAAAAATTATATATTTAGAATAAAACTTGAACCTGGTCCAGTAAATTGTTTGAGTTATAACAGGAAAACGCTTTTACACAGTCGAACGCACAGACAGTCTGTATTTTAAAAAGTGATCTGTCAGTGTTAGCACGTGTTGTTAGCAACACCCCCCTTCATATTCCAGTTGAGGAACTAAAGTACATGCTTTCCTAATGGCTGTGGGGATCACTTGCATCATCATCTCTACCTTGTGCTAAGCTGGTTCTGAGTGTGGCTGTACCAAGGAGAGTTTCGTCTATCCAGTCGTAGGGGCCATATGCATGTATTTGATGTCCTTAATCTATTGTAAAATATTAAAGAAAGTTCCAAATGGAAGCATTAGTTTAACTCATAAAAGGTGCAGAATGTTACAGAATGTAGAGCTTGACAATGTTCACAACAGAAGAAGTTGAGTTTTAAGTAGTAAAGATTTGGTACTGCAGTGTTGTGAATGGTAAGACTCCATTGTAACAGTAAAGTAAAACTAGAAAGGAAGCTTGAACTATGGGACCAAACCTCCAAGCATGTGTGTGTGTCATCAGCATCACACAAATGTGGTAGTCCCACTGATTTCAGTTGAATTATTTGATTGATGCTTCCAGTTCTGCACACATGGAAGTTCTGTTAATAAGTAATGACAGGAACTCGTCGTTTGCACCTACTTGCTATGTTATGGCTGTTAATAAAACTCTAAAATAATTTTACTGCCAGCAAGTGTTTATATCTTTGCAAAAAAAGGTTTTCTACTTTACACTAACAAATCACTTTTTCTAGTGAAACATTAAGTGAACAGTCGTAAACATTACACAAAACAGAAAAAACCCTACCTAATACAGTTTATACACATTACTCAACATTTTTCAGTTGTTGGTTGGTTGATTTTTGTTGGTGGTGTGTTGTTGGTTTTTTTTGTAACCATATTGGTCCTGTCTTGTATAATGGTTCTAGTGTAAAGGCACAGGTTGGTTAGGAAAGAAAAGCCTGCATCTCTGCCCCTCTACTTTGTGGTGATGATTTTCTTTTTACATGTTGTTTGTTATTCCTCACTTTTCTGACTCTTATATGAAAATTATCCATTTCAGCCATTAATTTAAAAAAGTGTAAGACATTATTGAAAAGTATATTCCTATACAGAGGTGACTGAAATTTATTCTTACTTTAGAGGCATTCCTTCAACCTATTTTGTTAAATACTTGGAAGATTTAATTCCTTAGTCACTGTGAGCAGAAATGCTCTCTCTTCCTCAGTCTATTTAATTCTAAATTGAAATCTCTGTTTTCAGAGATTGGTAATGGAACTTGCTAAGTTTATATGCAGAATTTATTCTTGAACTGCATGAAAATGTAACAACAGACTATTTTGGAAAACAATGCAAGGTTCCATTGAAGTTTAGAAGGGTGAGGTAAACAAGACTGCAGAAGTCTTTGACATTAATTAAAATAACACAGTGATTGTTCTATGTGTTCACATTTTCTTATGCATCCTCAACATGTCTCTGTCTGTCCCTTCACGGATACTTTCCATTATATAGAAATTCAGGAATCAGTTGGACTCAGCTAAGTGAAGAATAGTAAATTTGATCTCTTGGTTTGTGCCAAAATACAAAACTAAGAAGTACAGCTCTGAATTAAATATAATCTATGTGATTATTCCTTTTAAAATAAATAATAGAGAATAAAAGATGATAATAACATAACAGTGGGGTGAGTTTAGAACCCAATGTTTCTTTTGCTTAAGGCAATCAAGTGCACTTATTTCAATGCTTGATAGTAATGAATTCAGTGCTATTGTGGAAATCAGACTTCACAAATGTCACATACAAAACCATGAAATACGGCCATTTGCTAGTTCTGACACAGCACCAGATGAGTTTTATTAGTTGTGCTCAGAAGCATTTCATTTCACTTCACACTCTCTTTTCCCCCCCCTACAACAGTGACCTCTTAATGGAAATACTAGAATCTGGTTCATTTTGGCTTGTATTACCACTGCATACAAGGGCCATCGGGCACATACATTTTTGTAAATAGAGATTTCTCTTTTCAGCCCTAAAAAACAAACACCAAAACTCCAAATCTACAGTTCTGACAGTTCAGATCATTTTGTAAAACTCCACCTAAAATTATAATTTAAGAAATACCAAAACCAAATTATTAGGATTTTTTTTTCCTGTCGTTAAACTACTAAACCATCATGAAGCCTTTGGAAGTGGTTAGATCTCTCTCTCTCTGAAAAGAAAGTCATCTAGGTTTTATACAAGTCTTCATGAAGATGACTGTAAATCATAAAGATTAGATCAGTATTAAAAAGTGTGCTGACAACTGACAATATCCAGGTACCAATAATACATGTACACCAAAAAAGAACCTTTTTTTCTTTTATACAATTATTTTTAGATATCAAGCAGAATTTTAGGCCGTGGTTACTAGTAGGTGCTTTTTTTCACTAATCAAAATAATTGTAGCAAAATATCATTAACGATTTTTAAATTTATTGGGTTCATAAAAGTTTTGACATCTGATGATATACAAAAAGTGAATTGAAGCTTTTAAAGACTCACGATTTTGAGACACAAAAGAAACTGGGAGGTAGACAGATGTTTTGAGGATAAACAGATTTTTTATTTTTTTTGTCTAAGGCATTATGCCACTATATGTTTAGAGCAGAATCAAGGCTGCTGATTAATCTTATTTCAATTCCAGAGTGTTTGCTGCTTGTCCTTACGGAAGACTGTCAATGCACTTTGGGTCTTTGTGAATCTGACCTTCTCTTCCCCATCTCCTTTTTTCTCTTTAGCAATACAGCTAAATGGAAGTGCTATAATAATTTCTGCCCATTGCCTGTAGACAGAAATGCTCCGTTCTTAGTAATAAAATACTATAAAATAGTAGGTATTGGAGTTGGAGATATGTGCTCTTTTGGTGCATATTTTGCAAAGAACGGTAAAAAGACAGACAACATTACCCCAACAATTGCCAGCATGTACCCCCAGCCAATCTGGCAGTCTCCTGCATAGTAGATGTCTGAATTCTCACAGAATCTCTTCACAGTAGCAGAGTTGAAACCAAAAGGGTAAACCAAAAGTCCAGAAGCCATTATGAACACTAGAGAGGAGGAAAAACCACAACAATTATTAAAAAACACTTAATTTTCTTTGAAAAAAAATTCCTCATTTTAGAAAGGTGAATATCTGTTATATTAAAATCAAGGGGAAAAGTCGTAGCTTAAAACTTATGATTGTCAGATTAGCTTCCTTTTCATAATTACCTCTTATGGACAGCAGTGTCACAACATGGTAGCAAGTTGGCACTGGGGTTTTTTTTCACAACTGTTGCCCATTACAGAACTTCAGAAACGTTGGGATCCAAATTATGTAGCCACTTAAAAAGTAAGATGATTCAGATACAGTGGAATCCAGAGGAGAATTCCTAAGTTTGCAGATTCCAGACCAGCTTGATTTTCTTCTCAACAGCATTTTTGTACTTGAGACAAACAATTACTTTGTTCTGCCAAATAAAACTTTCAATGAGAGAGTTTAAATGTTTTTCAGATTCTGCTGATTAGGTTCTGATAACGTAAACGCTTTCTCATTTTCCTCAGTGTTGCAATCTCCAATTGTTTAAAAAAATCCTGTGTTTGACCCAAAGATCATGAGATGAAGAACAATATGATCTGTCACCTTTTTGTTTGGCACCACAGTCTTTCAGTCTACTTTTTGCAATTTTCTCTGTAAACTTGAGGATTAGAAAAATGTCCAAGGTTGAGATCTAAATTATGAAGACCTAGAGTTCCCATGTTACCTAATTTTGACAGCTTGGGCTCTAAATACACACAAAAATTATAACTGGACGTGTGGAAATGTAAAGGTTTGTAAGTGAAGGCAGAGAGTTAGAGTAGCAGGGAATCTCTCCCAGTGAGATGTCTTTTACTACTCCTAGCCAAATACATGAGCAGATTAATCCAGTGCATAGTGAAGAAAAGCATCTAAAAAGCTGAAGACACCACTTGATGTTGGAAAGCCAGACTTGCCTCCTGCAATTACACTGTATTATCTGTAGCTTTTAATAGAACTTCACAGGTTTTACAGTCTTTAATGAATACACATTCTACTTAAATATTATGGCCTGTGGAATTAATTTGAGGAGAAGCAGAGTTACTTTTCCAGCTTTGAAACCAAGACTGACAGAGGTATAAATTGTGACCAGGACAAAGATGCATTCAAATACTCCAGGTGCAGTTCTCAGGGCCTGTTTCTGCCCACCTTGGAAGCCAAGAGGGGCTGAGCTAGGCCAATGCCAAGGGTGACACCACCCCAGCTGGTGTGTGTACCCCTTGGTTCAGAGAACACTGAGAAACCATTTTTTCTTTTCTAGCCTCTTTTGCTAATGAATAACCACTGTATTTAAAATCTATAGTTTATTTTAAAAGATGTTATGTGCCAAAAGGACCCCACGAAGCAGTCCCTTTTCCTATCTCCCTGTTCCTGCAGGATGTTTTGTTCAAATTCAGGGTGGACTGTTAGTGATTAAAGACTAGTGGTAATCAGAATTTACTGTTATGTTTGAGCTGAGAGACAATTCATAAACAGCAAATATTTAATGCAACACTAAGATTATAAAACAAACACTACGTTATATTCTCTGTATTTGTAATTGCCTTTCAGGTAGGGCATGTGCATATTACTCCAACTGCAATACTGGAGAGGCTTAATCTTAAAAGTATCCACTAAAAAGGGTAATCACTCATTAATTTTTTTTAATTAAAAAACCCAACAAACTGTAATAAGCTTGAGGGCTAGATGAAGTCAAAAAGTTTAATACACTCAGCCTGTAAAGTCCCAAAATAATTAAACCTTTCCTTCTAGTCTAAATGGAACTGCTGAGTTAATCCCTTGTAAAAAACAATCAGACCAAGAAAATGGAAATTAAAAGGATAGAAACTGGAACAGAAGCAAACTTTCCAGTCTTTTTCCCTCTAGGGTAACTCATATCTGGGTACAAAGAGAAACTGCCTGCCAGTAAGAGGAGCTCTCTGAGAGCAAGGTGCTTTACCTGCCCTTGCTCCCACAACCACTCTCCTTGCAGCCTTTATGAATGAGTTTTCAGTGGTTCCCAAGGAAAGGGCACTGTGGCCTTTCCCTCTTCCCAGGCTGAAGGGGATCCTGCAGGAGCCAGTGAAGGGAAAGGTCCTCCTCAGCACAGGCAACATCCTCAGCAGGTCTCACCCTCCTGATATTCACCCACCTGCACCTGCTGCAGGTACCCGGGGCAGGGGGGAGCTCAGGCATCTCAACAGCTCTTAGCAGCTGTGCTCATGCATGTAGGTTCTGCCATTTGACAAACCACACATTAGCTGAAGCTAAATACAAAGAAGGAAGTTGTATTATGTGGATCTCCCTTAGCTACTCAGGAAGGGCACCACTAAAAACAATACAAAATGAAAATAAAAATGAAGCTAAACAAGACACGCACACAAACAACTCATCTAGCAAAGGTCAATGAGCATTCCCAAAAGAAGAAAAGGAGCTAAGGGCCACCACGCTTCCTTTGTTCAGCAGCACAGCCTGACAGTGACTCTCCTGCAAGCCCAGCAAAATTCTCCAAGCACCACCTCTGCAGGCAGAAACATAGGAAGCAACCTTGCAGAACTACCAGAAAAAAAAAAAAAAAAAAAAAAAAAAAAAAGGAGACTTTTTGCTATTGTAAAGTTTGAAAGTGTTAAAATGCTAAGCTGACCAACAAACTAAACCATCTTAACCCACAGACCGATGTAGGTTGGAGCATTCACACAGCTAGGAAGCAGAACAACGTGCCACCTAAGAGCCTGAGATGTGACGTGGATACACAGCGTAGCTCCACTCCACACCCAGGCTGCTCAGCTCCATGAGGAGCCCTGAAATAGTCTCGTGGTGCAAAACCTTCTGTAAAATGCTGGGCCCATTTGCAAAGGCAAGCGAGCCAGTTTTAGACAGCACTGCTCTGAGCAAGAAGCATGTCTAAAATTAAAATTTCAGTTCGTTCATCTTTCAAAATGAAAATAGTCCATGCATCTCATTTGGCAAAAGAAAACATTAGGCCGAATTGGAAGTGATTGCTTTATCACAAAATCATTTAAACTTTGCTAAATGTTAAAATCTGCTGATCTTCTGACAGTATCTCAATCCCTTGCTCTACTTCATGTGTCTGCCCAGATAAACGTTTTCTTTTAGATTGGGTTGCACAGAATTATTTTGAACATTGTGCTCTACAGTGACACCAGTGTTTTGATTACCTCTTGGTGCTGATGTTGTATGGTGTGATTTAATGGAAGAAGCTTTCTTTTTTTTGAAGCCTAGAAATAATCTGTCACAGTTGAATGTAATGTGTTCACATATCTAACGGGCTAAAAAGTTACCCATGGTTTCATATCCTCAGGCATGTCATAGAATGACCTCATTATTCTCATTTAAGGTGCCCTCTTTCTTACAAAGGCTCAAAATATTGAATAGCCTGTTGTTATCTGCAGAAGCCAAGCTTTCAGACGTGGTGCTAATGACTGCTTAATAGTGCTGTCTATCAGCAGTGCAGTTAGCTGGGAGAGCACACAAAGAAACAGTGGGGCTCCATCTAGGCTCCTCATACAACACTTAGGCCTCTGCACGATTTTCAAACAACAAACATAACTTTAAAAGGTGTCAGAGCAGCGAGTGCATTTTAGCATCATGTGTAGTGTGCTCCTGCTGCCATCCACCATGAGGAGGCTAGACCACGTATTTGGGTCTGTTCTATAGCATGAGGCATATGGAGTGTAGAGAGGACTTGCTGGTAAAATGGATGGTTGGAGCTCTTTTTTTGACACGGTTTTACTGATCATTTGATTAATTTCTCACCAGCTATCAGGTCTTGTTAAAAACATGCTTTTTTTTGTTTGTTTAGTATCTGACACATGGTGTTTGTTATTGCTAGGTCCTCATCACCTGAGTTCTCACCAGTAAGCCACAGCCACTGCTGCCTGCAAGGTGCTTTAAAGTCAAGTTCACGTGCATTGGTTAAACTGTAAGTCACTTTTTATTACTAGTTTTTTATTTTCTGCCCTCCCAGTTACAGTCTCATCCTCATCCTCTCTCATCCTCTACTTCACTGGTGTTCCCCAGCCAGGCAGTAAATGCCAGTTTCTCCTCAGAAAGATTGGCTGGTCAAGGCAGGATCTCTACCCTGTGCTCTTGCTCCCTATGCAGGCCCAAAGTTTAAGAATATGGCTTACTTAGTTCTTTTTCAAAAACTAGATTCCTGAATTAAAATAACTTGAATTAACAGGTATAAGGAGGACACTTCCTTTTAGGGAAAACAAGGCATTTTGTAGAACAAGTTGTAAATTGTTGGTGATAATAATACTGAATCAATGACAGCTAGTCAGGGAAATATCATTTCCTACTATTTTAAAATCCAATACACTATAACTCTTTGTCATTAAAACGGTTCATTAATTTCACTAAGCTCCTGAAGTACTGTTTGATTATTTAAATCCATCACATACCATTTTCAAGCTTATTTTAAGCCAAACCAAAGTAATGCAGTTCTCTCGAGTGTGTGTAGAGGGCACCAATGTACAACTCTCTTAAACACCATGCACAAAACCCGGCTACTTCCACTTCTACTTCTTTCTGCAAGGCTGATGGGAGTTTTCAATGTATGAAACACAATAATTGAATAGTTTTCTGCATTGTGAAGCACGAATGCGAAAACTTGGCTAAGCCGATGTGTATCCTTCCATACTAATGTTGAAATGGATGGAAATTCAGAGGTGGGCCACAAATGTTATAGAGATCAGAGAAGGCTATTTTATCACATTTGTTAATATGTTTAGATGATGAGTAGTAGCAGTACTGATCACCAGTGGTAAAATATGATGTGTGCATGAATTATCTTCCTGAAATTACCTGCTGTAAGAAGATTAGTTTGTCTTAGAAGTTTAATTTGCTTATTTTAGGAGTATACTCTATTGCTGATACTTGTGACAATGATGGATTAATTGCAAGACTGTGGGACATATCAGACAGTCATTAGAATTAGGGCTGAATCATAGGCCAGCAAGAGTATTAGTCCAACCCTATTACAGATTATCACAGTTTTATCTCTTCTTGGAATATTTTTATTGACAGAGCTTAATCTACCAAAGCAGTATTCACTCATTTCATCAAAAAGTTTCCTCTCACATATAATCCATTACTTCCCTCCTTAAAGCTGGCAGTTCTTCTTATGTGCAGTCAGTTGACTTTGAATAACACATTTTGTCTCAGGTTTATTCATAGTATTAATCTAATAATTTTATTAGCTTTTCTTTATGCAATTTTACCTACATCATTTTAAAAGAGAAAGCAGATGCTAATCTAAAGCCACAGACACCTTAACACAAAGTCACAAGTACAGCTAACATCTGACTGGCAATGAGAAAACATTTCAACTAGGACCACAACCAGACATCTTCAAACACCTCATCTCTTGTTCTGCTGCACTGGGTAACCTACACTCAGTGCTTTCCAGCACTCTTCCCAAGCAAATATTTTTGTAGCATGCCTGAAGGGTCACTACTTTTAGGATATTAGGTGCTACAAGTTTCTGTGTACAAATAGGAGATACCTTTGTGTCTCTTCCAACAACAGGAAACCTAAAGACAATTAAATAAGATCCAAGGTCACACTCATTGCTCTCCATGGCAATAGCTGCACATGAATGTACAAACAGAAACAAGATGGAATTTTGGGCTACCCACAAATTAGGAATTTTTTTTTTTGGCTACTTCATAAAAGGAGGAATTACCTAGAGGAATTTTGGTGAGAGCTGAAAAACATCTGAAAACAGCAGGCATAATTTTAAATGCCAATTAAGTATAAAATCAACAGGAAACTGACCTGTCGAAGAGAAAACAAACCAGACAAAATCCTACCCTTACAGAAGCAAAACATTTGAGGTGTGAGGCAAACAGGCACCACTGTTAAATGCCATTCTACTCTGCTGAACTCCTGGCAGGTGCATGCCAGGTACCTACAGTTCAAATTCTTGCAAGCAGCCCTAGCAATTACTCCCTCCAAGGAAAACAAAATAGAGAGCAGGGAAAAGGGATAATAACACTCATATACTTGGTGTCAAAATGTAGCTCTCTTCCTTTGTAACTGAACAAAGAGCTGGAACCCACAATAAGGATACAGCCACTTCTAATATATGACAGTTTAGCTCTTCTCCTTCGTAAAGATTTATTCCATTGGCTCCATTTCAGTCAAACATGTTGTGATTCGGAGAGCATGTATCAGTGCTGGACTGTAGCCAAACAAGTAGATGATACCAGTTTCTTTTCTAAATGGTGCAACTCACAAGTTACCACTTAGGAGCTGCAATATAAATGTGGTTATAAGGAAAGCTATGCAGCTTGTCAAACCCCTTTGTTAGCTAGCTATTGGTTTGTACACTATCTCCAAGCTCTGTGTTTAAATAAATGCAAAATATATGCCTGCAGCTTACAAGCTAAGAAACTGCATCAGATATAGTAACTTGCATTTTTATATATGTATATATATGCAAAACTAGTGGGAAATATATGCACTGGGCCATGTTTTCCATTTCAGTTTATTTGGATTTCACTGAGGTGGAATAGGAACAGGTTATTTTAAATAAAACTAGCACAGAAATCAGAGTGCCTGTGCACCTCTTTTTATTACCACTTAAATACCCCATCCAGGTTCTGTTAGCACAACTTCCTTATTCAGACAGGCCCTCATTGCACAAATGGCCTGTTTCAGAAATGTCTAAGGATTGTCCAAATAGCTGAATCTACCTCTTTTTTTAACTGAAGGGAATGGAATCTAACTATCCAGACTTTGGAAAAAAAATTCTCCAAAGCCAACACAGAGGTAATTGGGCTTGGTAATTGCTGCATTAGCTGCAGGTTTATTAAGGGACACAAAAGGAAATGCCATCCCAGTGACCTTTGAGGTTGCTTTTCACAGCATGTTTTCTACATGAGAACAAATGCTGAAACTTCACTATTTCTGCCAAGTGAGTGGTAGCTATGGTGAAGATTTATAGATGTAATCTGGTAATCTATGGGCCTAATCATGCAGTTATAGAGTTGTGTGTCATTTACTCAAAAAGGCTGAAATGATCTAGCACTGTGTGAACTGTGGTGAAGGAGTGCATTTTGTCATCTGCAAGGTTACAAGATATACAGCCTATTGAGCAGCCTGTAAAAGGGAGAGACAAGAGCTAATGTTTCTCAAAATAGCAGACTCTTACACAAAATTTTTGCAAGACTCAGAGCTAAGAAATGGGGACTGTCAGATGCACTCTAATTTGGGAGCCATCATGATTTTCCTTTTTTCTATTGCTTCTATAATTGCATAGATTTTCAATTTAATTCTTTTGAAATTATGTAAGTCATGCTCACTTCAGCTGTTTCAGAGCAGCAAACACAGAAGCAGACTAATAATGTAATACTGACATATTTAAGTGTTGGATTCTTTAGAGGAGAGCAGCATGTTCAGAGTGTATTGTGCCTGTAATGTGCCTGTATTCCCTTATCTCTGAGTTACATTTTATTCAACACTTAAGAAGTGCTAATAAAAAGGGCATATTTCAGTTGTGTTATTTTAGGTAAACATAATATGGTACATATCTCATAAGCAATGCACATTGGTTAGCTGCTCCATTCCATTTCTACAAATAGAAAGAAAGGTGGCAAACGCTTTGCTTCTCTTCCTGATTAACCTACCCATGCCAGAACCAGTATGTTCTCCTGCACAGGCAGGGAATGAAACTGATGACTGAAAATTTGAATCAATATTTCTTCTTGTGATCTTTTGGCTAAGAACAAGTGCAGCTTCAACTCACCATCTGATGCATTCCCTAACAAGGAACAGTATCAGCCAGGGTCCATATGCAGTTGGAAGTAGTGAGGGAGCAGACACGTTGCCTTACAGCAAATTGTCTCGCATTCCCAGCTCACCTGGGAAGGGGAGAGGCTGCCCAGCCTACAGCAGCTCTTGGCTCCTGCTCTGACTGTCAATTCCAAGTTCTTAAATAGCTATTTAAACAAGGGCTGAGGTCCAACAGACAGGCAGTGATGTGTAGATCACTTGAAATGTCACGGTGTGACATGACACGTTTGCTCCCTTCTCTTCCCCACCTGCTCACCTCACAGGTCTGCTTTAAATCAGTCTTTTCACCTCTCCCAAGACTTACAACTTAAGCAGAGCAGACGCTCATGAAAACAGATTTATAATGAAGCTGGTGGCCATTAAACACTGGCCTTACATCAGAGGTGACCTTATCATAAAGCCTCGTACAGTGAATTTATTTTGACTTTGCACACTCTACACCTTGTCGCCCGCATCAGGGAGATGCACAATGTGGCAGCCCAGGCAGTAGAGGCAGGAGGTTGATGCCTGAGAATAATGCCCACGTCTCACTTCGTTAGGGTTGCACTTCACATCCCAGCAGTCTTCAAGCCTCAGGGATATCTCATTCATTACCTCTTTCAGAGACATGTATTTTACATAAATGGCTGAAAGGTGATTAGAATCCTTGACAGAACAGCATTTTATCTGGAATGCAACCATGAAAAATATGTGCCTAAAAACAAAAAAGGCATCCTACATCCTTCTCCTAATTGATTTAAGCTACAAAGACCAGCTTCACTTTTTCCCAGGGCACAGCATCTACCAGAAAGACCCAAATTACACATTTTCCTATCTCCTAATAAAAACTCCTTGACAGGGGGTTGAAAGCAGAGTTTTCCATTTCTCAGATGTCCTGGTCCTGTGAATGTCATCACTCAGCAGACACACACGTGCTGCCACCTGATCATAAAAAACAGTTCTGTAACAACCCTCATTTCACGCTGCTGATTCCAGCCCACCATAAATCAGCAGCACCACAAGTCATGTTGGGAATAATTGTCTGCTCCTGAGCTCCCCCCTTTTTACGGCCCAGGTGCCACCCAGCTGTAGCCATATGGTAGACTACACCCTACTGAAGTGGGTTACACCAGCACCTCCAGCAGTAAATAGTACCTGGGTACTTGGAAGCTTTTTAATGCTGCAAACTGGCAAAGTGCAGCTTGTACTCATGATGGTTTTCCTAACCTTCAAAAATGTTCTAAAAGAAAGCAGCTCTGGCTTAAACCAGATGCTCTGCAGATAGGAAATGAGACTGCAACTGCTAATTCACTGAAAGCTGCCTGGAAATGCAGCAGGTGATCCCAGGGCTGATCCTCAGACAAGTCTGCTGTCCTCTCTCACTCTGCATCTCTCATTTAGAGGTACCTGAACAAGTAATTTCTTGCCATGGCCCCTGTCAACTGCAGCAGTTTGCCATCCTAGTGCACTTCAAGCAGCAGGTCTTGGCTCATGTCCCTTCTCTGCTGCATGGGGCAAGAAACTCATCATTGACTGATGTGTGCTTCAGCTCCCAGCTCATAAACAAACATACAATGTAACTTCAGGCCACAGTAAAGTAAAAGAAGTAATTCAGTTCTGAGGCAGAGCTACTTAGGTTAGAAAACTAATGTAGAAATCAAGAGTAGTAATAGAAATGCCCCAAATTACTAGCTAAATAGAAGTGATTTGGGATAGCTGGTAATTTTTATCAGGCTGGCCCAGCTGCACAATTTCCCACCTCTAATTAGACCAAAAGGGCCCACACTTCCTTCCTCATTAATGGATTTGAAGGATTTAATGAGTTAATTAATCAGGTTAATAAATCCCTTCAATAACTTTATTACACTTTGATACAATTATTCAAGTGGTCCAGCTAACAAATTATCATCATTTATATTTCTTGACAGAGTAACTTAGTTAATATATTTGGACCATGAAATACAAAATCCATAAATAAACTATGGGGATGACTGAATGTCTTTGTTGGGGAGAGTGTTTTTCTATCTCCAGTTAAGGTAGCATTGGAAATCCTCTGTCTGTTGTACAAGTAACTTCAGGCCATTGCTAAGGAGAACGGCAGGAGGTTGGTGCCTCCCAGCAGTGTTCTGCTTCCCACTGAGTGCTGAGGAAGGAGGTGACTGCTGCAGGACACCATCTATAGGGAGATCTCTTAAAATGCAGCAGAAGGGACATAACCCATATTTATTTGCTCCAGCATTTATTTTTTTTTCAGGTTTAAAATGCAGCTTTATAAAGGCTGTTCCACTTCTCTTGGTGAAGATCTTTAGCTAATTTTGACAAGGTGCAGTGGCACCATCAGAAAATAACATTCTATTCTGGAAATTATTTTAAAACTTAATGGAATTGGTTGCCATGCCATTTGTTTTTCCTGTGGCATCACAGTAAATTACATAATCAACAGAATAACCTTAGGGGCATGGTTGTTTTCAGAATCTTAACCTTTGAATGGCCAGGAGTATTATGGTTTCCTATTACCAGAGTAACAATATTTATGGAAGGTAGACTGCAAGAATGGAACCATAACGTTTATTTACTTATACTTGATAGCCACCTCTGGCAAGAACAAATTTCTCATTAATCACCATCTTATCTCTGTAAGAAACAGTTACTCTCAAGGACAACTGGATTATTTCCTTTGTTTTATTAATACAGAGAATAGTGCTGCTATGGACCTTTTGACACTGCACTTTCTAGACTTTCTTTTTCAAGGGGAGCTGAAATGCTTAAACAAAGTAAACATTGATCTTTCTTAATAAACTACTTAAGACTCCAATCATAACAAGAGACACATGCATTAGGAATTTATCTGAATATATTATATGAATATATTAAGGATATATAAAGATAATATATGTAAAGAAACTGCAAATCGGTCTCTCCTTCTTCTCTTTTTTATCTGCTGAAATTCCAGTTAGGAATTCTGAGTTTCTCCTGGGAGTGCAGATGACCTTGTTAACATGTGAGTGTGCCAGAAAAGCAGCACTCCCCAGTCCAGGGGGTCAGGGAAGTAAAACCAGTTTCTAAGCTCAGATCTTGGCTTGTTTTTAAAAAAGGCACATTTCTCTTCCCTTTCACGTAGTCTTTAGTTAGTATTTAAAAAATTAGATATTATATTGAGCTCCAGGCTGATTTGTTTTTCTAATTTTTCAAGAGCACTGCATTATAGATTTTCATCTTTTAAAAAGAAATCAATATAGGCCCAGCAGGGGACAATATCAGACAGCCAAATTCTCTTTCATGTGAGAAAAGTGTTACTGCAAAGGCTTTCATGAGCTGAAATTTGTGGAAGTTTCTCCCAGCCAGTGGGTTTGGTTCTGTTCAGTTTCCTAAACCAAACAGATGATGACAGCTAAGCGCAGGTCTCAGGTCAGCTCGGAAGGAGCAGGGATCTTCCCCTCGCAGCAGACTAACTTCTGTGCAATCTGCTCTGAAAGAATGGAGCCACAGTTCCCTGATTCCTTTCCTTTTGGCTCCCAACACCACACAGAGCTCAGGGCAGCAGGGCCACTCAAGCCCTGGGACTGCAGAGGAGACCCAAGCAGCAGTTACTGGCTGCTTTCCTGAGCAGCGACCTCTCCGCTCTGTCTCAGGGAGCAAGAACTGCTGGCAGCAGGATCTGGTGATGCTCCTGTGTTTTAGACAGAGCAAAGCAAAAGGCTCTGCCACCAGCCAGGCCTGTGCCCCCTCTCTCTCCATCTGTCTCAGCCCAGGACACAGAAGACAGCCTCCGCATTGGTTGTCCTCATCCACCCTGCAGGCCTGAGTGTCCTTTCCATGGAAACCAGAGCCTGGAGATGGAAGAAAGGGAAGACAGGACCCATTCCATGCCCTCTAAGGAATGGCCCCTCTTCAGAAGTGGCCAAGTGCTTGGCAGGAAGGAGATATGCTCTGTTGCCTGAAAGCAAATAATTTCTCTTCCAATATGGCAAGCCCAGTGCAGTACCAGAATTAGGTGGTTATGCTTGTGGAAGGGGGACTTACTCATTTTAATTTGCTGTTTAATTAGGTGTCCAACACGATACAATGGTGAGACAGTTGCTTGGATGGGGTGAGACACCTAATTGTCAGGTGAACACACCTGTCTCCTAAACTCAAGGCTGCTCACACAGCAGTTACTCCGGGGTCTGTCAAATGTGATTTCACCAGTAATTTGCTTGCAAAGCGAAAGCTGTGCTTTCAGTATGGTAAAGGACTCGTTCCTCTGTCCTGCCCCTGTGCCACTGCTGGGTCCAAGCTATGCTGGTCCTGCCAAGGATGCTGCACAGCACAGCTGTCCCATGTGAGATTTCAGGAGTGGGTGGGGTTGGCTGAGCCAGGAAAGCAGAGGAAGCACAGCAAACCCCCGAGGGAGTCTATGCTGGTTTGGCAGGTTATGGTGACCCAGTGGCTCAGTGTGTGTCAGTGGGGGTGTGAGGATGCTGTTGGGAGGAAGGCCAGCCATGCAGCTGGGTTTCTCTGACTCCAGTGGGTGAGCAGAGCCCAGCCTCAGGCACTGCTGCTCAACTGTGCCTGCCCAGCACCCCACCACCCTGCTGAGAGGTGGGACCCCAACTTTGCCACAGGCAACAAGACTGCCAGCCCCACCACACAGCCCAGAAACACCCCAGGCAGGTGCTGTGTTAGCTTAGTCCATCACCGGGGCTTCCTTCAGGGATGACAACAATCACCTCACAGCATTTCCATCTTCCTGCATTTAAATGTTTGAGTTAATAACATTTATGGGGCAGCACAGAAAAAGGAACTTAAATACATCATTTGTCATCTCAGGATACTGAATTACACCATTACTGAAAGAGATACAGAGAAATGTGTCTAATAAATGTAGTATATTTTGCACAATTTACTTTGCATTTTCCGTACCCTGCAACAAGCAGAGGATAGTGAGGCTTCTTAATGATCATAATATATGTGCAGAAAGAGCAGTTCCCTGAGGGCTACTGATTAATCAGGGAAATACTCATTTGTTCTGGCAGAAGCGACGTGCATCTGGGCAGGGCACATGATGAACCCTCAGTGCACACAGCAGCCATCAGGGGCCACAAGTTCCCTCTCGTATAACTCGTTTCCCCTCTAAGAGTAGAACACGTCTCAGCACAGCACCAGGACACAATGGCACTTGTTCTCCATCCTCATTCCTTTTGAGTTTTGTCTGACAAAGGCCTAAAGAGGCTCCACATCCATTTTAGAGGCAATAAATGCATAACAGTCAGCTTCCAAATGAAGACATCCCTGCTGTTTGCTTAGATACGCTGCTGAGGGGAAGACATAAGGTCTCAGCTGCAGTATCTGATTACTGTGCGAGGGACTTGGGAACAAGTTAGAAGATTTAAAGGGTTTTTCATCAGCTGTTCTAAATCCCTGCCTGGATTTTTAGTACCTGAGAAACACTGCATGCCCACTGATGGCAGTCCTTCCTGCACTCCATCATAGTCTTATTAATTTTGTAGTTTGGCACAGTCGTTGCCACCTAGAAGTTTCCAACCTGGTGTTTGCTGGTAACGATGTGCAACCTCTGTGCTGTACACTTATTTCTCTAGTGTTCAGTTTTCAAGTTAGCCACAGAAAGGACAAACTAAAAGCAGATGTGTCATACTTTTCTCTGTACGTTTGGAAGCTCAGTCATGGAAAAATCTTTGTCAGATAAATGAATTCCAGGTCACTGGGATAAATAGATGCAATAAAATACTTCTATGTAGAAGAAACCCATACAAAAATGTGATCCAACGACTCTTCAAGGAAATTGCTGTGTAAAAGGTCCAACTCTGAGGCTTACCTCAGGCTTTTGTATAACATGATAGTTAGTACTTTAAACTGGAGACTATGTGATGGGATCTTTCAGGTTTTTTCCACTTGCTTTTTCAATTTCATGGGATCAGCAGAAAGCAAAGGGAATCAAAGCTAAACTAATGCTGTGCTTTTGACTCCACTGCTGCCTGAACACATGGCAGGGATTGTTCAGTGGAGAAAGGAGTATGTGTTACCTCACTAATGGCATCCCAAAATTGCCAGAAAATGTGAAATTTTTTACTAGTATTCCAAATAACATGAGAAAGTGGAAAAACAGAAATAAATGGGAAGGCTGAAACATAATCAGAAAAGAGTAGTTATTTAGTTTGGCTACTGATTTATTAATGCATTATAGTTACTCACTCAGAAATAAACCCTCAGTTTAAAATGTTCCTCAACTGTAGCTGGGATTATTTACAGGAAATAAAAACAGTTGAAGATTTAGAATGAATTCTGCCCAAACTGAGTCAACAGAAATGTTGCCACTGACCTCAACAGGCCAGGTTTTACCACCAGATATCTACAAAGAACCACAATTATCCTGCAGTGTGGCTAGCAGATTAATATTTGAGAACACCGATTTATTTTTCCCTACAGAATCCTTCATTTTTATGCAGCTGGCCTAAATAATTTGCTCCACAAGTTTGTGTTTTAATGCAAGACAGACATTGTCCCGTGCTCCTTTTTAATCCATTAGCCCAACGTGGTCACTCCTGCTTGGCTTTAGCACCTTCTGAAATGATTACTTTGCCTTCATGTTCCGTATAAGAAACGTTGTTCCATTCAGCAACAATTTTAAGGCATTTCAGGCTGCTGAAGAACTATGAAAGTAATGCTGTGCTCATATGTATCATAAAGAACATGCTCCTTTAACCCTGTCCTTCAAAAACCCATAAGCATTCGCTGTACCTCAGTGATTCACCATATGCTTTTGCAAAGGAACATTTTGCACCTGCCACCACAATGCAGGAAAAATGCCAGCTTTGCAGGAGAAAACACTCACTAATTTACACAAAGCCTTAGGTGGTCTATTAGCCCTGCATAAAAACAAGAACATGGAATTACTGGATCCACAGACTGAATTAAATTTGATTGACTACAAAGAAGGAATAAGTAGAGCAATTAACAACGAAGCCCAAGTAAACTCTGATCAGGAACCCATGGCCTGGCTGAGTGACACTGACAGCTCAGTATCTACCTCTGCTGTCCCAAGAGACATGTCCACACAAAATCTTTATCTCAATACAAACAGTTAAATGTCTGTCAACAACATTGTTCAGAGATCTGCTGAGCTGCTGTGATTGTGAGATACAAACCAATAATCAAATAACCATTTCAGCACAGTACTAGTCTTCCAGCACAGTTAATTTTGTAAAATCATTCTTTCTCCTGTGTTTCAGGACATGGATAGCAGCCAGCTGAGGTGGTTGCTCCTCTGTGGCTGATGCCATTTTGGGAGGATCCCTCATTGGAGCACTGTGTGCCCGACTTGGCAGCTCAGCTGTCCTACAAGTGTGATGGAATAGTTGCTCTGCAGATCGTTTAAATAATTGTGACTGGTCAGAGTCACAGGTGAACAGTTTGGGGTGGCAAAACCCATCCAAAAGAAAACCATCTCCACTTCCCAGCTCCCCAGCCACACAGGTTGGCTGCAAGTATTTTGCCAGTGCCTGCAGTGAGGTGGGAACCTAGGGTGTTTCTGTGGCAGCTCCATCCACAATTTGATTTAATGCCCTGTATGAGCAATTGCACCTCTGTGCTTGTAATAAGAAAATGTCATAAAGGTACCTGCTGCCTGGTCCAATATCTTTTGGCTTTGACAGCTCAAATTTACAGCTTTAATTCAGGAGTCTGGAAGCCTGATATTCTGTACACACTTAGTGAAAGGCTGGAGGAATGATATTTTACACAATGTTCACCTGTGTTCAGTGACCCATAGAGGATATAACTCCTCAGACCTTGTGACATGACTTGCAGACAAATTCATAGCCCAGATTGTCCAGGGGCAAATTACAAAGTCCTGTTTAAAACCCTGTCTGCCTGGATGTCCTAACTTGAATATTTTGCCTCCATACAATAAAGGGTTGAACTTTCAGCAGCTTAGTTAAGCAACAAGTGCTCAGTTGGGTTCTCTCAGCTTGATTTTACTACTGTGAATAGCACAAGTTGCATTTCAAAACTGTTTCCTGCTCTTACATTTCAACAACTTTTTTCCTAACAGAACTAATTTGCTGAGGGATGGAGCAGCTGAAATACATGAACCATTATCAGCGAATTCACCACCAGCACCTGCAGTGCTCTAGCTGTTTTTTGGGCAACTTCAGAGCAGGATGAGGCTCTTCATTGGCCACAAGATGTGGGTGGTGCAGAGGGCAGCCATGGGCTGAGGGTCTGCACAGCTCCAGGTGTATTCAGCACCCTCACTAAAGCCTCAACCTGAGCCAGAAGTATAAGCTTCCTCTCCCCAGACTAAAAAGAATGGGATTTAGGGGGTTAATTCTGACCTCTGCCTTGCACTGTTTCCCTTACCAGCATTGACACAACCCCCTTTTTCCAGGGGATTCTGCCTATTTCGGTGAGCCAGAATAGAAGGTGGGACATGCCGGGAGCATCTACAGCAGGAGCAGCAAAACGCCGTGTGTGATCTTCCTCGTCCTGATAACCGGCTGACCCAGGCAGTTCCCGGCCCGGACGCAGCGCGGGCAGACCCGGAGCGTGTCTTTGCAGGTAGGGACTTGCGCCTTGCTTTTTGTAGGAGTCACGATATGTTTCACAAAAATGGTACAACTGAAACGCAGGGGTGGGTGTGCTGATACACACAAACAACTTGGGACAAAACAGCCCCAGGATTTCCTTTAGGAAAAGACAAGCGTGTCTGTTACGGCCGTGTTCCCAGGGGCCGTGTTTGGGGCTGTTACAAAATGCAGGCAGGCCAGCCCTGCAAACGTCCCCAGTCTGTGCTGTACACGCAGCTGTTTAATGAGGCCTGCTGTCATTACAGCAAAATGACTCAAGGACTTTCTTAAAAAAGCCTCTTATTTATAGTTCCATAGATTACCTTAATGCCTTTTTACTGGAAGGTGCTTTGAAATACTGTGCGACCACTGACAAGATGGTCCTGGAATAATGTTAATTTAAACAGACTCTAACAAGGAAAGCAAAAATATCAGATGAAAGCAGTTGTTAAAATTTGCTGGAATTTTCAGCAAAGGAGTATTTTTATGAAAAGTGTGCACTTCTGAGCTGGGGTGCTACAGTGTATCCTGCAGTCAATGCAAGTGTACACTCTGGCACAAATTCCTGATGGAGAGTATCCGTGTGTGAAATGTAAAGATTGGTAAGAATTTTCTCCTACCAGCAAAATGACTTAAAAAACAACATTACAAAGCAACACTATTATTTACCCATAATACTCAGAAAGCAAGAGTTCTTTTTTCCAGGCAGAGCCTCAGTGTGTGCCCCTGTGTGTGTTGGTGCAGGTTTTCTCTTGCCACATAAACACAGCCTGGATGAGCCCTCCATGAGCTAATAGCTATGCTGCCCTGTCTGAACAAGAGGAAATATTTGAAGTACCTCTGGTGAATACAGGAGATACCTAAGGCATGCTGATTTAAACCTAGCCAGGTCCTCATGCTCCTACAGAGGATAATTGCAGGTGGAATCTTATGGAAATGTATAAATCAGGGTAGGACCTGCTGCCAGTGCCCTTCCCCTCAAAACTCAAAACAGCAGCAAGGAAATGAAGCAGTACTGGCGGGGTTTCCATTTAGCCTCTAAATCTTTTTGTCTTAGGTGTCTATATTTTAAAGACATCTACATGCTTTTCCATGTAGGAGACCTTTTGCTGATCTTAAATACAGTGTCTAATGAAACGTCTTGGTTTATCTTTGTAAAATGCTGAGGAGTTAGAGCAAGCCTCATTCCTCCAGGTTAAGCCCATTTCAACACAAAGACATGCAGGGAAGACAGTGTCTAACAGCAGGTTTTACAAAGCAGTCATGGGTGATGCAGAAGGAGGTCCCTATACCTGAGACCCTCCCATGGAGCTGAGCAGGGGACAGCCCATGCTACTCGTGCCATGTCAAGGCAGATGTCAGCAGCCCATGTGCCTCTTGGCCTGGCCCAGTTGGAAATTCTTGCTTATTTACTCTTGACTACTTACTAATTTACTTTTTCCCCAACCTTTGATGAGATTCCCATATGGGATGTGGTATTTGTGCCATACTAATATGAAAATAATGTTCTGGAGAAGATGCAGAAGACACAAGTACAATGGGGTTTGAATGTCTTCATTCTCGCATGCCAATGTATAATAGTGTATCCCAGAAAAATGCATTTAAAATAATAATTAATTTGTGGAGGGTCTGGCTTCTGTCTTACAGACAGATCTATGCCATATTCACCTTCCTTTGCTACATCTGTGAAACATCCATTATTTTTCCATGGTGTAAGTGATCTCATTTCTGTTGCTTTCCCTGCAACACAGTGCCTCCTTTGAAAATTTCAGAAAGAGAAGCAATTTGTAAGAATGACAAGGAAATGGCTTCTCATTTGTGTACACCACAGCAATCTGACCCACAGAAAGAGGCTCTGGTGAGACTCACAAATCCTAATTCTTACTGAGTTTCAAGCAGTCCAGATGGAAAAAAAAAAAAAAATAGACCAATTTGATCATAAAGATTCTAATTCAGCACAGGTTAATTGAGAAGTCAGATTTCCTGCTATCACTTCTGGAGAGGAGGGAGATAAGCAAACACAATGACTCTTTATCAACAATATGGGGACCTCATTTAAAAAGAGAGCATTAGGTTACAGGCTAGAAGATTAGTAGCAATCAGATTGCTCTCAGAAAAGAAAATGCACTGGGTAATAGAGATAGAAGGCATGAAGCTGGATGCATAGAAATGAGGTTTGATGCCAAATATTACAGGTCAAATCTGAGCTATCTGTCAAGTTGGCACTGATCGTTGTCAATGCACAATTATTATTACTCACCTGTGGTCAGGTCATTTACCACTATCAAGTCAACAGCTCCTCCCACCCATTCTATTTGTTAATGGCATTTTAATTAAAAAAATATTATCTCTTTGAGATCACTAACCATTGTTTAATAGTACTTAACAGTATATGAAATACATTTACCTTTTCCCAATCACCCATAAAAAGATATCAGCTGTTAGTCTGTTTCTTAGCCACAACCCCATAAATCTGAGTGCAGTTCTGCATTTAAAGGTGGCAGGCTTATTTTTCCTTTTTCTCTGTGTGCCATGTGTTTTCCATACCAAAAAGTGCCTGTTTTGTTGCATGTGACAGAAGGAGAATTTAAAGGGATGCTAGAAGATCATAAAGACTCCCCTCTACCCAATCCCAAGCATGCATTCACCTTTGTGTTCTGCTGACTAAAGAATTAGAAACTATTAATATTGTCTCTGCTGGCAGGTCAGAAAAATACTTATTCTGTAGTCGAGCAGATTATTCCAAAGGGGGAAATAACCCTGCAAAGCCCTGCAAAAGCTGGCTGTCTAACCAATCCATTTTCTAAACCCAGATGTTTTCAATCCTTAAGTGTTAATCTCATGATATTTCTTTTCATGCCTAGTGCAATGATTTCAACATGTATTGAACAACTATGAGAGAATTAATATAATTAGTGCAGTTATTATTTTTATGAAGGAGCCTTTTGAACAAAACCCTATCTGTGAGTGTGCCAGTCACATGCTCCTGTTAATTACTGAGGTGTGCTAGGACCTCTTGCCATCCATTTTTTTGATGGGCTCTAGATATTGCCTAACTTGGGTTTTCAAAGAAATATACAGTGAAATCAGAGGCAGTGTAATACCAGGTAAGTTATAAATTAAATGCTAGTGTTCTTCTGTGATGAGAGCCTGAACAAACTGAGATTAGGCTTCAAAGAAGATGACTGAAGGGTCTGGTCTAGGGAAGACAGGGAGCACTTGTCCCCTCTGCACAAGAGCAGGGAAGTTCTGATGCTCAGTGCCCTCCCTCAGGAGGGATCTGAGTGGAACAGTTTAACTACAAAGCAGTTATCAGAACATTACACCTGATGACTAATTGAAGTTCCTGGGCAGACCAGAAGGAGTGGGCAGAGGTTAAGGTCAGAGGTACTGCTCTGCAGAGCCCACAATGGGTATGTAGAATAGGTTTGCAAATGAAGGCTCTGCAGTCCCATCTCTGAGATTTACTCCAGCAAAAACTGGGTAACTCTATGAAATGTATAGTTAGTTGGTTTTCCTGAAAACTGGAGAGCTGCTTTTCCTTTTACATACACCCCTCTTATGTTTTTTCTTGGCATGACTTTGGTCTCCTCTGATAAAGAGCTGGTTTGAAATAAGACAGCTAGACTGTGAGCTTTAAGCTGAGACCTCTTCTGTGACAGGTGCTGATGGGCTCTGCTATCTGGGCTCATGGTGTGAAGAATAATGGCTTGTGAAAGGAAGGTTACAAATAAGGTCATGAAGCTGCTCAAGAAGCCTTGCATTCCATGTCAAGGCTCTTAAAGGTTACAGGAAGGCTGCAAAAACTTTCCTCTGGGGCTGTAGGCTGACAGATCAGTGTCATGGTTATAACCTGATTTCAATAAATCATGTTGATCTACCATTTGCAAAAGGCTCTAAGAGTGCTGTTGGTGAGTCACACATTCCAGTGAAATACTAGATCAAATCCATATCAAACAAACAAAAAAAACCAGTTTATGCCTTCCTATATATCTTGCTGGCCATGCCAACCAAGAGCAGGACCTCCACCCTGGGGGAGCTGCCCAGCCTTAACGTGCAGCACTCAGAGGAGACTCTTCCCATTTTGTGAATCTCCACAGATGCCCTAAGGACCATTTAGCCCCTGAATCCTTAAGCCAAGTCCCTTGGTGTAACAAGCAGCCATTAGATTTTGTCTGTGGGAACTGGCTGGCAGAGAATATGTGCAGTTACAGACAGCTCTGCTTACCCACACAGGGTGAGGGGTTTATCGTGGGGCTTAAGGATGCTTCTTTTAGAAGTTTGGTATGAGATGAGGGAGAGGAGTCCGTTTTAAATTAAAATGAGGATTTTTCAACTTCTCCTTAATATTTATAAGGCTCTTTTTGCCTTACAGACAAATCCTCAAAGAGAAGACGGAAAGCTGCTCATCCTTATTTCTTATGCCTTTAGTTCAGCTTCACATTGTTTATACTACTCTAAGTAAAATAACTGTTCTGGAAATGCAGTCATTTACAAAATCCAGCCTACTAAGCCTTAAACATGTCCTGCTATGTTTGTTCCTTTGTTGTTGCTATGGTGTTACCACACATTTTTCCACGTAGGAAAGGAAATCCCATGGAGACCAGATAATAAAGGCTTGAATTTCCAGGGCACAGTGTCCGTCTCGCCTCTTGACCTGTTTGACACCCTCTTTCACCAAACCTGCATTTGCTGAATCCAAATAAACAGCCAGCCATCAAAGGAAATATCTTAAAAGGATTGCTTATGGTTAGCCTTGTTGAAATATACATTGGAAAACCTGCATTTTAATCACGTTTGTAGTTCTGCATTTCAGAAATGGTTTTGTTTAACTGCATCAGACTTGTCATTCAGGGAAGTTTCCTTCCGTAGGATGCCTGCATTTAAAAGTCAAGTTAACCAAACCCAAACAAAATTTCCCAGGAGGCTGTAACAAACCAGACAGGCGTCTCACACACTTGGCATCTGACCTCTCTGCTGTATCAGGTGTATCTGCCTGTTATCTGCAAGGGTGTGGGATGGTGCATGTTTATACAACATCACCAGTTCACAACAGGGCATCAGGAGCTGTCATCAAAATGCCATCACTGCATGTTGCTTGTTGGGACAACCTTGGCTTAGATTCTCCACTTGGCTTGACACTAGTTTAAAAAGATTAATCCTGTGTCCTAGCCAGTCTGCCTAAAGCCCCTGATGATTCTGGGTTGCCTAGAATCATCGTGCCTCCTTTCATGTTAGAAATAGCTATTTTGTGGTGTTACCTGAAATTACCCTTTGCATATACATTAACATTGATGTGTTAATACAAGTTTGTAAAAGACCATTAATCCTATGGGATTTTTTCATTCTGGTCAGTATACAAGGTTACATGTTGTACTCAGTACCACCAATCTTCATCTTATTTTAATGTCTATCTAGTTATAACTTAAGTGTCACCTGTTGGTGTAGTTATTAGGGAAGAATATACAGTTCACAACTGATATATATCTCAAATAGCTCAGAAGTGTTGTGATGCAAAATGGCATGGTGTGTCTTGGGCCAAACTTCTTGCACTTTGTTTGTTGTCTGTCTTTCCCTCTTGTCACTTTCATATAAGATATTTCAAAGGCACCGACCTAACCATCCAGGCACATTAAAAGTGCTTTGTGTCCTCTTATCTTTCAAAATGATATCTCCATATTGCATATAGGATATTGCAGCCAGAAGACAGAGGCAGCCAGCACAGCATAATCTGCCACAGGCAACACACAGCTTGTGGCCTTCCAAATTCTTCAGACAATGCAGGAAAACAAACAGCAGCCTTACAGATTTAATGGACTTTTAATGGATCTGATGGATTCTGCATCAGCAGTTTCTAATGGAACATCTAAAGAGGAAAAACTTCCTTCCCATAGAAATTCCTGGGAGGACATGAACTGACTGTGCAAAGGCTCCTGTTCACAACACACTGATGCTGTGCAAGAGAACTCAATGGCAAGACTCAAAGTCTTGGTCCCTCCTGAAAATTCATTGAGTTTTCAGGGCACAGTAACTGAGCCATGTCTGTACCATGGCAGTCAGTAGTGGCACAAGGCACCAGTAACCCCCATGCAATCCATGAGCTCTTTAATAAGAGCCATTTAACTCAACTCTGCAGAGCTGGTGAAGAGGAGGTGCAGAAACTAGGGCTCAAAGTCTGCTCCCATGCCCAGAGGGAGGCTGTGGTTTTAGATGGGGAGTTGTGCTGCAATTATCAAAAAGAAGACAAAGCCTAAAATTCCTTTGTTGAATGCAGATAGGCAGCAGTGGTAACACATTCCTCCTAGTCACATATCCTTGACTTTGCTTTTTTTTTTTGCATAATCTCTTAACTTCAACTATTGGTAAAGAAATTGGTTTACAAACCATAGAGTAAATCACCATTCACTGCTGAGCTACTATTGTGCCTCTCCTTTGCAAGGCAGATTTCAAGCTTGTTTTTTAATCAGTTTGGCTCGACATTTTGTTTTCCTACTCTTATTTATGAGCTGTATCTTATGAATGGATTATGTAAAATAGTTTAATTCCAGTTGCTGCAATTCCTCAGATGCCATCACACAAAAGCTTTCTTTGAGTAGACCACTCAGGTCCAGATTTTGCTCCCAGTGGTGCTGATACAAATTAGAGCATCATCCACTGAGATCAAAAGGGCTTTCCTCAGATTTTCAACTGTTACCAGCATTTAGGAAAAAATCTGAGCAATGCTCTTCTCAGAGTAAGCAAAGGCACGTCACTGCCTCTCAGCAGCACATTTCACAGATGGGGTCAACCCACTTATCTAGTGTCCTCAGCTCAGTGACTGAACCTGGAGATTTTTCTTGCAAGGAATTCTCAACTGCATTCAGCTGTGGCTTGACTGCTTTTGTTAGAATATGTCAGAAAGGTGGATGGGTGGATTTTATAACATTTGCTTTCTAAGATTTTGGAAGCACTCAGTCACTTTCAAGCAACTAAAACCTCGGTGGCTAATTAAAGCAAGTGCATTAGCCTCATTTTGATGGCAGGTGTCAGCTCTTTGCCATGAGAGAGCAGGCTACTACTCTAGCAAACCAACAGCTCTTAAGCCTTTGCATGTAAAAACTACCTCCAAATGCCAAAACTCTTGCCAATTACTACTCTCCATTTCACAGGTTTCTCTGATGTCTCAGCGTCTGACTTCACACCTGAGTGTGGAACACAGAATGTGTGAAAACAAGAGCTTTGTTGCTAAGGGACATTTGGTATGTATTTTTGCTATTTATTTCCCTATAATAAATGATGGTTCATTTCTCTGGGTGAAGCACACAATGTGGCCTGCAGCAGTTGCAGACAAGGTGTAATATCATGTAAAGGAGAAAAACAGTGACTAGAAGTTTCACTAGGCTTGCTCAGGTTGCTGTTCTGTGGTTGCCTGGACTCAGGTCACTCAGCCAAGTGCCCAGTTCCTGCCCTCACCCAGTGTTTTGTCAGAGCAGCAGCTGCCCCGTGAGAAGCCTCACCTGGAGGCAGCCTCTGCTCTCCCACTGCAAGCCAAACTGGTTCCATTTTTCATCTCAGCACATGGAAATAGGTGTGGTTCATTTGTATGACATTGTTGTGACAACACAGAGCCATCAAGACGACAGATGTCACAAAAGCCATTACAGGGCAGTTTTTCAAAGACGACTGCAAGCACAGTGCAAGGCAGAGGGCACATGGGTGTGTACGTGTAAATGCAGCAGTTGCAACTAGGGGCACACAAACTGCACGTCTGCACAACTGCAGCTCCCTGGTTTGAGGAAGTGCCTCTCAGCTGAGTTGCACAGGGCCTTCCAGGCTTGCCTGGCTTTGCATTCAGGCAAGGAGAGCAGGTGGGACCTGCGTGGCCCAAACTGATGCTTGAGGCCTCAAGCTGAATGGCCAATGAGTCTTGTTGGTGCTCTGCTGGACCCAGCACAACTCCTTCTTGTTTGAACTTCAAAGATCAGCCTTTCCTGTGAGCAGGGAGTAACCCCGCACAAGGCCTTCAAGAGTAATTGTCCTTATTTAGAGAGGCATGTTATTCTAATGGCATACCATGCTAGGCATGATACAGTTTAAATGTTCTTCACTGGTTACAAATGTGACCTTCATTAACTTCGTCTTTGTGCGCCTAGATCTACAGGAACAGCTCATTGCATTTCCAATTTAATTGAATTTGAATGATAATTTAAAAGTTGTTTGATGCAAATGTGACCATCTGCATCCTCACAGCTGACATCGTTTTTAAAGATGAGTTTGTCAGCCAGGCTGAGGGAGGAGCTTCATAGAGGATAAGAGCTTTGCAAGGTGGTTTATTGGGGGGGTGTGGAGCTCCCCAGGAGGAAACTGTGAGTGCCTGGGGGCTGAGTGGGGAAGAGGAGAGAAGCTGAGCCAAGCAATTGTTGGTTATCAAAGTTGTACCTGCCTGTTTAAGCACGGAGCAGTGATGGCAAGGCATCAAATCATCCTGGCACTGCTTGTCATCTGAGCCACAGCAACTGCCCCAGGTATGTGTGAGCAAGACTTGCTGTGACACAGAACACGTGGTAGCTTAAACTGCCAGCAGGAGCTGCACCATGGAGTGCTGGATGCTTGAGGACAGTAAATAATAATAACAGTGCTGATGGCTACTTGTTCACAGTCACTGCTTGTCTGCCAAACTTTTAATAACTTGATAAGCTGAAACCCTGAAAAGTTGCATTGACTTTTCTAGAACTTGGTCTGAGTTGACTGCTGACTTCCTCCTAAACAAATATAAAATGGGCTCAGTGTCCAATTCAAGCTCTTGAAAAGGAGCCAGAGGAACCATTTTGCTCCTAATGCTTCCCTGCTGGCAGCCTTGGTCAGGCAGGATGGAAGGGGAGCTCAGCTCTTAGCCTGCAACAACAGTGCTTCTACCCTGCACCCTGCTTGGAGACCAGCATCCCATGTGGCTCCAGCAAAACCTATGTGAACCCTACTGGAAGGGCTAGGAGTGGGAAGGGAGCCAGGGAAGGAATTAAAACAAATCACTTTCTGTCCTGTACCCTGACAATGTTCTGTATTTCAAATAATGCTTTTTTTGGCACCTGTGTGCAACAGCCATTGCACTGGTGCTCATGGGAATGCTGCTGAAAGCTTTTAGCTAAATTTGCAAGCATCATCTCCCCTGCCACTGCAAATCTAGATGAGGGAAAGGAGAAAAATGACTCTTTCTAATAAGAAGGGGTGGTTGGGTTAGTGTTGTCTGTGGCTCAGGAGACCTGGTTTTAATTCTTAGTACAACCCCATGCTCCTGAGAGGCTGCATTACCTCTTCTGATTTCAGTGAAACTCAAGCATTGACACTCCCACAGCAGAAGATCAAACCCATCTCTGCTCTCTTCTGGGGGCAGCACTGGGTGCTGCTGTCTTAAAAGTAGAAAATAAGTGTGTGCTACTTCAGCACAGTGGAGCTGTGGGCATGGGCTATGCCAAAGCACTGTGGAGGAACACAAGCCCTTTATTAAAATAAGCATGCACATTTCTTGTCTTAAACCTAGCCACTAGGTGAAATATTGATGGAAAAACATCCCAGCAGCTTTCTGTTGCAGAGACTTAACTACTGATGCATTTATCTAACATTTTTCTTGCCCTTCATTTAAAGCCATGTTTTCTGCTATTTCTCTCATGCTCCCTAAATTGGGACATGAGTGATCACAATATCTTTGACAGCGAGAGCAATTGCCTAGAACTCCCCTACGGCTCAGTTGGCTTAATGAGTCGTGTTTCAGGTGTGTCTGAGAGCTGTGCTAGTCACTCAGGAATACCAAAGCTTTGGAGATACTTGTGTGGCTGCAACTTAGGTAGAAAAAAGTACAAATGACTGTCAAAACTTGGTCTTATTTGAAATTCACCTTAGAAGCAATCTATTGGCATCCCTGGCTCTCTATTTGATAGTAGAAAACTAGATGTAGCAACCTGATTTTTAATGGATGGATCTTACTCTGCAAATTATATTTTAACTGTATTTATGGGCAGTAAAATCTATTATTCAAGTCAGCTTTTGGAAACAAGCAAGAGAGGTTTTCTTATGAAAGATCAGACTGAGTGAATAAGGTGAACAGAGAAGTTGGTTGGGAACAGAAGCTTTAAACTGCAAGGCTGATTTCTGATCCTTCTGCTTCTCACTGAACCCATTAGAGAAACACTTAACAGAAAAAGGCAACCCCCACAGGAGGGCCTTCCACCTCCTGTAGAGATTTGGAAGAAAGCTCACATCTACCCATTAGAAAAATGTACTTTTAGCTTTTAAGTTCAAATTATGGATCCAAACAACATATGCTGGAACTGAACACAATCTTGCTGGGAGGGGATTTGCCAAGTCTAAGGCTGCTCTAGCAGTAAATAATAAACCTAATTAGGCTCCTTCCCTCTGAAACACCCGATTTTGTGATAGTGCTACAACACGGCTTCAGAGCCTCTCTTCCTAACAGATACTCCAAACACCATTGAAGTATTTAAAGAAACCAAAACCACTTTTCTTGAGAACAGCCAGTTATAGACAGTCACATTATTTGTGGTTGCATTTTCCTATCGTTGTACATAAGCTGCTTCTGAAAAAAAAAATTAAGAAAAAAAAACCCCAGCAGCTGGTCTCACTTCTGTGCGTTGCTGTGCAAGACAGGGAAAGCAGTTATTTTACACAAATGCTGATTGCAATGTGAGAAAACCATGGATACTCTTTCTTACAATACTTAGTTTCCTGGTATCAAAACATCTCTGATAGAAACCTTATAGTTTGGCTTCTAAGAGGCAAAATCACTTTAACTGGTGTCTTAGAAGGACTGCAGATTTCATCTGTCACTGAAAATCCTTCTGTGCTTCCTCTACAAACACACCAAACATCAAATGATGGAGCTCTTCCAAGGCTGTCAGCTCGAATATCCTTTTCTGGCCTGGAAGATGCTTAAAATGGGAAGTTTCAGAAACAGAGATGAGAGGACTTATGTTTCACCTTCTTCATGCTTGCTGCAAAAACTGCCACTACATGCGTTGCCCTTTGCTGGTAGTTTAGCTGCAAGGCTGAGACTTCATCTGTTTCTTCCCTCTGGATCTGTAATCTTTGTCTCTTCCCTTTGTGTAAACCTTGAAGCCAGTGGGAGGAAATGAACGGTGCTCTTCCACCCGCTGCTCTGCCCAGCCCAGCCAGTGAGCTGTGGCTGACATGCCAGTTAGACCCATGAACAGCCAGCAGTAGTGGTGCAAGGGGAGCTGTTAGTGCCTTTTTTGCACTGCTGGGGTAGGAACCCCCCAACAGCTTGGGTAGTGGATCCCTTTCCCCCTTGTGTCCTCATAAATTAAACATCACGGCTGCCGCCCGCTCCTGCAGACAGCCCTATTCTAATAAATCATGGAAGCAGAGTCTCAGAGATTCACTGCCCTTTATTTCACTTGAGTCCCGTAACTCGGCTGTTAATTGGATCTGAAATAAAATCTATTTTACCATATGTTCCCTAAGCAGGATCCTGGAAAGTCATCTCCAGAATAATAGCCTATAGCATGGCCCTCTTTGTTTTGCTCCTCTCCAGCATCGAGGAGGAGAGCAGTAAGGCAGCATGGCCAAGTGCAAGAGAAATTTCCTTCCTTGTGGCTCTCCCAGGCTGCTCCTGTTTGGCCGTCGGCTCCGAGCCCTGGGTGTCCAGGTGAAGATTGATGCTGGTTTTTGCAATGGCAGCACAGCTGCCAGTGCTGGGCTGCTCCTGCCTCCAGTCCCAAAGCAGCAGTTTCCAAGGGGCCTGGCAAAGCGTAACCCCTTTGGAGCAATTATACGAGGCTGTTGGGGCTGTTTTGAGCAGCTAATATTTTATCCTGACAGTAAGGTTGTTTTTCAGAAGGATCTTAGAAAGTTCTGGTGGTTTAATTGGTGCAGTGCACCTTCTCAGCTGGGAATTTCATTAATGAAACAGATATGGGATGTGCAACCAAAAAGGCAATTGGAGAGTTTTCTCCTTTGGGGAAGGGGACATTTAAATCTTCTGTTTGCTTCTTGCTTTCCACTAACTACAACACAGAAGGAATTTCAGGCCTTTTTAGGATAGCTGTTTAAAGAGATGAATAAAACCTGCTCCCATGGACCTAAGGAAAGGCAAGCTTTTTGTTGGTATTTTTTCTCAAAACTGAAAAAAATTAGCAAGATTCTCTCCAAGGTCTCTTGTCTAGAACTTGTCACCTCCCTGCTCCTGCCCTGTGCAGAGGGGGTGGCACCAGCTCGGGATGTAACCCCTGTGCCCTGCACAGCACCTGCCGTGTGCCTTGTTGTGCACAGAGAGCAGAGCCACGCCTTCAGCTGGAGCCCATCAGAGCTGCAGCCTTGCCTAGGCCACATCTCAGCTAAGCTACAGCACTTTGGCTGTTGGTTTTATTGTTTATAGACCTAACCTGAATCAGTATCTAGGAGCAACAGCAACATAACTAGCTTTAGCAATTAACACTGCTTAACTGAAGCTGCTGCAGGACCAAAGGCACTTTTTAAAGTGGCAATTAGCATTTCATTAAAATAAGCCTAGCTAGACTTCTGAGCCTGCCTGGGTCTGCTGATCTAATTTTTGGATCCATCAATAAACCCTAGGGGCGTTGAAGTGAGATGCATTGAGTCTTTAAAGCCTGACTGGAAATTGACAGGAAGGTTTTGTATTTTCTTGGTGAGTTTCTGGTCATTTTGGTGTTTGAGGTGTCACTGGACAGCACCAAGTGCAGAAAAAGCAGATGGGTCCAATTAGGTCTGTACAGCCCAAAGATTGAAACTGGGCCTTGTGGGACCCTGGGAGAAAGAGGTGGTCCAGGGAGGCTCTCCCACCTCCAGTTTGCAGGTTCTACCTCCAATCCAGCAGTAAAGGAAGTAGAAATAATTTCCTGTGTTATCTGTGCCCCCAAGCAAACATCCTTTTCCTTAGTTTACTGAAGAATATCCTTCTGTGCCAGTTTCAGTTCTTTGGCAGGTTTCTGTTTGAAAAACAATGCATGTGTTGGAAAACAATTTTGTATTTTTCTTTAAGTCTTGCCTGCAGCTGTGGCTTGGCAGTTCCCTCACCTTAAATCCGAGGTCAGTGCTGCCTGGAGGGGAAGGGGCTGACACCACAGAGAGTCAGAGTGCCCAATGATCCCTGCTGTACCACTGCTGGGCATCAGGGAGTTTGGGGGGGTAGAGATGCACTGTGTGTATGTACAGTGCCAGGTTTCAATGTAGTGCATGTCCCTCCCTACCTCATTTGTGCATACTGAACTCCAGCTAACATGCCAAATGGTATTCAGTGGTTTTGCAAGGAAATACCACTACAGACTCAGCAGAACATACCTCTTTTTTTTTCGACCGACGGGAAAAAAACATTCTGCTATAAAGCTTTCTGATACCCTAAGGGCTACTTCCCAACACAGCTGTTAATATGGCCTCTTTGCAACCTGCTTTGCTGTTTGCTGTGCTTTACTATAACCAGTAATTTCCAGTAACCTGGAAGCCTGTTAAAAAAAGGCACAGAGCTGTATTTCTGCTGAAGAGACTGATATGATAAAGTCAGGAACTTTCTAAATACAAATTTTACTGGAAAGTTGCAGCCAACAGCAAGGAGGGCTTTGATGTCTCTCATCTGAATTAATGCTGTTGGGTTTGAAGGAACATTCTTTTGGGATACACACTCTGTGTTTCCATATGAGCTTTCTCAAAAGAGCCTATTTCTAGATATGGCAGGAAAACAGGAATGCTTTCCTGTTTTCTGAAGATGAGAACTTACTAAGGAGAAGAAAGCTTGTTCCTCTGTTCACAGTTTACTTTGATTACATGAGAAATTTTTATTTATGGCTGTACATCAGGCTTGGGATTTTTAAGTGGTAAGAATAAGACGAAAGTCTCTAATCTGGCTTCCATGAAGTTTCTGCCACTGAGCTGCGTGGAGGGGAAGGAGCTTGGACACCCATTCACAGGCTCCCTCCCCATGACGTTGGTGCTCAACGCCCACTCACACTCTTTAACCTCAGTGCTGGTCACACTCAGCAGTGCTTGTTACAGCTCATTACACAGCAGGAATGTGGAAGTCCAGCGACCTTTCCCAGAGGGACTGGCAGAAAAGCAACAACACAAAAGGGGGCAGAAAGTGTTGTACACTTTAGAAGAGAAATAATTGAATGTTATTGTGATGGAAAACACTGGGCTGACAACAGGCAGGGACAAAGATTTTCCTTTTAGGGTGTGGGCTGTGGGACATGTGGGATTTGGACATCTATTTGTTCATCGGGGTTCAGCTTCCCTTCCTGTCCCCCTCTGGCAACTGGGGAATTTTGTCAGGCTGGGGTACAGCTCTCAGAGCCTGGTGATGCTGAGGCATGGGGGACCTGGGCACTCTAGTGATGCACTGGGGCAAGGATCAGAGGTGGAGAGCTGGAGGCACCTTGTGTTGCCTCCTCCTGCCAGGCAAAGGAAGAAAGAGGCCTAAATGTGACATTTCTAAATGTACTCAAGAAGTTGAGGTAAGCTTTCAGCCCTCCTCCCCAAAGCTCCCCAGCTTCTGTAGTGGGGGACTAGAGCCCCTGGGACAGCTCCCAGCTGTGGCTCCAGAGTTTCTCCTTCCAACAGGTCCAGGTTTCCAACCACCTTGTTCCCCCATTCATTTCACTTCCAGTTTTTATTTAATCTGACTTCTCCCATCTCCTGAGACAAACTGATTAATTCTTTTCCCCTTCGTAGTCTCCTGAGTCCCTTGTTCAATCTTTCCCGCCTCAGTGAGATCTTAATAAATGCTGCCTGTGGCTGGAAGTGGGATTGGGTCTCAGAAATGTAATTAATTCTTTACTTCCTCCATTGCTTCAATATGCTGTTTAGAGCCACCAGCACGTGCAGAAGCAGAGGTTTGCAGACTGTCTCCAACTTTTGGCTCTGATTAACGTGTTGCATTCACCTTGCCTTCTCCTTGTGCATTTCTTCATTTGCCTTGTATCCACTTTACTGTCAACATATGAAAACACTTTAAAATGTAGTCTCAGAGAAGAAAATTGCCAGGCTTTCGTCTTTGCTCATGCTCTGTTACTTGAAAGCCTCTTAGTCCAGGCTGGCTGCTTGTGACAGGACATCCAGACCCACTGCAGCAGCATGACCATGGTCTGTCTATAATCTCCCTAATTGCTTTCTGTATTCTCCTTTCCAGCAGCAGCTTGCAGGATTTTAACTCCAGCACACTGCCTGTCAGCCCAGGGAGTGCTTTGGAGGCACTGCACAGGAAGAGGATGTAAGCAACTTGGAGGGAGGTGGGTAAGACACAGCAGAAATGACTGGGAGAATTGGAAGGTCTGAATGAGAAAAAGCTATTTAAAGGGCTTGTGGTTGTTGGCAGATCAGTACAGGGGAGCACAGAGGATGCTTGAATCCTGTAAACACTACAGAATTATGCAGGGTGATATGATGGAATATAAACAGGAGTGGACTGAAATTAACCTGGGGATAATTGGACTGAGTTCTCTTTGCTGGCTGGGGGAGCAGAGATGGAAGCCCTTGGTGTTGGCCCTTGGTTTCTGCTGAGGGACATGCCTAGGACCTGCTCAGGGTTTCAGCAGGGAACAGGAAAGCTGCATTCAATATGCCAGCGAGGGAGCGAATGCAAATTTCCTCCTTCTTTCTCTTTTGGGTGAGATTTATGCCACCTCCACATGCACAGCCTCCTGGCAGCAATAAATCACAGTGGGGGAGGGAATGCTGCAAGGGAAGGGTTCCCCTGCAGTTCCTGTGTGAGGGGCAGGGAGATGGGGTGTGTGGGGATCAGCCAGCTGCCCCTAGGCAGGTAGCCCCAGCATTGCAACCCTGGTTCAGCACACACTCCCACTCCTTCCCACCACTACACCACAGACAACCCCCCCAGAGCCTGAGGAGACAGAAAAGGGATTTGCTTTTTATTGACCTGCCTTCCCATCTCTCCCACACCCAGGCTGCCCACGTGCCCCAGTGCCAGAGGCTGGGATGGAGCTGTCAACCTCATCCCAGCAGATGGGTTTGTTACAGAGATGAGCCCTTTGCCTGCTCTGTGCCAAAGTCCTCTCCAGCGTGTGATAAGTGGGGTGCCCCCCAGCCCCCCGGGGGAGGGCTGCATCACAGACCTACAGCTAGTGCATCAGCAGTCACTGAAAATACACATGGGATGGAGGGCCTGGTTCTGCCTGAACTGTGTCTCATTTGGGGACTGGAGAAGCTCCAGCAGACCCCTCTCCTTGGGCACTGTCAGTATTGCTGCCAGGTGTCTTCACCTCTGCACAGCAAAGCAGAAATGGAGGCAGGGCAAGGCCTTGGATGGATGCAGCAGGAAAGCTCTCGGTACTCATACCAACCCTGTGAGGCACCAGCTCAGAGCTCTGCTCCCTTTTGCAAATCCCTGGCAAAAATGCCCAATGATCTGAAAAAACCTTCTTGTCTTTCCCTGGTAGTCTCAGCCATCTCCTAGCCTTACCTTGCAGCCCCCCTGCTCCTGGGACTCTGGCCGGGCAGCTGTCAGGACTGGAGACACAGGAGATGCCGAGTCCCCTTCACGCTGGCCACAAGCAAGCACAAGAAGACACAAAAGGGACAAGTTCCCTCCAGTGTGTCATGCCAAGCCTGATGTCTGCTCCCCACCACCACTGCAGCTTAGCAGCCACGGGAACAAGCCCTGCTCTGGAGGATCTGGGTTCAACCTCCAGGAAAGGCATTTGGCTGCTGCCTGTAGGCACCTGACTGTGGTTTAATCCACTTTCAGTGCAGAGCTCTGACAAGCCCCCAGCAGAACTAGGACAGCTAAAAATACTCAGTGCACAAAAAGAGGAGTAATTTGGGTAGGACTGAACCAAAGTGATTTATCTTAAATCAAAAGGTTCATAAAGTGCAAAACGTGGTCTCCTCAGGTCAAGCACCAGAAAAGGAGCAGAGAGGTGAACCAGTCACT
Organism: Hemiprocne comata; assembly: GCA_020745705.1. NCBI lineage: Eukaryota > Metazoa > Chordata > Aves > Apodiformes > Apodidae > Hemiprocne > Hemiprocne comata. The sequence continues at coordinate 3,522,605 of CM036605.1, forward strand.
GGGCTTAAGAAGAGCAGAAAAACGTAAAGGTTTTGCTAAACTTCACAGCAAGAGCAGCAAAGCCTGGACCAGCAACGCAGGGAGGTGCCTGCTGATTTCCCCACCATCCGCTGACTTTGCCTTTACTGTCAGTCTAAATTCTGCCAATTACTAAATTATCCAACTTGCAGCAGGAATGCAGTTAGATGTGATCCAAATGGTGTCACTACAATTATGGTAATTATCTGAAAACAAGCCAATTACTTCCCTGCTCTCTGTGCCAGTTGGTACCAAGATAGCAGCTGTTCGAGGCAAATTTGTTATCGCGTTACTGTACATTTGCTAAAGGTTGAGGTTATAGATTCTAGCCTCCTTTTAAATATTAAAAACGCTATAAAGTCATGGAGTGTATAATGTATTAGAATTTTTTTAAATGTCAGGAATGGAGAAATTTCTTTTATACGCTGAGAGAACCGGTGGAAAAGTGATTTACTAATGATTGCTGGCTGGAAATGTGTACTTTGCAATCAGCATACAGCTGAGCTGTAAATTAAACTGTGTCAGCTTGTTACCTCTACCCATGTAAAATGAAGCAAGTGCAGAAGTTTTCTGAGGATCTTTTACATTTCTCTTTCTTCAGTTTTGGCATTTGGGATGCTCAAGGTAGGATTGGCCCCTCCACTGGATTCATTTCCAGCAGCTCGTTTGGTTTGTCAAGTGCTTTGGCTCATTTAGTGGTGTGAGAAGCAGCAACACTCACTGCTGGGGAGTGACTGCAGAGGGAGGCTCAGCTCTGCCTGCTGCTCTGGGCAAAGCAAGTGGGGCCAACAGTGGCCAGAGCCATGGGAATCTCTTCACCCACGTGAAGAGGCTTCTGAAAAGTCATGCTATCAAGGCGTCTTTTACTTTGAAACCTGTTCATATTAAGGACAGCCTTGCTTAAGTTGCTGAAGGTGTCAAAGCATACAAAGCCCACTACTTGCAGCTACTGTCAGAAGTGCTAATGAAATGCCCTTGGACCACAGATCAGCATGACCTCTCATTTTGCACAGACCTTCCTTGTAGAAACTAGAGTCTTTCATCTCATGTTTGCTACCATATCCTCCCTTGGACAGACCTTAGGTTTTTTTTCATGTGATGTTTTGAAATCTTTGGCTTTGATGTCCCTAAAACACTTCTTTCAATAAATCTCAAGAGCAGATTAAAGACAACTAAACAGTGGAAAGAAGAGATACTACCTTTTGGCTTGAGCAGCATTTTCAAGACAACTGAATGAATCAGCTATGAAAAATGTGTGTTTCCCTCTCCATGCTCAAGGTACATGCCAGTAGGATTTGTTTATATCTGTGGGCTTAACATACACCCTCGCACATCTGTAATTCCCTGCAGCTTGTGTGCAGCTACACAGCCAAGGCACAGGGCAGAGCTCAGTTCCCAGGAGCAGGTTAGTGGCATTAGCCTGCTGCTTTGCTTGAAATAATTAGCCTTGCTCACAGGTGACCTTCACAGCAAGCCCTAAAGCCTGGCAGATTCGGGTTATATTGGAGCAACAGAGAGAAGCATGTTTTAGTGTTCCTCTTGGAGGAATCCCAGCTGCTCACTCCACCATCAGCCCCAGCAGCTGGAGCTGGACATGGTGGTGCCCACACACCTGCAGCAAGGGGGCTTCTCACTTCCCCAGACCATGGGGGATGAATGCAGCCACGGGGCTCCACCACCTCCCTGGACAACCTTCCTGCTATTCTTAACTGATACCATCTGCTGTTTTCCTTTTCCAGAAAGTCCCTGCTGCTGTGACAGCCATGTGCCAGGACTCCTTTCTGCATTTGGGGCTGTGTCCAGTTCCTGCTAACTTGGCAATATGTGAAATGTGAAACACCACCTCACACAGGAGAATGCAGGTACGCTGTTCCTTACTGACTGCCACTCAATTCTTCCTTATTATCATTTAAGATTTACTTATTTACCCTTAGCCTCTAGCTTCACACGAAGCTATTTTCACATTTATTACCCATTAAAACTGCCCAGTTCAGATTTCTCCCTGCCAAGCAGCAATAAGACATTCAGCCACAAGGATTACATTTGATAAAGTTAAAAAAAAAAAAAAAAAAAAAAAAAAATCCAGGCAGTCCCCTGCCCAACTGTAGCATTAGATATGAGTGTGTAAACAGGTTTCTGCTTATCAGCCCCCCTGCTATCTGCTGCAGACTGCTCAGCCCTGCTAAATCCAATTTCTGAGAGGTTAGAGGAGGGAACTGTTTGCAGAAACACAGCAAATACAAATCTCCAAAGCCTTCACTATGCTGCTGTTGAAGGGAGAAATGCTACTTGACTCCTTCTGGCACCCAAAAATGACATTTACTTTTGTGGCTGTGATTAGAATCAGCCCAGCTTTGCCATGGGATTGTTTCACCCTATTTTTCCCTGCTTGTGTGTGGGGTCAGTGAATGTGGCTGAGCCCCCACGTGGCCGGTGTGCCCAGAGCAGGCACTGGGCATGGGGGGCTCTGCAGTGCACCCTGGCCCTGTGGAACAACCATCACCTTCTGTTTCCTCCCAAACAGCTTGGAAACTCGACTTGGAAAAAACAGTCACACCCCAGCAGGAGAGGTGGGAAGAGACAGCCTGCTGCCTCCCATGGGGGTGTCCTGCACTGGGCATGGAGTGAGAAGGTGAGGTTCTGCATTCAAGGCTATGCTGTCTTGAGCTTTTTCCCAAGGTCAGGATGTGGACAGATGCTGCAGCTCCATCTGGAGGAGCTGAGCCCTCCAAGTGCCCTCCAGCACAGGGAAGGAACACAGCACTGGGGGTGCCAAGGGCAGCACCCTCTGACCCAGCTGCTGGAGGCAACAGCAGGAAGGATACAGGAGCATCCAGGGGCAGCAGGGCTGTAAGGTGCAGAAGGCAAACGTTCCTCAGCCCCTGACACAAGCATGAGCTCTTTGTTTATTCCCAGATAGAGCAATCAGGCAGCAGACAGCCCAGCTCTGCTCCTGACACCTCTTGGAAAGGGCTGTCACCCAGAAGTTCACCACATCAGTACAAATGCAAACTGTAAGCTGATTAGATATTCATAGATACTCTTTCTTGATTAGCTCACCATTAATATTTCAATGTCAGAACTGGATGCATACTGCCTCCCTGCTCTCTTCCTTCCTGCTTAATTAATTTTGACCATCACCAACAACAGTCTCCAACAGATAGCAGAAATTAAAGTGGGCTGTTCCATGACTTTGCTTGCTGCAAACAGCTATTTGCAGTTCCGTTTCATACACCACCCACCCTTGACAAAGAGATCACAGTAGCAGAAAATGAGTCTCCCTCATAAGGACTTTGGAGCTCCAAAAGAACATTTGCTTATTTGAGGCAAATAATCAAAAAGACAATGCAGTAGGCACAACTCAGCAGCAAGATTTGTGTCTCACCTAGTAATCGGCTGGCTGATTTATGCCATTTAAAAAAAATAATAATAATAAAAGAAAGGGAGAGTATTGTTAATTTATCTTTAAAAATAAAGAGCCTTTGATTTAGGGTAGCTCATAAAAGCCATGGTATCAGCTGGCTGTGAGAGGATGTGATAATCACTGCAACCCCAGCAGTGGTAGGAGCAGCTCAGTTCATAAAATGCAGGCTGCATGGCTGCCTAGTGCACAGCACACACCTCCACAGCTGGTAACACAACATGCTGCTAATAGTCTGATTTTATTGACATGCTCAAGACATATGGGGGCAGGAGGAGCAGTGAGGCAGAAATTATACATTGGTGTTCGTTCCACCCCAGCCCAGGGGACCCATCTGCCTTTGTCCTCCTCCTGGGAGCAGAGGGATGGGGAGCTCTCCTGCATGACAGGAAGGCAGGTGCCACCTCCCAGGTCCACAGGGTCCTGACACAACACACACCAGGGTTGCTGTCACATTGTGCCTACCTGGGAACAAAGCAGCACTGGGTTTGCAGAAGCAAAATTTTTGCCCTTCTCTGCCACCTGAGCTGCATTCTGCTGCTGGAAAAGAAGCCCTCTTGCTACTGAACATGCTCCACATCTCCATCCATTGCTGCAAACCATCCTGCCCCGTGCTCCAGCCTCTCCTTTCCCAGGGAATACACCATGGTGGTGACCCAAGGCAAGCAGAAAGGCAGGAAAGACATGCTGCAGCCTTGCTGGGCTCCATCCCCTCCACGCAGTAACTCAGGCTGTTAAATGCCTGGCCAGAACTCGCCATCTGCTTCCAGTCTTCTAGGAATACTGCTGCATAATTCAATGAAAAAGGAGAAGATCCTTGTTTCACTGCATCGTAAGTCACTCTTCAAGTAATTATATTTTTATACCCCTATCAGGAGCAACAGGGGCTGTTCATTTTATGGGCTTAAGCAGCCAGAGCTGTGCTTCTGCCAAGGTTATGGCTGAGAGGGGAACACAATTTAATATTTCCTCAGCTATCCAAGGCTTATCCATGTTCTTAGCTTTTTGGTTAGGCAAGTGAACAAAGCCCTGCAGGACCAGGGCCTTTGTCCAGAAGTGCCCTTCTTGTGGAGCATAGAAAATGTGCTGGCTTGGACCAGAAGAGCTGACCAAACCATCAGCATGAAGCTGATTCCCAGTGGCATTAACATGCTAGATCTGCCCTTCCAGGGCAATGCTCAGAGGAGCTTCTGCAGCACAGTGACTGCTGCCTAACCAGGGAGCAAAATCCTGCTTATCCCAGCAGCTGGAGGAGACAGGGCTGTATCCCTCGCATGCTGCCTTAGAAAGGTCAGATGAGATTAGTTCAGGGGAAAAGCCAACCATTGTGCTCCATCTAAAGTGCCTGGGATGCAACCCACAGGACTCAAAAAAAATAAAGGTGTCTTTAAAAAAAGATCCAAAAAAATAACCTTTCTGGAGCCTTCCATTGCTCTTTGGTGTAATTTCCCCACTTCAGACACTTCCACTATCCTACACTGTGTGCCCTCTGCCCAGTCAGCCATCCCTTGGCACCGCTGTCCTTTCCTGGGTTAGCTCCTCACCTGCTCTTTCAATGCCCCAGATGTTCAGCCTTTGAAACAGATTTATTCCCTTGACTTTGAAAAGGGCTTCACCACGTTTCCATCTGTGTTTACACTCTGTGTGGGGTAAATTTCTCCTTCTAGCAGATCTGTTCCTTACCAGCAGAGAAATAAGTCAGCATAGAGTCAGACAGGAAGGCAGAGCAAAACATTTCCAAACCAGCACTCACTAGGGAGCTGTGCCACATGCCCACATGAGGATGGAGACCTCTGCCAGATGACCTGTGCTATCAGACTGTGCAGAAAAGAAGCAGGATCTGGCCTAGAGCCACTGCTCACACACCTGCTCTCAGGGCTGGCTCCCCAGCTCACCCAGCACCAGTTACCCAGAATACTGAAGCCAAATGCTCACCTAGAGCAAGCAAGAAGGACTGAAATACCCTGAGTCCCACACTAGGGTCTGATCCACACATCTGGGACTGTGCTGCTCAGCCAGGGCTGTTGGTGTTGGAAAGACCCATTTTGTCAGACCTTCACAAGCTCCTTTCTCAGGGAAATCCTGTCTCTCTGAATGGCTCTTCTTACAGCAGAACTGGCTGATGCATGAACCCAGCCGTTCTTAACTGCCTGGGCAATTTGTGACACAAAGGACAGTGAGCAGCTGCAGCCCAGATTTATCACCTTGCTCACCAAGGCCAGACCAACACATCTCCACTGTATGGCAACAGCAAGGCCCCTTAATGACTTTCCAGGTGGATCTACAGATAACATGAGTCTCATCTAATCTCAGGAAAACATATTTTGAGGCATTTGGGGGCTCACTGCTTCACCCTAAACTGATATCAACCTTCAGTTTTCTGGGCAGCATGTTGCTGCTGGCAGATGGGTGTAGGTGCTGCTCTCATCACTGTGCTCTGCTCTGTGTTTTGACAGGTCCTTGTTCCCACATTCAGATGCCTGTTAAATTACAGTCAGGATCCAACCAGCCCAGCAAATATTGATGTCTGACACCAAGGCCAGAGACTGTCTTCCAGGCTGCTGGAAACACATCACAACAGGTCAGAAGTTCCCAACATTGACAGAAAGGGAGGGCTAGACACTGGGGCTGACCAAAGCCTCCTGAAGTGCAAGCATCCTTCTTCTGAGCAGACCAAACTGCAAACTGCCCCTGACAGTTCCAAGCTCCCTGTTAGTGTCAGAGAAGATGGGAAGGTTTTTTTCCCCTCTGTGTTACATTATGCACTCAGTCCAGATGGATGAGTCAATAAAGAGCATGCGACCCCTACACAATTGCTTTGGGAGGCATGAAATTCAGCTAGGAGCTCCATTCCCACAGCAAGGGAGGATATTCAGGTGGTCCTGGAGGGTTTTGCAAGGGTGTCTCCATACTCCCAGCAGAGGTGAGCCAAGCCAGGGGTAAAAAAGGGAGAAGTCAAACTGTTTATGAAGATAAACATCAGCTGAAGAACATAATCTTACAGCAAGGAGATAAGGAGACTTTTTTTTTCCAATATTGTGGGCATGCCATTAATGAGAACTATTAAATGACAGGTGCTCCAAAGCTGATTTTTCATGTCCTGGATGTGCTTCAAGCAGCCTGACCTTGCAAGGAAAGAAGGACTTGTGCAGTGGTTCTATCCTGGAACAGCCAACAAGTATGGTTAAGGTCCATGAAAGGTGAATCATAATCAAAGCTATCTCACCCCAAAAACTCATGTGAGAGAGTCTGTTTGGAAAGGTATGACTTGAAGAGCCCTCTGATAACACCCCTGAGCCCCATGCTGGTACCTTGAAAATGTTGGAATGAGGGTAAATGTCCTGTGTTGTAGACTAAGAAACAGCTGCCTGCAAACTGAACAGAAAGTCACAGGCAAAGGGAAGTAAATTCCCTCTAAAACTGGAGCATGGGTTTTCCCATCTGAAACACAAGGCTCTGGCATGGTGCTGGGATCCTTGGAGCTGGCTGGTATTTCCTCAGGGACAGCAGCTTTGGAGTCCCAGTGGCCCTTGTTATTTGTTGTTCCCATTTATTACAAAGCACTATTATTATTTACAAAATACACTTTTTATGGACTTCTAGTGCATCCAAGTGCAGTAACTAACTCTGAACTCAAATCCCTAGGAGAACTGTTGAAAGAGAAGCAATTCAGCCACATATTAACATGTCAAGGATTTCCCCAGGTTTAAGGGAATAGAAAATACGTTTAGTACAAGCAAACTAGTTCTTTCTTGCAGCATAAAACTACTCTTTTCCTGTGATAGCAATGAAAGGATATTGCTTCTGTCACTGATGCCACTGGAAATGTATTGCCCTTCTCTAAGAAACCAATGAAAGGACATGGCTGGTTTGTTCTCTAAATGAGGCTACTGAGAAACACGCTGCTCCTGGCATTAGCCTGGACACACTGCTGCTGCTGTGGCCCCAAGGGAGGGCAGAGCCACTAGGTCAGCAGGTTTGTGCCAAAGGGCAATACCATACCTAGAGAAAATCAAACCATAGTTTGAGAGCTAAGCAGAAGAAAGAAACCTGTCCAAATGTCAGATGGAAATGAATCCCTGGCTTCTCTCACTGTGGGTGAAGCAAGGCTCAGCTGCTGTACAGGGCAGCCAGGATCTGGCCCCTTCTACTTCAGCAGTTCTGCACCTTGTATGAAATGAGCTTAAGCCCTGGGGAAAGCTGATCTACACTTAACCTGTGGCAGGGAGCCTGGCCGTTAGGAAAGCTGCCAGCCCCTCTCCCTTTCACTGCTAAGTTTAGCAGTCTGGCTCTTCGCTGAAGATTTTAGGTTTTGAAAGTAAAATTATGAAATGGCTCTTGAACCCAGATGATCTGTTGCTCGTGTGCATGCACTGAAGTGAGCATGGGGAAATTACTGTTTCAGCAGAAGGAAAAATTCCCTCTGGTGAAAGGATGAAGTTGAGTTGATGTTTGTGGTTCCACTTTCATGCCTGTTGATCTGCGGATCTGGCAAGTTCATTTTGCTCCCCTGCAACCTCCTCCCAGGTGATACTTCCCAGGTGGAAGGTAGAAGGAAAACAAAGAATATTTTTTAACAGGGAAGTTCATCAGATTGTTAAACACGCAGCCATTTGTGCAATAACATCCTCTGGGCTTTGGCATTGGTGCCCATCATCTCCGCAGGGTTCAGAGCTGTCGCTACCCCAGGACACACCAGCCCAAGGCCCAGGATGGTGATGGCTTTTACTGAGCTGAATTCTAGAGCAAATGGGCAAAGAATGCAGCAAATCAGAGGATTTGCACCAATGAGAGTGAAAAAAATGAGAGCACAGTCAGGCATAAGCAACACTGGTGCCAGAGCAAAGCCCCTCTCGGGCTGTGCTGTGACACAGCCCCCTCTCCAGCCCCCTGGCAGCAAGCTCCTTCCATCAGATATTTATTAGTTGTGTCAGGAATTAGTGAGAGTTCACTGAGTGAATAATAATGTGCCAAAGGCAGTTTTTCAACTTTGCTAATGTCATTAAAGGAAGCAGGGGGGGAAAGCCTTGCAAAAGGGAAGAAACCAGGGCTTCCAACGGCATTGGGCACTGTATTGCAAGGACAAGATGTGACATGTGAAGGGGAGAGGGTGAGGATGGCAATGAGGACCTGAGAAGGGATGAGTGTTGCTCTTTCCAGAGAAAGACAAGGGGAAAACAAAAGAGCTGCCCTTGCAACTCAGGAGCTGGACCCATCTCCAGGGTTGGGTTTTATGCTGCTGTTTTTCACTTCCATGCCCAAGTACCTTGCATCAAGGCTGCGGGTGGGTGGAAAAGGCTGGGAAAGGTGGGAAAGGCTGCACGGTCTGGGACCCCAGGAGCTGTGGGCAGGTCTGCACCGTCTGGTGGCTCCTGCAACATCCTCAGACATTGCTCTCTAGCATCCCTGACAGCTGCTGGTACAAGTCCTTTAGGACTGGTAGTGATGGCAGCAGGGAAGACACTCACAGGTCAGCAATGATTGGGCAGCCACGACCCCTCCTCTAGCTGCTGCCACCACGGAGATGCTAGCAAAGGTTGGAGTACCCAGGCAGCTTGTCTGTACATCCTCTTGGTGCTATTTTTATCCAAGTTCCTAATTACACATTACCTGTGTGTCACCAGGCTGATCGATATCAGTCTGAACAATCAATACAGCTGGGGATGATGGTGCTGTTTGCTGTTCAGAGCCTGCACAAGCTGGAAAAACAGGGCCTCATCAATCCCAAAGGTGAGCTGAGACACAGGGTGGGATGGGAGGCACGACAGGCGCAGTGACCACATGCTGCCTGCCTAAATAATGCTGTGACACAGGCACTGGGACAGCCTCCTGGGGCAAACCTCCCTCCCATCCCACAGCACTCCCAGGAAATGGCACAGCCCATTTAAACATGGATTGCTCTTCAGTCCTCGGGACATGATGCATTGAAATTATTAATTCTGATCTACAGATGAACAATTCTCCCTGATGACCAATGTCTTAAGTAATCACAGGCTACTTCAAAAAGCACAAGATCTCCTGCATTTTGCTTTGCTGCTTAACTAACCCAAAGTTGAGGCCACCTCTATAACGCCACCATGCATCTTCTGCCAGCAAGAGGGACCCTGGCTGCAGCTGCAGAATGCAATCAGATTTTGCAGGTGGAAGCTCTTAGGACTACCATGAAAGCTGGGATTAAATTGTGGCTAAGTAAGGGAATTGTGTAACTGAGGTTTCTGCCTGTCTCGCTGGAGTCTTAGGACTGTTCTGATTCTGTCAGAGTGATGCTGGGATGTTACTCATTGAAACCAAAAGAGCCTTAGAAAGGCATAGGCAGGTCAGGATCATTTGCCCTCAGCACTGGGTCTGTCTTGAGCAGTGAGTTGATGGTGGTAGGATGAGACAGAGAGCAGCGTGGGGTGAAAGCAAAACTCTGCCCTAAGGCTTCCCTCCTGCCCGGCTGTGCCTGTGCCCTCGCTGAAGTGCAAAGCTCTGCAGCCTCCTCCCGCCCGGCCCCTTCGCAGGCGTGGCTCAGCGATCAGGGACAGGACCAGCAGCCCTGGGGGGCTGGGGGAGCATCCCCTTACCAACTGCCCGTGGATCCACTTCCACTTGCCAGCCCTTCGCCTGAAAAGCACATGGTGAAAAGCTTCCAAAAAACAACACAGTCCTGGGTTTTAACTGAGGCTTTTTGGGTAGCAAAAGGAGGCGTGGAGGGAGGCTGCTGGTCATGCTGCCTGCAAAGCCTCCTTGCATTTCCTCAGCAGCTGATGCAATCTGCTGTGGTGCCAGAGCACGGTCACCAACAGCTTAATCCAACAGCAGAGCCATAATCCTTGCCTTAGTCCCACAAGCCCCCAAAGCAGAGAACTGCCTGGATTTGCTGTTTGATGGGGTTTCTCAGCCTTGGCTCAAATCTCAGTTTCCACCCATACCAAGCCTCATTCCCCTGGAAAGCACATTGCCATGGGAATGCAGATGCTCCCGGGCTGGCAAGCAGACATGGTCCATGCTGGAAACCCTGCGGGTGCTGCTTTGGCTCTTGGCACCCTCAGCTTTCAGGACACTCCCCTAATGTGGTGGCACTGCTGGGAACTGCATGGGCTGCATGTGACAGCTCAGAGTGGAGGCCTGGGGCTCCCCAGGGCATCACTGATGGGTGCCCATGGGTGAAGCTGATGCCTGAGACACTGTGATGGCCCTGTGCTCCTTCCAGCAGCCTCGCCACTGGCAATCACTTGAAAACTGGCCTGAGAGCTTTGCAGACGTGAACTGTAATGTCCAGCTCTAAACCCCAGCCCCCTGGCACAGCACCTGGAAGCCACCAGAGAGGGTGTACAGGCACAGACAACCCTGCAGAACATCCCCTGCCCTTCCCTTACAGCTTCGCATGGCAGGAGATGTTTCTCTGTGGAATTAACTTCTATTTTTCAAATGCCAGTAAAGAGACTTTTGCTGAAAAATGACAGTGGGAGGATCTCAGCTGTGCACCCATTTGCACTCCCCATCCCCAGGGCCCCTCTCCATTGGCAGTGCTGGGCTGCAGCTGGGGGTCTGGACCCACCCTACTGACCCACACATAAATGGGGCAGTTTGGCTACCCTACCCTCTCCTGGAAGTGCTTCTATGTAGGTTTGGGAGCAGGTATCAGAGCAGAAATTTTGATTTAGTGAACTTGGCACCATGCTTATGGATTGAGTCCTGTCTTTAACATCTCAGGGGCAGCTTTGACTTCGCTTGTAGGGTGTGTGAGCTGAGAACATGTTATTTTATCCTTCCCCCTCTCCCTGTTGCTCTGCTCCTCATTGACTTTTTGATTAGGGATCATCCTCTTGTCATTTGTGTGGATATGTTGGCTTTTTTTCTAAGGGGTGGATGCCAGGCATCAGGAATCATGTGTTCAGCGTATGGTGGCAATTAGCCCAGCTCTGAACCCTGATGGCACGTCTGTGTCTGCAATTAATGCTCTGCTCTATCTGCAATTAATGCTCTGCTCTATCTGCATGAGGTTTCTATCTTCCTTCTTTCTGGGGCTGGAAAAGAGACAACTTGGATCTCTGAAAAAAATAGCAGGAAAGTGTTAAAGGCATAGCTTGGAGCCTGACTGCCTCTTGCTGTGGGGCTGCTCTCAGGATGGGGTCTTGTTTGGTTCAGCTTGGCCTCTGCACCTGGATTTACATGAGTGTGGCTCAGGGCATCTGTCTGATACGGTGCAGAGCCCATGGGGACTGATCCTGGCTCTGCTGGTGCCTCTGCTCATGCACTTTATGGCATGTCTCATGCACCTGGCCCTTTATTGGGAAATTAGATTGCCTGATTCAACGTTTTATAGTAATAAGCTTATTTACTTGTGCCTTTGGTGCTCTGCAAAATACCTCAAGCTTTTTTTGTGAGATGGGAAAATGAGAGTGACGTGATTATTTCAGGGGGAAAATGTCAGGACAGGTAGAGGGAAGGTGGCTGTGGGACCTGTTGTGCTTCAGGGAAACTTGGGGTTTAGGAGAATCACCCCCCATTTACTCCCACTACTCCACCAGCATCACGTGGTGGTTTTACAGGGGATCCCCTGGTAGAACTGACACTGTGGTGGTGACAGAGCTGCCCCCTACCCCCCATCAGAAAGCTGCTCTACCAAACCCAATGGGCTTGCTCTGCTTTCCTTCTCTTCCATATAAATTCACCTACCCTAAAACCCCTGCTTTTCTCTGAGCTAATACGATTTTGAGGGAGGAGTTTTGCTGTCACCCAGCTGCTTACTGAGCTGCAGCTGATTTCTAATTAAGAGCTTCCTCCTGGTGGGGGGAACAGGGAGAAAAATTAGGGCTGGGGGATGGGGACACAGCATTTCTGAATCCAAATACATTAAACCATTTAATTCTGTTGACTCAGGGCTGCCTTGTTCTGAATGGGAATTAATCCACAGCAAACCAAAATTAAAAAGCACAATACAAAACGCTTAGCAAGGCAGCACCAGGGTTTAGAGCAACCCATTAGCTTGCTTGAACGTACCCAGTAAATTTTCATTTGTCAATAACACTTAGAGCCTACAGCTTATTTACAGCCTGTTCAATATTACCAAAACCCCTCAGAGCACCTCATTTGTATTTATCTGCCACAGCCTGTTTCTTTTCCAGGGACTCTTCCTAACTCCTTGCTTTACACCAACTTGTCTCTTGTGTCTGGCTCTACAAGGGTGGGGACGTGGCACCTCCATGAGCAAAGGTAACCCAGGGTTACCCCTTTCCATCCCACTTCTCTCTGCACAGGAGACCACCCTGTGTCACAGCCCAGCTGAGCTGGAGCAGCTAGGCCTCTCCATCTGTTCCCAAATCAGCTCCCACGGGATGAGCCCTGGCAAGGACAGCATGTAACAGGATTCTCCCCAAAAGCTGCTTGAATGCTGTTGGGCAGATAATGAAGCCTGGCTGGCCTTAAGGATTTCTCCAAGGAAAGGAGTTTATTCTCGGGCACGGACATAAATGGGTGGTTTAATCTCCTTGTCCCGGCTCATGTCCAGTTGAGGTTTAGTCCAACACTTCAGCTCCTGGAGATGCAGCTCCCCACAGTGGAGGCTGGTCATGGGTGGGACTTGTCTCTCTGCAGGTAGCACAGGATGGGGACAGACCTTCCCCAGCTGCCTGCCTCCTCCCTGTTGCATTAGCACTTATCCAAGGCAGAAGTATAAGCAATTGCAATGGAAATATCAACCAATGCAGCATGAAAAGAGCTGTGAGGGAGATGTGGGACAGGGTGGGCAACAGCCTGACTCAGGTGTAAAGGTCAGTGAGGGAAACCCCTCTTCCTAACTGCAAAGATGGCCTAAATGGGACTGCAAACTTCACAGGTGGCATCTACTAGAGCCCAGCAGGTGCAGCAGACCCTGCTAGCAGGCAGCTGGGGCTCCACCACACTGAGGCTGCTTGCCCTACATAAGCCCAAGCTGGGGCAGTGAGCAGGACCTGCAGCCCAGACTTTCTGCCACAGACCTACATATGTGGGCAGTGGGAATTTTCAGTAGCTTTTATAAGGACAGATACAGGAGGTGATTGCTGAAGTGAAGAGTCACTGGCTTTTCTCCCAGCATCGGTCAGGGTTTGCAAATGCCTCTTGCTGCTGAGATCCAGGATGCTGCAACCAAGCCCAGCAGCACCCCGGGGGAGCCCCATCTTTCCACCCCAAAGAGTTAAACCCCTGTTACTTGCCTGCAGCTGTCTGCATGTAGCCAGCCAGGGTGCAGACCCGCCTCTCGCAGGCTCCGCCGGGCAGCAGGAGGGCGACGATGGCCAGCAGGGAGCTCAGGGCCAGCAGGACGCAGCCGCCCGCGCACAGCACGGCGCTCGTCTGGAAGGACACGCAGGATGTCAGCCAGGTGAGACCCCACCACACCTCCCCACCAGCTCCCCCTCCTGAAGTGAGAAGTGGGGGCAGCTTCTCCCACCCTTTCCCCTCCACCTTCTGTTGCTTTAATCCCCTGTTAAGTCTTGAGCCCACAGTTCACCTGTCACCCGGTCTCAGGGGTAATTAGTATTCGGGCTATGGTGATAATAGCAAATGTTTTACATGCATGAGTGGCTACGTCACTAATACAAGTGCCATTAGGTGCCAGTGACACGTGTCAGTGTCTCCACTGAGAGCTGAAATGTATCTCGTGATGGTGCCTGCCCCTGCACGCTGGGCAATTAGAAGGTATTTTGCCAGCGAAACCACTGCTGCAGAAGCTTCATTGCAGCCAGGCTCTGCCAACAACCAGGCTGCTTCCAGCCCAACCCAGCCCATGGCTTTGATTTAGCTTCTTTTCCAACATAACTGGGTCATTTGGGGCCGTTATCCAACCCCAGGATGGTGCTCTGGGGTGTCAGAGGCTGCAGGATGCCCAGTGGGCAGCATGTTCCTCACGGGCTGGTGCAGCACGGGGAGGCCAGGACACAGCAGCCTGTCCTTGTGCCATCGCCTGCCTGGGGTGGTGGAAGCAGTTTTGCCCTTGGGTATGGGCACCTGAACTGTTGCTGTTTCTGTCCCCACTGCAGGTGACATTTCCACCTCTGCCAATGGGATGGCACTGGCAGCAAGATGGTCCCTATGGCAGCAAGGACAAGTGCCAGCCCAGATGGGGGCACGGTGTGGCAAGGGACAGTGAGGGGACCCATGATGGGTGCCTCCTTCTCCAGCATTCAGCTCTTGGAAGCCTTCAAAGCAGCACAAGGGCACCTCAGTCCCAGCATGGCAGCAGCCAAGTCAAGTCCTGTAATTTCAATGCAAATTCCACCCCAGGATCCTGGCTTGGGTGAGTCACCCTGCAGCAATGTAGCCTCTTGGCTCCCTGGAGCAGTACAGCTGTAAGACAGGTCTTGTCCCCATTTTCCTAATGCACCTCATTTTCATAACCTGTGCAGGAGCTGCCTGAAGGAACTCAGATCCCACCTCCATCTTCTCTTGTCCAGCCCTCTCACCCTACCGAGATGTTGTCGCTAGAAATGAAAAAAAAATCCTTTTTTTTTTTTTTTTAGTTTTCTGCCTATATTTGAGCTTTTGGGCAACCATGGTAACTATAGGAACAAACCCAATACATGTTTCTGTTTTGCTCTCCCCCACCAGCCAGGTTACAAATTGTGAGTAAATAATCTGCTAAATGCAAGTTATGCTGCAGGACCCACAGGCAGGCTGGAGGGGAGGAAGAGGAATTGGGTTTGTGATGGCTAAGGGGGGTTCAAACAGCTAAAACCCCTCCTGATGCCCCAGCCCCAGCAGTGCTGCCCCAGGGGTCTGCACTGCCCTACATCTACCTGTGTTGTTTCCTGCCAAGCTGGTTTTTGGCAGCTGGACTGGCTGGTGCTGGGCTGGCAAAGCTGCTGCCTGCAGGGTCCTGCTGGGGAGCTGCCACTGCTCCAAAAAGGGACACACGTGTTGGCCAGGGACAGGCCAGGGGAGCACGGGCAGCACCCTGACACCCTGGTGTGAGTTTCCCCCAGTGCTGTGCAGTGATTAAAAATCAGCATCTTATTTATAGACTATTTATACTCCACACCAGCAATGCAAATGCTGTCCCAGCAACAAATTAATTCCTGATGTGCAATATAAAAGGCACTGCAGTACAAACCACTACCAAGAGAAACAGAGAGGCTGTTTTGGCAGGCACTGTGGCAGCAGGGTTATCTGCTCCTCTCTGGTGGCTTCCAAGCCACGGAGACCCAAAGAGACATATGCTGCTTCAGGGCAAAAGAGAGGAGTTTGGGACTACCCTGGTGGAGACAAGCCCCTTGTCCCTTCTGTACCCCAGGAGGGGTCCATGCTATTTGGGGAGGGGCCACAGACACCCTCCTGGCACAGGGCCCTGCAGGGAGAGCAGCCACAGCTCCCAGGGCAGCAGCATGGGGAGGAAATATGGATTCATAAACAAAACAAAAAAAAGGATTACTCTGCCCAATGCCTGAGTTTCACCTTCCACCCCACAACATGCAAACCATCCTTCTTCACAAGGACCATTAATTATTTACAGCAATGAATTTTTCAGCAGAAAGGGGTCTTGGGAAGCAGGCTTGCTCTTCTCCCACATGAAGTGTATTATTTTTAATGATCTAGGTTCATCTTAATTATGGTCACACAAATACCCTAAAAACTCACAGCTTCTGCTGGAAACAACCTAGGAGGCTGCTAATCCCTCCAGGAAAGTGCAAAGATGTTTTTCAGGACATCGCTCCAAGAGAAAGGGCACAAACAAGGTGGGTGCAGGTGAGGGTTACACTGAAGGAAGAGCTGGGTCTGGTTTGGGTCCTGCCATCAGGGTTCATACAGGTGGCAGCAAGACTGTGGGGTCCTGGGGCCAGCAGGTCCCTGATGTGCCCAGTGGTGGCCAAAATCCAACCAAATCCAACCAGGCCTTGGCAAAGGGATCCAAGGTCTCCTTTTGAATTATTGTGTTAATGTTCACATGGGCAAGAGGTGCAGCTCTGAGGGCAGGAGGGGTGATGCAGCTGAGCAGCTTTGCTGGGGGTCACAAGGGGTGGCAGTGGCTCAGGTGTCCCAAAATAGGTGGCAGTAGGGAAAGGCACGGGGCAATTCAGGGCAGATTGCAAGAGACCTTGCTGCAAGCCAGGGGTCCTAGTGTGGCTCCTACAGTATGCTGGTCCACAATGACCAGAGCTGCTTGAACAAAATTTGCAAGCTTCTTTCCCCAAGGTGCTGGCATCACCTGCCAGAACACTGGATATGCTCTTGTAAACCAGAAATTCTGCATTGTTGTAACTTTTCCAGGGCCTTCGCTGGGAAGGAAACCCAACTGCTCCTGCCCTGTGTTGGAATAGCACCTGCAGATCAAACAGCTGCTTCTGAAGAAAAATAATGAGCCCTCAATTTGAAGAAGTCCATGGAGCAAAGGTACAAAACAGCAGCATTTAAGCTCTCTCCTTCCAACTGTGCAGCACCTCCCTCTCTCCTCGTTTGTGCCTATTGCATCTTGAGTGAAAAGGAGAGGATGCAGGAAACAGGATGCAAAGACAGAAACCCAAAAATAGCTGGGAGAGGGGGGAAAAACAGGGTGCAGCAAGGCTCTGTGTGAGAGTCCAGCTCAGGCAGGGGCAGGAAAAAGCCTTTTTATCCCAGCAAAACCAGCCAGGGAGAAGTGGGACCTCACTGCCTGGTGGGCTGCCTCTCCCCAGGCACTGCAGACCCTCACCCACACCAGGGAGACCCCCTCAGGAGCCTGGGGCTGGGAGCTGTCCTGCTTCCACCACACTGGGAGAGGACATAAAACCACATCAGATTTTCTGCTTCCACTCCCAGGGAGATTAATTGTTTATCCCCAAACAAATTAATAGTCCCCTGGTGGGACTGTAAATATGCCTTTATGTAGCGTAATAAATTCCGATTAACAACAATCCCCTACCCATTATTTCAATATTTTATGTGCCATGGCTCTGCCATTGCATGAGCAATAAATCTGCTGAAGATGCAGTTTCATTCACAAAAAAAGAATCAAAATTAAAATGTCACACATCCTGGGAAGAATCACTTAATATCCCTAATTAAAAATTCTTGAACGTTAACCCATCTTGTGAAGCCAGCATCCATGAGTTTGGTCCAATGAGTTATCAGTGAGAAATGGTACCTGGTGTTTGGCTTGGCAGAGCTAAACCAAATTGGCAAAGCTCCTGCCATCGTGTCCTGTGCAATGGGCCACACCACGAGGTGCATTAGTTTATTAATGCAATCTGTTAATTGGAATTTGGCCACCTGTGAGAGCTGCCTTCCCAGATGGCTGTCCTGGTACCCAGGGCAATAGGCTGAAGGCAAGGTTACAGACTGCTTGGGTATCTCAGCCTTGCTCAATTGCTTAAGCACCTTTGCAAATGGGGACAGAGAATAAACACCATAAATAATTAGGAAATAAAGCCATGGGCTGAGAGAGTGAAGGTCACAATGTGTCTGGCTTTCTGGGTGTGTCTGTTGAGGCAGAAAAGGTCTGAGAAACCCTGAATGAGCTGAGAAAATATTGGCTGTAAAATCAACTCTAAGAGAAGAGAGGGGGCAAAATGAACAAAACCATTTTCTTTTTCTACATGCAGTTCCTTGCCATCAGAGCTCTGTGTGATTAAATATTCATTCAGGGAAGATGTTTTGGGGTTAAAGGGGATAGTGCTGTACCTGGAGAGGCAGAAACTGAATGGACACCAGGGTTTTTAACCTCGTTAAAAGAATTGGTGCTGGATGGAGGTGCTGAGTGGGGACCGGGGGTTTGGGATCTGCAGCAGTGCTGGCAAGGACCCGGGAGGCCACGCCAGGGGCTGATGCTGGGAAGTGGATGCAGATGTTAGCAGCTGGGTCTGGCTCTGCTGCATGGCTCGAGATACTGCTGGCCCAGCTCCTGGTAGAGGAAGAGCAGCCACCGCGGCCCGTGGGAGGGCAAACAGAGAGGGCTGAGAAGGGCAAGTGCTCATGCTCAGGCTGGTGTCTGCCTGCAGGGCAGCAGCACTGGAGCAGGAA
This sequence comes from Hemiprocne comata, assembly GCA_020745705.1. Taxonomy (NCBI): domain Eukaryota; kingdom Metazoa; phylum Chordata; class Aves; order Apodiformes; family Apodidae; genus Hemiprocne; species Hemiprocne comata. Next base: position 3,541,002 of record CM036605.1, read on the forward strand.
AGCTGCCTTCCCTCCAGCCCAGTGCCTGGTGGGGTCTCTATGTGCCCTGTGCCCCTCGAGTTGCTGCCACCGGCACCATGTGGCCACCAGATCCTTCGCTCCTCCCAAACCTTCCTGTGAATTTTGCACTGGACCCCAAACCCCTTCTTTCACCCACACCATGGCTGGGTGAGCCTGCCCTGCGCCCCAAAAGAGCAGTGCCTGCTCCTTGGGCCAAGGTGCAAAAGCTGTGGGTAAAACCCAGGAACATCCACCTGGGCGCAGCAGAGCCTGCCTCTGCAGGAGACGCTGCCTGAGCAGGGTGGGTGGATCCAGCCTCACAGCTTCTTGGTATTTCCCCCACACAAGTCACAGAAACAAACATCCGCCATCTGGTCGGCATTACAGCGACGGCCAGGAAGAGGATCCCACACATCCTCATCTTCTCCTCCCCGGCAATTACCTTCCTTTTGGTGCCATCTGAGAGCTTTCTCCTTCCTATTAGAGCTTCCTTCTCCATCCTGCTCCCATGCAGATGCTATCCCCCTCTCCAGCAGTGCTGGGGAGTGCCCAGTGTTATCCAATGGGAATGATGAAAGCAGGTCCAACCCCTCCAGACCAGCCTGGCAGTAACACAGTGCCCCACGTCTGATGCTGCTAGGGAGGTGGCTGATGTCTGAGTCCCATGAGCCGAGGTGTTTTGGGCTGGGGCACAGGGATGCAGAGGAGGAAAAGAGGCTCCAGTCCTCATTCCTTCTCTTCCAAATGAAAGATTTGGTTGATGGGGGCCTGCTCGTGCCACAGCACACACAGGGGGTACTTCTCCCCTGCCCAAATTTAGCTGCTCAGGCACAAAATTCAGCACCTCTCCCCAGACACAGCTCAGTCAGTTCTTCCTGGTAACTTTCCCACTTTCAAGTTAATCAGGGAATTCAACACAAACACCAAAGGGGTTAATGCTCCAACAGATTCAAGGGGAAAAAAAAAAAAAAAAAAGCATTTTTTAAATTATGTAGCAAATAAGAGACAGATAATGTCTGATGAATGGCTGTCTTTCTTCCAGTGCCATTGCATCTGGGGACATTGGAAAGCAGTTCCTAATGGCACTGCTTTATTTAAGAGGATGATGGATAGTGGTGAAAGAGACAAAAAAAAAGGGAAAAAGTAAGACATTAGCACATCAATGGTGTGCCTGTGACCTCCATCAAGAGATTCGAACCAACTTAATGAAATTTTAATTAGGCAGCAAGCAGTGCACTGTTGCTGGGTACCAGATCAGACCTTCTTACCCGCACTGTTGTTATCCTTCTTTGGGATAAGCCCTTTCCTGGCATTGGCAGCAAAGCTGGGCTCATGGTGTGGGCCAGGGAATGCCCTGCAGGTCACAAAGCTCTCCCATCTGGCTTTTCCTTACAAAGCCAGCAGAGAGAAGCCTGAAGGGAGTGGGACTTGGAGCTTCAAAAGGATGGAGAGAATGTCCCACCATCAAACCCCCTGAGCCAGGCTCTGCTCTGGGCCCTACAAAGGGGAAACACAACATTCAGCCCAAAACACCTCTGGTGGGTGCAAGTGATGCCCTTCCCAAGGCACAGGGTTCAGGATTCCCTGTTTGTGGAGCAGGTTTATAGGCAGGAAATCCAGCATGGGAACAGGGCTGCTCATAGCTCTGCTAATCTGACCCCAACAGGCAACCCTTAGAGTGCATCAGGAACCCAGGACTGAACTAACACAGCAAGAAACCAGCAGTGAAGGTTTATTAAACCTTTCAGCACCTTCTAATCAAAGGGTAAGCAGGTTTGCTGTGCATTTTCACGAGGCTGAATCTTCTCAAGTCCTGCTATGGGCAAAAAAACAGGAAAGACCCACCCAGGGAACTCCTGGAGCTGTGCAAAGCCTTCCCCCTGTCCTGAGTGGGTTTTGTGCCCTGCTCCAGCAGGGCATCACTGGCTACAGAGGCAAGTGGTCCATGTGTTTTTAACCTGAATCCCATGAGCTGATCAGCTTGTTATTTTAGATTACATGCTTGACAAAGCCTGAACATAATTGGAGACTATCTGGAAAAATAAAAATAGACATTTGAAATGAAGCAGCACTAGCTTTCAAAGTGCAGCATTGAGACAGGAACTCATGAGCCAAATGCTCCCACTGAAAGAGAAAATAAATTAGCTCAGGATAAAGGATTATTTTGCATGCACACATATGCATGCAGAGATCTGGCACCAAAAAAAGAAAAGTAGTGAGATGGGATGAAGCAGCTCAGAGCTCAAAAGCTCACCTGTTTTTCCCAGCTCTACCAGTTGGCCTCCCTAGATCAATCCCATCTCCCCACAGCACCTGCACCCCCTGGGATGCCCCTCTCCAGCCTCCACAGCTCCAGGTCTTCCCACAACAGATCCACCTTTCCATGAACTGTCTGTGTAAAGGCCCTGCTCATAAACTGACTGTGGCTCCTGGACGATATCCCCATCATGAACCTCTCTCCTCACCTGGCTCCACTTTCCCTCAGCTCCTGCAACGTCTCAGCCTGGCCACAAGATCTCCAGGAGTCAGGGATATTTTATTCTATTCCACCCCATCAAGTCCCCATCATGATGCTGAGCACGGTGCAAAGCCCCAGCAGCCTGAGCACTGACAGGGTTAAATTAAAGGTACCCATGATATCAGAGAGCTGCAAAGTAATTATGAAAGGAAGCAGAAAAAAGGCAGCAACTCTAAGCAGACATGAAGGCCCTCTTAAGAGAAGAAAGGCATGTTAATTAACCTCTAGACATGATTCAAAGCATCATTTGTAGCATGATTAACATAATCCCCCAAGTGCAAACACACAACTGGCATTAACGACCATTTGCAGGGCTGAACGCTCCCCCACCCCTCATCAAATCAGCACATTTGAACGGGGAAACATTTGAAACGCAGTAAGTGTGCACGTTTCAGGAAACAAAAAGAACAACAGACAACGTTCCCCGGGGATGGACATCCCGGCTGCGGGCTGCTCCCACCCCCTGAGCCCTGCAGGGGGGCATCCTCCCCAGGTGTGCTCTCAGCATCTGCCCCAGATGTGCCACCAGCTTCATGCTAGAAGAGCCCCTGAGCCCCACGTTGGTTTTTGCTTTCTTGCCCGCCAGCCACAGCTTCACCCCCTTCTCACCAGCCTCTGCCACTTCAGCAAAAAGCTGGTGGCTGGTTTCAAAAGTTCTCAGACTCCCCTGCACGTTTAAAGAAGGAGCTGCCCAAAAGATTGCTTGAAAGGTTGGCAGTGAATGTCACAAGTTCTGAAAGCAAAGAAAAAAACCCCACCATGTCCTCATTTTTCCAAAAAGGAGAATCTCCTGCTTGAACTTGTGGACAGGGCTCACATTACACAGCTCCTGAGCACTGAGGTGTGTAGGTTTGCAGCACTGCTCATGCACAAAACCCAAAGCTGTTGCCTGCCTTAGCAAAGATGTCAGGGATATTTAATTATACTCCACCCCACCAAATAACCATCACAACAGGTACTCTCATCCTCATCGTGGCAGAAAGCTGGCAGGGGAGCACTCTCCCCTGAAAGAGACTGCACTGTTTGTTGTTCAGGAATTATTTGGGTGGTATTATTGAAGGAGACATGGATGTGTCACCAAAACCTCCTGTGAACTCCACTCAGTACCCTGATATTATTCATCGCTACCACAGCCCAAGCTCAGGAGCTCAGGGGCTTTGTGTTCCATTATATTTGGGATCCAAAGTCTTTTCAGAAGTTATTAGATGGCTGAGGCTGTGTGTAGTTGAAGCCTGTTTAAATGAGTCACTGCTGAGCTTCATTCTTATCTTTAAAGTTTGTTATTACTTGGAAGTGTTTATCTGAATTAAGTTTGGACAAACAACTGAACAAAGGCCAGTTTATGGAAAGGACAGCGTTTCTGCATGTTTTTATATAAATAGGAAGGATTTTATGCAGCCAGTTCTTTTCTTTGCAATTCACAATATTTGTCTTTAATGACAATTTTAAGGACCATGATGGGATTTAAGTCTTCACATGCTGACCTGGCATCTTGGGAGAGATAACAGCGCAGCTCCATGGCAGGCTGAGAACTCCAGCTCCTGACACCCCTCGTGCCCAGCACAGCCATGACCTCTCAGGGATTTAGCACTTGTCTTGGGATTTCTGCTATGGAGTGACCCAGAGCAAATCAAAGCTCATGTGTTTTGGAGCAGCAATAATGAAATCACACTCACAACCTCAGGGTAAGAAGCTAAGAATAAAAGGAGAGGAGGGAGAAAGGGCAGGGGAGAGCGGGTGGTGGGTTGCTGGGGCTGGGCTTTGTGTGATCCCCACACACCCAGCGGGGACAGGCGGCTCTTTGTCACGCCAGGACACTGTCACAACCCCGGGCCCCACGGGGCAAGCTGGGAGGCCTTGGCCTCCTTCCTCCCAAACCTGCAAGGGCATCACCCTGGCTGGCCGGGCAGGGGAGCGGCCGCAGCCCCTCCTGTCCAGGCTTGATTTCTGAATCCGCGTGTCCCAGGGGCAGCAGTTTCAGGCTCCTCTCTGCTCTCCCACCGCTCAGCAAACCCAGCTGGCAACAGATGCTCCCTGCCCCGCCGGGAGCACCAAACCGCTCCCGTTTCTCCCCCGACTCCCTCCCTCCCAGATGCCCCTGCAGGAGCTCGCCCAGGCCCCGGTGGTGAGGCACAGGGAGGCTGGGGCAGACCTGCAGCACCGCCATGGCCAGGACGTGCACTGTGGCCACGCTCAGGCTGTGCTGGCCACCACCGCAGCACAAAAGTCTCCACGCAGCACCCCAAGGGTGGCTGAGCACCCCAAGGAAGGGATGTGGCCCCACGAGGACCGCAGAACACGGGGGATGCAGGGGATGAAAGGGATGCTGGAGAGCAGCATGGGGGGATGCAGGGGATGCTTGGGATGCTCAGGGCAGGACAAGGATGCTGGGGATGGTCTGGGAGACAGAATGAGGGGATGCTGGGGAACATGGGTCAGCATGGGGAATGCTGGGGTGATGACAGGGGGACTTCAGGAAGGTGCAGAGCACAGACAGATACCGGAAAGTCTGGGACAGGTGGGGGGGGGATGTGGGAGGGATGATGGGGGGGAAGAGGGTGCCGGAGAGCCCGGGGCACGTCGGAAGGATGTCGAGAGGTGATGGGGGGACGCCGGGGAGCACAGGGCAGGCAGACAGGAGGGATGCCGGGGAGGTGATGGGGGATGCCGGGCAGCCTCGGACAGACAGGGGGGATGCCAGGGAGGTGATGGGGGATGGCGGGGAGCTCGGGACATGTCGAGGGGATGCCGGGGAGCCGGGGGTAGGCGGGGAGGGGGCCGCGGGGGGGGAGGGGCTCACCTGCCAGGAACCGGAGGGGATGTCTCCGAAGCCGCCGGGGCCGGCGGAGCCGTGGCAGCCGCGGGGTGGCCCGGCGCAGCGCCAGAGCAAGCCGAAACCGGCGGCGGCACGGCCGGGCGGCAGCAGCCAGGCCGGGGAGAGAAAGGCGGCGACGCAGGCGGCCAAGAGGCCGGCGGAGAGCAGCGCCCAGAAGCAGCCGACACCGCTGCACATGGTTCGCCGGCGGGGCAGGGAACCCGCGCCCCGCGCCGCCCCCACCGGCACCGGCACCGACAGCATCGGCGGCGCGGGGCGGCCGGCGGGGCCGGGCGCGGGGCCGGCAGCGCTGCCCGCGCCCCCTGCGCGCTGCCTGCGCGCCGCCTCCCCCCCTCTTTGCGCGGTGCCTGCGCGCCGCCCCCCCCCCCCCTCCCCGCGGGGCGCGGCTGAGGCCGGGCGCGGTTGCGACACCCGCGGCGGGCGGGGAGGGGAGTCCCACCCCCCCCACCTGCGCACACGTTTTGGGTCTTTTACACCGTTTTCTCTGCCCAGCCTCTAAAAAGTCATTTTATTCCTGCCGTTGTCGGTGACATCGTGCGTGTCCCCCCGCAGACCGCGATGCTGCGGCTCCGCAGACAGGAACACGCGTTGCGGGGAATTTCTCGCAGCCCGGGTGTCACCGTGGGGGGGAATTTAAAACGCCCGCAATGTGTATAATATTAAGTATATAAATTTTATCCTTTAATCCCGTAGGTTTCTCTGCGGCGTGTTACAGGCGGGGTGCAGAGCCCGGCGGAACGGCTGCCCGGGAATTTGGGCTTACTTTAGGTGTAAAAGCTGCGCCTCCCAGCGCAGAGGAATTTTTATAACAGTCTTTCTGAAACTTCATGGACCAGCCAGGATTTATTCCTGCTAAATCTCCCGGCCGCTTTGCAGCATGAATTGGTATCTGATGCTCCTGCCTCGCAGATCCTAGGGGGGTTTCTCCACCTCCAGAAGCTCGGCTGTCCCTCCGAGCGGTACCCACTCCACAAGCTAAAGAGGCAAATCCTTTTTAAAGTAGAGAAAAAAAAAAAAAGAATAAGAAAAAGATTAATCCTCCCTAAGTCTTCAGGCGGGTTTCGGGCACCTACTGCCGGTACCGCTGAAATAGACCTGAAAGTGCTGAGCAGCTTTTGGTCCAAAACCAAAGCGCTTTCCCTCCAGATCCGGGGTGCGTTGGTTGGTGTTTTAATCGCAGCCCTTGCAGAGGGGATGGCTGAAACTGCCGGAGCGGGATTTTCCTGCCGAAATCGGTGCTCACAAGCCGGGGGCTTGGCACCCTCTCCTGGTGTGCGCCCAGACTGCTGGAGGCAGGAGCTGGGCTGCTCAGCCCCCGGGGCTGCCGGGGAGGAGGAAAGTGATGGGCAAATCATTTGCACTTTACAGCTGAATTCACGGACAAAACGTCCAGGATAAAACGCTGCTGTTCTGTCTGGTGGCAGCGTTTGACCTTCAAGGGGGTGCGTCTTTTTTCTTGCATTTAAAAAACGTTGTGCGTGCGGGTTGTCCTGTTGACTTCCAGGAAAGTTTTGAAGGGGCAAAATCGCCCTCAGCCTTGTCTCATCTCCCTGGTTTGGAGAAATGCACAGTTACTACATATTCCATGTCACTTCTTGTACCCTTTGAAGCATTTAGAAAAACAAAAGGGGGGAAAATCATTAATGGAGAAATAGAGAAAATTGTTTTTTTCTTTTTTTAAATTTTTTTTCTTACCTTGTTTGTTTGTTTTTTAATTCAAGTATTATGACACCATAAATGGCTCAGATTTGGGAAAAACTGAATTGGAGAAAGGTCATCTGAGGTGAGTCCCACCCAAGGCTGCCAACACCACCCGGACAGGCAGGAGGTAGGAACTATCCTGTTTGTTTTCAGTAAATTATTATAATTCTGGAGTGGCACAAAAGCTCTGCAGAAAACTGTGAGGAACAGCCAGCAGGTCAGGGCTGGGAAAAGCTGCAGAAACTGCTGTGAGGGCTTTTCTCTCTCCCATGTCTGTGCCCAGAGCTCAGCTGCCCAGAGATCACCAGCAGCAGGTCACAGACACATCTCCCTCTGCTATGGGAGAGGCTTTTTCTCCCCCTCCCCTCCCATTTTATTTTATTTTACACTTCTAGGCTCAGGTTTTTACCCACTCACCCCCTAAGAGTCAGACAGAAACCCCTCACCTCTTACTCGTGCCCAACTACCAGGCACAGAGAAACAAACCTTCCTCCTTGGGCATGTGGTCAGTGAAAGGAGACAAGGAGGGATACAACGTTTTAATAAAATCAGTTCATTTATGTTTTTGTTGCCAGGCTGGGACGTGGGATAATTCCCTCCTTTGAAGTCCCCAGCACAGCTGAGAAAGCTGGTACCAACCCTCCTGCTCCCATTAAGGCTGAGGTCAGCCACAGCCACATTTGCAATGGATTTTGTGTGTGCATGCAGCCACTTGTGTTCCCATTAGAAAAATTAAAAAAAAAAAAAGGAGGAAAACTAGAGCCTGTAATTGAAGCTGCTGTGGTGGCAGATCTGAAGCACCCCTACTGTAATGGCATCAGTTCTGTCTCCTCGATTTTACAGCTTCCCCAGCATCCTGCTGTGCATCATCACATGGATATGCTGCATCTTTCCCACTCTCCCCCAACAGTAATTCTTGGATTCTTAGTGATTTCTATTCCTTATTTTGAAGTTCATCTAAGGTATCCAATTATTTGTTTGAAATACAATTTTTAAACAGTGCTAATGGCAATGTTTCTAATAGATGGGTTTTAAGCTTGTGGTGTGTTTCTGTGCAAAGGCATCTTTGACTCCTTACACATTTTGGACATTATTATCAATTCCAGAGTAAGATCTAGGCTGTTAAACCCATAGTCATATAGCTTTTAATTATTTGTCTTCCCAAAGTAGTGAAAAGTCTGTATATGAGATAGAATCCCAACATCATGTAAATACATGTCCCAAAGATGTGAGAAATGGCAATGGTCTGTAACATGATTTGTTACATCTGTGTTTTTCTGAGTCCTGTAATTGAGCAGAGCAGTTCCCTGTGATTCATTATCTGAGGCAAAGGATCACAGAATCATAGAATGCCAGGTTGGAAGGGACTTCAAGGATCATCTGGTCCAACCTTTTTAGGTAATACTGTAGCTCATATGAGATGGCTCAGCACCCTGTCAAGGTGAGACTTAAAACTGTCCAATGTGTGAGAATCCACCACTTCCCTTGGGAGGCTGTTCCAATGTCTGACTGTCCTCGTGGTGAAAAATTTACCTCTTGTGTCCAATTGGAATCTCCCCAGGAGCAACTTGTGCCCATCACCCCTTGTCTTTTTCACATGACTCCTTGTAAATAGGGAGTCTCCATCTTCTTGAGAGGCACCCTTTAAGTACTGGAATGCAGAGTCTCGTTGTGCTGTATTGATTCTGTCCAAACAAGAGCATCCCATTTAGATCTTTTCCAATATTCAAGTTTGTTTATTTTTCTAGCTATGGAGAGGCAAAAACCAACAGCCACTGAGGCAATTGTTTTTTTCTTTGAAAACTTAATGTAGGGAGGTGTCTCCCAGCTTCTCTGATGTTGGCCAACCTATGTCCTGAAGTCATATTTCAGCTGATTGCTCAGTTAATTGAACTGTCACGTTCTGTTAAAAACTCCAGAACCTGATGTTATTCATGTTTGCAGTTCAGATCTCCAGGGCTGAGCCACTAACTGTGCATTGGAGCTTCAACCCTTCTGCACATTCCCAACAGGGGGAGAAAATTCCAATCCAGGAAATGTAATTCATGCCAACCATACTTGTCACTTGAGGTTTCATCAATTATCTAGAATCTGATGCACAGATAATTGAATTATCACCAAGACTTTGACAGGTTGGCTGAGGCTTTCAGAAAAGGAGCTGCTGTTTGAAAATTAATTGCAGCACAGAAGATTTTCCTCCTGGAGTGTGATGGGGGATGCTACAATTTGCCCACCCCAGAACCCCCGTTGCCAGCTGGCCAGGTTTCTGACAGTGTGGCCTTACTGATGGCAGCCATTGTCACTTTGCAGTTGGAAGTGCAGCCTCAGGAGACTGCCTGTCCCAGCACAAAAGGGTCCATTCTGCTAAATCTGTCAGAAAACACGCCTGCTTCTACTGCCACTCAGAGGAGCAACATCAGTTGGATCTATGGGCTTGGCAGTAGAAAAAAGATCAGTGTGTAAGGTCAAAAAGAGTGTCCAGAATAAAGACTCCCTTGGGAGTTCTACCAACTGCAACATAGGCAGCCTGGCAGACCAGGACTCTGAACACACTGTGTATCAACTGAAATCTAAAGCTTGATCTGCAGAACAGACCCTTCAGCCAGTACACTAGGGAATCAGGCTGGTTGTGTTGGGGCTCTCTTTATACTTCATTTTTGTAGGGAACTGGGTGCAAACTTTTCTGACAGAAGATGTTAATTTAGCATTCCCCAACTGAGTCATCCCCTTCTCTCAAATTTGCTCCCCTTTTGAATATTTTAGTCTGCTACCAGCCTCTTAGGTTATGTGCCAACTAAATAATTCCATTCATTATGCAAAAAAACACATATAATAGTTCATTATCCTCTAACCAGCCTCTGGGCACATGTACAAAAATGTATCAAAGAGCATCAGTTAACAAGAGTAATATCAAAAGAGAAAATGCAGTTGCTGCAGGGTGTTGATCAGCTGCAACATCCTGCCCAAGAGATGGCTTCATCTCAGCCCTGAAGAGATCCCCATGTACCTCTTACGCAAGTTACCATTTATGAGTCTTAATTAGTGAGTGTTTGGAAAGAGCTTTGGAACACTTGGATGAAAGATGTTGCAGAAATCTGTGTAATTACTGTTAATGACATCATTTTCTCATGGCTCAAGCACCGACGGCAGGACAGTTACATTGCAGAGGGATGACACTGCATCGATCCATCCTGACACGGGGCTGGCGGAGGAAGAACTGCAGCTGCCTCCTGCCATCCCTGCACCACACACAGGGCTTGTTTTGGGGGACCCTCCTGGGGTTTTACTAATTGGGCCCCATGGGACAAGGTCCTGGGGATCGGGCCCAACAATGTTGTGGCGTAAAAGAGCTTGAAGAGGAATTGGGCTGAGAGCTGTGTGCTTGGAAAGCTGGAAATTGGAAATTCCTGGCCGGGACGGGGTGCTGAAGCCCACAGGGAAGCAGACGTGGTTTGTTGCATCCACACTCACCCTCCCTGGGGTTCAGTGCTGGCTCTTCAGCACTCCCAGCAATTCCAAAGGCACAAGGTTGTGTGGTGTGCTGCACACATCAGGTGTAGCTGTGTGGTTCTGGGAGAGCTGCTTTCTGGTGCTGTGCCTCAGTTTCCTCATACGTAAACCAGAACTGATAATAATAGTCTTTATAAAGTGTTTGTAAAGCACTTGTATCATAAGCTGCTCTTCAGAGATCAACGTAAGCAAGCGCTCTAACTGCAGACATCCTTTGTAGCTGAGAAGAGAGATTTGCCTCGGGAGGATTTTTGTGGTAGGATTTGGGATGCAGATGGAATTGACTTATCAGACACCCTGCTTCCCAGCACCCGTGTGCGTCCCCACACCCCGGCTGGTGCTGGGCTGCTCAGCAGGCTTTTCTGGTAACTCTGCTCCAAGAACCAGGTAGTTTGCAGTGGAATGACAGAGCTGTGGGAAGCCCTGCCACATTTCTGGCACCACACGAATGCACTGACCAGTGCCACCACGGGGAGGTAACCCAGGGGGGTGGCTTTTGCCTTCAGGCACCCGAGCCTCAGTCTGACAGGAGCCCACAGCCGGTGGCTGCCTCCATTGGGACTGCAAAGTCCCCACACCCCACGCTGGTGTTCAGGCAGTGGTGGGGGCTGTCGGGCTGTCAGGCTCCTCTGCCCCAATCACTGTGGCCAAAGGGGCCATTTTGAGCCCACATCTCAGAGGTCTCCAGGGCACTTTGTGCAGCACCTCGGCTCTCGTTGGCCCTGCTGTGGCTCGCTGTGGCCTACCCTCAAGGGCAAGCTGTCACCCTTCGCCCACGGCACGTCTCTAAATTGCCGGACCGTCCCCAAAACAACTCAATACCCTCCTGCCCTCATCCAAGATGGCCGACCGCGCCTCCCTGCGCCCCTGGGCCTGATCAAAGATGGCCGGCCTCCCCCATCGTGGACCCTCGGGAGCTTCTTGCCCTCATCCAAGATGGCCGCCCCGACTCGCGGATTGGCCGGCCTGCCCGATGCCAGGGCGGCCATGTTGAGTGCGGCAGGGCCGCGGCCGCATCCCGGCATGCTTGGCGGGCCGCCGGCTGCCCGGAAGAGGGAGCGGGGCGGTTGTTGACAACATGGCGGCCGCTGGCGCCTCCGCGGGAGGAAGAGGCGGAGGGAGAGGAGGCGGCGGGCGCAGGAAGGAGTCTCATTCATAGGGAGCCCGGCTCGCTGCCCTTGCCCCCTCCCTCCCCTTCTTCCCCCCCTCCCCAGCGGCCGCCTCGCCCCCTCCCCGGCACCATGTCCTTCTTCAGGCGGAAAGGTAGGGGGGCGGCGGGCGGGAGGCCCGGGCCTGAGGGGCGGCTGCCGGCCTCGTCCCCCGCACGGCAACTGGTCCCCGGCCCGGCCCCTCCGGGAACGGCGACTGGGCCCCGAGAGGAAGCTCGGCCCGTGAGGAGCGGGCTCCTCGCAAACGACGGTCAGTCCCGGCGCCCCCGGGCAGCGGGGCCCTTTTCCTCCCTGGGTGTTCGGGGGGGGGGGGAAGCGGTGCGGTGATCGCTGCTGCGGGGTGTCGGGGTGTCGGGGTGTTGGCTGCCACGGGGGCTCTCGCAGGGACCTCGGGCAGCCCCGGCCGCGGTCGGTGGTGAACGTCGGGCTGCAGCCTCCGTCCTTCCCGGGGGACTCCGGGAACGGCTCCCGCTGTGACTCTGGCCCGGCTCTTCTGCGTGCTCCGTACCGGGGAATATCGCTTAGCGGTTCTGGAGCAGGGGACGGGTGCAGTTAGGGGGACTGGCGTGCAGTGTCTCATACCTCATGCAATTTTTGAGCCTTTCTAACAATTGAGAGATTTTCTTTTTTTTTTCCACAATGCTGCTATACATGGTTTTGTGAAAACATAGCAGCCTGAGTATGTCACAGCAGTTAGCTACAAACCCTAATTGTGCTGATTGCTTCATAGAAGCCGAAGGAGTCATTGGAACTAGACAATCTTTAAGGTTCCTTCCAACCCAAGCCATTGTAGGATTTTATCATGGGTATTTTGATGTTACGGACCACAAGAGAAGATTTGAAATTTAGGACTCCTGAAATATTCATTGTATTTGTGTTCCACAAATGGATGTAGCTCAAATGTTCTTTGAGGGTGAAGTGTTTGGAAGGCTGCAGCTTGTGATGAAATGTGGTGTAGTGCACTTTCAAAATCTGCACGATAAGTGGTTTTTGTTGGAAGTGGCACCTTTTAGGAAGGGCCTTTTGGGAAAGTGCTTCTGTTACCTCCTGGTGCTGTAGTCCAAGCCATACAACCGTTGCTCTTCCAGCAGTGGCTGCTGCAATGCTCTGAGCCAAAGTACCAGCATCAAACTTCTCATGCTTTGTGGAGGTTAGTGCAGTAGTCCTGGAAGAAATGAGTTTAACCTTCTGTTCCTATTAGCATTTCTGAAGACTCTTGAAGTCTGCTGAAGGTTTTGCAAGTGCCACAGTACTTTTGAGATGTTCACACCCTAATTTTGAGCAGCAGAATAAAGCTTTCATACTGCTTATAAACTGCTCAAAAATAGCTTTGCTGTTTGGTTGATGAGGAGAATTGTGGAGCTGATGTTCCATCCTGGTGTGTAATTATAGGAGCAGTGTAAGATTTGACAGAAACTTTCTCAGAGAGAAAGTACTGAGATGCCTAATTCAGTGTCTGTGTTACTTTGATTAAAGGATCTTTGGTCAGAGAAGCACAGTCAGAACTAAATGCCCAAGAGAGGCACTGGTAAAGAGAGAAGTAAGCTTTCATCTGGGTTGTATGTGAAATAATACTGTTTGTTATCATCTACATTTTAGGTAGTGGCCTTTGGAGAGGATCTTAAGCTGCAGCTGGGAGAAACACAAGAAATTAAGGCTTTTGCTAGAGCTCTAGACTAGACACATGCAGCCTGAAACCACATAAAAGCATCCCTGGCCTTGGGGTTGAAGTGGTGGTGTTGGGTAAAAATAAAAACAATTCTTTAAAGTGAGAACATGTAGAAAAATCTCAAAAATGATAGTGAAATAGTTTTCTTAGTATGTGCCTTAAAATGAAGGTCTAGAAAACTGAGGGTGGGAATAGCTTGAGCAATTAAACTTGGGACGGTTGGACCAGCAGCTGGGGTCTTGAGGAGAGATAATGCAATTGTTATCAGTGGAAACAGCCAGCCTACATGTTGAGTCCCTGGGGAGATCTTGGGAGTAACGTGCACTGTCCCACCAGCTGTGGGCTCTGATGCTCTTATCTTGCTTTTTGTGTTTTCAGGGGTGAACAGTTCAGGTCTGTTCATTCTTCTGTATTTCAAGATGTGAATAAAGATGCTCCCATCTCACGTTACTGCTTTGTGAATGGGGTTTGCTGCTGGGAGTTCTCACAAAATTAGTCCTCCGTTAGGTACCACCTCATCTCTGGCTTCTCACAGACACCCAGTGGCATCCTGTTTTTGAGGAAAGTCGAAGTAAATTCCTCAGTGAAACTTCACCCTCTAAAATTTGGTCTTGTCATGTGTAAGAGTTTTATTTTGTGCTCTGCTCTCAACTGCTTCATTTTGTTCTGCTTGAAGCTGCTGGGGACAAAAGGAGCCTGTGTGCAGAGAGGTTGGGAACGTGAACCAGGAGTTTGTATTACAAGTAATAAGCACATAATTAGACAGAGAGGAACTGTGTAGTTGGTAAGAAGGAACAGATGTATTTAAACTGAAAATAGGCTTATGGAGAACTCTGAAACTCAGGAATCATTCCCTATAGCTAAGGTCAATTCGATTATTCAACTGTGGGAATCGTTTTTGAAAGATGAAGCATTTGTAAAGCTGTGTAGAGGTGGCTTCACCCCGTTTCACCTCGGCGTTCCTTCAGACTCGCAGATCGGTTTCAGTGGTTTTCCTCCTGCATCTCAGCACGTCCCCAGTTACGTAAAAGCCGGTTCTTCCCACTGCTCCCGGCTGCACCGGGCTGCCAGAGGTCAGTTTGAAAAGAATCCTGCCCTTTTAACGGAGGCTTAAACCCCTCAGTCAGAGGGGGATGTGCTGGCTGCCAGCTTCGGGCTCAGATGCTGAGTTGCCAGTTCGCAGCCCTGCAGGGCTGGTGCTGGTGGCAGGCAGGGCTGGCAGCCCGGTTGTGTAACCAGAGCGCCGAGATTCCCTTGCAAATATCTAACATACTTAGGTCAGAGTAAGAGGGGGTTTCGTTTGGTTGTTGTTGTTTTTTTTTAACTTACTCCTGTTTTGTGATGTAAATGTTTGATTGTGCTGGGTGATGAGTTGTGGGGCTTGGAAGGGCTCCACAGTTGGTGTTCAAAGATGACCTATTTGTAAGAATAGTCTCAGCCTGGAGCAGCCAGAGGAGGTTTGTTAGCAGATCATGTTCTTCAATATCACCACTTAATTTGTTTCTTGTGCCATCCTGTTTATGTCCTCCTTCAGCTTCTTGATTCTCATTTTAAACACAGCTCATTCACTTCCTTTAGGAACTTCCTTTACATTTTTTTAAATTGCTTTTCCATCACAACTTTTTTTAACTCTTCCCCTCAGCTGCTTGCCATAGGCTGCCTGGTAGTTAAACAGTACAATTTGTGAGAGAATTAACTATTTGCAGTGTGTTTCCTGAACGTTTCTGTGGGATCCAGCATGACCCAGAAGTTGTGGGCTGGCTGTGGCTTCGTGGGGCTGGTTCCATGTACCTCCCCCTGCTGTGGGAGATGGTGTTTTTAGGTGCATGATTTCTGATTCATAAAGAGCATCTGCCAACACCTTGTTCTGAAAACACACTTTTCTTACTCTTTCCAGTTAATGCAATTTTTTGAAGTAACCTTGAATGTTGCCTTGCTTTAATCATACAGACAGCAAACATCTTTATCAATGTTAATTTTAACACACTTTTTTTCATTAAACAAGGATGGTAAGGCTTTGCTTTTCAAAATAACCCAACAAAAAAGCTTTGAAAGCCTCTCTTGGCTTCTAGATGTGCAGATTTAGATAGGAGAGATTAGTTTTAACAAAATGATAGTTTACATCTGCCTTTGATGCTTGCTGAAGCTGAAATTTTGTGTCCATTCTCTGGTAAGTGCCACTGGTCACCCAAAATAGCATTAATATTTTTCTTTGTATTTTACAGTGAAAGGCAAAGAACAAGAAAAGCCCACAGATGTGAAAGCAATTAAAAGTAAGATCAATACTTAGTCTGTCTATAAATTCAGATATCTAATATCACTTGCCATTTTTATTTTAAGCAGTGAGTTCATTTCCTTACAGCTGAGTGCAGATGTGACCTATCCCATTCAAAACAATCCCAAAATTTAATTCTGTTTCTGACTATTTATAGTAACTAATCTTTCCTAGTCATCTTGCTGAATCTGTAAGTACAGGAGGTTATTACATTATGTCAGACATGAGCTTTAATTCCAAGTGATCATGCAAGTCAGTCACCTTGCAAACAGTGATTGTTCCTTATCTAGAAGAAATTGCTTCTGAAGTTTTTTGCTTGCCTGCAGTGTGCTCTGCAGTTGTGAAAAGGCAGCTTAAATCTGTCTGATTTGCAAAAGAAGCTGCCAGTGTCTGCCTTACCTTTGTCTGATGTGGCTTGTGAGACTGAAGATCTGAGTCTTGGTCAGAATGAAGAGCTGTTCTGAGCTGCCCTGTGTGGTACAGAAATCTTGCTGCTAAATCTGTTGGGAGAGGAAAAAAACCCTCTTGATTGGAAGGAAGTTTATCAACCACAGGAAAACCAGATTATTTATTCTGACAGTTTTTATTGCAATACTAGAAGGAGATGAGGTAATCTGTGTGAATATGATCTGTTGCTTTTATATCCTCAGATAAAATCCTGTTTCTGTACTTGTTAATGTGTTGTCTGGGTATCAAGAGAAAATTAAAGGCTTTTTTCCACCTTGGTGGGGTCTGTCTTTCAAATCAAATGTAGGAAACATAAGTTGCATCCATTTAGTAGCACAGCCTGTGGTTTCAGTGCAGTTACCATCTCTGATGACCAGCTGAAAGAGGTTGTTACCTGCAAATCAAAATAAATTTGGAAATGTATTGTAGGACACTTTGTGAGCTGCTGCAGACAGGGAGCACCTTTCCAGTTTGACCAGCAGCTGCTCCATGGTCTGTGTGATGTTAGGTTAGCCATGTAGCACTGGTGTGGAGGTTTTGGAACATGTGTTTGATCCTTTTGTTAAGTAGAACAATTTTTCCTGAGATGTTCATTATCTAAAATGAAATGTGAATCCACTTCACAAAAGGCTGAACCGTTACGAGGAGCGTTGCTCTGGTTCTGCTCCCGTCGCCTCCATCGAGTTGTCCCCAGTTCCTGTCATCAGCCAAGGAACTGGCTGCCATCCATTGGCCTGGGAAAAAATGTGTTTTCTCAGTTACTGCTGGTATTAAATACAAGGCTTTGTGAGAGGCAGCAAGTGTGTCTGGGTGCCAAACACTGCAGCTGGAGGAACACTTGGCAATAGCTTAAACATGTTCACTTCCCTTTACTGGTTCTCCTAAAGTACCTGTTACCGTGACGTGCAAATGTGAAATGGTCAACTTCTGTCACCAAGTGTCATGAAATTGTGGAGTTGCAGCATGGAAGTCATCAACACCGAGTTGCTTGACACCTTGATGAACCATGTTGATAGGAAGTAGGTTGCTGAGATAGTGTCATGGGAGGCAGAGGTGTAAAATGTCCTCACATGACATCCTAATCAAATGCCATTTCCTGAGACCTTTTGAAACTGCTGTGAGGGTGTTTTGGTTTGTTTTAGCTTTGTCATCAATAAACAATTAGTTGATGCTTTTTCACTGGCAGGATTTTGTGTGAGGAAGTTCTTTTTTGTTCTTTTTGAGCTCAATAGCCATCCATGTTCTGAAACAGCCAGAGGAGGTTAAGGTTTGTCACCTGGATTTCAGCAGAGATATTTCAGTATTGCCTTTTTTCCTCTTAAAACTAAAGAGAGGCAAAGAAAATATTTTTGAAGAATATTTTCAGATCTTCTCTCTAAAACTCACAGACAACTTTG
Organism: Hemiprocne comata; assembly: GCA_020745705.1. Lineage (NCBI taxonomy): Eukaryota > Metazoa > Chordata > Aves > Apodiformes > Apodidae > Hemiprocne > Hemiprocne comata. The sequence goes on from CM036605.1 coordinate 3,558,524, forward strand.
TAGTTCAGGATTTTGTAACACGTTCTAGCCTTCAAAAAGGTACAGAAATGGATTGGCAAGAACATTGCAGCCAAACTGGGTTGTTGACAAAGCCTTAGGCCGTTCCGATAGCGGTTATCAAGGAAGCAGGAAGACTCAGGAATAATATTTCATGTGTAAACTCAGACTTGGCGTCTTTTGATTAGCTACTGAAGAAGGAAAATACAGGTGGGTGGTACCACTGATCTTTTGGAAGTGAGTTTATTCTTCCTGCAGTAAAACTTGTTCATTTCTGTGGTCTTCACTCTTATCAGACCCTTGATCAAAGATGACAAGCTCTGGTACAAGGAGGTTTTTAGTACAAGTGAGTCTTGAAACTGTCTGGCTTATCTTGGGGTGCTTAGCACTGGGTACTGCTTAGAAGACCTCTTGGGGTCCTTGTCTTTTAATCATTCCTGTCTTGATTCCAGCTCCAATACCAGTACATTCCCCTCAGAGAAGCACTAGAAATCATGCCTTGCTGGAGGCTGCAGGACCAAGCCATGTGGCAATCAATGCCATCTCTGCCAACATGGACTCATTTTCTAGCAGTCGGACGGCTGCCCTTAAGAAGCAGCCAAGTCACATGGAAGCTGCTCATTTTGGAGACTTAGGTAAGGCTTCATCAGCTCTACAGTCATGTCAGCTTTTCTTTTTATTTTGTGTATGCTATTGGTACATTCACCATCCTTTGGTTTTCAGGCAGGTAGATTAGGTAGTTAAAAATTTGCCTGCTGTTACAATAGCATCTGTGTTACCCTGGAAGGGATTTGAATGGGGACAGTGCATTTGTTTGTTAACAAAGGTTCCTTCACTTGATGTGCCACTGTTATGTTGGAATTGTCTCTTCACCAGTTGCCTTGCAGGACACTCTTGTATCAAAGACCCATGTCTAGTGCAACGTGGAGTCACTCCCTTGATATTTATTTTTTTTTTAGGCAGATCCTGTCTGAATTATCAGGCTGAAGAGACCAAATCAAGCCTTTCCAAGACCCTTGAACAAGTTCTGCAGGACAATGTAGCCCTCCCTTATTTTATCCAGTTCATGGAACTGCGCAGGATGGAACACTTGGTTAAGTTTTGGTTAGAGGCTGAAAGCTTCCACTCCACGACGTGGTCCCGCATCAGAGCACATAGCCTGAACACCGTGAAGCAGAGCTCGTTGGCAGAGCCAGTGTCACCTTCCAAACAGCAGGAAGTGGCATCCTCTTCTCCACCTGGATTGCTTGAGGAGAGACTGGAGGATTCTAGCACAGTCCATCTGCTCAGGACCAAGCCAGGGACTTTGGACAAGAACAACAGAACTGGCCACAGCCAGAACCACGTGCTCTCGGGGCAGGAGAGTGACAATACCAGTGTTCTTTGCCTAAGAAAATCTGAGACAGGGACCCATTCTGTTCCAGCTGATCAGCAAGAATCTTCCAAGCTTACAGTATCAAATAGAAACAGCCCCTCCTCTGCACTAAAAGACTTGTCAGGAAAACTAATGAAAAGTAAGTGCCATGTGTTTGTTTTCTTTAAAAAGGTGGGGAGATGGGGCATGTCCCAGCTGCTGCCTGCCCCGTGTGGGGAGCTGTCTTGCTTCTCACCTCTTATTAGTAAGTAGGATGTGAAGATGTGAGGAAGAAGCTTGTACCATTTTGTATATTGGTAACATGAAGTTGCTGTATGAGGTAGTGGTCAGTTTGAGCTACATATTGTTGGACTCTCTGGTTGTTTACAAATAGATGTGCTGCTGAAGAGACTTCAGAGTCATGATGTACTCTGAGCTTAGGTTACCTCTGTTCTTACGTGTGTAATCTTAAGATGAACATGGCAACGTCCCCTTCTTCCCTCACCAATCCCAACTTGAAAGAACTGCAGAAAATGTGGATGATGGGGCTGAGACTTGATAACTAAGTTTCCATGGAAGGTAAATATTTTGTGTTATGTGAAATGTCATAAATAATGGTTACAAGAGACTTGTAGAGATTTTTGTGTGGAACATACTGGTTTTGTTCTTGGATTTATTTGGTGGAGTTCCTCCCCTTGTAAATGGTTTGTTCTCATTTGGATTCCACCTACTACTGGACGTAAGGATGGAATTAAAATACTTACTTTTAGCAGTAAGCTGGATGCACAGTAACCTGCTTCTCTGCTTTGCATCTGCTGAGTCCTCGTTTGTGCAACTCTACAGACAAAAAGGAAATGCTCCTTTCTTCACGTTGGTTCCTTTTGTTTGCCCAACAGTTTCCTTGTGTTGCATCCATCTCTCTTGCTGTTTGTCTTTCTCATGTAGTTCTTTATCATGTACTTCACAATATACAAAACCTCAGCCCCAAACTGCCTTAAACAAACCCAGTGATACTTGAGCCATGAAAAGCACGTCCGCTTTCTGACACCTGAAGGAGTTTGAAAGTACTGGGTCCTTTTTAAGAAATCTGAAAAGCCTGGAGTGTAATTTTTTTCCCCTCTCTTCCAGAGCAGTGTCCCAGCTCTCAGAAGATGACATGTAGGGCGTACATCTCATTCTGAGGCATCCCATTTCAAGATTGATTTTTAAAATTTTAATTCCTTTGTAATGACGTGTTTTATATTTTTTATGATGTGAGCTAGAAATTTGCTGCAGGTTTTGCCAGAAAAGAGTTACTCCTGGGACTGTGCAGCTGAGGAAGAGGGAGCTGCCCTGTCTGGTGGTAGGGAATTCAGAGCTGTGCTGCTTCGTTCCAGCTCACTAGTCAGTCCATGCTGGGCTCATTGTGACCTGGGTGTTGAATAGTGGGCTGAAAGCTTCATGGGAAGGAAACATGGTGCTGGTGAGACTGGATTACTTGCTTTTCTGAAGAGCAGGCGTTTGAAATTCACTTCTCATTTTAGAGCTATGCCAAGGAATTCACAGGTTGATTCTGTGTTTCTTCCTTGTAGGTATAGAACGGGATGCAGTTAGTACTTTTACCAAATATATTTCTCCAGATGCTGCTAAACCAATACCTATCACAGAAGCAATGAGGAACGACATAGTTGGTAAGGATGTGTACTGGCTGCTCTCTTCAGAGCTTCCTGAAAAAAAAAGTGGATCTTTAAAATTCATAAATTAAAGTGTGTGTGGTATTAAAGTGAGTTGTAAAAAGACAGTAGATCACATGACAGGTGTCAGTGGATCTGACCTTTCCATAGCACTGTGTAATATCCCCAGAAGAACTTGCAGAGACTTTGCTTAAATTAGTGAAATAATTTCTGGTGGTTATGAAGGGAGATCCAGATTTGAGTCTCAGTCAAATATTTCAGCTGTAATAGTGTAACTTAGCTACCTGCAGTGCTTCAAAAGCTCTTTTTGCACAGTCAGAACCAGCTGATTTCAGTGGATTTGAACTGTAATTTTTTGTGACTAGTCATCACTCGTGCCTTTCAGCTCACTCAGCCAAATGCACGTTGAAATTAACCTGGTCTTTCTTTGCAGCAAAGATTTGTGGAGAAGATGGACAAGTGGATCCGAACTGTTTTGTCACAGCACAGTCAATAGTGTTTAATGCAATGGAACAAGAGTAAGTTACTTGAATGGTTTGGCTTCTTGTGCCTGCTGTCCTTCTGCAAAAGGTGGCTCTGTTAAGAATGTTTATGGAGGCACCACCATGGAACCACTTTCCCTGTGCAGTCTGCTGGAACAGCTCTCATCTCTCTCTCCAAATCCATTCCCACCACATGCTGTGGTTGCCCGTGGATGCTGTCACTGCAGCCTTATCTCCCTGTGTCATTTCTAAACCTGTGCTGCTCTTTGCTTGCTTTGCCTTTATCTGACTAAAAGTAGAAGACATCTGGGGCAAGAACTGGTTGGTTCATAAGGTGCTTTGGATGCTGTCGACCCTTAGTAACTGGTGGTTGTTCTGTTTGTGTGCAGGCACTTTAGTGAGTTTTTGAGAAGTCACCATTTCTGTAAATACCAGATCGAGGTGCTGACTAGTGGGACTGTTTATCTGGCTGACATACTTTTCTGTGAATCAGCCCTCTTCTATTTCTCTGAGGTGAGTGGTAGATTTGGGTTTATTGGGGTTTTTTTATTATGATTCCTTTCTATCACATGGAAAAAACTGTTAATTCCCTGTTTGCTCTGATAAAGACACCTCAAATATAACCAAAAAGATGAGGTGAGAAAATGGGACAGATGCATTAAATGGGTTCCTGCCCACATGTAGAAGGATTTCAGGAGTTCAAACCATACCATAGAATGAATATTGGTTTGTATCATCCGCAGTCAGCACTTCTGAGGGTCCCTCTGTTTCGTGGAAGCTTTGACACCTTAATCTTGCCAAATGTGGGTGTGACTTTGAAAGCCTCAAGCTTTCTTACAGATAACAAATAATTCAGTAGCTTTACAAGAGAGGATACCAGATTGGGACAGGGTTTAATGTATCATTTTACAGTTGTGGGGCCCTGTACCTCTAGGGAATCATCTGCTAATAGTAATAAATACTTGTCCTCATAGCCTGACAAGCCAGTGTGGTTTGAAACAAGCACAAGCAACCTGGGAAGCTGAGACATTGTGCTGAGCTCAGTGTAAGCTTAAGCACAGCATGAAAACAGCATTTCCTCTGTCTTTAATATAGTACAAATAAATAGTTGTTCGGAAGCTAAACGTGTAAATTGGTACAGAAAAGAAATGTCACAAGTTCCTTTTTTTAAAAAACAAACGAAATCTGTCTGCAACACTATCTGAAAATTCAGAATATTTATACGCCCTGGTGACAATTTTGCATCATTAGTGTATGGACTATGTTTCTTGTTTTAAATGGGAAGGAGCAGGTTTGTCTGTGCTTATTAAAAGGTTCTTGATAAAACTTCTCTAATTTCTCCTTTTTTTTTTTTTCCATTTCCCTTCCAGTACATGGAAAAGGAAGATGCAGTTAACGTGTTGCAGTTCTGGTTGGCAGCAGATAACTTCCAGTCTCAACTCGCTGCCAAAAAAGGCCAGTATGATGGGCAAGAAGCACAGAATGATGCCATGATTTTATATGACAAGTGAGGGAGTTCAACAATTACTTGTTTTTGCAGCTCTAATTTTGTACTTTTGTGTTGCACTGTGCAAAGGGAACTTCTCATTTTCAAGCCATAGCTCTGCAGCCTTGTCCTGTTGTGTTGAGATGCATTTTATTAAGGTGGCCTCTGATGTGCATGCACACAAGAACTTTGAAAATTTTTTTTATATGAAGAGAAAATCCTTCTAAGGGCTCATGTTTGTAAACACAATTCAGAGTTTTCAGGACTCGAGTGCTTGAGTGAATGTTTGATCATGAAATATCAAAGCCAATTGGTTGCCATTTGAAAATGTAAAGGGTTTAAACCTAGTAGCAGTTGGTACCTTAAGGGTCAGATGCCATTGTCCATTTAAAGCAGCCTGCAGGAGCTGTTACCACACATAGTAAAAGTGTTCTTAATATTTCAAAAGACTCCTTTTTTTTTAAGGAAGTGACCAGATTCCTTTTCATGTCAGGCTTTCCTCTCAGCAGTGTAACTTTTATCCTTTATTTTGTGCTTCACCTTAGCAATAGTGCAACGGGAAGATGGATGTCAGAACTGCTTCCAGAGGCAGGTTGTTCTTAAGCTGAAGTGTGAGACTCATTGCCACAAGCTTGTGGAGTGGGAAATAAGAATTGGAGAGGAAGCAAAACAATTCACTCTGACTTTCACCAGTCATCCTCCCACTCCATCCACAAACTCAGTTTTCAGTGATGTGATTAGTAGAGCAAATCCTGCTTCAGAGTCCTGGGCATTACCAGCTTCATTCCTGCTTCCCTGCTGCAAAACTGTGTCAGACTCTGCTCATCAGTCACATACGCTCTGGTTCTTTTATCTGGATCTTCAGGGCAAGGCTTGATCAAAAATGTTTCTGTCAATTGGGGATGTTTTTCCCTACTGTACTTGATGTGGATCAGTTCCACATACACTTTTGAAGCCAGCACCATTTAGTGGCTGCAGCATGATTAATGGTCGTCTTGAATGAAGTGGAAAGGGTGGGCACTAACCACTCGCAGAGTTGTGCAAATCCTTTTGTGTTGTCTTCTTCCCCTGTCCCTGCTGCAGGTACTTCTCCCTTCAAGCCACACACCCTCTTGGGTTTGATGACTCAGTGAGGCTGGAGATTGAATCCAACATCTGCAGGGAAGGTGGTCCTCTCCCAAACTGTTTCACTACCCCCTTACGGCAGGCGTGGACTACCATGGAGACGGTGAGATGCCTTCAGAACAGTTTGGGCAGTTAGTAAGAGTGGTGTGGAGACTCTGCAGGGTGTCAAGTGTCCCCTCCAGCATCTCAGATTTGGCTTGTTCTGTTGCTGACTTCCTGTTTGCTTGGATAATAGAACAGCTTTAGTAAAATTTGCTAGACTGTTTTCCCCAGCATGATTTGAGAAGATACCACCCACTGGTTTCTGTTAGTTCTCTGTCAAATGTTTGTCTTGGGTGATTACTCCATTTTAATGGAAGTAACAATTGCCTCCCATCTGAATTGCTATCAACAGCTGCTTATATATCTTTAAAATTCCATCCTGCTAGTAGTAGTTGTTTGCAAGTCTAATACCAGTGCTGTGTCTAGTGATGTAACTGGATACTTGGATACTAAAGATCAATGATTTGATTCTGGAGCTGCAGATTATTTTTGAACAGCACAGCAAAATAACTGGGAGCCTATTGGGTTGGCAGGCCTTTCCAGAGGAAAAATGCTGAACTTCAGTTCCAGTTACTGGAGGATTTGGTTAATACATAGTCATTTTAGTTAATTTTGCAGTAGGATTCAATTTTAAAGCAATGCAGTCACTATTCCAGAGTAATTCTATGTGGGGACACTTCTTCCTGTGTACCATGGACACATGGACTGTTCTGTGAACGATCTGCAGTCATTGTGCAGAGCAGCCTTGATTAAAGAGGACTCCTCCTTCTGTCTCTCAGGTTTTTTTACCTGGCTTCTTGTCCAGCAACCTTTACTACAAATACTTGAATGATCTTATCCATTCAGTACGAGGAGATGAATTTCCAGGAGGGAATATTGCACTGAGTATTCATGGCCCCAGTAGCTCCCTGGACAGCGATTCCATAGGGGGCCTGGATGGCTCTGCCTCCCAGGTAAGAGTTTCCTGCTTTGGTTCTCTTCTAGGAGGTGCTACAGTTGCTTTGCTGTTCCTGCACTGTAAGGAACACATTGTAATTTGAAGCTTCCTATTCCACTTCAAAGGTCAAAGCCTGTGTGATGCTGAGATGTGTTTCGTTTACTTGCTGCTAAGTTCAGACAAGCAGTACTGGCATGGAAGGAGATCATCATGTTTGTTGTACCCAAGGCCTTTAGTTCTTTGCATCACAGTTACATTTTTATTAAGCTCTTAGTATTCACTGCAGACCCTTTCATAGTGCCATAACATTTAAGAATGCTTTTTGTTAGAAATAACTTTTTTTATCAATACCATAATTGTAACTTTAGGCAAAAATATGACTCTTGTAAATATGCTATAGAATTTAAACATAAATATGCAAGTTTTGTGTGCTCAGCTCTACTGAAGTGCCAGTGCTTTTGCTGCATTGCTTTTATTGAATGCTGCAGTGGGTTTTTAATCCAGTATCTAGCCCAATGTTATTGATGCACTGCGTTTCAAGCAAATTGGAAGCTATCCTACCTGCTTGTTACATTTTTAAACCTCCTACTTAATTTATAAGGAGAGAATATTCCCCCCTAGTTGCAAAGCGGGGGATAAAATCTGTGATCTTGAAATACCCTGCTGCCTGATAGTCTGAGCAGGAGAAACTGCTGGTATTGGCTTGCTTGGGCAATTCAAGAATGAATTGCTGCATTTTGTGGTGTGGGTTCCTGCTTATCTGAACAGAAGAATCTCTGGGTCTCTGCATATTTTTGCATAAAGAGCAGCACTTATGCAGAGCAGCAGGAAAGGAGCTTGCAAGGCGATAAACTCTGCTGCCAGGAACCTTTCTGTGCTGTGTTGGAGCACTAACAGGCTGCTGTGCATTTGTGCTCTCCCTGCTGCTGCTCTCATGTTTCCTTGGCTTTGTTTCATAAGCTCATATGTGAATACTCTGAGCCAAAAAGATCAGTGTGTGTCCTCGGTGTGTTTGGGAGTCCCTTAGCAAGAGCATGAGAGGGGTGAGTGAAGCTGCTGCAGCTTTTGGGCAGCTCAGTGCTGTGCACTCACAAACAAGTCATCTGCACACATAGATCTGCTCTGGTGGTGCTGAGCCAGCAGTCCTGGCACATCTGTGGGCTGAGCTGCACCGTGTGTCTTTGGCTCTGCTCATACCACTTTAGCATCCTCTGCTCAAACACAACATCAGTGAGTTAGGAATTCATGGCTGGGTAGATGTTCTCCTGTTCCTTTATGCTTCCTTAGAGACTGCATGGAGGTTTATCTAAGTGTAAAAGCACTAAAATAGCAGTTTTGTTAAGAAGCTGTTAGTTGTCTGCATTGGGCACTAATACTTAGAATTTTTATTTGTAGTCCAATGTCAAAAAGGCTAATATTAAAATCCTGAAAAATTTTGATGAAGCAATAATTGTAGATGCTGCAAGTCTGGATCCAGAATCTTTGTATCAACGAACATATGCAGGGTAAGGTTCATTCAGTGTCTCTCTTTCTAGTTATGTATTTCACCTCTGTTTCATTTTTGCTGTGCCCAAAGGTGTTCCAATCTTAGGATGTGTCTTAATATTCAAAAGTAAATTTACTTCCATAGTGTGATTTAACACCAATGTCACAGTGAATGTTTCTCTAGCCAGAAAAATATTTCCAGTTGTTTTTTCTCTTTCTCATAGTTGTTATTCCTCTTTGACTCCAAAATACAGCTGAGTAGTTTCTATTTGAGGTTGGAACCTAGAAGAAGGGCTTATACTTCATTTCTATAGCAGGTTGCACAGCTCTTCTGTTTCTTGAGTTGCTCTTTATTATAAGCCTCTTTTGCTCTGTGGATCTCAAACAGAAATTCTTTGTTTCTATAGCTACCTTGCTTTTCTGTTGCACACCAGCCTTCTGTCCTTTCAGGCACTGTAAACCCATTTCTCCCTAATGACATGTTTTTGTGATGGTGCAGAGCACTTCCTAGCACTGCCTGTTGATAGCACATGGTTGAGTCATCCAAGCACTTGCCTACTTCTAGTTTTTAGGAGGATTTTTAAGATACACTTTGAATTCAGATGCGTGAGAAGAGTGGGAGATTTATCCCAGTGTATCCATTTTAGGTGGAAAAGGTGGTACTTGGTAAAACACAGACTTCTGACACTAGAGTCTTGATTGGGGTGACTTTTTTAGTTTTCCTGATTCATAGCTTTCCATAGTGCCAAAGTTCTCATGGTGACCTCTGTGGCTCTTTTACTCCTTCTCTCTTCAGGAGGATGACATTTGGACGAGTCAGTGACTTGGGACAGTTTATCAGAGAATCTGAACCAGAGCCTGATGTCAAAAAATCAAAAGGTTTGTTTTCATCTTTCTCTGCAAACATCTGGAGACCTGCTCTCTTCCTTACTGCAGGCAAGATAAGCAGGATTGTTGACTCTTCCCAGATCTGTTTTAAGCCAAACAGAGGTGCTTAGGGAATGGTCCTGCACTGAAGCAAAACCCATCTGTGGCCTGGTTTCCTACCCAAATGCTGCTTTTCTGGTCCAGCTTGACTCGGGGGAGTATGAGCAGCCTGTGGGAGTTGGAGTTGTGGATGGAACCTGGCAGGGATGAAAGCTGCTAGCAGCTGAGCTGGTGATCAAACCTTCAGAGATGTGGTTTGGAGATGAAAAAGAACTTGAGCTCTCTGCATGCTTCCCACCCAGTCTGGGATCTGCTGTTAATGGTACTTTTCAACTCTGGTAAAGAGGAATGATTTGGGCTCAGTGTCTAATGAACCACAGCTCCAGGTCTTTCATGCAACTCCCCTGTGTTCTCCAGCAGTGCAAACCCTTCAGAAGGATGGAAGCAATTAGCTTTCATAGAGGTGTGCCACAGAACCTGCTAACATACCTTACTTGCTGTTTTTTATCTCAACCTAGGGTCCATGTTTTCACAAGCAATGAAGAAATGGGTTCAAGGAAACACAGATGAGGTGTGTCCTCTTTTCTGTTGTCCTTGTGACTGTGCAGTGTAGGTGATGGGAATGAAGTACAGAGGTTCCTAATCCTGGCTGTTTCTTTCTAATGCACCAACAAGAGCTGTCAGACTCTGTGTGCTAAATAGAATTTAATTGCATTCATGTGTGAAACTAGTTTGATTTTTGCCAGTGCTTGTGGGTTTCACTAATATAACTGTTAAATGTGTGCTTTGCAGTCAAGGTTTTCCTTATTATGGGATATAAGGTACACCTACAATTAGGAGCGCAGGTGCTGTCCTTTGTATTTTCCCATGAAGGGATCACTGGATTACAGGCTGTGTTTTTCCCCTCAGAGGGGCTTGGACAAGTCCCCAGCAGATCAGTCTAAAAAGTCACTAACTCTTGGAACTGGCATCAAGCCATAACCATTCACCAGAGTTGAAGTTCTTGCTGTGCTTGGGAACCAGCTGCATTTCCATCAAGGGAGGATATGGTTACCACCAGCCAGTGGGTCGTGAAGGTTAAGGGCATCTCCAGGGTTGAGTGTGGGGGTGATGCTGAGTGTGTGTGTGTGTTTTGAGAACTCGGAGCTGCCTGTACTGGGGATGTTTTTCCTACGACAGGCTCAGGAGGAGATGGCCTGGAGGATTGCGAAGATGATCGTCAATGACGTGATGCAGCAGGCGCAGTGTGAGCAGCCCCGGGAGAGGGCTACGAAGGTGAGGGGTGGGGAGGTGCTGCCTGCAGCTCCCAGACCGTGGGAGGAGCAGAGCTCTCACTAGTGCATCTGAAACCCACGCTGGTAAATGTTCAAACTAGCAGAGCACGATACAAAGAATCAAGGGTTGGAAGGGTTTCAGCCTATGGATGATGTAGGAATTTCTTAACGGACTCCAGAACTGGTTCTGTGCAAGCATTGTAATGAATTGTCTTTGTTTATTAGTTAAAAGGCTGAGTGGTGTTGCAGGATCAATACTGTAATTCCTCATTGGAGTTCACACTTGGTGGTTTATGCTCATGGGTGCTGGTATATTTGCCTAAAGTGTAAGTTGACAACTCAACACCTGGAAAATTGTCTTGTTGGGTGCACTAATTTACACCCAGTAGCCCTGCCCAGGGGCTGTTGTCTTGGTGTTGTGAGTTGTTGTTCAGTGACTTGGTTGTTGTACAAGTCCACATGCTCTCTCTTTAAAAAAAACAGTTCTGATGCAACAGTTAGATTTTGAGACATAATGGTGACAGCAGGTTAGCAAGTTAATGTCTGGTACTTTGGCTTTCAGGCATCTGACTTTTAGAAAAATGAACTTGCAGTATTTTTAGTTATTGGAGCTCAACATGTGCCCAAGTTCAGTGATTAGACCCAAATGGATGGTTCCATAGTTTTGCCATGTGACTGTTTTCATTTTAATAGAGCAGTTAAATTTAAATGACTTGTATAATGATTTCACTTAATAGCTTGGCTGCAAATGATATAATTCCAGTCTGGCTAGATGAAAAGGTCTCTCAGCACAGCATTTAGAAATATCAAGTGGCTGCAGATGCTCTGGATTCAATTAAGCAAGTATGGTTACAGTCATCAGAAGGTTGAGTGTGTTCTGGGATTACATTTTTTCCTCTCCCAAACTCATAAGCATACCTGGCTGCAACATTTTTAAACACAAAATGTCTTTCTGTTGAGTGATTGCCCTGTAGGTTTTAGAGTAGAATGTACTCTAACCCTGTTTTTCCTTTTCCAGCTATGATTTTTAGAAACACCAGAACAGGAAATCTGGTTTTCCGCTTCAAGAATGAGTGAACTTTCCCTCTTGGTGGATTCTTTAACACAGCCAATAAAAACAAAGCACTGTTACTCCAACCACTGAGATCTCCCTTCTTTGTAAGAAAGAATGGAAAAGCAGCAATCCTGTCCCTCCACTGCAGAGCATGAAGAAACACTTTCCCTGCTGCATGTGGCATTCACAACGATGGTGGTTTTTAGAGATGAAGATGCAGTTCATGGATGTGTTGCTGAGAAACTGTGATTGACTTCACAGACCCCTGACCCTGTCTCAAAAAGACTTTTAAGCAAAATATCTGGAACGGGACACAAGCCACAACAAATAGGGGGAGGTTTTGCTGTAGTTTCTAGTTCTACTACTTGTAATTTTTAGACACAAAATTGGAAAGGCCATGGGGCATGTCCCTGGCGTTGGCCGTTGGGGAAGTGACCTTGAAAGGCTGGATTCATGGGCAGTGAGTGACCTGACAAAGTTCTAGGGTTTGTTTTTCCTTACTTGAAATAGATGCGTGTTCAACTGTAAGATAAACCTGTTGTACTTCATAACTACATTAGCTCTGAAGGCAGCACAGAATGATCAGGAGTGAAGCCTGGGGAGTGCAGCTCTCCCTGTCAAGCTCTTACACCTGCACACACAACCCCTGCTCCCAGCACAGAGCAGACTGGGAAGCTGATCTTGCACTGGTGGATCCCTCTGCTCCCAAGCTCCAGCTCCCCATGTAGCCCACCTGATGAGGAGGTTGTACCCTGTAGACTGACTGTTCCATTTTCTTTTCCTCTCCATCCCACAAGCAAGGAAAAAAGTAATTGCTGCCATTCTCCATAGCTTGTTGTCCTCCAACCAACATAGTATCTAATTCCAGATGTTTGGTTTACAAAGAAAAATAATTTTTAATGACCTCTGGCATTTTCCCTGATGTCAACACTTGCAAAACCCTTAGTTTAAGTAAAAAAAAAAAAGAAAAAAGCCACCATGTTACGCAGCACCTCTATTTTATTTTTTCCAGTGAATTGATTTTGCAGGAGTACTTGGTGTGTCACCGTTACGTTATGGCTGCATTCCTAGTATGCAACACTTCTAGTTTGGGTTTTCTATTTTACTCCTATGATTGCTTTTTCCTCAAACTTGTGCAAAAAAAAAAAAAAAGAAAAATCACTTTGTGAAGAACTCAAATCATCTCCAATGTTGAGAATATCTTGATTGACTAACAAGTGTTTTTCTGTTGCAATATTTGATTGTATAGAGACACTATTGTCTGCAAAAAAGGCTGTGTATAGGTTTTTTGGTACTATGTACCACCTCTTATTTCTCTCATGCCCAAGTATTCACGTACTTAAAACATACTATATTTAATTGTGTTTTGATTTAAAATATATAAATATGAAAATTTGTGTCAATTTTCTGTTTTGATGGGATGTGACTTTATGGTTGTGTTTTTTTTTAAATGTGAGCCTGTGGGGTTTATAAAAGAACCAAAGCGCTGAAGAGATTGTCCTTGGATATTTGCAACTACTTATTATTTAATGGATGGTAATGGCAGTGTGGTGAAATAAGAATTTCTATCTAAATACTAAAAAAGAAGGTGTTTTAGTCACAGAGTATGTCAGAAGTTGGGTTAGGGAACAGATAGAAAGGGCAGGGCTTGGTTCTGTAGCCTGGTATTGAACCACACATACACTTAAATCTTCTGTGCAGGAAAGTTAAACCCTCACTTGTTCTGCATCCAACACTTAACTCTTTCTTTCCCCCTTGGCAGGATCCAAACTAACCAGATGAGTGTGTTTGGAGATTTACAGGCCCCAGGTTTGGGTACAAGTATCACTGAGGGCTGTGTTTCCTTCAGCTCCTGCCCATGGTGGAGGGAGCTGGAGTGGGTGGGAGAGGCTCGTTTTATCTCCAGTCAGGTAGGTAGCCAGCACCTGTAGTGCTGTAGCTCCTGGAGACTGATTAGGAAAACATCTAAGGGAAAAATGAAAGGAGAAATCCTTGCTAGTGCTCCATCTCCTTCCTGCAGCCTCTCCCTGCTCTCAGAGGGGAAGGCAGTGTGCTGGGGGCCACAGGGGACAGGCCAAGCACCTGCTTGGGGCAACTTCTCAAAGTTGCTTTGCCTGAACGGTGGCCAAGGGGTAAAGCAAGGCCTGGCTGTACATTCTGACCCACCTGCCAGTTTCTCCTCTCCATAAGCTGTGTTCAGGTTTGATGGAGCATTGATCTATGTGTTCGTGCATGTCTGATGCTCACCATGGTTGTACTGGCTTGTGCTGGATAGCGGTGTTGAATTTCTTGCTGAGTTAAGGGTTTGTGTGGCAGGTTTGACTCTCCCTTGGGGCAGTATCTCCCTCTCTGCTCCCTGTCCAGCCCAAGGAGCCAGGGTTTATATGGTCAATATTATGTGATTGCAGCCCCAGCCCTTTTGCTCCTTCACTTCGAAAGGTTTACACAACCTGCAACTGGTCAGGCTGCGGCGCTATCTTAGGATTTTGCTGGAATGGGAAATGGAGGATAATTTTTTCCTGTATTTGCTGCTTCTTGTTTTAGAAAGACTAAAGGCTCCCTCGGGGGGACGCGCCCACCGCGGCCTCCAACCCGTGCCCTGCGCTGCTGCCGCCGGCCGCCAGGGGGCACCAGCGCGGCGCCTCCCGCCCGCCAGCGGCCGCTTCCGGCGCACGTGGGGCGCTCAGGCACATGGCGGCGGTGAGTGGGGCCGGGGCTGCGGGGAACGGGGCCGCACGGAGCTAACGGGGCGTGGGGTGGGGAAGGAAGGGCATGCTGGGGCGACCCGGGGTCTTCAGACCTACCTGGGTTGCCCCTGGGGGGCTTCTCCGGCACTCCGGACCCTGCTGGGTGTTTCTCCCTCCCACCAGGGTCTATGCTGGGTCCCTCTCCTCCAGACGGGGGTGGCTGCCCTGGTAGGGGCTGCGGGGCTGTCGCCTAAGCCCCGGGGGAGTCCCCACCCCTGAGCCCGCTGTCCCGCAGAGCATGTCGCCGGACGAGGACGTGCAGCGGCTCCTGATCCAGTTTCGGGACGAGGCGGGGGTGTCCCTGGGCACCCCCTTCGACGTCCCAGTCACCATCACCCCGGACAAGCTGCAGCTGGTCTGCAACGCCCTCCTGCAGAAGGTGAGACCTCCCCCTTGAGTAGCCCACTCAACACCCCCCGAGCCCACCCTGAAGATGCCCTTTGCCATGGCTCCTACCTTTTCTCCCCCAGGATGAGCCGGTGCCTCTTGCCTTCTTCGTCCACGATGCCGAAATCGTGGTGTCGCTGGAGAAGACCCTGGCAGGGCAGACGGTGGAGACGGAGAAGGTCCTGGACATCATCTACCAGCCGCAGGCGGTGTTCAGGGTGCGGGCGGTGACCCGCTGCACGAGCTCCCTGGAGGGACACACCGAGGCTGTTATCTCCGTTTCCTTCAGCCCCACGGGAAAGTACGAGGGTCTGGCTGTGGGTGGGGAACTCGAGGTGAGCTGGCGGCCGCTGTCGTCCTGCCCCGAGGGCACGGGGCCGAGCTGAGCTCTTCTCTCCCAGGTACCTGGCGAGCGGTTCTGGAGACACCACCGTGCGCTTCTGGGACCTCAGCACAGAGACACCACAGTTCACGGCCAAAGGTGGGTGTGGAGGTGTCCTGGGAGGGCAGGTCCTGATCCCCTCCCTTATGGGACCCCCCTGCTTGTCTGGGGAGACAAACACAGCAGAACCTGGGTGCTGCCTGAGCCATGTAGGCTGGGACCACGGCTCAGGGAGGGGGCAGCTCTCCTTGACTAACAAAACGGAGGAAGAGCATCTGGCCAGGTCCTGCTTCCAGTCCTGCCTCAGAGCAGCCGCATGCTGGGGTGCTGGGACAGGCAGTCACAGCTCTCCACTCGTGCCCACTTGTGCTCTCTTTGCTAGGCCATCGACACTGGGTGCTCAGCATTGCCTGGTCCCCTGATGGCAAGAAGCTGGCCTCGGGCTGCAAGAACAGCCAGGTATGCATGGGGCCAGGTGCTCAGATAGCCCTGCCGGGGTGGGAAGGGTCTGTGGGGGCCTGGAGACCCTCTGCAGGCTGGTCTTCAACTGAAGTGAAACCTGATAAAGGAGCTGTGGGGGATTACAGGTGAAGACTTGTTTTTTTCTGGGGCGTGAGGGGTGTTAAAGGCTCAGGCTGGCTTTTTGGGGACCTGGTTTTGAGTTGAGGCACCAACTTTTTGCAGCAGCAGCATTTTAGGCAGCAAGGAGGACAATCAGGTCTCATGCTTGAAGATGTTCTATGGTAGTACCAGGGATCTGGAAAGGCACCCAGCCCTCCTGCCCCTTCCCTTTCTGCTCCCTGCTTCTGCCAATGCAAATATGACCCCAAGAACACTGATGCTTTCCAAATAGAGCCCAAACGTCCCTGAGATTCACGTGATGTTTGTGGCCTGACGCGACCCTCTTGCTCTCTCTCCTGGACAGATATTTCTCTGGGACCCAGCCACAGGCAGTCAGATCGGCCGGGTGCTCTCTGGCCACTCCAAATGGATCACGTGGCTGTGCTGGGAACCACTCCACATGTAAGTGAAGGGCCAGCCCAGCCCTTCCCCTTTGGTCGTATGGATAAGAGCAGCCTGACCTGAAAGATGCTGCTCCTGTGGGTGCCTGTCTGTGGGTGCCTGTCTCCTGTTACACAGGGGGGGTGTGGGCAGGAGAGCGTCCTCCAAGGTGGACCGAGAAAAATGCATCTAGCCTGGAGCCAGGAGTCCCAGCTGCTGCTCATAGTCCCTGGAGGGTGCTGGGGAAGTCACTGCCAGGCTGTTGCTCTTTTCCTCTATGAAGAACGCTCCAGCCTATGGAAAACAATGTTTTCGTGGTGCTGGTCGAACATTTGATATGCTCCTCCCAGCAGGAAGGCCTGTCCATGTGGTGCCTGGGCTCAGGCTCTGCAGAGCACTCCCCTTCTGATCTCCTGCATCCCAGTCGCCTCTGATGTCTGGTTTATTTATCATGATT
Organism: Hemiprocne comata; assembly: GCA_020745705.1. Classification (NCBI taxonomy): domain Eukaryota; kingdom Metazoa; phylum Chordata; class Aves; order Apodiformes; family Apodidae; genus Hemiprocne; species Hemiprocne comata. The sequence goes on from CM036605.1 coordinate 3,575,335, forward strand.
AAGTGTGCAAGCCCTCTGTCCCTTCCATCAGCTAGAGCTCTGTCTGAGAGACATGGGTGGAGGGGACAGCCAATAATCCAAGACATTAAATAAATAAATAAACAGCTAAAAGGAATGGTCCCCTTCCGAGCAGAGCCCTGCAAATTGCATTTGCCAGTAGAAAACTCCAGCTATTTGCAAACAATTAGCTGGATTAGCAAGGACTTACAAAGGAAGATGAGGAAATGGAGAGGAGGAAGATGACCCTGCCAGGGCTGGTCTTCTCTTTCCAGCCAGCTGTGCTCCTCACTCAGTTCCTGCACAACAGGAGGGACTGTGCCCTTCCTCACTGCTGCTGGTGCCAGGGCTGCTGCTTTCTCTGACATTAAAACCATGTTGAGTGATGAAGATGCTGTGCAGAGAACGAAGGGCTATTGGCTCCCCTGTCATTGACAAGGGTTTATCCTGGATTGATGCCTCCAGTGTGCAGCCCAGGAACTGGTTTGGAGGGAAGCATCTGTCTCCCTCCTGCCTTGTGGGATTTTGTTCTCTGTAGGTCAGCACTCTGCCCCTGCCCGGCCTCTCTCTGATCTTAAGCCAAAAAGTGAAAGTTGTCTTTTTTTATTGATTTCTGGACCCTTGAATCCTCTGGGACCAATGGGGGAAAGAGCTTGGGGGAGGAGCTGTGTGTTCAGTGCAAATGGATTTGATCTTCTTTTTGCCCAGAAACCCAGAGTGCCGCTACCTGGCGAGTGCCTCCAAGGATGGCAGCATCCGCATCTGGGACACGCTGGTGGGCAGGTGTGACAAAATCCTCACGAGCCACACGCAGTCAGTGACGTGTGTGAAGTGGGGAGGTGATGGCTTGCTCTACTCCTCCTCTCAGGACAGGACCATCAAAGTCTGGAGGAGCCAGGATGTAAGTGAGGCAGGCAGCCCTGGGGCTGCGAGCAAAGGGGGCTGGACACTGTTGTAGCTTTGCTTTTCCTGGCACAGCTTGTGCCCTGAAAAACAGAGGTGCGGGAGCAGGTGCTGTATCCTCTTGATCTGTCAGAGCCTGTTGCTTGACACCATTTGGAAGCAGTAGCTGTTGTGCAGTGTTTTCATCCCTAAAAGTATGAAATGGGGCTAAAAGCTGGAAACATCCCTGGAGCGACCTGTGCTGGATGATTGCTTGTAAGGCCCTGAAGGAAACTGGTCCCTGAAGCTCAACAGTGTTGTTTCCTCCCAACCCTGCCTGCAGCTTGTGCAAGAGGGTTTGGAGACCTTAGTGTTGGTCCTCACAGCTCAATGGGTCTGGTGGGCCCTGCGCAGTCTGTCTCTGTTCTGCCTGTCCCTCTCTCAGCAGGTGGTTTTGTTTCCAGGGGGTCCTCTGCCGCACCTTGCAGGGCCACGCTCACTGGGTGAACACCATGGCCCTCAGCACTGACTATGTGCTGCGCACCGGTGCCTTCGAACCCGCTGAGGCCACCATCAACCCACAGGACGTGAGCGGCTCCTGTAAGTGCAGCGCCCGCACTGGAGGCTGGGGGAGGAAGTGGGGAGGGTAGCAAGGAGACCTGATGTCTCTTCTTGATGCTGTCACAAGCCAAAGCTATCCTGAGAGCGGGGAGCAGGTCCTGTGCTGGTCATGCTGGCAGCTATGATCTTCCTTGCCTATGCACAGGGTTGAGCAGTCCAGGGTATGGGAAGGCCACTCTGTTTTCAAGGGCTTTTGCTCCTGGTATCACCCTTAGCAAAAAGAAAGCAAGGAAGCAGTCACAAATGTGTCTGCTTGGCCCATGGAGCCAGGATTGGAATTGGCATCACAGGGTTGTAAAGTTTCCTTTCACTGGAGGATTGCAGATCTCTCTTTATTCCCCTTTCTCTCTCTCAGTGGCAGAACTGAAGGAAAAGGCACAGCAGAGGTATGACCAAGTCAGGGTAAGTCCTATTTGCCCCTGCTCTGTTTTCTGACACTGTTGCTGGTGGAAGCAGTAAATGTGACAATTGCTGTTGACCCCAACACTGATGTGCTTCTGAGCTGTCCACATCTGGCTTGTGCAAGACTTGGGCTCTTCTTTCATCCCTTTCTCAGGGCCAGGAACCAGAAAGGCTCGTCTCAGGGTCAGATGATTTCACACTGTTTCTTTGGAGACCAGCAGAAGACAAGAAGCCACTGGAGAGAATGACGGGCCACCAGGCATTGATTAACCAAGTCCTCTTCTCACCAGACACCCGGATCATAGCTAGTGCCTCCTTTGACAAGTCCATAAAGCTCTGGGATGGGAGGACAGGAAAGTAAGCTGGTTTGTTCTGTTACGGAGGTGGTGCTTGTGTGGAGTCTGCACATAAGGCACAGGTTACACAGTAGACTGACCCAGTTTAAATGGCTCCTGTGCCAGAGAACAGCTTTTTGGGAGTGACACAAGTTCTTGTAGTTAAAAGTGGTGCTCTTGGTGTTTGGATGATCCTGTAGTCCAGCTTTTAACCTTCTGCTAGAGTGTCGGTGAGCTCTCTGGGGCAGCATTTCTTCCCTTGTTTTGCCTTTGTACTGGTGAGCTTGGGTTCATGTCAGTAATTTTAACAATCCTTCTAAATCCATGCTGCTCAGCCAGAGAGGACACATCTGTGTGGTGAGGCTGTAGTATTGCCTGCTGGATAAGGGTTTCTTGGCAGAGGAGTTGAGATGAAGAGCTGTCCTTCAGAAGGCTCTGAGCCCATCTGGGGGGGGTTTGTAGACAAACTGAACCACCCATCGACTCTGTGTAGCAATTGACCACCTTGTGTGTGCCGGCTTGCGGTGTGCTGGGCATCCTGTGACTGTGCTTGCTTGTTCACAGTTGGAGAACCACAAAGGCAAGGGCAGGTTTGGAACAAACCCAGCTGTCTGCTCCTCTTAACAGCTTTTTCGTGCCTCCTCCACACCAGGTACCTGACGTCTCTGAGAGGCCATGTCTCAGCTGTGTATCAGATCTCCTGGTCAGCCGACAGCCGCTTGCTGGTGAGCGGCAGCAGTGACAGCACGCTGAAGGTCTGGGATGCCAAGACCAAGAAACTGGCCATCGATCTCCCTGGCCATGCAGACGAGGTGAGGTTTCTGGTTGAGCTGAGGTGTTTGAGGGAGGCAGGTTAGCTCCCCCTCCCAGCAGAGATAACTGGGTCTTTCCTACCAGGTGTATGCAACTGACTGGAGCCCAGATGGACAGAGGGTAGCCAGTGGAGGCAAGGATAAGTGTTTGCGGATGTAAGTAACCTGTTTTATGTCCACAGAGGTTGTCACACCCACTCCACATGTCCTTCAGAACTGCAGTCTACTTGCAGAGACCTACATGGTTAGGGCATGATCTCTTCTTGCAGAGAGCACAGAGCCGGGCCAAATTCCAGCCTGGAGACCTGACCTCCCTCAGGGCAGAAACTGCTGCTATCCCCTGGGAGATGACTATAAAGCAGAGTTCCCTCCAACTGAGTAGTCAGTGGTGAAATTTAACTCAGATATTTTGGCTCCTGGGGAGGAGAAGTAACAGTTGCACCAGTCAGACCCTTCCTTTCTCACCTTCCTCTAACTCCCAGTTATGCAGACAGACAAATTCCTGTGAGCTGGTTGCCATTTGAGCACAGCTGATGGAGGAACCCGGTCCCCAGGTCCCCTCTGTCATGTGATACCTGCTGGGCATGGGACAGCACTGGTGCCGGGCCACGGGGATGCAGCAGCGCTTTCCATTTGCAGATGGCGTCGGTAGGAGCAGTGACACGAAGCTACTGGTCCCTTCCTAAGCTGGCCTCTCCTCAGCACCATCTGCCTGGGGGATCTGCGAGGTGATGGACGATGGAGGCTGACCCAAGCACAACTGAGTCTCTCTTCTGTTGGCTGCTGTCCCTCATGGACCCTTTCCTTATATTTATTTAAGGAAATTTTAATTCTAGTTCTTATTAAGAGCTGTGCTTTGCAGGATGATTTCCTCTGACCATTACAGCAGGGGTATCTCATCTGCCTCCATCTCCACTGGCATTTATTGAAATTTCAGCCTTACAATAGCCTGCCACCATGAGAGGGGCAAGTGAAGGGTGAGGACAGCTCATGCCCTTTCTTGCTGTGTGAAGAATCCTGCAGGGAAGAAGTTTTTAGTGGGAACAGAAAGGGTTGTCCTTGGGTGGCCATCAGAGAGGGAGAGAGGAAAGGGAAACTCCAGCATATCATTACATTGCAGAATCGTGCTCAGCTGCATGCCTGGGACAAAGATCTGCTGAGAATAAGGTCTCAGGGCTTCTGTTATTCCAGTAAGGTTTTGCCTTTCCACTCAGCAGATTCCCCGTGGGCTGTGCCAGGCATTATGTGCTAGGGATCCTCTGCATCCACGGCAGATCAATCATTCACTCATCTGTCCAGGGTGCAGCAGGCATGGGCTTCAAACAACTGCTGGATTGTGCTGAGTTTTCAAGTCTCAACAGTTCTTGGAAATGGGGAAATGAGGCACTTGTGGCCCTGAACAGTGGAGAAAGTGCCTGTTTCCCATCCACTGCCAGCCTGGGGGGGAAAGAAGGAAGGAAGAGGTGGGGAAAGGAAGAATGGAGCAGGCATTTTGGGTGGTGTTTGTCCCTTGCCCTAGTTGCGTGCTGACAGCAGGGCTGGGGCTGTCACAGTAAATGGCAGAACTTTCATTGCACAGAGTTGGCTCCTTCTGCAATTTCTTGAGTGCAGTTACTTGCCCAGTGGGTGAGAGGGACTCACACTGTCAGTTATATGTTTGTAAGCTTATTTATGAGCCTTTTTGTAAGTCAATTCAGCCTTCCAGCAATCGTGAGGCAAATAGACCTGGATTTAGTGTTTATTTCCAGGATGCTTACAAAGCAGCAAAAATCAAGATGTGATTATTAAGGAGTGGAAATTTTGTTGTCAGATTTAGTAGCAGCACATTAGCATGAAGGCCAAAACATTCTCCCTAGCCCTCATTCTGCAGTTGCTGCTCAGTGATTGCTGCAACTCAGAACAGGAATTTGGGTCTCAGATGCTTCCCAACTGCAGAAGATGCATTTTAGGATGCAATTCCTGCTGGCAGAAGCTTTGGAGAATTAAGAGAGGATGGTGCAGTAATGGCCATTTGCTTGTCTGCAAGTGTTCAGGTGAGCAAAAGACTGGAACAAAGGGTTAAATCTTTAATATGACTGAGAACACAAATTGCAGCTTCTGTTGTTAGTATGTCCTTCTGCCAGCCAAGTCAGCAGGCCCTATCTTCATGGGATCTTTTGGGAAGAAATCAATATCCTGTACCTGCTCTTTCATTAACATGCTTCCTCCAGCTGGTTCTTGCTGACAGTGAAGGCCGTGTCGAGTCCATAAAGAAAACCTTTCATAATTCACTAAGGTAAATGTTGTGGGACAGGGTGATTTAAAACTGTAGCTGATAATTCAGCCTCCCCAGGCTGCTGTGCCCTTGGGAAGGAGAGGAGCACACGTGCAGCTGATGGATCTCTGGTAACAGCTGAGAAGTCTGCCTGATTTGCAAGTGAGCTAAAGGAAACAATCCACCCTCGGGAGTTCAGCTCTGTGTCCCTGGGTTTGACTTGCTGGAAGTGGTGGCTTCTGTAGCTCCTGGTAGTACGTGGCTCTTTCTGAAGCAAGGAACATTGCTCTCTGCTCTTCCAAAGTGCTGCATGGGGTCACTGTGCCCTGTTAATCCACGCTGTGTTTTGTGTCAGAAGTGGGGAAGTGATCCTGCCAGCAGGGACTGGCTTGGCTGTGGGTGTGTGGACATGTACCTAAAGACCACTTCCTCATCCACTGATTTCCAAACCAGAGCAATTGCCATGCCCCTAACCTAGGCTGGCTCCAGCCATCCCTTCAGACTCTGCTTCTCTGATACTGGGCACCAAACAGATCATGATTAAAACCCACCTTCCAGAAAGGTTTTCCAAAGCAAAGTGAGACCTCTTGAAGAAAGAGAAGCTGTTGCAACTAAGTTTACACCAAAATAAGCTATCTAGGCCTCAGTCTTTGACCTGATAGCGGGTAGATTTTGCACCACGCTGTGTGATGGGTTTGCACGTAGACCAAATCATATTTTCCTATCTAAGCAGCTGCTACTATTTTTATCGACACGGTCTCGGCCTTCCTGCATACCAAGTGTTGGCCCTGTTCCAGCTGTATTCCTAAGCAAGCCCTTAACACCCCTCCCAGTTTTATTTGAACGCTGCATTTCCCGGGCCTGCCCCTGTGCACGGGGGAAGAGCCGCTGCCCTTTTCCCTCAGAGGTGGCTCCTTTTTGGCAGGAGATGAAGCGAGCGCGCGCTGTCCCCTCCCTCCCCTGGCCATGCTGATGGGAGCTTTCATGAGCTCAATTTTGGAATTGCAGATGCTGGTTTGGCTCGGTGCTTTTACTAATGGGGAAGACGCTTTTTTGTTAAAAGGACAAATCTAGAAGGTGGGCTGGAGCTTTCTGATGGTTCCTCTGGGAAAAGCATCACTAACCCTACAAGAAACCTACTGAAACACTTGAACTTTTCTAGTGCTGTATGGTAGGAATCTCGGTGTGATTCAATCCAGTTTCTCCTGAGTTACTCCTTAAACATACCACACAGAAATGCCTGCCACAAGGGTATTATTTTTCACTGGTAATTTAAGAATAATATTAAGCATATCCAGAAACTGTCCCATGGAACCCTTTGACACTTTGTCCTTCAAAAGCTGTGATAGTTCAGCTGATGTCACCATTCATTTTGTTACAAATCCCCAATGGGAGGACAGTGATGATAAGGACTGGAAAGCATGCTTTGTCCTCTGAGAAGGGTTTACCTGTCATAAATTCCCAGGTATGATGGAAGGAGGGAAGAAAGGAGAGGAGAAAATGGTAAGACTATCTACAGTGAAGTAGATTGTTTGGGCTAGTGCTGAGATGAGCAGGACAGTGCCAGACTCCTGCCTTTGGGGGTAGATTTAGGTAGGTGGGGCCTTAACATCCTTCTGAAAATTGTTCTCAGGGCTGTGTTCTGCTTACCCACACAGGAGGGCTGGCCAAGTGGCATATGCGTTGGGTTCCCTGGGTCTTGGGTCCTTGGAGCCACACATTCGTGTTCTGCTCAGCTCAGCTGATCTCTTGATTATTTTCCCAGATCAGTAATTAACTTCTGTGTGCATGGTTGTAGCCTGGGGAGAGATACATGAGAAATCTTTTGGTGAACAGGAAGAAAATAATCCTTCATTCATCGTTCTGCGTGGGCATGAGGAAAAGCAGTTTTCTTTCTGCTTTTCTTTGGGTCAACCCAGGCACTGATCAGATGATGTTTCTACCTCAGAAAGGGCTGAATTTTAGTGATATGTCAGAAAAGGGCTTATTGTTGAGATCATTAGTACATTTGAGGATGAAAGGTGTTATGGGAGCTCAGAACAGTGATGTCTGTATTTTGGGGAGCTGCTACCAGATGAAAGGGTGTTTCTGTGTACTCAGACAAGCAAACTGGAAGGTGCTAATTCCTTCCTATATCTGTTGCTCGTGTGATCAGGAGTCCAGGCTGACATCTGAGGAACTAATTTGGCTGAACAAATGTAGTGCAGCTGAGAGAGAGCCACAAACCCATCTGCAGTGCTGCTGTTCTGGGTTTTCTTCATTCTGTGTAAATCAGTGGTCCTTGCTGAGCTGCAGGTCACTGGTGGTCTCTGTCAGTGGACTGTATCTCTTGCACGGTCCCATGTTAAAAATAAACACAGCACACAGTACTTTGTGCTTTTGAAGGATCACTGTGGTTGGTTAGACATGGTACCAGTGCTTGGCCATCCTTGTTGAGCATGGTGGGTGTTTTATTCTCCTGCTGTGTGGCTTGTCAGAGCAGAGCAGTGCATCTCTCTGAGTGCTGCAGGGTTGTCACCACCTGCCTGTGCTAAATGGTGAGTATTTGTGTGTATTCCTTGGGCGAGGGAGGAGAAGCAGGGGCCCTGCAGGGTTATCATGCATCCTCTCCCAACATCTCTAGTAACGAGGCTCCCTTTGGGAAAGGCAGGTGAATTCAGTCCCCTGTCTCTGACCTCTTTCAGCAACAAAATCAAGTGAAAGTGCTGTTTGTAAATAGGTTTACTGTAGTCTACCAGTGCTGGAAATATTGACATCTAGAAGCTTTCCCAGACACTAATCAAGGACCCAGCTCAGATGAGTGACCTGCATGCAAATCCCACAGCCCTTCCTCCAGTGTTTTTTTCAGACCTCGGCCCTTCAGATCCCGTGGAATCCCAGTGCCACGGCAGCGTGTTTAGTTATTCTGCTCAAACCTCCCTGCCACTCCTGGCTGTTTTGTCCTTGCTGTGCTGAAACAAACCTGCTCGAGGGCTCCAGCCCCATTAGGAGGACAAAAGGACATCAGATGTGCTGCAACTGAAGCGAAATGTGTCTCGTTTTGAAGTGTAATGCAGAATGGATGGCTTAGAAATTCCCGAAGTGGCTTTCTCTGTTCAAAAGGCTATTTCTGGACTTTTTTGGGTTTTTTAGCTTCCCTAAATCACAGTTGTGACATTGACTTTGGCATGAGGATACACACTGATGCTGAGAGGATTAATACTGAATGTGAGAATTGGTGGATGGCAATAAACAGGCAGTTCTCAAGGAAATTATTTTCTGAATCAGAATATATAACACCTTGAGACCTGTGGGCTTTTTCCTGGTTTTAAAGGGGCACCATGGATACATGCTAGAAAACATCTGTGTTACTAGCAACAACCTAATTTGTGATTAACTTGGAATATTTTTACATCTCATTTATTCCTTCCATGGGGGGATGTTCTGAGCAGCTGAAATAACTTGGGTCAGCTTCGCTTTCACTTGTGTTTGCTAGGTTGGTGCTGTGGTCAGGTTTTGGATGGGAGCTCAGAAGTTGAGAAAATAAGTGAAGAAAAGAAGAAAATTGGATCTTAAGGGGTTTTAAAGACCTTTGGTTTTCTTTGGCACAAAGTAGATGTCTTATGATTCCTCTGATGCCTCCATATAATGGCTTGAGCTTAAAATGTTCTTCATAAAGCTGTCAATATTCCCTTAAGAGTGTCTTGCTAAATATTTTTTTAATCTAAGTGTATTGTCTTTGGAGAAGACTAGCTGTGGAGGTTTTGACATGGCACACTGCTCCAGTAGTACTTGGTTTTGAGTGCCAGAAAGCTAAGGGAGGTACGTGAATGAGGAAGGGAGCAACTGCATAACTCTCTGCTCAGTCTCTGTTTTGATCTCGCAGCTCTAAAAGCAGACCTGATATCATGTGAGAGAAGGTGCAGCACAGCTTTGTGGGATCAGAGCTCTGCCCTCTGTGATCCCCATGTGCACCTTGTGCCAACTGTAACTTAGATGGATGGTTTATCACTGCTGCTGGGGTGTCAAGGGGGTCTGGGGCAGGTGGGGGTATTGGGGAGGCCTGAAGGAACACACACAGGTCAAACTGAGGTGTGGAGGCAGTGTGATGGAGAACAGGGGAAGCTCTAGAGCAGTCAGGAATGGAAAGCAAAGGAGGAGTGTAATTATGTGGATCTAGAGGTGAAGGTCAAAGGCTGCATGTGACTGGTGTGTGGTGGCTGGTTGGTTGGTTTTTTTTATGTTTGAACTTGTTGCTGTAATCGGCCCCAGGCTGATCCAGAAGTGCTGGGAGGCAGAGGCTGTAAATTACAGACAACGTTCTCCTTATAAAGAAAGCAAGCAATTTGGAGTGCCTTTGGCTTACAGTATTTTGCGTGCTTGTTCCTCCATTGCTTCTCCATTCCTTTACAATTCCTAATACAATTTCCTTGTATTAGGTTTGACGTAGCATCTTGCTTACTAATGGAGGAGGGACAGTGCTGAGTGTGTGTGACCCTGGAGGTGCTGGGTCAGCAGTATCGCTGCCATGGCAGTGAGGGATGATTAAATACCTGCCTTCCAGCCTCTGGCTGCTGCCTGACTGTCCCTGTGCTGAAGGTAGCTGGCTCATGGGGCACTTCTGGCCTTTCTTCCTCTCCTGGTGGCCCCTCCGCTTTGTCCTTACTGGCAGGTGGGCCCGAAGCAGCCAAGTGAAAGACAGCGAGTGTTAGAAGTGAGAGCCTGACGTGTGTGTGTGTGTGTGGGGGGAGGTTTGAGTTTGGCCCATCTACCTCAGGGGTGAGGACAGGGGTGGTCCCCAGGGCCTGGGTCGCCGTCTTTCTTGAGGGAACGGCAAGGGCCGACCCCAGAGGCCATGGCTGGGTGGGGTGTGAGGAGCCGGAGGGGACCCAGGCCCAGCGGCGGGCTGAGGGGGCTGAGGGACGGCGGGGCCGGGGCAGCCCGCGCTTCTGAGAAGGCGGCGGCGGAGGGACCCCGCCTCGCGTTCCCGCCGGGTTAAATCGGGTGAGGCACTCTTTGGCCGCCGGCGGAAGTAGCTGAGCGCTGGGGCCTGCGCGATGCGGCCTATAAAATGCGTGGGGTGGCGCGGAGGTCTGGGCAGTCGGAGCCGGGAGTGACGGGTGCGGTTCATCTGGGACGGAGCGGAGGGAGCCGCAAGAGGTGGTGGCGGCCTGAGAGATCCCCGTCTGCACCTTCCTTCGTACCTCCTCTTTTGCAGGGGGTGCGCCGGCGACAGCAACAGCAAGCCCTGGAGCCGCGGGCCGCGCCTCTCCCCGCCCTGCTGGATGCTCTGGGGCTCGGTCCCTGAGGGGGGCCGCGGAGCCGGCAGCCCACGCTGTGGCGGGGCCATGGGGACGGGCAGCGACAGGGCGCGGAGCCCCCTTCCCTGCTGAAAAGGCCCCTAGTCCCGGCGCTGATGCCGCGCTGTCGCCTCACACCGGGCCCCTGAGATCCTTTCCCCCCCTTTCCCTTCCCTGCCTTGCCCTCCCCATGCCAGACGGAGCCCTTCGCCTCGGAAACGCCCTGCAGCAGCCCCGCCAGCCCGGGGGTCTGCGGCTGCCCCCGCGGTATGAGAGGAGCTGCCCCCGCCGCCGGGGGCAGCCAGGAGAGGGGCAGGCTCCCACCCTGCCGCCGATTACCGTGAGGTGGCTGTAGCTGCCTCCGCTGGAGGAAGAGCCCCTTTGTTTTCCCTTCCTCCCTCCTTCCTTCCCGGGGCTTCATGCCCCGCTGAGGGATGATGGAGGTGGTGGGGGACTTTGAGTACAGCAAGAAGGACCTGATAGGACACGGAGCCTTTGCTGTGGTCTTCAAAGGTCGCCACCGCAAGGTAAACAACGATGGGCTTCGCCCGCAGCCGGAGCGGGGCCGGTTACACAACCCGGGGGCAGGGGCCGGGGCTGGGGTCGCTCTGTGGGGCTGCAGCCCTCAGGACTCCCTCCCGGTGGGTGACAGCTGGGGCCGGGGCGTGGGGGAGTCCACTGGGGAGTTTTGTGTGATATGGGTGATACAGGGAGAAAACAGGAAAGGCAGAAAGGTGCGGGGTGGGCTGAGGTGCCGGGGCCCGGGGCTGGGCCCGCGCCCGAGGCAGCCCGGCCGGCCGCCCTGCCGCTGCCTCAGCCCGCGGCCGCCCGAGAGCCGAGCAGAGCCGGTGCCTGGCCTCCATAAACCCTTTTTTCCCCCCTTTTCCTTAAAAAAACCCGAGCAACCTCTCTGCGTTCCCACCTCCCTGCTGTTTGGTAGCTCCCCAACGTAACGGCGAGGGGAGCTGTATGGGAGGCTGAGCCCTTTGTTTGTTGGGTGGGGGTCACGTTTATCTCGCTGGATAACGAGGGATCTAGTGGAAAATTGTCTCCTTTGGGATTGGCTGAAGATTTCTTAAATTCAGAGGTGTCTGGTTTCCTGGCGTCGCTTGCTAATCACCCCGGATATTCATTGTTACCTTACGGTTGCTTGATACCGTGAGAGTTTATTCTGGTGTTGGTGCCTGAAGTGCTTTGCTTTCCAGAAAACAACTCTTCAGATTTAGCATCTTGGAGCGTTAGGTCAGAACTTGCTGCTTGGAGAGGCACTGTGCAGTGATTTCGGGCTTAAAAAAAACCCAAAAAACAAAAACCACAGAAACTTTAAAGGGCAATGGAGGTGGTCCCACCTTACAAATAAATGGCAATTTATTTTTAGATAATATATAAATAGACAATATATACGTTTACTTAAAATAGATGTTTTCTTGTGCAATTTTCAGCCGTAGGGCATAAGAAAATGGGAAGTACTTTAAGGACAATAAAAGTTACTTGATCATTGAGAGATGACTAAAAAACACTAACAAAAAATATTACTTACTACTTTTGCTTTTTAAATTGCTTTGAATCCATGAAAATGCAGTGCAGCTGCAGCTGGATTTTAATAGCTGTCTAAGCTATTGTGGAAATAAATAGTTCTTGCTGGTGTCATGTAATGGAGTAATCACTGGTGGGTAGAGTAGGGGTGATCTTGCAACTTTTTCTCCAGTGCTTTACTAGCTAGTTATTAGTGGATAAAGTTAAAGAAAAATATAAAACTGACATTACTTTGTTTGTTTCCAGAAAACTGATTGGGAAGTAGCCATAAAGAGTATTAACAAAAAGAACTTGTCAAAGTCACAAATCCTACTTGGAAAAGAAATAAAAATCTTAAAGGTATGTTAATTTGTAGTGATTTTTAAAGCTGCTTAGCTCGAAAAGAGACTTTTGACCTAGTTCATTCCAGGTCATGGGTTGTATCACGGTAATTGCTACTCCGCCTTTTGCTTCTTTGTTACTTCAAGGAGAAATCCAGAACTAAAAAGATCAAGGGGGGGGGGGAAGATACTTTTTTAGTTCTGGAAATGGTCTCGGAAGAGGTTATGGAGACACTTTTGCAGTAAAAAGTGAACAGTTGTTGTAGAACCAGGCTCTGTGCTTTGCTTATTGCACATGTGAGAAAACTCTGTCCTTCAGGGTGGCTAATGGGGCACCTTTCCATAGCAGCGTGAACAACACGAGTCATGGCTGAGAGTAAAACATCAGTCTTTGATCCTTCTTCATCTCCTTTGCTCTAAGATGCCTTGAAAGCTGAAATCAGCATGCTGAATTTGGTTCCTGAAGCAGTCTTCTGAGTTGTGCAATTTGAATTAAAATGTGTTGTGTGGCTGTGATGAAGGAAATAAAAGGGAGCATCATTTAGTTTTTCAATGCTTTTTTACAGAAATCTCTCCTTGGATGGTCACTTAGCATTCTCTGCTCTCTGAACTTCACCACATCTCATTTTGCATAGCTTTGCATTAATAATTAGTGCTGCTTTCTTTACAAACTTATTGAGAGACTTCACTATTTTATATGTATACATATTATATTTTAATATATTTATTATAGCCCAGAAATTGTAGTGCTGGGTGTATCAATGTGCTGCAAGTACTCAGCAAAGACAGGTGCTTTTTTGACCAGTTACAAATAATTGCACAAGCTGTCCTGTGAGTTTTATTTGGTGTTTATTAGTTTGATTTCCTTTGTATTGTAAAATTGTAAGGTTGACTTAAACATAGTGTAGCTGGTTACTCTGCTAAGCAAGAAATTGTGTGAGACTATAAAATTAAATTTAGTCCCTTCAATACTCACTCATTAAAGGACCTTGTGCTTTAGTACTTTCTGTCACAAGACATAGAAAATAAGTTCTGGAACCAAATGTTTTTATGACCTCTGAAGATGTTCTTCCTAATTTCCTATTCCTGTAAATATTGTCTAAATAGCTGGAATTTCCTCCAAATTCCATCAAATGTTCTAAAAGAGATGCTACATTTCTTTGTAAAATTTGGTTCTCTTTGACTACCACCTAGCATATTAAATTCAAAATACTAAACAGGCTATTTCCATAATACAAATATTTTGTTTTACAGGAACTTCAGCATGAGAACATTGTAGCTCTCTATGATGTCCAGGTAAAATATATTTCAATATATTTTCATCTTAATTGAAAATTTGAATGGCCATATATTTTTCTGGTATTTAGGAAAATAAATCCAGTTCCCTACCAGTGGTCTGGGAGTTCTCCCCTCTTCAACACATACTATGCATTTATTTTGTACTGGCTCTCTCTAATAAGCAGGATGCTCAGCTGGGATAGAGCTGTGAGGAATACAGTTTACTTCCAGGCTGCAGAGGCAAGTGGCAGCCTGAGAACCTCTGCAGAGGCTGTTTGTGCAGTTTGCTTCTGTCTCCAGAGGAAAAGTGTCAGCTGGCTGGGCTGTGAGCTCAGTCAGTGGCAGTGCCTGTTCTCCTGAATTAGCCTTGTTTCCTTGGCCCTATAATTTAATTGGAAAGTGGGTGTTTGTGGATAACGACTGAATACACCTGAAGGGAAGTGTGGAAGTAGGAGTTGAGCTGAATGGATGAAGCAAGTGACATTAACAACTCAGCTTAAAATACTGTGTTGTAGAAAAGAAGCAGCATCTTTTGAGATCTCTGTAACAAAGAAATGTACCGTACAGCCCTGTGTTACAGTGAGGAAGAAATGAAGGAGGTAGAAGACCATGATCAGACATGTAGATGTTGCTGTTATCTGTGTTCAAAAGGACAGGATAAAGCATGAAAGCCAAGCAGACACTTGGATCTTTTCAAGTAGGAGAAATAAGTATTAAATTGCCTCAAATTATCTTCCTCTTTTTATTCCTAGGATTCTGCCTGATAAGGTGAAGGAGTTAGTTTCTAGCCTATCTAGGGTAATGTATTGTACCTAGTAGGAAGCACGTTTTTGGTATCCTAAGGTCTGCAAGTGTTGAGTAAAGCTAAATATGACATGATGCAGGTTATACAGCCACTTGTTCTGCTTGAATAAGAGCTACACATTTATCTCCTGGGTTCAATTCTAATCTTAAATACAGAGTTACATTGATGAAAAAATTAAGAACCTCCCTTGGGCATTGCATAGTTAAAGCAGCACAAAATAAACATTGTGACAATATTCTGCTTTCTGTCCTTACACATTTGCATCCTGAAAGGTTTTCAGCTTACATGTAGGTATGTATCTCTGTAGCTCTAGAAATCTGTGCTCACAGGGTATACACACTGGGCAGGCTTGGGTTTTACTGTGTATAGAGCTACAGGACATGTACTATCTTCTGTTGACTTTTGGCACCAAGCAATAATGTTCATGCAGTAACAGACTGTGCATCAAAGCTTCCCTTTTGGATGTGTAGGTTCTTGTCCCTCCTGGGTCTTGACTTCAGAGCTTTGCATTTTGAATGATATTAGCTGCTCTGAGAGGGAAAGTATAGTGCCTTGTGCTTCTTGAAGAGACTGGGCTTTCCTGAGTATTGCTAAGTGGAAATAATCTCTCAGCATCCTAAATTTAGTATGTCCAGACATCTTAAAGAAACTGGAATTGTTGACTGAGGGCGTTGGTGTGTGAGTAAGCAGCTGAATTCCAGATTTATCACTTACAGTTGTTTATATGTGAAGATTACTTGCTGAGCTTTGCAGCTCAACCTGAGCATTGCTGACTAGATCTGTATTTGATGATTTAACGTTATATATTTTCTAAGACTTGGAGAGGCTCTTGCTTCTTTTGATTTATCCCCAGAACATCCACGAGGGAAGAGACGACAGAGCCATACACTTGTCTATGATTTCTCTACCTAAAGGTTATGTAAAAACACAACTGCTGTGCTTTTCTATTCTGCCCCAGGATAGGGAGTCCTTAGAATGACAGGACCTCTTGAAAGATCAGGCGTGTCCTCTCCATTTAAGAAGGGGATGTTGCCCTTTGTTCACTGACTATTGCATTTAAATAAAATGAACAGTTAAGGCAAAGAGAAGGGAAAACTTGTGTCTCATACCTTGGCTGTATTTCAAATGCATTCATGGCAAACATAAAGCTTGGCAGTATGATACTACTTCTACAGAAGAAATTGCTTTGCAAAATATGGTCTGAAGAATGTGACAGTTGCACAAATAAGCTTTTCCCTTTCTGCACAGGGCTATGTTTGTGAAATACTGTACATCATTAACTTGTATGATTACATTAATTTATAACCCAGCAAGAACGAATGCTATGCGAGGCATTCTCATGTCTACTGGGCTGTTACACCTACTAATTTTCTTCAGCATCTCATGTTCTAGCATGTGCTGCCCTTTTTGTTTGCAATATTATTGTGAACATAGAGTACAGCAGATAGGACTTTAGGATTTCAAGCCATTTTTAAGTTACAGAAGCTATTCTTTTTTTTCTCACTGGTGAAGCCAGTGGAGCCTGGGTCACAGTAGGAAATTTTGCAGTGAGACTGGGGGTCTGCCTTATTTTTATAGTTCTGTTGGTCTGAAGTTTTTCTTAACTTTAGACATATTGAAACAAGAAAATGCTCATGTTTCAGATGCACTGCGTGGCAGACCATTTAGCTGAATAAACCAAGGACTGGTTGTTGTACCAAGTTTTCAGATAGGAAAGATGGTGTGCAATGTAAGTGACAAAACTAAGTGAAAAAAGCCTAAATGAAAATTATGAAATAAAAAAATATTCTCCGTCGCAATTTACATCTCATATTAAATGAAGCTATTTGTACTTAACAGCAGTACTGTGAGATTAAACCTGTATTCCTGCATAGCAATTTGGAATATATCTTTTAGGTGTGAGAATGAAAGGGTAGTTATTACTTTACATATTGCAAAAGGCTTCATTTGGAATTGTTTTCACTGGGAGGTGGATTCCTTCTCTTTCATCTCTGTTCATTTATGGCTGTGCTCCTGTTGCATGATCTGTGACCATTCACACCAGTCAGTGCAGTAAAGATGTATCTTTACACCATTAAGGTTTTAATTAAATATGAGGAGAACTTGTGAGCCATTCTGCTGATAGTGTATAAACATTTCAAAACCTCCCACATTGCTGTTGCTTGAGCTCTCACAAACACTCTTTTTGGTATGTTACTTACCACATGTAGGGTCCACTGAGTTAAATTACTAGAAGTGACCATTCATCTGGAGACACACCCCAGCGAGTTGATGTGCTGTTCATGTTGGATGTGCATTGGTTGGCATGGCCATCTCAGAAGGCTGGGATCTGCACACACCAGGGTGTGGAGACCAGTGGTTTTAAGACTGAAGGCATTTGTGGAAATACTTAAATACAAACTCTCCATCTGTGAGAGGCAAATGTTTTACAGCAGTAGAGCTCTGAAGAAATAAACGTATGCAGCTCACTTCTAAATGTGGAATTAATTTTTCATGTAGTGAAATGCTTACAAAAAAACCCCAGAATATAAGGGGTGGATAGCGAGATGTGACCTGTTGAGACATTTTTTACTTATCTCCTTGGGCAGGAATTTGGTATTCTTTCTTACAAGAATAAAAAAGATCTCTTGAATCTCTAAAGTGGTATAAGAATGCAGCTCTTTTCTCATGGTGTTGCTATGGGATGTCATTCATCCTGCAAAAGAAGCTCAGACAGACTTGCATCATGATAATTGGGGAAATGGAGCCCACTGTTTCTCAAAAGCAAAAGGAGTCTAAAATAACCTTTAACTCACCAGCATAAAGCATATTGAGATCCTTGGATGAAGTGTTATACTGAAGTACAAAGGTATCAGTAAGTTATTTGGAATGTGTTATATTTAGGACATGAATTTACAGTTTTGTGCAGTTCATGATCCCAAGTGTGTGCTGAGTAGGACTAATCTCTTACACAGTGCCAGACAGTGCCTGTTTTAGCAAATAATTTAATTCAAAACCTCTTCAGGATGTCAGCTGTCAGAATTAAAGCCTGTAATGGATCTTGGAGATAGCATTTTAGAAGAATGAGTTAATGTCTTCACTGTATGGAGTCTGCAGTTTGCTATTTGAACAGTAGTTTAGGGAGAACTAATTTCCAGTGTGTTATTGGAGAAACAGTATCTGAACAGAAATTGTTTCTTGTCTCAGCTTGTTGGAACATAGCGGGTAAAATAACTGCAGTGGTGCTTCTGGTACCCACACCTAAGCCTCTACTCACACACAGGTGCCCATGGGTTCTTACAAGGGATGCTTGTGGAAGGAGACACGTTTATCTATACCTGTTGTTTTACCAGTGGGAAGTAAATATTGCTGTTTGGTTTACCCAAGGACTGCAGTTGATCTGGCAGTTTTGCATATGTTTCTTGAGGTGATTTCTTCAAGCATTCTGGTGTGTGCTCTTGATCTTGGTGTCTCACAGCTTTGATTGCCTCCATACTCTCAGCAGTGCTGTTTCTGAACTGTTGTCTTTTGAATGAAGATGTCTCAATATCTTTAGTTTTTCCCCTCAATTCCTTGATTAAGTCATTTGTGTTTGTCAGTATCCATCCTCACTGTGTGTGGAAATAGTCATATGAAAACATGCTGTCCAGACAAGTGTTCAGATACAAAGAAAACTCCTGCCCTGTAGGGACTGTGAAGATTTTGAAATACTACCTGGCAGCTGATGCTCACTGGAAGGTTGGTTATGACAATATTGGATGGCGAGGAATGACGCCAGTGTAGCTGTTGAAGGTTAGGGGCAACCAGCTGCCATTTGTTTTGGCCCACAGAACCAAAGAGTTGGAGTTACTACATAGTCCTCAGCTTACCTGCTGTGCCTGGGTGCTATAGTTTGTGTTTCAAAGCTGTTCCAGAAGATCTTCAAGTCTGTGAGCCTGTTAAATGTTTGGTGTGCTGTGAACAGTTCTGCCTTTCCTTTGTGTGCAGCAGGCCAGTCTCTCACTACCTCCTGTATATAGATATCAGTTAAGTACAGCATTTCACCTAAAAGAAAATGAGTGATCCAGCTATTGTGGCACATTTCTCCATGGCTGGTTGCTCTTTTATGTGAATAATTGGCAGCGTGCACGCTATTTGAGTCCTACAGGCACATGTCAACTGACATTTAGGTTGAGACTTAACATTTAGTCAGAACCAACAAAATATTCAGTCCTTTAGACATGATAGGAGCTGAACATGTTAGAAGCTGCTGCTGTGGTTCACTTGCAAAGCAGATCAAGAGTGTCTGTAATACAGTAGGAAACAGCCTTAAGAAGATCTGGACCAGTCCTTTTTCACTAAATCATTAGAACTTTTGCCAAATGTATTTAATGCTCAGAAAAAAAAAAAAAAAAGAGGAGTGTATTCCTGGCGAAAAAAAAAAAAAAGAAAAAGCAAATATAGCACAAATTAACATACCAGAAAATTAATCAGAGAATAGTAGTGCACAAGCTGTCAGGTTAACTCTCATGCTTTTGGGAGTCCAATCATAAACTGCTGCTAAACAGAATCTATTAACTTGGAGCTAAAACCTGGTAACTGTTTCTTTGCCACAGTTGCTGCTTTGGCAGCTCACCAAGAGCTCCTTGCAGACTTTCAGCTGGTTCTAAAGGAGGACTTTGTAACCAAAAAGAAATCTAGGGTATGTTTCTGCCAATACACTGGAGTTCTAGCAACAGCTGTCAGAAGTAACCACGGATGTTTTGACTTCTTTTTCAATTAATGTCTTTTAAATGGAACTACTGCGCTGAGCCTGTGATTTGGGTTGGAACTTCACATCCCCTGAGACAACTGTTGGAAGTCTGGGATTAAAACACAGCGAGTTTTGGCAAATATGTTGCCTTTTAATCGTTCTAGTAGGTTTATCTGTTAGCTTTCTTAATTGTAATATGGTTTCCTGTTAACCTCTGCGATCTTTTACTTCAACTAGCAAGTAAAACCTAGATTCAGATTAAGAAGGAGCAACAGTAGGATTTGGTTGAGAAAATTTTAAGCAACAAAGCAAGGCATGCTGGGCAAAACTGTTCCCTTATTGTTGCAACACAACACACATTTGTTTGATTATTTTTCTAGGTAGAAGTGCAGGCCAGAGCAGCTCCAGCTGCAGTGATGTTATGAGCTGTATGTCAGTGTAAATTTTTTGAAAGCTTTGTTATCTGTTTCAAGAAGCAGTTTAAAATAGCTTGCTAGGTCAGCTTTATTCCTGAATGTTAGATCTGAAACATGCTGGTTTACTAATCTTTTCCTTTCTGAGCACTTTGCTCTGCTTAGCGAGTCCACAGAAATCACAGAGCTAGAGAATGATCATAGAGATGGATTTATTTTTCAGTAAAATAATTCAGAAGAGAAAAATGTGTCTACAGAGTTTTCTTGTCTTTTCTGAATATATTCCTGAAAAAGAGATCACATTCCCAGTCAGGCTGGCCAAGAACTGTAATGCAAAATGTGAGCAACTGTGAAGGGCTGAACAACTTCAGCTGTTTTTGAGCTAAAGCTGTTTTGAACATAGGTGGGGTATTGAAAAGTGTTTGGTTATGAGTTAAAGTCAGGGTGAGATGCAGCTGGGGAGCCTGGTAACTGTCCTGCACCAAATATTACTTCTGCAATGTAATTAGGTATGACTTTTGATCAGTCTGGGAAAAACTCTGCTGATTGAATAATAACAAAAATTATCCAATAATGGAACACACTACTTCTTACTATGACTTTAAGCCAGTGACTTATTTTATTACTTTTAATCAAGAATATCAGTCAAAAAAAGAAGAGTCAGGCTATTTGAGGGAAATCTGGTGTAGTCTGTAGGAATGGCTTGCTTTCAGCAGGTGAGGGCTAGTACAGCAGGACAAATCAGCTCTGTTTCTCTGAAAGGAGCAGTTTTGTTTGAAAGGACTTTGTTTCCAAGAGAATCCAGAAAACAGATTCTTTTAGTTCTGTGGTGAATAAATGTCTGTCAGGAGCTGAGCATTCCATACTGCCATGAGCTGCTGGTTTTGTACAGACTGTTGTGTAGCGGAGGCACTGACACTGTGGAACATCTATTTCTGATTCATGGGATTGCTATGTTGGGGTGGAAATCCACTAGCTGAGCTTCTTTCTTGTCACTGGAGAGTGGATGGTTTCCATGCTTCTTAGCTGTGTTACTCTTTGACACGTCACAGTCGTCCTTTGAGTGAAGTGATCCTCAGGTGGCAGAATTTTCACTTCGATAAGTCGGGATCTCAGAGTTGCCTTTGGGCATCCTTGGGGTTCCTGAAAGACAGTGAGTCTTTCATCTCTTGGAAGATGCAAAGGAACAATTTAGAAATAAACATTTATCATTATGTTATTTTCAGTAATTTACAGAGCAAGTAATTACTTTTTTTTCCCCTCTAATGTATGCACTTAGGTTTTGAGGCACTTATAGGATTGCAAATTATGGTTCGTGTTGGCCACAGCTGTTACAGAAACATTGAACAATTGGGAGTTCCTGAAATGTGATCTACTGCTGCTTTAATATTATATATTGGTTGCAGTTTGCCTTTTGTTCCCAGCAGATTTGACTAATATTCCTAGAAACTTGTGTTCTTTGAAGCTAATTTCCACATGTAAACAAATCTGTAACGTGCTTGATCTTCTGAGCTGGGAAGAACCTCAGATGCATTTTCCGTAACACAGACAAGGGTGTCTAAACAAAATGCTTCCAGAAAGTGAAGCAGTCTAATACAATATTGAATTAACCTTAAAGCATCCAGTTCATTTTGAACTGTACTTCCTGCAGATATCTGTATCTGTGCTTGGTATTTAGGGTACTTGGTTTCTCTAGTCTGGGCCCATTTTTACTTTATTTTTCTTTTTCAAGTTTCCTAGCCTGACCTGTCAGCAAGCCCTTGACAATGGCACTCTTGTGGTGGTTCTTGCCAGTATGGTCAAACTGAACATGTGCTGAAGTTTAAATACAAGCACTGAGAAAGGTGGCTGAGTTCACAGCCTTGGTTTTGCCATGCAAAGTTCCTTTTCACTTTTTTTTGACACTAGTTAGCAGCATGCAGTCAGACTGTCTGCAGTTCCACTTCCAACTGGGGCATTTGCCTGGCCTTGTCTGATATGCCATCTCAGCTGTCTTAAAAACATATTTTCCCACAAACTGTCAACCTTTAAGTTGATTTTTAAAGTGAAAGGTAGATAACATACTATGTAACTAAAAACATCATCCTGTTTATTGTATACTTGACTTATGTTTCCTTCTAGTTCTTTGTTTTCTTTCCTTTCAGTCTTACTCAACCAGCTCAGAGGGAAAAAAATGTTTTTACTTTATAAAAGATCTCTGAGTGTCTTCACCTTCATAGGCACAATTATTCAGGAGACTTTATGGAAAACAATGTTGATTATCAGCATAAACAGGTAGACTCTTTCTTCCCTCACACGAAATAAAGATTCTCCAAGAAGATGAATGCTGTTGTTCCAGTCTGTTTTAAGCACAGATGTTTTTACTGCATTTTTGTGGAGTGTGTAGATAATTTACAGTAGAAGTTAGCTAATCTGTCTTTCAGTAACTTTTACCCACTTTCAAGAGAGGGATTTCAGGTTGCAAATAGGTCAAAGGAGGTCAGAGCTTTGGAACATCTCAGTAGGACTATCATAACAAATCACACCTTTGCCATAAGGCACTGAGGTCCATGGCAGGGACATGCTTCTGCCAGTGATTCTCTGAGGGAGATACTTTGCAGAGGATTGCATGATTCCTGAATTAATTATCCTACAAAATAGCATTTGGGAATTGGTTTATTCCAGACAGTTAACTGCTCTGTGATTTCTGACTGACCTTCAGCTGGTCAGATGACAGAACCAAAGCTTGTTTTTCCCAGAAGCAGGGAACATCACTTTGGAATTCCTCCTTAGAGAGCTGGTTGTCATAGCCAAATTGTCTTGCTTACAGTTTGTAATTCTGTCCCTATATTTGCGACTAAATATTACTGTCCTGTTACTGACTGATTTCAGTGATGTCTGAGAGCAAAAGTTTATTTATTTGTAAAGGCTCTTGATAGAGAGGTTGTGTTGATGGAGCAGTCCAAGGTAGTTGAAAGCTCAGGGTGCAACACAGAGTGGAAACTGGTGTTACTGTATGAAGCTGTTTCAAATGATAGATTTAGTCTTCAGAATATTACCTGTTGATTTTTGTACATATAATGATGCTTTTGAAAATGTGAGGTATTTAATGGTGGGCAATGTGTATATTTTTTACCCTCTAAAGCAGTGACTTTAATGTAACATGTCTCTGACTGAAAAATCTCATATTACACTTGGTTAATGCAGGTACTGAAGGCTTTGTGTTGTCACATTCTTAAGTGGGATTTGTTTTCTTCTCTTTTAGGAAATGCCCAATTCTGTCTTCTTGGTAATGGAGGTACGTGTTAGCATTTATGTTTCTTTCTGGCTGATTTTAAAGATGATTTTTAAACACAAGTCCTGCTTGGCACAGAGGCAAAATGAGCGTGATGTGTTAAAGCAATCCATTTCAAAACTTGATTATTAATTTCCTATGCACTACTAAATTTATCAGCAGTGTTCCTTCCATAAATTATTCAGTTTCACTTTATGATTCTGAAAGTTATTGATGAAGTGTTACGCCTCAAATTATTACAAATAGTTGACAGAACAATTTTAAGGCAAACAGCTGAAAAAGATAGTTTAATTTTCGTGAAAAGATTAGAAAGTAAAAATTAGATAGCAAGTATTTCAGTGCTTGTGTTTTGAGTTAGAAAAAACAAACAACTCTTTCTTTTTAACAGTACTGCAATGGTGGGGATTTGGCAGATTACTTACAAGGTAATAGATTAATATATTTCCTTTTTAAGAAGCTACTGCATTACATGTTTATATTCTATATTCCTGTAATCCACTGGTGTTCCTCTGAGATTTTTTTTTTTTGCTTGTGGTTTACATGTTTTTCTGCTCATAGAAGGTCTGTAATTCCACAGTGCATGTTCACCTTGGTGTGATTGTAGAGTACCCACTTCACAAGAGTAATTCAATTCCCCAAGAACTGGTTGAGTGTTGTATTCTGTCTCCAGGCAAGGTCAGCAGCAGAGCACTGTTTGCTGTGTGTTTGTATGCAAGCCTGGGAACTGGGAAGCTAAATTTTGAAGCTGCAGGAAGACATAAGGTTTTGCATTTGTTTAAAAATATTTCCCAGTGTTTTTAAGTGCCACTCGTAGCTGAAAATGAAACCCACAAAGTAGCCCTGAAGATAAATCAAATCATGCACAGACAGAAAATGCATTTTGCCACTGCTTTTAGAACAGCTGAATGTAACGTTCTTGTGTGGGTTAATGAGAGAGAAGATGTAGCTAACCAGAAGCAGTGTGCTGAAAAATGTCTGGCTTTCTGTTTCTAAAGTTGTATTTTGGGGGGCTGCTCCCAGTATTTTGACCTGCTTGCTTTTCCAAGATGTGAACTTAAAAATACTGATTTTCTGCAAAGAGGCAGTTCTGGCTTAGGAGAGATTTTATCCTTCAACATGGCCCTGCCCAAAGCCAAGACAGAAGTTACAGAATCACGAGAAATGGATACTTGTTACAAACAAAATTTTGAACAGAAGTGCTAATCTTCATAATTTTTTGATGAAAATATTCTTCTACTTGCCTTTGCATCTCAGCATGTTGAAGGAATTTTTTTTACTGAACAGCTATTGTTATGGTAATTGTGTGTATTAAAAGCCTAATTCACATCCTATTAAAATCCTTGGGAAGACTCATACAGTATAATCCAACTCCTGTATCTGGTACTTTTTCAGAATGCAGAATGAGCTAATACCCTCTGAAGAGACTTTCAAAAGTACATCTTTTTTCCCCTCAAAATAAATTCAATCATGGATGGAATTTTTGAGCAGAGTGGTTTTCTGCATCCCCATCATAATTTGTTTCAAGAACAGGTGTTGCAGCTTCAGGTTGTAACATGATTGTAGATACATTTAATGTCCTAAACTGTGAAGTTCTTGGTTCCTTTGCCTTTTTGGTGAGTTTATGATTTAATGATGATTAAAAAGTTTTACAATTATTATGCTAGCAAGCTGAATAAACTACTGTGAAACCAGTTAATTCATAGTGGTGCAGCTAGTGTGAAACTATGGAGATACGTGTTTTGTTGAGAGCGTTTGTAGAAAAGTACTGGAGATTGAATTATTCTGAACATAATTCACTATGATTTGGTTGTCTTCATTGTTTTCACAGTCAATCACTGTGAATTTTATTGCTTTTTGCCCAAAGATACTTCCACCCTCATCTCCTGATGTATCTGTTGTTCCCAGCTAAAGGAACTCTCAGTGAAGATACCATCCGAGTGTTCCTCCAGCAGATTGCAGCAGCGATGCGTACCCTGCACAGCAAAGGAATCATTCACAGGGATCTTAAACC
Organism: Hemiprocne comata; assembly: GCA_020745705.1. Classification (NCBI taxonomy): domain Eukaryota; kingdom Metazoa; phylum Chordata; class Aves; order Apodiformes; family Apodidae; genus Hemiprocne; species Hemiprocne comata. Next base: position 3,600,265 of record CM036605.1, read on the forward strand.
ACAGAACATTTTGCTGTCTTATGCCAGTCGTAGGAAGTCAAGTGTCAGTGGCATACGCATCAAAATAGGTAAATCTGCTTTTCTCTGATCCAGAGGTAAATCATCACTGTTGGATTGTTTCCCTACTCAGAGGTGTCTTTGCGGAGAGGGTTGTGCTGGGTATGGTTGGATTAAACTGATGCAGGTCAAGTAGTGAGTCTGGAGTGATGAGCTTTATGCTGTAATGCAGGTTCTCAGTATAAAAAAGATTTGAGTCATAAAGACCTTATTGATTAAATCTGCAGGAAGAAGAAATCTGTTTAGCTGATATTTCTGGTATTAAACTAGACATATATCTGTAACCCTTGAAACTTAGAGTAGCCTTTAGCCCATTTCAAAACTGTGTGCATGCAAGACTCCAGTTGCAGTTCCAGATGTTGTTTGGTTTGTGGTTTTGTTTGTTTTTTTTTTTGGCCTACACCCTCCTAAGGGTTATTTGAGAAGTTTAGAAATGTAGGTTAAGACCTATTTTTGGCAGGAGGTTTGGCATTGTAAGTAGGGAGAGATTTCAACTGTTTAGGATACTACCAAGCTCAGAAGACACTTCAGAATTTTTAATCTCTCATTGTTGTCTGTTAAGTGTTCATTTAAAAATACCTTGGTTTTAACAAGTTTCTTTACTATGCTTCTGCTCAACCAAAATCTGAGATCTGCTGCAACTCACTCCATCTTCTAAACAGCACAGACACAAAACCTCCCCTCTTGCTGTTCTTACTTGATAGTTTCAGATGCTCTTGCCCACGTGGAAAATTCAGGCAGCTGAAACTAGACTTCTTAAATGTCTACCTGATGTGATTTCACCGAAGCAGATTGTATATTCATCACTCTTAATGAACCATTTATATTTAGCCACTGACTTTAATCCTTTCCTGCTGACGCCAGGCAGCGTGCTGTGCAGCTGGGGAGCTGGCTGAGCAGCAGTTTGTGCAAATGATGCCACTGCTGGTTTTTGGCTTGCTGTTTGGAAGAGAATACATTGTTCTTGCAGTGTAATGTACATTTTAGTATTCCCTATAGCTGGCTATATATTATACTTGTCTTTTCCTCTCTAATTTGTAATTGTAGCAGGCTTCAGTAAGAGACAGATCATTTCTAGACTTCAAGAGATTGAAAAGTACCTTTCTTTTCATTGACAAATGTGTTTCTTTACATAGCTGACTTTGGTTTTGCTCGTTATCTGCATAGCAACATGATGGCTGCAACCCTGTGTGGTTCCCCAATGTATATGGTAAGTGCATTGCAGATCAAGTTGCTTATCTCAAACATTCTCCTACCAGAAAAAAATACTTTACTGCTTGCAGGTTGGCAAATGGCTGATACTGTTTCAGAATTATTGGGGCACTATGCAGGTCACCTTTCCATAGTTTTACTAGCTCCTTGTTGTTTTTTTGTTCTTGCCATTTGGAGATCACAATTGTTAAAATCAGAGGGACATGGAGCATTTCATAGTGCTGTGGGGAGGAAAAATCTTAGAGAAGTAAAAGGTATTTCATCTTAGTAATAAGTTTTTGGCAAACTAGTTTAATTCCCACTTACATACTTTTTTTTCCCTGCAATAGGGCATTATCTCCTTCCCAGTTTCTAAGAAAATAAAAAGTGATCAAATACAGGCTGGAAAAACTTTACACTAGTCGTTAAAAACAAAATACCCAATGTTTTAATTCCATTTTTTTAATGTATTCTCTCCCATGTGGTGTTTGTTTTGTTTGCTAGTTTTGGTTTTGTTTTGTTTTTTTAAAAAACTAGTTAATTGCGATTAGTTTTTACTAAGTGGTGTGGGAGTCAGTTGAGCACTGAACTGTCTGACTTTGGCACTACCAGTACTGTATTGTATGGTCATGGGAAGGTCATTTTGCTTTCCCTTCTCTTGTTTTTATGTATATATAAAATGGTGATAATGGCATTTCTTATGAAATGCTTGGTTATTTCTCCTCAAGAAGGACAGCACAAACCATGTAAATAACACTTACCTGGAAATATCACTGGATATTTCCTTTAGAACGTCATCACTTCTAGTTTTCTGTGGGGTTTGAAACATAGCTTTCATTTTAGATAGAACTGTTACCTTTTGAGTCATGGGATGCAGATTAAGATGTTAATTTTGTCTTAAAATAAAGTGGTTTCTGTTAGTACTGCTCTGACAGAAGAACTGGAGAATTCATATCACTGTGGCTTTGCTTTTTTGTTTTCCCTTCTGAGATTTTGCTGTTCCTTCCAGGCCCCTGAAGTGATTATGTCTCAACACTATGATGCTAAAGCAGACCTGTGGAGCATAGGAACTGTGATTTATCAGTGTCTTGTTGGAAAACCACCTTTTCAGGTAATGTTTTATTTCCTTTTCTCTCTTTTTAGTCTCATGGAATTTCCTAGGGCTTTTCCTTCCAGTCATGAAAACCAGAAGTAAGTGGTGATAGTGTTGATGCTCCGAAGGCCAGATTGCTTGAGGATACCAAAGGAAAAGTTGCTCATACTTAGTCTGTGTGATCAGTGTGTTCACTCTAGAGGAAATATATAAAGGTACTTGGTGCTGAAGTCGCTGCTGTGCTTGGGGTTTTCTCCTTTAATGCCCATATGCAAAGGCCTCCTTTTTGTGTATGTGTGCATAGGTACAAAAGCTATTTTCCCCATGAAACTGAGCTTTAATTAATGTACATTTTTATTTGACAGGCCAATAGTCCTCAAGATTTGAGAATGTTTTATGAAAAGAACAGGAATTTGATTCCTAGGTATGTCACCGTGGCCTTTCCTGTCACTTATATTTGTTGATTGAATACTTTTCCATCTTTGGGAATGCCTGGGATTCATAAAAACATTTGATGTTGCTATCTTGACAAGGACATAGTACGATACCAGTGACTTGTGTTGCATTTTGCCTTCATTGGACCTTGCTGAGTTGAAAGGGTCCTGTGCTAAGGCTATAGAGCATGTATAGTGAAGACTTAGGGACATGGCAGAGTGCTGACTTCCTGAAATTTAATGTGCTATGCATTATTTAATGCATGCATTAAATTTAATGCATGTTTTACTTCCTCTTGTGTGCAGTATTCCTAGGGAAACATCAGCTTATCTGGCTGACCTGCTGTTGGGTTTGCTTCAGAGAAACCAAAAAGATAGGATGGACTTTGGTATGTAACTTTTCCTTTTGCTTTCTTGACTTTCCTTGTTAGTTGTGTTCATGTGGCCAGAATAACTGTCTTGACATTTCGTCTGCAGCAAATCATATAAAAAGTAAAGTATTTGTTCTTTTCATTTATCATAAAGAAGGCAGAGTGGCCAAAATAAATTAGGTAACTACTGTCACTCAGTATTAACTGATGCATAGAAATTATTACTTTGTTGCTGAGTAGTGAAATATATATTAATTTAATTCTCTCAATTATTGCCTTTTTCCCCCATGGTGTTAACTGATATTCCTTGCATTTCACGTCAGTATCTTATTTCTGTTACTTTAACTGGTGTTTTGGCTCCAGACTGGGAGCAGACATCTCTGATCTCCATGTGGTGTTGCTTGTAGAAATGTAACAAAGTACTAGAAGAGCCGACTTTGAAAGCAAAGTTGCTTTAAATGGTTCTTTTCTCTTGTAGGCTGCAAATATCATAACAGTGCTAAGGGGGTACAGACTGTGTACATTTTATTTGACCTTGAAAGCTCTATGTGTGTATATCTAAGGGCAATAATGTGATATTATATCAAAATTATTTATATTTGCAATGATGAATTCCCAGTATTGCACTCAGATATTCCTAGCTATAGAGACTTACTTATTTTAGTGAAATGTCTTCACTGTTTGGTTTTTTTTTAAGCTCAGTAGTAGAAACAACAGTAGTATCTTTGTATTTTGTTAAATCCCAAAATTTTAACATTTTTAAACTGTGCAGTGACTGAAGTTTGCATACTGTTAGATTACTGCAGTGCCTCTTTAGCACTGCCTTTTGAATTAGTTGGGAAGCTAAACCTAGTACAAACTGGATGGATCCCCCCTTTAACAAAAGTGAATTTGTTTGGCTCCAGTTTACTGCTGTGTTTTGCTTTTTCTCTTTAGCTGGAGATCTTTGGTTGTAGAACATTATTCTAACTTCTTAGGATTTCAAGGCCTCAGATCAGTACTATTGAGTTGTTCAGAATGGCTGAAACTGTTGCCTCTTCAAAATTAGTCAGGAGTAGAGTTGAGATTTGTGTGTGCTTTGTACTGGCTGGATTTTGTTACTCACATCAGTCTCTAAAAGCCTTTTTGTTGCTGGGGTTTTTGTTCCATATTACTGCAAAAGTAGCAATGCCTTTTTTTTTCTTAATGCAAACTCAGGCAGCATTTTTAAAAGACGACCACTGAAAAGTTAAATGTGGATTAGTTCTTAGCTGCCTCTTGTATGTCATGTTATTCAGGCTGGTTGTGTTTACATTTTACAGAACTATTTGTTGTCGCAGTTTTATCATAGCTATCAGGAACTGTTCAGCTTCTAGTTAATTAGAGCTAACTTAGCTAAACACAATTATCTTTGCCATTACTAGTTTATATCAATAGCAGTGTGCTTTATACTGAGATTTGTTTTAGCAACAGGATAGGTGACCCATCAATTTTAATCTATGGTTTGGCAGGAAAGAGCCTGAACCTTAAAGTCTCTTCAGGCTCTTTGTAGTTAAGATCCAGTTCTTCCCTCACCCTAAGCAGTCAGCTCTCATGATGCCAAGGTCCTAGGATGAGTTGCAACCAAAAGTCAGATGTGCTCAGCTCTTGTTTCTGCTTATGAAACTTCACCACTGCTCTTTAGTTAGGCATGCAAGCTTGGTTTTGATGCAGCACTGAAATACACAGATTGACTCATTCATCACATGTGGTCCCTGTGTGTTTGTGATAAGACAACTGTATTTGTTAGGCTGTGGAGAAAGAGGATTCAAAAGGCATTTTAGTTATTTACTTGGAGCTCATAATTTTTTTTTCTTTTCAATTCCTGCTCAGTTTTGCTTCAAGAAATATCAAACTTTTTTAATTATTTGGAATATAAAAACATCCATCAGGGCTGGCATAATTGAGGTGTTGCTCTTCTGAGAACCAGGTGTGGATTTCTGTGTGTAGATGTGACTGCAATAACTGGATTTAACTGCTGTATGTAGAAGCTTAAGCAAAAGTCAGATACAAACAAGAACTCATGATAATTGGGCAAGATGTCCCAGATGGTAGTGACAGTACTCAAAGATCAATTTATAAATCTGTATGTGTAGAAGAATTAATATGTCATAAACATGGACTTTGAGTAATTGATTCCACTTTGCATGCTGGGTGTGCTGGTCCCTACAGTTTCTTCAAACATGGGAAATTCACTGTATCACTTGTGGCAGTGGGAGAGCACATTTGTGCTTAGAAAGGAAAATAGAAAGCAGAATGGTAGTGATGAAAGTAATGTTTTCCTTGGCTGAGCCACTTAAAGGGCCTCACTGGGGCTGCTCTGGAATGTGTTTAGCAAAGGGAGTGAAAGGGAGAGTGTATAACTGAGCCCAGTTGCCTGTTGTTAAAGTAAAAATAGCGTTGGAAATCTTGTTGATCTTCCAGCAATATAAAGTAGAACAGCAGGTGTTGTACAAAAGCTCAGGAACACCCGATCCTTGTGTTAAAGTTAATCATTACCCTGTCCTTGCATCACAGCTGCCTCCCTTCCTTATCGGGCTGTGGAAGAAAGTGTTGAAGGAAGGGGAGATACTGCAGGCCTCAGATTCTTTCTTTTATTTTTTTTCCTTGTTATTTGCTTAGGTCTGATGAACAGCATTGTTCTTCCTCAACCGTTAGAACATTAAAGTTCACAAAGCTTGGCAGCCAGCTCCTACCCACCTTCAGTTTTCCCTAACTAGCTGAAGGTTGCTCCTTGTAGAATAAAACTTCCCATGTAAGCTGCTAGCAGACTGGTTAGGCTCAGTCAGTTAAATGCATCTCAGCATTTCCATTTACAACAAAAGCAAAATGTTTCTGTTGTAACAGTAATAAGTTAACTGAGGAAATGGTTCAAGAAGTTGTGTTTAATTCCGTGTTAAACTGTGCACTGGCTGCACAGGTTGTGTTCTGCTGTTGGGAAGTGGGAAGGACAATGACTGGTGCTCTGTGATTTTTGGCCACCTGAGGAGTAGCATTAATGGGTTCAAAAATAATCTTCAGTCCTTAGGAAAGGCAGAAGTGAAAATACTTTCAGTGTTTGATGTGAGGGATGATTGTTTTGAAGAGCAAATTAAAACTGAATGAGTACCATGCTGAACACAGAGAACATAATTTCATGAGGAGTATAGGAAGGCTTCTTGTGCACATGATCCTTAAGTGCAGTCATTAAATATCCTCCAGTAATTCAGTCTGGTTTGCCTTGCTGGCTGTTGTTTGAAGTTATTACATTGGTTTTTTTGTTGCCTTTCCAAATGTTACAGTAACATATAACATAGAAGGCTTTAATCTTTTGTAAGCTCTTCACCCTCTGGCTCTGAAATAGTGATTCTGGAAAAGGCAACCATTTATCATCATCTGCAATATAGTCTGTAAATTCTCTGTCATTTGTACATCCACTCACCGTGGCTGTTGTTTCTTGTTCTATAGAAGCATTTTTCAACCACCCTTTCCTGGATCAGATTTCAACAGTCAAAAAGTGTAAGTAGTTTTTTGTTTTTCCACTTGTGTAAATGATCAATGTTGGGGCTGGACTGGAGGAAAATCTGCCAAATATCACACCAAGTGTTTACCAGGCATTTTCCTGAGTCTGACTTGTTGTTGTGCTCTATTGTGAGGCTAAGTGTTGAATTCTTTTTTGTGTTATGCTGGGCTGAAACGTGGTACTTATTTACTGGTCCCTTTGGCCTGTCAGCTGAACTTAAATACCCTTGTGTGTCTAGGGGTGTGCTGTGTATAAGGGTTTATCAATGAAAAGCAATGAGGAAATGAGTTTGTTTGAAATTCAGCCTTTCAAAATCTTTGTCCCTTTTTTTTTTCCCCCTGGGTTTTTCTCTTCTAGCTTGTCCTGTGCCAGTGCCCACATATGCAGGCTCAGTCTCTGGCAGTTCCTGTGGTAGCTCTCCTTCGTGTCGTTTTGCTTCTCCTCCAGTAAGTTCTCTGTTTTACACAACAATCTCTAGAAAAAAACTGTCATGTCTAAGAACACAGAGCAAAGAACACTTCTGTCTTTTGCTTGAAGAATGCTAATAACGTTTTGGTTCTCTCTGCCTCCTTAATGTGGTACTTTGTGGGTTTCTTGTTTTTGTTAAAAAAGAAGTGCATCTGTACCATCAGGAATGACTGAACAAATTGCAGGTGATTAAATTTACAGCCTATTTAATAGAGAACTGTCTAAATTGACACTACAGGGTTATCCAGTATTTGAAATTCCCAAATGCACATACATTTTGTATGTCGAAATACTTAAGAAATAAAAAACAGTCCTAAATTTATCCTTTTTTTGGTCAAAGCTAGTGATGGTTCTTTCTTTAGAAGCTTCATAGTTAAAAAAGCAATTCCACATTCTGAATCACTGGATTTACAGTGTTGTTTTTTTTTCTTACTCCTGCCCCCTCCAGTCTCTGCCAGACATGCAGCATATTCAAGAAGAAAATTTGTCTTCCCCTCCGTTGGGTCCTCCTAACTATCTTCAAGTCTCTAAAGACTCTGCCAGTACCAGTAGCAAGAACTCCTCTTGTGACACAGATGACTTTGTTCTTGTCCCACACAACATCTCTTCAGACCACTCATGTAAGAACCTTCCTTATTTTTACATTTTAAAATTATTTCCATTCATAACATACCTATCACTGTTTGGCTCTCTGAATGTGTCTCAGTTCACTTTGGGACTCATTCCTTTAGCTTGATTACTCTTTGAAGACAGACTGTTTGGTACACCTGCATGTCCATCTGGGACATTTTCACCTTCAGTTGAGTAGCCAGATATGTCAAAGATACCAAAGTGATTTAAAGTAATGAAAAATATTGGGGTTTGGCAGTAGAAGAAAAGAGGCAGCTGTAAACATCTGCTGATAAGAAGCCCAAGGATTCTCACGGTGTAGGCAGGCACATTGTTACCTCCAGACCAACTGAACACTTACAGACCATGCTGTGGAGTTCTAGATAACAAACAAGTGCAGGTAAAAATACAAAAACTGCTTGACATGAGAAGTAAGGCATCAGACTGGGCTTCTGCAGTAGAAAGACTTGGATGTAGTAGCACTTTGCCATTTTATGACATCTTCCAAAACTGAATTGCCACTAGGAAGCCAGTCAGTTGATTGCTATACAGTGCTCCAGCTCGTGGTAAGTATTTGACTAAATTAGTGCCTTAATCTCTGAAGGGTTTCTGTCATTCATTATCATAATTTCCCCAATGCTGATATCTTGTACTCTTAAATAATAGATTTTATTTCAAAGCTACTATCATTAGGATAGCAAAACAACCCCAACGAAAATAAACAAGCAATAAACAAACTTGTTAAAGACCTGCCCTCTCCAGTTATGTTTTTGTTGTAGGTCACATCTGAGGTATTTTCACACACAAAACAGTTTGTGGAAAGCTTCTACACGTTCACAGAAGTTTGTCAGAAGTGATTATTTCTACAACAGTAATGTTAGAGGTGCATTTTTTTTTAAGATTCTGCTTCATGAGGTGGGTTTTCACTGTGTTGTTCTGCTTCCTGCAGATGATCTGCCATTGGGAGCAGCTGGCAGGCGGGCTTCCAGCGAGTTCTTGATGTGTGGAGGGTAGGTGTGCTGAGCTTAATCCAAAAGAAACCTCATGGTCTAAAATTGGTACTGCAGCTGTGGAAGGGGTTGCTGGGGTTTTGGCAGGGATGGGTTTCCATAGCTGTGTGTGGACTTCCTTAAAGGTTAATACGCCAAGTTGAATTTAAAATGAATATGTAAACAGCCTAAATTCAGAGTTCTGCTGCGAAGTAGATAGTTTCTCTGATGTGAAGACCTGCCTTTTGACAGGGGTTTTTGTTTTCACAGGCAGTCCCCATTAACTATTTCTGGAAGCTCAGGAACTGTACAGAAACCATCCGCAGCCTCTTCTCGAAGTACTGCTTCTGGTGCAGCTAACAGGTGTGTGATGTGGGCTTCGTATTTCCTGCCTTCTAAAAAGGTTCTCTGCTACTATATGGTTGGTTCTGTGGCGTTTTTTAAAGTTGTGGATGGTTACTGGAAACAGAATTGAAGTAGAAGCCAGACCTGTTTTTTCCAGACTCTCTATGCTTAATGCATTCTAATGGCTGATGGTTGCAAAGCTAACTTCTGGCTCTGATGCATCCTCAAAAAATTTCCTTAAGGAAAGAGAACATTGTTCTGTCTACTTAGATTTTCAGCTGGTTGAAATCAGACACTTCAGAGGCATAACTGACTTGTCCTTTTTGCGTTACGAAGCACAGCACAATCTTCATGTAGTGAGTCAATATGTTGAGTTTTAAGAAGGAGTTGTGAGAGAAGAGGAATTTACAAAGCCCAGATTGCTATGGATTTGTGTCTCGTGGCTGGATTGTCTTGTGTCTGGTAACTGGGTGTGGCTTCTGTGCAAGCGATTACTGGGAATTGCATGTTTGTCTCTCACAAGATGCCAGAGAAGCCACGTGAAAGAGCTGAACATGTATTGCAGCTTTTCCATCAGCAGAACCATTTGTAAGTTCTCTTTCTTCCACGTGGTTGTAGACAAGGCTTCTGCTAGTTTGAAATGGAACTAATATTCATCAGTAGTGCCTGAAATCTTTCCCAAACTACATTGGAAAATATAAAATTTAGTTGTGCTGCTTAATTACTCATGTCCTATCTAAACAGAAGGGTTAGATTTGTCATTTAAGTAATGAATTTCATAATGTTTTCAGTCCAAATAGAAAGAGGATGAGTGGCTAAATGGGGAATAAAGCTATTACGTTGGGTGTATTTTTGGCTTACACTAATACTGCATGGCAGAGAGTCAGCAGTATTTGTTTAGAAATGCTTGTCACAAGAAAAGTTTGCGACTTTGTGCTGATCTTTGTGCAGTTTGTGAAATCTGCTGACATGGGCTATCAGTACAGCTTTAGTCTTACCTTTTATGTTTAAGGGCAGATAATGGGGATGGTTTGTAAAGATCCATTTGCTCTGAATTGGGCATGGAATTTCCTAATTTAAATTGTGGGGTGTCACAGTTCTTACAGGTACAAGTTTTAGGAAAATATGACAGTTATGTTATCTGTACCTTAGTAACTTAAGAGCTGGATGGCTGTGTGGTTAGAAACAGGTGTCTAGCATTCAGTGTTTGTACTATAAAAGTTTGATTTAGTTATTGGTTGAGTAAATTTCATAACTAACTGGTTGCTTGGGACTTGGTCTGAAGGGAGCAGAGCATGTCTGATACTCCACAAGAACAGAATGGGGTTTTGAGCAACTTGGTCTAGTGGGAGGTGTCCCTGCCCATGCAGGGGCATTGAAGCTAGATGATCTTTAAGGTCCCTTCAAACCCAAACCATTCTGTGATTCGATGCTGCTTTTGTTTTGTTGTTTTTTATTTTCCGAGAAATGTTCTTTTATAGTGTGTGGTGTTTGTTATCTTGGGTTTTTTTACAAAAGGTTATGCTCTGTGAAAGTGAATTTTTCTGATTAGCTGCTCAAATGGAATGAATTGTACCCATAGTTATGCTGCTTTATGTCAAGTAGAGGAAGCTGGAATATTTCTCAGGCTCCAGCCACAATGGGCAGAGAGGTGGTTAATCGCTAATTTTATTCTCTAGATCTCAGGCAACCAAGATTTGCCTGCAACTCTGCACACGTCTGTGTTGCATTTCCTCTAACCAGTAACAAACCACATCAGACTGTGGGATGCCAAACCAGAGCTTAGCTTAGGTCTGAGCTGGGGAGCCTTGGTGGAAGGCCATGGACTGTACCGTGCCTCTCCGCCACAGCCTTGCTGCTGCCAGTTAGCTCACAACTTGCAGAGCTTGCCTGGCTCTGCCTGCAAGGCTGTGTGAGAGCAAGGGAAGGCATTTTTCCATGCTGAGTACTTTAAAAATAGAAGTACCTTTGTGGTCTCCTCAGGGTCACTGCAACAGTAATTAAGACCTGCCTCTCCTCTGCTGGAGGTCAGGCTCCCTCAGCCTGTGTCACCTCACTGTTTTATGTTAGTCAGAGCAGGCTGCCCTCTGCCTTTGTGTGGTTTCCATTTGTGAGACTTTCTTGTGTGGAAACTTTCAGGTGTTCTGCCAACTGTTTGCTCACAGCTGACTCAAAATCCTCAGTAGTATCTAAAAACTGGGTGGCAATAAAAGGACAAACCTCTTTTGCTGAGAAAGCTGTATGCATATTAGGAAGTGGTATTTCATTCTCAGGGGAAGCAAAGAGAATAGGACAAATGCAGTCAGAAACCCAGATTTCTGTTCAGCTGTAGCCATGCAGCGAGTGCTGTAACTGCTTGTTTTCTAGAGCTCGTGGTAGAGCTTTTCACATTTCCTCTAAGAATATCTAATCTTTCTCTGAAGAGGCGGTCAATAGAGGACCAGATACTAAACTGATTATCTTCCCAAAAGCCCATTTGTTTGAAATTCTTTCCGTTGAATTCTGTTTTCCTTTAAAAGTGTTGGTAACTGATGACAATGCACTGGTTGGATTCCCTTATCAGACAGTACACTGAGGTAAGCCAGGTCACTGACACTTCAGTTGAACTTGGGGAATGCTAATCTGCAGTTTGAGTCTGTGGATTAATGTTCAGGTATGTGGTTTTGGTCATTTTGTCAGGGCTTGGTTACATAACATGTTTTCCTTTTGCAAGTTCACCGTGTCTCTTGGGATCTCTCTGCCTGTGCTTCAGTGGCTTTTGTACACATTCCAGCCCTGCTGCTGAACTTGCTGTCCTTGGTGCAGTGGGTTTTCCTAGAATGCTATTTTGAAGGGTGGTAAACAGAGGAGGCTGATTGGCAGGAAGTTGGAGGGATCTGTGGATCCCAGTGCTGCCTGACAAGTGCTGCACCTAGTACTGCACTCCCAGCTCCATCTGGTATTAGCCAGTGGAAGGAAGGTGGTTAGCAACGAACCGTTCCTGCTCTCCCTCTGGGAAGTGTTAGAGCTAGTTTAGGCCAAGCTAAGATCATTGCATGCAGGGGAGTGCAGAAGGAGCTTATTTGCCTGTTTCCTAGATTTTCTGGAAATTTCAACAATGGTACAATTGAAAGAGAGACCTGTCCACCTGTATTCATCTCCTGTCTCCATACCTTCCAACCTCAGGCATTGTCCTCCTCCCGTATCCCCCCGCAGTGAAACGGCGCCTATCCCGGTTCCCACTCAGCTTCGGAATTACCAGCGCATAGAACAGAACCTCTCCTCTACTGCCAGCCCCGTGTCAAACCCCCACGGATCACCAAGGTAAGTTTGGGCTTTTAACTCCTTTTTCTTGGTCCGTGCTTTCTTGCTGACATCATGGTTTTTTTCCTGTACAAAAACAGTGAAAAGACATTTTCGTGATAACGAGTAATAGCCCTTCACAATCTCCGATTGTTGGATGGGCACTTGAATTTTTTCATGAAAACAAAACGAGCTTGTTCTTTCACTCCAATGCAACCCAAGAAGGTGAAAAGATGAAGTCTTGCTTTTTTTTTTTTTCCCCTTTGTGTATTACATGGCATTACATCATAAACTAGAAAGCTGGTAATAAGTTATGTTTTATTTTCACACATGTAGTGATGAGAGGAATGCATTGTTCTGTAGAATATCAAGGAAACAATTTTTGGCATGCTAGTTAACCAGCTTGTCTTATTACAAAGCTCTTGTGTGCCCGACTTTATTCTCTGTCTTGTGGTCTACAGGACCAGGATGGTGAAGGTCAAAGACTCAGAAACAGATTACTCAGAACTCTGGAGATCTTTACAAAAACAAAACCTATGGTTCCTTGCATTATTTTTTTTCAGGATCTCTGATTTTATAATAGTTACACTACTGGGGAAGTGCCTGTCCTTTAAATAATCAGTTATCTGATTGTTTATATTCAGTTAATAATAAATATTATTTTAATTATTAATTAAATAGTATTATTTAAATATCCAGTTATCTGATCTGTATATCGGACCCAATGTGGAAACTTGGTCATAATCTTTGTTAACATAAAAATGGGCATTTGCAGCAATAAATTTCACTTAACTGTAAAACTCCAAATTAGGAATCCATGTACTAAGAGAGCTCTGTTTTAATTTTCTCCAATTAACAGACTATTATGGCATTGAAAGTTAAAAAGTCAGTGGGAACAAAGGGCATTAAATCTTCTTGTTTTCAGTGTGGGAAGCTTAGCTTAAGTGATTAGCTTGGGGGGTTGGACTTGGTGATCTTCAGAGGTCCCTTCCAACCCCTATGATTCTATAAGCTTCACCATCACAGCTTTCTCTTTACAGATCAGTATTTTCTTTATTGATGATTACACTCCTTAGGGGATTCTGAAGTTGATCTTAAGGAACCACAGTTACTATGGTGTGTGTAACCATTCTTCTCACCTTGTTAGAGCTGGAGTTGTGAGACGCTCAAACACAAGCCCGATGGGCTTCATGAAGATGGGCTCCTATTCTCCAGTACCAGCTGACACAGCACAGGCTGTTGGGCGCAGGTTATCCACAGGGTCTTCTAGGCCATATTCTCCTTCACCACTAGGTAAGCCCATAAATTCTTAGCAATTAGTAATTTTTTACCTGGAACAGTAGTTCAGAATACTAATTCTTGCTTGAAATGACATTAAACCAAAATCACATTTGCAGAAATAATCTCTGTTAAATAACTCGCGGAAGTAAACTAACTAGGTTTGATTTTGCTTTACCTTCATTTGTAAGTGAAGTATAAAGTGTAAATTCAGATTTTGATTCTTGTTTGCACAGTCGGAACCATACCTGAACAGCTTGGACACTGTTGTTGTGGACAACTTCAAGGACATGAATCAAGGAGTAGAAACTTCTCAGGTGGGTGACTTCGGACAATGCAACCTGTGCTATTTTGACAGAACTTCTACAGTGCTTTGTGAAGGGGGAGGAGGAGTCAGCACTGCATTAGTATGAGTTAATAGGAGACACTGGGTAAATGGTGCATTGAGTTTCTGCAGCAATTTAGCCCAGCTGTGGTGGTAGCAAGACACCTTTCCCCATAACTAATTCCTTACACGATAAGAGCGTGAAGTTTCTTTTCTCAAGACAAAAAAAAAAAAAACAACTCTGATAATTCCTGTCTTTAAACAGGGATGGAAGCAGAGGGACTATAATGAATGGTAGTAACATGCTTCCCAGAATCTGGTTTTGATAGCCCAGCTCTGTCATGCCAGTCCTCAGAAAAGGCAGGAAGAACTGCCAGTGCACAGCGTGCAGCACGTTCTCCTCATTCCCTTAGGAAATTGACTGGGATCTGATGTTACTGTTGCTAAGCATTCAGTAAGCTTTGCAAGTCATAGATTATTATGGCATAGCAGCAGGAAAAAAAAAGGGAGAAGTAGGACTTGAAGATGTTCTGTTAAAAATGGAATTGCACTGTAAAGCCAGAAGGCTTGGGTGTAGGAATATGCAATTCAGCAACACCTTATTTTGCTCTATGCACATTTTGGGTGCAACTCCTTCTTCATCTAAAATACTAGTTATAATCTTTATTTTGACTTTTTAAGAGGTGGTGTTGAAACTGCATTGTGGGTTTTTCCCCTATTTTAAGCACTTTCCATAATCATCTGGAGATGATTGAGCCTTCATTTCTTGGAGCAGTCATGTTTCAAATACATGGGAATGGTTTCAGCCATATAAAATAGGTTCTATGACATGTCTCAAAAATTTCCTTAATAATTGCTATGCCATTGGCAGCCTCAACTAAAGGCAAGGAAAGAGTGAATCCTCAGATCTGAAATAGTCTATACTCTTAAAAAAAAAACAAAAGGGGGTGTGAAGAGAATATAAAGCAGTGTGTATGCTTTTATTGTTGCATCTTTTCTTTGGGTAGAATGTTGTAGGGCTATTGGTTTAGTGCCTTTTGCCAGTGTCAAACTGACTTGTAACATAGCACAGCACTGGTTTTATGACAGTAATGGTTTTTAATGTTTCATTTCTTCATCTATTTCCTTCATTTTCCTACTTGACTTCATTTCTTAACTTCAAATGACTGCAGTAGTATTTCTGTTTGTAAAATACCACGAATTGCAGAAAGTCTTTTTTCTTAGAATTTAAATGGGTCTGGGAAGCTGTCTTTTGCTTTTGGGTGAAGTGAGGTCATCTGTACTGAGATTTTTCTAAGGACTGAAGATGTCTGTCATAATGTAGCTTCTGAACTAATTGAGCTGCTCTTGCTGCCAGTGGCAGCAGAGGACAAACTTCTGATTCAGAGGCCTTCCCTGTAGTGACAATGACACTAGAACAGTGACCTGTGAGATGTAAGACTGGTTTCTGAAATGGCAGGTGAGGACTTTTGATGCTATGAGACAGACAACCAGAGGGATTTCAAACAAGCGAAGTCTTGGCTGGGAAGTTATGAGAAATAGACTTGATCCCTCTGCTGGAGCTGCAGGCAGAAAGGCTATTCTAAAACTTACTGTTTAATGGAGTGGAATGAAATCAAGATGAAGTAGCTCATGTTGGAAATCTAACTAGCAAAAGCATCAGCTCAGGGAGGTTGAAAGATGTGTTGGAACAGCTGGGCACTTTACTGAGCAAACTACAAGAAGTTCATGATGGTTTTTTGAGCATACATTTACAAAATGGACTTTATCTCAGAAGCTTGGCTTGGCCAGCTCTTAAAAATCTTATCTAGTTGGTATGGTTTATTTTCAGTTTTGCCTTTTTTTTTAAAATGTGACTGAAATGGTCACTGCAGTGTTAGTTCTTTAAGGTCATGAAGACAGGCATTCTGTCTGGGAAGCTGTGGTTATAAAGCTGAAGTCTTATGTACTGTTTGTAACTTTGCACACTTCCTTATCGTGAGACATAAAAATACCACAAGGAAGAGACCATTTCATCAAATTACAGGTGTCTTATTTTGAAAGAGAGAGGGCACCTTTGAGGTGAGATGTTCATAACAGATATTTCCCTAGAGCCTTCTGTTTATTGACTGCTTATAGCTTTTCCATTTCCATGTTCTTCAGGAGAAACTTTGCTCTTGTACTTAAGTGTGGACCTCCTTTGTACGTAGTAAGCTGTTGAAAAAGATTCATTCTGACAGACTAAAAAGTAAATGACTGCCTGAAGTAATGATCTCAAAGTGTTCCATCTGATTAATTTGGTTCTTCTTAGTACCTAGTTTTCTTGCAGCAACCATGAGATGAGCTGCCTTTTGTGTCTGCAAATTAAGCCATTAGGTACAAAACAAGTCATTAACATGCAATGTCGCATTCAGGCACTTGTTTGCAGGAATGTCATTCAACCTAGAGTCTTGGCAGCTGTACTTGCAATTTCAGTGTTGGTGATGCCATTCCTGCTAAATCCAACCACTTTATTTGTCTTGATGCAGGTTGCCAGAGGTACTGCAGCTGCCAGTACAGCTGTCGTCCTGAAATCTTGCCTATTTGGCAGCTTGAAGGTCTCATCAGTGCATTGCAGCCTTAGTCCAAATAGCCCACAGGCTAAATCCATTCTCCTTGCCATTTAGTGAGTTGATGATCAAACATATCTCATGCTTTTTGTGGTCCCATCTCCCTTCAGTTTCATGTTGATCTCTGGCATTTTGGGCTTGATTGATACAAATTCCAAGCACTGCAGGTATGATGTTACTTCACTGTTTTTCCTCCCCACAGGTTCTCCGATACCACCGTCTCAGTCTCCACAGTCACTCTTGATGGGAGCAAGGTTGCAGAGTGCTCCAACTCTCACAGATATTTACCAAAACAAGCAGAAGCTCAGAAAGCAGCATTCAGACCCAGTATGCCCATCCTATGCTGGGTATGGATACAGCCATTCCCCACAGCCAAGCAGGCCAGGTAGCCTGGGAACATCACCTACCAAACATATGGGATCGTCACCTAGGAGTTCAGACTGGCTGTTCAAAACTCCTCTACCAACCATCATTGGCTCTCCTACTAAGGTTTGTTATGTTTGCCACTGTCAGTAAAATGTGAAGTGGTGACACACTGCCTGAAACCTCCCCAAGAGTATTTTGAGGTTCTAACTTTGGGGGTTTTTTTGTCTGTTCTTGGTCTTGATTCTTAAAGGCAACAGCTCCTTTCAAAATACCTAAAACTCAAGCATCCTCAAACTTGCTGGCCCTGGCTAATCGTCAAGGCTCTGCAGATGCCCCCTTGCAGCCTAAAGACATCACTGACCCGAGGGATTTTGGGCACTTCCACTCCACCCAAGGAGGTGAAAAGCAGGCAGGAGAACAGCACAGTAAAACCACTTTTGGCAGGTAGGCATTGGAGTGCTTGTAACCTGTAGAGTTGGGTAGGCAACTTGGCAGAAGAATGTACATTGCACACAGCAGCTTGGAGGGGGAAGAGCATGTAAAAAGTGAGCTGTGAGGAGATGCTGAGGTTTGGTGTATACAACAGAAACATTTTGTTCTGGCTATAAATATAGCATGGACTTCCTGTAGAGCTTTGTGTTGCTGTCTAGTACCCTTTTATTTTGATTGAGTGAACAGAATTTCATTGCCTCTGAAGCCTGTTCAGTTCTCGCTTGAAAATCTGTGTGACAAAACTTACAATATAAATTTCTAAGAGAAAAATGTCTTTATGGTCAGCTCTGTTGCAGTAGATCCATGACAAACAGTAAGATTTCAAGACTTCCTGTACTTCCGTTAAAGTATTCTTTATAATACCAAGAATCTGAAAGTCATCCTTAATTGCAAGTTAGATAGAAAGATCTTACTGAAGAACTTTGTTGTGGATTAATACATTTTTCTGTCTAGGTCTGTTAGTACTGGGAAGCTGTCAGATCAACAGGTGAAGACTACCCTGGGTGGGCAGTTGTATCAAGGCAGTACAGACAGCCTCAATACAGAGCGACCAATGGATACAGGTAAGGAAAAGGTTGATGCATCCAAACCAGCTCTATGTGCTAGGTTTTTTATGGACTGCCAACTAGAAATAGTTCTTCTTCCAACTTCAATAATTGACTCTGACAGTTTTTAGCCTTGGAACAGAAGTGGGTTTTTTTATCTTTAAGGGGATTTGTTCCATGTCTTTAGCATAGCTTAAAAATAACTGAGACGGGAAAATATCTGTTTCTGTGTTAAACACATAAATATCTCTGCAACTGCCTAGACTGCCTAGAGGGGTTTGATTTTTTTTTTTTTGTTGGTTGGTTTTATTTTTAGTACAGCATTTGTGGCTGTTTCATTTCCTAGTTCCATCTTGTTTTCATATGAAAGCCAGTTTATGTAATTCTGGGTCAGTTGTTTCCTCGTCCCTCCCCCAGCTTGTCCCTTGCCACAAATGGCCACCAGAAGTTCTCACCCAATTTTGAGTAGACAAGAGGAGTTCTGCAGACAAGGCTGGTCTTCAGCCTCCAGACCTGTCATGGTTTGCCTGTAGAATTTTTCTGTTGTGTCTTTTGCTGCAGGACTGGTGGTGTCCTCAGGCTTAGGCAAGAGTAGAGTGGAGACAGATTGAAGTAAAAAGCTGTGTGTAGACTGCATCTTGACTCTTTTTTGTGTATCACCAAGGCTGTCCACTCAGCTGCCTTTATTTGCTGTCAGAACTTCTAACTAGTCCAAGTCTTGGATCTACATCAAAGCACATTGTGTTGCAGTGCTCCCATTTGCTGCATATAATTAATTATTGCTATGATTATATGTAACAGGGACTAACTGGCTGAAATTTTCTCTTCCAGCTCCAGCAGCAGCCTATGGAATTGCCATGGCACCTCCTTCCATGGGAAGTGGAGCAAGTTCTCGGGCTGTCATGTTTACTGTTGGGTCTCCTCCAAGTAGTGCCACCCCCCCTACCTGCACCCATATGGTCCTCAGAACAAGAACCACCTCAGGTAAGACTTTTCTGACAACGGGGGGCTGTTCTCAAATGCAGTATTTAGGCTTGCCTGCTTCCTGGGCCAGTAATCTGATTACTGCCTTGCACAGTAGGTCCTCTAGGCCATACAGGACAGGTGCTCTGTAAAGCAGAGATCAATATCAGACAACTTCTGCCTTTTCTCTCCTAAAGAGAGGGCCAGAGGCACAGATTTGCCATACAGCAGAGTGTTACCTCCTGTGTACACAGCATCACCACAGGGAATACCATAGATCTCTGCGACAAAGGTGGAGAGGAAAAGATAGATTTCTGATTCTGCATTTTTGCCTGCTGCTGTGCATTGTACAAGGAACAGCACCCAAGGGGTGTGAGCTGACTGTGTCAGCACGTGTCAGCTGTGTGGCAAATACCAGAGACCTCAAGGAAAAAGACCTTCATCACTCAGGGTGAGCAGTGTGCTCCTGCAAGCGACAGCACAGCCTTCGGTCTGTTCTGTTGGGCTCCCT
This sequence comes from Hemiprocne comata, assembly GCA_020745705.1. NCBI lineage: Eukaryota > Metazoa > Chordata > Aves > Apodiformes > Apodidae > Hemiprocne > Hemiprocne comata. The sequence goes on from CM036605.1 coordinate 3,619,692, forward strand.
GCCTTGGCATCCTTGTCAGCCATTTCCTGGAATCTGTGTTGTGAATTGTCACTGTTCATTATGGTGTAGCCTTTGCATTCTCTACCGAGTGATGCAAGGCACACTGAGGAGAGCCTCCCAAGAGTGGATCTGTGATGACTATTGATTTGCCTTTTGCTCTCCTCCGCAGCCCCAGCGCTGCCAGATGGAACAACCTATTAGACTGAATGTGTTTGTTATTTTTTTTGTAGTTGGATCAAACAGTTCTGGAGGGTCTCTCTGCTCTACTAGTGGCCGTGTATATATGGGCTCTCCTCCTGGTATTTATATGGGCTCTTCTCCTCCGGGAGCTGAGGCAGCTCCAAGTCTGAAGTACATGCCTTATGGTACTTCGCCTCCCAGCTTAGAGGGCTTTATCACTTTTGAAGCTCCCGAATTGCCTGAGGAAACTTTAATGGAGGTATAGAAAAAAATAATTTAATGTTTTATAATGTATAATGCTGCTCAAACAGAGACGTGGTAAAAACAGGACTGCTCAGTGCGCTTTGTAGTTTCCTCTTTGCTATTTCACATACTCCTTTTTAAGATCTTGAGAATATTCCTGGATCAATCGTGGCCGATTTCTCTTTGGTAGTTATCCCTGGCATTTCATGTATTTGAATAGGTAACCAAAGGAACATGGCTGCTTTTGTTCACCAGAGCCTTCCAAAGAGGCCTCTGTTTTAATGCCAAGTCTCTGGATGTGGGTGCTGACAGTAGCAGTATCCCTCTGGGCATTGTTTTTAACTGCTTCTTCACAGTCAGTGAATGACATTAAATCCTACTTGTGGGAAGAGTGTCCTGTATTTCTTAAAAAGTGTGGAGGAGTGACACTTTAAAAATACAAATTGGGGTGGTCTCTCACCAGAATGCTGTCCTTGGACTGGGGATTTCTCAAGACAGATTGCTGTTCTGTTTTCTCATTCACATCTTGCTGGAAAGCATTTGGATCCCTATTGAATCTGTGTGTTATACGTTAGAACATTAATATTTGACAGTACTCTGTGTTCTTCCCACAGATAGAGTTTAACATGTATTTAGACCTGCATTACTAATTAAAGGATTATAAATACTGCTAAGATATGTCTAATTAGTTTTAAAGGCTAACTTTTTTTTTAGCAGACACTATGCATGTAATATCTGTTTTAGTCACCAGGAAGCAGTGAGTTGCTAGCTCCAATTGAAGTTGTTTTGTTTATATTGTAAACTTTGGCAACAGCCACCTTTTAAGACAATATAATTCCAGATCTCAGTGTACATTAGAATGAGGCAGATCAGTGTGAAGCTTTAGATCAGTTCTCTTGTAGGTATCAAGTCTGTTACATAATAAAAGCCAAATGTTCCTCCTGGCTTCTGGTACAAGTGCCGAGCATACTTTTGGGTTGCTGATAATGTAATAACAAGTAATATGTCCCACTTGTGAGTCCTTTAGTTGCTCAGATTTCAGCAAACATAGAACTCCATGTCCCAATTCCTTTGCCTTTGTTGAAAGACACTTAAGAATAAGCTACAGTATTTTTGAAATCATTAACAAAGAGAGAACAAGTTAGTATCTGTTGATCTGTTTGGACCCATTTGGTTCTGTAATCCCTAGTGCTGGCTCTACTACAGAGTCATTCCTGCATAGAATTGACATACCAAGAAATCCTCAGATGATTAGCATGAGTTTTAAGTGTACTTTTTTTTTTTTTGCCTTATAATGGTTAAATTGTTGTCGTCTTCCCCTCTGACAGAGAGAACATACAGACACACTGCGTCATCTAAACATGATGCTGACATTTACAGAATGTGTTCTGGATCTGACAGCAGTCCGAGGAGGAAACCCAGACCTGTGCACTTCTGCAGTGTCACTGTACCAAATCCAGGAGAGCATAGTTGTTGATCAGATCAGCCAGCTGAGCAAGGAGTGGGGGTAGGTATGCAGTCAAAGAGTATCAAGAGAATTAGTGAATACTGAACACATCAAAAATGTATTCAAACTATGCCCTTTTCGTGAGGAGTGATTGTTTTACTGTATAGAATATTTTATAGGAGTAACTTTTTAACAACTGAAGGCAGATCAGAAAGAGCAAAGGATAGAGAGTTGCTAGCAGATAAATAAAAGCACAGGGTTTTCTGTCCTTCCACGTAAGTTGGGGAAAGTGGTGAGGAGTTCAGGCTGGAGGTGCAGCACTGCAATTCTGAGCTTGGAAGTTTATGTACCAGCTTCTGTCAGATCTGAGCCATCATCTTTTCCTGTTGACCAGGCTGCAGCAGTAGCACTGAGGTGGAGGTTGGGAAGGGATTAGTGTCCAAATTTGACCTTTTTTCAGTGGAACCCATTAGCCTTAATACAAAATCAAGAGCAGGGAGAAATATGAGGTATTTGGAGTGGTGGGAAAGGGCAGTTTTTTTGCAAAAAGCAAGCAAACAAAAAACCCAACCAAAAAAAACCCCTTGCAAAGCATTTGCTTTTCTCAACTGAGAATTCCAGGGGCATAGGAAGTGATGCTGCCAGAAAAGAACACCCAGTTGCCTGTGGTAAAACGTTGACCTCAGGCAGTTCATCCCCACAAATAAGTGTTCCTTTTTAAAATGTCCACATTAAAGCAGTTTGTATTTGCTGCTGCTGCAGCTACTAGATGAGCAGATGTACTCTCAACTCGTGACAGTGTTTGTGAAGGGAAGGGAGGGGTGGAGTTGCATTTTAAACATCTGTCTTTGCTGCTGGGTCCCGTGTAGGCTTGGGATTAAAAATAGTGTTTGCTCATGGCTCGAATGCATTCAAGAAAGGTTTTGATACATAATTGCTTTTTTTTTTTTCCCTGTTCCTAGACAAGTAGAGCAGCTGGTGTTGTACATGAAGGCTGCCCAGTTACTGGCATCTTCTCTGCACCTTGCCAAAGCACAGGTCAAATCAGGGAAGCTGAACCCATCCACTGCTGTTAAGCAAGGTAGATGCAACATCATTTGCTTGGCTTATGTGTTTTCTTGGCTGAGACATCACTTTAAAAGCTGAAGTTGTAACATTTGTTTGCTCTCCTCTGTACAAACTGTAGATATGTACACTTGCACAATTTTGGTAATAAAGTTACAACTAGAAACTGTTAAAAAATGAGTAGTTATTAACTTAAAGTTGAATGGTTTTAATATATACTTAACGCATAGAAGTGGCAGAGTAAATAGACAAAGCACAAGTTTAAACAGGTTGACTTTGCTAGTGCTGGGAAAAGCTGAACTTGGACTATGTTGTTTGGCTGTGTGGGGGTTTTTTTTGAAGTTTTTTTATTTCATTTTAAAAATTTTTCCTTTCCTTTCTTGCAGTTGTGAAAAGCCTCAATGAGAGATACAAATTCTGTATCGGCATGTGCAAGAAATTGACGGAGAAGTTGAATCGTTTCTTTTCGGACAAGCAAAGGTTCATTGATGAAATCAACAGTGTGACTGCAGAGAAACTCATCTACAGCTGTGCTGTAGAAATGGTAAGTCACCCCTTGTACCTAAATGATAGGACACTGAGATGAATTGCTTCATCCCTCACATACCTTTTCTACGTAACCAGAAAATAGAATGTGTTTCCAGAACTCTGTTCATGGTAATTTTTGTTGGTCTTTCACTCTCTTTCCTGTCCTGCCTTAACTGTGGCTAAAGTTCCTGGCAGCTGCTGTCCCTCAGGGACATTTCCCCTACATCAGCACATTTGGTACATAAACACTAGGAAATGAACTCCCAAGCCTCACAGCCCTGTGTGCTGCAGTCTCATCCACCAAGGCTTCCTAAAGCACAGGGGCCAACAGAAGGAGCTTCATCAGTTCACCAGGTCGATTTGAGGAACATCAGCCTGTCCATACAAAGCCAAACCAGTAGGAAACATGGAAGCTTTTTCATGTAATTGATAAACTTTGTCTGCCATGGAGCAGATGCAGTAATCATACAGGAAATGACTCTGCTTTTTTTGGATGAGACACTTTTAACACAGGTATCACACAAGAGGTAATGCCAAATATTGTGCTTAACCCTGATAATGGTGTAGTCATGCACAGTTAATTTGTCTTGTTGCCAAGAGAAGGTGTAGGTGTAAGAAAAAGTGTATTTATTCATATGTTGTTGTAACACATGTAAACACAAAAGTGCTTTCACAGCTTATCTGGTCAGAACACCCTTAGCACAGCACAGGCACTAGGTTCTCTCAGACTTTATCTTAAAGTTATAGAAACAGATCAGCTAAATTAAGGCTCAAAAATGGTTTCCTAATGACACCTTTCAGCCATTCATTTTGAATTTCTCATTTCATTACTTGCCTAATGCAGTTCCTGTAATTGAATCTCCTGAATGATTCCAGGTTCAGTCAGCAGCTCTGGATGAGATGTTTCAGCACACTGAAGATATCACATATCGCTACCACAAAGCAGCCCTGCTGCTGGAGGGGCTGACAAAAATCCTGCAAGACCCTGCAGATATAGAAAACGTACACAAGTGTAAGTTCATGGTGGATAATTAAAATAACGACCATGACATGGAATTAACAACCTATAACACTGAAGTCAGCTCCTGTTTTCCCCCCTCTCTCTCTTTTCAGATAAGTCGAGCATCGAGCGAAGGCTTTCTGCACTTTGCTATAGCACAGTGGCTGTTTATGAGCAGTAGAATATCCTGAGGACCAGATGGTGTGAACATAAGGGACCACATCAGTGATACTGCACTTTTTTTCACTACAGCTTCATCGTTGTCCTTGTTCTGCCCCATGTGGAAGATGATTCTTAACAGTTCTGTGGTGACTACCAAAGAAACAGCAGCATATTCAAAGAGGAGAAATTCCAAAAGTACACTTGCCTTACTGATTCAGCAGCTCCTTTTTCTTCCTAGCAACAGAATTTAAAAGAATCTCTCTTCACATTTCAAACTGATCCTTGTATGTGTGCTTTGACTTGAATGATCAGGGTTTTATTTTCCTCATGAGATTTATAGAGAGTGGATCCTTCTGCATCAGGTACAAAAAGACATTTCCCTCAGAAGACTTGTTCAAATGTTAGTGAAAAATATTTTTAAGTTGTCAGTAAAATGTGGTGGAGTGAATTTGGGAAACCCTAATCATGTGTAAGTGCTGTTTGAAGCTTTGGGGGCTAAGGTGGCTTGTGTCAGAGCTCACATGTTGTAAACATGGCTCAGCTTGTCACACGGAGGGATGGAGAGAAGGTAATGGAAGGAACTGTGCTCCATCTGTGCAAAATCCCCAGTGGGTTTTCAGCTGATGTGGAATACAATTTGATGATCTTCTTCCAAAATCTTTTGTTTTGCACTAATTTACTAAAGCGACTGTATATTCATTTTTGAAGAACTATATATAAAAAAAAATAGAGAAAGAAGGCACAATGGACTTGGCTGAATTTCATTTCAGTGTACATAAAATTATTCTCAGAATTTCAAATGTAGCTTCTAGAAGACTTTCAAGCAAACTGTAAAAACTTGTATTCATGTGAACCTTTCCATTTTATACCTGTTTGTCTAATACTTGAGTAACTACTGCTCTGGACTTGCTCAGTAATAGCAATGTTGAGTTGCTGGGTGTTTGCTTTTTATATAGATTTGGTTGCATCTTTTGTTGTGCATGCAGTATGTGCATCAATGCCTGCAGTCTAGGGTTGTAATGACAGTTCTCTGTAGTTTGTTTCTTGGGCAGTATTACAAGAAATACTGTAAACTGAAAGGTTCTGCAAGGAACCATGCGAAACCAGAAAATAATGATGTTAGAGGTTTGAGATGCTGGTAAGTTGATGTAGAATATCTACAGACAGTGTGTGAAAAATCAGGATTCTTTTGTGTGCATTTTGGGGGAGAGGTGGGAAGCTTCATTTAGCCTTATAGGCATTATCATTTCAAGCATCCCATCTGATCATCAGGACAGCGATTTGCAAAGTATTTAGGCAGATCAGCTTCTCTGGAAATGGTTCCTATACTTTATTTTTTGGGACTTTTTTTTTTTTTTTGATATTCAACTGCTTGAATACTTGAATAAACCATTCTCCTGGACAAAAAACATTTTAATCCTCTTAAACACAGTGGTCTGAACTATTTGACAAAGTTGTACAGGGCTTACACATCAAAATATTGTTTCCGTGTTCGGATAACCATGTGTTTCCTTTACTTTGACAGAGTAATGTACTTTTTACCTTATTTATCTGTATGAAATTCCAACAGTTAATTTGAAAGTGTTTGTTTATATAATGTTTGTATTTTTAGGTCTTTAATACGGTGTTTCTACCTCTCCTTTGTAATTGCATGCATTACTCTTGAAACTAGGTAATAACTCACTGAACTGTTGCGTTATAGCCTTTTTATTATGGCCTGTATAAATGTATATTAAGGTAAAAATAAATACTGACACTAGAAGTGTTTCTATGGTAAAACCACGGGTCTGTGTCTCTGTAACCAAAGGCTTAATGGTATTATTAACTTAAAAAAATAGGCTCTCTACTTTGATTAAACCAGTTGCTGAATGTTCCCTTCTTGGGTGAAGAGATGCTCACCTCAGCAGTTGGACGTGCCACCAGGGCAGGATGGGGCAACTTGCTTGAGCACGTTATCTCTGGGTAGCTCTGGCACAAAGTGTCCCTGAGTTTGTTTTTACTTGCTTTAAGAAAACAATTTATCCTGCTTTTTGTTGTTTTGTTTTGTTTTTAACTTAGATTTGAAAACAAATATGGTAAGTAGGTGCCTGGGTGTAACAGCTGTATGTTCTTTCAACAAGGTGCTTGTTTGTTGCCTGTAGCAAAGAGGAGCTCTCTGGGCTGCCAGAACAGCATAGACAGAGCTAATTGACAAAAAAACTGGCAGTAAGTTACAATTTCTATCCAAACGTTGTGAAACAATGGGCTTTGTCCACCTGTAGCTGGTATCTTCTCCCCAGCTGAGGTGTGCTGTGGTAGCTGGTATGTGCCTGTTGTATTTCCTAGTTGTGCTACCATATCTTTCCCAATTATTTCAAAAAACCCCTATGTTTGGGACTGGCACATAAAGAGGATGAGGAAGGAGCGAGCAGGGAATGCTAATGATAACTCTGAACTCCAACCTAGGAACAAAGCAAAAGCCTTAACACACAAGTCTAGGAGATAAGCTGCTTTCCCAGGAACTCACTGCTTTTTGTTGGTTTTCTTTTTTTTTTTTTCCTCAGGATTCAAGCTCCTTCTCCTTCGACTCCTGCCAGCAAGACTTACAGCTGCACAAACAGGAGGAGAAGAAAAGCACTATTCTTGTTTGCTGTTTCCAGGAGGAGGAGACCACTGTTCATGGCCTGTCTTTCTGCATAAACTCATTCCACAAAGATCCTGAAGCTGTCCTCTGTCTTCGGCTCTCCGCACTGAACAGCAGGTGCTTGTTTCTACCAAATACTTTTTTTTTCCCAGCTTTTTGAGAGGGAGAGCTTGAAAAGAGGTATTTGATGTGCTGCTTTTCTAGTTCAGCTCTCTAGCATCTACTCAAGAGCACTACATTTGTACTTGTTCCACTCTCTCCACAGTGTATAATGTCGACTGAGGAATCTAAAAACACATTTTGATCCTGACATTTGCTGCTTTTTTATAAACAAAGTGGAACTCTCAGCTCTTCCTCTGATACAGAAAATGAAAGGTAGTTAATTTAACTCACAGATGAGATACTGCACATTATTCTGAGGGGCATTTTTCATTTGAGAGGTGTAAGTTGTTCCTGGGACTCACTAGGTTCTGCATGGTTCTTGCTGTTTTCTTGTGCAGCGATGTCAGGGTGTGCCCGTTGTCACCTCTGGGTTCAGAGGCAGTAATTGGTGTTATGATTCACTGGTGTCACAACATTGTGCAGTGCACAGCCCAGCTGCACCCAGAAGGGAAGCTTGCTTCTTTATCTAGAGCAAATAAAGGTGGATACTGCTGCTTTCAAAGCTTGTTGAGGCTTTGAAATTCAGATGGGCTGGCTTGTGACTTGGCTTGTGACCCTCCTCCTTTTTGCCTCCTGCTTATTTTCCTATTTTTTATGGGTTTTCTGTTGTTTCTTTTTTTTCTATTTTGTTCCTTTGACTTTTTTGTTTGCTCTCATCTCTGCTTGCCACTTTTTTTACTGCCCAGGCTGCCTTTGTGTCTTTAAGCAAATCTCCCTTAGTCTTAACTTCCCTGTCCAACCTGAGCCACATCCCCGGCTGTGGCTTTTTAGTAAGTGCCCACATAGCTCCTCCTCTCTGTAGATCAGTGCAGTGTAGCTCCATAACCCCTCTCCTGAGGTCTTTAAAGTCAGCTGGAGTCCAGTCTTAACGAAGTCTTGGCACTGCTTCTTCAGACAAACACCTTTTCAATGGGCTTTTGTATCTGGCAGGCTCGCCCCTCCTCTCGGGCTGAAAGCAAACTAAATGCCAGTGGTGCTGTTGAGTCTTGTTGCAGCCTTTGTGCCAATCATTTTCATTGTTCCTTTGTGTTGCTTTCACATTTTCCATGGCCCCAGCTATGTCTACAATGCAGCCCACAGACCATGGCTCTGTGCTACACAGTATCTTGTTCTTGCAAATGTGAGATCAGCCACAGCTTTCAAAACAAGTGATGCCATAAATGAACTGAGCTGCATTTATTGGTGTAGGTTCCTTAAAACTTGGCCCTGTTGTTCATCTTCTGTACCCGCTTCCATGATGGAGTGCTGTTTGGCCTTCTGTATCTGCCCATCTTCTTGTGCCACTGGCTGGATTGTGTGACTTGTAGAAAACCCTTGGAACTTGAGACTAGGTAGACATTTAAACAGAAATTGAGGACCCTCAGCCTGGCAAAAAACCTCTGCATTTCTGTGAGTGTGTTGTGCGAGTTAAAGAAACGTTTATTGATTAGCTGTGTTGTGTGGTGGACTCTTGACACCAAACACTGCACAGCTTATCTTTGAAACCAAATTCCTCTTTCCCCAGGCTCTGCTGGATGATTTTTGGAGCGGGGCAGGGAGCAGCCCAAAGACATGCTCCCCAGGCCCAGCATGGGGCAGAAGCCTGTTTCACCGTGGTGCCTTGCTATAACTGCCTCCAAGAGGGGAGTGAGAGCAAGGGGCTGTGGGGAGTGGAGAGGAGAGGGGAGTCTTGGGCTTAGCTTCTCAGTAAAACATCCCTTGCTGCTCTAAGTGTAGCCCTGAGTTTTAGAGCACTCCCAGCCTCGCTTACCTCCTGATTCCTCCGGAGTTCAATTACTTTCCCATGAGTAGTTCCCTTATTGTTTCTTAGTGACTGAATAAAAATAGAAAATCCTGTCAGCTCCAAGGCGTGGGGAGCATGCTGCAGACCATGCGTTTCACCCGCTGCTGTCTGAGGTGTTCTTCCATCTCGAGATCCCACCACTTCCCTGAAATCCATGTGCCTCGCCCAGACACTCCAGGGAGCCTCAACTGATACTTTACAAGACTTAAAATGTCCTCAGCCTTGGTTCCTGTCCATAATTGGCTGAAAGATGTCCCTGACAAGGCCCAAAAGGGACTGTCTGCCAGGATGCAGCCATGCTGCTGCTCTCTTTTCTGCAAATACTGAGGAGCCTTAAGACCAGGTTTCTGTGAAAAGTGTGGCACAGTACCAGACTGCAGGCTGCTGGGATGTACTGGGAGCTGACACTCCAGAAGGGGAGGGCCACCCTCCAGGATGACCTAGACAGGCCTAGCAGGAACCTTATGAAGTTCAACAGGGAGAAGTGTAAGGTCTTGCACCTGGGAACACTTAACCTAGGAGTGCAGTTCAGACTGGAATCCACCTGGCTGGAGGGCAGCCCTGTGGAAAGGGACCTGGGGGTCTTGGTGGGTAACAGGCTCACCATGAGTGAACAGTGTGCTGCAGGGCAAAGAAAGCCAACAGGAGGCTGGGCTGCATCAACAAGGGCAGCACCAGCAGAGATAAAGAAGTCATCCTGCTCTATTCAGTGCTTGTCAGACCACACCTGGAGTATTGCATTCAGTTTTGGTTCCTGCTTTACAAATAGGATGCGGACAGGCTGGAGAGGGTCCAGAGAAGGGCCACAAGGATGATCAGAGGACTGAAGAACCTGCCATATGAGGAGAGGCTGAGAAAACTGGGTTTGTTCAGCCTTGAGAAAAGAAGCCTTAGGGGAGGCATTATTATCCCAGTACTTTAAGGGTGGCTACCAAGAAGATGGAGAGTCCCTATTTACAAGGAGTCACGTGGAAAAGACAAGGGATACTGGGCACAAGTTCCTTCTGAGGAGACTCCCACAAGAGGTAAATTTTTTCACCATGAGGACAATCAAACTTTGGAATAGTCTCCCAAGGGAAGTGGTAGATTCCCCCACATTGGACAGTTTTAAGTCTCAGCTTGACAGGGTGCTGAGCCACCTCATTTGAACTATAGTATTACCTAGAAAGGTTGGACCAGATGATCCTTCAGGTCCCTTCCAACCTGGCATTCTATGAAACAACCATCTCCCTCCTCCTGCAGACATTCCCTGGTGGGTGTGCTGCCTGCAGAGGATACTTGTGTAGCACTGTTCTCCTGGTGCAGTGTAATACTCTGAGTGCTCAAAGACTTTTACTCAGACTTGCAGTAGCATTAACTCCTTATCTCATGTTCCTTGGACCTCCAGACAGCGTGGTGCTTGGACAGAGCTCCAAAGTGCCCTGCCTGCCAGGATGCTAACGGGATCAAGGAGAGCGTGTTTGACATCAGGTAATGTTCCTGCCAGGAAAGTTCCCACTTGTTGAATGCAAACCCAGCTCCTTTCCATGTAACCCAGTGCAAGGGCTCCCTCAAGCCCAGCCCGTTGTTGTCATTGCCTCCTGCTTGCAACTATTGGCAGTTGCTCGTGTCATTCTTTGCCAAAGCAGCCTGTTTACTGCCGAGGTTTCTGCAATAGCTTGTGAAATGTTCACGTGCTGGTTGAGCCTGCCAGCCCTTAGCAAAGCCAACTGACTTCACCAAAGCTAAGCTTTTTGTCTGGGGGGAGTCGTAGCTCAGGCATAGCCTGAGGAGCTAAGGGGCACGCCCAGCCTCGCACAGCCAGGGAAAATATCATGAAACTTTGGGCGGGGGGCACACGCTCTGTGCTAGCCCTGGGCATGCAGTGGTGCATGGTGGGCCCCAGGATTTAGTGGACATAATTTTAGCAGAGGAGCATTAGCAATAGATGGCCAGTGTAAGAGCCTGTCAGAAACACGCATAACAACCTGGGAGTAATTTTCAAACAAGCCCCTTGCACCTCTTAAAACAAGTCGTGGTGGGACTATTTTACACTGGACTGGGCCCAGCCTTGTCTCAGCTCCTTTCCCTGCTTTTTTTTTCTTGTTTTGGTTTGTTTCCCACGTGAGTGCTCGATCAAGGTTAATTCCACTGTCCTGGCTGGGCTATTCCTGTTGACCACTTCGTCTCCTACAAACCATCACCTGTGTTTTCCACGCTGGCTGGCCAGTTTTTCTTGACAGACTCATCTCTCGTGCCCACCCGAGCAGGAGGTTGCTGGAAGGGCTCCATGATCCCCTTCCCCAGCATCTGGGCTCCAAAATGCCACTTTAAAAATGAGGGGAAAGTGCAAAAACGGAGGAGTTCAGCTGTCCTGTGCCACTTACCCTCCTTAGATAAGGAGCGCTGGGGAGGACTTTGCCCCGTCGAGCTCTCATGGAACGCCTTTTCCTGCATTTCACAATCTGCTGGGCTCCAGTCGGTGCCAGACCCGGTTCCACCCCCGGCTCGGAGGAGCTGCTGGGAGAGCCCCGGGGGCCTTGGCAGCCTGTGGGGGCAGCGTGGGCTGCAGAGGCGCTGGGATTAAGGAAGGAACATTCCTGACGGCGGGAACCCAGGTACTGGCGGTGTCGCCGGGGGCTGTGGGGTCCTCTCCTTCACCCCGCTCTGGCCTTTTGCTCCCTCCTCTCCTGCCAAACTCTCCCTTGCGCTTCCCCAAGCTCCCGCCTGCGGCTGAAGGCCGCTGCTCCGGTTCCAGCCTGCTGAAAGGCCGCAATGTCCATGCCCGCCGCCTAAGTCGCTGCTACCTCACCGCCGCAGGACCGACGGGCTCCAGCAACCGCGCTCCGGCCCCGATGGTTAACGGGGCCGGGGGGTTGAGCCCCCATTCATCCCCGGGGCACGGGCCCCGCCCGGTGCCGGCCGCTTCCATTCTGCGCCCGTCCGGGGGGGGGATCCGCGGCCTCTCCCATTGCAGCTCCGGGGGGGATGGCGCCGTCACGGGAGCGGAAGGCGGAAGCGGCTGAGGCGAGCGGGGAGGCCGTGAGGGCGGAGGGACCTGGGGGCCTTCCGGGGAGGGGGGGGGGATCCCCGCTGTGTTCGTGTCAGCGCGGTTGGTGCTTGGGGATCCCCGGGGTTCCTCGGAGAGGGCTGTCACCCCCGGCCGGGCTGCCCTGGGGGACCCTGCGTTCGCCGCGGCCTTGCTGGGCCATGCGGGGAAAGGGCGGCCTGCCCCACTGCCTTCCGGCCTCCCGTCCCTGCCCTCTGCCCCTTCGGCCAGCTGCATGCCGCCCTTGCTGCTGAACTGACTTTTGCTCCATGTGCTCCTTTTCAAATTTTTCTTAAATCACCAACAGCAGCGGATTATTTAAGGTTTCAAAAATACGGCAGTATTAGGGCAGAGAGATGGCGGACTTGGGCCTTGGAACTGGGGAGGTGGGGTTGAAGCTGGTGGCTAAAAGCGTGACTGATGCCCATGGGAAAAGTTCACTTCCATCTGTAGGAGGGAGGCCCCTCATTGAGCTGGGTCTCTCTCTCCCCCGCAGCGCTGAGCAGCCATGGAGAGGATGCAGCAGGTTGTCGGGCGGGCCAGAGCCGCCTTCAACTCGGGCCGGTGCCGCTCGCTGGAGTTCAGGATGCAGCAGCTGAAGGCCCTGGAGCGGATGGTGCAGGAGAAGGAGAAGGAGATCCTGGCAGCCCTCAAGGCGGATCTGCATAAGGTGCGGGTCGGTGGGGGGGTTGCTCCCATCAGCTGTGCATGGACAGTGGTCAGCGCTGAGGAAAGCAGGGAGGCCAAGGGCTGCCTTTGGGGTGGCAGGTGGCTTTTGCTGATGTCCCCCATGATCTTGGCTCTTGCAAGGTCTGCTGCCACCATTCCCAAGAAGGAGCTAGTCTGAGGCAGGCCCTCACTGTCAGGTTTTGGCTTCTGCCACACAGTGGGCCCCACACTCCCAGACTGACCATCTTCTGCCAGGAATCCTTTGGGGCAGCCCTACCGTTGGCTGAAGGCCCTGGCACGCAGAGCCAGCACAATTTACCCTGCTTCCCCAGGCTGCCACAGTGGGTGCAGGAGGTGGGTGTCTTCACAGTCCTCTTTCCAAATTCCCTGTCATTGCAGTGTGGGCACAACGCATACAGCCAAGAGATCATCGGCGTGCTGGGGGAGCTGGCCCTGGCCATGGACAAGCTGCCATCCTGGGCAGCCCCCCAGCCTGTGAAGAAGAGCCTGCTGACGATGCGGGACGAGGCGTACATCAACTTTGAGCCCCTGGGGGTGGTGCTGATCATCGGGGCCTGGAACTACCCCTTTGTTCTTACCATGCAGCCTTTGGTCGGGGCCATCGCAGCAGGTGGGGACCCGCAGGACCCCCTGTCCTTCATGGGGCTGTGGGTGGGTGCTGCAGGAGGGGGGGAGAGGCGTGTGAGGGCTCAGGGGCTGTGCTGGGATTGTCTTGCAGGCAATGCCGTGGTGGTGAAGCCATCGGAGGTCAGCGAGAACACCGCTCGACTGGTGGCTGAGATCCTCCCCCAGTACCTCGACCCGGTGAGTGTGGCCCTGTGATTGTCTTGAGAGAAATACTTATGCTTTCGAAGGGCTCCTGCAGGTTGGAGTCAGATTGTTTGCTCACTCTCTCCAAAGGAGCTTAAGCAGGAGATACAGGAAGGGTTGAGTTACTCTTATAGTGCAAAAACATATTAACTTATCCTTCCTGTGCTTGTGTAACCTAATATGCCTGCATACTATTGCTGCAACGTGACAGCCTTTTTGACACGGTGTAAAGAGGCATGTATATACTTCTCCCTGCAATAACTAATCTTTTGGATGCTGTGCTGGCCATGCCCCAAGGTAAACAGGAGTTTGTGTTGGATGCTGGCTGTGCCTGGCTCTTCTGAGAACTGGGCACCATTTGCTCAGTGCAGCCTGACTCAGCTCTACCTAAGCCTCAGTTTCTTTTCCTTCTTGTGGGACAACGTGGCAAGTGAAAATTCCAGTTCAGGAGAAGGAGCAGGGCTTATCTCTGTTATCACTATCCTTTGGCCAGATAGTAACATAGCCGACAAGCAATTCTGCCCCGTGCAAAGCTGCTGCCTTATGTATGTGCTGGAAATGAAAGTAACTATAAGGCTCCTGTTCGCCCCCCAGGAGCTGTACCCCGTGGTCACTGGAGGAGTCCCTGAGACAACAGCACTGCTGGCCCAGAGGTTCGATCACATCCTCTACACCGGCAACTCGGCCGTGGGCAAAATCGTGATGGCAGCGGCCGCCAAGCACCTGACGCCCGTCACCCTGGAGCTGGGTGGGAAGAGCCCCTGCTACATCGACAAGGACTGTGACCTGGCTGTCGCCTGCAGGTCAGGCTGTTGAAACCCTCGGTGGGCTGTTGTCCCCAGAGTGCAGGTGTCACCTGGGCGTGATCGGCTGAGCTGTGGGGTGTGGAAAGGCCTGACCGTGGAGAACCCATCTCCCTTTCCTTCATAGGAGGATAACGTGGGGGAAGTACATGAACTGTGGGCAAACCTGCATCGCCCCAGACTACATCCTCTGTGACCCGTCCATCCAGAGCAAGGTGGTGGAGAACATCAAGGCGACTCTGCAGGTGAGCCTGGAGTTCCTTGTGCAGTGAGAAGTGTCCCCGTTACAGCCCAGGTCTGAGTTTCTGTAGCTGCAGCCCTGGAGCTGTGGCTGTTGTGATGGTGTGGTGAGGACTTTGGTTCTGTTGTGCCCTTTGGCAGGAATTCTATGGGGAAGATGTGAAGTCGTCTCCAGATTATGAAAGGATCATCAACAAGCGTCACTTCAAGAGGATCCAGAGCCTGCTGGAAGGGCAGAAGATCGCTCATGGAGGGGAGGTTGATGAGGCCTCCTGCTTCATAGGTGCTTCTGGCAGCTGTTGGGGAGGAGAGGTGGCAGTGGGTGCTTCAGGGCTGTGTGTGTCTGTGGCTTGTTGGGTGTGTGTTGCACACAGGCAGTGCCCAGGACAAGGTCCTGTGGTGGACCACATCTTCTGTCGTGCTTACATCATCTCCTTCCCTGCTGTTTGCCTCAGCCCCAACTATCCTCACCGACGTATCTCCAGAATCAAAGGTGATGGAGGAGGAAATCTTTGGACCAGTCCTTCCCATTCTGACCATGAAGAGTGTGGATGAAGCCATTGAGTTCATCAACAGTCGGGAGAAGCCCCTTGCCCTCTACGTCTTCTCCAACAACAAGAAGGTGTGTCTGGGCTGTGCTCCCCCATCTGCAGTTTGATGCCCAATGTGGCCAGTCCCAGGCACGGCTCCCACAGGGCCTGTGCTGGCTCCTCTTTGCATGAGGATCACAACGTTTGGCTCACGGGGGACCCCAAGTGTCCCCAGAGCTGCTGGAGGCTCCAGTCTCCTGCTGAGGGGCTTTGTGTTTGCCTGACTTTGTGAAATAGAAGGATGAAAGGCTGAATTTCCTCTTCAGTGCCACATAGTCTTTAATAGTTTTGTTACTTTTAATATATTGCTAGGGAGGTGGGTGCCCAGGTTTCCATCTTTCCTAATCTCTCTTCTGAGCTTTCCCAATTTCCTTGAGTTAACATTGCATGCAGAGGGCTCGTCTGAATTGTCAGCCAGAGCAAATGGCCTGTTGGCTTGTAGCTCCTCTCCCAGTCCACCTCTGCTACGTGGTCTGGTCTCTTCTGGACTTTTGTAATATTTTGTTTGTTTGTTTGTTTTGTCAGTTAATCAAAAGAGTCATCTCGGAAACCTCCAGTGGGGGTTTTACTGGGAATGATGTCATCATGCATTTCTTCCTCTCAACCTTACCCTTTGGTGGTGTAGGTAAGTTACTGGAGCTTTTTACCTGTTGGGACTTGATGATGCCTGGTGTGATCCAGGGAACAGCAGCAGTTGGTGTGTGTCCAGGTACCCCTGGCCTGTTACAGTCCATCTCTGTATAGCAGATCTCAACAATAATAGATTCTGGAAGTACGTTAGGAGAGGGGCCAAAAGGGCAAAACCTTTGGGTCTGTTTTGGGGAAGATTGAAACATTTAGTGCAGGCTGATGTGAAAGATGCATTAAAAAGATTAGCTGCAATCAGAATGATTAGCAGTAGTTGCAGGAGGAAGGGTAGGAGAACTGGAGCAGGTTCTGGAACAGCCTGCCAGTGCTTT
Organism: Hemiprocne comata; assembly: GCA_020745705.1. Classification (NCBI taxonomy): domain Eukaryota; kingdom Metazoa; phylum Chordata; class Aves; order Apodiformes; family Apodidae; genus Hemiprocne; species Hemiprocne comata. Next base: position 3,636,005 of record CM036605.1, read on the forward strand.
GCAGAAGAGGGTTTGGGTGTTGCAGTGCTCACAAACTGAACCAGGAGTGAACCAGAGCTGCTGTGAACAGCACACAATGTCCTGGAATGAAAAGCAGAGGTGTACCCAGCAGGGCTCCTCAGGAAACCCTCCTCACACAGCACCAGTTGGCTTTCACAGCCTTGGCATGGTGCTTTGAGAGGGAGCTAAATCCAGGGAAGACTTGGAGATGGCTCAGGGGCACAGGGAACAGCACACACAGGGACACAAGGAAATACTGGAGAGCATGGAGTGAAAACGGGGTGGGGAAGAAGAGGGATGGAATATGGATGGACATCTTAGAGACTGGGAAGTGCTGCAGAGGGGAAGGATCAGTTGTCCTCTCTGCAGGAATATAGAGAAGTTTTTGACCAGCAGCAAGGCCGATGCAGGGTGGGTAACATGCACTGCAGCTGGCAAGCAACTGGAATCCTGTGCTGCTGCTTGCTGTGCAGGTGGCCTTAAGTGGCCAAAGGTTTGACTGGCTGAGACTGTGGTGTGACCTGGGTGTGTTGTGTCCCTCAGGTAACAGCGGGATGGGCGCCTACCACGGCAAGCACAGCTTTGAGACCTTCTCCCATCGCCGTGCCTGCTTGATCAAGGACCTGAAGATGGAGGGTTCGAACAAACTCCGGTACCCACCTAGCAGCCAGAAGAAGGTGGATTGGGCCAAGTTCTTCCTCTTGAAACGGTTTAACAAGGGCAAAATTGGACTGGTCGTCCTGGCCCTGGTGGGGATTGTGGCAGCGCTGGTGGCAAAGGTGAGCTTTGAGTCTTTGCAGTCTGCATGAGTGCATGTGTGATTCACCTGATCTCCTGCAAGGTCACTCTTTGCACCTGCAGCCCTTTCTTAGAGCCTTTCTTCTCTCTTGAGACTTATGATTTCTGGCCTACCTGAAATTACCAAGATCTGCTTCTCACTCTTGCCAGTAGTATCTAGAATAGAAATGTCCTCGGGGAGATCTCCTAGGCTGCTGTACTATTTGGTGCTCTGCCTTGGTAGGTAACACCTGTGAGGAGCTCCCTCCAGAGGCAGAGTTTGGTACATTTTGGACAAGTCTCTTGGGAGTGATTTCAATTCCCATGCTCTCCTCAGCGGCGTTGTGAGCTGCTCCACAGCTTAGCCCAGCCGGCTGCCGTTTTGTGCCTTGGGGCCCTGAGGAAGGGAGGCTGTGGGCTACAACGAGCTCTTGTTCCTCGCCCAGTTGCAGCCCCCATCTGACCTTAGCTCAATTATTTCCATTTCCTCCCTTGTTTCTGTCTGAGTGGTGTAGAAGGGTGGGATGTCCTCCCCTCTCTGTGGGTGGCAGACGCCTGCTGGTGCTGGCCAGAGGACTTGAGGTGCCTCCTGAGGTGGAGGAGTAAGATCTAAAACTCCAGGTTTTCTGGAGCTGGTGGTTCTCCATGGCTGGTGGACCAGGCAGTGCTGGCTGAGCTGTGCTGCCTCCTCATCCCTGCCCTGGGGGTTTAATAGGCTTTAGGGAGCAGCCACGGAGGGGACAGGAGATGTCAGGATGGATCAGGGCTCTGCCCTTCAGTCTGCTGTTCTGTGTTGTTACTGCTGCAAGGAGATGTGCAGGAGCCCAACAAGCTGTGGGAAATGACCTGCCATCACATTTAAGTCCAGGAGGAGGTGTAAGAGCCAACAACTGGCACAGGCCTTGAAGCAGCAGCCAGGCCCTGTCGGGGTGAATGCCTTCTCAGTGGAGAGGGGGAACTCACGGCATTTTGAAATCATTTGGGTTTTCTCAGAATCACCAGTCTGTGCTGAAGAGAAAAGCCCTCCTGGCTGTGCTGGCTGTTCAGAGGCTGGGCTGGCTCAGTGTGTGGTAAGGAGGAGCAGGTTTCAGAGTTCTGCTGTGGCTGGCACGGTGAGGTAGGAGCCTTTTTCTTCTCCTGTGTGCAGACCTGGTTTGAGATCGGGCAAAGCTTTGTTAGAGTAGTGAATGTGGGGCTTTGAGAAGGTTCCTCCTGGAGCCAGAGAGCGATGCTTTCCCTGGCAGTGCTCAGACAGTGTCCAGGCAAGCTGGACCCTGGGGAAGCCACCCTGAGTGAAGGGGCTTTGCTTCAGGCTGCTCTGGAGGGGGAGCTGGGTTTGTGTCAGCGGATCCTTCACAGGATGTTGGTGTGTTTTGCTTTCACAGATGGTTTACAACTGACCAGAGGAGAGGGCACCACGTGCAAGTCATACTCTGAGCTCTTGCTTTGCCACAGTTTCCTTCAGCTGAGAAGTCTTTTTTTATTTTTTTTCCCTTTGTGCTGGGTTATTTCAGTGAGCTGTTGAGCACAGAGCAGCTTTGGAGAGGCACTAACAGAGGAGGCTTGGACTCCTGGCTACTAAAAGCCATGCTGAAGCAGAGGGACAGTGGGTACAAGCTCTCAAAAGGAGGACTGCAGAGCAAGAAATACCAGTCCCTGCCTCAACCCCATGCCATGTAGAGCTCTGCTTCCAGGGACCTGCACACTGTGCCTTGCACCAAACCACTTGCCTTCCTTCAGCGACCCGCAGGAGCAGAAGTTTCAACTGTGATTGGCTTTACAGTGTTTTCCCTGCAGTTTTTGGGACAGTCTCTCTTCTGTTGTGCTCCCAACAGCCTCCCTCTTGGTGACAAGTCTGAGACAGGCTGTGCTGGCTGGTGCATCTTAGCAATGGTTAAACTTAGTGATGTTCCCACCTGCTGTTTAATTGAGGTGAAATATTAATGGATCTTTACGACCAGAACCGTCCACGGCTGGTCAGGAGATGCAGGCCCATGCCCTTTTTGGGGCTCTGGGTTTCACTGTATGTCTGTAACAATTATTTGGCAGTTAGAAAATGACAAAGAGGAGACCTGCACTGCCTGTATTTGCTGATAAGGGTATCTTATGCTCACACAAAAAAAAAAAACAACAAAAAATTCCAGGTCTGTTTATAGAGAAGTGGGAATCACAAAATAACCAGTTGTGGGGTAGCCCAGGTGGGCCAAGCCCTACCCAGCCATTTGCTCACACTCCCGTTGGGATGGGGAGCAAAATCAGAAGGGTGAAGGTCAGAAAGCTTGTAGGTTGAGATCAAGTTTAATAGGTAAAGCGAAACCAGGGTGGGCAGGCAGCAAGTGAAGGAATTACTTCTGTGCTTCCCCTCAGCAGGCAGATGTTCAGCCATCCCCAGGAAAGGAGGGCTTCATCACACCTAACAGTGACTTGGGAAGACAGATGCCATAATTCCCAGTGTCCCCCACCCTTCCTCTTCTTTACCCCTCGAGCTTTTATCACTGAGCACAACATCATACAGCCTGGAATATCCCTTTGGTCAGTTGGGGTCAGCTCTGCCAGTCATGTTCCTTCCCTGCTTCTGGCTGACCCAGCCCAGCCACAGGTGGGGCTGTGAGGAGCAGAGACCTCGGGGCTGTGCAAGGACAGTTCAGCAACAGCTGAAACATGGGGATGTTACCAGCACTGCTTTGGTCACTAATCCAAAACATGGCACCATCCTGCTATGAAGAAACTTAGCAACTATGATGAAAATTAACTTAACCCCAGCCAAAAACCAGTACAAACCCATACCTTGTCAGATTCCTCCAAGGAAAAAAAATTACTGGAAGAGTGTGTACTCCTTTGTGTTCCAGCTTCTGGGTCTGCTATAATCTTGCACGGGGAGATAACATGGGGGGCTTGTTCTAACTTGGGAAGAGGATACTGGAGAAATTTAAGGTGAAAGGACCTTAGAAATACTGTTTAAATAAGGTGAATTTTAAAAATTATTCTTAAATGCAATTACTTACTATAGAGTAGAAAATAACATTTACTGTGCAATAGGTGGGATTTCTTCATGCCTGGTGAAAAATCCATGTACTAAGCCTTTTTAATGATATATTTTGCAAGTACTAAATAAACAAACACTGAGAATTGAAATAATACAGCAAGTGTGGTAAATCCCTGCATTCCCCTGTGGAGTCCTGCCCATCCTCTGCTGCTCCCAGCTCTGACCACGGCTTGGCTGAATGTCACACGTGTTGTGAGAGCCCCTGCACAGGTCCCCAGTGCCATGGCCTCTCCTTCTGGGGAGAGACCCCGCCCCGAGCTGGAGCAGGGAGTGGTGAAGGAGCTGGATTGTTTCTCCTGTCTTGTTCTGTGCAAGCCCATCCCCCGATTGCCTCCCACCCGCAGGCACTGCCAGCCTGGGGTTTGTTCACATCCAGGCTGAATTCCCTGGCTCCCGATGGCTGCTGCTGCAGCCCGTGGAAGCTTTTCTCCAGCTTCATGTGCCCAAGGCGGCTGAAGACACCTGGTCTCTCACAATCCCACCTGGGCGGCTGAGTCGCCGCCCCCGCTAAATGGGGCAATCCAGGGATTGCATGTTGCCAACGCAAGGATGTGTCTGGGCAAAGGTTGTCCTGTACCTGGTGAGAGCCCTGGCCCTGGGCCAGCTGTCCTCTCCTGGGAGGGAGGAGAGAGCGCTCCGAGCCAGGGCAAGGAGAGAGTTTGCTCCTGCTTGCACTCGCTGCGGGAGGTTGGTGGAGACAGAAGCTTCTCTGAAGGTAACTTTACTTTTTCCTTCGTTTTTTTAATGAGTCATCTGCTTTCTCAGTCAGGCCCGGGGCTGTGTCATGCAGCCATGGGCAGGGAAGGGCAGATTTTAGTGGTTGCAGGGGAGCCTTGATGTCTTGTTTGGTTAGGCAGGGACTGCAAATACATCTCTTGCCCTGAGTGAAAAATGCGAGACTGGTCCCGGGAAGCAGGATGAAACCTCTGCAACCTTTCCCCACATTCCTGAGAAGCCACACAAGGGCTTTGCAGTTAGAGGGAAGATGGGTGCACAGCTCCACTCCTAGCCCACTGCCCGCTGAGACCACCAATATCTCCATGTTTTGGCTCCTTGGGGAGCATACCTGTGAGCAGAGGATGGGGTGGCTGGTGGGCTTAAGGATGTCCCCAAGCTAGGAAAAAGCACCTGCAGAACCAGATCTATCGGCCATTCCCCAAGATGCTGGGTTGCCATGAAAGGTGCCCTCCACTGGTGGTCTCTGCACAGGTAGGATGGAGCATTGGAAAGTCTCCACCCAAGGAGGAGAACACCTCCCAGCCTTGCTCCAGGTGGTCTCTTGGTAGTGGCCCCACATGGAGTGTTCCCAGGCTTGAGCAGCCCTTGATGGCCCTGCTGTGAGCTGGGTCTCTCTCCCCCGCAGCGCTGAGCAGCCATGGAGAGGATGCAGCAGGTTGTCGGGCGGGCCAGAGCCGCCTTCAACTCGGGCCGGTGCCGCTCGCTGGAGTTCAGGATGCAGCAGCTGAAGGCCCTGGAGCGGATGGTGCAGGAGAAGGAGAAGGAGATCCTGGCAGCCCTCAAGGCGGATCTGCACAAGGTGTGGGTCGGTGGGGGGTTGCTCCCATCAGCTGTGCGTGGACAGTGGTCAGTGCTGAGGAAAGCAGGGAGGCCAAGGGCTGCCTTTGGGGTGGCAGGTGGCTTTTGCTGATGTCCCCCATGATCCTGGATGACTTTTTCCTCACTGAGTGAGTGCAGGAGGTGGGTGCCTTCGCCATCCTCTCTACAAGCTCCGTGTCATTGCAGAGTAGGTTCAAAGCATACGGCCAAGAGATCCTGATCTTCCTAATGGAACTGACCCTGGCCATGGACAACCTGCTGTCATGGATGGCCCCTCAACTTGTGCAGAGAAGTGTGCTGACAATGCGAGATAAGACCTACACCTGCCCTGAGCCCCTGGGGGTGGTGCTGATCATTGGGACCTGGAACTACCCCTTTGCTATCGTCATGCAGCCTTTGGTCGGGGCCATTGCAGCAGGTGGGGACCCGCAGGACCCCCTGTCCTTCATGGGGCTGTGGGTGGGTGCTGCAGGAGGGGGGGGAGAGGTGTGTGAAGGTTCAGGGGCTGTGCTGGGATTGTCTTGCAGGCAATGCCGTGGTGGTGAAGCCATCAGAGGTCAGCGAGAACACCGCTCGACTGGTGGCTGAGATCCTCCCCCAGTACCTTGACCCGGTGAGTGTGGCCCCACGTTGCTCCCCGATTATCTCTGCATGGCAGGGATGCGCTGGGTTGGGGTGACCCTGACACCCTTGCCCCCAGGAGCTGTACCCCGTGGTCACTGGAGGAGTCCCTGAGACAACAGCACTGCTGGCCCAGAGGTTCGATCACATCCTCTACACCGGCAACTCGGCCGTGGGCAAAATCGTGATGGCAGCGGCCGCCAAGCACCTGACGCCCGTCACCCTGGAGCTGGGTGGGAAGAGCCCCTGCTACATCGACAAGGACTGTGACCTGGCTGTCGCCTGCAGGTCAGGCTGTTGAAACCCTCGGTGGGCTGTTGTCCCCAGAGTGCAGGTGTCACTTGGGCATGATCGGCTGAGCTGTGGGGTGTGGAAAGGCCTGACCGTGGAGAACCCATCTCCCTTTCCTTCATAGGAGGATAACGTGGGGGAAGTACATGAACTGTGGGCAAACCTGCATCGCCCCAGACTACATCCTCTGTGACCCGTCCATCCAGAGCAAGGTGGTGGAGAACATCAAGGCGACTCTGCAGGTGAGCCTGGAGTTCCTTGTGCAGTGAGAAGTGTCCCCGTTACAGCCCAGGTCTGAGTTTCTGTAGCTGCAGCCCTGGAGCTGTGGCTGTTGTGATGGTGTGGTGAGGACTTTGGTTCTGTTGTGCCCTTTGGCAGGAATTCTATGGGGAAGATGTGAAGTCGTCTCCAGATTATGAAAGGATCATCAACAAGCGTCACTTCAAGAGGATCCAGAGCCTGCTGGAAGGGCAGAAGATCGCTCATGGAGGGGAGGTTGATGAGGCCTCCTGCTTCATAGGTGCTTCTGGCAGCTGTTGGGGAGGAGAGGTGGCAGTGGGTGCTTCAGGGCTGTGTGTGTCTGTGGCTTGTTGGGTGTGTGTTGCACACAGGCAGTGCCCAGGACAAGGTCCTGTGGTGGACCACATCTTCTGTCGTGCTTACGTCATCTCCTTCCCTGCTGTTTGCCTCAGCCCCAACTATCCTCACCGACGTATCTCCAGAATCAAAGGTGATGGAGGAGGAAATCTTTGGACCAGTCCTTCCCATTCTGACCATGAAGAGTGTGGATGAAGCCATTGAGTTCATCAACAGTCGGGAGAAGCCCCTTGTCCTCTACGTCTTCTCCAACAACAAGAAGGTGTGTCTGGGCTGTGCTCCCCCATCTGCAGTTTGATCCCCAATGTGGCCAGTCCCAGGCACGGCTCCCACAGGGCCTGTGCTGGCTCCTCTTTGCATGAGGATCACAGTGTTTGGCTCACGGGGGACCTCGAGTGTCCCCAGAGCTGCTGGAGGCTCCAGTCTCCTGGGCTTGCCCACTTCCCCATGTGCCTCAGCTGGCTGCAGCCCATGCTGGTGGGTGTTTGTTCTTTGAACATCTCCTGCTCCAGGCCCTGTTGTGGCAGATCAGGGATTTAGGTGAGGGTTTGCCCTGACACAACAGCATTGGGCAGTTGGGGTGGGAGGGCTGAGGAGCACCCTGGGCTCTGGCCCATGCGTTGCCACCTCCAACCTGTCCACTGAGATGCAGCCTTTTCATTTCATGGCTGTTCCAGCTGGGCAGATTGTGTGTCTAAGTAGTGTCAACCTGCCTCAAGGAACAAGGCACAGCCTGTTCCCCCACAAAGGGGAATGCAAGTGCCACCTTGACCCTCCTGCTCTGGTAAATGCCATGGTGTTGGTGACCCCTCTTGATTTTCCTCTGTTCTGTGTCATCTCTCATTCTGGGTAGCTGATCAGACGAGTGATAGCAGAGACCTCCAGTGGCAGCGTGGTAGCCAATGACACCCTCATGCACTTTCTGCTTCTGGGTCTGCCCTTCGGTGGTGTGGGTAAGTCCCTACTCCATCCCATGTGCCTGATTTCAGTCTCCCAGCAGCAGCCTGTGACCCAGCTGCTGTTGTGCCCATTTGGCAATTCAAGAACTTTCACCTGCATTTTCCCTTAATATTATTGTCACTGATGGATTGTTGTAAAAAGGCTGTTCAGTGGTGGGAGTAGTTTTGGTGCCAGTGGGGGAAGAAAATCCTCTGGCACATCTGTCTGCAGCTCTGGTTGTCCTGTGTCAGGGTGGCTGGTTGAGTTTCCACGATCACTGTCAGACTCGTGGTTTTGTGACAGAGACAATCTGGCTGTGGGTCAAGGGTTGAGGTCTTGGGTGTTTCTGATGGCAGCTTGCTGATGTCCTGCTGCTTGAAATAATAGACCCCAATCCTCCTGTCTCTCACCCCAGTGTACATTTTGTGGGAGAAGCAGGACTGGCCCTGGGGAGAAGAGGGCTGGTGCTGTTAGCATTTCAAGGGTGGGCAGCCTGAGCACGAGCTCAAGGCACTGAGCAGGTCCTTGCTTATTTCTGTGTGGTTATTAAAATTGCTCTTTGCTTCTCTGCCCTTGGGAGCAGAGCAGCTGCCCCAGGTGTGAGGAGCACCATGACCAAGCTTGTCCTGGGGGCTGTCAAAAAGAATTTGAGAAATGCAGTTGTCACCATGCAGGGTGTGACCTGGATGGGTTGTGTCCCTCAGGTAACAGTGGGATGGGCGCCTACCACGGCAAGCACAGCTTTGAGACCTTCTCCTACCACCGAGCCTACTTGATCAAGGACCTGAAGATGGAGTTTGTCAACAATTTCCGGTACCCACCCCAAACCCAGAGGAAGGTGGATTTGGCCAAGTTCCTCCTCTTGAAGCCATTTAAAAAGGGCCAACCAAAACTGGTCATCCTGGCCCTGGTAGGGATGTTGGTAGCAGTGGTGGCAAAGGTGAACTTAAGCTCTTGGCTGCTTGCATGAGTGTATGTTCCCAGCTCTGTCCCCCGAGCTCCACCTGGTCTCAGCTTCTATCATTCCTTTGCCTCGAGCTCACCCTGTGGGACTCAGCCTTGTTTCTGGGCCTCTCCAGATGATGTCCCCACGATGAGAGGGGTGGACCTCCTCTAATGCAGAGGAGCCCCCAGCTGCAGGCTCCATTTCCTGCTGAAACACAGCGATCAATTCCATCCTCAGCAGTGAGTGGTGGCAGGTGGAAGAAGGCAGCATCTGCCCTGCTTTGCAGACAGAAGCCTGTCTACAAGCTCTTGGCAACAGGAGAAATGATTTGTCACAAGGGTATCAAAATAAAGGCAGTTGTTCCCTAGCCTGTTCTCCATGTAACATCTCCTGTGATCCCCGTAGGAAGGTGTCTCATACCAGCAATAAGCCAAACACAGTGTGGGTGTAACTGATGGACACAGTCCAGGCTGGTTGTCCCCACCAGCCTGCCCAGAGCAGAGGGAGAGAGTCTCTAAAAACCTGCAGCATCCCATCCTTGACAGGACTCAGGGGTGAAGCCTCTGCAGGGAAACCCCCTTTAGCCACACTCTGCCCCAAGGATTTGAGGAGCACCAGGGACCATGGAACCACTGGTGCACAGTGCTTGGGGCTGCTGAGGACAAGGACAGGGGTGTTGCTGCCACCGGGGTCCCATGTCTGGGGAAGTCCTTGGCCAGAGTGGCTGAGCATCCAGCCATCTCATCTGTAACCAAATTTCCATTTTTTTATTGGTTTACTGGTAGTCTTTTACCTCCAAACTTGTAACTGCAAGCTGACCTTGAGTCTTGCTGACTAAAACCTTTGGTTTACTGTGAAGGCCACCTGGGGCAGGGCAAGACTCACCTGCCCTGAGCTCCTGCAGGGGCTGCATCCCCCAACATTGGATGTTCCCTGCTCCAGCCCAAGCCCTGCCCTCAACCTCCACCCAAAGAAGCCAGCCCCAGTCCAGCTGGGTTTATTCTTTATTGGCGTTTGTGCTGGAGCAGCAGTGTGAGCCAGGCTGTGCTGGGCTCTGGTTGGCAGGAGAGAGGAGGGGGCACCCCAGGCTTGGTGGGCACCAGGCAGCCCAGAGCCATGGTTTGGGTGTTGGAGCAGCTGTGGAGCCCGTTGCTGAGCAGATGCTGCCAAGTGCTGCTGGGGGCCCTTTGGCTCCTGTGGGACAGGTTTGTGCTGGGTTCTCTCTCTGGCCTGTCTGTGCTTTGTACGTCCATAGGTCAGGAGAAGCTTTCTCCCCCAAAGCAAAGTCCCCACAGGCCCTGGGTGAGTCAGTGTTTGCTGGTCATCAGCTTTAGGACGATGCCAAGTGCCAGCAGTGCGATGGCTGCGGCTGCCGCCAGCCCCCGCCGGATGATCAGCTCCTTGGTGGCCATGGTGGTGGCCGGAGGGAATGTGGCTTCTGGAGGCTCCAGCTGGTATGTCAGTCCATCCATCCTGGTGATGCTTGTGAGGACAACTCCATTCTGTGCATCCGTTCCCGCTGCAAGGAGAACAGGACAGGATCACTGAGGGCTTTTGGGGGGACTGAGGGGTTCCTTGGGAGAGTTTTGTCTGAGATCTAAAAGTGCTTTAGGAGCAGCCCAGCACGTGGATATCTCCAGCCCTCAGCAGAGCTTTGGTGGGACGCAGTGTTTGCAAGGTGAGAACTGCCCAGGGTGCCCCATGCCTCCAGGTTGTCCCCCTGCTGGCCTCTGTCACCCTTCGAAGCCCACCCTTGTAATTATCATTTGCCCAGTAACCAGGGGTGTCACCCCCATTTTCCTGGGCTTGTTCCTGCCCTTGGGGACCCTTCCCAGACCCAACCTCACCACCGGTGGCAGTGCCCAGCTCTTGGTCATACCTACACACCCTCGTGCCACCGTGATGGGGAGGTGATCATGGGGCAGTGGGTCTGGCCCCACACCCAAGGGCAGTGCCTTGCAGGAGGGTTCATGGCCAGGGTTTGGCTCCTCTGGTAGTGGCTGGGTCACTCCTGCACGGCGCTGAGCCTGGGAGAGGAATGCACAGCATTTAGCTGGTGGCACGTGGTGACAAAGCCAGTGTGTCACCCCTCACCTGGTTCGCCTGGCTGGAAGCAGCGCTGAGCAGCTGAAAGGGGCCTGAAATGCCCAAGCAGTGCTGGCTGGTGAGAATCCCAGAGGTGCAGGGGCACAAGGTGGTGCTCAAGACAGAGGGACTGAGACAGCCTCAGTCACCCCATCTGCTTTGTGCTTCACATCCACAGCCAAGGGTGGCACCAGGGCTGGAGGGAAACCTCGAGGCCACCAAGGGTACATGAGGGAGAAAGCAGAACACAGGGATGTGGCCATGATCGTGGGAGCACTGGGTTTTGCTGGGGGCACCAGAGGACAGCCCCAGCTCATGGGATTGAGCCCGTGAGGCTGCCTCATCCTGCTGCAATCCCGAGGCACTGAGGGCCTTCCCACCAATGGGACATGTTGCTGTGGGTGTGTGGGTTACCTTCTCAGCTGCTGTCCTCCAGTCCATGCGGGAGATGAAGGCAATGAAGGAGGTACAGAGGAGGGAGACACAGATGAGCATGCTGAGCCACAGGCCTGAGGAGGGGACAATGGCCTCAGCCAAACACAGCCCAGAGGCATCGAGGGACAGTGCATCAGGAAAGGGGACATCACCAAGGTCAGCAGGGACATGGGGATGGGGCTGCCTGGCAGACAGGGCAGCAGTTGCTCTTTCCCAGTACAAGTTAAAACTCTCAGTAGTTGCAGGAACCATCCCAGTCCACCCCAGGGTGCCCAGTCCCCAGCCAGGTAGATGGGCAGAGCCAGGTGGGAGGGTTGTGGTGAGCCATCAGTGAGGAGCATCCACCCATGGGGGATTTTTGGGGTGCTGCCTGGGGGTTTGGTACCTATGACACCAATCTTGGCCACGAAGAGCAGCACGGCTGCCAGGGGCAGGCCCACACCGTAGTAGCTCACAGCATTGAGGATGGCACCAAATTTCTGCTTGCCGATGCCTCTGAGCACCCCGCTGCAGGCACCCTGCCAGGAGAGGGAGAGGGGCTGGGGCCAGGGCTGGGACTGCCACCTTGGCCAAACTAGGGGCTGTGCTGCTGCCTCGGGGTGCTTGTGAACCAGCCTGGTGATGAACCAGCTCCCCTCCTCTGCCTGGTTGTGTCTGCGGCCCTGCCCAGTCCTGTGGTCAGCACCTCTTTGTGCATTTGCTATTTTTGAAGGGGTGATCCCAGGAGCTCTGCAGGGTCCCAGCACATGTCCCAGTGTCCACCCACAGCCTGAGGGACCTTCAATTGACCCACCTGCCATGCTGCCACTCAGCACTGAGGTCCCCTACCAAAAGCAGCATCATTCTCGGGGACTTACACACATGGCTTCAAACAAGTGGAAGACAATGTAGACGGGCATGACCCAGGCCACCAAGTCAACGATCTCCCTGGGGACAGAGAAGAGCCAATGCTGGATTTTGGAAACCAACATCAGTGCACCAAGGCTGGGAGCTAGGGGCACTCACTTGTCACGGGTGAAGATGTATCCCAGCACGTCCTTTGAAGCAGCTAAAATGGCCCCCACAGCTACGCAAAAAAAACCCTGAAAAGGAGAACAAAGCACCGAGCCCATCCTGGCTGTGACTGGAAGCTCGGAAGCAGGGGTCACTGGTGTGTGCCAGGGGCAGGGGACTGCCAGCCCTCCCTGCTCCTGCTGGAAGGAGCCTCAGTGAAGGCTTCACCTGTGCAGAGCAGGCTGGTGGAGGATGATCTCTTGGCCGTCTCGATGTCGCCGGCGCCCAGCGCGTTCCCCACCTGCACACTGGCAGCTGTGCCCAGCCCCAGGGGGATCTGTAACCACAGGGCTGAGGGCTCAGATGTGGTCCAAGTAATGAGGCCATCACAGCGACAGCAGAATAATCATGCAGCAGAGAGGGGGATGGAGTAGAGGATTTAATTTGAAACATCTCAATGGGAGGGATAGGCAGGAGCAGGGGGAGGCGCAGAGGGGGAAGACCGAGATTTGATGGAGCTGAAGTATGAAGTATGAGGACAGGCTGAAAGAGTTGGGGCTGTTCAGCCTGGAGAAGGGAAGGCTCCAGGGAGACTTCAGAGCACTTTCCAGTACCTGAAGGGGCTACAGAAAAGCTGGAGAGGGACTATTTAAAAGGGCCTGGAGGGATAGGACAAGGGGAAAGAGTTTTAAGTTGAAAGAGGGGAGATTTAAATATTAAGAAGAAAATCTTTCCTGTGAGGGAGGTGAGAAACTGGCCCAGGTTGCCCAGGGAAGTTGTGGATGCCCCATCCCTGGAAGTGTTCAAGGCCAGGTTGGATGGGGCTTGCAGCAGCCTGATCTAGTGGAAGGTGTCCCTGCCCGTGGCAGGGGGGTTAAACGAGATGATCTTTAAGGTCCTTTCCAACCCAAACTAGTCTGGGATTCTATGATTTTTGCTGGGTGTCTGTATTGGACTGTCCCTAGGGAGTCCTGGTCAGAAATAATAACCTGCAGCCCTTACCATGAAAGCAACAACAGACACCTCATAGATGATGGACTGGGCAGAGAGCTCTACGACGCTCAGCAAGCCTGGGGGAGAGGAGAGGGTCAGTGCTGGGGTTGGGTGTCCAGCCAAGAGCTGCTCTCACCCCCTGTGACTGCCTCAGACCCCATTCTGGGTCACCCCCTGTCTACCCCTTTGCAGCTCCCCCTCTCTCCTGACCTATCAAGAAGCTGCCAATTTCATAGGTCCACCACTCGATGCACACCATGAGCATGCTGGGGACAGCCAGGGAGGTGAAGCTGTCCCACTCCAGCAGGCACTCACTGGACCAGCCTGTGGAGAGGAGAAAAGTCACCTGATGGAGGACCAGATTGACCATATTTTACATCCTTGAGAGCACCTAAGGCAGCTGGAGGTGCTGTTCCTGTTTGTAGAGCCACCAGAGCAATGCTCCTCAGGTCCATGGACCTCCAGCAGCAGAGCACGCACATACAAACTCTGCTGATGCTGTCCCATGGGCCAGAGCAATACAACCCTCAGCTCATCCCTTCCACAGCAGAGTGTCTGACGGCAACCTCATGCTTACATCTGTGGTCACCCTAGAAAGCCTCAGCAGAAAGTTTCATTTCTCCAGAATTAATGTTTAGTGCCGGGCACGGGGCTCTGCCAACCCTTGTGCATGATGTGCAGCCACCGAAGCAGCACCACAGTCCCGGGGCGTACCAGGCTGGGGTTAATATTTCACCATCAAGACTAACAGAATCCACTTGGTAGAAGTGGTGGAAGATTCATAAATGCTTGTGTAAAGCAGGAACCGAGGGGAGCTGGCCACAGGCCCTTACCTCCCCAGGTCTTCACGTGGAGTTTCTTGCCTATGATGTACAGGAACAAGAAAATGGTCTGTGAATACTGAGCAACGGTGTTGGCCCAGGCAGAGCCTCTGCAAAGGAAATGAGACAGGTTGTCAGTGTCCTGCTCACGCCTCCCCGGCCTCGGGGTGCCGGAGCGTTACATCCTGCCGTGTCCCCGCCAGCTCCGGATGCTCGGCCACGCCTGGAGGTGCTGACATCCCTGGGCTGTCCCTTGCCATGGCCAAGTGTTGTGTTTTCCCCTCCGTGGGACGTGGCCCCGACTCACATGATGCCCAAGTGGAGCACGTAGAGGAAGATGCAGTTTGCAATTACGTTGACGACGTTGCCGACGACCCCGCTCAGCACCAGTGGCCACATGATCATCTGCAAAGAGGAGGAGATGGGGGCTACAGCACCTTCACAAAAGCTTCAGGGTAGAGGTGTGAAGGTCCCCACCAGCCCCATGCTCAGCAGCTTTCCCAGCTGAAAGATAAATGTTTGATGATGGTGCCTGCTTGGAAAATGAGCATGTTGGAGGTAAATCCCTGATGTGGGAAGCAAAGGAAAGTCCCTCAGGCAGATGGATACAACTGGCCCTGGAATGGGGTGATCTCCAGGGTCAGAGCTGCTCCAGGGCACCCACGTGGGGGTGGGAACAAATGCTGCCTCAACACCAGGAATGGTGAGCATGAATATCCCCGGGTGCACAGACAAAGGGAGCCCAGAGCCAGGGATGACCCACCATGGGACTCACCTGGTTCTGCAGGTATTTTGTTTCCAGGTTATACAGAAAAACCGCCTGAAAAGGAAATTGGGGATGAGACGGGGGAAGAGATGAGGCCAGCACTGAGCAGGAGCTGTGCTGCTGCAGTGGAAAATAGGAGCAGGGTGGCTGGTTCCTGTGTGTGGCCAGCACCCAGGGTGCCCATAGGGACTCACCGGCAGAGCAGGGACAAACACCATCACGTAGCGCTGGGTTAACCTGGGGGACATGAGAGGCGTGGTCAGCAAGGGGCCATGGCCACAGCTCTCCCCTCTCTTGCAGCCCCACCATGCTGGGAGGGATGAGGTGGTGTCTGGGCCATGGGGCCACCCGACCTGGAGACCTCAGGGTCCTGGTGGATGAGGAGCAGGAACTGCTCAATGTTGATGAGGATGGCACAGCAGGGGAAGCAGCAGAGCAGGAGGATGAGGATGGCACGCTGCAGGATCACCCCCACGCGCAGCAGGTTCTTGCTGCCATAGGTCTGCAAGGGGAGAGGAGGGTGAGTTCTGCCGTCAGGCAGCTCACTGGTGATGGGGGACAGGGACCTCACGGAGCATGGAGCAGCCGTGACCATCCCAGAGACTGCCCAGGAAGGATTTGATATTTCAAGGGGAGCACAGAACTCCTTGTTTTGAGGACAAGCTTCCCCAGGTTGCAGGTGCAGCCGGGGCTCTGTGCAGCACTTGGGCAGCATCAGCCGATGCCGGAAAACCCCGTGTCACCAGGACAACTGCCAACATCTCCTACCTACCTGGGATATCAAGGTGTCACAAGCTGAAGACAAACCATATCCTACAGAGATGGCAGTAACATTTATAACCTGGAAAGAGGAGTTAATAAACAAAGAGAGGACGTGAGCATTTAAGACTTTCAGGTAGGGAAAGGGGCTAAAAAGGAAAAGTGGGAGTGGGAAATCCCCTCTGTCCTGATCTGCCTCCATTCCCAGATTCCCTGGGGCAGTCCCCAGGAATGCTTACAGCAATGGCCAGCGTGACGGAGGCCAGCTCGACCTTGCCCAGGTGGCCACAGAATATGGAGCTGACGAGGTGTATCAAGAAGATCAGCAGCTGGATCAGGATCTAAGTGTGGGGTAAGAGGAGAGAAGAAGGTCAGAGACAATGGTGCTGGTGGGAGACCCTTGGCTCATAGCACGGCACAGGCTGGGAGGACAGCTGTATGCATTCAGCTGAGTGCAGTTAAGTAACCCAACCCCCCCAGGTGAAGTTGATCTGAGGTTTTAAAGCCCCTTGCTGGGTGTTTAGCAGCATTCTGGGCCTGTCTTCTCCAGGAGCCGCTGGAGGTCTCACATCAGCTGGGCTCCATGAGCCAAGGGACCGGCTCCCTGTGGCATCAGGCTAAAGTTGCAGCTGCCCCAACATGCCAGTGCTCTCCTCCCAGAGTCCTTACCAGTGGCCCTGCCAGCACCAGCAGCTTCTTTGCGTCCTCCAAGAAGTTGTCCGGGACCAGGCGCTGAAGCCAGCGCCGTTTCTTCTCACAGTTGCCGGGTGTGAGGTCCTGCTGGCCAGTGGCCATGGCCTCACTGAAGCTGTTCTCCTCGGGGACGTTCGCCTGCTTCATGCTGCTGCTCTGCCAGGGGAAGTGAAACAACCCCCTCTTTCCGTGCTCTGTTAAAACCACCTTGCCAGGGTGAGCAATGTGTAACCACGGTGGGGTGAACTTCAGCCAGGGCTGGGCGAGCTGACCGCGTACTCCTCTCTGCTGGCAGCTGGGGCAGGGATGGGAAGCAGTGGATCAGGACAGGACAGCAAGGGTTCTGTGCACCGGGGGGGAGTAGCCCAGACATGTGGTGCAAGGGGCCGAGTCTTCCCAAATGGCTCCTGTGAGCCCTCATACCTCTCTCCTGCTTCTCTGCAGCTCCCCTGGCTGGTGGGCTGGAGGGTTGTCTTCTTCTTCCAGCAGAGATGGAGGGTTCGTGGGTCCGTGTGCGGTCTCCTGTCAGCCACTGCCAGCAGTGGCGGGGCTGCTGCCGGTCTCGGCCCCTCTCACCACAACACGGTGGTGGCCAAGACAAGCCAGCCCCATTGGCTCCAGCTGTCGGCCTCGCACAGCGTCGGGTTTCACGGCGCTGCTCCGCCAGGCCAAATATAGCAGCCGGCCTTGGCCCGCGGAGGGGAGCTGCCCCATGGCACAGACACCTTCCTGCATGGAGCCAGAGGTGAGATCCACTGGGATGAGGTAGCCCAGGGGGCAGAGCGAGGCAGGTGTCCTCTGGTCCCCAGGCTCTGGTCCCAAAACTACTGGGCCTCTAAGCAGGGCAGTCTGCCACAGCTGCCCCACATCTGGGCAGAAGTTGCTGAGGTTGGGGTTGGTGGATCTTCCAAGCTCCCTTGTATCTCATCTTTTCATTTCCAGCCCACAGGTGACCAGCACCACGTGTCAGAAGAGTTGTGGGGGGTGCTGTGCACCAGCTGTACATGGGATTCGCCTCCAAACCTGAGCAGGTGCCACACTGCAGGGACAGTGGCTTTGCTGCTGTCACACAGCTGCAGGCAAGAGCCTTGGGACCAGTCCTGAGGGGCTGGGGACAGGGTCAGGTGGGTGGGCAGCACTGGGGCTTTTGCATTAAGACCTACAGCGGCTCCTTGATGGCTCTGTGGGGTTGTGCACGGCACCACCCTCTCCCGTGCAGCTCAGCAATGGTGTGGGAAGCAATCGAGGTGCACAAACTTGGCTTTTGTATCCAAGGGGAGCAGCGTGTCCTGTGAGCCCAGCTGCAACGAGCCCCTGGCTGCCCCAGCACCCAAAGGGCAGGGTCAGGACCCCGAGGCTGTGCCTGTGCAGGCTCCTCATGCTGCACAAACCAGGAGCACAGCTCCTCTCTAACAGCTTTGTTGTGCCAACGACCGGGGTCATGCTCACACCACATTAACAGCCCAACGTTTACTCAGAAAACTTTATTGTATCAAAAAATCCCACATTACAAAAGTGCAAAGAAGAGTTGCTTTAGGCCCTGTGCCTGCTGCACGGCAGGGAGGACAGGGCCAGCACCCAACGCCCCAGCAGCAGTCAGAGGGGTCAGCAAAGTTCCAGCTAAGCCAGCCTTGCTTTGACCTGCTGCAGTGGTGGAAACTGGGCTGGGCCATGCTGAGATGCTGGCACAGACTGGTGTGTGAGGAAAGGGGCTGTGGGCAGCCTCTGCCATTAGCAAATGACATGGACAAAATGCCCCCAGGGAGAAGGAAGCAGGAGAGCAGCACAAGGTGCCTGTCTCCTTCCTGGCCTAGCCCCAGGACACACTCCTGCCTATCACAAGTGACATCCCAGTGCAGTGCAGGAGAGGGACCAGCTCTCAAGCACTTTCTTCCCAGGTGCTGCATCCTCACCCCCTTTAAGAACTCTCCATGTGGGATAAAACTTCATGAGTTAACCAGAAACTGGCCAAAGTGACTCTTTACAAGGAACTGAGGGGGAGTTCCTTCCCCTGCACCATCCTCCTCCTGGGACATCACCACATGCCCTCCTGCTCCGTGCACAGCTCCCCAGTGTCACTGGTTCTAGCCATCACCAGTCAGGAGCCGGACCAGTATGCCCAGAAGCAGGACAGTGATGGCAGCGGTGGCAGCCAGCACACGACGGATGATCAGGGCCCTCCATGGCACAGCAGGAGGAGCAGGGACAACAGCCAGCTCCTCCTGAGTGATCAGCTGGTGGTCAGGTAGCCTCTCACCTCCCACTATGCTCTCAGGTAGGACCACAGTGTCCACAGTGTCAGTGTCCACGGAGACATAATCTGCGTGACAGAGAGGTGAGTGCTGCAGGGAAGCTGAGCTGCAAAGCCAAGGGAGCCCAGTCTGATGCTGCACAAGTGCTAGTGACAGTCCCTAGGGCCCTTTCCCAAGGCTCAGGGACACGGGGACATGCCACAGCAAGGTGGCAGGTGTCCCCAGGTATGGCAGACACTAGTTGTCAGTCCACGCTCTTCCCTAGAGCAGCCAGGGCAGTGACTGGGGTAACAGGGTATCTTGTACCCCATTCCTAAGTACAGGAGAAGTCCCACTGGCCTGGGACCTGCTCTTGCTAGTCATCTGGGCAGACATGGCTGCTATAAATGTAGAGGAAAGGAAGGGTTGGGTGGAGAATTTGGGTTCTCTCCCTGTTGTCAGGCCTGGTTACATACCTACAGCAGATGTTTTGTTAGCAGCTGTGCCACTGGAGTTCACATCTTCCAGTTGTTTTTTCAGTCCAGCTCGGACTTGAGCCTAAAAACACATGGAAGGGTTGCTCTTCTCAGAGCAAGGGTGTCCTGCCCAGCCAAGCAAACCTCAGTCTCCTCCCTCCAACGCAAGCATGCTCAGCACCAAACTGCTCTTCCACTACAGGAGAGGGACAGATTCGGATTCACTTTTACCTCTTCCCAGAGGGCTGTGGCATTGTACTGGGACAGGACCTCATCTAACAGCTTTGAATCTACTAGAGAGAAGCACAAGTCTCACCTCTTCTGCAGCTTTCTTCCAATCCATGCGCATGACAAAAGCCGAGAAGGAAAGGGCTTGTAAAGAGATGCAAACGATCATCCCCACCCACAGACCTGCAGCGATGGAGAGTTATTTCAGGGAGGGTTTGAGGAAAGCCCGCTTTTGCCATCCACTGACTACATGCCCAAGGACTTCAATGAGGTCAGATTATCACCCCATGTCTAACTCTGTTGTTGATGGGGGAGGAAACAGCTCCTAGGGATCCTATGCTGGGAGCAAGCCTGGATTTACTGGGACATCTCAGCCCCCATTTCATGGGGGCTACTGAGAGCCTGCAACAGCTGAACACTTCAGCGTGTGATCCAGCCCCATCAAGGGAGGATCTGAGCACAAGTTCCAGAGCTGAGCCAAGACACAGGACGGCAGCTCATCCAATGCTGGAGGACACACATACCTAACACCCCCATCTTGGCTGCAAACATGAGGGAGATGCCAATGGGAAGGCCGATGGCGTAGTATCCGATGGCGTTGGCGATAGCACCCAGCTTCTGCTTCCCCGTGCCCCGCAGCACCCCGCCACAGGTTGCCTAAGGGAAGCAGAGGGGTCAGTCCACGGGACAGCACATGCTACAGAAGGAACCAGCACAGCAGCTCTGGGGTGTGGCACAGCCCTGTGACCAGGGGAACCCACAGCACTGTCCCACCGAGCCAAGAGAGACCGAAGCCCCATCACAGCCTGGTGCAGGGCTCCTCTGGCTCCAGCTGCCGACCCAGGAGCTGTCTGCCCAGAGACCTGCCAGCAGACCCCACAATGCTTCCCACACTGCCTGGGTCCCTCTGTCAGGGACAGACAAAAGGAAACAGGCTGAAATGACTATCTAACAAGTTGTATGAGCACTGCTGCTAAGCTGTGAGTACCTGACCTCTCTGAAGATCCATCTGCTCACTTCAGTTGCTCTGACAAGCTAGTAAAAAGCTGAAGCCTTGCCAGGGGAAAGAATTGGGTTGTTCTGCAGCAATGGGCAGCTCCAAGCACAGGGGACACCGAGGTGCTGCAGGTAATGCAAGCAGCTGCTTTGACAGTTTGTTAGTTTGCTTCTCTGTGTTATTTTAACACATCAAGAGTGAGCTGGAGGCAGCTCCATCACACCCCAACCTGCAGAGAGGAGGAATCACTCCACATGCTGGAATACTCACTGCTGCTGCATCAAACAAGTGGAACGGAGCAAAGATGATCATCACTTTGGACACCAAGATAATGATCTCCCTGTTGGGAAGATGTATGTATTGGTCAGGAAAAGCAGCACGGCCTGACCCCAAAGAACACTGATTCTGACATATCTCCCTCAGCCAGCTGCAAAGTCTGATCCCAGCCCAGGGGACCTGAGGGGATGTGTGCAGCTTGAGTACCACCATGGCAGTGCCCCAGTGTCAGCAGTATCCGTGCTGCCCTATGGGGAGGAACCTTTGGGGAACATGATTGCCAGGTGGAGGTTTATGAATTCTATCTGTCAGCAGTGCCTGAGCAGCTCCTGGGATATAAATCACACCCTCCAAGAACATAATAATACTCAAAAGCAAGCTGTTAACCCACTTGTCATTGGTGAAGATGTATCCCACCATGTCCTTCAAGGTTCCCAGTAATGTTGCAACCACCACAGCAAAAACTTCTGAAAGAAAAAGAAATAGTCAGGTTGCTGGCCTCAAGGGCAGCATGTCCCACACCTGTAGGACCTGGACTGACCTGTGCACAGCAGGGCAGTAATGCAGGAGGTCTTGGCTTGCACCACATCCCCTGATCCCAAGGCATTGCCCACTCTGACACTCGCAGCCACGCTGAAGCCCAGAGGCACCTGAGTACCAGGAGACAAGGAGGAGGTGAGTGGTAATAGAACCTGCAGTGATTTTCTTCTTCCTCAGCAGGGAATTTGGGACAAATTACTGCTGCAGTAAAGGGATTTCCCATCTGCAGCCCACCCTGAGTGTGCAGCAGCACAGCAGGCCTGAAAGTCATCATCTGCCTGGTACTGGCTTCTCCTGCCCTCCCCAGCCTTGACCTCTGGGACCATTGTTTGGGGGCTCCTCCCAGGCTGATCTCTGTTCCATCACCCAGCTCTTACCATGTAGGCTGCACTGGAGAGCTCGTAGATGACGGACTGTGCGCCCAGCTCCACCACACTGAGCAGCCCTGGAAAACATTAATCACTTCATTAGGTCAGAATTAAACTCCTCCTTTGCTGACAAGGAGTCAGTGACCACAGGGTGCCCATCTAACAGATGCAGCATCCTGCAGAACCAACCCTGCAGGCCAGGAGACTGCTGGCAGGAGGTGCTCGGGGCACCCACCTGAGCAGGCATGGCTGGAAGATGACCTGTTGAGGCAGAGGATAAAGAGGATTTGGACTCACCTGCCAAGAAGCTCCCAATCTCAAAGGTCCACCATTCAATACACATCATGAGCATGCCAGGTATTGCCAGCTGGATAAAGGAGCCCCAGTCCAAGAGACAGGCCCTGCTCCAACCTGCAGTGAGGAGGTGAAGCAAAATGAATTCATGGTCTCCCTCTCCTCCCCCGCAGGGGAGCCATACACTCTGCTGCACACTGAGGACAACAACCACAAGCCACAGCTCACAGGACATCAGCCTGTTGTCCCAGAAAGCAAGGTGCATCACCCAGACTCAAGATATTTGCATTAATATCCAGTTCTGAGCAGGAAAAGGGAGCCAGGTGGTATTCCATAAAACCAGCCCAGCTTCCCGAAACACAACGGCTACTTTTGTCCACAAGCAAAATTACTTTATCTTTAATTATATTCTATCACTTCTATACATGATTGGTTAACTAGTTATTTGCTTCCATTTGAAGTGACAGTGCTTAAAAATGTCATTACACTTGCTCAAAGAGTAGGGGGGCTTTTTGTTAGTAGGGGTCACTCTAGCCTATGGGTGGGTATTTTGGTATGCTAATAGTACATTAATATGCTGATGAGATGTTAATAGTGAGTCCAGTTAGTCAGTGTTTTCTACCTCGTGCTCAAGGCTATAACCAAGATAAGTTGTGGGGAGTGTTCCTTTCCATTCCTTTCATCTGTCTCACAGGCTTGTTTCAAGGACAGACTGTTGACTACGTGGGACATGTTTTTCTCCAATTCTTGCTGTTTCAGTGTTATGTAAGTTCTGTTTTTACTCTGAGTGTCTCTTTGTTCTCTTTTATGTGATTTATTTTTTTTCCCCAAAATTCTACTTATTTCAATTAATAACAGCCAAGCCTGGCCTTGCTGTACCATGGTCCATTCCTGAGTCAGGGTTATCAGCAAGAATGTGCTTGGGGCTACAGTAAGGGCATGGGGTGGTGGCTACAGCATCTACCTGCTGTGAGGGGAGGGTCATCCCTTTGTCAGACCCACATCATGGGTGCTGGTGACAGTGCCAGATCCCCAGAGAGGATACACTGGTATTTTGAAGGATTAAGCTATGAACAATACCTCCCCAGGTCTCCACATGGATCTTCTTCCACCACACATAAAGGAAGAGGAGAATGGCCTGGGTGTACTGAGAAACAGTGTTAGCCCAGGCAGAGCCCCTGGGGAGAGAAACAGGCAGATTACAAAAGACATCCTCCTCCACCACCTCCTTAGCTACAGCAGGAGAGACCTGGTGCCACCCATAAAGCCTTGATGCATGTATTGGGCAGATCTTTCCAGGTTGGTTGGCTGGGGGCAGAGGAGGGCAGAACTGGGCACCCAAGACACCCCCCCCAGCCCCGAGTAACCCCCTGTCACCACCTCTACTTGCACTTACACCATGCCCAGCTTCAGTGCATATAGGAAGAAGGCGTTCATGGCCACATTGAGGACGTTGGTTGCAATCCCCGTCAACACCTGAGGCAAAATGATCCCCTGCAAGCCAAGGAGAGACTTTGGAGTTTGCTTCCACAGCACTGCACAGACCCCCCCATCCAGCAAACCCAGGGGAAACCTGCATCCATGCCCAAGGAGAAAGCCAAGCAAGTGGCTCCTGTTTCAGGTAAAGCTGGTTTGTGTTAGACATGCAGAAGGTAGCACAGAGGGTTCAAGAGCTGGTGCAGTCACCAAAATGCAGAGTTGGGAGGTAGCAATGGGGTAATCAAGCAAACTGAGGGTGGTTGCCATGAGCTCTCCCTGCCCTGCAGGTCCAGCTGAGGGCTGTGCATCACACATTCCTCAGCCCAGCTCTCCCCAGGACAGGATGACCTTCGATCCAAAACTTTATTCATGTTCCTAGGAATATCTTTAATTGATGTCCCAGAACCTGGTCAGTTATACAATACCTGACTTAGTAAATATCTTGTCTGCAGCTGGTACAGAAACGCCGCCTGCAAAAGTCAGGATGAGAGAGCCTGGAAAACTTGGAAAAAAGCATTAACTTACAGATGCTTATTCCCCAGGGGTACTGCTCCCTGACCTAGAGGAGTCCCTCCAGAGGGACACAGGGAGAGCCAAGAGCCAAGCAGCTATGAGTGTGTGTGAACAGCACGCTGCAGCCTTGATGTCAGAGCTAGGAGTGAGCCCTGGAGCCCCTGGTTCCAATGTCCACCACCAGTTACTCAGTGTGCAGAGACGTGGCCTGCAGTAAAAGTCTTTGCAAGACCATGTTTGCTGCTCCAGCAGCTGCTGGCCAATACAGTCTGTTAGGGTCCAAGATCAAGGGGCACATTGTAAAACCCTGAACCACGCTGAAAGACCCTCCCTCCTTTCCCCAAATATTCCTGAGGGATACAGAGCTTCTAACAGCTTCAACAGCAACTTACAGGAAGTGCTGGAATAAAGATCATCACGTAGACCTGAGTTAACCTGGAAAGAGAGTTGTTTCCCCAGTTAATGATACAGCAAAGTAAGAGCCAAGCCAAGCAGCGTTGCACTCAGGCTCCATGGAGCCTTGATTTCAGTGCTACACAGCAACCCAGCCACAGCCAAATGCGTGATCCAGAAGGGCTGGATCTCACTCCTGACCTGGAGACCTCAGGATCCTGTCGGATAAGCAGGAGGATCCGCTCGGTGTTGATGAAGAGCGCCCAGCAAGGGAAGCAGCACAGCAGCAGGATGAGGATCCCCCTCTGCAGGATGGTGCCCACCTGCTTCAGGTTCTTGCCACCATATGTCTGTGACAGGAGAGAGGACCAAGGTGAGTGTAACCAGGAACAAAAGAATCTAGGAGAATGCTCAGGACAACCAAGGGGGCTGATGAAATGCATCTCCCATGCCCTGCAGTGGCTATGCCAGGCTGGTTGGGTACAACTGGCTCTCAGGTGATTGCACATCCCTTCACTTCCTGGGCATGACCCAGGGGTCCTTGGGGGAGCTGCAGGGAGGGAGCTGGCTCCAGCCAGTGCATCTGTAGCCCCTTGTTGGCTGGAAGTTGCCATCTTCCTGCCCTTTGTGCTCAGATCACTCTGCACAGGAGGCGAGACACCATCAATCAAACCCACCAGGCACGAGAAAGGGGGATCTGCCACTGACCTGAGACATCAGTGTGTCACATGCTGAGGCTAATCCAGCACCAATGGAGATGCCTGTCACGTTGATAACCTGGAGGAGAGACAAAGGACTTGGGTTGCAAGGGAGGCCGAAAGGGGACCTAGTCCAAAGCGCTGTGTCCCTCCCAGCAGGGTGGGGAGACAGTTCTGCAACGAGTCTTTGGGAAGTTTCCAGCCCTTCTCTGTTTCACAGAATAACACATTCTTGTTACCTAAATAGCCTTTTCTGCCCTCTGGTGTGGAAAAGGATCCTCTGTCAAGGGGTGAGTATCTAAAGGGCCACAAGCAGTGCTGCTTTGAGCCACAGGCACCCACCTAGGCCTGGAGGTCCAGAGAGCTGGTCACAGGTTGCAGATCCCTGCCCAGCTGCTGGCCTTGTGCCAGCTCAGTCACTGACTGCCCAGTTCCCATCTCCTGCCTGTGCTCTGGGCAAAAGGAAGATCAATTTGGTGAGTGCAACGTTTGTGTTGCATCAGGCTACGCTTATGCACAGGGTCCTCACATATACACTCCTACAGAGCTGTTTGGTTTTTTTCTCCTTTTTTTTTCACAGCACATAATTTCTATGTTCTTAGAGAGGAACCAAAGTAATACGTACGGACACAGCCAGGGTCACAGCATCCAGCTCAGCTTTCCCCAGGTGGCCACAGAAGATGGAGCTGACCACGCTGATCAGGAACCCCAGCAGCTGGGCAACAAACTAGGATGGGAGGAGGAGAAGATGGTGAGATGAGGGCTGATTAGGACTTGAGAAACACCACCCTTCCTGTTGGAGTTGGACTATGAACAGCCTGGCTTCCCTAGTGTCACTACAGTGCCTTGCCTCGAGGCCAGGGCTCTGCTGACCTGGGAACCCAGCACTGCTGGGGCAGAGCAGCCAGCTCTAGGACTCATGCAGGCTGTCGGTGGCTTTGCCCTTTAGAGCAGGCCTCTACCTGCCCTGTGGTATTTTTGTGTTGTGCAGCCAATCTGCCAGATGACTTTGTTTACGTGAGGCTTAACAGCTTTACCAGAAATCCTCTTTTTCAGGATAAAAGATCCATGGAGAGGGACAATACAAAAATCCCAATGCTTTTCCACATTTCTGTGCATCTGTGGGAAGCTCTCCTCCCAAACCACAATGTCCTCTCCTCTGGGAGAGATGCCAGGTCCAGCCTGCTCATTCCTTGCCCGGGGCTACAGCAAGGCTGAACACTGCTGTCACAGAGACTGCTCTCCAGACCTCACTTTCCCTTGGCAAAGAGGACAGCCCCTCTACAGGTGTCCAAGGCACAGCGTGGTGGCACAACTAGAACCAGATGGTAGGAGTTAAGAGACGTTTATACCCGCTGAGGGGTGGGCATGGCTGGGGACCATGCCCAGGGTTTGCTTATGCTGCTTTCTACCCAGCAGTTGGCAAGCCAAGAGCCCAGTGCTGCTGGAGAACCATCTCCTGCAGGGTCTGAGGAAGAGCAGAACCAAACCTTCACCTCTCCAGACCTCCCACCGCTGCCTGCAGATTCAGAACTCCTGCCAGGCCTGGGCATGTTCAACTTGCTGCTGTGAGTAATCCCAGCAGATGGGCTCCATACCTCCACGATTGTTCCAGTGCAGGGTTTGACATTAAATAATCATTAACTAATGAGGGCTGTAGGTTTGGAGGTGAGCAGTGCACGTGGAGAGGCAGGCTGTGCCCCAGGGACAGAGCTGGGGCTCGTGTTCAGCTACAGAAACTGAAACCCCTCTGTACTTCCTCGGCTGCCTGATCGCAGCAGGTCAGTGCCTTGATGCCAGGAACGGTGTCTATGAGAAGTTCATCGGTTTCTGCTTATTTACCAGATAAAGCAGAAGGACAAAACTTCACCCGCAGTGGATTGGAGCAGGGCTGCGGTGCAGGCTCGCTCCCCTTCGCAGGGGACACAGTGCCAGAGCTGTAGAGGGTTTTCCTGGAGCAATTTGCCGGCGTATCCCGCCCTCCCCAAGCCCACCACGCTTCTTTCAAAGCCGTGCTGCCAGGCCAGGGCGCACGGACGGAGCTGGACAGCAACAGGAATTCCTGTGGCAAAGAATAAGCCCCGGGATGACAATTAAGGGATGAACTGGTGGAGTTTTAAGTCTAGCTGTGCCCTCAGCAGGGACTACAGGAGGGAAGGACCGGGCTGGCCCCAGGGAAGGTGACACCCCGGGCCGCGGGGCTGTGCCGGGAGGCGAAGCGGCGGCGGCACGGCCGGGGCTTGAGGTCTGCTCCGCGGCCCGGGGGTGCTCGGAGCACCCTGCCAGGCTCCGGGTGGCCGAGTCCCGCGGCGATGGCCCGTCCCGGGGCGGTTGCCCCACACCTCAGCGCCGCAGCCGTTACCCCCCGCGCTCTCGGGCTGGCGCCGCTCCGGCGGGAGGGCCCCCGGCCCCCGGCCCCTGTCCCTGTCTCCCCCCGCCCCCCCGCCCCGGCTCTCACCACGGGCCCCGCCAGCCGGGCCAGCTCGCAGCTCTCCCGCCGGGCACCGGCAGGCAGGAGGCTCCGGGCGCCCTGCAGGCACCGCGCTGCCGCCGCCGCCGCCATGGCCCGCCGCAACGGCCACGGCCGCCGCATGCCCGCCTTATGGGCACGGCCTCGGCCGCCTCCCCGCCCCCGGGGCCACGAGCTGCCGGCTGTGGGCGGTGCGGGCCGGGACTGCAAGGAAGGGCAAGGGAAGGGTCCCTTTTGTGCAGGGGATTAGGGCTGGGGACCCTCCGCAGACCAAGGTGCGGGGCGCCCGCCGCCGTGCCGCGGCCCTGGTTGGGGACCCCTCCATGGGACTTAGGAGCTGGGGAGTCGCCCCACACACGGGTTGGCCAGAGCCCGCCGTGGGGTTTTGGGGGGTTGGGAATCCCCCTGCTTGTGTTGGTGAGGTATTTGGGGCTCTGCTGTGCGGGGAGCAGGGGACCCCCACCTATCTAGAGCCCTCCTACATGATGGCTGTAGGATGGGGATCCCCTGGGGACCCCACACGCATTGACTAGGGGTTCACCAGAGGTCTAGAGACTGGGGACTTTTGTGGGGCAAGGGCTTAGGATTCCCCGTTTGCTGATTCTGTCTCCCAACACAGGGGCCAGGGCTTGTGCCCCGCAAGGGAGGCGTGTCCCCAGGTCATGTGCGGGGTGGATGTGCGTTTCCTGAGCCAATTTCGGCAGAGACATCTCAGCATACCCTCCAGGACCAAAGGGATGTCCCCGCTGCCATCAGCATTAAGATAACAGCAAGGACAGTGGGCTCTGGGCAGCCTCCCCGTCTCCTCCATCCACCCACCGACACCTCATGGACAGGGTGACCTGAGGATTGCCCTCCAAACCAGGGATTCCCACCCACCAGGCTGGAGCCTGGCTGCCTCCACAGCTCTGCCATGCAGCTAGCAGGGTGTGGAGGTTGGCAGGGGCCCTGCCAGACCCCATGGCTGAGCTAGAGTGCCCACAGTCCTGTTTGCCCAGCACCTGACAAGACGGAGCTTTGGTTTGGGTGGGAGCTTGGGTTGTTATTGGGACTGAAATTCTACCTAAGTGCAGATGCTTGTAAGTACTGTGACAAAATCTATTTCTAATGCACAGAAAATATAGCTGTGATGTCAGCACCCAGAAATGTAAAGTCTCGTTAATGTTTCTCTTGCTCCCCTGCTCCTTCAGATATGATGTGACACCATGAAAAATGGTGTAGTAGCAGTGGTGAGTCATATCACAGCCACTCTGCTTTCATGTGCCTCGAGGAAATCAATGTATTGGAGAACAAAAGAGTGCCTGATGCTGCTGCGGTCTGGCCTTGAGTTCCTCTTGATTTTGATTGTAGTCTAGGGAAAAAGAGTAACTTGCAAAATTCACCTGAAGTTATTTCTTAAAGAAACAAATGTTTCAGTGTAGCCAGAGAATTTTATTCATAGATCACCAAAACCTTTTCACAAATTAAGAATGAACAATGTAGAGTTCAATGTAAAGTTGAATGTAAAGTTTTAACTTTGGAACAGTTTCTTCCTTCCCATCACTGTGACTCACCTCGGTGGCTCAGGCAACCCTGATGCCCTTCATAGTGAGCTCAGGTAAATACTTTGCTCCTCTCCAGATGGGAAAAGGAGAGGAAAAAACTGAGTTGGAGAATGAAAATGTGCTGGAAGAAAGTTTTCAGAAACAGACACTTCAAGTCAGATTCTTACATTAATGTTTCAGAGACTCAAGGCCTTTCTTGCCCTGGGTGCTCAGCGCTCTCACCATGCAGTGTGCTCAGCTGCAGGTAGGACTGCTCAGCACCACTGAAAAGACAGGCTAAGTAGAGATGTTCACACTGAGGTTAAGAGAGCCCGTGTGCAAACCTCAGCCACATCTCCTAAGGGCAAAAAATGGGCTGGAAAAACAGGCTGAAAAAGTGAAAGAGAAGGTACCACTCCAGCCTCGTGCTGGGTAGAAGGCAGCAAGTTTCGCTGGCGGTTGCTCCAAATGTCTCGGCTTTGTGCAGGGCTCAGTGAGCTGGGACTGCCCCTTCTTCTCTGTGATCCTTCTCTCCCTTGTGCCAGCAGAGCAGTGGGTGCTGGGGTGCAAGTGCTGCTTGTGGGACAGCACTTTAGTGGCAGCTATGAAGAAATAGAACTAATTAGCAGCGAACAATGTGCTTCCTGGCTGGTGGTGTGACTGCTGTGGCCAGCCTGGCTGCATGATGGGCAGAGGGCTCCTGCCGTGCTCTTATCTCACTTGGAGGCAGGAGGGGAAATGCTAAGGCTCAGATGGTGCCTTCATGGTCATCAACAAGCAGTGTGAGTGTAAGGCGCTTTGAAGTTTGCTTGTGACCCTGCTGAGATCAATAACCTGGGCTGGCAAAGAGGAGGGAGAGAATCCAGCAGAAACCTGGTTGAAAACGACTTTGGAAAGAATAAACCCTGTTTCTTCAGGCTTAGGGGAGAAGTTTTACTGCTTATTCCCAGGAGCAAGTACTGGATTAGGCCCTAAAGAACCAAATGTACCTAGAAGGGCTGTGATGGACACCCCTCTTCTTGTGTTTTACTGCTGCTGGTAGAAATAAACTGTATTTGCTTTCAGAAGAGCCATTTTCTGTTTCTGTGCTCACATGTGGATCCCAACCCTGCTGGGATGCAGCACAAGTGCCCCAGGACCTGGTCTGATGAGCAGGGTTGTCCCAAGGTCTCCCCCATCACCACCATGACAGCCCTGGTTCTGCTTCAGCCTCCCTGCTCTCAGATTAGCCCATGAGCTGCCGAGGGGGACGTGGGTTGGTGCAAACTTGCAGGCAGAGCCCTGCACTGGCACTGGATACCAGGACATTTCCTCCTTCCCCTTCTATGACGGGGACAAGGACCTTGCCAGCTGTCTGGCAAGGTTTGGCAGGGCTCATCTGCTGAAGCCCGTGGACTGATGGGGAGGGTCAAAGGTACCATCAGCCTCCCTCCAAGCTGCTCTCAGCGAGCCGGATATTAACAGTCTTGCAACACCAGTCAGAAGAATTTGAAGGGTCAAATTCCTTCGGAGCAGAACATCGTTGAACTCAGCCATTTTAGACCTCCAGCAAATTCGGAGCAGTGTTTTGGAAGGCTGATACCTTAACACAGACCTGTTTAAAGGAGTTAATGTGTGACCAGCTACAAACCATCTGCAGCAGACAGATGGTCTGCCCTGTTTGAGCTGGTTTTGACAGCTGGGACTCTGTGCGGTTCTCAGGGATGCTGATGTGAATCCAGAAGAAAGCAGCTGAGGGGAGAAGGGTTGCAGTTGTCTGCATCATCTGTACAGCAGAATTATGCCTTTTTTCCTGCCCTGACCACCCAGGGCTTTCTCTAGATATGGATGGCCATGTTCTGAAACTCAGCCAACATCCCATTGCTAAAATAAACCCCACAAATGTACCGTGTCTGGAACCATCACGATTAAGAGCTACCAAATAAGAAAAATGTCAGAACACAATGGATTTATGTCAAACTCTTCACTGTTTAAAGGGTGTCCGTTTCTTTTAAGAGACCTTGCTGCTGGCAGTTGACCAGATACCATGGAAAATCCTCTCTCCTCTGTGCAATCTGGAGTTCAGAATACAGCTAAAGTAAAAACTAAAGAGCCTTTAGCAATAACGTCCATCTTTATTTAAGTGCCACATCAGAGCATCAGATGATCAGAACGTTCAGCACATGGATTTAAGACTTATCAACAGGGAAAACGAACCAGAACAGCCATCTTCAGATATCTGCCCTTGTGTGACGAGCTGGCTGCAAAGAAAGTTACTACATTCTGGAGTGGTGAGTGCATTAACCAAACGTGCTAATGATTTTAGATTATTGTGACCTTACTGCAGTGTAGCCTCTCTACTGGCTACACAGGGATGGTTTTTCTGTTTAACCGCACATAGGTGTTCTCAAGTCCAATTCTGCTGATTAATGTGGCTTCCTCAGACCCAGGATAATTGGTTTTCCTCTGCTGCCTGCATCTCCAAGGCAAAATTGATGTTCAGTGATGTCAAAACCCATAATGTCTAGTAATGTTTTATATGCTGCTGGCTGGTGATGCAGCTGCTGCACTGAAGCAGGTACAGGACCTGCAGTTACATGGCTGTGAAGGAGAGCTGGTGACTTGCACTGGCTTGGGAGTGGGAAGTCTCTGTGGTCTCCAGCCATCCCGGGTGCTCTCATTGCCTGTAACTGCTATTTTTTGGCATGGACAGTCATATAAACAGGACTGTTCACACCGGTTTT
Organism: Hemiprocne comata; assembly: GCA_020745705.1. Classification (NCBI taxonomy): domain Eukaryota; kingdom Metazoa; phylum Chordata; class Aves; order Apodiformes; family Apodidae; genus Hemiprocne; species Hemiprocne comata. The sequence goes on from CM036605.1 coordinate 3,667,533, forward strand.
TTTGCCCCAACTTGCTAGTGCAGACATGCCTCTGTAAGAGGGTTACAGAGACATTTGAAACGGATATTTACAGTGGATGGAATTTGTCCAAAAGGCAATTGCCTGCTCAAAAAAAAAAAAAAAAAAGAAAAAGGGAAAAAAAAAGAGGCAATGAGAAATCTAACAGCTCAGTGGCCTCCCCCAGCCTGGCACAGCCCCCGTGCCTCTGCACTGCCACACACCCGCCGCTGTGTGCTGCTGCCTGCCCGTGTGGCCTTGCAGAGCTCCATGTGCTGGGACTGAACAGGGGAAGCTGCCTGCCCAAGGATGGAGACTAACCAGGCTGTTTCTCTCTGCTGTTAGTAAATCGTTTTCTTTGATGGCTTCTTTTATGCTGTGGCTTTAGGGTGACTCAGCTGCTGCTGTTTAAAACCACGCCGAGTGTACCTTTCATAGAATCATGGAGTTGTTTTGGTTGGAAAAGACCTCTAAGAACATAAAGTCCAACCCTTAACCCAGCACTGCCAAGTCCACCACAAAACCGTGTCCCTCAGCACCACATCTACATGGCTTTTAAATCCCTCCAGGGATGGTGACTCCACCACTTCCTGGGCAGCCTTTTCCAGGGCCTGACAACCCTTTCAAGGAAGAAATTTTTCCCGATATACAATCTAAACCTCCCCTGGTGTGACCTGAGGACGTTTGGTCTTGTTCTCTCGCTTGTGACTTGGGAGAAGAGACAGACCCCCCACTCCCCTTGCTCCAACCTCCTTTCAGGGAGTGGTAGAGAGCAAGGTCTCCCCTCAGTCTCCTGTTCTCCAGGCTGAGCACCCCCAGTTCCCTCAGCTGCTCCTCGTAAGACTTGTGCTCTAGCTTCTTCTTGAGATCAATATCCTAATAAACACTGGTTGTGGGGCAAACAAATCCAGGGAAATGCAAATATTTGGCAAATCATTTGGCAAAATATTTGGCAAATACTTCAGTGAAAATTACAATGTTTGCTGTTCAAAGGGGGTGCAGTGTAAACCACAGCACTCAAAAAAAAAAGAATAGGAGGTAGGGAACTGCATAATGGCACTGCCCCTGCAGAGACAAAAAGATGGTTCTTAAAAGCCCCACAATGTTGTCCCAGCTCTTTAATTCTGATGTCTCAGGTTGGTTCTCAAATGGGATTCCCACTCATAATGGGACCCCAGTTCCCATGGTTTAACCTCAGTTGAGTCACACCTCACCTTGTGATGCTTTTTGGTAAGAAGGGCTGTTTCCTTGTTTTTATTTTGGTTTTCTTTAAGAGTGAGACATGCTTTTTACTTGTTGTGTATTTCAGAACATCTTACTTCTGGTTTGTTCAGTAAAAATGGGGCCAGACAAATTAACGGCAGCCATAAATATTATTTTTACAGCCGAATATTTATATTGCCACATGGGTTGGTTGAGTTCAGGGCTGCAGACTTAAAAAACAGCTTCCCTGCCCTGAAGAGTCCAAATACTTAATTAAGGCAGATAAGGCAAGACAAATAAAAACAAGACAAAACTCCTCTTGCTTTGAACCACCTCTAGGGAGCAGGTCTTGGCAAAAGAAAAGAGAGATTGTAAAGCTGTAGTAATAATAATAATGATAATTAATTGTATTTATAAAGCATCCCCTAATGGCTCTGGATGCTGTACAACAATTTTAAATACAATTGGAAGCAAGCAGCAGTAAGAAGCCAAACAAGGAAGTGCTGTAAAAATAAAGGTGTCTTTTACAGCAGCTAGAAAAATTTGAGAGTGCTGGTTTTGGGGATCTTTCAAAAGGTAAACTGGAGAAGGTGTCATGTGCCCTGTGCCCATGCTTGGCTCCCCAGGTGTTCACGCACTGCCGCGCAGGTGTGTGTCCCAGGGAACACGTGCAGATACTCCAGACCAAAAGCCTGAGTCTTCAGACTCCCCCGCCAACCCATCCTCTGGCCTCAGCCTCACACAATCGTACGCGTTTATTTGTGCTTTACCGGTGTGTGAGAGCAGAGGGTGCGTGTTCACCGGCAGAGGTGTTTGTCGGGGAGGGCAGGTGGGTCAGGCTCTGCGGACACACGGACTGCAGGTAATTCTGCAAGGCTTGCAGATTATAGGCTTTGATTGCAAAGAGTAAATAAGTTTTAAAGCCTGGTTTGCATGTCACTGTTTATGCTTTATTTCCTTTTTGTATTCCAGCCACTGTAATTCAATGCGGCCAAATTTACTGGTGTTTACACTCCTGCATGGGCTTGCAGGTTTTTCCGCCCGCCATTGATAAGGGTAAAAACGTATTTACATCAGAGGTTGAAAACAAAGAAGGGAAGCACTCTGGTTCTGCCGCTTTATGGGAGCTCGCTGTGAGGGGTCCCAGATGGGGAGGGTGGCACTGGAAGCGAGGGGTCGGGCAGGGTTTGCGGGGTGCGGGTCTCAGGGACAGACCCGCTGAGGCGAGGCCAGCGCTGGATCCCCTGTGCAGGGGCACCAGCCATGCCCCCTCCTCTCTCCTCGGGGCCAGGTGGGCTCTGCGGGGGTGAGCCCTGGGGGAGGCTTCCCCGGAGCTGTATCACGGCCTGGGCGCTGCCGACCTCGGCGCTGAGGGTTGGGCTGGGACCCCCGGACCTGGGGGCGGTGTGTGTGGGGGGGACCGCGGGGGCCCCACCGCCGGGCAGCGGGGAGAGCCGGGCCGTGCGGGGCCGGTGACGGGAGCAGGAGGGGCCGGGCCGGGCCGTGCGGGGCCGGCGCTGGGCGGTGCTGCTGGAGGCGGGGGCGGGCGCGGGGCGGCAGCGCCCCCTGGCGGGGCGGGGCTCAGCGGGGCCGGCACGGGCTGCGGTGGTTGCGGAGCGGGGAGCGGAGCGGGGCGGGATGGCGGGCGCCCTGTCGGAAGTGCTGGGCGAGGTGCTGGTGGCCGCGGACGGGGAAGAGGTGGCCGTGTCGGCTCTGGCCGCCCGCGGGGTCTCGTTGGTGGGGCTTTACTTCGGCTGCAGCCTCGGCGGCTCCTGCGCGCAGCTCGGCGCCAGCCTGGCCGCCTTCTACGGGCGCTTCAGGGGGGAGGCGGCGGCGGCCGGCGGGCAGCGCCTCGAGATTGTCTTCGTGTCGGCCGAGCAGGAGCAGCAGCAGTGGCAGGAGGCCGTGCGGGCCATGCCCTGGTTGGCGTTGCCCTTCGCCGACAAGCACCGCAAGGTGAGAACGCGAGGCCGGGGGTGGGGGGCGCGCCCCCGGCTTTGTCTGGGGGCGACGGGGCTCGGCCGGACCCCCCCGCGCCGCCGGGGCGGGTCCCGTGTGGCGGCGGGTGCGGGCTGGGCGCCTTCCAGAAAGTTCCCCCGGGGGGAACTGGGGGGTGTGTGGGGGGACGTCGGCTGCCATCCCGCGGGGCGATACCTCCTCGCCCAGCTCCTCCAGTACCCCGCGTTCCTGCGGCCCCCTCCCGCTTTCCGCGGGTGGGGGACAAGGGTGGGAGCCCCGGCCGCTTTCAGCGGCGCGGGGAACGGGGCCCGCCGGCTTCGACGGGTCTCTCGGAGGAGCGGGGCGAATCCCGGGTCCCCGGCCTGAACAAGACAGGCCTTGGTGCGGGCCGTGGACGGGGCCCCCCGTGGGCTGCGGTGTGGATTTCGGTGCAGAAAGGGGCTACAGCTTCCACCAGCCATGGGAGGGCATGTGGTGGTTGGAGTCCGGCTCGTCTGGGAGGTGCTGGTAAAGCTGCCAGGCGAGTCTGTGTGATGGTGTTAGTTATTTGTCTTCATTTAGCAGCTGGTGTGTTCGATACTCTACAAGTTACAGCCCTTAGTCCAAAGAGTTTAATTGGAAAGACAGATACCAGACAAAAAGCACTCTAAGATCCAGACAGGGGAGGCTGTGAGGGACAGGAAGGCAAAGGCTGGGCTTCCAGATCCCAACGAGCTCACAACCTTGCTAATTTAAAACAAACAAACAAAAAAAACCTTTAAAATCTAATCTCTGAAAGCTATTGAGTACAATTAAGAGATGGTGCCCCACTGTGCCATTTCTATACATCTTTCCAGCCAGTGATTCCAGCCACCAGTCTGAGAGCAGCCAGCAGGCGTTGGCTCCCAGCACAGCGCGTTCCCCGCTTCAGTGGGGAAGCTGGGATTGGGGTAACACTGGTACCTGCGGGTCTGGGGGGGGTGGCTGAGCCCCCTCAGGCATCCCCTGAATCTGGGGTCTGTGAGGCTGTGTTGGGATGAAGGGGACAACTTAATCCTGAACAGGTCTCTGAACCCTCCTCTGCCGGCACTTTGCGCTGCTCGTTAGGCAAATAAGTCGTTTAAGGAAAAGTTGGCTGTTGTCTGGCTGCACCGTGTCATGTCCCCTCTGCTGAGAAGAGCTGTAGCAGGTTTGAAACCCAGATTTGGCTTTTTTCTTCGTTTGCTGCAGGTTTTTGTCACTAAGCCCCCAGTTCTGCCCAAGCTCTTGCATTGTTTAATGTTGTGCACCTGGATGGTGCTGCTGAAGGCCCACAGTTTATCCCTTTGAAGTTCCCACACTTCTAACTGGGAGCTTGCATGAGTGGTCCCAGGTCAAGGGTCGAGATTAGTTTAACAAGAGAAGTTGCAACAGAACTGTTATCCTTCAGAGAAATCACAGTTTATTTCCAGTGTCTTTAAAACCAACCCTCTTCCTACAGGGATGTGAAAGGTTTGTGGTTCCAATTAGTACCTGGCCATTCCTCTACAGAATATTTCAGATGATTTAGTTGGTGGGACTTTTTCTTGCCATATTTGCTTTAAAAATTCTGCTGCAATGTCGTTAAACAGTGGAGAAATAGTGGAAGTGGAAGGTGGCATTAATTTTACATGCCAGCCAATACTTCCATCTTATTAGATTGCAAGAAAACATGAAATAAAAAGATTATGGGGTCTTAAACTCTTACTCCAAGAAGCCCTGAGTTAAATTCAGGATTATTTTGTGTGGAGTGTAAAGTAATTGAAGCTCATGCTGTATATTTTCAAAACTAAGCAGATGTGATGTGGCTTCGGAGGAAGTTTAATCTATGGATAACAGAGAACCTATTTGTAAGTTATAAGGGCAATTATGTCAGGATATCAGATTTCTAAACAGAAGATTTATAACCTGTAGTTCAAGCAGTTAGAAGTTTCCTTGTATAGTAGACTGATTTTTAAATAGTCAGGGTAATGACCTGACTCTCCAGAAAAGCACAAACTCTCTATTTTTCAAAACCACACCAGCAAGAGCTGGGGATGTCTAGCATATGTTCGGTACCTCGCGGGCTTAATTTCTTTAAAAACATAAGCATTAGAAAAATGTAGGCAGTCCTTTTGAGTTATGATTCCTTTGCACTAAAGGCTGCTCCTAAACCCGACGTGAGACAAGCCCTAGAGAATTATGTAGATTTATGGGAAGAAAGGGATCTTATAGATACAGAATAGAGATAACAGAGAGAGAGAGAGGTGGGAACATTGGGAAGGGAGCTGAATTCTATCCCAGGCTCAGCCCTCAGAGGCTGCAGAGCCTCCATCCTTGGGGGTTGCAGGGTTTGGCTGGGTGAAGCTGTGTCCAGCAGAGTCTTGTGTTGGTGACTGCAGGGCTTGAAGACCTCCAGTGATCCCTTCCAGACAACACTTCCTGCTGTGGGTTGGTCACTTTATCTATTGAGGTCATGAACGCTTTGGGGAGAGATGGCTTCCTATCCCATATTCGCTGTAGCATCACTTTTGTTGCTCAGAGTTATTGAATAATACAGCTATTACAGTCCTGGTTTCCTGTTGAAACATTTATCAGTGTGCACAGTGTCTGTCTCTGATGTACTTTGCTTTTTTTTTTTTTTTGCATTTCTACTTCTTCCAAACCCCAGGCATTGAACATTGATAGGTCTTAAAAGCCAGGCTCCTCTCTGGGCTTGCAGAAAAATTCCCACAGTCCTAAAAGTAAAATAGCATCTTGCTCTCATGGTTATTGGTCAAAGTGGTATGGGTTGTCAAAGAAAACAGCCACTCTTCATTGAATGCCTCAGTAACTCAATAATGCCAGGGTGCAGTTACTAAGGACATAACAGCCTGTGTGTCTGCAATAACCAGTTGAATTTGGGTAGCATATAACAATTTCTGTCTCCAAACCAGTAATAAAAGAAATGAGTACAAGTCAGCAAACATCTGGACATGGGGAAAGCCTTTGATTAATGAGGAGGATGGCATTATGCCTCCGTCTGAGCCACAGCCAGACATATTGGGTTGGGTTTTTTTCAGGAACAAAACCCTAATGTGCCAAATGAGATTGGAGGCCTTTAACTCATGGTGCACATCCCTCAATTAAGCTGCTCAGCCCTGGATCCGGGGCGTTATCCACTGTTGGTGGTGATTGATCTGTCTTCCAATAATGCCTGGCATGGCTGAGCAGAGCACGGGGGAGAAACGTTGTTCCGTGTCTTTATTTCGTTTGGGGTTTTGGTTTAACATCACCCTGTTATCTGTTTGCCTGAACAGCTGCTCAAGTTCTGGAGGGTTGATCTAATAACAGCTTTAATTCCTGATTGCTACTGAGAACCTCAGTAGTGTAAACAGCTCCCATCTGTCTACGTGCCCTCATGTCTTCTGGCGCCTGTGATGGGGCAGCACCCTCCCTGCTGCTGGGAGGACCCCAGGCTTCTCCTGGTGAGCTCCAGACCATCCCTGCTGCAGGGTCCACCTACACTTGGGGTGAATTTGAGTGCTCTTCAAGGGCATACAGCTCGCAAGCTTTTGGAGGAGAGCAGGAGCATGCTGTCCTGTGGTGCTGTTTTGCTGTGGGACGTCTTGGTCATTTCTGCTAAAAATAAATACACAAATTGGCCCCATTCTTTGTTGAGTAGGTCACACGGGTCCACCTAGAAGTGGGAGAAAGGAGGGTCAGGGTGCTGGAGGATAAAAGGCTGCAAGTGGGTCTGTGCTGGGAGAGAAGCAGTTTATCTTTTGCTGTTGTTTTTTTGCCATTGCGTTTGTTTTTACTTGTTCCTTACTTGGCCCAGTCGTCCTCCTCATTCTTTTTAATCTTGACTTTTCTAATGACGTTTACTTGGTGCATCCAAGTGTTGTAGGGTCTGTGCTTTGCCTCTTGTTTTGTGTTTGCTTTCTGCTGTATTTATGCATCTGCTTGAGTGTTGCCCAGATTCTTCTTGGGAAGGCAAACCGTTTTCGCTGGAGCTGAAATACTTCTGCTCTGGTTTTAAATAAATGCAAACCATGTTGATTATGTTTCTGTGATTATTCAGACAAGTATCTGAAAGCAGTTTGAGGGTCTCTCTTAGCTCACACTGGTAAATATGCTTTGGTTGGAACAGACTGTCTTCCTCAGTACTGCAAATAAAATGGTGCTCTTAAGGTTGATGGGTGAAATGTGACCATTCTCTGGCTTGTTTGCCAATATCTCTCTGAAGTCTTTCACAACAAATACCCACTCATTCTCTCTCTTTTTTTTTTTTAATGTTCTCTGTTTCCTCCCTCACCCCACCTTCTCAAGAAAAGGGCATTTTCTTTCCCTCTACTTAAAAAGATTACCTACTGTGGGAGCCTCTCCTAGTAAGACATCAGTTACTAGTTTTGTAGGTAGAGTTTGTGCAAGAAATGGTGGGGAAGAGGTAGAAATGTCATTGAACTTTACTCATTTTTTTTTTTTTGGGGTGGGAACATTCAAACCCTTGATTACAGTTTAAGATACACCCTGATTTTCAGGGACTTAGAACTTTTCTGTTTGAAATCACCATCTGCTGAGATCTGGGAGGCAAGTGGTCGGCCCAGATGTGGGATTTGTCTAACAGAAAATTTTGTAAATCACTTGAAGCAGCTTTGGAGTTTCATCATATAAAAATATCTAGGTAATCACTTTCAGCTGTATTCCTGACTTTGTATTTCTGGGGCGGGAATGTATATGAAATCTTTGGCTCAGGGAGATGCAGATTTGAAAAATATGGTCTTTTCATGACATAAGGCTATTGGGTAAGAAGCAAGGCATTAGCAGCACCAACTGATTCTTTGTTTGCTTTGAAACCTCCTGGTTCTGAAACATAAGAATAGGAGATGTATGAAAGGAGCAGAGAGAAGCCTGTGTGCTGTTTTTCATTGTGGCATCTTAATCCAGATGTTGAAATGAAAACCTTCATTTAAAAATGCAGGCTTGACAATTTCATTTGTTACTCTCAGGTTGCAGAACTGAGCAAAGCGACTTCTCTTTTTTAAAGTAATCAGTGCACAGTTCTTCTCCAAAAATGCATGCTTTTAGGAGCTTTACAAAAGAAGGTACAAAATAATGGAGCAAGGGGGGGTTTTGTGCAGTTTTGGAGAATGACAACAGTGAGCTTCAGTTATGACTGAGGAATTGAGCTATTTGGTATTTCCACATCATGCAGACGGCATCAAAACCAAAACGTTCTCTAATTCTTATTGCTGCTGATGCTGCTTTTCAAAATTACTTCTGAGTGTATTTTATACAGCTTTGCAGTGATGCTCCATGCCATTAGCAGTTGTCTGTCATGCCAGGACCCTAATCCTTCAGAGCAATCCCTGTAGGCGTTCACTGCTATCAGCAGACCGCGAGTCTGGGGACTGTGGTTAAAACCCAGGTCCTCCAAGAGTTGCAAAAACATCAGGGATGTCCTTGGAGATTGGTTTTCCTTGTATATCCAAACTGTGTCCTGTCCAAGCACCTTCCCTGAGGGAGAATTTGTGTTTTAAATAGCTTGCTGATGTGTCATCTGCCATGTTGTTTAGTGCATCCTTCAGTCAGGAATTGCCTGTGTTTGAGGGCCAGCTCTGAAAGTCCTTGGACATCTTTCCATCATCAAATCCTCCCAGCTCCGTGGTGGAGGTTCTACTGCTCACATATGGCTGGGTCTTGGACTGGGCTCTGCAGGTCCTGTCCCAAAAACTGCCAGGTTTGCATTGTCTTTGGATGGTGGCTTCTTCAAATGACTTGAGAATGTTTTTGTTTGAAATGTAGCAAGCTGCCTCCTTGTTTAATACTGGAAATAATCCTTTTGTACCATTGCCTATAGGTACTTTCTATAGATATTTCTAAAGTTGGTGTGAAATTCATGGTGAGTTCCTTGTTAACAGGTAGAGGTTTGGAGAGAGTCCAGGGGGTTTTGAAGTGGGAGTTTTTTGGTCCTTTCTCATGGACATAATGGTTCAAAGCAGCGTAGGGCAGGGTTAGCTCATGTGGCTGGGGTTGGGTTTCACTGAATTGCATCTGGGTAGAGCTCTCTGTTTTGCATTCCTGTTTTGTGTTTTGTTTTGTTTTTTTTTGCCAACTCTCCCAGCGTGGAAGTTGGGGTATGGTTTTAATCTAAGTCAAGTCAGAAGATACTGCACTTCTTGGTGATCAGACCAGGGGATTCTTGCCCCAGCCCGGCGTGCCCTTCTCCCTGACAAGGCAGATTCAACATAGGAATTATCTGCTCCTTATTGCTAGAATTTGGACATTAAATGTAGGGATAAAAGCAAACTGAAGCGAGCACTGGGGGCTGTAATACTGCAGGCTGACTCTGAATTCGAGTAAATGAGTTTGAGCAGCTTTTGCCTGAGCATTTGCTTGGCTAGAAGCTTGTTGGTGTGTGTGGGTTGCTGCCGCCTCCTCCTCTTCTTTCCCCTCCCCATTTTTTATCAGGGAAACGAGTTCCAAGCAAAATTTTCTAAAGTGATATTTAATTACTCTTTAAAATGCAACTATTTGTCTTATCAGCCATGTGGATTTCTGTTTGCTGCTTTGATTTGACAGTTAGTACTTTGTCATTTTTAAAAAGCTTTACACACTCCAGGAATCTGTGATTTTTATGCTTTTGAAAGTGGAGATGTTGAATTAACTGCAGCTTTGAACTATTCATGGATAATTTCAGGCCCCCTGCTTTCAGCAAAATAACAAGCTTGACTCCTGAGCTTTCAGGCTGGGTTGAATAGTGAATAATCAAGACTTAATAGCTCTGTGTACTCTCTAAACTGGTTCCGTAGCACATCACAGCGTAATGCACGATAGATTTGAGACATTTTTCTAGACACTTCACTTTGTGTTTGTGCCATCTCCCAAAAATAACGATTAGGAAAGGGGGGAGTAATGCCAGTGTGGGGGTGGTGCTTGGATTCATTGTGACATTAATTCCCCTCCCATGCCCCAGGGAGCAGGGGCTGTTCAGCTGGGGGAGATGGCTTTCCCCTGATGCTGCCTCGATGTCCCTCTCCAAGGCAGCTTCCTCTTCCCTGGCTGGGATGGCTCGTTTTTCTCTGCTGATGAAAACACATGAAAAACACAATTAAGAGTTAAATGTGTAGGTTGTAAGGTAAAGATGTACCCAGTGGAGAAACTGGGAGTGGGTTGAGTTGATAAATAAGCAAATAGTCATATTAAATTCTCTTGGGGGAAAGTGAATTACACGAGTATTTTGGATTATGATGTGAGTGTCCTGTGTGATAGCTGATTGTGTATTCATCATCCGAGTTTTCCAAAGAAAATGTGGTGTGTTACTGATTTGGCTTAGAGTGCACACAATTAATGGGAGAGTGGAACTAAAAGGATGCAGGGATGGTTTCTGCATGCTCTCACGTCTGTCTTTCAACACTGCAAACAATTGCAACCAGCAATTAATATGTAAAGAATTTGTGGTCTTTATTTAGTGTGAGTTGAGTGACTGCTTCGGTTGCGTCAGGGCATTAGCTGAGCTTTTGCAATCTGATCAACCTCCTGCTTGGAGCCCAGCAAGCCCCTCTGGCCTCCAAACAAAGCAATGGGAGCCCCCAACGAGGCCTGGGGAAGGTGGGGGTGCTGGTTCCCTGCCCCAGCAGGGAGGTGAGTGCTGGGCATGGAGCCTAAATCCTGGGGAGAATCTGCTCCGTAAAGGATGCACTTCAAACAATAGGTGCCAACACAAAATATTTTAATGGAGAAAAGGTGCAAAGATGCCTGTTTGAAATGAATTTGCTAAGAGTTACCAAATTTTTATTTGATGTCTGAGACGTGAAAAATAGCTGGTGGCATCCTGAAATGTGAGTGGTGGCTCAGTGTGGTTGGCACCTGGGAGGGGGTGGCAGCCAGCACTGGGGATCAGATCCCACCAGGATGGATCTCTGCAAGGCTGGGCTTTGACAGCTGAGAAGGGAGCGTTGTTTTATGTTTCAGTGCAAGGATTTAAGAATCTGGGTGTGAATTAAGTAATGTTTGCAGAAGAGAGTAGAAGGCAACTGAAATGAATTGCAACTGCGTGAGCGAGCCAGAGAGAGAAATTGTAATTCTCCCTCGTTCCCAAGAGATTCCCACTGGAGAGATGAAGTCATAGCCATTACTTCATTAGCCTTAACTCAGGATGCTGACAAACGAGCCCGCTTGTTTCGTGCCCGTTGAGGAGAACACTGCACCGGCTCTCACCCCGCTCCTCGGTGTCCACTGCCCAGCCCTGGTGCTGGCAGGACCTCATGCTGATTCAGCTCAGCCTTTTCTTCTGAACAGCCACCACTCTGTCCAGCCTGCCAGCTCCGAGCTGGCATTACACATCCTGCTGTGCACGAGACAGGCGCCGAGGGCTGGGCGGGCAGGCGAGTGCGGCCTTGTCCACACCAGAACCTCTCCATCAGTGCCCCAGCCCGTGCCCAGTGCTGGGAACATTATTGGTACCCAGCAGCCCCAGCCCCACTTCCAGAGCCAACAGGCTGTGGGATGTCACAGCGTGGCTGTGGGAGTCCCTTTTGGAAAAAGTGTGAAATTTATTGTTAATATGTGCTGAGGATCTTACGGAGGATCTGAGCTGCTAAACCTTCTAAACCTGAGCCCACAACTTCATTGACAGGGCCTCTCACTTTACTCTGCTCCAGGCTTATGGTTTCACTGCTCCAATATTTTTCCATACATGGAAGCATTCCTGCCCCAGCCTGGGCTAATCCTGACATGCCACTGCATCTGGATGTTAGCTCATTTCTCGCAGCTGACACTGTGCAAAGGCAGATGTCTGAACTTACTTTTGTTTGAATAGATTTAATTCAACCAGCAAAACTCTCGCCCCATAGGTAAGCAGGGAAGAAAAAAAACAAAGTGGCTTTCCATTTTATGGACCTCTCAGGGCTGTTAGATGGGTGAGTTGGTGCCCATGCTTTGGAAATGTGTAGTATTTGAATTGCAGAGGGGTGACAAACCATGGTTTTGTGTCTCTGGGATGAGGCGAGGCTTGGTGGGTGGAGATGAGTCCCAGCTCACCTGTCCCATCCTGTTGGAGGTGCTGCTGGTCTCTCCCCTCTGTTCTCATGGCTCTTCAAAGGCTTGGGGCTGTTTGTGGTGTTTTTAGTAGCTCGGGGAGGCTGGGACTGCTGCCCTTCTGCAGCTGAGCTGAATACCTCAATCATAGGGGAGAAGGAGATGCTTGTGCTCTGAGCTGCTGTTTGGTTTGAGCTGGGTCCTGTTTATAATCCCTCCCTTACCAGGGCAGGCTGTGAGTTTTAATTAAATGTCTGTAAGGTGCTCTGCGATCCTCTGCTGAAAGGCCCTGTGTGAGGGCAATGCCTTTGAATAAAACCTAGAGACCTTTCCCACCCATCAGGAAAGAGTTGAAGCTGAAACAGTGATACTCAAGCAGTTGTATCTGAAGAGATGTTGCTTCTCCCCCACCTTGATAGTTGGAAAGGATTAGTGTGCCTCTCTTAAAAAAAGGAAAAACACAGTGATTTTACTGGTGTTGCCAGGGGTTTCGACTCCCTCCCCTCCTGCTCAGTGCTAGTTAAAAGCTCACGTGCTGGGCTGGAGGTGTGCATGGAGGGTTTTGGTTGTGGGCTGTGTTGGTTTATTTGCAGCTCTCTCTTGACTTGGCTGTTGGGTGCAGGAATAAGAGGAGTTGTATGGAGCTGGCAGTAGGACAGCATGGGTAAAGTGGGCTTCAAATGAACCAACCTGTGTGATGGCATGGGAAGGAGAAGGCAATTTCCAGGTTTGCTGTCGGAGCTGTGGAGCAGATGAAACCTCCTTTACTTGACTGTTTCAGGTCCTGAGAAGCAAGTTAGTCCAAGAGCTGGTGGTGCTGGTGGTGCCCCCAGACCCTATGTTCACCCCTCCAACGCAGCCCAGAGTCTGGGTGACAGCAGCACCATGATCCTTGCACACATACTTGGGTCTGACGGGATTCCCACATCAGACAGGTCACCAGGGTGTTGGAAATGTTACTTCTGGGTTTTTTTTCCTCCCCCACATGTTTTCCTGGCTGCTGTTCTGACACTCTCAGAGCACATGGAAGGACACCAGGCTACAAATCCTGCCTTGCAAGTACTGCCTGGGTGTTTAACTTGCAGGAATGCTCTTTTATCAGCTGATAGCTGGTGTTTTAAGAGGGCTGGGAGCTCTGCTGATTTCCTTCTGAGAGACTGATGACTCTACAAGTTTATTTTTTAGGGTGCTCCTTTTTAATTCTGGTTTGTGGCTGTAGGACAGAGATCACATCGCTGTTACATCACAGGCTGCTCCTAATGAGCTCTTCCCTGTCATCTCCATGCTCGGGAGCTTTGCAAATGCCTCCATTTGCAAAGGGGCAGGGAAACTGAGGCAAGGTTGGGGCTGGGGGCTGAATGAGTGACCACAGTGGGATTTCCCATTCCTGGGAGCAGCCCCGTTTCACCAGCCCCACGCAGCATATGGACTTGAGCCCCAGGTTGTGCCCTGCTTCCCTCCCCACCACAGCCTTTGCCCACTGCTGCTGCTGCCGTCGTGCTGCGCGCTTCCAAAATCGGATTCGTTCCAGGGTTAGAAAAGACCCATTTTTGTGTCCTGAGCGAGTGATTTCACAGATAGAGATACAGAAGCAGCTTGATCTGCTAATCTGAAAGCATGGGAAGTTTTTCGTAGGAAGATTTTCTGCCCGGCTTTCTGAATGCAAGTTTGCACAAATACCTTTTATTCCTATAATGGGTCGGAGCAGCTGGATACCTCCCACCAAGATTTCTGATATTTAGGTCTGATTTTGGCAGAGAGACACAGCAGTAAATTAAATGTGTAGGGGAGTTTCAGAGAGCAGTACAGATGGTGGGAAACTGAGGGCAGGGACCACTTAAGTGCTAACGTATGGCTCAGCTTTGACTCCTTTCTTTTCTTAAAGGAGTGGGAAAAGCTGTGAGGTGCTGTACCAGCAATTTTGCTTCCCCTTTGCCTTCAAAGACCTTCTGGCCACCTCTGTTGCAATGTTTACTTGACAGTCAAGAAAGGAGCACCCTGTGTATGCTCCTGCCTGCCGGCACAGTGATGCCCTCGTGTCTCCCTGTCCTCTTGCTGGTCTGATCCTGGCTCCCTGCATGCTTGGCACTGTCTTTGGTTTTCTGCTTTCTTGGCAAACCCTGGGAAAGCTGACAGGTAAATGAGATTTTTTCAATCTTTCTAAGTCTTCCACTTTTTTCCTCCTTAGATGTGACCTGCTTTAGGTTTCGTTTAGCTGCGGAGGTTCAACTAGAACAATTTCATTCCCTTCTCCACCTCTGCCTGTGTTAATGTGCTGTGTCTTTGACTGATGGTTTCACTATTGTGCTTGACAGGAGGATCCACGGCCCCACTTGGTGAAAGGTGTTTATCTCTTAGGTGGTGCACAAAGTAGATGTCTGCCACCCCACACCTGTCTCTCCCAGGACAGGTTTTTGCCTAGAGAGGCAGTTTTCAAGCCAGTTAATTGCCACCTTGTGAGGCGGAAGTGTAGGTGGTGGCAGTCCCTGCCCTTCCCTGTGGGCATGTCCCTGCTGGCTGCGTGGGGCCAGTGGCTCTTGAGGTGGGAAGATGTTGATGTGGTAGGCTGGGGAGAGCCTTCTGGGTTGGGAAGAGCTGTCTTGGCAAAGGGATGGTAAGCGTGGGGATGGGTGGATGGACAAATAGACGGATGGAAGGATGGACGGACAGGCAGACCAGGCTGGAGGGAGGAGTTCACATGCTTGTTTTCTGTCTTCACGATGCTGCCTTTTCTTCTTGGGGCTTGAAACTGGAGACATGGTTTACACCTGGCATGTGACTGGGGGGGGGAATTAAGTTGTACAAAAGCCGTTTACCTGCAGTGGCTGCCGTCCCTGGCCGAGTGCATCTCCAGCTGCTTCCCCCCCTCAGCTCCTAAAAGCCGGAGCGAGGATTACCCAGAACAAATCCTCTTACCCAGCTGCTTCTGTGGCAGGAACCTGCTGGGTGTCACCTTTCCTTGCCCCTGCACCCCCAGCAGCGAAGGAGCCACAGGACAGGAGTGCCCCATGGGACAGAAATCACATCTCCATTTGCAGATGACATCATGGGTGAAGATGAGGGATTTTTAGGGTTTCTTTGCCAGAAAGTGACAGTGTTGATTGCCAGGCTTAGTAATGAAGAATGTGAGGTTGTGATTCATCCCTCAATCCATGTCTTAAGTATGTGGTGGTAAAGCTAGGAAAATCTGTGTATGTATAAAGAGTTTCCTCTTAGGGAGCTGAGAAACCCTTAGGTGCAGCAATTATTATTTTGCTTAATTGGGATTGAAATACTGAATGCTCAGAACATGCCAGCTCGTGTCTGTTGTGGGGAAAAACTCAATTGCTCAAGAGAAATAGCTTTTCATCCTGCCACACTGAAGAGAAAATGAAGTCAAATCTATTGAAAAGAAAAATTCCTGACTTTTTTTTGTCATCTGCTCAAACAAAGTTGTTCAGGCCCGTGGAGGTGTCTCAGCACAGGCAGCTCTTGGTGAGGACATATATTTGAGGGGCAGCTCCTGAGAAGGAAAGTGGTTCTTTGCTGATGCTCAGACTGCTGGTATTCAGTTTGGTCTTCTACCTTTTAATTACTGCAGCAATTAGCACAGTTATAGATTGTGCCTGGCCTTTGTTGTTCTCTGTGTGCTTCTCACATGGCATTTGCTGGCCCTGAGGATAAACCAGCCTTGTGCAGAGGCACATGCTGGCACTGGAGAGACTTCGGCCTGTGGCTGTGAATCATCATCCCTGTGGATGTTTGCTCTGGTGAGATGATGCCCAGCTCTGAGCAGCTCGTGCATGGGATGGTGCTGTGTCCATACTGCCTGTGTGAACCCCTGCCTCACGTGTGCTTGGGCACTTCTCTTGCCATGTCAGTTTGGTTTCCTCCACCAATGCATTTGCTTCGTTCAGAGCTCCAAGCTGTATGAACCAGTGGTAATTCCCAAGGAGGGTACATCACTGACACAGAGCTGCCAGGCACCTTCTGATGTCAAAGTTGGGAACTACTACTTACTCACGTGTTTTCAGTGTGTCTTGTTTCTGCTGGTGAAAGCACCTATGGCCAGAGCACTGGATACTGGTGGGAGCAGCTTCTGCTGCAGGACAGGGCCTGTTCTTCAGCTGATGTGGTGAACAGTCAGTCTCATTCCAGCTTCCCTGTTACAGAATCACACCACAGGGTTTTCCCTCCTTGCTTAACTAAATGTTACTAAAGCAAATAAGTTTAATCAGGTCCAGAGCTTTCTGCAGGATTCACCATGTTCTCCTTCCCCTCACAGTGAGTAGAGGGCACCCCGTGGGTCCCTCTGCTCTCCCTCCTGTCGCAGCCCCTCCGAGCCAAATTCCTGCTCAGGTATGAGCTCGTTTCCATTCTGTTTATGCTCCACTTACAAAAAGAGGTTGGAGCCAGATGATTTTTCTGCAGGGGATATAATTTCATTGGAGAGAAGCAGGAGTTGGTAAAACAATCCGTCGGATTAGTGGCACCTCTGCTCCTTCAGGATCTCCCCGCCCCCGTCTTGAGTCTCATTTCTGTTCTTTGAAAGCTGAAATTTCCATTGTTGTTGATGCCCTGCCAGGCACTCTAGCAGGGTTGCTTTCCCTTGGATGCAGTTCAGGAAACCATCGTTCCTTTTCTCCATCGTTCGTCATCAAAGCGAAGGGAGCGCCTGCCCTGCACTGTGTTGCTGCCTCCAGCACTGGCAAGAGTAGATGGCTGGGACTGCTCTTCAGACCCATCACACTGGAAATGGGAATTAGAAAAGATTTTTGGTGTCAGGGAGGCTGGAGCATGCGTGTCCTCTATAAAATATACTTCAACATCTAAAAAAAACCCAAACCAAAAAATCTGCTCAGCGTTCTAGCAGAGGTCTTGGTTGAAGCCTTCCTCTGCCCACAGAGCAATCTGAAGGTGGAGGGAGGCTCATCTTTGTGATGTGCTTTAGGTTTTTCCATTTAGACAGGAGTGGCCTAAAAACTTCTGAGAGACTTGTAGCATGACATTTGTATTTTAGTATAGACTGCTGAAGTCAGAGGTTTTAGGTAAAAAAAAATCTTGGGACAAGGGGCTTTGCTGGCCGTTGTGGTCTGCTGGGTTCCCTAACACAGGATGCAGTTACTGGGGAGGAAACCCACCCTCCTGCATCTCACAATCTGCTTCCTCTGGTCCCGATGGTGCATTTCAGTGTTACCAGATCTTCTTTGCTTTTAGGATTCGGGCTTACCCTTTAACAAGATGTGTAGATTAAAAAAAATAGTTTGCTAGAACTAAAAAAAAAAAAAAAAAAAAAAAGTTGAAGAAGGAAAAGCAAGCCCAAGAGTAGCTTTCTGGTGTTTGTAGGAGGAGCTGGCTACAGGACAGGTGGTTCTCTTGTCACTCCTCCATGCATGTCAGTGTCATATCTTTAATCATGGTGATGTGCACCATTTAAGTAGACTGTGTTGGGTGAACTGGTGTGTGTCTGCTTCCTACACGTCCACCTGATTTACCTGACCACTCCTTATCCCCTGCCTTGCCTTGTCAGCATGAAACTGCAGGTTTTAGGGTTGTTGGGGGAAACCCCATTTTCCTAGAGAGGATATAGAGGTTCAGTGGGTTTTCAGAGAAAATGTGTGAGCTTTACTGACAGGAGAACTGGCCGAGCAAGTTAGCAGTGAATTTGATATGTTAGCTTTGTGGCTTTTGTCTACTAGAGCTTGAGCAGTATTTGATGTGCAGACATGTTTTCAGACATTTCTCATCGAGAAGGTGTTGGCAGGTCTGTTGTTAACACCCCTGCCTTTAGGCCAAACCATTGAAAATTCAAGTTCAGCTTGAATCTCGTTTCAATGGCTTGGAAGGCTGCAATCTGATGGGCTGAAAAAGCTCGTCCAGCTCCAGCCCTTATTAGGAGCTTAATCTGAAATGCAGCCAAAGCCAAATAAGGGGGAGGGCAAAAAAAAAAAAAAGGCAGTAAAATGGAAGGAAAAATGTGCATCCAATTTACATTATTCCTCTGCAACCTTAATTCAGCCCCCTGTATGTGTTAGGATGCAGTTTCTAATTACGGGCTCACGTGTAGGTTTTTTTCCATGGCATCCCTGCCCTTGGTGCTCAGGAGGGCAGTGAAGGATGGGGTTGGGTGTAGGACCTCTGCCCTGCAATATGCAGGATTTGGAGGGAAGGGTATGAGAGATGTAATGGAAAAATAGAGGGGGTAAAGTAATGGTTAAGGAGACTAGGTTCCTGCTCTGCTTTTGCCGCAGGGCTCGTGTGTGGCGCCGGGTAAATTGCTTTTCGTGCATAACGAGGGACTTGATTTCCTGGGTCCCCAGGCTGAGGGTTGAGTTGCAGAAGTGCCAAGTGCTCCTGCTGCAGATGATCTCATGGGAAGTTGTACATCAAACATTGAAAATGCCTCTTGATGCTATTTATTTTTTAAAAAGGGAGCTGTAGGCTGATTCTGGAACTGGAAGCCCAGAGCTTCTCTGTGTCTCTTCTCCTTAGCCACAAACCAGTATGTAGCCCAGTCTGCCATGGCAAGATTCCTTCATTTTTGCCTTGGAGCAGCACATGAAAAGTGTGAAGGAGGCTGCATGCCATGCATGAGCAACCAGTCAAAACCCCAAACTTGTTAATTCCTCACTTGTTGAGGATCTTCTGTTCTCACTACTAACTGTGTCAGGACTGTATGCACACGTGGTATGTGGCCATGCTCTAAAGACCCTGCTCAACTGGACCAGATTAAATCTACAGGGAAAACTTATTTCCAGCACATCCTAGTTTTTCAGGGCTTGGCAACTGTCATATTTTCTTACTGCAGCCTTTTAGATGTAGCGTGGTGTGAATTACAGGAGCGAGCGAGTAGAGCTTTGTGTGCAGAGGGTACAGGCATCCTCACTGGGAGGATGTCAAGTTGCTCAATCCTGAAGGTGGTCATTCATTTGCTTGTCTGACCTGTAGCAAAAAGTGGGAGGTTTTGGGATGATCCAGGAAGGACCTTGTGTGTAGTTTAGACTGCTGACGCCAGGTGTCTACTTTTGGCTCATCTGAACGTGGGTTTCGTTTGATCTTTAGCTTGGACCAGTGTTGTGTGTTGGAGCCACGCTCACCAAATAGCTCCTGTGTCCGTCGAAGAAAGAGGTTGAGGAAGTTGTTTTTTGTGTGGTTTTATGGAACTCTGCATCGTTCTCTGTCTCTAAGGAAGATGTGACGCACGGTGGCTTCGCAACTATGCTGCTCAGTGGAGAGGCACACAGCTCCCACATAGCTGGATGCTCCAGCAAGAGGTTTGCTAAGTAGAGAGGCAGCCACCATCCTTCTCCAGTACTCTTTGGACTTTGTTCTAGCTTATCTCCTTCCCCTCCAAGTGTGGATTAGGAGCTGCAAAGCTCTCTGCAGGAGGAGCAGCATGTTTTGTACCAGCCTGGTAAGAAGAGCCCCATCAGCCGTGGCATTGGGAAGAAGGGCAGTGTTCAACCCTGCTCTTCCAGGGCTCTGCATGGTTTTAAACACAGCTCAATTAAATCAGCAGATGTTGTCAGACATGCACAGGCAAAACCTTGCTCTAATTCACTAATTATAAGAATTCCTGGCAGAAGCTCCTTGTGAGTCAGCCACACAAAAAATTACTTGGGAAAAAAAATAAGTTAATGGTGCAAGGCTGACTTTAGCACACAAGAAGAAGGGAAACTGAGGCTTTTTGTAAATCCAGCTTTATCTCACCGTGTCCTTGTCTGGAGAGAGCAGTGATAGGAGAAGCAGAGTGGTGAAAGCCCTGGGGCTCATCCTGCCCTGCCCACAGCTCCCAGAAGGGGAACTGAGGGAGCCCCAGATCTGGACAGGTCTTGAATTACCCACAAAGGGTATTCACAGCACTGTCTCCTAGGGAAGCTGCCTTTTTTTTCTTTCTTTCTTTCTTTATAAATGTTGGATTTTATTTTATTTTTGTTATAAAACCCACGTAACTAATTTCCCTTGGAACCTTTCACAGGCGTCTGCTCTAAGTGTGTTTTGGCCTCACTGCCCAGTGCTGGTTTTGAATCCCAGTCCCAGTGGTGGGAAGCTTTTAGAATTCATGCCAGTTGTATTTTTTTTTTTTAATAGAATCACAGTGTCCGCCTGTGGGTTTTAAACAAATCTCCTTGGCTTTGTTTTGCCTGCAAGTAGCCAGTATCCAAAGGGTGTGCAGCCAACTGTGATTTGGCAAGGATGCAGCATTTCCCCTTTGTCAAAAATGACTTTGTGTTTCTTTTTGTAACCTGGTGTGCACCACCCCCGGCCCTGCTGCTGTGCCTGGTCGCTCTGACCCACTGCAGCAAGCAGGATTCGTGCCTTTACGTGGGGCTGTGGTGCAGGCTGCCAAGGGAGCTGTGTGGCAGCCCCATCAGTGAGTAATTTAAAATTACACCTGGGGAAACTGGAGTAGGAAATAATCCCTGGTGCCTCTGGGAATGGATGTGTCTTTACAGGGTTGATTTTTCAGCTGGGCAAAATCTATTTGCTTGCGCTGCAAAATTCACTTGCCCTGAATTTTCTGCCTCCGCCCGCTTCCTTTTCGCTTTGGTACCTGGTTTTAAGATGTGGCTCCTGAAGCAGAAGATAATTTTTCAGGATGTAGCACCATCCTTTTGATCTCAACCTTCCCTTTATTTCCTTTCCAAGATGTCTTCTGTAGCACAGCCCCACAGCGCTTCCTCTGCAGCCGTTCCCTCTTGCCCACCTCCCAGCACAGGTTCAGCAGCACTAAGTTGTCTGCAAAGTTGCTGTTGTTTGGGATTTTGGGGGGTTTTTTTGTTTGGTTGGGTTTGTTTTTTTTAAATACACTGTTTTCCAAGGAGCTTTTGAGAGCATGCAGCTCCCTGGTGTCTCCAGTGCAGCAGTGACGACAGTAACGCTCGTCAGCTGTACTTTTTATAGCTCTTTTCCCTCTGGTCAGCAGTTTTTGTAGTTCTTTTCCCTTTGATGTTGGTCACTGTCAGCAAAGAAGTTGGAAGCTGGTCTGGTAAGAGCTGGTAGATAATATAAGATGTTAGTAAAGAAATGAAAAGTGAGCAGAAGACAGTGCAGTGGTGGTACCGGCAGGAACACCCAGTGAAAGCAGTTTATTTTAGTGTTGAGGAAGGTCAATGTAAACATGCCTGTCACCTGGGATGGGAGAGAGAGGCAGAAATCCTGAAAAGAGGTTTGTATCTGCAAGAAACTTCTGTAACTGAAGAGCTGTCTATATCCTAGAAGAATCTTCTACTTATTCCTTGGAATCCTGAGTTTGTAGAGCACGTGTTGGCCATGCAAACTCTCAGCTTTGCCATAAATTTGCATTTTGGCAGTGCTTGTCCAAATGCCATATTATCCAGATAGGAATAGTTAGGGGATTAAAGCAGAATCCTTTGCTATTTATGGACTCCCTTGGGGAATATGCTGTAGTATTCTTTTGAATTGACTGAAGGGGTAACCACAACAACCCAGTGCTGCACGAGCTAAATCTTCTCCGTGGCCCTCCTGTAGACCTGCAGAGGGGGAGGGGAATGCAGAGAAATACCTCAGCTGCCAGCTCTGAAATAGCATTGCTCAGGCTTTAACGATCTGCCACCTGCTGATTCCTTGGGATTCAGAGCAGAATAAGCACGTGCTTATTTTTTTTTTCCACAGGTGGGCTGGGTTTGGAGCTTTAAATCTCTGCTTTCGTAAGCAAGTGCAGACTTGGAAAGTGTCAGTTATTACGTACTATCTGTAGGAGCATCTTTCTGTAGAAGTTAAGCCTTTCCCTCTTGCTTCCTGGCTGTCTTTACAAACCCAGGTCCTGCATATCTGGGTGTCCCTGTTGGCACAGGAGTGCCAGAGCAGGCTGGGTGCCAGCCTGCCAGACGGAGTCTGGAAATGTTCAGTGGAGCTGCTGGCTCAGGCTGTCCTGATGCCCTTCAGCAAACTGAGCAGCAAGACCTTCACCCAGGACAGGCTTTTCTCCTCTTTTTGAAATTGTCAGTCATCCAGAGTGCCGTATATGTGTGCACAGAGTTTAACCTTTCAGCCTCCAGCTCTGTCCAGCGGAGAGAGGAGGTCCTTGGCCCTCCTGGAGAAAACACAGAAGATCCAGTCTGAGTTTTACACTGCTGTGTAACTGGGGCAGTGCAGATGGACCCATGCAGCTGAGGGCCAGGCTGTGCTCCTGGCTCTCTCCATGGTGAGGGAGAGCTACACAAAGACTAGGAAATGCTGTTTTCTCTTAGAAAGCTCTTTTGCTTTTTGTTTGGGAGCAGCAGGTTTTTTTCTTGGCAGGGGGGCACACCTTGCTTCCCACATCCCCTCCCTGCAGGGCTTAACACAGCCCAGTTTTGTACATCCTCCTGGAGGAAGAGCAAAAATCAGGAGCAAGCAGATGGCCAGTGCTCTCTTCCTCCTTTCCATGCCTGTTTAATGGGATAATATGCATGGCCTTGCCTTTCTGTTTACCTTAGGGTTTGTTATGACAAAGAAGATGGATTTTTCCTGGCTCTTGCAGGCACAGTGTGTAAACCAACACGACGCAGTAAGCGGTCAGTGTGTGAAACCTGCCACAACCTGGGAACTCGGGCTGTTCTTCAGTGCACCCTGTTGACATCAACTCACACGGATTCACAGAATTGTTCTGGTTGCAAAAGACCTTTAAGATCTTTGAGTCCAACCATTAACTCGTTGCTCAGTGTCTGCATTGCACCTCTGTGACTGGGAAGCACGTCTCTTCTCATGCTTGTAGCCACTTGTGCTGCTCACCAACACTCAGGGGCTTGTTTCAGGTTCTTTCACTGGAAATAGGAATTTGGGAGAAGAGAGACCTTTGGGGTATCTCTTCTCACCTCTGGACCTGGTGAATTATTAGAAACCATGGGAAGGGAGTCTGTCTGCATCTTCAGCTGATTTTCCTCTTCCCTTTTAGTACAAACAAATCGACCCCTAATCTTGGGATGATTTTTGTACAGACTTTCCCTTGATTCCTAGGTTTCTGAGCCCTTATTTCCCACCTGGGGAACTGAGTATTTTTTTCCCTGTGCCTTGTAATTCCTGGGTGATTTCTGTAATTTATCAGTGCTAGCTTCTCAGCAGAGACTTTGAATAAAAGGCTTTGTAGTGTTCTGCTTAGCTGGCTGTATAAACATGGAAGTACCAGGTTTTTAACTAGCTTCCTCACGTGGCTTTCCTCTGCAAAGCTGTAGCCAAAACACTCCACTAGATAAAAGGGATGCTGAGAAAGTCCAGGTCAGCCAGAGATTGTCTGAGATGGGGTATAACATTGATCTCTGTTTTAGTTTTATTTCTTGTAACTTCTCAGAGCAGGGAATGAGGATAAATTGTTTTCATCTCTTGGTGGTCAAAGATGAAGATGGATGAGGCAATGAGCTGCCTGGAAGAAGCTGTTAAGTAGGAGCCCATCTGTGTCCCCCTTGTCTTGCACCTTGGATGAAGTTGGCTTCATGCTTCCTGCTTCCCCACGCTCCTCCTTAAATATCTGAGCTGGTGAGTGATTGCTTTGAGTTTTCTGAGCTCTTTGAACTGGAATAAATGAGGAGGGCTCTGGGGATGAGGCCTCTCATCAGTCACTCGCCTTTCACCTCTGAGGGGCAGGGCTTTCCATCAGGTGGGGCATTAAATGTGGCAGCAGTTTGGTGCTCCTTAGATCATGTCCTGCTAAGTCTGCCCAAGGTGCCAGGTGTTTGCTGTAGCTCGTGCAGATCCAAGAAACCAGGGGTTTAGATCTGAGATAAAGAAGGAGCAAAGGTGGCTTTGGGGAAGAGGCAACGCAGTGTTTGGGTTCAGCCTCTGGGATTTCAGGGTCTTTGCTTGCTGTTCTCTCTGCAAGTTTTTCAAGCAACAGGAATAAGTCTCATCTGCATCCCCGATTCAGATCTCTGGGGAGAAGTTTCCAGGGGGCTTTGGGCAATAATCATCCAGTTTTGGGAGGGCACAGGAGGGATGTACTGCTGGGAAGCAGGATTTTGGGGCTGGCATCTGTGGGAGCAAAGGCACTGTGCTTGTGGTGGGGGGTGTGCCACAGCATCAGCATGCTTTAGGGGCTGGAGCATCGGGAAGTGCTCAGCTTTGCACCCAACAGATGGGGCTCCCTGGGGTGCTGCAGTAGCTGGACTTGAGTTTTGAGGCACCAAGACAATTCCCTACAAAAGCACATCACCGCTGTTTGCTGCTGGAATAGCCCCTGGCTGGCATCATTCATAGTGTCACTAAAAGGGGACCAAAGCTTGAGAAGGATTTTTTACTCTCTGGGCTCTTCACCCCAAGCCAAAAGCTTTGGGGTGGGGAAGAGCTGGTGGGTGCAGGCAGGACACCAGGCACTGGCCCTCTGGTGCCTGGCGGGGCCATTGCCTTCCTGCCTTTCCTGCCCTTTGATGTGCTGTGGGGTATGTAATGAGCATCTGCCCTCTAAGAGAAAACAGATTTGAGTTATAAAGTTGAAAAAAGAGGGACCAATTTTCCTTAATCATTTTCACACAGATCCACAGGCGTTTCTGTAGGAGCAAGCGGCATCTGGTTCAAGGGCAGCCTTGGCTGCTTTGAGCTCTCCTGCAGTCTCAGACAGAGATTGATGTTCCAGATGCTGTTCCCAGCAATTGGATCAATGACATGCTTATTCAGACTTCTCATTTATTAGAGAGGAAAAAAAAAAAGATTATACTTTTTAAGATCATCTGAAGCATCAGGATCTGTGAGCCTTTTTGGTTTTTTTTTCCCCAGACTGGGGCACTGCAAATTATTTCCCTATTCATGAACACCACTCAGAAAGCAGAAGAAAGTGAGCTGCCTGCCTTGGTACTTTGGTGTTTACCCATTCTCTCCTTCCACCTTCTAGTTGTTGCAAGAAATACAGGATTTTTTTATTCCAAACACAGAGCATTTATTTCAAGGAGAAAGGACTTAAATGCTGTCATGCCCCTGTGCCCTGCACACGCTCTCCTGGTGTGCGATTTAGTGGCATCTCCAGACTTGTTTGTGCACGTGGGAATATTACTGAGTAACAGGGAAAGTGCTGGAAAGCTGTGGGGATTTGATTTAAATCTGATGAAAATGCAAGGCTGCTGGTTGGCTTGTCAGCTGCTGGCACCCACGGAGGTGGCTGTGGAAGTGGCTGCTGGGGGTTTGCTGCTGTGGTTTGCCCAAACCAGGCTTGGTTTTACCCATTTCTGGCTCTGGGAGCGTTGATGCTGCCTGCCTCTGAGAGCCGTGGGGTGCTCAGGGTGTTGTTTTGGAGGTGGAGAGGCCCTGGGAGAGACTGATGTCTCTTGCCAAAGTCCCTGGATTTGACAGGAGCTCTTCCTGTGTCACTGCAGTGAGTGACATGGGAGAGAGTCCTTAACCCACTGCACCAGTTCTCTTATCTGCTGCTTTGGATGATGAGCTTTAATTACTGAGATCACAATTGCTGTGTTTTCCTTCGGATGCTATGGCTACATTTGGCTTCTGACATAACCTTCAGCTGTCGTAGAATGAGAGTTTCTGATGGCCATCATGGAGTCATAGATTCATAGAATGGCTTGGGTTGAAAAGGACCTTAAAGATCATCTAGTTCCAACCCCCCTGCACGGGCAGGCACACTTCGCACTAGATCAGGTTGCTCAAAGCCCCATCCAACCTGGCCTCCAATCCATCAAAGCTGCACACCATGGGAAGCAGCAGCATCTTGTCCATCTTAGGAAGAGTTTGGCTGGCTGCTGGAATGGACCCCAAAGCCCACGCTTGGCTTTTAGTGGCATGAGCATGAGGTGTCTGAGCAGACCTGTGCTCTTGGCCAGGGTAGATGTCACAGGTTGTTTTTTGCCCGTTTACAATCTGCACACTGCATGAGGTACAGGAAAAAATCCCCAAAGCAAACTTGGATTAAGCTGCAGGTTTTGTTCTCATTAGTGTAAAATCATAAAATCTGATGTTTCTGATGTCTCTGAGGAGAGAAGGAGAATTAACTCCTGGAGAATGTAATCAGGGGATACTTAAAAGGCAAATTGTTTGCATACTTCCTTTAAAATTTGCATGAGTGTAGTGAAAGGTCATCATAACTGCAGAGTCTTCTCCTCAGAACCTCCCGCTGGTGGCTGATTGCAAGAGCCTGTTGCTAAGTGTTCCTGGAGACGGAATAAAGATGAAGCAAGATAATTGAACAAGAAGGAGGGAGAGGAGGGGAAAAAGCTTGGAGCTCGCAGCGGAACCTCAGGGCTGCCAAACGAGATGAGTGTGCTGGAGTTTGACTCGGTGGCTGCATTTAATCAGTTCTAACCCAGGGGTGAGGAAGGGGTGGCTGAGCCTGAAACTTTGTGGCAGATCCTTGGAAAAAGCCACTTGGATGCAAGCAAATTATTTGCTTGCATTTCCTCTTGGTTTGTTCAACTCCAAACATGTTGCTTCCTAGCATTGAGGTTGGAGTGGGGACGGGAAGGCAGGCTGTGCTCCTGCAGCACTTTGTGATCTTTTCCTGGATAAAAATCTCTGTTCCTGCTGCATGCCTTTTGTCAGCCTGGGATCTTCTTCCGGACAGTCAGTAATCTTGGAAAGCAACAGGATAAAACAAGAGCATAAATGAACAAATCCAGATCCGAAAGCCTTCAACTCCAGATGACTTGAGGGTTATTTTCTGCCTGTCTTAGGTCAGGCTCTACTCTGAGGAAACAACTAATGGTTGTTTTGTGTATTGCAGAATCAAATAAAACCCTGATGCAGCTCCTTTTTATTGCCAAAAAGACAAGGAAGCAAAACTTTCTCCTTAACTTTGGTCCTTCTTTAGCCAGAGTTCTTGTAAAAAAAACAGACTTTCTCTATCTCCATGGATCAATTTTCTAGGAACAGTTTTCATTACTGTTTCTGGAGTGATTTTTATCATCCCAGAGCATTTTACAAACTCTGAATATAGTAACAGCTGAAATACAGCCACATCTGAGGAAGTTTGCCGCCAGCGCACAGCAGTCTTCAGCGTTTTATAAAGGAACACGATGGGCTCTTCCTTTTGCACAGAACCTCTCTCATTCCCATTAAAAAGAGGAGGGAACACTTCCCCCATCCAGCTCTCTCCATCACCTCCTGGTGAGGTGATCACCTCAAGTCAAGGCCTTGGCGGCAGAGCGGGTGCTAGACATCCTTGCCCTGCTGCCATCTCTGAGCCTTCCCCTCCAGCTGAGGCTGGCTGTCAGCGAAGGGAATTAATACTCCACATCTTATCTGACATGTTGAACGCCCCCGTGGGATTCATGTTGTCATCAGCTCCTGGCAGCAGCCTCTGGTTTCACCGCCACTGCCTCCGTGCCGTGCTGGGGGCAGAGGGAGGGAGGCTGTGCCCAAGACTCGCTCGCACCAGGGGCTGGTCCTGCCTCCCCGGTGCCGTATTTCATCCGTGTGCTGAGTCACAGGCTCTCACTCCTTTGAGAAACTATATATCTTGTGATTTCCATCAATCGAGTCAGGATGTAGCTGGGGCTTTTGACCTTGCTACTGATTTATCACCATCCCGGTTCATCTTTTTAATTGGTTCTGTAGTTGCAAGACACACGGTTCAAGCCTTAAAATAAAGAGGGAGCCCCAGCCTGCTGTCTCGTTCCTCCCTGGTCCGTGGCTCTGGAGCCGGGGGCCTCTTGTCTCGGTGTTGGGTTTCGCAGGACGGATCAGGTTCCCTCGCTTGCCCTGCACCTGGCCCACCATGTGTGTGTGTCATAAACCCCCCCCAGCCCCGACTGCCTGCCCTCTCTGGGCTCACCCAGCACTGATTGTCCCTTCCCTGCCTCCTCTGCCTTCATTCCCACCCCAAACCATGTCTCTGCTCCTTCCCTTGGCCCTCCCAATTTCCCTGTCCCTCTGCTTTCTCCTCACAGGTGATGCCACCAGCTTTGCCAGGGCACAGTTGGATGGGAAAGCCCCTCTGCAAAGGAGCAGTTGGGTGGGGAAATGCATCTTCAGCTTCCCACCTGCTGGTTTGTGCTGCAGTTGAGACGTTGGTGCAGCTGAGCTGTGGGCAGCTTTGTTCTGCTCTGGTTATTGATGTGTGCAAGTGATTAATTGCAATTGTGGGACTCACAGTGGTGTTTAGAGGTCAGTGGCTCGGCATCGGATGGGTTTGCATTTCCAACCCTTGCAGCCTTTCTCTGAGGGGCTGTGTGTCAATCTGGGAAGCAGGAGGAGGAGAAGTGCTCAGCAGGGGAGTGTTTTCCAGGCAGCCTGACCCGTTACATGTGTCACAAGTCAGTGTGATGGTTCTCCCAGCAGGGCACCTGGCTCAGGCCACCACGGTGCTCAGCTGTGTGCGAAGCATGGCCAGAGGACATAGGGGCCCTGAGCGTGTTGTCATCATTGGTGGTGTAGCCCAGAGCAGTTTTGGTGGTGGGATGCTCACACAGGGTGGACTTTATGGCTGCAGAGAGGGGGTCCCCTGCAAGCACCCCAACTGGGCTGGGTCAGTGCAGGCTGTGTGATCCCCTTCTGCCTCAAGAGCTGATGAGGAGCAGGATAACTCCCAAGCTGTCATTGGTAGGGATTGCTCTTTCCAGCTGGAGGTTGTGATCACCTGGTGAGCTCCTGGTGTATTTTGACCTGATTGCAGAGTGATTTCGACCTGGTTACAGAGTGAACCCCTCAAGCTGTGCTGCCCTTCCAAGCTGCCAGCAGAGCCCCTTGCCTGTTCCACGTGCAGAGCCCAGAGCAGCCCCAGGCTCACGGTAGGGGCTGCAAGCAGACACCTCGGCTGTGGTTATGGCCTTCCCAGCTCTGCAGCTGTGTGACCTTTGTAGGAAAATCCTCCTTGGGTCACAGACGAGGAGCAGGGCCAGATTGAGATTCAATGCTGTTGGCTCTGAGATGCCGAGATGGATGTGGCTACAGGGGGCCAGACCCATTGTGCAGTAACCAGTGCACCCTCTCCCGAGATCACTGGAACAACCAGAGGAAAGTAGTTGCTTGTAAATCATCAGAGTGTTTGCAGTGCTGTGTTGAGTGGAGGTTTCTGTAATGAAGTGTCAGCAGTGATGCTGTGGATGCTCATCCATAGTGTTTAAAAGATGCTGTGTAAGGAGCAGGTTTCCCCTCTCATCTGGGTGTCTCAGCATCAGTGAGCACAGGAAGGTGTTTGCAGGTGTCCTGGTAGTTTTACAGGGGTCTCCTATGTTGCTGCTCTGGGGGGTGTCCTCGTGCTGACATGTGCCCGGGCAGTCACTGCTCATCCTGAAGCCCTCATTCCTTTGGGTGCCTTCCAGTGCTAACACATACTCTTATTGTTGTCCAGCATTATTTTGGTCTGATATTTTAAGGTTACCTTTCAGATTAACCTCTGAAAGAAACCCAGAAACCAGACTAATACCTCATTGTGCGCATTAAATGAAACAAAAAAATAAGCCCCATTGCCCTGCAGATTTAAAAGGCTTTTGTGTGTGGTGCGAACTCGGTTTAAACTCGGTGCTTTTCAAAAGTGTTTGTTCCTTAATGATATGGGCTTGCAAGGTGTTTGACCTCCAGATTACTGCCAGTGCTTGATGCTGGCTGCCTTTGAGCAAACGGTAGCAGCAGAGCAAAGGCTTTGGGTAGGAAACCCAGGCTGTGACAGGTCTGGCAGCCACCCCCCTTCCAATGACAGATGAGACTGGGGACCAAGAGAGACCCTGAACTTCAATTCAACGTCCCAGACTGCCACCCCACCCCTCGCCTTTCCTATAAACAGATGGAAAAATAGCCTTTCCCCATAGAGAGAGACAAATTATTATTTTTTCTTATTACCTTTGTGTTTACATAGCTGTTTCTTACTTTGGTGCTGGTCATTTGGGGGTGTAATTTATAGGGGCCATGTATGATACACTTTTACATGTGTCTTAAATTTTTCCCACAAACACTTTAACTCCCTCTGCCCTCAGTACTTCTTATGTGCTTGTCTTGCTGTCTTACCTACTAGGGAATTGTGAAGAAATGCCAGTGAAAAACAGGTAACAGGCAGTGGGTTCGAGGTGCTGGCAGACCCCCTGTGCCCCCATTCTCCTGGAGGTAAAGGGAGAGTGCTTCCCCCAAAGCAGAATTGCAGGGAGACAAATTGTTGATGAAATACCTTGAGATATTGACACGCAAGCCTCTTTTTAAGAGGTGAAGGAAGACATGGAGAAGAAAAAACACATTTCTTGGAAATGCACAGAAGTGTGTTTCCTAGTCCTGGGTAATGATGCATCCTTAAATTCTGCATCATCTTTAGGCTGTTGAGTACAATTTGAGGAACACTTGGAAAAAAGGGGTTTATAAAAGACATCCTCATGGTGTTGATAGACCAGCCTGTCTGTAGCATTCTCCGTGCACAATTTTTTGCCTGCGTTTTTATCTGTATGTAGAGGAAAGTGCTGCTTTGCCCTGATCCTGGGACCAAATAAAGCCAGCAGCCCAGCGCTGCTTTGAAACTTGCACATATAAACCAACCAGGACACCTCCTGTGTCAGCTCTGGGCCCTGGGGCTTTGCTTTCCACAGATCATGTTAACCACTCTTCAGTTCTGCTCAAATTAAATGTTTTCCTATCAGATGTGGGCTGCAGAGGATCCAGCCTGTCAGCCTGGATGTGCATCAGGAGGAGCAGAGGCAGCCTGTGCTCCGAGCAGGGTGCTGCACCAGCCATATGCTGCTCTGCCCTCAAACAAAATGCTCAGCTCACAGTCGGTTGGGTGGCTCTGCCTGGGAAATGGCAAAGAGCAACGGTGCTGGGCAGCAAGAGGAGGAAGGGAGAGGACAGGACGTGAGGTTGGGCTGGCCCATGTTCCTCACCCCAGGGCTTTGGCTGCGGAACTCCTCAGGGGAACAAAGAGCAGCTCACCGCTGGCAGCCACGCTGCCAGAAATCCGCATGGAGGGGATTTCCTTCTGCTTCGGCTCCAAAGCTTTTGCCCTTGTGTTTCACTGCCGGGAAGAACAAAAGCCCAGGGTTGAAATCTGGCTCCTGCCAAGATCTCCCCTGACCCCCTGCCCGCTGCGGGCGGCCACAAGCCAGGCCATACTGAGCTGGTCTCCCACCATGGAGCCACAAACAAGCAGAGGATGGAGGTGAAAAGCAGAACTTCTGATTTGATTTGTTTGTTTTTTGCTCGCAATGAGTCATGTTTTGGAATGTGATTGGTGGGGGAGCATCCACAGCAGGCACTGCTGGGCCCAGTGCTGGGGGAAACTGGTCCTAAGGTTGGTTTTAACTGGTCTTACTCCCATCATAGGCAGTGTGGGGGCAGAGGGGAATGATAACACAGTAGCCTGGCTGCCCCCCAGCCCAGGTGTGCCAGCAGCACCCATGCCCTGTGCTGTCAGCCTCAGCCATTCACATCAATCTTGTTTATTGCAATTCCAAATCCTCCCTCATCAGCTCATTAATGTTCTTGGTGCAGACCTCTCTCTCACCATTGTATTTTGTAATTAGGTTTTAATTTGCTTTCAGAGAGAAACAGCAGCACAATAGACATTAATTTATCCCGAGCCTCACTGGGTCTCCTCTGTGTCTCAAGGTCAGACCTTGGCGTGCACCATCTGCCCTCACTCCTCCCCCACTATCCTGCTGCATGTTGTTCCTGAATTACATCCCCTTTCATTTAAGGGGTTCCCTTATGCACGAAGGAGCAAGGGATGGCTGGAAGAGGAGCCTTCATTTGAGCTGAGCTTGAATCGCAGGGACAGGCGTGACCTGGATTTAAATCAGCAGGACGAGGGAGCAGCCTGTTCTGCAGTGCCTGCTGTCTGCAGAGCCTGGGTGGCCTCTGGTGCTTGTAAACCCTTTAAGGCACGATGTAAAAGCCACAATTTAACATTGCAACGAGCAAGGACGGAGAAGCCCCCCGCAGCGCCGGGCCACGGGAGCAGCGCGGTGGGGACGGCTGCGGCTGTCTCACCAGCCTGGAGCTGGGCTGGGCAGCCAAGCTGGAGGCAGAGCTGGGAAATGGGCTCTGCCAGTCCCTGCTTCCCTGGACCAAGGGTGCTTTTTTACCCAAGTGCTGCTTGTGAATTTGTCAGACAGACTTCATGTTTCAGCCTACGGCTCTGGAATAAGAGACCAGCAAGAGCTGAGCTCATGTCTGTAGTGGGAACCCCACTGTGCTCTCACATGGGCACTCAGGCTGCTGGAAAGCAGGGTCCTTCCAATGTCTCACCAGAGGAATTGTCCAGACCCGGGGGTGTTGCCTCCAAGGGTGGATTTTTAGGAGAAAAGTGGCTTTGCATTCCATGTAGCAGAAAGCAGAAGCCATCCGCACTGGGAACAGGTCCATTGTTGCTGAGGGATCTGCTTTTGAGGTTTTAAACCAGCTTTTTCTGGCTGTTGCTGGCGAGGATGGGAGTGTGGGGTGCAAGATGAGCAGAGGCAGTGTCTGCCCTGATGCTGGCAAGGGAAGGTACCTCTGAAACCTCCACATCTCCTGGTGGAGGCAGCTCCGTAGCTTAAGGAGCATGGAGGCATGAGAGCTTTTATGGTCCAGGTTCACACAACAGGAGAGAAATGCAATCCTCAACAAGGGTGGGAGAACCACTTTCCCATCAGCCAGGGCTCATTTCACTGCA
The DNA here is from genome assembly GCA_020745705.1 of Hemiprocne comata. Lineage (NCBI taxonomy): Eukaryota > Metazoa > Chordata > Aves > Apodiformes > Apodidae > Hemiprocne > Hemiprocne comata. The sequence goes on from CM036605.1 coordinate 3,700,177, forward strand.
AGCAGATGTGTTTTATCTTCACCAGCATTAATCGCTGCAGCTCAGGATTTATGTTCGTAAGGGAATGCGACCGAGGGCTGATAAATCAATCAGCACAACCAAAAATAGAGCCCAGCAGCTTTTGGGAGCAGGGGATCCCTTCTCCACCAGTACCTACAGAGCAGGAGGGGATTTCATCTGCCCCAGCTGGGTGCCAGTGCTGTGCAGAAACAGCCGTGGGCTGCTGGGGAGACTTCTCCTCGGACACCTTTATCTGGAAAAATGACTGCAGCTGCCTGCAGACCTCTCCAACGTGCCTCTCAGCCAGGCATTTCCCAGTCACCAGCGTGGGGGAAATAACCAAGCCAGAGCAGCTTTGTGAGAGATGCTGTGGACTGCTGCACGGCCTGGCTGGTATCTGGGGATCACCTCCCACCTCAAATAATAAGCGATCATTTTGAAGCCGCTCGTGGTGGATGGAGTTGCAGAGGGAACCCACGGCTGTGGCTTCCAGGTCCTCCAGGACAACGTGGTGGTGCTTTGTGTAGGGATAAGGTTACTGGAGGAATCTGGTGACTCTGGTTTTTCCACTGGACTGCTGTACTTAACCACCTGCACAGGAGCCAAAGAGGTTTCTGTGCAGCTGAGCAGCCTGGGCTGCCTCTTTCAAGGGGTGTATTTCCTCACTCCTTCTCCAGCGGGCATCCTGGGGGGAGTACTGAGTTTAGCAGGCGTGCAGCTAAACCAGGAGCAAAGGGCACTCCTTGAGGATCAGCTGCTTTCGGGCTGAATAGTCCGTAGATTATTTCCACATCTGTGTTAGCTTTGGCTTGATCCTACAGATTTGCAACAGCTGTTGGGAAGCAGAGCAGAGATCCCCTCTTTAAATGGATGATCAAATCCTCAGAGTGTGGAGTATGTTATTTCTATGTCATCCTCTTCGCGGCAGGAAAAACAGCTTTTAAAAGTTGCTGAGGCAGCTCTCTGCCCTGCTGTCTGAGCTATCATCTCATCATCCTGTGGTTTCAGAGCACGTTGTAATTTGCTTTCCACATCCCACACCCAGCCCGACACAGGATCCTCTGCGAGGTGCGTGGTTGGGCAGGTACTTGTATAAGGGATGTCTTTTTATCTTCCGGGCTCTCCTTCCTGCCTGGACCACAGCTAGTGGGTGTACGCCAAGGAGGAGCTCATCTCCTTTCCAGAGCCTGCATGTGTGCAAACCCTCAGCATTTATCCTGAGGAAAACTAGTGCAATAGTTTGCCACAAGGTGGGTTAAGCCATGCTGGTATTCAGAGGCTTTAGGTGAAGAGCAGATGTCTTTGCTGGAAGCTGCAGTTCAGCTCTGAAATAGTGGTGTGGGAATCCTACAGTGAGCTATCTCATGCAAAAAGCCCAGATGAAATGAGCCAGGCCTATTTCCTATCAAGCTTCTGCTCTTTTGGGTCAGACCTGCAGTAAAAGGAGCTGTCAGGCTTCCCTCAGAGGTGTCTGACAGGCTTTGGGAAGCTGAGCCCAGCTGAAGGGGGCCAGGGCAGAGGGAATGGTGGTAGACCCTGGCGCTCATCCTGCGGCGCATGCGTTTCTCATTCCACGTCAGTTTTCCTTGCACACAGGAGAATCATCAGCCCAAACTGCTCTGCACTAAACAGCACATTCATGGACTTCCCCATACAGACAGTGAAATTAATGTGGTTAGTGTGTTGAGACCACTAATTTGCAATTCAAGCCTTTTATAACCAGGCTTCAAATGGCAAGCCAGCTTCAGTCTTCCTAACGTGCAATTGTCGTGTTTGTTCATCCGTGTTGGATGATGGGTTTCAGTGATAACCCAGGCAGAAAATACATAGTAAGTGCTGCTGAGGGTGAATGAAGCTCTGAATGGTTGGTGTGACCTGGGATGGCTGGTGGTGGTGTCTGGGAGCTGTGTGATGCTGGTGGCTTCTGTGCAGATGCAAGGTAAAACCTGGCAGTTTTGTTTGCTTTTTCTCACTCTCCCAAAGTGTGACTGAGCAGGACAAGACGTTTCTTGGGTTCAAATCTCAGAGCCTGTTAATGGACACACTCCCCCAGCAGCAACAGATGACACATTGAGCTTTTTTGATGCTTTTTGACCCTTTTGACACACCTAGCTTCAAGTTTGCTTGAGGCATTTCTCCTGTGGACCCTCAATGATGAGATAGAAGTGACAACCCTGTATTTCATGGGGACAGAGTATCTGAGTTGCCGATTACCCGTACTGCAGATGTCTAGGCAGCCAAGACTAGTCTCTGCAAAGGCAGTGTGGGCCCAGAGGGGCCTGATGGCATACATGTCCTGAGAAGACCCAGAGCTAGTTGTTGGCAAGAGTTGCCAAGTCTGCTGGACCACAGAGACTGCCTGGAGCCAGCCATGCACTGCTCGTTCCAGTGCTTCCAGTGAGAGCAGGTCTGGTTTGGTCTTATCCCCCTATCTGGGGGGTCCTGGCCCCATCCCTCTGAGCACAGTGAGTCTTGGCTCTGGAGTGCAGACCCCAGCCAAGCAAAATGGCCAGGGCCCACCATAGTGCTCCAGGGAATGTGCTGCCCAGAGATACCAGGCTTGGTAAAACTGAGTGTAATGTAAGCAGCTGTTTAAAGAGAATGATCCAATTGCTAGCTGTAATTTCCTCATTGTTTGCAACACCCTTGTAAATCACTGTGATCCTTATAAAGAGCTTTTCCCCACTCTTTAAAGTTCACAGAAGTGGATTTTACCTTCTGTGGTTTGAGCACACTCATGGTGAAGGGGCTGGTTTGCAGTTAGTGTGATTTCTTTCGTTCTTTTTCATGCTCTAGGCCATTTGCTTTGTTGGATCAGCATTATGAATGAGCCTGCTTGTCCCAAGAAATATTTGTACTGGAAATTGAAGGCCGGTGGGCAGGACACGAAGTGTTGCCTTTCTCTGGGCCCTAGTAGATGGAGGTTAATGAAGTCTTCCTAGAGCAGTGTTCATGCTTTCTGTCAGACCCAAGAGGGTTTTGCTAAGACTCCACTGCAAGCAGGCTGGCTCATGTCACTTGTATCATTTATTAAAAGGTGTTGGAAGAAGTATTTAATACAGTGCCATTAAAAGCTGGCTGTGGATGGGACTTTCTCCCTCAGCTAGATCTCTGGTGAGCAAACCCAAGGGATGTGGTTTCCTCTGCCTGAACACTGCATCCCTTTCCTGCCCTGGTTTGCCTGGTCCCCAGATCAGTCCCATCTCAGGAAGTGGAATTGGCTCTGTTTGGAAATCAGGTACAACAATCCACAGAGTTGTGACCTCTTTCTCTGGGAAGGCATCTGGGTTCAGTTTCCACAGGAGATATTGGTGGAAGCAGCAGCAGGTTGTGTGAGGGTTTATCCAGCTCTCACGCTTAAACCCGTGGATGGTGGGATTCTCAGTCCCCTCCTGCCTTTCTCCTGTTTCTGGGTTTTATTCTCCAAACCCCAACGAGCCATAAACACCCAGAGCCTGAGGGGCTTTGCAGAGGAGAGCTTAGGGGAAGGTGGTGATTCATTTCCTTCCCCTCTGGCTCTCGACTATGGTTTGGCTTTTGTTTAAGAGTTTGATAATTCACTGCTGGGCTGTTTAGGCTGAAATGTTTGGAGAAATGTAAGTAAATGTGGTGACTGCAGCAGCTCCTCTGTGCATGGTGGGGAGACCAGCTCCTCCAGCCACAGCCAGCCCACACCTGCAGGCTGGGCCCTGCCAGCAGCTTTCGTCGTCTCCTTCCTCCCCATCCTGGTGAGCTTCTGTACATGGGTTAAGCTCCAAATTATCCTGTGCCAGAAGCACGTGCTGAGAAGTGTCAACCCAGGACTGGGTGACACCCAGAGCGCTCAGTTGCTGGTGTTGCGTGGAACCAAACTCACTGCAAAAACTAATGACCAGCAACATCTAGACCAGGACACCCAAAAATGTGGCCATCGCAGCCAGTGGAGACCTCTGTGAGACTGGCAGTGTGGGATGGATGAGCTGGGTTGTGTGGCCCCCAGGGTGGTGTCAAACCTGTTAATCAACTCCTGGGAACAAACCCGGGAAGCCCCAGTTGCAGAAGAATTGGGTTTCTGTGTGTTGGCCTTGTTTGCAGCGTGGCTGTGTCTTGGCAGGGGTTGCTGGTTTGTTTAATGAACATTGAAATGGGAGAGGAGGAGGCAGCCAGGGAAGTATTACAAATTACTTCAGAGCAGTGGCATTAAAACTATTTGTGCTTACCCATGTCTTCTAAACAAAGACCTCAAAGTATGGTAAATATCCTCGTTTTACTTGCAAAGAGGCAAATGCAGCAGAAGGAGAAGCTTTACCTGTGCTTACAGGCAAGCCCACAACAGGAGTGAGATAAACGCTGGTCTTGCTTGTGGTATGAGGGGGTGGTGTTGATGGTGGGGGTCTCTGTGGGCACTGGGTGTCCAGGCTGCCCCAGGAGCTCTGGAGAGATGCCCTCACTGTCCTTCACGTGTGTTGCTGAAGCACCAGCTCTGTTTCTGTGCTTAGCTCTGATCCCTGGTCTGAAAGATAATACCCCAAAATTGTCCTCTTCACACCACCAAGCTTACCTTTCTCTTCTCCCCTCCCGATGTCTTTTACAGCTGAAGCTGTGGAACAAGTACAGAGTCTCCAACATTCCTTCCCTGATATTTATCGATGCCTCCACCGGGAAGGTGGTTTGCAGGAACGGCCTCCTGGTAATCCGAGATGACCCAGAAGGTAAGATCTGGAGTCCTGTGTGCCAGAAAACATGGGCACGTGGCTGCCTTTTTATTTATTTTTGAATTGCCTTGGAGGGTGGGGGGAAGGAAACAAACAGCTATTGTCATACTTAACTAATTGAGGCACTGTAATATTTTCAGCATAAAATTTTCTGCATCGTTCCTGCCAGATCTTGTGTTTTGGTTTTGCTTGTTGAAAAGAACAAAGATTTCCCCTCCAGGATTTTTGTCTGAAGTGCTAATGAGAAAAAAGTTAGACTAACTGAAGCATTAAGTTTGGATTTTTCCCTGACAGAGGCACATGGACAGACAGACTGAGGGCCCAGATATCCCATAGCTTGGAAGCAGAATCCTTCCAAAATGCTGAGAGGGACTTTATCACCGACATCACCCTCTGCTAGGATAATGAATTCCCTGTTATTTACAAATGCACCAGAAAAATGCTACTGTTCTCTGTTTCTGAGGCTTACTGTGCTGGGGGTTGATGTGAAATCCATCTTCTTCCAATTTACAAAAACCAAAATGAGCAAAATGTGTGTTTTTTAACTCCTGGACTCTGCAGCCCCACCGTTCAGCTGCGAGGCTGCATGCGTGTTACCCGCTCGTCCTTGCTTCATGCAGCAGATACTGAGTGTGGTGCCTGAGTCTTTAAGTCAGGTGGCAGGAACAGTGCAGCAAGTACACACTGTGGCCTGAGCCATCTGTGGTGTTTCCTCCTCTCTGGCAGAGAGGATTGATTGCTCTGGGAGCTGGCAGCGGATGATTCAGAACATGTGTTTGTGTGTACGCACACATGCTTGCTTTGGGGTGCAGAGAGTCAGTCTAAGTTTAGTTTATATATATAAAACCTATATATAAACCACCATTTATATATATATAAGGTTTTATAGATAAATAAGTGTGTGTATATATATTAAAAAAACCCCTAAGGTTAGTATCACTATAAGGCAAATAATCTGACTGCATTCCTGAGCATGTACCACGTTGCCGTCTTGTTAAAACAACTGCTGTTGGTGAGGAAAAGATGCCTCATCAGACACAAAACCAGAGCAGGCTTTGTCAAGTCGAAGGTGCTACAACTCAGGTGAGGGTGCAGCCTACCTGTGAGAAAGAGCTGGCCCTGGCTCCAGTGCAGAGCTTGGCACCATCTTTGCAGAAGGTGGGATGGGTTTTTTTTTTTGGTGGAACTTTTTTAAACTGGAATGCTGCATGTACATCTTGCTGTTTTGTGTCTTCTTTCCACCCCCGTCCCCACCCTCTCTAGGTCTGGAGTTCCCCTGGGGGCCAAAACCCTTCAGTGAAGTTGTGGCTGGGCCTCTGCTAAGGAATAATGGCCAGACACTAGACAGCAGTGCCCTGGAGGGCTCGCACGTTGGGGTCTACTTCTCTGCACACTGGGTGAGTAGTAGGTGCTTTGCAGAGCAATTAGAGTGAGCTCATGGGTGCTCAGGGGATCCTTCTTGCTCTGTGGGAGGGTAAAGGTCTCAGGCTGGCTGATGTTGAAGCAATTCAGATGCTCCAGCCATTCTGGAAGAAGCTGCAGCATTGCAGTGGCCTGTTGTCCTCAGCTGGCCCTTCAGAAGGGGAAGAGTGGTCAGATTTTAAAAATGGAAGAGGTTTCGTTGGAATCTTAGGGGCCGTAAGCCCCAGCCACATTCAGGGCTGCTGCCTGACACTTCAGCAAAGATGAGGTCACATCTATCTTTTCATGGTCACCTGGGCTTGCTGGGTGTGGCTCTGGCCCTGTGTAGGAGACAATGTCCTCATGCAGGTGTTGTGTTTTGCAGTGCCCACCGTGCCGAAGCCTCACAAGGGTCCTGGTGGAATCCTACCGGAAAATCAAGGAGGCGGGACAGAAGTTTGAGATACTCTTCGTTAGTGCAGACAGGTAAGGAAGCCCTAATCTCCATTGCAGGCAGAGCTGGCTGTCCCCAAGCTGGGAAGCTCTGAGCATTGCTGGTTTGATTTGAGGAGGAAATCTGATTTGGGGTAGAGTAGGTTGGCTCTGGTATCAGAAAGGCTGCCTGAGTCCTTTGTCCTCTGCCCAGCGGTGAAGGGCAAAGGGGGTTTAGCGAGGGCAGTGGTGGGCTGAGAGCCTGTTCTGCCTGAGGAGCAGCTTGGGATTTTGCTTTGTGGCTTGTGGGTCTGAAGTCTGAAAGATGCTCGAGCTGCTGCTATCACCATGGGTTGACATACAGGTGCCCTGGAGAGTCTGGGCATGGACCCCTTCTTGAGGGACTGGGGGATTTAAAATTGGTCTCGCTCTCCCCGGGTTTTGTCGGCCAGCAGTCGTTACTGGTGGGCTTTGGTGGAAGGGATAAAGGGCCTTGCAGGCCAGGTTTGTCAGGAGGAGCAGAGGGAGGAGCTGCACTCTGGATGCCATGCTCCATTCCCCTTGCACAGGTCAGAGGACTCCTTCAAGCAGTATTTCAGCGAGATGCCCTGGGTGGCTGTGCCCTACGCCGACGAGGCCAGACGGTCGCGCCTGAACCGACTCTACGGGATACAAGGTAGGAAGGGCCACGCTGCTGCACGGCTCTCCTTTCTGCTCCTTTTGTGGAATATTTGTAATGTCTCCTCTTGTTTAACTAAAACAAGAAAACAGCAAAGCACAGTGCCCCAGGCAGAGCCACTTCGTGTTTCTGCTCTCCACAAACTCGCATTCCTACCACCTGCCAGGCAGGCTGTTAGTTGAAACAGGACTTCCATAAACAACCTAATTCTTCCTGGAAACTTGGAAGCTGTTTTTGGCTTGGATGTTTTTTGCCTAATTACTGATTTATTTATTTTTGCTTTTTCTTGAAGGTTTGAATTTCATTTTCTTGCTGTTTCATGTAACACAAAGGCAGGCCATCATTCTCTGCAGAGGCTGAGGAAGGTGGCATCTGGTTTCTGTTAGTGATATGAATTACAGAAGAGTGTGTGTTTGATGTAAACCATGGCTTTGCCTTTACTGTACGTGCCAGTGCCAGAATTCCAGCAGCCCTGGCTGCTCAGAGGGGCAGGGGAGAGGCTCTGTCTGTCTGGGTGGCTTCAAAGCATCCTGAAGATGATAAAAGCTCACAGCAGCTCTCCTGGGGACTGGCACCTTGTTCCTGCAGGGGACAAACTGCAGAGCAGAGATGTGCAAGGTGAACAGCTCGCAAGCAGGTCTTCTGTACATCCATATAGTTTCCCCGTGTAGTTTAAAGGTCTGGCTGCAACTTACCTGTTTCTTACCCATTTCTATGTGGCATTGGTGAGGTGGGCACAAGCTGGCAGAGGGTTAATATCGTTTACAGGCTGGGAAGGGACAGGGAAGCAGGACTGTTGCCAAAGGTGGCCCAGGGCTTGGGGAGAATGTCGGGAGAAATAATCCCTTCTTGGGGTCCTCTCCAAAAACCCCTTCTGGGGTGAGCTCAGGTGCCGTTGCTCAGCTCTGTTCCCTGACCTCAAACCAAGAATAACCACTTGCCTCCTTTAAATAACCATCAGTTTGCTGCTTAATTACCTTCCCATGAGGCAAGAGCTTTCCAAATTCATCCATCTTTCCCCCAGCCCGCTCACAAACCTCTCCAGTGCTGGTTTCGGCTGAGCGCTGCAGGACGGCTGCCAGTTTCACTGGGACTTTCTGTAAATAAGGTGTCCAGACGTGGATACATGAGCACCAGGCATGCTGTAGCCAGGGAAACAATGACAACAGCTTTCCCTCTGACTCCAGCCACTGGCTCCTTAAATGTCTCTCTTCATTGTGTGCTGACCTGAAAATGTAAATAGTTGCTGTTCCCCTGCGTCCTGACCTCTCTCTCTGCCAGGCAAGCTCCCACATTACTCCTGCATTTCAGCTGCTCTCCCAGGGATCCTGACCCTGAGATATGGGCATGTTTGAGTGCAAACCCTTCTGCTTATCTATCATGGCTTTCCTGTAAAGTGGGAATCTCTCCGCAAGGATGGCCTGCAATCCCACAAAGTCACATGGAAATGCAGAGGTAGCTGATTTGCACCTGGCATGGCAGGCATCGCTGTCCCACCTTCCTGCCTGCCCAGGAGCCTCCCACACTTTGCAAGGCTGGGCTGGGCTCGTGTTTCCCCACCGTGGTCTGGGATGGAGCAGGGTGCTGCAGGGAGGGTGTCGGGGCACGGGGAGACGAGGGACAGGGCTGGAGGTGAACCCTGGAGCTGCTCCTAGGGGCTCCAGCTTGTCCTTGATCCTGAGGCAGTGACTCAGGACACTGTGTGTCAACTTTATGGTTGCCCTCCTGTTTGCTGTCAAGCTTTTGTGGCAGGCTGCTGCACACACTGTACTGAGAGCTTTCTGCAGACAGAGCTATGTGTCCTGGGCTCAGCTCATCACCACTTGATGGTATTGGACCTCAGTGAAAAATGGGATCCACGTCATCTGGCCTGCGTTTCCCTGGATGGCTCCTGCTTCTCTGAAGCCACCTTCAGAGCTGCATCTCTGCACCAGCAAGAGCATGTAGCCCATTCAGTGTCCAGGTTACCATCCTGGTGGTGCCTTGGGTTGTGAGCCCAGCATACACACGGGCTGTTTTTTCCACTGGTTTTTGTAAGGCTGGGAGCTGAAACAACAGAAGAGCTTGTCTTCCCTGACTGCTTTAAGTTCCTGGTAGTGGAAAGCAGCAAGCGAGTCAAATCTCCTGTTGTTTTAGTCCTGTGTTGGCCCCTACAGCATTCAAAAACTCTGTATAAAATGTAAGTTGAGTTATTGGCCTTTATTTGGGTTTACTTGAATACCTCTATTCATAACCCAGGTGCAGTCAGGGGGCTGCACCCTGTCCACCTATATTAAATTGCTTCTGGGTGCAGCACTATCTTGGGAGAGAGTCATTTCTTGTGTTGTGGCTCCTTAGAAATAATTCCCCATTGTGGGTGCTGCTCCTGCTCTGCATGGTCCTGCTTTAGGTGAAAGCCCCTGATGTTCACTCTCCTTCAATGGGATGGGGAGCAGGGATAAATTTTATGCCTGGACAGGAATCGCCCCTTCTTGTTGTGTTGTATCTTAGGAGAGCTTTTGGGTTCCTGAATATTCCCTATGGACTCTGTGGTGTCTCTTTGGGATTTGCAGTGCCTTGGGGGAATTTCCAACATTTGTTGTCCCTGCCCTATGCTTCAGCCTGGACACCCACAGGTCAGCCTTGCAGCTGGGCTGGTGGCAACAGCCTGGAGGTCACTGTTACAAGAGGCTTCTCATACCAGGTTTCTGAGGCTTTCTTCTGAAAAGGTGAAAAACCAGCAATAAAACACACCATGTGTCCTGTGGTTGCTGTGTTCTGAATGTTGGCATCACGTCCATTTTGATTACTCACCCAGCAGACTTAATGGAGATGAGATTTCCATGTCAGATACGGGTTCTATTATATAAATAAGTGAATGTGTTGCCAGGCTCAGTAACAAACCATTTGGCTCCTGCGTTTTCATAAAACACGAGCCCCGTGGGAACCCAATCCATTTTCTAATGCATAAAATCAAACTGAGCCCGTTTATGCTAATTCTCCTCCAAGCTTATACAATATTCATTACTGAGTGTCTGATCTGTGATTCTTCTTGATAAGTAAATGCTGGTGTTATGACTCGTGGCAATTACCAAAGCCCCCCAAAAGGTGCTAAAATAACAAATAGTGGCTGGGATGAGCAGGGAGGGGGGAGTTGAGGGAGGGAGTTTCAGGGTTAGCAGGAGTGAATAAGGTTAAGGATGGTTCCCCTGGTCCTGCTGGTCTGTGTCCTGTGCAAAGAGGATGTGTTTGCCAGGGGAGCAGTAACAAGATTTGCCTGGGAAGACAAGGCTGATCCTATGGGATGCCCCCGTGAGCCTGGTAAGGCTGGGTCCTAACCACAGGGACCTGGCCAGGAATGTGCAGGAAGGAGCTGAGGACACAAGGCAGCAATGCTCAGGACCCAAAGCAGATGGGTCATGGCAGCCTCAACCTTCTCCAGGTGGGTCCAGAAGGGAAACCAGAGGCTCTGTGGCTGGTGAGAAACCTCTGATGGAGGGTGAAAGGTGCATGGATTGATCCAGAATGTCACACACCACCTAATGGACTGAAAACCAACCCCCGAGTTTTCTGGTGTGTTACTTAACCTTCCCCGAGCATGCTAAACCCAGGATAAATTAATTATCTTAAAGACCTCTTGTTTTCTGAGCCAGTTTTTTATTTGTAGTTGGAGGTTTTGGTGGCTGGATGCTTTGTTGTGTGTGTCTGCATACACAAATCAGGTGAAGTCTGAACGCTTTGGATGGTGGATGGAGTCCCTGATAGCTGTGGGATCACACAGCATCTGTGTCTAAATTGTGCCCCTAATTTCCCCAGAGCAGCAAAGCTCATTTGAAATCTCTGCCTTGGCATCCTGCATTGTTCAGGCTGCCTGGTGACAGGGTACTGAGCTGAACCCATGTTTCTGGCCTCATGTCTAATCCAGGTCTAGAGAGGATGGAAAAGCAGGCATTTGGGACAGAGGTGGGAATCATAAATGGAAGAAGACCCGAATCATGAGGGTTGCTGATCACCATGTGCTTCTCCTGGCTTCAGCAGTAGTTTGTCTCTTGCAGGGTAGGGCCGGAGTGAGATTTCCCAATTCCTTCCAGTCTGTTTAACCCATCCCTGCCCTAGAGCTGTTTGGAATACCAGCAGGTAATGAATAAGCCTTTTTATGATACAGAATGGTTTTCTTGGCATACCCTTAGGATTTGCAGGCCCAGCTATCGGCTGCGTTCCTGCGCTGCTCTTGCACCAGCCAGGGCCGTGCAGCCCCGGCACACCAGCAGGAATGTGAGCGGTGCTGCCGGGCTGGAATGAGGGGAATGCAGCTGCCTGCCCGCCCGGACCTGCAGGCAGGCATGGGACAGACAGACTGCCGTGTATTTCCTAGAGAAATGCCTAGAATTCAGAGAGCTTATGAGTAACCCACTGTTGTACAAACACGGGAGCGCAGTGCCAGGAGTCCAGCGGGGCTGAGCACGCTGGGTCTCCCCTGCTCAGAGAACAGCTCTGCAGGGTATTTCTAACAAATGAGCTTTAAAATGAACCTTTGGATGAGGGCAGGAGGATTTGAGTTGCCTTGGTTTGCTGGTTGTGATTCAGGGGATGTTGCTGTGTGAAGGAGGAGATGGTGGATAGCAAGCAGAGAAGCAGACAGCAGCATCTGGCACTAGCACTGGTCACTTGACCCATCTCTTGGGGCCTGATCCCAAACTCTCCCCTCTTCCTTCCTTGTGGGATGTTCCTTTGTCTCCTTGATGACAGAGGAACAGTATACTTTCCAGATGAATTCGCCAACATGAGCAGCTCCTGTTGACTCCCCTGTGACTGTTTTGTGGCCGGAAAGCCTGGTTGGTGCCTTATCAGCTGGGACAGTCACCAGCTGGTGTCCACCCTGCCCCACTGCCGGCCTGGCCGGGTTTGAATAGGTGACTTGGACTAAAATCTGCTACAAGCACATCCACCTCCCTTTGGTGAGGACAGTGGCCAGGCAAGGTGGATGCCAGGTTTGTTTGCAAGCATTGCATGTGGTTGACCCATGTGACAGTCTGCTGGCCTTGGTGTGTGTGATCCTCCTCAGTCTCCTTTTGCAGAGGCGTGAGCTCTCTTTTGGGGCATCCATAAGATTCCTGGGGGCATCCATGGCCCTGAGCACTAAATCACTGTGGTTAGTGCTGACTGGGGGACCTTTCTTCCACCAGTGGTGTCGGGTGCCTGCCTTGCTGGGCTTGGGATTTGCAAAACAGTGTTTGAACCAGGTCATAATGTTCGTGGCTCGTCAGAAGCATCTCTGGGCTCTGGAAATGGCTGGGCAGGTAGCACCAAGGAGGGGCGTGGGGCTTCATGGAGGAGTTTGTGGCTGCAAAATGTATGGTGTTCCTTCTGGGAAGGAACACACCCTGCTTCCTGGCTGCTGTTGTCTGTAGCCCACCCTGCAAAATGGTTTGTGTGTGTTTCTGCGAACCAGGGACTGGACTTTTCCAGCAGCAAAGTGATGGTGCCTGCAGAGGAGGCACCTCTGGCACTTTGCAAGAAGGAGCTTGCAAGGAGGGTCCCTGCCTGGTCCGGAGGGGTTTGCATCCAGGAGTATCAGTGTCAGACAGCACTGACCTCTGCCTGCACTCTGGCTCAGAAAGGCAATGCCAGAGCCTGTCTCCCAGCTTCCTGCTCTGGGTGCTGGATTGCAGTGCTCTGCTAGGACAGAAACAGGATCCAGGGACCCTGATTCCCATGAGCTGCAGAGCGGCAGCGTGCTCGCTGGGCTCCTGCCAGAGCCGGAGGCGATAGGAAAAGGCCTTTCTCCCCACGCCCTGTCACTGGCTGGTTCCTGCTTTGGCTGATCCCCTGGGTTTTTTCCATCGCAGGCATCCCGACTCTCATCGTCCTGGACTCCCAGGGAGAAGTGATCACACGGCAGGGGCGCGTGGAGGTGCTGAACGACATCGAGTGCCGCGAGTTCCCCTGGCACCCCAAGCCCGTGCTGGAGCTGACGGACTCCAACGCCGTGCAGCTGAACGAGGGCCCCTGCCTCGTCCTCTTTGTAGGTACGGAGCATTGCTGCTTGGACAGCAGGGCCTGTGCTCGGGGAGGGGGCTGGGCCACCTGCCAGCTCGGCTGAAGCTGGCCACAGGGCTGAGAACCTGCCTATGGTGGTGACAGCGTCCATGGGAAGGGACATCAGCCCGTTTCCATCACCAGGAGCAATGCTGTGGGGTACAGAGAGGACATGGGGAGACAGAGGTCCCTGTGGAGTCCTCTCAAGGTATTCAAGGGGGACTGACAGACCTGGAGCCTCACCTGTACCAGAGAAACAGGCTGCTGCAGCTCGCAGGGGTTGGCCAGAGCCTGCCTGTGCCCACGGGTCTCCCACAGCTCCAGCCCAGCCACCTGAGGGATATGATGGAATAGCAATTGGCAGTGGAGAGGAGCTGCTGGATCAAAGGTGGTTCAGCAGCAACTGTGGAGAGGAGTGCTGACGAGGGGGTGAGGAGTACAAGAAATACACTGTCACTACTGGTGCTGGTGGAGCTGGGAGAGGCCTTTTCTGGAGCTTGAGGCACTCGTGACTTTCCAGAGGGAGGCAGAGGAAGTGTCTCTGGGAGGGGTTATAGCTCTGTGCTGGAAACCACAGTCCAGGGCTTGAATCTCTGAGCTGAGCAGGGCTGTTGCAGTCAGAAGAGCCTCTGGCGTGGTCTGCTGATCCCTGGGTATTCCCTCCGTGGGGCACTGGCTGCAGGACAGGGCAGGACTTTCCCCAAAGTTTCCCTCTTCCACTGCTAACCCACACATGAAGCTCCTTTACAGTTGGAAACAGCCCTACAGCTCATCCCAAGCCCTGCTGGCTCCTTCCTCATCACTTCCCTGCCAGATTGTTAAATCAGGGAAGGGCTGTGGTTGGGATGAACCACGCGGCAGGCTGAGCCCTGGGGGAGCAGAGAGGTGCACACAGCATCCAGGGGAGCAAGCTGAGAGGTCCTGGGCTCTCAGGGGAGTGTGTCTGTCCCTTGAGTGCTCTGTGGAGCTGTGGTGGGGGGTTTCTGAAGAAGCCCCCCTTGCCCTGAGCCTGCCGGTGTTGCAGGGGGGTGCTGGCCCAGGGCAGGGCTTGTGTCCCGCTTCCTCGCACGCCCTTTGTGAGCAGCACACCCTTCTCTGCAGCGCTGATAATGCATCTCTTGCTCTTTCCCTTCTTCCCTTTCAGATGTCCTTTTGACCCTGATTATTTATTCAGCGTAGCCCAGCAGGGGATGTGAGCACAGAGCCAAAAATACTCTCCCCGCTCGGGGAGGACCGGCTGGCCACGCCAAGCGTGACTGATTGGGGCCGGGGCTGCAGGCCTCTGGAAAGAGTTATTTTTATCTTGCTCTGAGCAAAGTTTTTCTATCACCTTGTTGCAGACAGCTCGCTGGGAGAGCTCTCTGGCTCTGCTCTTGTGGGGATGCCTGGACTCAGTGAAACCTGCCAGTGACATGCTGAGATGAAGCTGGTGCTGCACCAGGAACGGGGCTCCTGGCCAGCCTGTGTCCTGCTGGGAGACCCCCCAGCAGACCAGTGTCTGTGCTGCCCAGGCAGAAACACCCCCAGGAGAAGGCAGGTTTAGCAAGAGCTGGTCAGGAATAAATCCTGACTGATCTGCATCCATCCCCAGAGAGGTTAGGGCTGGGTTAGCCAGAGTGTGTAGGGCTGCTTGGAGTGCTGCCAGCAGCTCTTGTCTTGTAGAAAAAAAATCAATCCCTGTGGACACCCTACAACTCCTATGTATTTATCACTGTCCTGCATACAGGATGAATCCCAAAATGCAGCATGCAGCATCTCTGGCATCCCTTGCTTTACTTGGAGAAGCTGGAGAGGAGGGCAGGGAAATGTAGATTAAGGGCAGAGTGCACTTGGGGTGTGGGCAGTGTCTGTCCCAGCCAGGGACTGGACTGGTCATGTCAGGTGGTTGCATCAGGGACCACGAGAGCTGCGTGTGACCGAAAGACACGGGGCCTCCCTTCTGCCTTCTTACTTTTTTTTTTTCTTTCATGCTAAAAGGTGTCCTCGAATTGAAATCATTTCATCTTGATGCTGCTCAAGGACGCAGTCTCTCCTCTTTCCAGCTCAGTATTTGAACTTCAGTGGTGGCTGGCGTTTGATTGATGTTGCCATCTCTTTCTACTCTACCTCTGTCAAATCAAAGCCTCCCTCACAGTGCTGCTGCCGCCAAGACTCCTGCAGAAAAGCTGCCAAGCAGCCGTCCCAGGGCGGCAGGATGGTGGGTGGCAGGCAGGGGTGGCAGGCAGCCTCAGATCAGCACTTCATTTGGTCTTCAAAACCTCCCAACATTGCTCAAAGCTGCTTTTTTGTGCCTGTTTGTCCCTGAGCTTCAGCAGCGGCACCAGGGAGCGAGCAGTGAAGTATTTGGGGAGCAGGAGCTGCTCTTCAGTGACGTGTTTCCCTGTCTCACATGAAAAGCACATTTCAGCTGTTCCCTAATCGCTACAGAGCCGCATGGCTTTGAAGTTCCTGTTGTGTATCTGGGCTCTGGTTTCCTCCGTGGTGGAGCTGTGGGACAGAGCTGCCTGTGCCTGGGCTGTTTGCATCCGTTTGATCCTAACCTCCCTTTCTGCCTTGCCTCTTTCGTTTTGTTTCCCCACCTCTGTGCCCTGCAGATTCAGAGGATGACGGAGAGTCGGAGGCAGCGAAACAACTGATTCAGCCCATAGCTGAAAAAATCATTGCCAAGTACAAAGCCAAAGAGGAGGAGGCACCGTTGCTCTTCTTCGTGGCAGGCGAGGTAAGCGGGAGGAGAGCACAGGGCTGCATCTGGCAGTGTCTTCATACAAGGACTGAGCTTGGTTGGGTACTGCTGTCACCGCCTTTCAGGTGGGTCAACTGAGGCGTGGAGTTGCTGCAGTTAGTCAGGGACCACAGAGCAAAGCCAGCCCCAAGTCCTGGCTCAGTCTCTTGCACTTGTTGCTGGATATTCCTTCTGGCAAAGGGGTCCCACCTCTGTTTGCTCAGAGGTGGAAAAGCCTGATGGCAGGGAGGGGGAGATGAGCTGGGGTTTGGGTTTCAGCCCAGGCAAGCTGGCACTGCCCTACTTGCTAAGGTGCTGCTGCCTTCCTTCCCAGCAGGAAGGACAGGGACCAGTTCTCCAGCCTCTTCCCTAAGGAGCTCCTGTGGCAGAGAGCCCCAATCCCACAGGCTGGACCTGTTTCTGTGCTGTGTGGGTGGTGCTGAACAAAACCACCCCTAGGAGCGGGCAGGGGCTGCTGGGGGAGCAGCAGGGCAGCACTGGGCTGTGCTCCCACTGCTGGTGCCACAGCACCAGTGTCCCAGCTCCACTCTGCCCTGGGACTCAGCTGGGCATGTCATGGGCATGTCATTGCAGTGCCCGCCTGCCCCCGTGTGAAATGAGAGCTGTTCCCTGAGCTGGCCACACTGTTGGTGTCTGGGATGGTGTTTGAGGCACCAGTGTTTGGAGCCAGGGATCTAGCGGAGAAAATGGGAAATGAGAAAATGGGAAATGAGAAAATGGGGTTTTGGGCTCCCTTTCCCCCCTGCACAGGCACTTTTGGCATGCTGCAGGCTGGAAAATGAGGAAGGTTTTGGGTAAGGGTCAAAAAAGCTCCCAGCCCCCCCACTCCCACCCCGAGGTGCTGCTCAGGGCCCAGGCAGGTGGCAGCTGCTGCATGTCCCAGTGCCTGCTCTGTCCCTCCATGCTCACACCACAGCCACATTGTGCTGCCAACGGGGCCCTCCGCATCCCCCCCTGTCCCCATCGGCCCCCTCCGGGCAGGCATTCCCACTCTCACCCCTGTAACAGGTCTCCAAGCATCCCAACTCAGCTCCACATCCCTGAATAAGCGCCTTGTTGGAAAGGCTGGTTTGGGAGGGTCCAGGACGTGCCCCCCGCCCTCCTCCCCCAGAGCCTGCAAAGCGTTTTCCTCCCTGAACATTGACGCTATTCATCCGGCTCCCAACACCCCTGCAGCAGCCAGGCTGAAGAATGGGGAGCGTCCAGCACGTCCCATTCATCCCTCACCTCAATAGCTGGGAGCACTGGCCTCGGGTCTCCTCTGGCCCCTGTGGACAAAGCAGCTCAGCCACTGCTGGAGCAGGCGCTTCCCATTCCTCTCCCGGTGCCGAACGGCACCGGGAGAGGAATGGGAAGCGCCTGCTCCAGCCGTGCTGGTTTTGCATTGATTAGAAAGGGTTTTCAGTCCATTTGTGGTGATGGGATAAAAGATGAGGCATCCCAGCTCCTGGGCTGGGAGGTGGGAAGGGTGGGAGGTGGCTGAGCCCCCCAGCCCTGCTTGCCCTTCCCCGCCACGTGGTCCGGCTGCGCCAGAAACTGCTGCAATGGAAGGGGAGGCGCGACAGGAGTTACTGTGCAGCTGCCACCACTGCAGAGCCACCAGCTGCAAACCAGGCTGATTGATTCCAGTTGCTGCCTGTGGAAAGGGGGATTGATTTTTGGATGCTGCAGGTCGTGGGCTTGGCCAGAGCAGGAGATGAACTGCCCAGCACTGACTTTGTTGGATTGCAGAGCCCTGGCAGAGACGGGTCGGTTTTTCCTCTTGGCCCAGGGCTGTGCCTGGACAAAGGGAGGGCAGCCCCACTCCCCATGGATTTCACACTTGGATCTGCCAGTGGGGCTTCAGTATTGGTTCAAAGTGTGGGCCTTCATCCCAATCCCATTTTCTGGTTTGCTCCAGGTCCCTTCAGTGACCTAGTGAGCAGCAAGGCCGTGGCTGTGCTGGCAGGGGGCTGGCAAGTCCCCACATTTGGCACTTGTCCCCAGCCCCCTGAGCTGTGGAAGCCAAAACATACTCCTGCCCCAGAGGCTCCAGGGTGGCACTGGGTCAGTCGTGGGGTGCTGGGAGCTGTGCCCTGTGCAGAAAGGGTGGGAGGGGTGCCTGGTTTATCCCAACCTGAGGTAAATCGGGATAAATCAGCCCAGTTTGGTTTTGACACAAACCACAGGCAGCGAGGCGGGTGCTGCCTGCTGCACTCCTGGTCCTGCAATGCTAGTGCAAGGCCTAAGTGCTCAGGAGGTATTTCTGGGATGGACTAAGGTGTGGAAGCAGCAAACAGCTCCTGGTTTTCCTGGCTCTGCTGATGGCTCCTCTCTCCCTCTCCTTTTGACCTCCAGGACGATATGACCGACTCCCTGCGGGATTACACCAACCTGCCTGAGGCTGCACCCCTGCTCACCATCCTGGACATGTCAGCCCGGGCCAAGTACGTGATGGATGTGGAGGAGATCACGCCCGAGATCGTGGAAGCTTTTGTCAGCGACTTTCTAGCAGACAAGCTAAAACCCGAGCCCATCTAAGGGGGCTTCTGCACCAACAGACGTTATTTAAAAATAGGTCTCTCTTCCGCCGCTCGTGGATTCTCCAGCGTGTCCTCACGCCCAACCCAGTATCCAACCTTCTTGTGGTGCCTTGTTTTACGCAGTGAATCCTTCTCCTAAGCAAACTCCTTGAGATGCACTTTCAGCAGGGAGTCGCTGGCATTTGGAGACTGCGCTTGTGCTTCATGGTGATATATTCTCTAATCTGGCCAGAACTGTTACCGTATCGTTATTTTATACACAACACTAGCTAGCAGGCAAATCTTTTTGCATGGTGTTCTTCCCAACATATGCATCAGGCAGTGGATGGGGTTCTCGGGGCTTTTTTTTTCTCCTCCTCCCCCTTCTTTCCTTTCCTGCCACCCCTGCTGACTAAATGACTTTAAGGAAGCAATAAGGAAACTGTCTCCTCCACCCCTGACCCATCCTGCTTTCCTGAGTACCAGTGCCCTGATGAGGCCAAGACAGAGTCTTAACTGCTGACAACCTCTGAAAGCCCACAGGACAGCCCAGCTCTTCCTCCTGGGGGTGTGAGACCTTTCCAGGTGGGTTTCCCACCTCCCATCCCAGGCACTGACAAGCACTGGCTGTGCGTGTCCTGGAGTCACCCACCTGCCACTGGCAGATATTCCCACCCTCCCTTTCTGAGCCAGGAGGAGGACTTGCTGCCCTCCCCTCTCTGTCTCTCCCTTGTGCTCTCCCTGTCCCCTATCTTCTCTTTGGTATGAATTGTCCTGTCCCCTCTATGTTAATTGATGGAGCTGTTTTTGTAGGTGTGTCCCAAACCCAGCGTTAATGGTGCTGTTCTTCAAAAAATAAACAAAAAAAAACAACAACAAAAAAAATCCCTCCCTAACCCAAGCAGCACAGCCGAGCCCCCGAAAAGTGACATTGTAAAAACTGTACATGGTGATTGGAACTTTGTAATAAAACTGTTATAATAACCTGATCCCTGGAGGTGCTGATTGCCACATCCTGCCATCAGGGAGAGGAAGCCCTGTGGGAAGCAGAGCCCCAAGCCAGATCCCTGTGTTTTTCTGAGGAAATATTTTCAGTGAGTTGTCCTCCACCTCCTGGCAGCAGCTTGGACACTGCAGCCAGTGCCTGGGCTGGCCTGGCCTGCAGCAGGGACCCAGGCAGGGTTGGTGCTCCTCTCATCACATGTTAGAGCATGGGGTTTGGGTCAACACGGGCAGATCATTCAAGTGGCCCTTATTTGGCCTTTCTGACCCCAAAACCACTAACAGCAGCCAGGTCACGCAGCCCGGGGCTGTGATGGGAAGTTCACACACCATCAGCAGCATCCTGGCTGGGCTGGCACAAACGCTGTGGCAGCAGCTGTGCCCTGACCCCGCAGCGAGGGAGCTGAGGCCTCCCCAGATCAGGGAACAGCCAGGCTGTGGGAAGCTGCCAGGGCTTCCCCCCCCCCCCAAGCCTTCCCCTTTCCACCAGCATCACCATGTGGCCAGAGCACCCAGGAGTCACACCCTCATCCAAGCACAGCTCCAACACAGCCAGAGCTGTTTAATACTCATTTACTTCACAGCGACCAGCCCGAGCTGCTCTTTTATTAACTCCCCAGAGCGCCAAACAGAAGAGATGCTGCTTCAGCACCTGAACCTCAGCAGTTCAACCAACTACTGGGAACTTCTGCCTTTCATCTTCCTGCTTGTGCCTCTGCAGCAGCTGCCTCTTCCCCTCAAAGAGCACGATGCCAGCAGCAATAGCAGAATTCAAGCTGTCCACACCTGGTACCACAGGAATGACCAGTCTCCTCCCCCCGGTGTCGGCCGCGAGGTGAAGCGCCTCTGGGCTCAGCCCGTGGGTCTCCCCACCGATCACCACGGCCACTGGAGTCTGTGTCCAGTCCTCATAGTAATACTGCGTGGCCAGCTCTGGAATGCAGACACTCTCCTCTCCCTCCTCATCCTCACACTCGGGAGCAGCCTTGGGTTTGGATTTCACAGGAGCCCTCAGGTTACCAGGAGCAGAACCAGCTCCGTTCCACTCAGACACGCTCTCCACCCGAGCGCCGGGGTCTTCGTTGTCGGCCACGCAGACCTGGATGCCAGCAGGGAGGTTGCTGGGAAGGGATTCCCAGTCCAGGTTGGTGATGATGGGCAAACGGAAGTGAGCCCCCATGCCTGCACGGAGCACCTTTGGCTCCCACGGATCCACACAGCCTGAGAGGGAAGGGAGGAAAACAGCAACACTGCAGTGACTTCCAGAAAGGTGGATTCAGCAGCCGCAGCAAATGTCTGGGCCAGGCTCTGCTTACAGACCCTTGGGAACAACATCTTCAAGCACCTCTTTTTCCCTGCCTAACCCTCAAATGAAGCTTTTTTTTTCCCCGCAGGGAAATGCTCTTACCTTTGGTGAGCAGCACTTTCTCACAGCCTGCTCCTGCTGCAGCTCTCAGAATAGTCCCCAGGTTTCCTGGATCTCGGATATTGTCACAGATGAGGAGCAGGGGCAAGGAGCTGGTTAGCTGAGCAGCAGGGTAAGACATCTTGGCATGGTCGGGCTTGGAAAAGATCCCTGAGGAGACAAAGTGCTGACAGGCTTCTGACTAACAGACCCCCAGGAGAGGGTTGTGTCTCATTTATTTGCCCCAAATGTCACTGAAGATGTGCTGGAGAAAGCACGAGGAAAAGCACGGAGGAGAGAAGTTTGAGAAGAATTTACAAGAACTATTTCCCAGCAGAGCAGGAGCAACGTGGTGTTAAAAATGAGCACTGGCACCTTCAGTGCCCTCTAGGAGCCACTTTCACAGGTACACAGGGCAAAGAAAGGGAATTCTCTCAACTTGTGCCACTCTGGACACCCTGTCTAGAACAAGGTTACAAAGAAAGAGTCACTATCCACTGATTAAGTGTGGAGTAAGTTTCCCTTTGAGCAGTGTGGTGACTGTTTCTAAGGCAACTTACCTATCAGCCCCTGAGGAGTTATGAGGTCAGACCAGGTCTTAATGTCTTCAAATTTCACCTTCACTAAGTTGGCTCGTTTCAGCCCTGCCTCAGGCAGCTCCTTCAGGTGCCCCACGGTGCTGAAGAAGAGAGTCTGCAGCACAGCTCCTGCATCCAGGGCATCCTTGATCAGCCTGTGACCCTCCAGCAGAACCTTCCCGTGATGATCTCGAAACTTCTTTGATTTGGCAATAGTGACCACTTTTCTGTGGAGAAGTTAATCAGGGAAAATGGAGGTGATGCTAATAAAGCTTTCAGCTTTACATTTGCAGCTACAGAGAACTTCACTCAGGAGCCCCCTGGGTATCTCTAGACCAGCTGTAACTGACATTGCAATGTCAGTCTCTACCCAGAACCCCTGGATCAGAGAATCCCAGACTGGTTTGGGTTGGAAGGGACCTAAAAGATCATCTAGGGACACCTCCCACTAGACAAGGTTGCTCCAAGCCCCATCCAACCTGCCCTTGGACACTCCCAGGGATGGGGCATCCACAGCTTCTCTGGGCAACCTGGGCCAATGTCTCACCACCCTCACAGGAAAGGACGTCTTCCTAATGTCTCATCCTAAAGTCCCTCCCTGGCTTTCCTGGAGCCCCTTCAGGCACTGGAAGGTGCTCTAAGGTCTCCCCGGAGCCTTCTCTTCTCCAGGCTGCACAACCCCAACTCTCAGCCTGTCTCCAGAGCAGAGGTGCTCCAGCCCTAAGGTCATCTCCATACCCTCCTCTGGACTCGCTCCAAGAGCTCCGCATCCTTCCTGTGTTGGGGGCCCCAGAGCTGGACACAGCCCTGCAAGGGGGGGTCTCAGAGAGCAGAGTACAGGGGGAGACTCTCCTCCCTTGACCTGCTGGTTGCACTTTTGATGCAGCCCGGGATACGCTTGGTTTCCTGTCAGAATCTGCCTCAAATTCTCACCCCAGCCTCCTGTCACCGGGCGCCGCCTTCTCGTACCACAGCCCCGGTCCGGCCGAGCTTCGCTCCACCGCAGGCGGCGGCGGTAGTGGCTCCCTGGGGCTCCGCTGCGTCTTGGCCGCCGCATCCCGCTCCTTCTGCGGCGGCAGGACCCGCACCGGGCTCCGCCGCAGCGCCCGCACCCCGCGCCGCCCCGCGCCCGTCGTTACCGCCCGTCCGGGCTGCAGCAGCGCTCGGCCCACCCTCCCCAGCGCCGCCATCTTTGCGCCGTCACGCGCCGCGCGGCCGGGCGCGCCGCCATTGCGTCACGGCCCCGCCCCCCTTTTTTTTTTTCCCCCGTCACGTGACCGCTCGGCCATGGCGGCCCGGCGCGCGCTACACTTTGTTTTTAAAGTGGGCGACCGCGGGCGGAGCGCGCGCTTCTACCGCGAGCTGCTGGGCATGAGGGTGAGCGCGAGCGCGGGGCGCGCGGGCGGGTGTCGCCTGCCTCAGCCGCGGCGGCCCCGGGGATCCCCCGGCCCTTCCCTTCCCGGTGCCGCGGGGGGACCGGCGGCTCCTCCGTGTCCGCTGAGCCGCTCCTCCGCCTTGACGGGCGCGGCCCCCGGCAGCTGTGAGGGAGGCGTGCCGGTCGCTGCCTTCTTTCCCGGGATCGGCTGGTGGGGATGGCTGAGGTGAGAGGGCTGCGGGTTTTCTCCGCGCTGTCTGATCTCTTTCTCCCCGGGTTCACAAGGTGCTGAGGCACGAGGAGTTCGAGGAGGGCTGCAAGGCCAGCTGCAACGGGTGAGTAGTGCCTGCGTGCCCTGTGGTTTCTCAGAAAACCTCTGCCAATCATGGCAGGCAAATGGTTCCTGTCTTGAGTTAAAAATCTCTCCTGGTAGCCCCAAAGGCTTTTGTCTTTCTTTGCCAGTGAAAGAAATCTCAAAGCCTGGTGCTTCACTGCTTACTTTTCCTGCTTCGCAGTACTTGTATAATTCCAGCCAGTGAGCAGTTTATGCTCTTAAAATGTGAGCTGTGAAGAAGGAGGTAGGATTCTTTTCTGTTTTGTGTTAAAGGATGCTAGCCTGAGGTCAACACTATTGGCCAGGGGGATGTCTGTGGGCTGTTGGCTGAGCTGCAGGGAGAATCTCCTTCTGGTGGGAGGTTACCTGCACCACTTGTTTACTCTAGAAATGCCATTCTTCCTTGAAATACTAATTGTGTAGATCTTGGTGTTTATTTCTACTCCTCATGACAATTAAATATGTATGGTCCAGACCTTATGATGGAAGATGGAGCAAAACTATGGTGGGATATGGGCCAGAAGACAATCACTTTGTTGCAGAATTGACTTACAATTATGGTATTGGAGAATATTGCCTGGGCAATGACTTTCTGGTAAGTACCACACTTTGCAGCAAAATCTTGCTTCTTAAGATAAGCTTTTTTATTTTTATGTTCAGCATATAGTTGTAACAGTTGCTTTTCTGTGCTGGTTAGTCCCTTAATACTTCTTATTCTTGCTTTTGTCGTTGTCTCTATGTTGGAAGAGTAGAAATTAGAGCAGCTTTGTTCTCACTTGGAATCCAGGAAACACTTCCTTGAGCAGCTTCCAACTCTTAGATGCTCTGTGTGTGGGACAGCTGGTATTTGCTGACAGATCTGATGGGGAATGGTTTGCTAAGAAGGATCTTAACTGTCAGAAAATGCTCTCATTTATTATTATTTCTCTGTTATATACTATCTGACAGCCAATGAATATCTCATGTTTCATTTAGGACTGTTTCCTCGTGGTTTCCTCTGATCTAATGTTCTTCCCCAGTTTCTGTGGAGTTGGGGAACAGGCACTTGGAGCCACAGGTGCCAACCTGACCTGGTAGAACAGTTGGGAACTCAATTTTCTGATTCTGTACAACGTGTTGAATCCGAGTTTTAATTTCCTCTTGCTTTTCATTTCCCTTTGGTGTGAAAGAAGGGTAGATTAATGCATTCCAAATATATGGGGGGTGCACAGGAAGACTAAGCTTATTGTGTAGGAGCAAGATACCTGGTTGTTAGGAGATGATACACCTGTCATAAAAAGTAATCCAATTTGTTTGTGGCTATTTGTAGAGGCAGAGTATTGAAAGGCAGGACTTGGGCCCCATCCACCTTGTGAACTTTGTGTGTGTCTGTTCTGTTCTCACTAGGGCATCACACTCGTGTCCAGCCAGGCTGTGAGCAATGCTAAGAAGATGGGGTGGCCCCTCAAAGAAGTCACATCTGGTATTTTTGAAGCTGAAGCCCCAGGGGGATACAAGTTCTACTTGGAAGACAAGGAGCAGCTCAAGCAAGGTGAAACACACTGTTACTGCTGTTCAAGAGAGATTTACACCTGGGGATATTAGAATGGGCTGCATGTTCCTCTCTGGCATTTTGTGAAAAAGAGTGTGTATTTCTGATTCTTTGTTCCTTCTGAGGAACATAACTGTGCCTTTAAGACTGCAATCTAGTTGTAATTAATTTCAAATCACTGCAATTTTGTAGATCCTGTGCTAAAGGTAACCTTGGGTGTCTCCAATCTGCAGAAGTCTATTAACTACTGGTCTGACTTGCTCGGGATGAAAATATATGAGAAGGATGAGGAAAAACAAAGGGCTTTGCTAGGCTATGCAGATAACCAGGTTAGTCCTTAAAAACCTTCCCAGTCCTGAGCTTTGAGGGCTGTATCTCATCATAGAAACCTCTCATTTTGTGAGAACAAAAATCTTAAAGGGAAGAAAACCCTCTTAATTACAGCAGCTGTGTGCTTAATTCTGTGTGTTTTAATTAAAGCTTGTATACACCTAACTGCGTTTTTCTTAAAAAAAGCTGTGGTTTGCTCAGGTAATTCTGGCTTGTTGGGAAATGTGTGTGGGGGTGATTTTGAAACCATCAGTGAAAAGCTGGAGCAAATGTAGCACGGAGAAGAAGGGTGTCCTTGCAGATCAGGGTCTCTTTTTTTCCCTCCTGCAGTGTAAGCTGGAGCTGAAGGCTGTTGGAGGAGCGGTGGATCACGGGACGGCGTTTGGGCGAATTGCCTTCTCCTGTGCCAAGGAAGAGGTGATGATCACACTTCCCTTTCACTACCCAGAGATGTCCAGTGGGAGACATCATTTGTACTATTAGCAAAACGGCTCCAATGTGAGCAGATAATACTGAACAGTTACTTCGTTTATATTTCTATCAGTGGGAATGCAATGGAGTTAGGGGTAATGGGAAGCTCTAAATGAGAGCAACCTGGGAAGCATCTGATCTCCGTCTAACTAGAATTGATTTTTTTGTTTGTTTGTTTTCTGTTTAAGTTGCCAAACATTGAAGCACTGATGAAAAAGGAGAATCAGAAAATTTTGACACCTCTGGTTAGCTTGGACACCCCTGGAAAAGCCACAGTACAAGTGATTATTTTGGCTGATCCTGTGAGTAATACCGGAATAGTGATTAAATTCAATTTAAGTGTCTCTCTCCCAGGTATCTAATTTACCTGCTCTTAAATTGCTTTTAGGATGGCCATGAAATCTGCTTTGTGGGAGATGAAGCATTCAGAGATCTGTCCAAGGTGGACCCCAATGGTGACAAATTGTTAGATGATGTAAGTAATGCTCCCTGCACCTTCATTTTCTTCCTGATTAGAGACACCTGTGGAATCCAATTTTCTTTCCATGTGGAGAAGCAAGTCCTACAGCCTTTTAGCTCTTGCTAAGCTTGCTTGCCTAAGGAAAACAAATCAGTTTTTTAAAGTTCCCTTAGTGTCTTGGGTCGAGTTTTCCAGCCCTGCTCTCAGGGCAGCTGGGTGGTGGTGTGTCTCGCTGGACACATCAACAGCACTTTGGTGTAAGTTGCTGCAGAAAAGGATTTGTGAGCTGAGTAAGGTCAGTGCAGCAGGAGGCAGAGGGGCTCTGGTGTGGAGCGTGGGCAGGCTGTGTTTAAACCACCCTGGTTTGCTCCTGTATTACCAGACCATCTATTTATTTGCTGTAGCAGAGAATATTGGTTTTCACTGCCTGTTTTCCATACTAGCACTTAAAAAAAAATGATGTATCCATCAGAATAGTTTTCCTGCAAATGAGCAAGTGTCCTTGTGATGGCTGGGGCCTGTGGGACAGGCTGGTGACTGTTCACAGCACAGGCTGTTGTGACCAGGTCGGTGTTTCCTGTGCAGGCCATGGCAGCGGACAGCAGCGACGAGTGGTTTGCTGCTCACAAGAAGAAGAAGGCTGCTGCCTAGCCGGAGGAGAGGACTGCACTGCTCCCTCCTGCCTTGGTTTTCATCAGCAGGATGCCAGTCGTGTTGTGTTACGTTACCCCTTTCAGCAAGAGGGCGCCGCGCTGCTCGGTTTGTTTGATTGAAGTTTGTGTCTCACTGCAGCTCTCTCCTTTCAGGCGATAATCACGTTCTCCTTCAAAAAAAATCAGGCTGTGCAGTAAGGAGCAGGATGAGCATGTGGCTTTAAAAAGAGGGGCCATCAGTTAGGAGGAAAAACTCATTTCTCTATTATTGCTATACTTGACAAAAAGTTGCTAGATCAATTACACCATCCAATTCTCTAATTTGCTTTAGCTGCCCTTGATCTGCAGCTTAGATAAGAGGTTCTTTGCAGGCACCTTGCTTCCATGGCAAAGTCCTGGGCTGTGTCTGGAGAGCTCCAGCAGTTCAGCTCTTGTAGCACCTGCCTGTGTATTGGGAACAGAGAAATTAACTTGCTAAAGCACGTGAATGCTCTGGTCAGGAACAACCCTATTTGCATTCCAAGATGTTTTGCCGGCTTTCAAGGTGAAATGTTCACTTGGGAAGACCATGGTGTGTTTCTCACCAGGGTCATGTCATTGATGTGATGGTTTCCACTTCATAGCAGGCTCCTGAATTCCCATCTCCTTATGGCAGCACACAGGACCTTCCACATTCCAGGTGGGAGCCAGGGCTGTGCTCCAGGATGTGCAGCAGCTCTGTGCTGTCTGCTGAGGTACTGGGAGACAACTTGAAATAGGTGTTTTGCAATCAGCTTTTGATGAGGAATTGCCTTTGGAAATAACAGTTCAGGGTTTATTCCGTTTGAATGAAGTCATGCTGCTTTTGCTGCTGGAATAAGGGTTGGGAATACAGGGATTAACTACCAGCACTGTCCATGTCAGCCACGCTGCCTGGTTTGTAATCCTTGATTAAAACCTTGAATAATTTCCACAAGGAAAAGCAGGCAAAACCAGCAGCATTAACAGCTGCCAAGGCACGTTGGCACTTGTGAATATTCTGTGTTCCAAGAGGGGAAAATTCCTCACTGGGATTTTGTTGCTTGAGCTTTTGATTCAAGTTCACTGGCGATTTGTCAATCACGTACTGATCGAGTTACAAATCTTTTCATGTGTAAATTGCACCCCTGAAACCGGTGCTGCCGTTTGCTGGCATTGCCCTTGAACGAATAAAAGCGATTGGGGAGGACAGTTTGGATCTCTTCTTTCCTGCCACCCGCCGTGAGGCGGCACCGACCTTTCGCTCCCTTTTAATTGGGTTCTCCCTGTTCCTGCACTCGAATTAATCCCGGGAATGCCAGGCCGGGGAGCGGCGGGCGGGCGGTGCCACCGCCGGGGGGCGCTGCGGCCGGGGGCGGGGTTTCCCGCGTGACGTCAGAGCGCGCCACCCGCGCGACGGCCACGCCGCCGCCATGGAGCCCGGTGCGTGCGGGACTGGGGGGGGGGGAGCGGGGCCGGGGCGGGGGGCGGCGGCGGGGGGGGAACGGGCCGCGGTAACGGTGTCTCCCTGCAGGGCTGTGGGGTGTGGGCGAGCAGACGGCCGTGCTGCAGGGCGGGTTCCTGCTGGCTGCCCGCTTGGCGCAGCCGCGGCCGCTGCGGGAGCTGCGCAAAGCCGACTGGCCACGCGTGGGACCCCCCGTCACCGACGCCCTGAAGGAGATCGGATCCCGTTGCCCTTCGTCGCTGCAGCACAGCCTCTGGAAGAAAGAAGCTGTGGCCATCGTCTGGGCTAAAGTCCTGTTGCCAGAGCCGCCGACTGCCTCGCTGGACCAGGGGTGGAAGGAGGATGACTTCTTCTCCGTGGGCAGGATGATCCCCGATGTTAATCACACCGTCCTCTTCGAGCTGGTCAAGGCCCTCGGTGAGCCCTGGTTCTTTGTGCAGCTGCTGCTGGTGCTGCCCCAGGATGTGGGCCAGAGCGAGCTGGAGCGCTTGGTGGAGTACATTGCCAGTGAGACATCCCCATCAGACATCAAGTTCTTCTTGGATGTGTGGTGGGAGGTGATGAAACACAAGGAGGTACAAGAAGACACAACAGTCTCTGCATTCAGCACCCTCATACATCAGTATGGGTGTGAGTCCTCTCTGGATGATGGTCTCCAGCCCCCAAAGAGGTTCAAAGGTGATCCTGGCTCTCTGAATGACCCTCCTGCTGCCACCAGCCTGCTCATGGTCCTGATAGAGGGGTTAAAGCAGACCTACAGGAGCATCACCCAGCCTCGCATGAGGTGCTATGCCTTGGCCAACCTGGTGGAGCTGCTGTCTGTGTTCACCGAGCTGGAGCCAGAGGGCAGCCCCCTGCCTGTCGCAGAGTACCTGGACAAGGTCAGCTCTGTGGTCAGCCTCTGGACCAGCGACACTGAAAGCCAGTTCCACCACAGTGGGCTGGATGAGAAAGTGAAGGAAGCAGAGAGGAGCATGAACCTCTTGTCCATGGCCAAGCTCTCTTGTGAGGAGCTCTTTGTTGGCTTGGACTTTCTCTGCAGCTTGTTGCGTGCGTGGGGAGAAGAGCTTCAGGACACCCTGAACAGCTCTGAGGGGCTCTGCTATGAGACCTACCGGCTCCTGGACACTCTTACCACCTTTGGGAAGAACCTGGTTTGTTTCTCTGAGACTAGAGACCTGGGTGAGAATGAGACACATGTAGTGTTAGAGCTGACACAGCTCACTAAGGACCTTCTCAAGGAGATCAGTACCAGCCTGAATAGCAAGGATTTGGGCACCAGCCTTGTGTCTTCCGTTGCCATGACAATCATTGAGCAAAAGCTGGACCGGCACATGGAGATGTGCTCCATTTTTGCTTCTGAAAAGACCTGGGCCTTCTCAAAGGACTGGGTTGACTGCCTTGTGAAAAACAAAGCTGTCTTCCAGAAACCAGAGCTAGTTTTGAAATTGCTGGAGACGCTGGTGAACTTTGCCATGTCCTGCCAAGACAAGGATGCCCAAGAGCTGCAGATGCAAGTGACCAAAGCTGTTGTGGAGTGTTACACTGAGCTTTCATTAGCTGACAAAAACAAAGTCATCTCAGGTGTCCTGGCATCCTGGGGTGGGCCAGGTCTGTTTCTGAACTTGCAGATTGTCATGGAAGGTTTCCAGGAGGATCTGAATGTGACTTTCAACCAGATCACAAAGAGTGTGTCTGATGAAGGCCTGACCAGGGCTGTGGCTTCTGTGGCCAGGCTCATGCTGCTGTACCCCGAGGCCACGGTGAAGCATGTTTGTAATCTTGCTGTCATCAACCTCGGGGCACACCACTTCCTTGCACAAATCCTCTGCTCCTTCCCAGCACTGAGCTTCTTGGAGACTCACGATGATCCAGGTAGGCCGTGCAGCCTGGTGGTGAGGTGTCTGGAGGAAGCAGTGTGGGGCAGGCTTTCCACTGTGAGGGAAGAGGAACAGTTCTTTGAGTTCCTGGCCTTTCTCTTGCAGCCAAGCTCTGCAGCTCCTCTTGTGACACCTGCAGAGGTGACCAAAGCCTTTGTCCTTCCATATTTGAAGTCAGACTCTGCTCAAATTGAGCTGAGCTTGCAGATCCTCAGTAAGGTTTTGGGGGTACAGTCCTGTTCAGAAGAGCACTGGATCAAGTCCTGCCACCCATTCCCACTTCTCCTCAGCCTCTGCAAGCTTCTAGATGGTTACACAAAGTACTGGCATCAGCCTAGGGACCAGTTTTTCCCTTCACTGGAGACCAAAGACTTGATACTGAACATCCTCTGCCAGCTCTGTGAGGTGGTGAGGCCAGAGACTGCCCCATCCCCTGAGCTGTGGGTCCAGTCACTGGCTTGGCTTCACAGGAAGGTGGCATCACTAGATTGGACCATCGGTGTCCATTTGAAGAAGCTTTATGGAGACCACTTCAAGAATGAGGTCCCGGCAACGCTGTTTGAGATCTGCACACTTCCAGAGGACGAGTGGACGTCCCAGCCTCTGCCAGCTTATGGACCAGGCAGTGGCCTCCTGGCATGGATGGAGTGCTGCTGCATGTCCACAGCGCTCAGGGAGACCATGCTGGCGCTCCTCAAGGTCAACGTGGATAACCCTGAGGAAGTGAATCTCTTCAGCAAAGGGTTTCTGGTGGCCCTCATTCAGGTTTTCCCTTGGTGCAGCCACAGCGAATGGAAGAGGCTCACACACGTGGTCGAAAACCTGCTGCAGAGGGAGGTCCTGCACGTGCCCTACACACTGGAGTATGTGCAGTACATGCCCCTGCTCAACCTCCGGCCCTTTGCCTGCTACCTCCAGTTCTCTGTGCTCTTCCTGCGGGGCTTCCAGCTCCTCTGCAGCTCCAGCTGTTCCACCTGGCTACCAGCAGAGGCTTGGCTCCATGTGGTCCAGCTGTACTGCGGCAGCCTGATGGACCTGCTGGGCTCAGTCAAGAGTGTTGCAGTATCCCCCTTGTGTCCCAACAAGGACAGGACCTCCACGCAGGAGGTGTCCTTCATCTGCATCCAGATGTTCTGCCACCTGCTGCATGTCGCCGCCATGCTGCCGGAGAAGGAGTGTGGCGAGCCACTGGTGGTGGTGGCTTTGGAGATCCTCTCACAGTATGAGATGTTCAGCAGTGCTGATACGTCCCCCAGCAGCACACTGCGGAGAGCCAACGAGAGGCACTTCCTGGAGTCCATCACAGACAATGTTGGTGACAAGGCACTGCGCAGCACCCTCCTGCAGAAGCTCAGCAAGCTGGGAGGCCGCTCGGCTGAGGACCCGGCTTGAGAAGGTGGAGAGCATGCCAGAGGAGAGCACAGACCCTGCCTCAGGGAGCCCCATTTGTGGAAAGCTGTACGATCTGTAATAAACCCCATCTTTCTCTTTTCAGCTTTATTTCTCCCCTGCTGTGTTTTCTCCCAACCTGTCTCAGCAGTGATGAGACTGTGTTAGGATGGGTAGGAGCAGCCACTCTCAATTTTCCAGTGGGAGTAGCTGCACAAACAGTTGTCCCTGTGCCCAGCTGCCAGTTCTGTGGCTCCAGCCTTGCCTTCTGGCAGTCTGGATTTACAGAGTGCCTGGTGACATCAGGGAAATCCTTTCCCTCTGGCTTCCCTGCTTCCAGCCCTCTCCTAGTCCTGGGTAGATCGCTGGTTTTGCCACGTGGAAGTGAGTCGAGTGAGCCTGGGGCAGGCAGGTGCCTTTGGAAATAGGTGTGTGCTGCTCCTGCCCCCACCCAGAAATGAACAGCACGTGGGAGAGATCCTGTGGTGTGACTCGGAAAGGAAATCTTTATTGGTCTCCTGACAGGTGCAGTAGTAACTAGGGCAGTGTTAGTGCAAACTGAGATGCCTCGTTGGCTTTGCTTTTTTTTCCCCCCTTACATAAGGCACATGATTTGCAATGAAAACAGCAAGATACAAACATAACAGGTAGCAAGCAGTTTATAACATCAGCTGGTCTCCGTGGTTCATGTAGCAGTCGTGTTTCTGCAGTAACTGACTGCATGTAGGAAGAGCCCTTTTATTATTTCCAGAATACAGCCGTGGCTGGGACAAGATCTGACACCTGAAAGAACTGGGTCCTTAGCCCTTCTGGCTGTTCTTTTCAGACAGAATGAAAGGCACATGGTGGCCACAGGTCTCTGGACACAGGGGGCTGCTGGGGCCATGCTGGTGCAGTACCTGCCCTGGAGCAGGGGACCTGCAGGCAGGAGGTGGCTGTGGGGAGGGAACCAAACTGCTGCTGACTTACACAAACCCGTGAGAAGGTGGGTGAACCCCATGGTGCAGGGTGAGCCTGTCCCCATCCTGCCCTGCCAGCCTTGCTCTGAGAGAACAGAACTGTTCCTCTATCCTGGCATGAGTTTCTCTCCCCTCCGGTGCTGCTGGGGTCACCAGAGGCCTCCTACCCCGGGGAGTGTCAGCCACAGACATCAGACAGTCGTAGTGAAAAGCACCTTTGGGTTAAGTGGAGTCTTCAGTGAATTCAGCCCTGCGTGAGAGGGAGGTGAGAGGCTGAGCGCAGCTGTAGTGTAGGAGTGAAGTCAGTGAAGGTCAGGAAGGGGCTGTGCAGGAACAGGCTGTGCAGAACTGTGCCATAACCCCCGGGCCTGGCTCTGCTCTCAGCTGGAGGTTTCAAATCAGAGCCAGAGGAGAGAGTTGGGGCTGTGGCAGGTCCAGCACACAGCTCCCCCAGACCTCTGCTGCTGCCTGGGGCTGGGTGTGCTCCAGCATCGCTCGGATCCGGGCCGTAGGCTCCCTCACACCGCCCTGGGTGCAGGTGTCTGGTGTCAGCCCTGAAAGGCGCGGGGGGGGGTGAGGGGTTTTGTAACAAACCCCTCTCGTGTAACCGTTAGTTGGGTGCTGCGGCGTCGAATCCCAGAGGGGATGTTGTGCTTATGGGCAGACCTGGCTGCTTCCTGCCCCAGCTCCCGTGGGTGGGAGGACACAAGGCACTGGAGCAGGGTGGGATGAAAGCCTTCCTAGCCCAGGCTGGCACGGTGGCAGAGACAATGAGGCTGCTTCCAGCGCAAACAGCCCAGCGGAATGGCTGCTTCCACCGCTCCCATGATGGTCCCCACAGTGCTGGTGGTGTGAAGGTGGAAGAGCTGGGGGGGCTGAGCCTTCTCCAGCCCACGTTGGGCCGTTAGCTGCTCTTGTCGGCGGGCGAGCTGCCGTAGAGCCGGGCGGCTTTGCGGCAGATGAGCCTGAACCAGTAGAGCTGGGGGGGCGATGAGGGAGGCATTGGCGATGTTGCAGTGCAGGGGGATGCGGAAAGGCACCATGTAAACGGGGATTCCCACCTGCCTGGCATAGGCCACGTACATGAAGGGGAAGAGGAGGATACGGCAGAGGAAGAAGGTCACCAGGATGAGGATCCCGTTCACCTTGTGTAAGAGTGTGTCCTGCATTTTGAGCTGGGGAAGGAAGAAGGTGAAGATGGGGTGAGTGCTGGGTGAGCAGCACCCAATTGCTCCTGAGGCCCTGGGCTGTGATGGGAGCATGGTGGGAGCATTTTGGAGGGAACTGGAGGGCAGCATGGGAAGCAAGGCGTTTGGAGAGAGGGCTGGGGCAGGAGGGAGGAACAGGCAGGAGGGAGGAACAGGCATGAGGGGGCAGCACCGGGAGAAAGCACCGCCCCCAGTTTGGGAATGCCCCTGGGCATGCTGCCTACTGGGGAAAGGGATGGGAACGTGACAGGAGGGCAGAACTGTGGGGGAACTTGGGGTCACAGCCATGGGGGTACCAAAGGGTACAAGCCACTGTACCCAAGCTCCATCACTCCTCACCTACCTGCATGAGGATTTTGCCCAGTGACACAAAAGGTGTGCTCAACTCTGCTATGAAGATGCAGCCCACAAAGAAGTCCCCCAGCTCTCCCCTGAAGTGCTGCAAATAAAGCCAGCAGTGAGCACGGGGCCCTCCTGGAGACGGGGCCAGGAGCTGACCCCCGGCATCTCCGGGGGGGTGGGTCGCAGGCTTCTGACCACCAGAGATGCTTTGCCAGATGTGCAAGCCCTTGCAGCCAAGGGGCTCCTTGCTGGCTGGGTTTCACAGGAGCTGTACCAAGCTCTTACCTGGGTGATGGGGGTGAGCACAATGAGGATGAAGAGGTGGTGGGTCACCATCAGCCGCTCCTGCAGGAGGAAACTCCGCACACTGGCCAGTGAGTGCTTCTTCTCCTCGATCCCCTTGTCCCAGCTCTTGTGCCAGTGGCAGAGGTACATGACGTAGATGTCATAGGTCATGTAGGGAACAAGGACCCAGATGTACTCGACAGCCAGCCAGTGCCTGGGGGAGGAGCAGCACACACAGAGGCATTGCTACAGCTCTGAGCACCTCATAGTGCTTTGAAGGGTGGAAGAGAGTCTCTAGGACTGAGATGGCAGCAGTGGATTTTAATGGTAAGCTGAGAGGGGTCAGAATTTAATTTGGTTTGGCTCAGCAGAGAAAAGGTACCTGGTAGAGGAGGAGGAGGCCTCCTCAGCACTGCCCCTGCCTCCCACTTGGCTGTGCCAGGCACCGAGCTCGGCCTGACCAAGCACAAACATGGTGCTAACAGGAGGATCTTGATTAGCCCAACAGCCTATGTTTGCTGTGTGGGCTGGGGGCACAGCACCGCTTGGGATCCAGCACTAATCCAACACCTTTGCAGCAGGGCATCTACCCTAAGCCCTGGAACACCCAGCACTGATGCTTTGTAGGAGAAAAGCTCCAAAACTGTGTCCTTTCTGCCTGCCACACCACTTTGGCTGGCTGCCTGACCCAGAGGGGGTTTGGAAAGCACCCGGAGACCTCGGAGTTAATCAGAGATGCCTGGCCTGGACTTTGTAGAGTGAAGAGCAAAATATCTAATATAGGCAATAAACCCCTGTGAGATGTTTGTCTGTTGGGAAATAATTGCAGGCAGCTGCCTGTTCCCAAAGCATGTCGGAATCCTGGTTGCACAATCCAGGCAGCAGGCCCTGCTCTGCAGGGACACCCGGCTCCTTGAAAAGTCCTGAGTCAAATCATACTGATTAAAAAAAACCACACCAAACCCACAAAACAACAACAACAACAAAAAAACACCACCCTACACTGCTGCTTAAAGAAATGTAGCTTAGGGCCCAAATAAATCTGCTTTTGCTCTCCTGCCATCTCAAGAAAAATTTTGTTGCATGTGCTCCTATTTCAGATAGAAAAATTTAAGTGATGTGGAGCAGGGAGGGGAAGTGACCAGCTATTGTTTTTGCAAAACTTGCCCAGAGCTTTGGAGGGCAATTACAGTGCAAGCAATGTAATGATTGTCTGCCTGGGTAAATAAATTGGCAAATTTTACTGCAACCTTTGTGATGCTTCCTGGCTCTCTGTCTTGCTGTCATTCTCCAAGGCCTTCCCTGCTGAGCACTGGGCTGTATTTCCTCCAGATTCAAAGAAAATCTAGGTCTCTGACCACAGTATCTTTTCAAGGAGCTGCTGGTGTTGAGAGCAGCCAGGCAAGCAAACAGCTCTGGGAAGGAGGGCTGCCAGGAGCACCTTCCATCTGTGTGGGGCTGGGATTTAGCATCTGCTCTGCCTATACAGCAGGTATTTTATTTTAGAGTAAAAAGATAACTCATTAGACTGCCCAGAGACTGAGCAATGTGGGTAGATCTTGGTATCTAGAGCAAGGCAGGACATTTCACATCTGTGTCGTAAAGGCAAGCCTGCGCTGGCTGAGAGGGCACAATCCTTCCTGAAAAATCAGCCTAAAATCTGGTGTGTAACAGTCAGATTCTACCTCAGCATAATTATATTCTTCCCTCCTACAATTCTCTCTGCTGTTCTTGATAATAGCTTTTTTTTTTTTTTAAGCCTTCTGACGCAGATTGTGCTATCACTCCTGCCGAGAGCCATGTCTGGGGCAGTTTTATGTCGGAGCATTAAGGACAAGGTGATGAGATTTCTCTTCAGAGCAAACTCTGAATTGATTTTCTTGTTTCTGAGCTCCTTCAGAATGCCTCTGGCACAGAGGAGGGAAGGCACCTCTAAAGGTTCTTCCTAGGCCTCAACTTGTACCAGTTTTGACTTCCAGCAAGGAGACTCCCTCCCCCTTTAAAAGTGGTGATGTCTACTTTTTGCTTATGTATGGGCCCATGGTACAGCCCATCCTCAGGAGAAGACCCTTGGTGCTGGCAGAGCAGCCCCTGGGCTGAGTACACTGGACAAGCTGGAGCCTTTTGGGGGGGGGGGTACAGCCAGCACATTGCCCAACCCACCACCCGAAGTGGAGGAAAGAGGAACATGAAATTGCTTTTCCTCTCCCCTTTGTACGTGCAAGCCTTTGGCATCAAATCCTGGTGCTGCCAGCCAGGCGGGCACAGCCTCTGTGTGCTCCTGGCAGGACAGCCAGGATTCGGGACGGGGTTACCTGTCGTGCACCACATCCTTGCAGTTAAGGACAACCATGATCCCCGACACTGTTGCCATCGTGGCTTGGACCGTGGACACCAACCTGAAACCGAGAGAGAGGAAATGGGTCACCCCGAAATGTCACCCCAGAAGGGCCGGGGACCAGGGGTAGTTGCACCAGAAGAGCTATTAGCAAGGAGCCGCCCACGCCGTGCACAACCCGAGAGCCGTGTCACGGCGTGGGCAGCGGCCGGGGGGGTCGTGCTAGGCGCTGCCGCCCGGGGACACGGCGGGGTGCTTGTGTCCAGGTCTCGCCTCTTACATCCCCGCGAATCAGCGGGAACCCTGCCCGCATCCCCGCGGACAAAGGTGCACCAGAGCATCCCCGGTAGCCGCCGCAGCGGGGGGGCTGCGCCTGCCGCCTGCCCTTGCTCCCCCGGTGGGGTCTGGGCTCGAGGCTGCCGGGGGTCCGGCCCCTGGAGCTCTCCGGATGCCGCTGCCCCCGCCGGGGCTCGGTGCTCTTGGCCCGTCCCCATCGCCCCCGGTCCCGCTCACGCCTACGGTCCCGGCCTTCCTCCCGCTGATCCCGCCCGTACCTGCCGCTGAGGAGAATGCGATCCTTGAGGCTCCATCCTGGGGCGGCCCAGCGCAGCAACCGGATGCAGAGGACGAAGAGCCCCGGGAAGAAGGCGGAGGCGATGGCCAGTGTCCGCCACATGGGGACGGCCGGGGCCGTGCTGCCTCCCGCCGCCGCCTGTCAGCAGCGGGCCGGGGGCGGGAGGGCCCGGCCCCGCCCAAATCCGTCTGGCTCGGCACCTCTCGGTTCGGTTCGGCACCTCTTGGCTCCGCTCGGCACCGCTCGGTTCCGCTCGGTTCGGTTCAGCACCGTTGGGCACTGCTCGGCTCGGTTCAGCACCGTTTGGCTCGGCTTGACTCGGCTCGGTCCGGCCTCGCCGCTCCCGCCGCCGGGACGCGCCCCGCTCCGCCGGGCGGCAGGCCCCGCCCCCGCCCGGTACAAACCCCGCCCCGAGAGACCCCGCCCATGGCGGGCCCCGCCCTCCTAGGCCCCGCCCCCGGCCCGAGCGGCGATGGGCGTGTATCCGCCCGCATCCCGGCGTGCCCTGCGGCCCGGAAGTGGTGGCCGGCCATGGAGGAGGACGAGCCAGAGCTGGAGGCTGGGCTGGAGGCGGCCCTGGAGCTGGCGCCCGCCGTGCAGGCCGCCATCGAGCAGGTGCGGCGGGGTGGCCTGCCGAGGGGCCGGGCGGGGGCCGGCGGGGCCGCGAGGCAGGGCCGGGCCGGGCCCGGCCGGGCCCGCCCGGTGAGGGGCCGGGAGTGGGCGCGGCCCGGTCCCCGCTCTGTGAGGGCCTGGGGGGTCGGCCGCGTCCGTCAGCGAGCTCCGGGCCTTCCGCTGCTGGGCTCCGCAAAGCCCAGGGCTGGCCGTGCTTGGGGCCGGGTGCCTGGCGGGGGGGAGCGCCTGCTCTGCGGCCTGTGCTCCGGCTCCTGATTGGTACTCGTTCCTTAGTGTGTAAAGCAGCTTAATGGAGTTCTGGCTTAGTCATGATAGTCTAAGTGTCTTGGCTTGACTTTTGTGATCAATATTATGTTCCCGCTCAAGGCCTCCAGTGTTTCCTGAACCCTTTTATGGCACTTAGAGCCGCTCTGCTGCTCTCTGAGCTTGCACTGACTTAAGCCAGCCCATCTTTTTTGTAGTAGAAACTTGTAGACAGCAACAGGAACTGTATCTGAAAGTATCGCTCAAGTTTTCTTCTGTGTTGAGGCCTGCGGATCAGTTTCTGTGGTTCTCCTCTGAGAACTAGGGCAGAGCTGTGGTAGGTGGTGCAGCATCTCAGGTGAGCCCAGCACCAGAAGGTGAGGAAGGCAGCACAGTTTGTCTGGGTGCTCTGCTAGCTTTGGAATAATATTGCTCCAAAGAGAGAGACCCCACATTCTCTGTAGTTGCATGGGGTTGGCACACCTGCAGTAAACCACTGAGTAATATTTACTAAAACCTTGGGAATTGCTAAATGGAATACCAGCTTCCAAGGGAGACCTGGAACTTGTCCAGAAGAAGAATCCTTTGCACTTTGTGGAGCCTGTATGTCTGAAAGCCAGAGCACTCTGGTATGATTCCTAACATTGTACAGCCAAAGAAAGTTACCTAGTGACATTTTTATCAAGCACAAAATGTCTCTGCAAGGTAAACTGTGTCTTTTAGAGACAGCTTTGGCTTGAGGTGTTGAGCCATGGAGAACCCACCCGTATCCCTGAGTTATGTTAACAGGCAATAAGGTTGTAGGCAGAACCTGACACCCTGAGCAAAGGGAGGTGTTGGGGGTGATGCTGCCTTCTGCCACTTCCCAACCTGATAATCTCGTTCCTGTGAGCATTCCTTGCTCAGCTTTGGGCAAAACCTGCCAGGTTCTGGTTAAATGAGCAGAACTGGCTCAGCTGAGTCGTGCCTGCAGACTGGTGGGGTGGTCATTCCTGGTTGATGGCCTGTGGCCAGGACCTGGGAGTAGCAGCTTTAGCTGGCACAGCTGCCTGTAGCATCGATCCCTATCTGCAGTTTGAGAGTGGAGTTCCTGACTTTATCTTCCTTACTTTAGTTCTGTCCCACCCCTTCCTTCAGCAGCAATTATTCATGTGGAGATGTGGGATTAACTGAACTGGAATTGTGAGCCCAGAGCAGGACAGGCTGGTTGTGATGCCACGACTGTGCTCTGATGGTGGGCTAATAATGTCAGAGCACCTTCCTCGCTCGGGCAGGACCTCATGCAAATTTAACTGCTGCCTGCTTCTTCTTGGCCACAGGAGTAGCTTTGGGAGCTTCAGGGAGAAGTTGCTCACATTGAAATGGCCTCACAAAACCGCTGCTTTTAGGCTACAAAATGTGTGAAAACATTTAAATGCTGTATGTGACCTGGGTGACATGGAGAGGGGACACTGTGGTGTGAGCTAGGCAGGGCTTTGACCGTGGAGTGCAGAGCTGATAGCTGTGTAAATATGGAGGGAACACGGTGTGTTTCAGTCTGTGGGGGCAAAAAGCAAAGCCTGGCAGATGCATTTGCATCCTTTGAGCTGCTTCTGAGGAGAGATGAGATCTGTTTGAACCACAGCTGCTCTCTTCCCTTTCCCGGGGGTAG
Source organism: Hemiprocne comata (assembly GCA_020745705.1). Classification (NCBI taxonomy): domain Eukaryota; kingdom Metazoa; phylum Chordata; class Aves; order Apodiformes; family Apodidae; genus Hemiprocne; species Hemiprocne comata. The sequence goes on from CM036605.1 coordinate 3,739,748, forward strand.
GAAGAATCATTCAGCAATCCTGCTTCTCTCCCTCTTTTTTTTTTCTTGTGAAAGTGGCAAATCCCAGTCCCCAGGGAGCTTGTACAACCATTTCCTGGCTGTGAAAAGCAAATCCTCCAGCGCTCAGCACGGGGCCTTGCAAAGATAAGGGCAGTGCCTCAGCAGGGGGGTTTCATTTCCAGGCAACAGCAGAGGCATCAGCATGGGTTGGGATGCATAATTAATTGCCTGTGTGTCTCGGGAATTCCTTGAACGGGATGGGTTGTGCCGAGGCTGTCCGTGGAAACACGTGTGTTATCTGTGTTTACCCTGATACCCACAGGAATTTTAAAAGGTCAGAGACCTCCAGAGAACAGAGCTGCTTTACTCCTGGGCAGACCTGACCCCTCTCTGTGCATGCTTCTTAGAACACTGCTGTGAAACACCAGCAGAAGTGGGTGCTGAAGGAATGAAAAGTAGTAGATACAGTGTACAGTTACAGAAATGAATGGTGATGGACGTTGATTGTATTTTTCCTTCCTCTAAACAGGTGTTTCCCAGCCAAGATCCTCTGGACAGAGCAGATTTCAATGCTGTTGAGTACATTAACACCCTCTTTCCCACTGAGCAAGTAAGTAATGCTTACAGCTCAGCCCTCTTTGTGCAAGGTAGCACAGATAGCAAGTGACTGATGACATGTTTGAACCTGTACCCAAGCCTTTTCTTTTAAACAGTAGCACAGGTAGTGAGGCTGTAACAATAACAGCTTCTTAAATTCACATCTCACCAGGTTCACTGCCATCATGTAGTTTCTTGCCACCCAGGGTGCTTGCTGCAGGAAAAGTCCTGCAGTGCTCTGTAGAAATTAATTAGTTTTCTATACAGAGATTTCTCTTGCAGTAAATTTCATTACTTGTCCTCTATTAGTAATTGGTGAATCCACAGGGATTTTGGCCAGATAAGGCAGGTGTCTTGTGGGAAATGTCAACTAGAGAGTCACACGTGTCTGAAGCTTCTTGTTTCTTTTGAGATGTAAAGGATGAGGTTGCCATGGGCTCATATCCATACTTTGTCTTCCCCAGATCAGCCCCAAAGGCAGTTTTGGACTAAGCTATTGCAAAAATAAGGTGTTTCTGCAGCTGAAGATGGGGCTGTGAGGCAGCTCTGACATTTACCATATTTAAGATCCTCTGCAGCACCAGCTTTTCTGGCTTTCAGAAGTTTCTAGTCAGTTTGTGGGTGGTGCTGGCTTGGCTTTTTTCCCTTTGCCGCTAGTGGAGAGCTGTTCCCCCTGCCATTCCCCCACCACAGCTCCCCCACCCCTTGTGTGGGGTGTCCGGGCTCTGCAGGAGGGTCTCTGCCCAGGGAAGGTGAGGGCTCTGTTCCCAGTGCCCACTGGAGGTCACTGTCACCACAGCGTTTGGGGAGCAGCTCTGCAGCTCTTGGGGCAGCCTCCTTGCTCGGGGCTGGGTGGGAAGCAGGCAGCCCCTGGGACCCGCAGGGCTGCTCCCTGCCCTGCCTGGCTTTTGTTGCTCTTCCTGATGTGACCTGAGGAGCAGCCACGTTGCCGTGTGTCTCGGTGCTTCTGTCTGTAAAACAAAGTCATTGCTCTCCTCTTCATCAAGTGCCACCCAGGAGAGAGTGTTGGGTGGCACAGCTGATGTCTATTGCAGAGAAAAGCTCCCCGTTTCACTTCTCTTTGTTTTGTGCTTTTTTTCCTTTTGCAGTCTTTGGCCAACATCGATGAAGTTGTGAACAAAATCAGATTGAAAATAAGGTAAATGTGTCTCCATTTTGTTGCATCTTGGGTGAGAAGTAGTCTGGTTGTCACTGACTCTTCATAAATACAGCCTTTGCTCTATAGCTGATAGAAATCAATTGGCTTAAAAGGCATCAATAGGGTCAGTCTCAAGTCAAATAGTGGGACAGAGACAAAAATTACTCCTGTAATTATAATTATTTTTTTATACTTTACCCCTACTGTGTAATAGGTGCCTTTTAGGTTATTTTAGCTGGTTCCAAAGTAGAGCTTTGAAAAAACAATGAACTAAGAATAAGCAAGTACCAAATTTTAGTGCAGTGTGAAGGCTGAGAGAACAAACTACCCAGAACATTTGATTGCTGAAAATTTCGTCTGTCTCTGAGGTCAAAATAGCAATTGTAAAAGCCCTCCTTTTGTATTTTTTTTATTCAATTGTCATTATTGGTACCAGGAGTATATAATAAATACAAGTGTGCATACTTAAATTTTCTGTGCAGTCTGGCATCACCGACCTGAAATGATTGAGACAGCTCTTCAATGTGTGGAAAGTGGAAATAAAAACAGACAAAGGAAAACTGACAATAGTGCTTAAGGGAAGAGAAATGTGAGAAGCCCTGATTAAATGAGGAAACGTTTTTTAATTTTTGCAACGGGAGTTTTAAATTATGTAAGATAGTGATGTCCTACAGAGAGAGAGGACAAAAAAGTGAGTTCAGCATTGGTAGCACCAGCTTTTATATTTAAAATCCATTCTGTAGGTCTCAACGTTCCCACAGTTGTTTGGGTTGGGCACATAGACCATGAGTTTGACATGATGGGTTCTTTTCTCCAGGAGGTTGGATGACAACATCCGAACTGTGGTGAGAGGACAGACCAACGTGGGACAGGATGGCAGGCAGGTATGTGCACCTCATCTCTGGTGATGCCAAGGGTTCTGATCTCGTGGTGCTGAGTTGAGGGGTGGCTCTGGCAGGTAGAGACCAGCTCTCATTGTTCAGGAGGTGTTTCTGCTGGCTCGTGTACTAATGGCTTTGTGAGCTGAGCAGCTGTTCTGCCCTGCTTTTTCTGATCACCCTCCAAAAGGAAGTGAATGAGAAATTGATTTAAAAATCAAAAGCAAAACCAGGAGGCCTGTGGTTGTGCCACACTGAAGCTAATGATAAAATGAATGGGATTAAATAGGTATAGGCACATTTGCTGCTGAATGTGGATCAATAAAAGGCTATTCAGCCTTTTAACAAGGGTGTCTGCTGAAGTATATGCTGTTTAAACTGGGGATGTGCTTGGGATGTGGAAAGAGGAGTGGTGCTGCCTGTAATCACTGTGCAGGGATGAGACAAGGAATCAAGTGGGGAGACAATTACAGAAGTTGAGGAGGGAGTGGAAACTAGTGCAATGCTTGAGGAGTTTGGGTACCATTGGAAAGCTGGTGCTGTTGTAATCTTAAGGGCCTATTTGAGGTGACAAATTCAGAGAAGACCACAAAAAAGTGGAATGGAGAAGCACTATGGGTGAGAATTGCCTGGAGCGCCTCAAGAGTTGCAGGTCCCAGGAATGGACAGGGTGAGAGATGAACAAAAGTGGTCAGCTGTGCTTGCAGGAAACCAGGAGAGTCTCAGTCCTGTGGAGGTTCAGTGAGCTTTGCCTTGTGCTTTCTCACTCCTGAATCCCTTTGAAGTTCTCCAAAGCACGTGTAGCTGAACTTGGGCAGGATCCTGCTCTGAAGCACTGGGGAGGCAGATCTCTCTGTGCAGCCCTTCATTTTGGCTGGTTCTAAAGGAAGAAATTAAACTCCTGTCCAAGTGAAAACCTTCAGACATGGGTGTGTATGTGGCATGTCTGTGCAGAACATCTTTCAAGTGGACTGCAGCTGCAGTGAGTCACAAATATTCCTGTATTTAGCTGTCAGTTTTCCCATTTTCCCTCACTTTGCTGCTTTGCAAGGCAGAAGCAGAGCTTGCAGTTGCACAGACTACATGGGCTAAGGCCAGACAGCCTCCCAGAACATTGGTTTCTTTAAGAGATCCTGACAAATACTGAAAGCATTCAGTTATTGCAAGTGTTAGTTCTCTGGTAAGAAGATGGTTTGAATCTGAAATGCTGTAAGCTTTTTCTTCCTGTGTGTCTAATCCAAGTCTGCCATTTCACACCTGGATTGCATTTCGTATGTGAATTGCTGGAAACAAAGTGTGGAACCAAAAGAGGCAGGACTTGGCTGGGTCCTGAAGTTTAAAGCAGCAGAGGGGCATCAGGAAGCTGAGGCCTTGCATCTTATCTGGTGGGAGGGACCAGCAGCAGCAGAAGTCATCGTACAGTGCTGGGGAGCTCTTGAGTTGCAGTTCAGTTTGAGTTGCAGTTCAGTTTGAGGTGAAATTTCGTATTTGTCTCCCCAGAACCAAACGGAGGAAACCTAGAGGACACATTTGCTGTTCTCCTGCTGCACTGCTTTCTCTGAGCAGTGTATCCTGTGTGGCTGGGGGAGGGAGGCAGCCTTTTGCACATGACCACCCTGTTGACACCCGACTGTGGGGGCGACAGCCTTGCTTTCCAGCTGCCTGCTCCCGTGCTGAGCTGTGCCTTTGTTCTACCAGCATGTTTGCCGTGGAATCAAGGACGCCTAGAAATGTTTTCATAGAGCAAGAGGCCTGGCTTCTCCCCGTTGGAGAGAAAGGGTTTCGTTTTCAAATGTACGATAAGAAATTGTTTTGAAACTACTGCAAACAAGGTGCCTTTATGACAAGTCAGTGTTTTGCTAGGAAGGGAGTTAGTGCTGCTTGAAAGGGGCTTTTTTCCTTATTTACTTTTTCTGGTAGTAGTATGTAGTTTGGTCCCACTATAAAATCAGATTCTTTCTTCTACTGATCTCCTATTCCTTTTAAATTTGTAGGAAATTTATATCCTCAAGACCAGTATTTCCCCTGCAGAATTTGATTGAAGCACATGGGTAGATAATGTCATCCAGTGAACCCCTCCCTTGGGAAGCCCAGGATGAAGATCGTTACTGCCTTTTTTGTAGTAACCATAACTACAAACCACCCTTGATTAGTAAAGAAACAGTTAGCAATGAACTTTTGCAATAGGGTTGAAAAAAAAAAAAAAGAGCTTAAAACCACAGCAAAAACTTTAATCTCCAGATACCTCTTCCCATTTGTAATGCTTTCTCACCATACAGGATGTCCACAGCCTGTAGTGTGCAGTTCTTGCAGCAGACTGGATTTTGAAATAGCAGTTCCTGTCTTTTGACTTATTTCATCCCTACTTCCACTGGTTTGGAGACCAGGCAGGTTCCTAGAAGACAGACTAAGGGTGTTTAGCCTTTAACAGCCTTTGTTTTCTCTTTGGGGATGGGGTGATTTCCCAACCGAGCCCGGCAAAGCAGCTTTCCCCCTGGTGTGGAGGAGCAGTGCTTCACTGAGCCTCGCTGAGAGCTGCACCTTTGCAGCCGTCCAGGAGAGGGGAGCCCAGCCTTGTTTTTGAGACCAGGGTAAGGTTTTACTGATCACTGATGGTGAGGGAGTGCTGCCAGTGGAGAAATCTCTGAATACTGCTGCATGTTATTCTCCCAGTTAGAGCAATCTAAATCCCAGTCAGACCGGGTGGGGAATGTGCAGGTGCAGCCAAGGGAATGTGTTCTCCATGCTCCTTGAGGAAGAGGAGACCTTAGGGAGTAGCAAGTTCAAAATCCTAGTTGCAGATCCAGCCCCTGTACTCCCTGTGGTCGAGTCTCCTTTCCCAGTCTGGCCTGTGCTGTGGCACTGGTAATCACGGGGTCACATTTCTGTGCTCCACCTGGGTGCCAAGATCATTGAGCAGAACTTTGAGGTGAATTGTAGGTATGAGAAGGATGTAAGAGTAGCTTTTTATAGTCAGTCTTTAACTTCTAAACTGTTTCTCAAATAGCCTTGATCACATACATATATTAATATAAAATAGTATTTAGATGCTTGAAAAAGCAGATTCTAAATCTAAAAATAAAGTTGATCAAATCGAAGTGGCCCCAAGAGAGTTATTTAAGCAGCTCCAAAGACAGGAATGCTCCCTTCTCCACAAAGCTTAATGTTTCCCAGTTCAAAGCATCTGTCTTCTTGAAATTTTGCCCTAGAATTTCCTCCAAATGCAAAAGCCTTAAAATAGTCTGGCTCATTTGGCTTCCCCTTCCTGGTGCGATATTTCAGTAAGATCTGGAGACAATACCACGAACTTTAGAAATTATCTCCCTAATGATCCTTTTATGGGAGGAAACAACAGTCGTGGGTGGAACATTCCTCTGCAGGGCGTAACAAAATTTTCCTTGGGAGTCCCAGACTTGGGCTATTTGGGATGCCTTGGGAGAGGCTGGGAATGCAGGAGCTGCTGTGGTTCAGTTGTAACAATATGTGGTTCAAGCTGTGCCTGCAGTTTCTGGGGAGCCAGCACTATCCCATTTTTCCTCTCTAAGGTTTTTCTCCAAGCTGCTGCTGGACCAGGGTCTGGGCTGACCTTGCTCAGAGCCACTTGTGGCATGATTTCCTCTCTGCCCTGGGGTGTAGTATAAAAAGTTCCCATAGATTTTTCCACTGAGTATTTAACACACTCTGTACGTTCTTATTTGTCACTCTTTAGTTGTTTATTGCTAAACCTTCTGCATGGACTGGCTGTAATTTTTTTGACAGTTGCTGACATGCCTTTACTAGTTGTTTGGCTGAGGCTGCTTCACCTACCAGGCTTTTGTCCTTGTGTTGAAGTAGCCTCTGCCTTTGCACTCCAGTTTAACCCTTGACAGTACCTGTGCAACCAGGACATGGGTGCCCAGCTCAGTAAAGGTGAGGCAGCTTCATACAAAATCTATTTCGGAAGGAATTAGGAATTCAAGAGGAATTCCAAGATTTGTGGCTTTATAGTTGAATCTAAGAAAATCGTTATTCTTTTATATCTGGTCCATGTTCCCTTCCTGCCCTGTGTGCACACATGCATAAAGTCAATGCCTGAAATCAAATGGGTAGAGACTGTGTTTTGAAGAAAAGCTTGGTTTGTCACTCAGCATCTCCTATGTTAGGGTCTGGCTCAGTTAGTGCTAGGACAAAGTGTTAATGAGAAAAGGGATGTTTTTTGGGCTGGGAAAAGCCACGCATGTTTCTCATGGCTGAAGATACTGGTTGATGACTTGGATTGCTTTGCTTGGCTCCTGCTTCTTTGCTCCATGAGAACAATAATGTATTTTGTTTTCCTAACTGCAGTAGTGCAGGAGAAAAGATGGCAGCTGCTGTGGTTAAAGAAATACAAATATGTTCTTGCTACCCAGCACAGCAGCAGACAGTTCAATTAGCCATCCCATCCTTGGGTAACTGGTGCTGTCCTTTCTCCTTGCATGTAAAAATAAACAGTGGGGAGGCTCCAACTGCCTGCCCTGCCCTGCATGTGCTGTCGTGTCTGGTGGTGTTTAAGCCTGGAGAAGGAGGAGGAGGATGTGTCTGGCATTAGAAAAATGCCTACAGGTTATTGAGTTTGACAAGGTCATAGATGGGAGTATGTGAAATAAGTCTTCTTTTTTTTCTTTTCTGTAAATACAGATCAGGAAACACTTTGCAGAATCAATATAGGGAGGAAGAAAGAGGTGAAGGTGGACTGTGAGCAGAAAAAGGGAGTGATGCAGGTGCTGCATGTGGCAGAGAGCTGTGGGGAGTATGATAGCTCCCTGCTGGTGGGCTAGTGGTGTCCTGAGCTACAGGGCAACTGGCAGATGGTGTCACTGGAGTCAGTGGCTTGTCCTATCCCCTTGTCCTCTCTGAGTGCTGGGTTACAGGCAGTGTCAGCCTGGCAGGCAGGGAGGTGGCTTTGGACTCTGTTTGCATAAACATGCTTAATAAACAGCACTGTTGCTTCAGCCTCTCTTGCTTCCACCTGCTTGGGTGGAGGTGGATTTTTCACTGCAGGTTGTGTTTCACACCAAGCTCAGGCAGGCAGTGCTTCCAGCTCTCCTACCATAGGCACTTTTATGTCACTTTTTAATTTATTTAAATATATGCTCACTTCCAGACATCAAATTACACGTGCTTCTTCCTTGGCCACGGGACTGAGGAAAATCATCATATGCTCTTAGTAACTCGTGAAGCCTAAGTCTGTAAATATTTGGGGGCTTTTTTGTTTCATAGTCCTTGATGTTGTAGGCACCATCTTTCAATTATATCCATCCTCTTCTACATGGCTAAGCTGTATCTCCTGTTTTTTTGATGAATGGGTCATTATTCTATAATATGAACAGACTAGTGTTTGATTTCAAGATGTTTTAAGATGGGGAATAGAGGAGGGTTAAATATTGTGTCTTATGCTGTGTAATTTTAGATATTTTTTAAAAAAAGGTCACGCCACAGGTTCTGTAAGACTCCAGTGGAGTGATTAAAGTCCCATAATAATCTTTTGTAACCAGTGAATAATAAACAGAAATTGAGCTGCCAAAATAAATCAAAAGTGAGTTTCATTTAGAGTCATTTCCCTAGCGAATTATGACAGTTGGACAGTGTCCTTCTCATCTAAGAGCTTTTTCTAGCCTAGAACATGTTTGTTGAGAAGGGTTTCAGGTGAATGGCATGTCAAGAAGAAATAGTGCTGTTTATTATCCTTCTGGCTACTGGCCATGAAAACTGGCATCTGCAGCTGGCTGGAGAGGTCAGGCACAGCTTTTGCCATCTGCTTCAAAGCCTGGTTCAGGGCAGAAGCAAGGCCAAGCTTGACCTTACCTTGTGCTTCTGTAAGGAAAGGTGAGGGACAGACCCTGTCACTGTCCTGGTGGGAAACCTGGTGGTGTTTGGAGCTGGCACGGGACACAATGCAGGTGGCATTGGAGGCAAATGCAAGCTGCAGAGTGAGGCTGGGCTGTTCCACAGCCAGTGCTGCTGGGTTTTAATGCCAGCAAAGCCAGAAGCCCAGCCTGAAAATAGAAATCCTGACAGCAGGCAGGAGTTTTTCTTCTTACTGTGGATCTCTCTTGGTTTGTTGTTTTTTTTTTTGTTGTCTCACATTTTTGGTGTGTGTTAATCTTTATTCCAGCTGTGCTTGTGGCAGGTGAGCTGTCAGCATTTCCACTTCAAAATCCCTAGTTGTAAGGTTCATTGGTATGATTGTCCATCCCCCCCCACCTATGTTTCGCCTCTAAATTCTCAACCTGAACATGAATTCACCTTGCAAAATGGGATGCAGCTCAAGCAGTTGCTAAACGTGACCCCTGCAGAGGTCAAGCACAGCTCTGGTACTGCAGCTACAACCAAAACACCACCTGCAATGTGCAAAACTCCTCGGGAGAGAATCTGGCTGGAATCCCTCAGTCATTTACAGACTTCCTAGGCAAATTCAGCGTGCAGGGTGAATCAAACAAAACCAGGCAGCTTGGAGCTGGGGCCGAAGGTGAGCAGAGGCAGCTGGTTATTGATTGGGAGGAGAGGCCCTCCAGGACCAGGTGTGTCGTGGGCACAGGGAGGTGCAGTAACCAGCTGCAATCAGGGTGTAAACCAATGGTGTGAAGGGCAGAAACTCACAGCTTTGCTGTTCTGAAATAAAGAGGAGTGATAAGGGAAATAATAAGTGTCTGCACAGGGGAGTTTTCCCTGCATGATAATAGTGTTTAAAGTGTTGAGCAGGAAGGGTGTGGGGGGAGGCTGTGGCTGTTCACCTCCCAACGTGGAGAACCTGGAGCCATGTGATGAACCTGTAGCAGCTTCCCATGATGAACCTGTAGTAACCCACCTTGAGGTCTGAGCAGGATGGAGCTGAATGCTTTGCTAGAGCATTATGCAACTCACACAATTAACCTTTAAATGGCCACATCACTCTGGTGCAAATTAGATGCTTGACTATAAAACTTGTGTAAAATTACTCACTGGAGCAAGACCACTAAAAGCAATGTCACTTCCAGCACATCACCACCTCTCTTCATGGTGGCTGGGCAATGCAGTAAAAAATGACACCTCAGGAGGGTGTTGGACTAACACCAGAGTGTGGTTGAGGAGTTAAACTTAAAGGTTTCAATCAGCACAACCTGGAAATTGCCTCTCATTTCACCTCCTGTCTCTAGCAGTGTTAGTGCAGCTATTCAGAATGTGGGGTTTGATTTCTAAGTATAATTTGGGGGGTTAAGTGAAGGGGCAATTTTAAGCTTGGTGCAGTGTTGGACATGACCTGCTTTGTTGATTTAAAGTGTCCTGTGCAGCCTTAGTGGTTAGGACTGGAGCTGATGACAGAAAACTATTTGTTAGTGACAATTGTAGTAGTTTTGTGGTATTTGATGGACTCCTGGGGTAGAAATGTACTAAAATCAAACCCAAGTGTGATGAGCCCTTCAGGTTTGTCTGCTCAGGGAAATTATCTGGCACAGTGCAGTGTCACCCTGCTCCCACAGACAAGCCCTCTTGGCTTCAGCTGCAGTGATTTATCCCTAGCTGTAAAACTTCAGACTTTTCTCTAAGATTCAATCAGACTGAGAATCAAAGTATATTTCCACCCTTTCTCCATCTGGAGGGACTCGTACGAGGCTTTAGTGGCAGAAATTGTTAGGCTGGTCACAGTGTGCAAGAGTTCCTTTGAATTCTCTGCAGCTGAGATTCCTCAGAGAATTGAGGATGGGAATTTATTTTTAGATGGTCTAGATTTTTCATTGATCTGGCTTGTAAGTGTGGCAGCAAATGAAAGAAGCATTAACGCTCTGTGTTCAAGACTGGGGACCCATCCAGGGGCATTAAATTCTCAGCATCCTGACCACAGCCCAATTTGTAACATTAAAAAGACATTTGGGTGCTGCGAATTTGGCAGATGTGTCAAGTGTCCATAAAATACCTACTAAAGGGCAGCTTTCTGATGTGAGTAACAACATCCAATTGAAATATTATATTGGCTAGAATCAAATAAAAATAGCACCTTTCTAGGGCAACACTGGTGAGCATGTGGAAACTATTGAGATATTTTAAGTGGTACTAGGAAGAGAAGTGTTAATCCAGTTAGTCCCCAAGCTCAGGGTTTCTCAAGCAAGAAAATTTACTTTTTCCCCAGTTAAGTGACATTTGGTAGTAACACATGGGTCTCTTTTAAATCCTGTTTGCATATTTCCTAGTACTTGCTTGCACAAGAGTGCTGACAGGATGAATAAAGAGGTATTTAGGATTCAGCACATCCACTAATGAGCCTCTGCTGCCTGATGGAGCAGTGTGACAGCTCCATACCTGGGCTGGGGGGGAGGAGGAGGAGGCTCTGTCCCTCTGCAGTGGCTGGGGGGGGTTCAGAGAGACCAACTGTAATTCAATGAATGGATTTTTTTTAGCTTCAGAACTGTTGTTAGTGCTGGTTTTGTGTGTGTTACTGTCAATCTGGTACTGTAAATGGTTGGAACGTAGCCTTTTAAAGGATGCATCACTTCAAAATCTTAATGAGATGTGGCTTTGTTGCACCACTTACCTGGGTTATTTTCTTTCCTTGTTTTGCTGATGGGAAGATCTCATGTAAAAAGGTGACAAAAGTGATAATGAGCAGGCCAACCTTAGAAGTTGCTTGGGATCATGCCAAGTAAAGCTATTTTTTAGGCAGTCTTTTTCTTAGTGATTCATGGTTTAACTCTTCTCCCTATTCTTTTATATTGGTGTGTTTGGACTCTTCCTGTTGCATCTCAAGGTGAGGAAGTCTGAAGAGCTGTAGCTGATTCCTGGGCTATGTTTTTCCCTCCAGCTTTGGGGGATTTGATGAAGACTCATGTTCCTCTCCATCTGCCCAGCTTACCTGGAGTCTGGCCCTGCGCTACAGATTTGGGTCTTCCAACTCCCACGTGTGACTTCTCAGTCTCCTGCATTTCATCTCTGCTGTTAACACAAGAGCAGGGAAGCTTCCAGCATGTAAATATGGGCTGGCTGAGAAAGGGGGATGGCTAAAAATACATCGTGGTCTTCAACTGGAAGGATCCCCCTGTGTCTTCCCTGCCAAGAGCTGTGGTTTGGGTCTGCCAGCACCTCTTGCAGAGCTACACATGGAGCTGGGCAGAGCCCTGCAGAGAGGCACCCCACCACCCCATCCCCTGCTTCCCTCCAGCAGCTGGGACATGCTCCTGAACCCTACACTGGGACAGAGGATCAGACACACTACACCAGAGGAGGAGGAAAGTGATCCGTAGCCCAAGCCCGCCCTGTGTTGAGCCCTGTCGAGTCTCTCACTCTGTGGCCAGTCCTGCCCTCTGCTAAACTGACTGATAGCCAGGCTGTCCAAGGGACAAACATGAGGGAAAAATGCTCTGAGTGGCTGTGGCTCAGGCACCACTGAGCCATGGCTCTGCCTCTCTCAGGAGGCTGAGCCCTGTCCATGCCGTGTTTCTCAGCTGGTGCCTGATGTTCAGGGACCTCAGAGGTTGCATAAAGTTTAATAAATAATGCTGATGGGTTAATTGTAGCTCGCAGGCTCAGTTGTTGATTAGAGTCATATGGTGTTTTTCCAGTACATCGCAACCCTAATTTCAACATCCTTATTTCATATAACCACAACAGATTATGTATCCAGTCTCTTTATTTATTCGTGGTCCCCTGCCCCTGAAATGAACTGTTGTGAGAGAGGAAACACCAGAACATAACTTTTACATGTTTGGGGGTGCGTATATTTACGTGTTTCCCAGTTGCACTGGCAAGGACACCAATAAATTAGTCATGCAAGGTGACCCCTGTGTCAAGCCACAGATGGAAGATTACTGGATGTTGTTCATCGTGTCAGCCAGCTATGCTGGAAGAAGAGCAATTCCTATTCTCTTGATATTGTTTTGGTTTTAGAATTTCTGTCCAAAATAAACTGTCTATTAATAAAATAATAACAAAAACAGTAAGAAAATGCTTTTTAAATTCACAATTCACTGTCTTAACGGGAGCAGGGTGTGAAGGGAAATGCATTCTCTCCAATCTACACTGTAGCCTTTGACATGGCTGTGGTTTCCCCTCTCCTGCTTTACAGATGCAAGAATAATTGTTAGATACATTAATATACTTCTGTATTAGACTTTGAACAATCAGTCCTACTCTCATGTCCTGGATGTTGGTTTATCATCCCTTAACAAACATCATTTATCAAATACGAGGTGTTTTCTTAAAATTGAAGTTTGTATTTCCTTGGTTCACACACAGAGAAATTAGTGTTTGACTTCAGTGCTGATGCAAAGGGACACGGCACTTGGTGTCTGGGAAGAATTTCAGGTTGACTTGGGTTTTTTTTTACAGATTTACCCAAATCTCAGAGCATGCAGGACAGTTGCTGCTTGCTTTGTAGCCCACATGAGTAACGTGCTGCAGCCACAGTCTGGGACTGAGCACAGAGGTGATAGCTGAGTATGTTGAGAGGCACATTCTTCAGTTCTTTGGTTTGCATTTTAATCCAAATGGAAGAGAAAACTTCATTCTAAAAGGTGGCTGGGCTGGAGCCAAATGAGAAGGAAGGTGGTGATGTTCCTTTCTGATGCAGTTGTCCCTGCAGCACATTTGTCTGTTCATTTCTCTTGGTGAACATGCTACATGATAGCTGTGTGACACTAACAGGTAAAGTGTGAACTTTCACGTGATTCAGGAGATATTTCAGAGGAGAAATTCTTTTTCCCCACTGTGGAAAATGAATTATAAAATGTTTCCAACTCTACTACTTTTATTATAATGCAGCTATGTTCCAGCAAAAGGTCCTGGCAGATAGTTTGCACATACATTTCCAAATGAAGATGTGTTAAATTTATTTGCTGAAGGAGCTTGTAGCTTGTGCTGTAACCTTGGTCATGGGACTGGATATAAAACCAGAGGGATAGAAGCCCACTTAACAGCAGGAAACAAAGTGGAGCTGGAAATGTTATCAGACTGGGAAGGCAAAACGTGTTGAATTACTTCAGAAATCAGATTTTGAACATGTGGCTTGACTCATTGAATCCACGTGTAGCTCATGCTGGTTGTGTGAGGTCAGGATGCACCATCGTGGTGTAAAAGGGACCAGATGCCCCAAGAAGCTTGCAGTAAAATAGCACAAAAATCCAGGTGACATGCATGTCCTGTGCTCAGCCCTCTTCACCTGCTAAACCTGTGCCTTCTCTTTGCCTAGAAAAAGCTGTTCCTCCTGCAGGGGGGTGGGAGGCTGAGCTGCCCACCTCAGAGGAATCAGCAAAATATGCATCCCATTTTCTGACAGGATAATCCTGCTCATTCAGTGAGGGGTTTAGGCAAGCACTCAGTGTTCCATATGTAATGCTGTGTATTTTTTATTTAGAATTAATGATGAGCATAGAGGTTTTGTGGAGGTTTCCTTTTCCTGCTCAAAATTCATATTGATCAGGAGTAACTTCTACTTATTTTTTCACAGGTAATGCATCAAAATTTATTGCAGTCACCTTAAACCTAGTCATAGTTTTTATTACAGAGGTGCTTCCATAGTATATCTCAATTGGATTTCACCAGAGCATTGTTTTGAAATGGATCCTGAAACCCTGGTCCACTCAGGTTAAACATCCCAACATGGTGCATTGACTTCTGATGTGCTGCTGATACTTCCTTTGTAAGAAAACAGCTCCCCTGCTGCAGCCCAGGGGCTGTAGGGAGCAACTGTGTATTTCTTAGAAGGTGAAAAATGAATGCAGGTTTTCTTTCCACTCTGACCTTGTTTCTTTTCCAGGCCCTGGAAGAAGCCCAGAAAGCCATTCAGCAGCTCTTTGGTAAAATTAAGGATATTAAAGACAAGGCTGAAAAATCTGAACAAATGGTGAGCAGCAGTTTCTTTCTAACCTTTGAAAGGGAGGGGGACACTGATGTTTGCTTCCAGTTCTCCTTAAGAAGGGAACATTTTTGTCTTTGGTCCTGCTGACTGGTCGGTGATTTGGTGTCAAGCCTGTGTTGAACCTGTACCTTTGTCCTTGTGTTAATGTGCTTGTTGAAGGGAGGAGAGAGCCCTTCTTCTCTTAAAAATGTTGTTGCTGTGGCTTGATACTTAACCAGACTCTTGTTTTTTCATTCCCCAGGTTAAAGAAATCACCCGGGATATCAAGCAGCTGGATCATGCCAAACGTCACCTGACCACCTCCATCACCACCCTCAATCACCTGCACATGCTGGCAGGGGGTGTGGACTCCCTGGAGTAAGTGTGTGGATTTTCAGTGGGGCTTTGACTCCACTGCTGAGCTGTTCAGTTTGGCACAGGGCTCTGGATAGGTCTGTAACAGCTGCTTGTTTTTCTGGAGGGAAGTTTGCTTAATAGGTTGCAGTCTTGATTTTTGCTGGCAGGTCCTTTCTGTGCTGCTCTGAGGGACCTGCAACCTCTGCTGCTGTATTTAAGGGTTTGCAGCATCAATTGCTTGAATTGCTGGGTTGATCCTTGGTGATGAGGAGTGAGTCTTGCTTCATTAAAGGGTGAGACAGTCTGTGCAGTTAGATGTCCTCCTTAGGGATTTGCTCTTCAGGGATTTGGGGGGATTTTTAGCAGTCTTATGTCTCCAACTGGAATAGGATTATTTTTTTTCAGGAAGGCGTACTCCAGTTCTGAGTGAGATTTCAAAGTAGCCTTTCAGCTTGTGCTGTGTGTGGAGTTAGATGTTTCTAGTAATCCTCTGTGGGTTTTGATGTGCTTGAGGAACACACAGGGTAAGGAAATCCAGGTTTTTTCACATACTGCACCTGTAAAGCTGAGAGACCCAGGCACAGCCTGTTCTTGGATTGTAACACGAACACTGGGTTGTTAAATGTTCAGAATTAAATCTTAGGCTGCTGTCTGCCTTGGAAAGATCCTAAAGGATTAAATAAAAACAAATAAACTTGATTTTTTTTTTTTCTGTCAGTTCCCTGTGAAAGTTATTAACTGAAAAGTCAAGGCTAATAGCTTTTCAGCATAAGGATTCTCCTCCCTGTGAAGCTTTAACTCCTACTCTGTGTGTGGTGACAAATGACTTAACTCAGGTTATTACAGTGAAATAACATTTACTGCCTCCAGTCCCACACTGGGAAGTGGCTGCATTCAGTAGTTTACATGTTCTTTGCCAAGTGTTGCTTTTGACATTTATGGTTTTTTGAAGCATTGTTAGATGGGTGTCAGATTGGTTTATTTTAGCATCACTTGAGTGAAATTTTAATGCTGCATTGGAATGTTAATGAAGAGTTGTGAATTTTGAACAAATAAATGGCGATAGGGACTGGCATGACCCAGTGGGGATGAGGTAACCTGTGGAATTACCACCCAGGGTTTTCATTGGACCTGCCTTAGTAAATCTTTAATTTCCTCTACAGGGCTATGACCAGGAGGAGACAATATGGGGAGGTTGCCAACCTTCTCCAAGGTGTCGTGAATGTGTTGGAGCACTTTAACAAATACATGGGGATCCCTCAGATTCGACAGCTTTCTGAAAGGTAAAAGGATCAAACCCTGAGCACTTGCATGCCTGCTGGGAAGGAAGGTTAGAAAAGGCATTAGGCAGAATTAGTTTCTCAAGGATGTAAAGGCTGGACGTGGTCCTTTGAGCTTCTTTCCAGCCAAAACAAACAGGCTAAAATTGGACACAGCTAGCTCAAATCTTGAAGAGCCTATTCTGTTAAATAACAGTAGTCATTGCAGACGTATCTCAGGAATGATCACTGCTTCTCATTGACTGGCTTTTAATTTACCTTACCTGGAGTAATTGTGGAAATGCAAATTGTTTTCTGTGATCTTTGTGTGCAGGTGTTTGTGGTGAACCCTGAGGTGATACTTTCTCCTGCTTTCTGAACCTCAGTGATAGGGTTGAGCAGCCTGGCATGAAGCAGAAATATATGCATTAACATAGTGGTACCTGGGGCCCCTTTCTGCCCAGACATGTGCTTTACTGCTGGCAAATTGCTGTCAAACAGCACAGTTGCCCAAGGGCTCAGGCAGGCAGGATTTATTTTTGTGCATTTGCCAAACTCAGTTATTCTGAGCACCAAAACCTGCTCCCATTGCCCAATTCTGCGGAGAATTGGGGCTTATAGCAAATCCTCCCCAAACTGCATGTGGAACTCCTGACTGCTCTGAACATTTATGCTGAGCTTGTACAGTCTTCTATTTTCCATCTTGGAGTTACACGTTTAAATGTGGTGAGTTTTGGTGCAGCCCCAGCAGCAATGGCCACTCTTCTCAGCAGCAGGTGAAGCCTTGGTGGTGACCAAACCACCAGATCTCCCCGGGTCCTGGCTTCGTTTGGGATGTGACAGCTAGGTGTTGAGGGAACAAGGCTCTCCCTGCTCTAGGGGCCATTGCTGTCCCAAAACTTACTTTTCCTGCTTTCCAGCAGGCTTCATTTCTCTTACATCACACACATGATGTTTTCTCAACAGCCTGTAGTAGTGCTGAGCGTGGCTCAGAAGTGGAAACAAACTGTTGACGTTAGCAATGAACTTTCTTAATGAGACAACCAGATGTCAAAGCATTTCTTTTCAGTGTGAGAATTGCAAATCTGTCACCACCATCCTCTTGATGCCTGAGATGACTTTGCTCATTGCAGAGGTACTTGAAGGAACCTTCCAGGCACAGTAATTAATTCCTTTGGTGATGGAAACAGTGTTTGAATGATTTGTTTGTAGTATTTTCATGTAAATCTGTTGGACTTTATTTACGGTATATCTACCTCTTCCAGAAACCCAGATGGAATCCATGAGGCAGAGCAAAACAAAAATCCACCCTAAATCCAGAGAGAGAGATGGGGCCTTGTTTTAGCAAAGCATTTGACCATAAGCATTTGCTTAAATGAACATGAACATCAAGGAAATACAAACATATGTCACTGCTTTTCTGAATTGAGGCTGTTGTCTCTTCCAACCTCGTGCTCAGAAAGATAACTTACTTCATTTTCTGCTAGAGTGGTAATGCCCTTGGGCAGAAACCTGCTGTCATTGGCCATTTGAAGGCCAAATATAATTGAAGCCTTGGTCCAGAGTTCTGGCTGCTTTTCCTTTTCTGATGGATGATTATTTAATACTTTTGTAGTTGCTGATAATTATAGAAAGCAATTCATGCTGCTGCTAAAAGGCACAGGGGTTTCAAGTCACGCCAGAGAGACTGGCAAGGACAGGGAGGAAAACTTCCTTTGTTTTATTCTCCCTTCAAGATAAGGATCTGAAAAGCTCAAGAAAGTCTGTTCCTCCTATTTTTAGAATTGCCTCAGCAAGGTTTTCCTTCCAGTGTTTACACAGGGAGAGTTGCACCATCTGGTAGCGATAGAAGCGGCTGCTTGTGGGGTGAAAGGAGAGCTGCACCCGGGGTGTTCCTGGGATCTCTTTACTGCTCTGACATCCAGGCAGCAAATTCCTGCAGGGGGGTCTGTGGCACGCTCAGATCTGCTGTGGAGTTGGACTACACGTGTACGTCTTAGGGCCCAATTTGGAGTTGACTTTTCTCTCTCTTTGCTTGGAAATCCTTTCGTGATTCATGAGACATCAAAGGAAGTTCACCTGGCTTCTCACAGGGCTATTTTTAGACTGGAATTGCTGGGGTTTGATATCTCCTGAATTTGCTTTAATGGTGCAAGTGTGAAGCCTTTTGGATGTTTGCAAAGGCAAGAAGTGCTTTAGTAGATGTTGGCGCAGACCTGTCACAGTAACTGAAGTCT
This sequence comes from Hemiprocne comata, assembly GCA_020745705.1. Classification (NCBI taxonomy): domain Eukaryota; kingdom Metazoa; phylum Chordata; class Aves; order Apodiformes; family Apodidae; genus Hemiprocne; species Hemiprocne comata. Next base: position 3,758,059 of record CM036605.1, read on the forward strand.
CTTCTGTACAATAGGTCTATTATATAGACTGCTAAACGAGCAGATTCTGGTGCTTTCTTTAATAAAGAGCCTCTCTTTCTTGGCATGAATGGAACGAAGCCAAACATGAGTGGGAAACTATTGGGAAGGAGGTGGTGTTGGAGGTGCTCTTTGTCATGGGGTGTTCAATTGAGGTTCCTGCTCCTAGATGCTGTGAAAGCTAATGATGTGTTTTTAATGTTGCTTTCCACCTGTTCTGCCCCTTTGAAAATAACCAAAGAAAATCCCACTGTAACTGTTAATTGGAAACCTGGACTGAACTCTCAATTAATTTGCTTCTTGTGCTGGTCCCGTTGAGTGTTGGTATAAAAAGGTCACAGCTCACATCCAAATGTAAATATTTTCCTAATCGTGTTCCTAAAACAACAACTTACAGGGTGCATTGGAAGTTGTTTGTTGTAACAAAAAGCAGTATTTTGTTATCTCTCAATCCCCTTCTGTTTTCTGTCTGTGGAGGGAGAGAACAGTTAGTGGTCACAAATCCACCCATGAAAGTGGTGGAGAAAGTCTCGCAGATAGTGGAAAAAAGCCTGGAAAGTGTTTAAGAGAAAGATAATTATAAGTTTGCCACAGAAAAACAGGCTAGCTCAGCCTCTTTTTATCTCAGCAAGCTGCCAGGCCTAGTTTAAGATTTCGGGTAGCTTTGGCTAAAGGAATTGTGGTTTGTAGTATTTTAATGTCATTTGAAACGTAACAGTGGGTTTTCTTGTTTTTCTTTTTTTTTAAGGCAGGGGAAACAGAGAACAAAAGCCACTAATGATAAAACAAAAGCCAGAGAAACAAAAATCACTAATACTCGGGTAACCAAAGGTTTGGCAGATGGGAGCAACCCCAGGAAAAGGCAATTCCCTGCTGCGGCAAGCGTGGGCGGCTGCTGCCGTATCCCAGCACGCTGCCGGGGAATGGAGTCTGGGAAAGTGATCCTTATCCCACCGACCTGAGAGGAGACCCTAAATGTGTTCTCAGGGGTTGCTCAGCCTTGCTGGGTCAGTCACTTTCTGCAGGTGGTTAAACACACACTTGTACACACGTGCAGAACCGTCCTTCAGCTGTGGATGCGGGTGGAGGCAGCCACGGGCTCGAGGCTTTTAGCGCTCCATTGCCTGGAGGTTGTTCTGAGTTATTGACAGGCTCACAGCTTTCCCTGGGGAGCAGTCATCTCCAGTGGCTAAAGCAAGTGCCTCCCTGTGTTCTCTGCCTAAAGCAATCACTCTGGAAAGAGATGGCATAAACGTTTTCATGGTTCTGGTTGCATGCTCATGGGACAAAATGCTTGTGCATGTCTGTGTGTACTTCTGTGAAGAGGGATAGTTAGTGAGGGGGCAGTGAGGCTCCCTCTCCTTGCTCACACAAACCTAAACCTTTGGCTATTTGGATGTCTCTGCCTTATCCTCATCTTACAAATATGAAGGGGGGGTGGGGGGGAAGGCTAAACACATTTTCCCTGTTTGCTTTTGAGAGATTTTTAAGCAGGACAAATTAAAAAAAAATAATAATAGAATTATAGCATCCAAGTTCCTGCAAGTTTCTTAATGTAAGACTGTGAGAATCCCTGTTCAGAGTTTCCTGAATCAGAGCCTAACCCAACACGGGATCGGACAGGGCTTTTTAACTGCTTGACAGTGCCTCTTTGAAATCTGTTGAGTCTTGAGGAATCCGGTGCTGCTCCCGGTGCCTCTGCTGGGCTTGTGCTGCAACTGTTTTCCAAGGGGATGGTCCCTCTAGCTGATCTCATGAAGGAAGTACCACAGCTAATACTGCCAGTTGTTGACAAACTCATTCATTTCTGGGACTCCTAATACTAAAGACTTCTTGTTTCTTGATTATTTAAAAGATAACATTTTTCAATCCATGTCTAGTGATCTTTTTTCTTTTCTTTTTCTGCTTTTTCTTCAGGATCAAAGGGTTCTGCGATTTTTCCCACATGAATTGCTAGTGCAGTTTAAGCAGGATTATACATGTGGATGTGGCTGCTGAGCTGGGTTCCTCCTTAATGCTTAAATTTCCCACTCCTTCTACTTGAACACATTAGTGAAGCTCTTTTGTTCCATGGTTAAGAAGGTATTAACTGGGCATCTATACCTGAAAGAGCAGGGGAGTTTCTAAACATTCCTGTGAAGCAGAGAGCTTAAGTGAGAATTATGTTTGACACTGCAGGCAGGAAGCTTTTCCAGCAAAATCCCCATCAATAAATCCTGGATAAGGCAGGTCATACATACAGTTAAATCATAGATATAAAGTTATATTTCAGCTGTCACTTTTAAAGGACTAGAATTTTCTGCATTTGGCAACATTAAAGAATCCAGCCTGTTCTCCATCCTGGTCAGGTCATCTTGGAGTGCTTTGCTACTAATGGACCTCAAATGGAAGATTAAAGAAACAGATCATTCCTTGATAAGGCTGAGGAGTCTTACAAAACAACAACAAAAAATATCCAAAGTCTTCTCCCCACAGTCTGGGCAAATATTTTCACAAAAATAAAGGTAGCCACTCTTTCTAACATATCAATCTCAGTGGAAAAATTCACTGCTCTGAATGATCAGTTTAGACCTTCAAGCATTTCCAGTATAATAAAAAGTGATGGAAGAATTCAAGGGCTGCTGAGGGATAGAAGTGCCTAGCTGTTTGTTTTGGCTCTTTCTAGTATGTGGAGGCATTTCCATTTCCCTACAAGTATCAATTAAGCCATATTGACTTTTATTTCTGGAAATGGAAAGCTTCATTTTCTCAGCTAAATAAAGATCAAGACTGTGGCCTGTTCAAAACTTCTTTACCCCTTTCATACCTTTGCTCTTTTATGCTTCTTAAGGCAGGGAGAATTTATAGCATAAAACTGCAGCAAACAGTTTTCACATGGATGCATTTAAAAGTAGGTCAGTGCACCTGGAGCTGTGAAAGGTTCACTGTGAAGATTGAGACATTGTGAAGTTTTTTGTGTGTTAGAAACAGACTTTGGTTAAAATGTGATCAACATAAATGAATGTAAATATAAATCGATCACATTTGCATAAAAGGAACCCTGCTGATTTCTCAGCTGATTAACTGGCCCTTATTAAAATACTAAATTGCAGCAGGGCAGGAGCATCTAGGACGTGTTCTGCTCAGGGATCAATGCTGTACAGCTAGAGTTGTCTTCCTGGTGTCATTCAGGGAGCAAATGCTCTCCCAGTTTTGACATCCAGGCCTTCTTAATGTGGATGTTTTCCTTTAGCAAGGTTTTTTTTGTTCCTTAAAAACCTGTGTGTAGCTGCTAGCATTTCAGTTCACTTTGTAGTAATGCCTGCAGACAACAAAACAATGAAGTCATTGTACCACCACCAAAGCCCTTGCTTCTGTCCTCTTCAGGGTGAAGGCAGCACAGAATGAGTTGGGACAGCAGATCCTGGCTGACTTTGAGGAAGCTTTTCCTTCTCAAGGTACAAAGGTAAAGTTCTCACTTCCCCTTTTCCTCCCATCAACGAGTGTTGCTGAAAACTATTCAACATAGTTGTCACTGGTTTTAATCTCATTTTACATCTAGATTTGATCTCTCTCTTTAGGAGTTATTTTAGAAAGGGTGTCTCTGGAGCTGCAGGGTGCTAGGTGTATTTCCCAGTGCTTCTGACCAGTGAATGTGGGGGAGGAATGACACCCTTCCTGTGCCATGTCATGCACAGCTATTCCTGTGAGCTCTGTGAGGAGCCCTCTAGAGCACAGTGGGGTTCCCTCAGCTTCTCACCCAGGTTACTGGTTATTTGCTGCACACAAAAGCATTTGTGTTGTGTTTCAGCAAAGCCAAGCACAGGCTGTCTGTTGACATGCTGCTGCCACCAAGTTTGTCTCTGGTTTACTCAGGCAGCACAGATACAAATCTGGGCTAGGGCTTAGGCACCAAATGTGCTTCCCCCAAATTATGCATCCAAATGTTTGCAAACAGTATGGGGGGGGTAGTGTCAATTTGAATTTATTTCAAGGAAAACACTAGTTCTGTCTTCCAGAATATCAGCTCTGCTGGTTTCTTTGTGAAACTAGCAAGTACAGAAATGAGAAAACTCTTTGGAACAGATCCTTGATGAAGGGCAAATCTCTTGCCATGTGACATAGCTTCAAAACAGCATATTTTTTTAAATGCTGCTCAATTTTCTGTCTCCTTTACCAGCATAATGGTAAAGGGAAATAGAACAACTTCACAGCCAGTGCAATGGAAGGAGCTCAGTTTTCATCCAACACAAGATGCCGAAGTAATAATAAAGAGAAGCAGCAGAAGCACCAGAAAGAGAAGCATAATGGGAAAGGAGGAAAACAAGATAGCCAGGATGCAGTACAATTTACCATCACCCATTCATCTATTTAACCTTAAATCATTTGTTCCTGTTTATTTTGATAGAGGCCTGGTGGACCCAGCAATGTCCTGCGTGATGCGTGTCTTGTCGCCAATGTCCTGGATCCCAGAATCAAACAGGAAATCATCAAGAAATTTATTAAGCAGCATCTCTCAGAGTATCTGGTCCTTTTCCAGGAAAACCAAGACGTAAGGGGAGCTTGGCAAGCTACGTTTTGATTTTGCATTTTGCTCTGCTGGCGTTCACAAAAGTTCACATGACCACAGGTTCCTGTAGTGAAATGTTTTTAACCCCAGGGTTAAAACACTTGAGGGTGTGATTGGACTGGCTGATGAGTTGGGAGTCAGTGATCTCCACCAGGATGACTTCCTCCCACGTCAGACCTCAGTTCCATAGATCAGCACTGGAAATGTTTTCCCTTCTTATACTAAAGCAATAAATTCAAGTTAGATACGCTTTGTGCCCTGTGAAGGGTTGCAAAATTAAACTCTGAAAATTGCAGACCCCAAAACTTTGAAGAAAAACCCACCACCTCCCCTCAAGCAAACAAAAAACCCTATAATGCCCAAAAAGGGGGGGAAGGATTTCCAGGAAGTGGATTAATCTTTGTAGCTAATTTTTAAACTTCCTGTCTTGATCCTAACAGCTTCTTAAAACAGTTAATATAGTAATCTTGGATTTGAAAAAGGAAAAAAAAAGCAACAAACAAATACAACTTTGGATCAAAATGTATTTTAACAATTTCAAAGTTTTGTCAGCCCCTGACAAAGAGGAGAAACAGGCTAAGGTTGTTTGTTTTAAATAGCATTTTGCCATCAGAGCTTTTTTGTTTTACCTTTCTACTTTTTGACCAGAAAGCACTAATATTGGGGGAGGGGGGGGAGTCTCCTCCTGCTTGTGTTGCAAGAATTCTTGTAGTAGTTTGTGGGTCCATGGACCCCAGAGTGTGAAAACCAACTGCCTGTGACAATCCAGGAATTCCTGTGTTGTCATCCCACTGTTGACTTTAATTTCTCTGTCTGCAAAACAGAGGGTGGGATCAAGTGAATTAATATTGGATTGAGTTTTCAGTAGTACCTACATGATTTAGGAGCACTGTTACCCTCATTTGCAGCAGAACTTGCTCTCTTAATTCACACAAGACAGGGTTTTCAGTCTGGTGTGTGTTTAAGCACCCTGAAGGATGACTGTTAGCATTCCCACTGTTATTAACAGTGGTCAGGTGAGCTTTGATGGATAGCCCAGGGTGCTCTGCAAGACTGCAGCCTCACAGTTCAGCAGTCAGGCTGAATATAGAGTTGAATAATAGAGTTGGGGCTGTTCAGCCTGGAGAAGAGAAGGCTCTGTTGAGACCTCGTAGCACCTTCCAGTGCCTGAAGGGGCTACAGGAAAGCTGGGGAGGGACTTTTGACAAGGGCTTGTAGTGAGAGGACAAGGGGTAATGGATCAAAACTGGAGGAAGGGAGTTTTAGGTTAGATATTAGGAAGAAATTATTTGGAGTGAGAGTGGTGAGATACTGGAACAGGTTGCCCAGGGAAGCCCCATCCCTGGAAGTGTTGAAGGGCAGGTTGGATGGGGCTTGGAGCAACCTGGTCTAGTGGGAGGTGTCCCTGCCCATGCAGAGGGGTTGGATCTTTAAGGTCCCTTCCAGCCCAAACCATTCTATGATTCTGTGAGTATCAGCAGCTGCTGCTGTTTGAGGTGATGTTCTCCATCTTCCTCAGGTGGCCTGGCTGGATAAGATCGACAGGCGCTACGCCTGGATCAAGCGTCAGCTGGTGGACTATGAGGAGAAGTACGGGCGCATGTTCCCCCCCGGAGTGGTGCATGACCGAGCGCATCGCCGTGGAGTTCTGCCATGTCACCAGGTGAGTGTCTGGGGAGCTCACCATGCTTCCTGGCACAGCCACCTTCCTCAGAACAAAAGGTTGGCTTGTCTGTTGCAAAACGGATCCTATATCCCTAGGGCTTTCAAGGCAGTCTTCAAATATCTATGTAGAATTGGCCATGATTAAAAGCAAGTGAAGAGTGAAAACCCTGAGAATCACAGCCTGGTTTGAGTTGGAAGGGACCTTAAAGATCTTCTAGATCCAACCCCTCTGCATGGGCAGGGACACCTCCCACTAGACCAGGTTGCTCCAGGCCCCATCCAACCTGCTCTTGTACACTTCCAGGGCTTCCCCAGCTTCCCTGGGCAACCTGTTCCAGTGTCTCACCACCCTCACAGTGAAGAATTTCTTCCTAATGTCTGATCTAAATCTCCCTTCATCAAGTTTTAAGCCATTGCCCCTTGTCCTTTAGTGAAGGATGTTGCCCTCATTACCCCTTTAGTGAAGTATCACTAGAACTGCCTGTACTGTTGGGAGAATGAGATGACGTGGAAATCAATTTTCAGTGGAACAGAGCTGAAAATCAGTAATATTAGAGGCCAAGTGAAACAGCACGAGCTGACTGTGGTGTGACTGCCTTGGACCATGCTCCTTGCCAGCCAGAGACAGGACACCAGAGGAGGGTGCCAGTCGGAGTCCCAGGAGCATCATTGCCTTTGTTCTGGAGCCCCAGTCAGAGGCACTGCGCTTCGCAAGGTTTGATCCTGCTGGCTTTCCTGGCTCTCGTGGTGTGCTGGGGTGTTAGGAGATGGGGTCCTGTTACCCACAAAGCTCTAAACAACTGTGGTTGTGTTTGAAATGTGATCCGTGAAGCCGTTTTACGTTAGAGAGCATTTGGGGAATTAGCTCAAACTTTGTGATGAAGTGTCTCTAAGGAACAGTCTGAATTACAACCGTAGGTTCCAGATCTTTCTCTTTACAGAAAACCACATTTGTTTTTTCTGTTTCCCCCCCTCTCTTTCAGGGCAGAGCTTGCTAAGATAATGCGCACAAGAGCCAAGGAGATTGAGGTGAAATTGCTTTTGTTTGCAATTCAGAGGACAACCAACTTTGAAGGACTCCTGGCTAAACGCTTCTCAGGTGGCACTCTAGGTGACGGGACAGTGGTAAGGGGATTTCTAGAGAACAACCTTTTTAGTCCACAGCTTCTTCAGGACAAAAAAAAACTCTCCCTCATCACAGAGTTATGGTAATGGGAGTCTGCAAGAAGTGTCACCTGCAGCCTCCTCGTGACTGTGCCTAGGGGGTTGTCATTGGGAAGGTGGTTCTTGACCTTGGAGGGAGGATGGCAGAGGGTTCACGAGAAGGGAAGTGTACCCATTATGTACTTTTTCCATTCTCCTGGGCCCTGTGCTGTTTGCAACTGAAGCCACATGGCTGTGGAGAACCACAAGGTAATCATGGCATGGTGACTGCATTGTAAGCTTTGTTCTCTGCATGTCAAAGACACGTTATAACTAAAAGTCCCCTCTTCATTTCTAGTTACCACCTGTTCACCACGTGGTACCATCTTTCAGTCCCACGCTGCCTATTGAGTTAATCTTGCTTGCAGGGGTCTTGGCAGCTTCTGCTTTTCAGAGTTTCATTTGTAGTGGCAGAGCCAAGGGAAACAGCCCAGGGTTTATCTCTGGGGTCATCTCTGTGCTTTTTCTGCCTGAAATCTCAGCCAGGAGCTCTGCCAGCCAAGTGTCCTGGGAGCACAGAGTCCACATGGGGCTCAGGAGCCACTGGTTCGAGGTTGGCTTCTCTGTCCAGCTGGTGCCTGGAAGCCTACTTGGATGTGATGGTTCAGCCTCTGAGGCAAGCCTGCTGGACCCACTCATCATTTGCTGTGGAGCAGTAGGTGCTGCTAATTAGGAAGGGAAGGCCTGTAAGGTTTTTCTCCTGGCTGAATTTAGATCTTTCAAGAATATGGCTTTATTTTTCTGACAAATTTCATGCAAAATTTGCAGCTTTAATTAAATTGGCTTCACTGGGTTGTTATCCCTTTGGAAAAGGTAGCTGTTATAACTGAGAAACACAGAAGGGGAGGGTGTGGCTTGAAATAAAAGAAAATCTTCTCTGTTCCCCTTTTTGATGTGCCTAGAGGCTTTGACAGTCTGGCTGTCACCATCTGACTAGTTTTCTACCCGAAACGAAGGCCATGATTACAAATGGCTCTCCAGTTCTCAGTGGGGCCAGGTAGTCTGGGGAGAGCAGTAACTTGAAACTGGTCAAAATGTCCCTTTCAGGGACAACTGAGGCAGAGCAGGTGAGTGTGGGTGCAAGAGGAACAGGTGCTGGAGGTGGAAGTGTGCTGGTGGTGTGATGGAGAGGGAACCAGGCCCTGTAGGAGGAGTGTGCCCTGACCTTGATGGAAGGGCACTGTCTGGCACTCTGTGGAGAAGACAAACTGCTGTACAATGCTTTGAAGGGCTTAGTGAAGCAAAACATGGGTGCAGCTGTGTGCCAGAGGGGACAAAACAGGCTGTTCTCTAAGGAGCCTTCCTCTTTTTTAACAGAAGAAGCCAGAAGTGCCACCTCCCTCCACCAACCCATTTCTGGAGGATGAAACTGGGACAGAGACAGATGAGATTGTGATGGAGAAAAATGATACAGACAAAGTAAGTCTTTGAAGTTCTCCAGCTGTCAGTGCAGCAGTCTCTGTCAGAATCTCCAGTGGTGCCTCAGCTTTTCCCATCACAATGATCTAAAAGGTTTGTTTTCACAGCAATTAATTGAGCAGAGTTTTGGGCCTCTGTGCAGCATACAGGCTCCCAGTACGACCATGGTTTGCTCTGGCTGACTTCACTGAAACCAAAGCAATCTTTATTTCAGTTAATAATGCAGAGACAATCCTGCCACGTGAGAGTCAGTTGGATTCTGCTCTAGCCCCGGCAGCAACAGCTCCAAAGTAACTACAGGATTTCTGTCAAAGAGAGATGAACCAGCATAGTTGGGTTTTCAGATCCCAGAAGCAGCTCCCACTACAAACAGTTGCAATTCCTATTTTCCCTCATCAGCCAAGTAAGTCTGAAGTCATGAGGCAACTCATTGAGCTTTCAAGTGTCAGTTTGAGATTTTCACTCCAGATATATTACTTCTGGGATTTTTATCTCTATAGTGCTTTTCATCCGTTGCCTCTGTGAAGCAGGCAACACCTAACCACTTTGTAACAGCACTGGGTTTCCCTGCAAACATTAAAGGAGTGAATAAGTAAATTCAATTGTTTTAATTGGCACCAGTATCGAGATCTGTAAGGTCCATATTTTTTATTCACCAGATGGACATTTTCCACATTTTCAATTGTGAGTTGCTTGAGGTGGGTGCCCTCTCCCTGCTGGATGAGTTTACAGCCCTGTGAAGGGGCTGTTTACAGGTGATGTCCTGATGGATGAGCAGGGCCCTAGGACCTGCTCAGATCTGTGTCCCTGGGGACACTGGGGGTGGTAGCTCTCCACCAGCAGAGCCTGGTGCCCTGCATGCCCTCCAGACTACCCTGGGAGCAGGGAGCCCTCTGCCTCCCACCCACAGCAGGAGTCCTGAAACAGTGATTAAGCAAAGTTTTGCTCTTCCCATTAAAATACAGCTGGGACAGTTGGTATTGGCTGGACTTTATCAGTGATCTGGAAGGCAGAGACTGAGAACCTGGGGAGACACGTGTGTGGTGTATTTTTTGTGAAGAATGTGCTTTTTACTGTCTAGGAGGAGGTTGGCTCTGATGTGCAGTGTTGGGATGAGAGGATGTCCTTGGAGAAGTCAATGGTGCTAGAAGGCAGGTGAAGAGATAAATGCAATAATTAGGCCACTTAGGGCTGGTTTTATTGAACAGTAGAATGTGCTGCCCTAGCCAGAAGCAGTTCAGGTGCTTCTGAGGAAGGAACTGCTCTGCTGAGGAGGGCTGGTATGAACCATGGGTTGAGCTACCCCTTGCAGTGCTGTTTGTGGTGAGGTTGCCCTCTCTGCCTGGGTACACCCCATGTTACTGCTCACAGCTCAGTGCTGGACTCTGCTGCAAAGGCCATGGGCTCCAATATTTGTTTTAAGGCACCAACAGCTGGTGGTTAGTGCTGGTGAGTTCATGCTGGAGGTCTCATCATCTGCTGTCACTAGCTGAAGAAGAGAAGGGACAAGAGGAGTTGAAGAGTTGTGAGGGGTAGAGTTCTCCCAAGAAGCTAGTCCTGGGGATTCAGGACCCTTAGGAGTGTAAGAGGGAGCACAAGAGTTTTGGGGGGGGGAAATCCGTGTTCGAAAAGAACCTCTTTTCATGATCCTAGCAGTCGATTTAATCTGTTTACTTTGGAAAGTAATGAAAGGAAACTGGGCCAGCTGCAGACCTCCTTACTGTGACAACAGTAACCTTTTATTATTTCCATCAAACTCAAGGAGGAAATAGCTTAAACATCTGCAGCTTTTGGACTGGATTGCACACTCAGAGATACAGCTTCAGTGCTACTGTTAAAAGATTTATATCCCCTCCACCAGACGTGCTGGGAGCAGCACGATGCAGAGGCACACACACAAAACCAGTCCTGCATTAGGAGTTGGCTCTTCCAGCATGGTTAGTTATAAACATGGTGAATCTGCAACCTTGTGTTGGCACTGCCATCCCAGAGACTTGGCAACTGGAAGGTTTCTGTAATTACCACCTATTGTTTTCCTCCCAGCTCTGACGAGCGTGTGCATCCGGCAGCAACGGGCAGGTGCTGGCAAAGGGGCTGGGATGGAGAATGCTGGGTGGTGGCTCTCTCCCAAAGCTGTAAAAACTTACATTCTCCAGTCATGCTCTTAGTGAGAAGGTTAATGAAGCCAGTCTCATAGAGGTGGGCTGGTCTCCATGAAACCATTTGCTTGCTTTAGGTTTGCTGCCATATGTTGGTATCGATTGTGTCTTTGAGTCTTAATTATTTCTGAGAAATGCTTGGCTTGTCATGCTCTGCTGTTTCTGCAGAAGACCTTGTGCCACCTCCTCTGTCCTTTATATGTATGTCCTTTAGGCTCTCCTGTTTTGCTTTTCTGATGCTCAAAAAAAAACAAAAACACCACACTTCAGCTGGAAAAATTCATATCTTCATTGGCTGGGAGCTGATCCTGGCTTTTTGTGGAGAGAGGCAAGAATTCCATTCCAGAGTCACTGCAGCCCTCTTTGCAGGCAGTGAAAAATTGTCAGCTTGCTGGGGAGGAACAAGAAAAATTGTCTGTCAGTAAAGAAAGAAAAATAAAATCTAGCTGTAGAGCAAAAATGAGCTTAAAGACCCTGCCCAGGCTGCTGCTTTAACTTGCACAAGTTTAAGCACATGAGTAGCCCCAGTGGCTGCAGGGAGAGGTGCTTGGCCACTGTGTAGAGTGCAGAGCTGCACTAAAATGGGAGTAAACCAAATGACTCCCAAATGGCACATATGCTTAATGCTCTAAATGTGATTTTAAAATAGAAGTCTTTGCCTCCCCAGAAACGTGTTTCACAGTGCAAGCAGTCCTGTAATGCTGCCTGTATAATTCCAGCATCTCCAGTAATTACATTCTGTTTATCTAAATACAATTCATCCAGATGAAGTCTGTAACTTTGAGTTATTGTCCTTAATGTTCTAAAATGGAGGGATTTTTCCACATTGCTTCCAAATAACTCCTGCATTTCATTTCAGAGGTGACTAGTGGAATCTTGTTACTGTTTAATGGATGCAGCAAGGATTTATTTACAAACTGCATTAAGATTCTTCTGCTGAAATCTGTTAGCAAGCTGCAGTCTTCTCTTTAAGGATAAGAATATTTTACAAGTGAAAAGATAATTCCTCAAAATAGTAAAAGCTCTGTAAGAGCAAGGGAAGACTTGGACACACTGATGCTGTATTTTATGTTGTTGATTTAATGCCTTTGATTATTAGTAAATTTGTGTGTTACAATATTTCTAAAGACTTAGATCCTTCTGTGCTGTTGCATTACTGTTTCTTCTGGGTCTTACAGGGCAGGTTTGAACCCAACACTCTAAATTTTTTCTTACAGCCAAAGAAGCCAAAGGTCCCTGACAATCCTTTTCATGGCATTGTTTCCAAGTGCTTTGAGCCCCACCTTTACGTATATATTGAGTCCCAGGACAAGTGAGTAACCAGCATGCTCGTTTGGGTTTGTTTGCTTTTGAATGTGCATTACAGTTGGATTGCACTAGATTCTGTGCTCAAGCTGCAGAAAATTAATTTCTTGAAAGTCTGCTTTCCCATTTCATCAGGAGCAGTGTTTGTGGTTTGAGAAAGTTAGCATGAGCAGTGCCTTTGCTTGGGCAAAAATGAGTGTTCAGAGGGCTGTGGGTGTTGGTTTGATCTGTAATTGCAAAGGCCTGCAGGAATGGTGCCCACTGCCTTTCTGTGGCAGAGGCTTTAGTGTTTCTGAAATTGCTTCTGTTGCCTCTGCAATTCCCACTGCAGACATTTGCTTTTCTTTCGTCTCATGCCTTCCACAAATAGTAGGTTTGCTTTTTCTGTAAAATACACATGTGGCTTCGTGGCAGAGGAATTTCAAGATTTAATTTATAGAAATAAGTTAGAGATCCTCGGATGAAAGCTGCTGTAGATGAGCTGGCTGTAAGATAACATTATCATCACTCACAGACTGGGGCTTTAATCCCTGGAACCCTTCTTTGTCTTTGACTTGAAGCAAAACAACTTGAATGAAAGGAGCTTTCAGCTTAGAGCTCTGAGAAGTTTTTAGTGCTCTCACCACCCTTTCTTGTGCACCTCGATTCACACTGTGGCTTAAATGACATCTATGTAACAACTGCAGTGCCAGTTGGGAGAGGAGGTAGTTGAAAAAGGTTCAAAACAGGTTTTTGATGCAGGTTTAGTGGCTGGAAGGGAGACGGAGGTGCCTGCCTCATGTAACTCATCTATCTACGTCCTTCTGTCCTCTAAGGACTAACACATGAGAGAGCACATAACTCGAAGTTCTTCATGTCCTGATTTTGTCCAAACTCCAAGATAGCCACCTTGAAAAAGGTTTCCCATGTCCCATTATCCTTTTATGGTAAAAAAAAAAGGTAATAAAATAAAACTTTGGACAATAATCTGTCACGCTGGGTTTAGGTTCCGCTCTGCAGTGTAACAAGGGGAAACAGATATTTCCCCCCCTGCTCTCAGCCAACTGAGCATTAACTTGTTTGAATATTTCTTCCCTTCTCACTGGGGGCCATTTTAATCCCCGTTTTGGTAATTCTACCCCACTGCTCTCCTGGCCCTCTCAGTTGCTTTTTCTTTTTTTTCCTTTTCCTTTACAATCCTGAGATGTTTTATATTAGCTTTATAGCCACAGGCTGCAAGGAGTTCAAAGAAAAACTGCCACAGTATTCCCCATGCTGCCCCTGTCTGCCAAAAGCTGCTTTCCTTTATGATTTTCTCTCTTCTTCCCCCTTTGATTGAACGTTTGAGGAATCTGTTGCTGATGTCTGAAAATGAGAATTGCTGAGATAATTAATTGTATGTTTGGGCTCTGAACAGTGAGAGTAGGGTGACAGTTTTATTCATCGTTGCCTTAAGCTTATGGCAGAAAGCAGCCCTGGACCTTGTCTTCTGAAAAATTGTTTCCATACCCATTTCAAGAAAAACAGTGCCAAAATCTGTAGCAATTTAAGAGGAGACACCTGAAAAGAGAGACTTTAAAGATGCTGGCCTCCAGCCTTAGCTGCAGTGTAAATATCAGATTTCTTATCAGCAAAGCAGATTTCATTCCTGCCCCTTTGGGATATGTGTCTTTAGCTCTTCTTTGTGGTCTGTCGGAGTGACAGGAGCATCCAGGTGTGAGCTAAGCCCTTGGGATGGAGAGAGGGAGGAGCTGTGTCAGGGCTGCAGTGCTGGGCTGTGCAGAGCCCTGGTTAAGTGTGCTGAAATGCACGTGGGTGTGGGTGTGTTCAGATTGTTCAGAAAACTGACACGTTTTCTTTGTAGTGTGTGTTTGCAGCCTCATGAGCAAAGAGGTTTCCACACTACCCAGACCCTGGAAACTATCCTACAAGTGGTCCAGGTGTCTCAGTGCCCTTGCCCTTCCCCAGTGCCCAACTGGTACCAACTGTTCCCATCACTGAACAGTCAGACTTACTAAGCACCGCGTTCTTCTTTCACGCTGCTGAGGAGTTGCCTCATTTCTCTTGTGATAGCCAGGGATGCAGGAAATACACAGAATAACTTGAGTAAAAGAAAAAAGGAAGAAGAATATAGAAATGAAAGGATTTAAGAACCAAAATAAAGTTCTCATTATAACATTTCATTTCATACTGTCTCTTGGTTCAATTTGGGGAGTTCTGGCTCACAATAAATATGCTACTGTTAGGAAATACCACATCTGCACTACCAGAGGATTTGCTTTGAGCTTTTTTGCAGAGTCTGTATAGAGAAAATGTTCTCTTTCTGTAGCTCTCCTGCCTTCTTCGTGTTTCATCTCCCAGTAGCTTTTTCTGCTAAATTCTTCGTGGTCCCATTGTACCACACAAAGGCTGTTAACCTTCATATTGTATCTGGGCCAACTGAGACTGAGCGTGATTGACCTCAACTGAGTTGTGCATCAATAATATTCTAGTTCCCTTAATGCACTGATGTTTTGCTTGTGTCAATCCCATCCTGAAACCAGAGCAGTCCTCGTGGCCTGCCTTTGACAGGCAGTTTGTCCAGGTTAGGATCAGAACAAGCGTGAAGCTCCAGGGCTGCAATCCCAGCTCTTCAGGACAGCTGTGTCTGCTTGTGCATCCCGGTCGACAAGACCTTGGGGGACTGGGAAAACGTCCATACATTTCACTTTGCCTCAGAGAAGAGGAGAACATGTGGAGTAAGCATAAAGAAACAAAAGCCATCAACATTCCTCACTGTGTCTTGAGACTCCAGATGGAGCGAGGTGCAGATGCAGAGGTGGAAATGCAGCTGTTCAGTTCAGTGGGACTTATGACCAGGATGGAGCCGTGTCCGCTTCACGCCAGAACCTGAAGGAATTCTGCAGGCTGCACAGGCAGGAGCCCTGGCTGCCTGGCTCCCCTGCAGCTCTGGCAGGAGGTAGATTGTGCTCCAGTGCAGGTTGAGCACAATCAGTGCTTCGGTTCAGTGTTCAGTCACTCGTGCCAGTGTAGGGATTTATCCCACCAGGTGCAGCCTGATGTTTATACAGGTCCTGTAGCAAAGCCAAGGAGCTGCCTGTGTGTGTGGAGTCAGAGCCAGGTAGAGTACTCAGAGCAGTCAGCATGAAAAAGGGGCTGCTTGTCTTTGCAATAACATATGAGCCTAGGTGAAGCCAGAGAGCCTTGCTTCATGATTTAAAGCCCTGATACTGCAATCACTTTTCTATAGATGAGTTTGGCCCAGGGGATCATCCATGGTACGAGCTCACCCGTTTCAGTGCAGCAGTTGGTGAGTTTGTCAGGGAAGAGCCAGGTCACCTCTTCCACTTGTGCAGCAGGTTTGAATTCTGGACTAACCTGGAATCAGGGTGGGCTTTCTCTTTCACAAGACAAAAAGAAAGGACTGAAGCTGGGGAAAAATTTTCCTCCTTGGTGGGTTTTTTCCCCCCTTTCATTGGTGGAGGTAAGTGAGAATGTGCTGAAGGGTCTCAGCCACTGTGCACCTATCCCAGGAGACCCTGGTGCCATCTCTTTGCTCTCGTCTTGTGCTGGGTGTCCTGTGAGCTGGCGTAACATCAGGAGAACATTTTGAGTTGAAACTCTCTGACAGGCTTTTAGAGAAGAGTTTTCATTTCTGTGGCCAGCACTTCTGTCAAATAAGTCTGTTGCTGAAATACAATGATAATATATTAACTATAAAGTAATGCCTTAAAAAACAAAATAGATCATAGTTCATTTTCTTGTGGGAGTTACAGTTCAGGTTCTTTCTTCTCTCATTCTCCTTTTAAGGATTTGGCTTTCAGCTTGGGTACCCTGGACCATGGCACAGCATGGCCATTACACCCTGGGCAGTGAGAGAGGTGAAGGCTGTGCAGTGGGAAGGGGAGTCTGGGGGAAGTGGAGCCAAGACTGTGGTAGAAATGGGAATATAAAATTCATTCACAACTCCTTGTGGTCAGCAGAGTGCCACTCTGTCATCTGAAGTGTCTACCTGCTCCTCAAAAGGCAAACTTCCCTGTGGAAGGGTGGATGTGTTTGTGTGTCTGGGGGAGGAGGTTTATTGCTGTAATTGAGTTCATCTGGCAGAGGTAACTCCACTTATCTGAGCTCCAGTGTCAGGAGAGCTGGTCTTGGTTCCTGACACGGATGTGCTGTGTCTGGAGGAGTAGGACAAGAGGAACTCCCCCGGATCAGAAGACTTCTTTGGTCCTTTATTGATGGTTCTGGCCCTCTGCCACACTAAAAAGCCTTTTTGTCCTGATGAAATGGTGGAGTGAAACTTATTATGGTCTAAAAACCCAAATATTTGAGTCAGGACCAGGTTGTAATGAATCACTTGAGACAATAGGAGGGCTTTTTGTGGTTTTAAAAAGAGCTTGAGCAGGAAGTGCGCTTTGCGCTCATGCTAAATAAAAGTTCTTTAAAGGATGTGTGAAGTTGTGCAAAACCAGGTGGTATCTAAATGGGACCAAGAAATGGCAAATGGCTCACCATTTTGAACACATCCCTTTTAAAAGCCCTATTCCCTGAGGTCTGCTCCAGAGGCTGCTGATATGGGAAGCCCGACTGTTACTTTTGCCAGTGCCAGGAATGAAACTTGAGCATAAGCTTCATGCACTTGCATCATATGTGAACCCAGGGAGGGAGCTTGGGAGCTTTTCTGTGTGACTGGAGAACTGATTGAAGCTACCACTAAAACTCTGTGAGTACAAAAGGTCATTACTCATCAGCCCAATCCTCATTATTGTATAAGGTTTGTGCTGAAAGGGTGGAGATAAGGAAGGGCTGGAATACCCAGCTGCTAAATTCTGAATGTGTTTGCTGGTGTCACAAGATGGGGTGTCTGGTGTGAAGCATTATTCTCTCTCTTCCTTCTGTGTCCTTCTCCAACAAACGGAAACGTTTTCCTGTTGTTCCCCTGCATCAGAAACCTGGGTGAGCTGATTGACAGGTTTGTGGCTGACTTCAAGGCTCAAGGTCCTCCCAAGCCCAACGTGGATGAAGGAGGAGCCGTCCTGCCCAGCTGTGCTGACCTCTTTGTGTACTACAAGAAGTGCATGGTGCAGTGCTCCCAGCTCAGCACCGGCGAGCCCATGATAGCCCTGACCACCATATTCCAGAAGTACCTTCGGGAATACGCCTGGAAAATTCTGTCAGGAAACCTGCCCAAGTGAGTTTCACTTCCCAAATGCTGCAGCACCGTCTGGTGAGATGTTCTGGTGAGGAGCAGGTGCTTTGTAAGGCTCATTAATAAATGCATCCTTGTGAACACCTACGTTTCACTGTCAAAGAAACCACCCAGCAGCAACGTGGCTACATTTAATTCACAGGTTTCTCAAAAGTTTGGGTGGTTGCACTGAGAAGCAGCAAGAGACCAAGGGGAAAGTCACCACATTGTTTTCTTTTAAGGGCCCCTGGAGGATAGCTTCATGTTTGGCTTTGTTTAGCAGTCAGATTTACAGTTTCTTGAAGTTCCTTTTGAAATGCCAGCCCAAGTTTCTTCAGAGAAACTTTCAGAATTGCACTTAACCCTGCGACTTGGGTAACAAATTCATCCTGTGATTCTGAGCTGCCTCAGCTCAACATTATACATACAATAATTTATAAAGAAGGTGGCTTATTTATGTGGTACTAAAGTGCTTACCTGAAACATTTTATATATGTATGAATAAAATCTGTAGATGTAAATTCAGTGAAAAGAAAGGAAATCATTATGAGTTTACAGCAGCTTGGGTAAGTGTACAGGCTAGAAGAGCTCCTCGAGGTGTTGCCAACCTTAACAACAAGTAATTTTGGATGCTATTTACCATCTTCAGCTTGTTATCCTTGTAAACCTGGGAGCAGCAGAATGAATTTCTGAAACCTTTTGAAAATCTTTTACAGATGGAAGGGGAGGTGGTTACATCCAGACAAGTGGAAAGATAAATTTAATGTGCATTCTCCCTCAGACCTCAGTTGCATTCTTTATACACATTTTTTTGTGTGCTCCATTTTTGCTGTCCAAGATAAATATCACTGGCCTATTTTTTTTAATGGATTTGGATTATAAGGAGTTGAGAGGTAGGGAATTTCCTGACTCTAAACCGTTCTGAGTCTTTCTTTGTTGATACACAGCCATTAATCACTGGAAGACAGTGGAAAGAAGCTGCATCTCCTATAATTAACTGTGTTGATATCATCAGTTTTTAAAACAGGTTACCAAAGTTTCAAATGCACGTTGACATCTGTTTAGTACTGAGAAGATAAATATGACAAGCTGCCTGGTAGTTACTGAGATTTTTTTGTAAGCTTTAATTAGATTTTGAGGAACTGGCAGTGAAGGTGAAGTGAGCTGTGTTCCACTTGCATCCTGATCTACCATGTTGTGAATGAAGGAATTAACCTTTTTCCTGAAGACTTGATATCAAGTTCTGTTTGTCTTTCTAAAATATATTCCTTAACCAAAACAGCAGTTGTGGGTTTGATGTAGAATGGCACTTACCTGTGATGCACAGGGCATTGGACTTTGTGGTCAGAAGGGCTTTTTATGACATTGAAATCTAGCAGTTATTTTGTGGTGTGTGTGTCTGTACACTTGAAAGTCTTAGAGGTTTTGTCTTTTTTTCCCCCAGGACAACCAGCAGCAGTGGTGGGCTCACCATCACCAGTTTGCTGAAAGAAAAAGAAGGGTCTGAAGTGGCAAAGTTTACTTTAGAAGAGCTCTGCCTTATTTGCAGCATCCTTAGTACTGCAGAGTATTGCTTGGCCACCACCCAGCAGGTGAGCTTCCCTCTGCAGCACCTCTAGGGTGACACCCAGCAGCACCCCTGTCACCAGACATTGTGCTGCTGCCTCCTCAGGGGTAGGCAGCTGTGGAGACTGGAAGTGTCAGGAGTGCTAGAATATCCACAGGGTTGTCAGCTCCACGTAGCATCCCACTGATCATTAAAATCTGTATTTCAAAGAAAGAAAAATACTGATTTTGCTGTTTCTACCTGAGGAAAGCCTTTTGCTTATAATCCTGCTTTGTTGCATCAGTTTGGGATACTGTCCTTTTATCCTTGTTACATAATTTGTTTTGGATCAGGACCCAATTAAAAAAAAAATACCACAACAAAACAGCAGCAACTTTTCTTGTGTTTCCTGATCTTCCTTGTATAAAAACACGAAAAACAGTAATTCAGAATAGGTTTGGGCAAATCCTTGCATTAAATACTGGGGCAAGGTGGAGTGAGCAGAGAAGGTATTGATGCTGATATGCTTTGCAGCCACGGTGCTCTGTACATTCAGGTGGTCTCAGGATACCTTAGGTCAGTAGAGGAGCTGGGATGTTGGGCCATCCCAAGGCCTCTCCACCACTGACACTGGCAATCCTCCTCTGCAGTTCGGGCACAGAGTGATGGAAAACATCTCTATTAGCAGGACAGCTGGCACGGTGTTAAGCTAGTACATTAGCATGACATACTAGAGTTGCATGTGTGACCTTGAAGGTCACTCTCTGAGGACACAGTGCCATCATAGGCCATCCTGGCAGATCAGTGTGTCTAGGATGTCCAACACGGAGAGATTTCCATTGTTCACTGGCTGACTTTCGGCTATAGTCTGGCCACAGATTAGGTCTGAAGAAGCTGACTTTCTGAGGATGTAAGTTTTCAAGAGTGGTCATTTTGAGTAAGAAATCTGATCTTTCTGTTGGTTCTTTTGTTTCTTGACAGTTGGAAGAGAAACTCAAAGAAAAAGTGGATGCAAGTCTAGTGGAGAGAATCAACCTGACGGGCGAGATGGACACTTTCAGCATGTATGTTCAGCAGATGCATCCTCCCAGAATATGTCAAACATCCTAGTTTGTCAGCCAGATGGTGCTGGAGTAATGCAAGCCCAAGCTCCTGGTATTGTAGCAGTAGGACCCACCCAGATACTCAGCACAGGCATTTCCCTGGTGAAGGAATGGTCATCCTTTGGCTGGTCCAAGAGCAGCAGTAGTACAGGCTTCAGATGTAGCTGCTCCCCATCCTTCTAGCCAAAGGAACAAGAGCACTGGAAAGGGGAAAGGAAATAGTGAGTTTCCATTTGAAACATCATTTGCATCTTGGCAGCTCTGCGAGGTGGCTGTTACATTTCAAGAAAGGAAGCTATTTCAGTACATTCCTTCCTGCTTTAACTTCCCTCTGTTAATCAGAAGCCTTGTCAGTATGATCAAACCCCATTTCAGATGACATAAAAGACTGATCCAATCTTAAATTTGGGGATTATAATTGAGAGAAGATTATCATTCATTAAAATAACTTTTCATATAACGATGCTAAAAATACTCCCCTCTAACATCCTCTCCTCTCCACCACGAACAAACAGACTGAGTATTTTTTTGAGAGAAGGAAATCGAGGCATAAAAATAATCGTTTTGCCTCACATCAGACAAATGAAAACCTTGGCAAAGCTGGGAAAATAATCCCTATGACCCACTCTCCTTTACCCTAAGACTAAGATTCAGGCCAGCTAACAGTAGGATTTCTTCAGGAGACTTCCTTCCTGTGATTCCTCCTCTCTGGCTCCCGTGGGCAGGATCCCAGTGAATCTCCATCCAGTTATTTCACATGGTCTCAGGCTCCAGGCTGCAGAGACTCCTCTCCATATTTCTCAGACCTTTTAAAGAGTGAATCCCTGACCAAAACCTAGGGTTGCTGTGTCCACTCAGCCAAAGCAAGCAAGGTAGCTGGAGATTAGAAATAAAATAGGCCACATGGTGGGATTTTCTTAACATGGACAAGTTGGGGGTGAGTTTTGTGTTTTCCTGTGACCTGCCTGGCAGGAGCCAGCTACCCTGAGCTCTTGCTCAGTTGGCACGGGGCTGCCTCTCGAGGTGGTTGGTCAGAGGCAGCCAATATGATGTGTTCTGGAAATTGTTGAAATGTATAGCTCATGTTTGCTGTTTTGGACAGCTTTAAAGTTAAACTGTCAGGCCTGATGTATCTTGTAACAAAGGCTTTTTAATTGACTTTCAGTCTGTTCCAGTATAGCACTTTGTCCAGCCTGCTGTCAGTGTAAGTCATAGCTATAAACCTCTCTCTGGCATTTGCTCATTCAACATCAAACAAGTTGTTTCTTCTGGGATTTGATGTCTTGTTAGGCAGGGTCATAAAGAAAGTGGTAAAACCTTGCTGCTTACACACCCTGGAAAGTGTTTCTTCCTTCACAGAGAGTGCAGAACCATCCCAAATGGGTATGAAGCCATCGACTCGGCGGGGTTTGCCCCTGCAGTGGCAAAGCGTTTCTTTAGGAAATTTGGGAAAGGTGCTGATCTCTTCTTGAAGCTAAATGGAAGGAAAACTATTGTTGTGTAAATCGAGAAATCCGTGCTTCCCACCCCCCTGCCCTATTGATCTGTTGTGAGATGATGGGCAGCTTTCAGAGATCTCTCCAAGTGCTGAGCTCACAGGGCTCTCTGTAAGAACCACACTGCTGGTCTGAGGCCTCACTCCCCTGTCCATCAGGTATCATACAGGGGTTCTTGAACTGCCACTGCCATACTGGCACATGCTGCCAGGGGCAAAGGTCTGAAGTGGCTTCTAGCAGAACCAAGATCCAAACCCTCTGGGTGTGTCATGATGCTTTGTGTTTGCAAGATGTTTCTTGCTGTGCCGTTACCCCTCTATAGCACTTGTGGTTATTTTGAAGGGTTGACAAAGAGGTTTCTCTCCCTGTTGGCAGTCTTGTGGTTTTCAGGCAAGAACCTGCATTTGGTGGCCCAGCTTAGACAGACTCCTGACGTGTGGAGACTACTGATGAAGTCACTTTCCTTCCACTGAGAGAGTTGCCTTTTGTTTTGATACTAAACCACAGCTCTTCCCTACAAGTCACAGGCAGCAGGAGCTCTACAGGAGTCAGCTGTGCCCAGGAGACAGTTATTTCAGTCTGGCTCCCTTGGGATTGCATGAGCTGGTGAAATTCCCCAAGGGAGTAAATGCTGTAGTGCCCAGGAGCAGCAGAGGCACCAGCAGAAACAGTCACATGCTTTTTTTATCCCAATGCAAGTTTCAGATCACGTAACTTGAAGCCAATGGTCACTTTGTCTCCCACATTAATTTTTCCAACTAATTTTGGATGAGTTTGCCTTTACAAACAAGTTAATTGCTTTGAAGGAACATTCTTTTACTTGGCATCCTGTTCCTGTCTTTATGTGCTAGAGCTCTAGGAAGGGGAGCAGACAACCTCTGTGGGTTGAGGTGAGGAGCACCCAGATCCCAGCAGCAGTTATGAGTGGGTGATACTGTATCTCCATGGGGACACTTAAAAATACTTTGAATAGTGAACTTCAGAGCAGTACCCAGAACTGGATGAAGAAGATGAGGGGGAGGAAAGATGGTTTGAGGAAGCACTGGTCAGATTTCTTACAGATCTTTGATTGCCATCTGTGCTAGCATCATGAGAAAGAGCAAAAGTAAAATGCAGTTCTTACATATATAATCCCAGAGTTGTAAATAGGCAGATTTAAAGTTTACACTGTTCTTACAAACAATACTTAGTGAAACAGTCACTTATTACTTCTAGCAGAAGTTGTTTGTAATGCAAGTACCAGGCTACGTGCCCTTGAGGGTGGTCTGGGTGGCTGCAGATGGTGTTTCTCAGCTGTTGTTTTAGGATCAGTTGCACCTTTATGCACATCGTAATATGGTGGCATCAAATATGTCTCTAAACAATATCATGCTGTTTAAAAAAAAAAAAGAGAGGGGAGGGAAATGTTTGACTAATGTGTCCTTTAGTCTGGTATATGTCTCTGGGAAGCTCAGACAATGGATGGCAGTGATCCTAGACATAGTGTAAATAAGACATCTGCCTTGATCTCAGATGGGAGACACATTCGGAACTCATACAGATGTACTTCTTAAAAACCCTCTTTACAAGTTTCTGTGAGCAGTAGAATATTGACTGTGAATAAGTGGAGAGGTGATAAAATGTTAGTTGTATGCAGACTGGATTGAATTTGAAGCTGAATCCCAGTCTGGGCTTAGGACTCAGGGGTTTCTCCTCTTCCCAATGCACAGACAGGGGGTTACCCCATCTGCCACCTTCGATCTCCAGCCCCTTCTATGTGTCCAAGCAGAGAAAGGTCACCTCTAAAAACGTCCTCTCTGCTCTAAAGCCCACTGTGTAGCTCCCTGGTGAAGAGCATGCAGAACTTCCTTCGTTCCAGCCATGTGTGTTCACAGTGTAACGCTGCTGTCAGCAAGGAGATACTTTTCCTCCTTTCACAGTCAAATCCGCCCGTTCTGGCACGGTGTTCCTCAGTACTATTCTAAAACTCATGCTTGGTTTTTTTGCAGTGTGATCTCCAACAGCATACAGCTGTTAGTGCAGGACCTGGATGCAGCCTGTGACCCTGCCCTGACAGCTATGAGCAAGGTAGGGGATGGGTTTGTTTTGGGAAGAGGTAGCCTTAAGATCCACGTCAAGTTCTTGTGTGCTTTGATGGTTTGATTGCACTATTGACATACCCTTTTATGCTGCCTTGAGACTTAGCCATATATTGATTTCTTCTTGCTTCTTAGAGCAGCAGTTCTCTATTTATAAATGTATCCTTCACTCCAAATTTCTTGTTCAAATTAGAGCTTTCAGTCTTAGCAGCCCATTAAAACACACAATTAAATACTGTCTGTGAGTATAGAAGAGTTTCTCTTCCCTATTGCCAGTGAGAGCCTTTTGTGAGCATGAAATTTCAAATGCACCTCCTCTTTGTGTCCTTTGACATAGAGTTTTACTAGCCTGCTTCTTAGTGGCTGTTAAATGGAGGTACTCAAAGGGTAATGTGGAATTGAGATCGAGCCCTGGTGCCCCTGTGATCCTCTCAAGGACATATGGAGCCCTTCCTGGAGAGGCCCATATGATTAGTGCTTAAGGATTTTGTTGCAGTTACGCTGCTGGCTTTTATACATTGGAAATGCACAGCTGTGTTTTCTTGCCAAAGTATTGTGAAAACCCAGGCTGCTTTAGACAGAGGTGAAGACAACAAAAGTGGATTGAACTATTTTTTAATTAGAAATATTAAACATAGAGCTCCATTTTTGTAGGCTCAACACACTGTCTCGCTGCCATGAATTTTAATAGCTTTCTGCTTTATGATGTATTCCAGCTGTAACCAGCTCCACCACCCCCAGCTAATATTTGAAGTGGAATGCAGCTGGTAATAGAACTTGTACATGTTCCAAATGAAAAGGGGATTTTATTTATTTATTTATTTTTGCCTGGTAAAATAACACCATTAGGAAGGGCTCAGCACTTCAGGTGGTGTGTGTGTGTGTGCCATGATAGTTCCCTAGATCTCCTCCTGAACCGATGTAGTGGAGCAGTGTTTGACTCACTGAGCTCTGACTGTTTGTACCCAGGCAAACTACAACCTTGAGAAGGCAGCAGCTGGTAGGCCATTTATTTTTGTCTTTGGAACACTGGTAAAATGCAGCACATGTGATGGGACTGATGATATATAAACAGGCTAAGTGTTATGAAATTAGCTAAATAAATACTTGTCACTTGTGCACACATTCCACGATTTGCATCAGACAGAGTTTCTTTTATATGATTTTTACTAGACCTGGGTTTGAAGTAAGAGCTTTTTTCCTTAACCCTCCCCCTCCCATTCCTTCAGGGCTGGGTTATTACTTTGACAGTTGAATAAAAAATGCATATAATTATTTAAATGCAGAGTTAGTATTTGGACATGTCTTTATTAAAGGAATAAAGACTGTGTGCCTGATCCATTCCTATTTTACTGTACTAGGAAGACATGTTTGTCTCAAGACCCCTCCTCCATTAGGGCTTTTCCTTTGTTTAGCTTCTTTTCATTTCCTTCACTCTGGTGTCTTCCAAGATTCAACATTCCCAGTCCTTTGTTTGAGTCTGACTTTATTTTTCTTGCAAAAATGTTCGATAACTATAGAGGTAAATTAAGAAATACATAAGCCTCTAAATCCACTTTGGCAGCTGGCCACTTTGAGAGATGTAACACAGAAAATGGCATTGTGAATATTATTTTCAGCTGGGAATGGTGCTCAGTTTCCCTGATTATTTACCTTTTGCATTCTGGAAGAAATAGTAAATGACTGGAAGGGCCCCATATTGCAAAATCTGTAGGTGATAATCTTTACTCAAACTCTACAGCAGTGTATCATGATTAAACACGACTGTAGGATGAGAAGCTGGAGTTGTGGGGTGGGAGAGGAATCTTCCCTAAACCCTGCTGTCTGATTCTGCATAACAAAAGTCCTGTGAATACGTTGTAGGGAATGGATTTGCCTGTAGCAGGCGCTGAAATTGCCTGGTGTGCTTTGTTTTTAATTGTTGAGACAAGGGAACTGCTAATCTGCATGGGCTATTTTTGGCCCAATTAAGTTACGGATTGCACTGGGTAAGTTTTGATTTACTTGCTGAATTAAGCATTGATTTATATGCAAAACTGTGCTTGTAAGTGGGGCTGGGGGACATTCTAGTGATTCGTGTTGATGGCTTGCTGGTTTTTTATATTTTGCTAAAACTTTTGGCACACAGCAGAGTGGGCAGCAGCAAGTGCTTCAACACACAGCTCTGATAGCCTCTCCAGTACATACAAGGAAAGCCCCCAGAGCAGAGCCATCAGAGCTGCTGGCTGCTAATTAAAAGTCATCATGAGCGTGTTTCAGCCCACAAACGAGGTGCAGGATGCAGCAGTGCAACCCAGAACTCCTGTCAGCCAGCAATGGAGGCAGTTTTCCAGGCAGCAGCACCCCTGCCTTTCCTTTCCCCTCCCACCCCTTCCTGCATGAGCCACACGAGGTCAAGGAGAAGGTGCTGGCCCAGCAGCTGCAGATGCTCCTGGTGCCCAGTCTAGAGCCTGTAATGATAAACAGGCAGACACAGAGACTGGTTCATCCTCCATTCAATGAGGAAGCAACCCCTTGTGCTAGAGACCCATGGAGGAGGGACCTGGCAGCTCCTGGTTTGGTCCTGCCACCCCACTCCCAGCTTTCTGGGAACACAGGGACATGTGGGGACATGAGGCCTCACAACCAGCCAGACCCAGGAGCTCCCTTGCTGTGCCCAGAAGGTAAGGCACCTCTCGTTAGGTACCAAACCTCCCCAGTTATGCTCAGAACTTCTCTCTTTTCCTCTCCTTTTTAAGAAAGCACCCTAAAACCTTGAGGGTCCTATGCGTTTTGTTGCAAAAGTCAAGCTCTGAAGGCAGCACCAGGCCTTCAAACCCAGGTCCTGCCTCTGCAGGTGGCCACGTTGCCCCATGCAGGTGCCTTTTGGCTGCTGCTGGGGCACCCCCTGCTCTGGGCTCCTGCCTCTGGCTGCCAGGCCCAAGGCCTCACTGCTCCTGTTCTTTGGGCTCATGTTCAGCTTGTATATGTAAACCATGTGGATATCCCAAGAAAAACATAGGACGAGGGAAAAAGAGGAATAAATTCAAAATGACAGGAACAAAGCTTTACCAGAAGAGTTGGGCTCATATTTCTTTTGATGACTTTTCAGTATGTGTGCTGTGTCTTTCCTTGCAGCTACTGGGGTTTTTTTTCGGGTGAAACACACCCACATACACACACACACAAAGGGCTATTTTTACTGTTCCTGCTTTAAAGGTTTGGTTGTGAAGTATTGGTTTTGGAATGAAGAGCAACAAAATGAGAAAGCTACTGTTTTCTCGTTGTTGCAATAATTCATCTCAGCAGTCCCTTCCTACTTTCTGGCCCTTCCTGCTGTATGGGGATGATCTGTTCCTCGAGGATTGCTGAAGGGGGAATGTGCAGGTCTGTCAGGGAGACAGGCAGAAAGTATTTTCTTTGGGTATGACAAGTACTATGAGGAGGAGGAAAGCAGTTGTCTGGAGTAATCTTCCAAATGGATGTAAGACGGAATTAAGACCTGCAGAGTAGGTGATGAGAGAAACACCCTTTCTAGCTACCTGGGTGGTGTGAGATGAGCAGGTTGGGGTTTTGGTTGGTTGGTTTAGATAAAGACAGCTTTCGTAGGACACATGCAGACTCAGACACTGTGGTTTTGCAAAGAATTTGGCTGCTCTTGACCATTGAGTCACTTAGGCTGCATGTTGTTTGGATGGAATTGAATCGGCTGGCTCGCAGGGGACAAAGTAGCCATAATTAAATTAAAGCCAGGAATAAAAAGCTTTACATGCAAAATCTAGAACTTGAGAAAAGAAGTTTGAGGACAAACACCCGCTCGAAAGAAAAAGCTCATCTTCTGCATGTGCCCAGTTTCCTGTCCTGATTTCATATCCATTTTACTCCAGTTTCATCTCCAGCATGAGGAGGAAGCATTTCCAGACAGTTGAAGCACGAGCATGTATCTCTCAACAGTAGCAGGAGCTAAGAGCACTTTTCTGGATGCTTGTGTTCCTCAGTGAGACTTTGTTATATACACAGATGCTTGGCCAGGCCTTACCCAGTTACCTCCTCTTTTTTTTTTTCCCCACATAACTTCTCCTGTGCATTGCAAAGAAGGCTCAGAGAAAGTCAAGGGTGTCCAGTGTCTGGCCCAGAGGGCTGTTCTGTTGTTCTCTGCTGATGGTAAATGAAAACAAAATGGGAGGTTGAGTAACTCTTCTTGTTTTGTACTTTTTACATGTGTTTGGGTTCAGCTGAAGTTGGCATCCTGGCTTGTACACCAGAAGTGTTTTCAGGGTGAGATACCCTGGTGTAGAGTACTTTGGACTTCAAGACTATTTCTGCCTCTTCCATCTATCTGTCATCAGTCTCACCAGAATTGCAGTCTTGGCTGCCATACAGGAATCCAGACTTTGCAAGCTTGCAGATATTTTCTCAAATGCCTGTAATCAGGATTTATATGGGCACTTCATCCCAGCAAACTGGAAACTGTTAAATATGAAGGCAGTCTGGCCTGCTCCAAAAGCCTTTTTAATGCAAGTGGTCCCCATTTGTGTAGATCATCAGTCACAATCTCCCTGTTCTGGTGCTAAAAGGGCTGTTCTGGGATTTCTTTGTATCTTGTGGAAAGGTTTTGCTCAGTCAGGATAGTGACATAGAACTTGACCTCGGGGGTGAGTTGCAGAAGCAGTCTCTTGATGATTCCTTAGAGATCTTTCTGCAGGAAGTTTGTACAGTTTTCCTTACCTATTGCTTGAATCTTAATTAATTAAACAGCCTTTTTGGTTGTTTTTTCCCCTTTGTGCAGATGCAGTGGCAGAACGTGGAACACGTTGGTGACCAGAGTCCTTATGTGACCTCAGTGATTCTCCACATTAAACAGAACGTCCCCATCATCCGTGACAACCTGGCCTCCACGAGGAAATATTTCACTCAGTTCTGTATAAAATTTGCAAAGTAAGTTACCAACATGGCACAGAGTTTAGGGGGGTCCCTGGCTCTCAGAGGATAATCTGTTTGCTTCCTAGCATGCAGCATCAGTGGCTGTTGGTGTCTGGGTGAAGACTCTCTCCCTCCAAGGAGAGAACAGAGAAATTTGGTGCATCATTTGCCTCAAAATAACTTCTGTAGTAGTTCTGGCACTGTAAGGAGGGCATGTGTGATGAGTATATTCTGCCTTCACAGTCTTAAAAGCTACTTTTCTGTGCAAAAAATGGTTCAGTAAGGGAGGGGAAATGCACATTCAGATTTTGGGGCATATTATGAGCATATTCTTAGCAAATCACTTAATGTTGAGCAGCGTGAAAGAGCTGGAAGGTGACAGAAATTCCCTTGCCTTTGGATTCAGTGCTGAGGGTGCAGCTCTTCAGCATCTCTTGGACATCTAAACTTCGAAGCTGTGTGTCCAAACCCAAAATTCAGTTCTGTAGGAAGATACTTTGAACTCCTCCCTGCTTGCCTGTGGCCAGCTGAGCTTTGCATGCCAGTGCCCCAAGAAAACCCACGGGAGGACTGGGCCAGTTGTAGCTGCTGCTTTTGGGGTTGCACATGACTCTGCTGGTAGACTTGGGAGCAGCACCATACGGATCATATGTCGCTCTAAAATACCTTAACGTTTCATTCATCTGTAATAAGCTAATCATCCTAAAATAAACTGGAGGGCCTGGCAGTTACTGTGTGGGTTTGAGACCAGAGCTTCAGCAGGGCAGGATGCAGCCAGCTCTCCTGAGAACCGCTGGCTTTGCAGCAGGGAGGCTGGCCTGAGGGTTTCATTCCCCCTTTCTGTCTCGGAGTAATCATTAGTTTGCATTAAGGAGCAGTTACTGATAAATCATATTATGACATTGCCCATAATCGCTGTTTGAAATGCTGTCTCAGTGAAAATTTATTGCACTTAAGCCTTCTGTGTGGTTATGCTTGAATTTTATATCACTAACACGGTGATAAATAAAAGACCCCATTTACTCAGCTGTTCACAGCACACCCTTAATACCTCAGCTTAGTTGCCTCCTTTTAACTTTATTGCTAAGCACATACCAAGTAAACTCTGGATAAAATACCCAGCACTCACATTTGAGACAAGTTGAGCTCTGAGCTGAGTGCCTTCATCATGGCTTGTTCCACAGAAGAGCACAGAAAGCTGCAAAATGACCACAAAATGTTCCACTTTAACACAACTACAGCTCTGATCTGTAGCACATTAAACTGAATTTACTGTGGATCAGTGTAGAAGGGAAAATTTGATTCCTGAAGGTTGTTTTTTGCCGAATCATTTTAGCTTCCTTCTGTACAGGTGGGTTCAAAGGAGAGCTAGCCCAGTGGTAAGGGTGGGCTGACCTACTTAAAATGCTTGTGACATTTTAGTGCATACAAACGTGTGTATTTTTGAAGCTCTGAATTCTTATGGACTCCGCTGGCCTCCCTGATATAAATACCTGGCCTTTTGTGTGTGTCACAACATTGAAAATCCTTTTACCAGGCATTGTGCTTCTCTGTATGTTAATGCCTGTGTCTCTGTGAGCTGCCAGCCCCTGCTCCACTCTAATGGGTTGTAGAAAGGGCTCGTGTTGAGTTACAGGGCCACAGGGGAGAAGGCATCTAAAGTCACTAAATTTAAAACCGAGGGATCCGAGCCAAGTCTGGAAGAAGAAAAATGGCCATCAGAAATTGTAGCAATCCTCCAACCTCATTTGTCAATTTTGTTTGGACCAATATCGCTCCCTTGGAACAGGGAGAAGGAGGCACTTGCAGGCAGGGTGGGGGGCTCTGTTCTCACTGCACCTCGGCCCTTATCCTTTGAAATCAAAAACCACAGCAGCGAAGCCGCGGCTGCTGCGCCGGGATGTGTTTGGGAAGTCTGTGACCTGACCTCAATGAGGAAGAGATTAGAACCGAGAGACAGGAAAAACAAACAGTTCTCCTGCTCGCCAGCAGAGCGTCTGGCCCGGCAGGACCAGGCAGGCGTGGTGGGTGAGTGCAGCAGGCTCCCCCGGGCTGCTCTGGCCTTTGCAGTGGGCTTTTGGTGAGGGGAGTCAGGTGGAGGAAGACTGTGATGAGGAGACTCCGGGAGGTTTTGAAGCTGAGCTCAGCCTGGGTGAGCGTGCGAGGGCTGGTCACCACCTCAGAGGGTGGCATACAGCAAAACCCTTCTTAGCTGCGGTGACTCAGGGACACCAGGTTGCTCCAAAGAATGTCCTGTGGTACCTCATCTCCTGTGGGACAGACAGACTGTGGTTGCAGCTCTGTCTGCCTCACTTAGCCAGGCACTGTGCTTGGTGCATCAGCAGTGCAGGGGGCTGGGAAAACACAGGCTTTGGCAGAGCCCCTCCCGCTGGATGGGAGCCTCTCAGATGCTGTGGTTTCTGTGCTTTAGGTTCCTAATCTGTCCTGCACTGCTTTATTGTTACCCTGGGGACTTGTCTGCTTCTATGGAGGGTTTGCTGGATTCAGTTTTATAGCTGAAACTGTACATGGATTCTGGCATCCAGTCTGGCTGTGTGGCTGTGCAGGGAGTAAAGGCATTTAGAGAACAAACCACTGAATGTGCACGTACTGTTCACATCAGGATTGCCTGCTGGCTGCTGAGAGCCAAGCACTCAGGCCAGCCTAGGCAAGACACTCAAGTGAATTTTTCAGTTAAGTGCAACTGCTCTTGATGGTCTCTGCTAGTCAAAAAAAAAGAAAAAGAAAAAAGAAAAAGACAAAAGTACCAGAGCAGCCCTTGGATCTTATGGTTTGTCTTGTCTGT
Organism: Hemiprocne comata; assembly: GCA_020745705.1. Taxonomy (NCBI): domain Eukaryota; kingdom Metazoa; phylum Chordata; class Aves; order Apodiformes; family Apodidae; genus Hemiprocne; species Hemiprocne comata. The sequence goes on from CM036605.1 coordinate 3,789,475, forward strand.
CCTGCTGGAGTTGAGAAGCTGTTTTCAATAAGGCAGCGTGAAAGAACAGGCATGTGGGGATGGAAGGTCTCTTTACCCTTCTGCATTGATTGTGGGTGGCCATCTGAGGGGCCTGGGAATTGTTTCATGCAAGACAGAATGCTGAATATGGGAGACCATGTGGTTATATAGAAAAAATGATGAAAAAAAAGAAGGGAGGGGGTCCTTTGCCTGCTGGTCTGCCAGCCTGCAGAAAGAAAGGCTCGCCCTGTTTCTCATGCACAACATGAACATTAGCACCATGCCTGAGCTTACAGAGGGAGGGAGAGCTGGACCTACATGCAAGATCAAAGGTGCAATTAATCTCTTGTGCTCTTCCACTTGTAGCAAGCTGCTGCATCCAGAGCTGCTACCAAGTGATCGTTTTATAGGATCACCTGAGCTCCAGCTGTGTTTGGTGCTCTCTAAATGTCCTCTGGGAATCAGTTACACACCTGAAAAATGGACTTCTAAAGCAGATAAGTTACATCTCTGCTGTCATGCTTTCATGCAACAGGAGACAGGCCTTGTTTTCCTCCTCTTATTTATATTCGGTTGCCAAGGTTGTTTCTCTGGTGGCCAAATTCAAAGCTGTTTGGGGCAGCCCAGTAGCTGGTTCTCAACAGTAGTTTGAAATTGTTCTCCTTGACGCCTCTCCAGGAAAAGATGATTCACTGAGAGAGGTCGTGGCTGTGTCTGAGGAAAGGGGAGGGGAAGGAGCCTTCGCTTGGAAGGGCTCTTCTTTGAACCGTTTCTTTCGATTTGCTCAGCAGCTTGGCATGCTCTGTGCCTGAGTTACACTTTTGTCATTCTTCCATGAGAAAGGGCAAAAAATAAATGTCCTGGCTTGGAAAACAGGTGGCAGGACAAACAAGATGCTGTCCATGCTCCTTGCTTCGTGGGAAGGAAACAAATAGCTTGACAGATGCAAGGGGGAAACCACGCTGAATTTAGATCATCACCATATACGGCGCCTCATTCAAAAGGACAGAAAACAGACCCACTTATATGAACTTAGGACGGAGCCATTAAGATCTAAGACCTGCCACCAGGTCATGGACAAGGTCTTGGAAACGTGAGCTTTGTAGGCATTCAGCCAAAGAAGAGTTCGTTAAAAACAAGGCAGCAAAAGGAAGACAAGTATGAGTGTGGTCCTGACAGATGGAGTTTGTGTTGCTCACACTGGCCCCTCTCCTCATGTTGAGCTCCTGAGTTTTCCCAGTGCTGCAGCTCAGTTGGGAAGGTGGGGCAGGAGCTTGTCCTGCAGGTGCTCAGACAACATTTCTGCTAGATCTGCTTCTCCACTGAAGAATGAAACTACCACAAAGCCTAAAATCAAGAAGCAAAAATTCTAAGCCCAAAGTTGATGCTCTGGAGGATGTTGTCCAAGGTGGACAATATTGGGCTTCCATGTTTGCCAGTTCTGTCTGGTTAAGTGTACGTAACTTGGTCACTTTTCTGAGTCTGAAGTCCATGTTAGTGAAGTGGGGCAATGGTGTTTTCCTTTTCACAAAACCTTTTCTTGTCTTGGTTGTGTTGGCCAGCAGCTTTCTGGAAGAGTGCCTTTCTGTGTGAGTGTCCAGGGCCCAGCAGACCTCCAGCCTTGGCTGGACCTCAAGTTCAGTGTGTAATAGGCATGTTATGGAATTACTAACATGCAGTAAAATGTCACTTCTGGATACAATCAAGAAACTTCCCCTCTGTGAACAGCTACACTAACCCTGCCGTGTTGCTGGTTTTATTATGTACAATAGTTTGTTTGCTTCTTCTGGACCTTGTACTGTGATACTTCTTATGTAGTTTATGGCAATTTATTTACACAGAGCATGTGTGCAACTTGTCAATCAACTTAGCAAAAATTTTCCCTAGGGTTGGTCAGTTTGTTCTTTAGTATCTTCAGTCACTCAGTGACTTTGTATTTAACGTGGCTGGAGTCAGCTTGAGAACCAGGCACTTAAATGTCTTTGGGGAAGCCCATCCTGGTTTGTGTTGCATGCTTTGTTACCACAGATGACTGTGTGACTCCAGATACTCACATGTAATTGTGTCTTTTTCTATCTCTTCTCCTCAGCTCCTTCATTCCCAAGTTCATTAACCATCTCTTCAAGTGCAAACCTATTAGCATGGTGGGCGCAGAACAGGTAAGAACAAGTAATTGCCTTGGCTGTGATACTTCATTGCTTTGGGGTTCAAGAAGTTGAGGCAGTTTTTGTTAAAAAAGGGGCACAAAGCTGAGTCACTGGTACAGCTGAGGCAGCAGGAATGTGCTCCGGTACAGGGCAGAGTGGAAGCAGGTTTATAGTGACACCTGGTCACTTTGCCAGTCAAAGTTACAGCAACATAGGGACAACAAACCCCTCACACACCTCTCTAAGGTGTCGTGATGAGACTGTCTTCAGTGTGCTCACATGACACAAAAAGGGTAAGGAAGTTCCTCGTGGCAGAAAGGATGGCAAGAAGCTCCTGTTTCCTTCTCAGACAGGCTTGTTTTTCTGTCCCATCCTTTCACAAAATAGGTCATCACTCCATCTCCCTCTGCTGCTACTCTGCCTCCTTCCCCTGCAGGATGGGACCCTGTGACTCTGTGAGGATGAGGTTTGGATGGGGCAGGCTTTCAGCTGTCCTCTGCACATACAGCTGCTCCCCTGTGGCCTGATTAAAAAAAAGCAACAAACAACCAAGCAGAATCATCCATAATGGGACTGCTGTGAACTTCAGATTGGTGCCTTAAAAGCTGCTTTTGGGTTTTAGGCATCAAAGCTGGATTCTGAGCAGTGTGTCTCTGCAGAATGAAACAGGAGCTTTACATCAATACCCTCATTCTTAATGGAAAGCAAATGAGTGAAGTGCAGTTCCTGCTCATCTTGTGTGATGAGCAATAACCTGAGACTGATTAAATGAAGTCTTCTTTTAAATAAGCATCTGAAGTCATTAACTGGTTGCCAGTGGTGGGCTTGTGGCTGATGTTAAAAGGTTTTAATATTACAACATTGGAATAACAGCCCAAATTTGGTTCTTTAAAGCAGACTGGGAAGGTTTTTATTAGCCTGGTTCACAGTGAATATTTCTCATTTTAAGTGGGACCTACCTTCCTGGGGTTAGATGTCCAGAGGTCTTCACAAGCTGATCTCCTCTGTCTCTGCAGGTCCTCAGTTGCCTTAGCATCTTTTGAACACCCCCCCTGTCATCTTCCCACGCTGGTTTCTCTCCCCTGGTGCAAATGTTGCTGTGGAATACATTTTCCTGGTGATCCCAGTCCTAAACACAGTTTTTCCTGCTGTTTGCTAATAATCATGTTTGAAATCTGGACACAGGTTTTCAGCATGGGGAATGAGACCTGTGGGGCTTCACTTTCTGTGTCTCTCTCTCTGACTTAGTAAGTCTCCATTTTGGGAAACTTTGGCAGTGAGTTAGCAATTCCAGGGACCCAGAATGGGTAACAGGGGCAGATAGATGAGGGGACACAGCCTGCAAGTGCTGCCTCTGTGGGACAGGCTGCAGAGTGTGCAGAACTCCTACTAGACAGCAGAGAGTTTAGCTGCTGCTTGCTGCTTATTTAGCCACTGAGCTAGTAAAATACAACGTACAGGCTGAGAGTTTCTGTGTCCCTGTGAGCAAAGGGTGTTGAGCAGCTCTCAGTGGAGCTGTGTTGTGTTGCAGTTTTCAAAACAAATAATCAAGTGGTTGAGTAAATGCAGAAGATGTACACAATGGGTGGCTGGGTGCAGGAGGAAGTGTGGTGATAGTTCACTTGGCCTCAGAATCTAATGACAAGGCTACAGGTAATCGAATGTTTCACTTTATACTGTCAAGGGAAGAGGACTGGAAATCCCTGCCTTGTGCCAGATGTTGAGCTGCCATGGCTCGTTTCAAGTGCTCTGTTAAAATCAAGGAGTGGTGCTGATCCATAGCCATGGGTGATTGTGTCTCCTTGAACTGTTGTTACATGGGTCAATCCCTCCTCTTTCTGCAGTCCAGTTCCTGGGACATTTTCCAATGTGGGAAGTGTTAAACTTTTAAGGAGGTTGGATTATAGCAGCTAGTGGAGCTGGGTAAAAGGGACCTGAGTAACAGGATGTGATTAACTATTACAGCTGCTGCTGGACACTCACTCTCTGAAGATGGTTCTCCTGGACCTGCCCTCCATTGGGTCCCAAGTGGTGAGGAAGGCTCCTGCCAGCTACACGAAGATCGTGGTGAAAGGCATGACTCGGGCTGAAATGATCCTGAAGGTAACTCAAGACTTTTGATAACCTGCCAGCCAGACTGCTGGACTGGGAATCAGAGCAAGCAAATTCCAGGGGGCCCTTCCTTTGAACACAGCAATCTGCAGTTGCACGTGAACCTATGTGAGCTTGTGCGGATGTGCTGCCAGCTGTTCTGCAGCACTGGTTTTGCCCCCACACTCTATTAACATCACCTTTGAGTTGTCATCCTCATTTTTCAAGTTAACCGAAGGCTCAGGTTCTGCTTACTAGGAGAGCTGGAGCACCAGATTCCCTCAGGAGCTTGTGAAAATCAGAGCTAGCATCCATAAGTGCCTGTGGCAAGGCAGACCCTCCAGTTCAGGTTACTCCAGGCCTTTGTGCAGGCTCTGTGGTGCAGGGGAGCCAAGTCGTGCTTGAGTCACCTGTTTACTGTCTAGTGTAACAGCCAGTGCAAACATGTCTGGGTTACTGTATTCACCAGAGCCCTTTTTCAGTTTCCAGACCTGGTGCCTGGAAAATGACCCAAAAGCAGCGTGTTGTCTTCATAAAAAGTAACATGCAAAGCAATCTCCCCTCTCCCCCCTGTTGCTGGAGTAAGAAGTTAGGTTTGATCCCAGGGGAAGCCATGGGAATGGTGCAGCTGTACCCTGCTGGGCAATGGGATTGTCCCCTGCTCACCAGCAATGCTGTGAAGATGTTCCTGTGAGTGAACTAGTGGGACCTGGGGTCAGGCAGGACAGGCAGCTGCCAGCCAGAGCCCCCTGTAACCCACAGCCAAGGCAAGGGGGGTGCAGAGCTGGAGCCCTCTGTGCTGGCCTGCAGCTCAGCATGGCATGGCTCCCCTGCCCGAGGTAATGTCACAGCTCAGTTTGTGTTCTGAATTCAGGAATTAGCTCTCTAAGTCAATGCTTTTGGGGTAAGGTGGCTGAGATGTTAGTAGATGTGTTAAAACAAGTCTAAATTTTCTTCCAAACGACCTGAAGAACGACACCCTGGTACTGCTGACAGAGGAGTGGGAAGGATCTGTGCCAGTTGCATACAGAAGCAGGACTTTCCTTGGAGCTTGTGTGTGAATCAGAAAAGTAACAGAGTTGATTTGTCTGCCCTTAACATCCCATTGGCTGCATGGGAATGGAGATGGAAGCAACGCAGGGAGTGCAGGTTGCAGGTAAAGCATGCCCAGTGCAGCTCAGTCAGCAGGAGTGTCACTGAGCCCCTGGATGGCATGGACAAATTCATCCAGCCCCGTCCTACAAAGCACAGATGCCAGGGGGGAGGGCATCAGGGTCTGCACATCCCACAGACCAGTTTCCTTTCTCCTCCGTCTGCACTGTCTGAAGTTCCAGCTTTTCATCTTGGCAGAAGAGTTTTACAAGGGCTGTAAATTAAGCATTTATAAGTGTATACATGGCTGTGATGTTTCATTGGTCTGAAGTGCAGGGAAAGAAAGAAATGTCTCAGTGACAGAATACAGTGTGGGGTGAGCTGGGTCAGTGGAAACATATGGAAACGTTTTCAGAGACAGGGAAGACTCTGGGCCTGTGCTGTTTCTACCCTGCATGCAGGCACACAGTCACCACACATGCTTCCCCAGGAAGGTGGTTTTGCTGCTCAGCATTATCAAAGGATATGTTCTCCATGGAGCTCACTGCTTATGGAAGGAAAATATAACAATGACTAATCACCTTCCCAGCTTCAAGGCTGTTTTAATTTTTTTCCCTGACTTGACCATTGCTGGGACTAAGAGGGTGTGAGCTCCAGGGAAGGCATCAGCAGGGGGTTCACAGACTCCATCCCAGGCTCTCCAGAGGAGCTCACAAGAGGACCTGCACCCAAAGGACAGAGCAGCTTCATGTGGCACCACTCACCCATCACGTTATGTGTCAGAAGCAGATTGCCCTGACCTGTGTGGTCAGGGGGCAGAGGGGGTGACTGCAGTGTTGTCACGTTCCCCTGTGACACTGTCCCTGCACTGCTCCAGGCAGGAAGGAGCAGGAGGAACACACAGCCCAAGTGAGGGTCTGGACTGTGTCCAGGCTGCCTGATCAGCTGGGGACTTTCAGAGGGTCCCCTGCCACCACCAGGTGCCTCCCCAGCCAGTTTCCCCCATGCAACAAGCTTGAGCTTTGCCAGTGTGCCAGTTCTGCCAGCCCCTGGGTGTACAAAGTCCTGCTGCTCTTTGGAACATGATGTGCAGCCTCTGGGCTCTAAGCACCACTGACCGTGCAGGGAGAGACCCCATGTTCATCCCTGCTCCTCACTTTACTGCTCCTCACTCACCTCTCAGTTACTAGCAGCATGTACAGCCTCAGTTCCTTAAGCATTTTATCTTAGGAGAAGCCAGTCCTGCTGTGACTTGTGTGCCTGAGTTGGCTGAGCTTTAACTCATAGAATTTGTCTGATCTCTTCTGTCTTGTCTTGGCAGGTGGTGATGGCTCCGCATGAGCCCCCGATTGTGTTTGTTGACAATTACATCAAACTCCTTGCTGACTGCAGCACAGACACTTTCCAGAAGATACTAGACATGAAGGTTAGAACCTGTCCCTCGGGGTTTCTGCTCATCCGCTAGTGCTGTGTTGAGATTGTTGGTGACTTTTTTCAGGGGTTTGGGAGTGGGAAAAGCACTCTTAAGGTGAGTGTACCTTCTGCACCCTGAAAGTGTCTAGAGTTGCTACCGAAGGAGAGATTTTCAGTTCACTTCTCATGCTCAGAGCTGCTCTGGCTCCCGGGGCTGAGCTCGGTTGTCTCTGGATCATCCAGAGGTCCACACACAGCTCTTGGTGGGTGAAGAAAAGGTCGTGGTTTGCAACGGGCTCTCCTGCAGCTATCCTCATGTGCACCCGCTCCCAGAGCAGTGTCTAACCAGTTGCTTGACTGTCCCTTTGCTCCTGCAGGGCCTGAAGAGGAGTGAGCAGAGCAGCATGCTGGACCTCTTCCGTCAGCGCCTCCCCGCTCCTCCCTCAGGAGCAGAGAACTCCAGCTCCCTCTCCCTGAGCGCTCCCACGCCTGAGCAGGAGTCCTCGCGGATACGGAAACTGGAGAAACTCATCAAAAAAAGACTTTAAGTGAGCAGAAAGGAAAGTGTTGCTCAGGACTAGCTGCAGTGACTGGGAGCAAAGCTCGTCAGACTTGTGATTTACAGTGTGCTGCTGAAAAATCCATACCCTGTCGTTCCCACGCCCTGGGATCTCTTAACCTGGGATCCCATCGTGTGTCACGGCGCTGCATCTCCATTCCAACCCGGGGAGGATCTGACCAAGGTGTTTACACTTAGCTTAGCAGGAATGAAACCCAAGACATGGCTGGGTCAATGCAGTGGAGAAAATAGAGGTATCTGGAAGTCAGCAGCTGTAAAAATGGTTTAGGTGGATTCAGAGAGTGCTTGTCCTTGGTGTCCCAGCCTTCAGCCTGGCTGAGCTCCTGCTGCAGCACTGAGGATTTTGCCTGAGAGTCAGGTGTTACTGCTCACTCCTTGTAGCAGAGCTGTTCCTCTGTTTCATTATTTATTGCAGGGGGCAGGAACCAACCCCAAACCATCACCACCACCAAAAAAACCCTTTAACAGCTGGGATCCAGGCATCTCCAGCTCCACTGGATTAATGAGATGCCCAAGAGAGAACCCCAAAGCAGATTTCTCCCAGGACAGGCATGCACAAACCACCAGTAAAACAGCGAGGCAAACCCTTTTCAGAACAGGAGGAAAGGGCTGAATTAATGCCTTCTGCACCTTGGCAAACCTCCTGCCAACGAGCTGGCAGCCTCAGACACTGTTACAGCTTAAAGGCCAAACCAGACATCTGCAGAGCCCATCTCCAGCTGCTTGTTATTTCTCTGGCCCACTGGACTCGCCCGCTGTCCCCGAGGGGAGTTCCTGAGCCACCCGTTGCCCTCTCTCCACAAAGGGCCCTTCATAGAGCAAGTGTCAAACAGCACCAGCCCCTCGTTCTCCTGCCAGTCGTCGTGTCCCCAGCAGGGGTGTGTCCCTTTGGCACCTTCTCTGCCCTGCAAGGAGAGATGCTGGAAGTGTTGGCTTTAACGAGCAGCCTGGGACGAGGCATTTACACCAGCCTCAGAGCTTGAGAGCCCTCCTCTCCACCTCTTTCTCCAAGCTTTAGCTTGCACCATTGCAGAGGAGGAGAACCAGAGGTGAAATAATTCCAAGAACTCATCCACAAAGCCAGTGTGCAGCAGAGTTGGGGTCGGTGATATCCGTGCCCTGCCCGTTGTGTGAGTTTCTCCGAGGAGTCTCAGTGCCAGGAGACATCACCTCCTCATTAACAACACTGGATTTCTTCCCAAACTCCTGTGTACCCTTTTTAGAGGACTTTGAAGGCATGTAGCCAACCACCAACAGGGGTTTAGAGGCAGATCGACCAGTCGTGCCTGCTTTATTTGAACTCAAGCTTCACCTGCATGTGCAGGAAAAAGAAGTCCTGTACCAGTTTGGCAGGTGAGGAGCTATAGCACTGTCAGATGCCTTCCTGGGAGGGTTCTGCTCCCCATCAGGTCAATTTCAGGCCTTAGGACCATATTTATCAGGGGATGTGCTCACTTGGGCTGGTAGTACTCGCGGCAACATATGTGGGAGGGCCCCAGCATCCTGAGAGCCGAAGTGGTGATATCTGTCACAGTAACAACACTTGTGGGGAGGGACTGCAGTTTCCCATCACTCCAGTTTTATAAATCTACCCGAGTCTCCTGCTGCTCCATTTATTTCCTCTCCTGATTTCACCTCGTGTGACAAAAGAAGGAGCAATGGCTGAAAGCGCATCAGGAACGGCCGTTCCCCAAGGAGCGATTATCTCAAGGTGCGTGTGCAGGATGGTTCACACCTTATCAAGTGCAGTAGCCATGGAAGAGGGAACATGGGTTTGCAGAGATTAATTATTCCCATAGAGGGATGAATAATTTATTTTAGATTAATTTTTCTTCACTCTGTCAATGGTTGACTCTGTAACTAAATTATGAGTAGCTGAAGACGATGTTCAAGTTATCGTTGTGTGTCTTTCCCCGAAGGCTTCTCCAGTTTCATTCTCTGCATTTCCTTCTGGAGGTAAGAGGAAATAAAAAGGAAAAATTTTATTTTTTTTTTATTTTTTTTTTTTTAGTTTCAGCCTTTGAAGAATGCTCCAGATCTGGGTGTTGGGAGTTCCACCTTTAGAGAGCAAGTGTGCATTTTTCTATTTTGGGTATAAGGGTTCTGTCACCCTGGCTCTTGGGCATTTATCAGATTTGGCACGTCTGTATGTGTGTGTCAGCTGTGTGGGGTTTACATCTCTGGGGAACAAAGGATGGTTTGTTTTCTGTATAAAACGCCACTTTTTACGTTTTTTGGCCAAGGTGTAATTCTGGCTGTAGGTCGGAGTGTGACACTAAAATGAATTAAATGGTTACGATGTTCATCTGCTGGGTGTTTTCTGTACAGCTGCCAGGCAGCAAGCCCCCAGGGCCGGGCCAGACCTCACCCAAAACACACCAGACCCAGGGCTCTGTGCTGGCCGTCTCCTGCTCTCTCCTGCAGCCTCCCTCTTTTCTGGTTTTTCCATCTTCTCCTGCTCCAGGGAGCAGCTCTCCACAGGCAGCATCTGCATTCACAGCGGGCGTTCAGCAGAGCTGACCTTGTGCCCCTAAATAATCAGATCATTTCTGAAGACGTTAACTGCTGCAGAGATTTCTCAGAGATCCTGATTCTTCCTTTGCAATTAAGAGGTAGTGCCTTTTTTCCACACGAGGCGTGATGTTGGAGGAGTTTCTTTTGCTTGGAGAATTAATGACTCATTTACTTTCGTCCTACCGGCCCTGCCCCTCCGCCCTTGGGCAGGAGCAGCCCGCGCCACCCGTGTTTATTTCTTCCACCAGATTTACAGCCCTGACTTGGAGAATCCCAGTGACTATGTCCAAGTCTCCCCAAGATTTTTCTTGGCAGCAGCTGGGCGGGCAGCAGACGTGGATGCTCTTGGGCAGCATCAGGCCGTGGCTCTGCTGCCCTTAGGAGAATGAGGGGAACGTTTGTCCTTGGGCCATGTCAGAAAGGTCTTGGCAGAAGGTGTTCCTCTGCGTGCCTGCTCTGCTCGGGCTGGTTACACCAGCTAGTGCTGCTGTTGCCCCAAATCTAGGTTAAAGCCTGTGCTCAATCCCTCCTCCCAGCCAAAGCAGCTCTGCAGGTCCCGAGCTGGAATCCAGGTGGGAGCTTGTGGCTCAAGTATGTTGCCAGCCTCACCCTTGGGGCTGGCAGGGGTCACCAGGACCTGTGCTCAGGCTGTGGGAAGTGACAGTGCCCTCCTGTTGGACACAGGGAGCCCACGGGGCTGTCACGATCCCACGGCAGGGAGGAATATCAGCCTTTGTTTGAGCCCCCCTTGCAGCACACGGAGCTTCCGAGGCCCTGGGAAAGCCTCGGCTCGTGGCAGTTGGCGAGGGCAGCGGCAGGGCTGTACAAGCCGATCCAAACTCAGCAGCTCTGTCCATCCCTGCAGCCGAACTGCTCCTTGATCAATCCTGCCCCCTGGAAGCGTCGCTGTGAGCACGACTGCAGTGCCCGGCGGGTCCGTGGTCTGCACGGCCGGAAGCAGCCAGGCATTTCCCATCATTTGGAAATAATTTTCCATCGTTATCAAGTAACACGGGATTCCCCCCGCCCGCGGCCATGGCCCCCTCGCCGTGTCAATGTGCCTATTGTTCGGTTGCTGATTAAGCCAAGCCCGCCCAGCCCAGTGGAAAGTCCTTTATGGAAGGAGGGTCTTGATAAGATACTGTGCACAGGCAGTTAAAAAGTAAATAATGTGGACAAACATGCTGTGATGTACAGGCAGGGGAGAAGATTTCGAATATCAGGGATTGCACGGATCGGTACAGTTTGGGAGGCTTAGAAAGAGAGGCTTTCCGAGGGGGCAGAGTACATGTGTCTTCAGAGCAGGGCCCCTGTCTACAGTGGCTACCAATAGTATTTTAGTTATTGAGTAGCTAAAATTCTGGTTAAACACTTCCCTGAGTTTGCAGCTCTGGTCATCGGCGCTACAGGAAATCCTCGGGTCTGTGGATCCCCCGCTCCTGCTCAAACTCCGTTTCACCTGCCAAGCCCAGAAACAAGGGCCTGGAAGGGCACAAAATTTGCCATTTGTGTCAAGCCAGGCCAGGGTGGAAGGTTTTTTGCTAGTAAATAAAGAGCAGCAAGGTTTCCAGGAGCCTGGCTGGCTGCAGGCTCCTCAGCTCCCCAGGCACTGACATCCCTCAGAGCCAATCCCTGGGGAGCAGCCGTGCTGATGCCCACAGCCCTTGGAGGCAGCTGCCGGGAGGTGCCACCGGTTGCCTCCCTCCTAAATTGCACTAACTGGATTATTGGCAGCGTGGGTTTTAGCGCAGGAGCTCCACAGCAGCACTGAAATAAAGATCGTGTTCATCTGGAAACTGCTCCAGTGCCTTCTGAGGCCTCTAATTTCATAAAGGGCTTTTATGAAAGGAGGCGGCTTTGGAGCGAGGAGCGATCAGCTTTCCCATTGCTGGCGGAGACCAGAATCCTTCTTTTTTGGGATGCATTTAAATCAAAAGGAAGAAAACACCTGTCCAGCACATTTGCTCAGACCCCAAAGATCTCAATCACATTTTTTAATGCTTTTTTTTCTTTCCATCTGCATTTTTCAGCAAAGACAAACAGCCTCATAGTATTTCTTCAAAGGAATGTAAATTCCTTGAGGAAGTCTCCGGAGTTCCCAGCACCACATAGCTGCAAACCACAGACGCCTACGGCTGAAAGCTCTGCTCTGCTTTTAATTTTGGGGCAGGGAAGGAATTCTTTTCAGGGGTTTGGGTTCACTTGTGCTGAGCCCATCAGGCCAGACTGCTTGTTGCTGCACAGGAGAGTGTTGACTTTGGCTGACTGCAGACAGTTGCGTTCCCTCCACAAGAGTATTCCCCCACTGAATCTGATGACATGGCACAATTATTTCATTAGGATTTTCCAAAAAAACGTTCCCTTGGTCTCATCTAGCACTAGATGAGACCTTTTCCTGCTGATTTCTTGTTTTGGCTTCAGCAGCTTTGCCCGAAAAAGGCAAGTTAGGGGGGGCAGTGCTGCTGCCTGGGTCCAAATCCTCAGGGCATCAGAGGCTGAGAAAGAGCAGCCTAGGGGGGGGGAAACTTTGGGTTTTGAAGGGTGTTGTTAAACTCCCGGAGCTGAGTGAAGCGTTGTGGGTAAGAGCTGCTCCTTTGCAGCCTAAATGTGGTCTCTGCTTCCCTGTGAGTTGCTCTCCAAGAGCTAGAGCAGCTGCTGCTGAGGTTGAGCAATGGGAGAGGGTGGCTGAACGGCTAAGAATTGATGTCCCCCCATTTCCTCTCCAATCCCTGCCCTCATCCCAGTCCTGCCCCAGGGGCTGAGCGAGGACCGTGCTGCCCCATACCGGGGCCGGCATTAGCCACCATGGCCCAGAGTGCCCCTTAATTACTCTGGTTGTGTCTGGACACCATTAATAATTCCCTCTTGCTTTTTTTGTACTCCCCAATCCCAGGCAGCTGTGACACTGTACAGGGAATCCGGGGGGGCTTAACCTGCCCGCCGAAACCCCCAGTGGACCCTTGGTATTGGGGAAATCCGCGTGTTGGAGGTGGGGACTGCCCAGCAGTATCTGGCAGTCGGGGTTGGGCTTTCAGTGCTCCCCAAAATCCGTGCTGGCATGGGAGCGGGTAGCGCGTTAGGATGATGCACGGGCCATCCTTAGGGCAGCCAGAGGCTCGGAACGGGAGCGAGGATGCAGCGCCCGGGGATACGGGGATGGGGGCACTGGGGGAGATGATGGGGGCACCGGGGCGGTGCGGGATAGAGCACCGGGGAGACGAGCGGGGCAGGCCCCGCCCTCGCCGTGGTCCCGCCCCTGTCCCGCCCGTATCCCCGCCCCGCCGTGGCCCCGCCCCTCCCACCGCCCGGGCGCAGGCGGCGCAGGGCGCGGAGCGGCGGGCGGTGGAGTCGTGTTGGGTCGGGCCGGTTCGGGCCGGGGCGGCTCCGTCATGGTGGGTCGGCTCAGCCTGCGGGAGGTGCCTGACCTCCCGGACATGAGGAAACGGGGCGACACGGGGCTCGACAGCCCCGACTCCGGGCTGCCCCCCAGTCCCGGGCCCACCCCCCCGCCTTGGCTCCTCTCTTCGGGCAGCCCCGACCGCGCCGCCGCCAACGGGCTGCCGGAGTCCGACCCGCCCTCCGCCGCGGTGAGTACCGGCACCGGCCGCCCCTGACACCCCTTTGCAGCCCCGGGGCCGGTGGGACCCTCCGCCCGGGGCTGCAGCCCCCGCCGCTGCACTGCCGCTGGTTCGGGGCTGGGGTCCCGGGCTCGGTCCTACTGCGGCAGGTGCTGGGCCCCGGGGCTGCCGGCGGCTTGGTCAGCCGCCCCCGGGGCTGCCGGTGGAGCGGAGGAGCCGCTGTCCTTTGGCCCCTGCCGTGGTGCATCTCCGGGGACGGTCGGGCTGGCGGCTTTGCCTTGGGCTTTCTGCTCCAGGCTCCGCAGCATCCTTTGAGGAAAGGAGGGTGGAAAACCAGCCCGGCGGGACTGGGATTGCGGTGGGGCTGGCACCGGGGCGGCCGGCGTGGAGACAAGTTGGAAACAAGTGACTCCCGTTTCCCTCCCTTCCCCTGACAGCAGCGTGTCTCTTAACGCACCCGTGTTGGGAGGGAGCCCATCAAGAACCGGGGTGTCAGCAGCCAGGCCTGGGGCCACGTTGGGTCTGGGGGGCCCACAGGGCTTTAAAATGCCTCTGGCTTTGGGATCAGCCCTTGCTGATGTGAGGGAAGCCCCTGTCACTCCTGCCCCAGGTGGGGCTTGGGATGGTGTCGCAGCCCGTCTTTGAAAATCCCTGTGGACAAGAAACCCTCATGTTCCCAGAGAGTGACCCAGAGCAGGAAGTTTGTCTGTTAGACTCTGGTTTCAGTGAATGGCATCAGATGGTAACACAATGGGTTTTTTATGAAATGATTGTTCAATGTTGACCCCGAGCTGTTGGTACAGACACTTGGGAACTGCAGAGCTAGAGGAGCCATCCCTTTTCTACAGAGCTGCTATGTGGAATTGGAAAAGGTAGTAGGAGAGCTTTGTGTGGAGCAGGAGAGATGCTCACAGCCCCTGTGCCCCTGGATACCAGAGCACATGTGCAGAGGTGGCTTCAAAACCACAAGCAGTTCCTTCCCTTTGGGGCTGCGAAGCTCTCACCGAGGGCCACGCTGGTTTCCTTCCAGCTGTGGATGTTGCCAGGCAGTGTCAGCTCATGGCACAGCCCGGAGAGGATCACAGGGGCACTCCATGAATCACTGCCCAGAGGGAATGAATAAATCCTTCCCAACAGGTAGTATGTGAATTAGAGAAGTTGGGTTGAATGCTTTCAAAGAGCAGCCACGGCGTAGCTGTGGAGCGAGGAGGTTGGTCGTGGTGAGATGCCCTGCAGTTATTTCCTCCTGTGATCTGCCCGTGGGGATATCAGATGAATCCAGCAAGGAGAGCTCTCTCATACACTCATGTAACGTTAGCTGTAAATTGAGAGTAAGCTCCCAAAGTTAGGACTTTGCAAAAAAATCCCCCTTGCCACATCTTTGGTGCTCCTCTAGACCAGCATCACATTGGACCTGCAGGTTGGACCTGTAGGTATAGCTCAATTAGCAGATCCTCTTGGCACCTAAATGGGAACCTCAACAACTCTGTACCAAGGGCTAAACAAATGTATTTTCTTGAGACTATACCAAATTGTGACATAAATGGGATTCTTTTTGCTTTTTTTTGCAGAATTCTGTGTTCTCTCCCAGCCCTGTTCTCCCCAGCTGCCCTCCAAGATTGTGTCCTTTATCCTTTGGAGAAGGAGTTGAGTTTGACCCTTTACCACCAAAGGAAATAAGGTAAATACTGTGTTACAGTCACCTAGTTCTGAAGGAGTTAGCATGTAAAGGAGTAGTTAGGCCTTATCACTGCCTGTGAGTCAAATTAATTTGTTTGCAAAGCAATTGTTTCATGCAGCTGTACATTCCTGGACATTTTTACAGGCTGAAGGAGTGTTCAGCCTCTTTTAATCCCATGTGTGGGTTTGTTGTTTTTTTCCAGGAAGATTTCCCTGTATTTTACTCTCCTGCTTTTACTTCATTGCACTGCTCCAAACTGTTGCCTTTCAACTGATCAACTAGAAGGTCATCATGAGGGAAGCTCTTCAAAGCAGATATCTTTCTAGGACTGTTTTATTAGGGGGAAGGACTTTTGCATTTCTAACCTCATGGGTTTGTCATGAGTATTGTCTTATCAGCTGTGGCTGGTGTGTGCACTAAAATAAAAGTTAATATTGAGAGAGTGCACAATTATTATTTTTTAACATGCTGCATCACTTGGCAGCCTGTGAGTTATTCCTCTGAACGTCATGACTTGCAGTAATGAGAAATGAAGGCTCCCAGTTGATTACTGTGCAAGCAGAGGCAGACTGATAAAATCAAACAGAAGCCTGATGCAGGGGAGAGTAGGAAGCATTGGTTGCCCTGGCTGGAATCAAAGGCAGTTAGCACTGTGAAAAAGCTAACGCAGAGATGTCACAGTGTGGAGGAGATGAAAACTCTGTTTTGCAGGCACAGGGGATTTCCTTGCCAGCAGAGTTTGAGGTGCAAATTGTAGTATTTTCTGCCAGCTGAATCTTCAGAGAGTGCCCCATGCCAGGAGCGATAGCAGGGAACTCCCAGGAGACTCTTGGCAGAGGAGAACTGAGAAAATAATGTGTGCTTCTATGGACCTGGTGCTCTGAGGAATTAGGATGCTCATGTGCAGACTCTAATTGTGGATTTGGGCCTCTGGGTTTAGGCACTGGAGTTTGAAGGAGGTTCATAGAGCTCAGACTTAAAACGATGGACACGAAAGTTGAGAAGCTGTTGGGTAGTGCTGGCAGCTGGACAAAGCAGTGACAGCACCGGGTGTGCTGCTAACGTAAGGCTTGTCCTTACCTGAGTGGGACAGTGTCTGCGTGGTGTGGTGGGTCCTATGCTGAAGTGGCAGGTGCAGGGCTGAGGAGCTGCCCCAGTACCCCATGGCTCTGTTTTCCAGAAGATGCAGCCCCCTACTCCAGAGCAGAGCTCACGCACGTGTTTCTTGTATTTCAGGTACACGTCCTCAGTTAAATACGACTCGGAGAAGCACTTCATTGACGACGTCTATATGCCAGTGGGCTTAAGTGTGTCTTCCTGCAGTCAGACAATCATCTGTGTCCCCAACTGCACGTGGCGCAACTACAAGACCGAGGTCCACCTCCAGCCCCGCAACAAGCCCCAGCGTTTCACCAGCACCACCATTGTCTACCCGAAGCATGCCAAGACTGTGTACACCACCACGCTGGATTACAACTGTCGTAAGACCGTGCGGAGGTTCCTCTCCAGCATAGAGCTGGAAACTTCAGAATGCCTTGGGAATGACTGTGTCCTGGATGGTTGCTGACTGACAGCTGTCTCTCTTGCTCTGGTCCATGCCAGTCCCACCTAATGTACTGTGCTAACTCCACTAGCTAAAGTGGGTACAGACCCTCTTTCTCAGCTCTTAATTCCTGCTTTAAGCATCAGAATGGCCTGAATGCAGTTTTTCTGTGGGAACATAACTTAGTAAGGAACTTGTTTCTTCACCTTTAAAGTCGTGAGTTCCCTCCCCTTCCCTGCAGTGCAGTAATCAGGTGAAAATAAGGGGAAGTATTTTCCCTGAGAAAAAAGTGACAGGTAAGACAGAATGTGGAATAGTGCCTGGCAAGTGAAAATCTGTTTGATGCTTTGTGGTGATGTGCAAAAATAAGGGCAGTTCACTGTCTTGCAGAGAATCTGGCAGGTCATTTGGTTACAGATAGCCAGATCTGTCATTTGTTTTCAGTTTAGATCATGAGACTGTTTTCTCTAGAACACCCATCTCCTGGAAACTGCTGGAAAAAGCTAATAGAGAAAAATCTGGAATTCTGTATTTAACAGCTACAAAAATGTCATCCTTTTAATGTCCAGTTTGAAGGTGTGAGTTGGAAAGAAGAGGAATTCTGAGTAGAGTTAGGAGATAAATGTTCTTGCAGCTCCAGGTGGCAGAGAAAGGATCAGGTAATTCCAGTTCTTTAGGTGAATGGCACAATGTATCTCCTGTACTTGTGTTGCTTCTACTGCACTGTAGTCTAAGTTGCCAGCATTTGTGTACTACGTGTAGTAGGACTTGTAATGAAGAATATCAGGCCAAAAATTATCCCTGTATTGTTGGAAAGTCAGGCCTTGACAGTGTGGTGGTGGTGGGAAAACACCAGTGCCTTTACTGATGTTCTGTCTGCACTAAGGGAGTTGAGACTAGGAAAGTTTCAGAAGATGTGCCATGTATACAGGGACCTAGAGTGGAGAAGGATGCACTGGGATCAGGTGTGACATGCTGTAGTGATGGAGGTTGTGAAGAGGTAGATGGTAGCAAGGGGCAGGCAAATCTTTATTCCATAGCAAAATCCACATTTGCATCTCTGCTCCTCCATTGAGCTTCTCGTTGCAAAGGTCTGTGTCCTCTCTGGACTTCAATACTCAGGATGTCACCAGGATGGGGTCGCATTTGCCTGTCTGTAGGCTGCTGAGTAACCCCTCCAGTCCCAAGTGCATGATGAGTTTGGGGACCAAAGGGAATAACTTCAGGTACCAGGAAAGGCCATCTGGATGTTACATGCGTTAGTTTATCACGTGCTTTGAGGAAAATAAGACAGGTTTCTTACTTGACCCAGATTTTTTTTTTTTCTATATTGACAGCAGTGCAGTGTGGAGAGCATCTGCTTTTGGGAGCGTGGCTTACACTGGTGGCTAGTGTGGTGTAGCAGCTCAGAAGCTCTTGGTAGACTTGACTTAGCTGGACACGGCTTTTTCCATGTATTCCAAAACTCCTGTGAGGTGCAGGTCACCTTCTGGTGCAACAACAGCCCTGGATCTGCTTTTAAAGAGGCCTTGGCTGGTGCATAGCCTCAGGGGTGAATTGTGTCAGTGGCGAGTTGGAAACTCGGGAGCCTGTTCCTGAGCTGTGCTTAACGTGTGTTTGTGCAAGTGTGATGAATGGTGTGGAAGTGTTCCTAGTGTGAGCTGGAATTACTTGGGAGAGTAAAAATGCAGCAGGAAGGGAAGCTTGAGTTTGTGTGGTTTGGGTTTTTTGTTGTTTTGTTTTGGTTTTTTTAGTTATTTATTAGCTCAGAACATGATGTCCTTAATCTTTGCTACTTGCCTCAGAAAACCAGATCCTAAACCCAGGGTGACAGAGGATGCTGAAGTCAGGTGGGCACTGCTCCAGAGCTGTTAAGAGCAGCACAGTCTTCTCAATAAACATGTTAGTTTCAGACTACAATATTTAGGAGATGTGTCTTAAAGACATGTTGCAACTCCCCCCCCTAAACATTGCCCCCAGGATGAACCTGTTGTGTAACAGAAGGCACAACCCAGCCCCAAGTGTGTGGGGTTTCAAACGGACAGAACTCTTCTTTGGGGAAGCTCTTGCCTCATGGCTCACCTTGCAGTTTTGTGTACCTTGCTCCTGAGACACCTGGTGCTGGCCACTGTTGGACACAGGACACTGGAAGGACAGGACCCTGGATTGCTCTGACTGCACTCTTCCAATGAATTCATTTTCAGGAGGTCTGAGGGGAGATTATTTTAAGTTGTAACCGTTCGTTGTCCCTAGTTAAGTTAGAAATTAAATGACCCTTACACTATGGTTTTAGGATAAAGCACCTGATTTTTATAAAGCAAACAATTATGTACCTCTTAGAAACATTTTAATTGGTAGAGTTACCTTTTAAATTATTTATCTTCCAACATTTGCAAAGCTCTGATTAGCTCTGTGCAAGTGTTCTGATGTCTGTGACGTTCTCCCCCCTTCTAATTTTCAGTTTGTCTTTTACTTTATTGGTAATAAATGATCTGAAAACCATCATCTAGGGAAGTCTCTTTATTTTTCATTCAAAGCTTTTCAGTGTTTATTATGGTACTTACTTAGTAACAAATACAGAATACATCCTGCCAGTCCCAGCTCCCCTCTTGTTTCTCTTACATCATGTGGTGCTGCTTACATATTCCAGGAAGGCGTTTCCTGTATACAACTGTGTACTTAAAAAAACCCAACACCAAATGTTGTGGTTTTATCAGTTTAGTGAGGCACTTGAAAAAGCACCTTGAAGACAGCTGAAAATCCTCTCCAGTGTGTATTTGAGTCTTTCATCTGGCATAGTTTTATTTTTAAAGAGAGTTTCTGGTATGGATTTCAGCATATCCTGCAAGTGAAGCATTTATCCTTTTCAAAAATAACAAGTATTTAACTAGGCAGGAATTCGTTTTATTTTTTGTTTAAAAATGTAAATGCTCAGATGCTACTTTAGTAAATACAGAAGAAAAATGAGACCAGAATGTGCTACTCATTGAACTTTGTGAAAACAAAGTAGGTGGTTGTAACTACTGTTTTAAGAGAAATGCTGTAGTGTTTTTCTGGATACTTTGTTCTTTACACCCTTCTGATTTTGCAGCCCTGCTGATTTTGTTAGTGTCTCTGGCAGAGTAGAAATTAATGCCATTGAACATCAGTTAATTAATTCTTAATGGGATTTTTTTTTTGCTTACTTTTTATTGTTCATCTGGTTATCTGCTTGCAAAAGCTCTAGATCTGCATGTAGTGACATTATTGGAACCTAGGGAGCTTTGAAGCTATTTTGAAGCATGTGGCTGCTCCTGAGGAAGTGTGTGTAAGCATTTGGATGTCATGCAGTGTTTAAAGGATTGAACAGGAGAAAAGCTGTATATAAACAGAAATTGCTATATAAAAGATGGTCTATTTGAAGAGCCAGTAAGATAAAACTTTAAAAATCAGAGTAGTATCTTTCAGGAGGGCTTCAGGAAAAACTTTCAGAGATAAATACTTCCAGATATTTCCTTTACTGTGACCTGGGCTGTTTTCCTTTAATATTGTAGTAATGCCCTGTACGACAGATGTTCCTTTACTAGAAGAAGTTGAAGTAGGGGAGTACAGGGCAGCCTGCTGCTTGGTGTGATTTTTAATTCATGTTGGCCAAATGGGCTTATTATTACTACATACCACGACAAGGATAACCCTGTTGTTATAGCTGTGCTCCATTTTCTTTGTGTATGTGCTGTGCTTTCTCCAGAATATCAAATCTGAGGGTCTGAGACAATGAATTTTTATAACAACAAAATACTGTACCTAACAATGAGACCACAAGCCAGGAGACCAGGGCTGGATTCCAATCACAATTTTGCAGCTTGCTTGGTTCCAAGCTGTAGGTAAGCTGGTGTGCCTGCACATCATCTTAGCTCCAAACAAGGTTATCCTTCAGCAGCCCATGTGTGGTTTCCCCATCTGTGGATGTGCGTGCTGGTGTCAGGACAAGCAAGTCACAACCTGAGAAGCTCTGGTGTAACACAGTGAGTATTGTTTTGAAATAAACTAATGGCAGCAAGTAGGGATACTCAGGACAACTAGGCAGTATGGAAAGGAGGACTTTTAATTGTTGAAGTAGTCTGAGATGCATTCGTATTTAAACTCACAGGTTGGTTTTTAAAATATAAATGTCCAGTTCTCCAAATAGATAAAAGACAGTGAGTAATTAGTACTAAGCTACAAAACTTGTTGAAAGATTTTGGGTGAGACCACTGGTTGCAGCTCGGAGACTGTGCTGGCATGTTCAGCACTCAGGACCAGCTCACCCTTGGTCCTCTGGAAAACCACTGCAACCATCTCCTTTACACACTGTGTGATTGCTGCTGGTGGATGACACCCGGTGAGGCAGTCATGAGGAATGCCTGACAGTTGGGCATGGCTCAGTGCCCAAAAGTTGCTGGATATACAATTCGTACCGTTTCCTTCTGTTCACCTTGTAGATATGGAGCCTTTCTTCCTCTGCCACGGGATCGTCAAGAACCCCATCCCATCGAAGGCTTTTGTTAAGCTGAGCAGAAAGACCTTGATCTGTTTGACTGCAGTCCAAAATGGCGGAGGTTGATACGACGACCTTGTTTATTTCTGCATCCTTCTGATCCTCTTCTGCCTGAGGTTGGGCTGAGTCAGGGTTTCTCCCAGGACTTGGGATTTCAGGCAAGGGAAGGGAGCGGGCCTGCTGCTTTCTGGTTTTGTGGTGGTTTTTATCTGTTAAAATCATAAACGCTGTTGGCAAAAATGCATGTGTTGCCTCTGAGGCTTTCCTGCTTGTTTCATAAAGAGGTTAGTGAGATCAGTGCTTGCTGTGCCTTTACGTGCCCATTAATAAGAAACCAAATCTATAAGAAAATATTAATGGCCTAAAAATCTTATTTTAAAGTGAGAAATCTATATTTAACAGATTGGCTAACATAATGATTCTCACACCTGTAAAATGGATTTATTCTCACACCTGTAAAATGGATTTATTGAGGCTGTGAATGCATTAATAGCACTTCTGCACTGCCATCGAGTTTGCTGTGCTTGCCAAACTCAATTTAGGCAGGAAATTGATTCTTAGTTGTTGGGGAATTTTTTTAAGCCCTTATCCATTAATACAACAATGGGAATTTTTTATTTTTTTTAATAGAACAATTTCTGGAAACTTTCAGGCACCTTTCTACTAAGATCCTGGAAGTGAACAGCAATTCCTTTACATGGAAGATTTTTTTGAAATTAAAATCCCATTTCTGTAGCTATAACAGCAACTCAGCCCCACTGATGGGAAGTTAGATCAGGTCCGTGACTCATGCCTGTGGAACGGCAAATATTTAAACAACTATAATGTAGCTCACCAAAAAGAAAACCACTAAATATTTACAGCATCCCAAATCTTAGGCAGTCTATGACATTTCCTACTTCTTGACAGGCATCTTCTGCCTCCTACTGCTGATGCTGTGTAGTTACATGTACTCAATCTGTTTTTTTCACTCGGTTTGTAGCTATATAGGAAAGTATACGTGTAAACAGGCTAGAGGTGCAGTGAAAGGTTTTTAAGTGCCATTGGTGATTTCCTAGGGAAAGTTGTTTATTTCTTGCACAAACACGCCATGTTGAGCAGTGGTCTCGTACCAGCCTGGTTCACACTCGGCTTTGCCCGTTCCCCCTTCCCTTCCCAGGCCTGTCCAGCCCCTGTGTGGGGTGTTTTGGTGACAGCTGTGGGGAGCATGGTAGCTTTGTGGGGGACAGTGGCCTTTGCCCAAGCCTGTGGTGGTAGCCAGCCCAGCTCACCTGCCTGCACGGTGGTGGTGGTGGCACTCCTGTGTGGCTGCTGCTTCTTTCTTCGTGGTGGCTTCATGCCAGGGGCCTGTGGTGGAAGGGGGCAAGGGCAGCCCCTCGCCTTCTGCAGCCTGCCTGCGCCGTGCTCCTGCCTGTGGGGCTCTGCGGCCAACCTGACATGGCGCCCCACGGCTGCCCCAGTGCCTGGCAGGAAACAAGGGAAGGAAGGTCAGCAGCCCCGACCCAGCCTCTCTCCTTATCTGTGACCACCCCTCCATCTCCCCTCAGCGCGTCCCCCCTCCTCCATCTCCCCTCAGCGCTTCCCCCCTCCTCCATCTCCCCTCAGCGCTTTTCCCCCTCAGGGTCTTCCTCCTCCTCCATCTCCCCTCAGCGCTTTCCCCCTCAGGGTCTTCCTCCTCCTCCATCTCCCCTCAGCGCTTTCCCCCTCCGGGTCTTCCTCCTCCTCCATCTCCCCTCAGCGCTTTTCCCCTCCGGGTCTTCCTCCTCCTCCATCTCTCCTCAGCGCTTTCCCCCCCCCTCCATCTCCCCTCAGCACTTTCCCCCTCTGGGTCTTCCTCCTCCTCCATCTCCCCTCAGCGCTTTCCCCCTCAGGGTCTTCCTCCTCCTCCATCTCCCCTCAGCGCTTTCCCCCTCCGGGTCTTCCTCCTCCTCCATCTTCCCTCAGCGCTTTCCCCCTCCGGGTCTTCCTCCTCCTCCATCTCCCCTCAGCGCTTTCCCCCTCCGGGTCTTCCTCCTCCTCCATCTCCCCTCAGCGCTTTCCCCCTCCGGGTCTTCCTCCTCCTCCATCTTCCCTCAGCACTTTCCCCCTCCGGGTCTTCCTCCTCCTCCATCTCCCCTCAGCACTTTCCCCCTCCGGGTCTTCCTCCTCCTCCATCTCCCCTCAGCGCTTTCCCTCTCAGGGTCTTCCTCCTCCTCCATCTCCCCTCAGCTCTTCCCCTCGGCATCTTCCTCCTCCATCTCCCCTCAGGTTTTGCCCTCCATCTCTCCTCCCCTCAGTGCTTTCCTCCTCCATCTCCTCTCAGCACCTTCCTTTCCACCTCACCTTTCCCCTTCATCCTTCCTCCCCTCAGCACCTTTCCCTCCATCTTGGCTCTGCCTTCCCTCTTCCCTTTCCCCTCTACTCCCCTCAGTGCCCGCCCTTCAGCGAGGTCTCCAGGGCAGCCATGGTGCAGCAGCAAGCCTGGGCTTGCCTGCTTGGCCAGGGTCCCAGCGCCATTGCTCTGTGTGAACAACCCTGTCCAGCACAGGTTTCCTCCCTTGTGCTCCTCCACATGCAGGTATTGAGACTTGCCCAAGGTAATATGGCCACACCAGAAGGTGTTGGCTTCTTTGAGGCAGCAGGTGAAGTATTGCAGGGCTGTGGGGTTTGCAGCACAGTGATGCTGCAGAGGTAACAATCAAATCTGAATCCATTGCAGAGAGACCAACTATTGGGGTCCTTCCCACTCCTTTGTAGTACCTCAGCCCAGTAAATGAAGGTGCTGAGGGTAACTCCCCTCTCCCTTCCCTCCCTTCCACCTTTCCCCACACCAGCGCAGTGAAGGTGCAATCCTCAGATCTCCTGCCCTTGCTGCTGCATTGTGGTGGTGAGTGTTTTAACAGCCTCACCAGCAAGGGAGATTGATGCGTTGCCTTCAGAGGTGAGCCAGGACAAAAAGCATTCTCAGGAACTCTAGCAACAGTTGCTGAATCCATGCACTGCTTATTTGTCATCTTTTCCTTGGAAATAACGTGAGGTTTAATTCTGGTTGGGTTGCTTTCTCCCCCTCCCTGCTTGCCTCTTGCCTTCTCTCCTTCTGATCTATTTAGATGTGAAATCTGGCAGCCGTTTGCAGTTGCTTTCAGACAGGTTGTGATGAACTCGGGCTCCCAGGAGGCTGCTCCCACAGCGGATCCCTGGGCTGCAGGCAGCACTTCTCCCACTGCTGCTAATGCTCTGATTTCAGTGTCAACAGCAGGGGTTTCACAGTGATGGGTATTGCCAATGCTGCACAGCAGCCAGCAGGTCTCCAGAGCCTGCATGTGGATGAAAGGGATGGTGACAAAGGGCAAAAAGGCAAGGAAAATGGAAACAGCAGAGAGGGGGTGTAAATAATTCACCCAGACTGAAAAGTGAGTACAACATTTTTGGAGAACAGTGGAGGGAAGGGGATTACTTGTAGCTACTGGTCCCATACCCAGGACCAAAGTTCACCTGGTTGACCTGCTCCTCCTGCTGCTGCAGTTGGCCAGGAGGAGGCTGGGTGGTGAGGTGCTCTCCAGCAGTAGATAATTTTATTCTGAAGGGGCATCATCCCCAGGCAAATCCCTTACCCTCTTACTGCTTTCTGTCACTTTTCTCTTTGTCTCCCTTTTCTGTTTAGACTGAGTCTCAAACTCTGCCATGCCCAGCACAGCTAAGCTCCAGTCTCAGTGGATGTTCTACCTCACAGTAAAAATAGTAAGAACAATTTTCTGCAGGTTTCACTGTGTCTTGGAGGCATGTATCTTTGGAAAATAAACGTCATGAATTCATAAAATAGAAGCCAAATTTGTGAACCCTTGCCAGGAATGGTAATTGCATTCAAGCAGTAGATTTAATCTGCATGTGTAAGGGTTGTTAGATTTGTTTTTCAATTTGCTTGAATATTCCTACTGTCCTCTTTAAGGTTTACCTTGAACAAGGAAAAGAGAATTAGACCTGAGATGACTTCATGCAAGCAAAAAGACCAGTGGGTCAGAATGGGGAGTTTGTCTTTAAAACAGGTAAAAAAGCAGCTTAATTTGCTATAAAGTAAATTAAAGCAATGTTTTTTAATTGTCTTGTATATTCTTGAGCAGGTGTGCTCTACAGGCAAGACTTTTATTTTTGTTCATATTAGGGACTGAATAATTGACCTTTTTATTGAGGAATTATAATTAGAGGGATGAATAAAAATTGAATCACTGAGGGCCAGATAGTGGATTGCAATCAGAGTAACAGCTTGGAGAAAAATCCTGACCTTCTTGCTGTGAATTGTGAAGTGGCTGGACTGAGCTGGAGTGGTCAAGGTGATGGAAAGGAGAGCCAAGCATCTCTGGCTGAGGCAGCTCCTTACCTGTTGTCACCCTGTATCCCCAGGAAACAGTCTTTCAGAGGTAAGCAGCCCCTTTGGCCTTTGGTTATTCTATGTGTTTAAAATTACTCGTCATTAATAAGTTAATTATTTTTGTGTATTAAAACACTACTTGGTCACCTCAAATTCTTGTGACAAATGCTGAACAGACTGATGATGAGCATCCTTACGTGAAGGAACCCATGATGTAGCCAGAAACAACAATTCAACTGTGGAAACCAGAGCAGCAGTGCAATGCTCAGCCCAGACTGCCTGGCAGGACATGGCTGAGAATGGGAGCCCAGACCCTGCTTACCAGTCCAGTGTCCAAACTGGGAATCATTTCCCATAACACTTCAGGATCGTTACAATTAGGAATGGTTTGCCATAAAACAGGGCTGCTTTTAAGCATCTGCAGTTCTTCTGCAGGACACCTTCATGCCCCCAAGTTGAACATCTCTCTGAAAGTGGTCTTTATTTTTCGATTCTTGAGACATGTGCCTGTCTGAGGGTGACATAGAAAGGCTGCTCCCTGGTGTGCAATTATGTGCTGTGCTGGAAGGAGAGTGGATCAGCTTGGGGCCTCTGAGGTGCAACTGTCAGCGTGGCTGATAGCCCTGCAGGAGAGGGTTGCTATCCGTTACAGTCCTTGTCAGGTGTATATTTAAAATCTCTGGCAGCTGTGATCTGGTGAATAATTCAGTGAAACCCATCGTTGATAAAAGACAGATTTTGAAGGGTTCTTCTGGTGGAAGTGCCTGCTTTCTGAGAAACGAGTATATTAAAAATTGACTTAATGCTATCAAGATAAAACTCATGTTTAGCCTTTTTAAATTTTTAATGCCATGTCATATTTATTCTCTGTGACTTCCAGCTATCAAGGCTCAGTTGGACTCCGAAGCATCTGTGGTTCTGTGGGGATCCCAACGACCACATTCTACAGCAGAATTGATGCAGGCTCTGAGATCTGTATAGTTTGCTGCCAGTACATCTAGTTAAATAAGGTAATTTATCTTTTTCCTGAAGCTGGCTGAACAGTGTGCTTAATTTATTTATATTATTGACTATGTGGAGAACTACCCTGGTGTGAAATGTCATCTTCGAGTGCTTTCTTCTGTATTAATGCAAACTCTGCTTCCTCTGATGTATTTTTCAACACTTGGTTAAACCAAAAAGCAAAACATATACTCAGAATTTAACTTGATTTACGTAAAAGGTGACTTAGGGTCCCTACACTTACCCTGAGGTCTTGTGGATGTATGGAAGTGATTTGGCTTGCAGGGCCACCAGGCTTCTCAGGAGCAGGCTCTGAACAGGCAGTAGAAGCACAGACGGAGGATTTCTTTTCTATTCCTTTCTCTTTTCCTTCTCTCTTTTTCTCTTCCTCCCTTCCTGTCACATGGCAAATTTACTCACTGCCTCCACTGGCCATTTAGACAGTAATGAACCCTAATTTCTGTCTTCACAGTCTTGTGCAAAGGAATAATTGTTTTCCTGTGATTTTATGTTGACTCACCATATGATCCCAGGGCTGTCACTCCACCAAGTGCTTTGCTCCCCCGTCCCCACCGTGTTCATGGGACAGTAATTAGTATTTGTACAGCTCTCCAAAATGCAAAGTAGGACATGTTTAATTGTCATGAAGCATGAGGGAGTGAGCTATGAACAGCCCACAGCATTTCTGGAAGGAATAACGTTGCTGTAAAAAAAAAAAAAAAAAAAAGCAAGACCAAATTTTGCTGCTGTCCGAGGCAACCTTCTGTTGCTGGTGACTGTTACAGGATCGCTCTGCAGATTTGGGCCCTTAATTTTTAGCAATCTACGAGGTTCCCATGGTGGTCCTGGGCCCAGCAGCTCACCTTGCTTTGCTTCAGGCTGCTCTTGTTCTGAACTGTTGTGGTTTTTTTTCCCTGCAAAATTAATTTTTGTGGTGGGGTTGGGTTTTGTTTCCTGGGGTTGTTTGGTTGTTCTGTTTTTTTTGCTTTGGGGTTTTGATTTTCGTTTTCTTCTTTGTTGTTGTTTGCTTTGTTGTTTTTTTTTTTTTTGTTGTTGGGTAGTTTGGTTTGGGTGGATCTGTGTTTTGGTTTGGGTGGATCTGTGTTTTGGTTTGGGTGGATCTGTGTTTTGGTTTGGGGTTTTTTTTGTGTGTTTGGTGGTTTTGTTACCGGCTTTCCTTGTTTCTAGTTTGGGGTTGGTTTGTTTTTCAATGTGTTTGTATGCCTATTTTAATTATTCTATTCCCTTTTGGGGCTCCCGGCCGGTCCCAGCCCAGAGCCGTGCGGCTGCCCGCAGCCCTGCCGAGGGCCCCGCTCCGAGCCCCGGGAGCTCCGGGCCGGGCCTTGGCGGCGGCCGGCACCGGCGGGGCGGGTGCAGCTAGGGGCCGCCCGGGGGTGCCCCGGACCGCGGAGGGTCGCGGAGCCCGGAGTGGAGCCTGGAGCGGGCGGTACCGGAGGCGGTGGCGCAGCGCAGGTGCGCTCCGTTTCCGCCTTGTCCCGGGGACAGGCAGCGCGGAGCCGCCTCCCAGCGTGGCTCGTGGCGGGGCCGGCCGGGAGCTTTGCCGGGGCCGGACCGGAGGGCAGGTGGGTGCGGCGGGGGCAGCAGGTGGTGGGCAGCGAGCAGGTCACTGCCGGGAGGGCGACGGGCGCTTCGTGGAGAGTTTCAAGGGGAGTTTTAGGTGTAGGTACGTACCGGCTGCCTCGTCACCAGGGAAAGCGCCGTGCCCGGGGCCCGTGGGGTCCGGCCCTGTCCCTGGGCCAGCTGGGAGAGGGGAGCGGTTTTGGGGGGAGCCGGGAACACCCGGACCTCCAGTGGTGGAAGAGTTTTGCCTAACATGCTGCTGAAAGCAGTTCAGAAACACTGCAAGGCAAACTGCACAAGGCTGAGTTTAGGTGGAATTCAGACTCCTGACGGTAACTGAATGTAAGTGACAGAGTTGTGGGGAGAAGCAAGGCAGAATTGGGAGGTTCGAAGTGCCATACACTATCAAAAAAATTATCAATCCCAGTGTCCTTTTGAGAGCTGTTGGGCTTGTGTATGTTGTGTGGTGGGAGCAGCCATGTGCATTCTGCAGAGGATGGTTTATCATGGTCCTTTGGGCACTGTGACACTGGGTGATGGGTGCTGTTGTACGTGCAAATAAGAATGACACGTTGTGCCCACTGCTAGGGTTTTTAGTCTCTGCAGCTTGGGTCAGGTACTCCCTAGGGCTTGATCAAAGTCCATGGCTTTCTTTTTGTATGTACCAACAACATTTACAGTGATAAAGTCTTGGAGCTGCTGCTGGCTGTGCTTACGTGGTGTTCAAAGGCTTCCAGACCAATACTATAGCTTAAGGAAGCTGAGGAAGGGTATTTCATCCTCCAGATGAGATGGCAGGCCTGTGGCTCAGAGCTGGGGTACATATTTTTTTGGCAAGGCCTGGGATCAGGCTGCTCTGCAGCATTTCTCCACGAGCTATGAACGTGCTTTTCCTGGTTCACTGGAGGTTACCTATGAAACAGGCTGGCATGAGGTTCTCCTGCAAGGGATTCCTTGACAAACACTGGCCTGTGCTCAGTACTTCCTTGCTATGTCCAATTCTTTCTAAGAAACTTGATGCTTCTCTGGAGACTGGGAGGTACAGAGTCCACCCTGCCAACCTCCAGCCCAGAAGGCCTCCTGAGCTTTTTTAGCATATCAGAATAGTGAAACGAGTCTCTCTAATTGGCCATTTAGATACTAATTTGCTTCTCCTGTGCCAGATCAACCTGCCCCAGAACGTGAGTTAGAAAGAGCCTGCTGTCTTCATGAATTATTCACTTTGCACAAACACCTGCCTGGCTGGGGATCAGAAGGAAATAGGACCAGTCTGATAAATAAAGATACACCTTGGCAGGTGGCACAGTTCTGGCTTTCCTCCCTGGCATCATAGGGTACTGGGGAGCTGGAAGACTGCTTTGCTTGGGTAAAAACTGGTTCTTTATAGCTTACCATATATCAAGTAGCCACGCTAATAAGTGTCTCTCATTAACACAAGATTGCTGGTACCGTATGTCAGTTTTCCTGTAGAGCTGATTTTATCTTCCTACTCGTAGGACTGGCATGGACCTCCAGGGCATTGTATTTTATAAGCTCTTTAACAAGCTCTGTCTTAAAGGGAGTTAGGCTTCTTGCAACTGTTGCTAGGATTGAGAAGCAGCCCTGCTGCATGGGAACCTTCTTTGTTTTCCCCCCAAAACTCAGCCTCACTTTTTGCTTTTCCAGCCTGGCTTTACATGATAATGACAGCTCTCTCTTTCTGTGTGCTGCAGCTGGTTTGTGTTTAATTTGAGCTGAATACACAGCTTTGAACGAGGTATTCCTATTTTGCTGGTGCTAGTGCTGCTTAGGTTGAGCTTTCATGGTGAGACAGACTGGAGAAAGTCTGTCTGATTTGGGTTCTTAAGTTGGTGTCCCAAAGCTTGCCAAGGCTTTGTGGTGTTTGTTTGGACACTGTTTTCCCTGTCTCTGTTGGCCCAAGCTGCAGACATGCAAGTCAAATCTCATCATATTGGATTCCTTGTGTTGCTTGGCTCTCCATCTGCTGCTAAGGGTTTGCACTGATGGTGGGGGTTTGCAACAGTGAGCAATTGCAAAGGGCCATTTCCCAGCTGTGCACCGGCCTGGCGCTCTCCCTTCCTGAGGGCGCGGAGCAGGAAGGTGAAGAGGATTCCTTGGCTCAGCTGTGCTCGTGCTTCCTGCCTGCTTAGCCCTACAAAATGTCCATGCTTACAGCAGGCTCCTTTGCCACTGGAGGGGCTGAGAAGCTGCTAGATGTAGGTGTGAAGGAGCAGTTCAAAGTGGTTTGAGCATAAGAATAACTTTTACAAAGCCCTATTTTAAGCCAGCATTTGCACAGGCACAGTTACTTCCCGTCTCTGGCTCTGAGACTTGGCTGTTATCTTGAAAGTCAAGTAAATATCTTCAGCCATGCTTCTGCAGCCCCAAGGGTTATTCTGTCACTTTAAAACAGTCGTGTGCTTTGAAGTACAACTGTGGCACTAGGATCTTTAAAACATGAGGGAAGACTTGTGTCTGGACTGTATGGCCTTTCCCTGCCTGCTCCCACTTGTCTCCCTGCTGCGCGACCGGTGTCAGTGAGGAAAAGGGACTGGCCGGCGGGGGGTGGGAGGCAGAGGCTGAGTTAACCTTATCCATCTCCGCTACTCATTTATCCTCTGTCATAGCAACAAGAGCAAACACTCACTTAGTTGCTAAGGTTTCCCAGGGATAATGGGGTCTGGTGCATGGAGCAGAGAGCAATTACACTGCTTCTTTGAGGGAGCAGCAGCTAAAAGGGAAAACAAGCCAGCACGGTACCTGGTGCAAGCTGAGAGTCGTGGGGGAGGTGATGCCCTCGAAGCAGGCGAGTTAATTACACTGGCACAGCTCTGCTTGGGAATTGGGAACTCCTCTCCAGCCAACTGTCTAATTTTTTTTTTAATGAAATATTTTTTAATTGCCTAATTAATTCCGTATTTAAAAAAAAAAAATATAGAGATGAGCTGCTTAGCTGAAATAACCAGGCAAATGAAAGCTGACTGGAGAGCTCTTTATGGGCCTGTATAGGGACACTTTTGTGTTTGCAGGACTCTGAGGAATTCGTGCTCTGTGAGCACCTGTAATCAGCCCAGCTGCAGGGGAGCTCGTGCAGGCTGTGCCTTCACTTCCATGAGGGGGTGTTTTCCACTGCAGTGACTACCTCTATGTCAACAAGACCCTTCAGTTTTAACTTTGATATAGTCAAGGTAAAGTCAAAATGTGTTTGAGGTGGAGGAGTGGGGAAGGGCTCGGTGTAGCAAGATGATGCTAAAAGTGTACATGAGCTGAAGAAGCAAGCTGATATATTTGGGACAGAAAAATGTTAATGGTGCTAAATACAGAGCTACGGCCTGAGTCAAGGAGTGCATGATCCAGGAATCCCTGGAGGCTGGGAGGGTATTCTGGAAAAGGATTGCTGTGTTATGCTCTGTTCTTATACTCTAAGCATCTGTTCTTGGAGCTGGTCAGGTAGCAGGTACCATACTCACTAGACCTTTGGCATGACCTGCTGCTACTGTGCTCTGTTATTAAGGTAAAGAAACGTGATGTTCATGTTGCTATTCTGCTGAGAAAACTGGCCTCCTTTTGCACAAGAGCCTGAATTCTTTGAAGAGCATCGTGAGAGCTGTGTCTGTGTTCCACCATCAGGCGGGGCTAGCTCTGGGATGAACCGATGTGGCAACCTCCTGCCAGTGCAGCTGCCAGTTGTAGTCGGTGCCTAATGTGCCGGTTGTTGGAATGTGGACCAGGAGTACACTCAGAAACACCTCCTGCTGCTGGTCTGCTGCTGCTCGGGAAGGGGTGCCTACTGCAGGACCCATGGCTGTGTGGTGGCATGGAAGAGTGCTCTCCTCTCCCCACCCTACACCTGGAGGATGTCCTGCTGCAGGGCCAGCTGCAACCCACCCTCATCCTCTGGGCCAAGAAGTGGGAACTGCCCAGTTGGGAAAGATCCTGCTCACTTTGCTGTCCTGTGGTTGCTTTGCAGGGGCCAAGTCAGCAGCGTGACCCTGCTGCTGCTGCTTCCTTCACTCAGACCCCACCTGAAGATTTCTCCCTCACAGACTGAAGGCATGTTCTCTGGCTGCAGAGTCCAAGTCTCCTCGTGGAGACAGTAGAAGCAGTGCTACGTCAGAGCTGCCAGCAGAGGTGTGCTCTGTTACACATCCTCCAAGGTGTTCCTGGCACCATGCAAAGGGCTGGCTCGCTGCAGGGCAGCACTTCCTTGCAGTGCTCCTCTTAGCTTCTGTGCCAAGAGCAGCCAGGTGGACTCAGATTTAATGAGGTCTGGTTTCACATGGCTTCCTTCATCACAGGAAAGGAACAAACAGGTGGAGGGTTTTTTTAAGCAGGTCACAGAGTATCAATAAGAGCTCACTGCTAGAGACTGGCTGCTTCTGCTCTTCCTTTAGCTAGCTGAGAGGAGTGGAGGGCAGGGAGTGGACAGCTTGGTCAGGTAGGTGCTAACTGAAGCAGTTTTGAGAGAGAACACAGTGGAGGCTGACTGCAGGAGAAGGGTGTTTCACCATAACCCACAGAAATTACTTATTGGGCTGGTGTGGTTTTGCTATCTTGGTGTTTTTGATTAGGCTGTTTCCACTGTACTACTTGTCCTGTACAGAGATAAGAGGGAGGATGCTTCATGCCTTCCAGATACTGGTACCGCTTCTCTGTCATCGTTCCCGTGGCCATGCAAGGTATTCCTTTCCCTCCAGTCCTGTTTCCACTCAGCAGACTGTGGCCTGCAGTCCCATGTCATTCTGGTTTCCTTCAAGGTAGTTGTGTCACACCACACCGGGCTTTTTTCAGAGGCAAAAGTCCAAAGCCACCTGCAATGCCAGTTTACATCAGAGGGAGCAGCAGATACCCAGTGCTGCCGAAAGAAAATGCGCCTGTAAATACTTTAGGGAATAATCTATCTGAAGACTGTTTTGGGATATGATGGATCTCTGGGCTGTGTTTTGTTTTCCTTCTCACTTTGCAGATGCTGCTCAGGGAATGGTAGAGAATAGAAAGTGTATGCTGAGTAACAAGAGGCAAAGGAGCATGACATTGCTTGTTTTTGTTCAGTCATGCTTATACCACGCAGCGTGGTATAAGGCTGGAGAATTTGTTTGGGTCTCTCCTGAGAAAAATGCATGGCTGCTGCGCTCTATTCTGAGTTCCCTTCAGCTCTATTAGAGCAGATAAAGCTCTGCAGAGGAGGGGCAGATGTATTCAGTGCTGCTTTTCACCCTGAAGGCACAGCTGCTGGCAAAGCGAACTCCTCTGCCCTGACCACGGTGTGAGGCTCCCCCTCCAGCTTTTGTGCTCAACATCCCACAGCTGCTGGTCACGTCGCTGTGGCTGGGTGCACTCAGCCTCACCAGTGGATGTTATGTGGGCTGTGCTGTCCTTCAGGTGTGTGCGAGTGGGAGGGAAGAGTATGTGGTATATCTGAA
This sequence comes from Hemiprocne comata, assembly GCA_020745705.1. Lineage (NCBI taxonomy): Eukaryota > Metazoa > Chordata > Aves > Apodiformes > Apodidae > Hemiprocne > Hemiprocne comata. Next base: position 3,822,984 of record CM036605.1, read on the forward strand.
GAGTAATTTAATATATGCATTTGTGTGGGTGGGGTGGTTACATGTGCAATCCTGTAACAACACATCACAGGCTTGGAAGATATCTTGAAAATCCCAGGTCAGCCATTCTGTGTGAAATTGTAGCTTTTCTCTGCTTCTTACACTGGCCCGGGGGTGGAAGCCTGTGTATTCTTTTGCTCTTAATGCTTGATTGCTCCCCTGTGTGTGAGCTGCTGTGGGACGTGTGTGGGGAACGTGTTCTCTCTTTGCTTGAGATCGTGAAGGAGATGAAAAGAGCAGGAGGTGTTCTGGGACAAAATGGAAATGCAAACCCACAGCATGTGTGGCACTGAGCAGAGCGGGGAAAATGGTTGGTGAATCAAAGATGCCAAGGTTCAAGGATTTCTTCTAGGGATGATACCTTTCAAAGTGATCACTTCAACTAATCTAGGAAAGGTTTAAATAATTGTGTGCAACACTTCCATCTGTCCTTCCTGTCTCAACCCCTCTTTCTCTGCCCAAGCTTTCATGCAACCTCCCATCTTCTCCCTTCCTTGCTTTGCTGTACAGTTGGACTGTGCTGCTGAGCATTATACTGAGTCGTAAAAGCCTTCACCCTTTTTATACATCTATCTCCCTGCACTGAAAGAAATCTGTACTTTGTGTGGAAATAGTCCTTTTCTCTCCTGCCTGTTGTAAGCACTGAGTTTTCAGTCTCTCCAGAAACTGGGTGGTCAGAGAGGAGGGAACTGGTTGTTTGTTTCTGACAGTTTTGGCTCTCAAGGCTGACTTGGGGCTTGGCAGGAGATAGCTGTCAGTTCTGACACGGGTTAGTGTTTCTGTGCTGGGAGGTGAGTGTGGTGTGTGTGGCACATGTGAGCTCAGCCTGGGGAGAGGGAGCTGGAATTGCACAAGCTGCCTGCCTGCCTGTGTAAGAGGGCCAAGGCCGTGCAGCCTGTGATGCCTCCGAGCCTGGCACAGCAGCAGAAAGCTCCATGTGTCAGCAGCTGATAGCAAGCGTAGGTGCAGCACACTGAACCATGGGCACTGAGAGGGTGTGCTGTGAATTATTGAGACTGGAACATGGGCTTTCTTGGGAACTGCTGCACAGTTGGCTGGTGATACACTAGCAAGCAAGGTGTATCAGATTTGTGTTGCCAAACAGCGTTAAACACATTATCTCTGCCCAGCAGGTACAGTTGCAAAGCTGGCTGGTGTCTGCTCTGGGAAAGGTAAGTATTAATACCTGGAAATGTATGTGTTAGGGCTTGTGAGACATTTGCTCTGCTGGAGGGCAAATCCAGCTGGAGAAAAGCTTGGTACATCAAGACTAGTTTTGCCCCCGCTGCAATATTTCGGCTGTGTCTGTCCTTTGGTGCTTTCTGTTCATCTGAGCTGCTGGTAGGACTCAGAACTGCTTATCTGCAAAGTGCCTTTTGGGGATGTGTTTCTCCCATGAGCATGTGGAAGCTGGCTCTTGCTGCCTTTACTGATCAGTTTGTGGTGAAACTGTCATGGAACACAAGGAACCACTGGTGTGACTATGCTGGTTACAGGAGCCACAGTAGGAGATCTGCTGCAGGAGGTGCTGTCTTAAACATCAGAGAATGCAAACAAGCTGCTATTGTAGGCTGTAGTTATAAATATCAGGCTATTATGGAGGCAGTTTAATGAACGGAATGACTTGCCACTATTCATGCCAATTGTTGCGTGGGGTTTTCTTTGTTACCCCATTAAGAGGTAGAAAAAAGAAACTGTAGATTCTTTGTGTCCTTTAGAGTGGCTTTCTCTGTCAGTACTGCAGCACTGGGGCTCTGGAGGTGATGTGGCAGAGATTATTCTTGGAAACAATGTGTTTGTCTAGTTTGAAACGAAAACTCAGAATTTACAAAAAGTCTCTGGTTTTGGTTTTTTTTTTTTCAGAGTACCATAAAATCTAAACTTCCAGCCTTGTCTTCGAGGTTTTTGAAGGTATTTACTGGCTCATCTTTTACGAGGAAGTTGTGTTTTTATTGCTGTCTGTGGGTGAGAGTCTGTGTGATCAGCTGGCAGATCCCCTGTTTTGCCTGCCAGAAGAGTCACTCTTTGGGATGGTTAAGAAAGCTGTGCCAAGCACTGCCCTGTGCTTTCTTGGGGCTGGGGTGGCAGCTGTGCTCAGTGCTGGTGTTTGCTTCCTACAGGTGTGACCCCTGCCTCTGCTCCCCAGCCTGGTGCCATGGCCGACACGATTTTTGGCAGCGGGACGGGCCAGTGGGTGTGCCCCAATGACCGGCAGCTGGCACTGCGTGCCAAGTGAGTCCTTGCCACCCCCTCCTCTCCTTCCAGCCTCAGCTCTGGCCTGAATGGCTTCCCAATATCTCTGTGGAGCACTGGCCCACCGGCCTTGAGCACAGCCTGGCTGGGAGGCAGGAATCTGTCACTCAGACCCCTCTCTACCCTAGAAGTTGGGTGGGATGGGAGCCTGCTAAGCCCCTGCTCCAAGCTGCCAGCCTGCAGTAGAGTTTGCAGCATTGCTGGTGTGTGCTGGGAGTCCATCCCATCAGCCCTCCCCTGGGAGAAAGGAAGGGCTTGGAGGCAGGCTGGTATCTCTGCAGCACCCTCCGTATAACTGATAGCATCCCCCAGCTGCCAGCACTCCTTTGTTTTAGGAACTTGTCATTTGTTCTCATTTTCCCCTGAAGTTAAGTCACTGCATAACCTAAAGACATAAGGGATGAAATGAGTTAAGTGCTAAAATTGCATTTGTTTCTTGGATGCTTCCCTCCTCTGGCAGCTAGTACCATGCCAATGCCACCTCTGGTCTTGTCTGAACCTCTGGGGTCAGCCTGCTACATAGTGTTAGAAAATGGGAGGTCACCCTGTGTCTGAGGGGAGTGCTGAGAACAGTACACACCACTGCTGCTTTCCAGCCTTCACCTGAAAAGCCTCATTAAGTGGCTGAGTCTGATAGTGCCCTGCATTCTGCTAGCAGCCACGACTTTATCCAGTGACCTCTAAACCCCTACTGAATGGTAATTGAGCTGTGAAAACTCCTGCCTATCCCCAAGCGAGCTAAGGAGAAATGTCAGGTGTTTAAGGTGAGGCATGAGGGGAAGGGGTTTGCTAAGTCCTCCTATGGGCCTGGGGTAGATCCAGGGAGTAAGTTGCCAAATTTATATTTCCCAGTGTGCCTGGTGATTTGTGTGTTTGAACTGAGGACCTTAGAAACGTGACCTGGAGGGAGGAGGGGGCAGGTATTGCCCATGTTCTGGAGTCTGCTGTTGGCATTTGTGGTGTCCGGCACTGGCACCCATCTCTGCAAGGTTCTCCCAGGATAGCCAGCACTCGGAGCACTTGTTTTCTTTATGGGTAGAGCCAAACAGGAGTAAGGACATGGAGTGGCAAAATACAAACTGGAGCAGGAAGGGATATGAGAGGGCAGGGAGAGACAGCACAGCACTCAGTGCTGCTGCAGGAGTGATGTGGTGATCTGTCACTGAGAGGAGACTCCCACTTGGACTTTTCTGATGGGAGGCTGATGCATGCTCTGTGTTTCTGGCAGGTTTGGCCTGTGGGGCAGGTCAAGGGTTTTGTACTTTCCTTTCACAGCTTAATTCTTCCCTCCACCCCCTCCCACAGGCTCCAGACGGGCTGGTCAGTGCACACGTTCCAGACTGAGAAGCAGAGGAAGATGCAGGCTCTGAGCCCACAGGAACTTGAGGTCATTCTGGAAGTCATCCGCAAAGCAGAGAAATTGGACTTCATTGAGCAGCAGCGCATTGGGTACAGTCACATTCATTTGTCCCCTTCCCTCAGAAGGAAAGGTCAGTGCAGACAGAGGAGTGGCTCTCCTGACTGCCTGAGCTCAACCTCCATCAATCAGAGCATCCCTTAGGTCAGTTATTTTCCCCTCCCATGTTGCTTATTTGGAAGTGATGACCATTGGGAAGGATGTGATGTTTTCCTTCTCCCCATGTCTCAAGCCTTTCTCATGCTTTCTTTGAGCCTTGGGGCTTGCTGTGATTGCATCTACTGACACAGTCCCTGGTAAATGCAGCCTGTGCTAAGGCAGCTGCCTCTGTGGCTCTGCACCCACTGCTAGTGGATGGCAGGGTTCAGAAACTGGTGCTGGCAGCACAGTTAGGTTTTCCCTTGTCTGTAGCAACCCCCTGGGATTTTGCCTGGAGCAGTGATTAGGTTTATGTTCTAGTTGTCTGAGCCCCCTTGGAAGGGGTTTCCTAGCTTGGGTTATTTAATTTACGGGCATCCTTTTGCTGCTGCAGATTTCCATTTGCTTTCAGTCCTGCTGGACATCTGGCCTCAGCTGTGTCTGTGGTTGTCCTACACTGCCTTTAAAGCTAGGGAGTTGGGCAGTCCTGCAGCATTTCCCAGCAGTATTCTGTGTTCCAGAGACAGGAAATCCCAGTGGCTCCCAGCCTGTGTCCAGCAGGCCCAGCTTCCACCCCTGTGCTCTGTCCCTGTGGAGTGCCCAGTAGTGAGTGCTAAGGAGAACTGTCAGTGATGCCTGTGTGATACACGGGAGGCCTCAGCAGCCCCAGAAGCAGCCAGAGTCCCTGAGGGGCTGATGGTTCTTGCATGGGTGTTGTGTACCTTGCAGAGAGAGAGCCTTGCTGTTCCTGTGCTGAAGCATTCTCTTGTGCTGAAGTCAGGGATTGTAAATCCAGTAACGGTGGCTCAGCCTGGCTGTGCTGTCTGACCTCATCACCACAGGCAGTACCTCTTCCAAACAGACCTTGCCTTCCTCTCAGTGTGGGACATTAGCACTAATGAGGATGGGGCTGCGGGATCGTTCCCTCCCTGAGCCTCCTGCCTGCACGTGGCTGCAGCTGGGCACTGCCTCTGATAAATGGCCTGGCTGTCATTGTCCCCAGCTACGAATGGATGCCTGAGAATTGCCAAGCAGTGATCTCGTGACAGCAGCCTTGCTCTGCATGCTCTCCACATCCTCCATCCTAATTGCTCATCCTGCCTTCCTTCCCTTTCGTAGTCCTGCTGCTATGGACATGGTGCATACATATGTGCTTCCTGTCTTCCAAGCGAGCTTTCAAATGAAGCAGGGGGCAGTTACTGGCATTCCTGTACTGCAGCCAGGCTCATTTTGGTCTGATAGCTTCAGTCTGGCCTTCCTGCTTCTAATGGGATGTGGGAAGTGATGTGCCTACAGTGCTGGTTTCAGGGAGTGTATGTAAGAATGGAGCAGAGCTTGGCAGGTCTAACTCCTCTGCCCTTTTCTGATGCTGACTTGCCCCAATCTGAGCACTAAATGCTTTTACTGCTCTACAGGCAGGAAATCACTGTGCTGAAACTGTGTGACCCCAGTAACACTGAGCTTCTAAAGAGTGCTGGGACCAAGCCTCTCCTGTGAGCTGTCTGCATGGCACCCACTAGCTGAGTCAGGCCTGCTCATGGTATTTGCAGTTCTGATTATTCTGAGCTTGGTGAGCATCAGTAGATGGATTTACAGAGTTTGGTGAGCATCCGTAGATGGATTCACTGAGGTTTGTATACCAGGAGGCCCAAGAGCCACCTGATGGGAAATACTGACTGCAGAAATTAAAGTGAAAATACATATGGCCCCAGCAAGGGGCCCAGAACTGCACAGAAGCAGTGAAGGCAGGCTGAGTCTGGAGCACACATAGCAGGTTTCTGGCATGCCTCACTACCATGTGCTTCAGTCTCCAAGGTGAGTGCTGTGACCTCTGCTCTGTCTCGTTCCCTGCAGGCGCCTGGTGGAGCGGCTGGAGAACATGAGAAAGAACGCGCTGGGCAACGGCCTCTCCCAGTGCCTGCTCTGCAGTGAACTGCTTGGGCTGCTGGGCAGCACCTCGGTCTATTGTCAGGATTGCAAAAAGGTGCGTTTGGTCACACAGGTTCTGCCTGTTCCTGCTAGCAGATCTGGTCAGGAAAGGCCCCCAGGCCTCTCAGAAGCTTGATAGTCCTGCAGAGTTATCTTAGCCCCACTTGTCTAGGTCAGTGCTGTCAGACCATCAGGTTTTCTCTTGCTCCATGGTTATCTTATTCTTCAGGGTCCTAAAGAGTCTAAACTGCACTAAGTGCTGAGAGGGGTGCATATGTCCCCTCTGCACCTCCCCCTCTGGTGCTGCAGAGTGAGAAAAGGAGCAGAAATGTATGTCCAGCAGAATCAGCTCATAGTCTGTGTGCTTTCCTGTTAATATCTGCTCTTAGACTTTCCAGTGACGTGTCTCTTTGGAGGACTCAAGTCCACCTTCAAGCTCCACACCAGAGTAAGGTTTCCAGCCCTGATACATAAGTCAGCCAGTGCAGCACTGACTGCCCATGTTTGTGTACAGTGTTGCAGGACTGCCCGGGTGCTGTTTTAAGAGCACATCAGTTTGCAGGGCCACTGCTGTTCTGCCAGTGCCCTGGGGGACAATGTTTCTTGTCTAGACTCTGCAGCCAAGGGGTTAATCTGTATTGCTGTGAAGATGATCATCTCCAAGGCAACCACCTTATCCTCCCTCTGCTGGGAGACTGCTTTTCCTGCACTTAAAGCCCATCTTTCCCTGGGGAGATACCTCTCTAAGTGACTGCCTCAGCGTGTTGCCTGGGGAGAGGTGAGGGTACCCTGCTGGATGCAGGAGTGTTTCCAACTTGCTGGTGGTAAGGTGGAAGGGAGCAGCCTGTGCTGGCTGTCCTTGGTGGGTACTGGAGCCAAGGACACACCTACCTTGTGACTCAGGACATGTCCCATGGAGCCCACAGGACAGCACTGAGAACCTGCTTCTTTGCTTGTGTAATGGTGCATGTTGGCACCTCTGTGGTTAAGCAACCATGCAGACCATGATGGAGAACCTTTCATGCTGGCACTGCTGGAGGTTGTGAGATGCAGTTGTCATGCAGAGCAGGCTGTCTGCACTGGTCCACGGTTGGCTGCAGCACTGCTGGGCTTAGAGCTCTTGTAAGAGAGGGAAGGGAGGTGGGTGCCCCTTGCAGTCTGAACCACGTCCCTCTACATGTGCTCACTGGGCAGGGAGCTGCTATGAGCTGTCCTGCCTTTGCTGTCAAGGGAGTTTCTCCACCGGATCCTGTTTACAGAACTGGCTTGGCTGAGGCAGGGATTATGCAGAGGATTACTTGGAAGGCAGTGACTGGGGAAGTAAACACAAATCACTGAACCCCTGGGTCCTAAGCCAGGGAGGAAGTTGCCCTTTTAGGAAGAGGTGGGGAAGGATGCAAAAGTAAGGTATGGGTAAGGTCTGACTGAAAGGGGAGCTAAAGGGCAGCTCTCTTGGAGAGAAGCATGGGCTCTGTGCACACGTGTCTGTGGAGAATAAGGAGCTGGTTGGCAAACAGGAGGCAGCTGGCTATTTCCTGCATTTCAAGCACATGGAATAACAGGATGTGCTATATTCTTGCCTTCTTCCCTTGGAGACTCTGCTCTCACCTTGTCTGGAGCCAGCTAGGTCACATTGCCACGGCGCTTTCTAACCTCCTTCCTGTGAGCCCTGTATCTAGTGAGGAGACAAAAGCTGGTGCAGACATTTCTGTCCATTTGCAGTTGCAGGTAGTAACCCCCCAGCTAGTGAGGCTGCCTGAGCCCGAGGCTCCAGGAGGGCTGTGACCCAAAAACCCCAGAGAAGGGCTTTTTTTTTTTCCTGTGGATATTCCCTTTTTATCTGGAGTCTGTTGAGCAATTCAGGAGGATTCATATTCCAGATTGATTTAAGGTGAGACCCTACTTTTCCAGTGAGCCTTTTGCAGCTGCTTCCAGCTTGGCTTGCTGAAAAAAGCAGCTTGCAGCTGCTTTTCAGCTGTGTGCAAGCTCAGGGCAATGCTGAATGGGTGCCCTGGGCTCTCCTTGCTGCTTTTTGATGTTGTGGAGTGAACTGAGGGAACAGTCAAGCTTTTGGCAGAGCACACAGTGAACTGTTACTTTAAGCTTGTTCCCTCTCATCCAGGGATATCCATCATCATGCAGTGTTGTATGCAATAAGCAATGACTTGCCAGGGAATTATAGATTTTTAAAGTTCATATTTTTCTTGCTAGCTTTGCTCTGTTCCCACCTCATTGCAGCCCATTGAATTCAATAACAGGAATTGTTGCAATGATGCATCTGAAACACAGCAAAGAACTTAAATTCAGCAAGTCCCTTCTGCTAAATAAAGATTTTATAATTCTTTGTAGCTTGGTGGATTTTCTAAGTGCCACTTTCTGGTTTATGAAGAATATTTTTAATATTAGTTTTTATTATCTTAGAAATAAATGCATGATGGCAAGACAAAGATGTATGCAAATCCATACATGATAACAATAGCAGTTAGACAAAGCATAATGTGTCATTTACCATGCAAAGAGTATCAGTACCATGTATAAAAGATGAAGTATATGATACAAGCTTTACCTTGTATTTAGTAAGGCTGTGTTTCATGCCCTTGGGTTTTATGTCTTCTTCTGAGGGCTTGTGAGGGGTGCTCAACTTTCCAGTTAGTCTGCAGAGACAGGGAGGAGGAAAGCCCTGTTTTAAACTGGAACTTTCAAAATGTATGGCTAGGAATAAAATCGCTAGGAAACTTCCACTAGAGGGAGTGTTTGAATGTGCTATATGTGTGGGGATGGGGATCTTGGAGGGTATTTAAGACTGAGTTGCACCTTCAGATTTTGGTTTGAGGGAGGAAGGATTTGGGGTTGTTCAGGTGGTGTCTGTGAGTTGCATCTGCAACCCCCCTTGGCTTGGGTAGCACCATGTTGTGTATTGATGCACCAGACCCAAGAGCTTGTTCCTTATTTGTCTGGGAGGTTGAGGGCAAGGACAGGAACAGAAAGATGGGGAGGAGCACCAACCTTTGTGGGACTGCTGGTGCCACCTCTCACTTTCTGTGCAGCACGAGTCAGGGATGGACCTGCCTTTGGACTGCACTGACCAAAAGAGTTGGGTGTGTTTATTCATGCAATGAAGGCGTTGCCTCAGGTACTGTAGTTCTGCCACTCTCCTCCTCCAGGTGTGGGCACTGAGGGCTGAGACTTTTGTCCTTGGACACAGACCTCCTCAGAGAAGGAGCAGCCTGGTTGGGGGGTTATATAAAACCTTAGCTGGGGAGATTAAATTCACACATCTTTCTAAGCAAGGTTTTGCTCTCCAGGGCCCTCTTGTGAGTGGCTTTAGCACTGTGAGGATCAAAGAATTCATCCAATTCCTCATTCAAGCTGTAAGCCAAGCCTGATACACATCAGCTTCATTATCTAATATTAGGTGATTCAGGTTGTAAATGGCTTGTAATGCCAGCAGAGACATGAAAGTGCCCCTGTGCAGCAACAGAGGCCGTGCAGCACTATCCAGCATTCTGCTCAGGAAATGTGCTCCATCGTGCCCACTTCCTCAGCAGCCACAAATCAATAGCTGGGTGTGGACATGGAGGGGAAGCTGTGGGGCTCAAAACTACATTTGTAAGGGAAGGGAGGAGGATTTCCAGTCTTGTACAAATGCACGCTTGTTTTATACTTAGTTACAGCTGCTTTCCATGCCTGATTGGGTTTTAGGATTTAGAGGAATAATAATAAAAAAACACTCTTGAAATATGCCTGTTGGTCACAGGGTTTCATTTGATCTGTCCACTTTGCACCCTGCAGTCAAGGACTGTGCTGTGGATTTGGTTCTGTTGTTCTATTTGTCTTTGTCTCATGTCTGCATAGAGCTGAAGCAGCTTCCTCTGATCAGTGGTTCTCCAGGATAAATAAGAAAATTGTGCCATGTTTACGTTTTTAAGGAAAGCAAAATAGAATTATTGGGACAGATGCTTCTTGATGTTTCTCCCAAGGGCTGCAGGGAGTTGCTAACACAACCTTTTGTCCTCTTTTTCTCTCTCTCCTTGTTTCAGAAAGTTTGCACCAAGTGTGGAATAGAAACTTTTGGAGCCCAGAAACGTCCTCTTTGGTTGTGCAAGATCTGCAGTGAACAGAGAGAGGTAAAATGCAACCGTGGAGAGATGGGGCTCAGCAGTGTGCACCTACCCACCCCAAGTCCATGCTGAGTGTGTGAAGGCTCTTCCTGTGCCTGGACACTAGAAGGGAGCTTGGGCTGGAGTTTGGGAGGCTCAGCTGGAGGCCAGACAGGCTCGATAAACACACACAATGCTGACAACTTTGGTTTGTGAGGGGGTGGAGGGAAAAAATCCACACCACCCCTTGCAGCCTGAGTGGCTTTGTGGAATTTTTCTAGCTATGGTCATAGGAGACCATTACCTTTTGCTGCCACTCCTTTTCCCTCCTAGCTCTGTGGCAAATAAACTTGGCTAGCACCAGTTCTGTAATACAGTTGTAGAGATCTATAGCATAGCTGCAATATTTGTCCCTCTAAAAATAATCAGAATTGCAGCTGTTTTCCTTCCTGCTGCCTGCAAAATCCCATAACTTGCCAGTGTGTTAGATTTCTAATGCATGTCTCTAAATTTCTATATCCTTCATTCTTGACTTGACACTGCAAAAAGTAGTGGCCTGCCTCAATTCTTGTGTGCCAGCCAGCATCCACCAACATTAGGGCCCACTGCTCTACAGTGAAGTCAGTGGATTTGTGCTGTGATTACAGAAGGATTTTCACTTGTTCCCATCAATTTATTTTGGGCTTTTGCTTGTGGTCCTTGAACATCATTCCAGTGCAGCTCTTTCTGACCATTGCAACCACCTGTGAAACCTGGGTGCTCTGCTAAATCATTTTCTGAAATGTAGTGAGAGGATTTCTGCAGGTGTTTGGGATGCTGAATTTTATTAATACATATTAATATGTATATCATTTATATATAGCTGTGGAAGCTTAGCATTGCTTAGGTTTTACATTGGAGGGGTTTGTGTGGGAGTACTTGCAAAGTTCATGTTCAGGTAAGATGAGGGGCACATGGGCACTTCTCATTAGTAGTGTGGGTAGGGTAGGCAGAGAGCACTCCAGCTCTCTGGATATTACTGATAAGGTGATACACTGAACAGCCCAGAAGTTTTGAATTCCAAATGGAGGTCCCAAAATGGAGAGTGAGGCAAGTCAAGATATTTTCTGTGTTCTGCAGGGAGATGGGTATGGGACTAAAATTTACTTAATTTCTTTTATTCTGTTCTTTCTGTATTTTTTCTCATCCCCCACTGTATAATCATAGGGTTTTTTCCTATTTCTTATAAAAACAATGAGGAGCTGTGGTCACTGGACAGAGAAGAATATTAACCTGTCCAGTAAGTGTTATGTGCCACCAGGGAGTGAGAGTATGGTAACCTTCAAGGCTCGCTCTCTCTGTGGAAACTGAGATAAGGCCAAAGTGCTGCCTGAATGAAAATGGATGGAACTTTCCTTCTTAGACTAACTAAAAAATAGCCTCATCTTCCCTCCCAGCCTTAAGCTTCATCTTTATTTTTTTGATTCCCTTTAATGTCAGTTCAGGTCCATCTCCTTTCTTGTTTGCGGTGGTGCTGGCACTCTGACCAGGAGAAGATTGGAAGGGTCACAGTGTGGACATGCAGTCAGCCATCAAGTCATACATCCCTTGTGTCTTCCTGCATGCTCTGCCTTTTGTTTTTGGCAAAGGCAGACAAGCATTGAGAATTAGCAGGAGCCTTGAGGTGTGTCAGACAGGGCAAGGAAGCTGAGGCAATATCAGAATAAATGCCTGAAAAGTGCCTTTGATCTGGTCTTCCCTAAGAGTCTGTGTGAGGAAGAGGAGGCCCCTGGGCCTCAGGCTGATGTCTGGTACTAGTGTAGTCCCTGAAGCGGGTTCAGGTGTCATGATACTACAGGGCATGCACTAAATAACCAAGTTTCTTTTAAGGGCTTGTGTTCACAAGCAGTCCCTTGTTGCTGTCAGTTTCTGTGATCTGGATCTGTCTGGTATTGCCATCTGTTTTGGGCCAAACCCATTTGGCCACGCTCTTTGCTGAAGGTTATATTTGCTGTCATTGAGTGCAGATGGATGTCTGCTTTTTGGGATCAGATACTCCCATTTCTGTCTTAACCTGCATGGTGAGTTGGTATCAGCCCCATTTTATTTCCTGGGGTCCAGGCAGGGAGCTTCAGGAACCCACTGAAGCATTTTGGGTTGTGTGATACAGCAACAAGGCAGTACCTGCCTCCTCTCCCCTTCTCAAGGCACAGTGTGGCTGAGTAAGGTTCTTTAGCCCATGCCAATGAAGCACGTGCTTAAAGTAGGCTTGTCCCAGGCAAAGAGCTCTGGCAACACCTCCCAGCTTGTCAGACCCCTAAACTTGGCCAGCTCTAGTGGGTGAGTGTTCGATGCTGGTCTGGAGTGTCCTCTCCCCCAGCAGGTGTGATGAGATGTGGTGTTTCCAAGCTAGGTGATTCCCTCCACACCAGCGCTTTGATCGCCATCTAATTTTCTGAACCAGCGCTCAAGCTATTTGGGCATGATATTTATGGAGCTCTCAGCTCTGTTAGTGAGAGACTGTGAGGCACTGAAGTGAGAAAGGGAGGTCATTTGGAAACCTGGATGGACTAAATGATGTTGGCTGGAGTTAAGAAGTGTCATCTGGCTGGGACAAGAGCCTAGGACTATAATTGTCCCCTTTAGCCTCTGCCATTCACTGAGTGAACGTGTGAGTCTTGTGGCCCACTCAGATCTCAAGCCAGGGTGGTGGGGCTGGACATTGACACACACTGGCTAACAGCTGAAGCATGCAGCATTTTTCATACATTCTGAAGCTTTCATCCCTCCATCTTCCTTGTTATTGTTTATTCCTGTAGGCTTGATTTAAGCTAGCATCAGTTTAGTGACCTGGGGTAGTTGTCCCCCCCTTTTGCTGTGTGGACAGAATCCGTGCTGGCTTCAGTTAGGATTAAATCATCAGTATGCCTGGGTCCAAATGAAGACAAAAGTAACAAGCTATTGTTTACATCAGTTTTTCAGTTGGAGTCGAATGCTTGATGCCCATAGATCCCTTTGGGAATTCCAGCCTCATCCCTTCAGAAGTGTTCTTTGCTGCTTTCTGTTTCCTTGAAAACCTCTACTGGGAAGGCTGTGCTGCATAGCAATGAGGAGCAAGTTTCTCTGACACTGGCTTGTTTCTGAGAGGGGAGGTGATTAATGGATTCTGCCTGCTGCTTGTGTCCAAATCATCCAGAAGCAAAACAGTGTGTTTGGCAGCAGTCGAGCTGCTGAGAGTGATGTGTACATGCAGGGTGAGGGTCTCCACAGGGCCAGAGAAGTGCTGGGAGAAAAGTCCTGTGTCCTAACATGGCTGGGACCTGACAGAGCCTGGATGTTCCTACTGGAAAAAAGAACATCCTCAAGGACCAGCAACATTCCTGCATCCTGAGTGCATTTCTTCTTCCTGAAATAAGATAGCTCTTCTCTGCCTCAGGCCAGAATTGACCTGTTGGAGATGCCACTTGTCCCAGCAGTTTGCAGAGGCATCTATTGAAAACCTACCTCCCTGTGTTCTTCCAGGATTCTCTGGACATTTTCCTTTGTCTTCTGAGGGCAGTGGAATTAAAGCAGACATGGATCATGTTTTATTGTTCCTGCAAGCAAGGGTAAAAGCAAAATCAGTCAAGCTCACATTCACTTTAGAGGGCAAGAATCTCCTTTCCTTCTTCCGTCCTCCACGTGCCTTTCTTGGCTTTGCATCTTGTGTTGCCTTCCTGGAGCCTGCAGGGCTTTTTCCTCCTTGGGGCAGTCCTGTTTCTGAAGTCTTGTGGCATGATCAGGGGTGCTGGTCCTTGATTGCAACAAACGTGTTGGCCACAGGTTTGCAGCGAGCCTGTTTGCTAACTTGGCAGTGAAGCACCCATGGAAATGAGAGTGCAGAGCAGAAAAGGGAGGAGGTCCTCCAGCAAAACAGGCTTGTTGCAGCTGCTGTCAGAGGAGCAAAGCTTGCCTGGGGGGGAGCTGCTGTGGGTATGTGTACAGCTGGAATCGTTCCCTGCTGCCAGGCCTCTGGCAGAGCATGTGAGCTTGGGCAGCAATGCCCATGTTGAATCAGTTTGATGTGGCTGAAGTCTGCCTGTTGCCTCCTGGCCTGAGGGGGAAATGGGACCTGCTGTGTTTTGTCAAATCCCTGCCCAGCCTTTTAACTCTCTGCACAACCTTGTTTTGACGTTTACCAGCAGGTTCTGCAAAGCACCTTCCTGAATTACCACTTATATATATATTTTTTCAATATCCATAATTAGCGATGCTATCATTGTAATTAAAATCCTCTTGGAAGTGTTCATGCACATTTACATTTGAATTGACACATCCAAAAGTGTAGCGATAATGAAAACAGTTTAAGTAGGGTTTGGGGGGGTGGCTTTTTTTAAACCCCATTGAATATGAAAGAGAGTGTCAGCTATCAGGGACCTGTTAAAGTTTTAATTTGCCCCCTCTGCTGCACTTTCCCTTTAATTTCTTCTCCTTCACTAAACGGCATTTTCATGGCTGGCTGCATTTCTTGGTTTATCACAATAAACCATGCAGAGGAAGAAGATTACTGTGCTGGAGGAAAGGAGTTGTCTCCTCCCCTTTTGCCCCCAGGGCTTCCTTTTCACATACACACTCACACCATTTTGAACATTATAAACCAATGTGACCCAGGGTTATTCCTGCCTGGCATGATGATTGCTTGGCAAAATACCATACTGATGGAGGGGAGTGTTTATTTTGGGTGACTCTGGATTGAATCAAAGTGATGTGCACCTGTTTGCAATTCAAAGAACTCATCAATAGCCAGCCATATTATTTTGGGGGGTGATAGCGAGTGGTTAGACTCAAAATAGTGTCCTCTAGAATAGACCCACAGGAAATAAAGAGGCCTGATTGAGAGGGGAAGGATAAATTGTTGAATGCTGGCAGCCAGTGCAGCCTGAGAAGCGTTGGGGTCAGAGGTGTGATGATGGATTTTGCTATTCTGGAAACAAAGCTCCGAATAGCAATTTTAACTGCCTTTTAATTTTCCTTATCCTCAAGTGCTGAATGTGGGAGTTGACAACAGATTGCTGTAAATAATGTAATTGGAAATCTCTGTGTTATGGAAAAGCAGATGAATGCAAATAACGAAGCTGAGGAGCGCTTGCTCTTTCCCCCTGCCAGAGGTTTGCAGTGTGCCAGAGCCACGGTGGAGAGCTGGGACAAAGTGAGTGTGTGGGCATGTGCTGCCTGAGGGCAATGGCAACCGAGTCCTCCCGGGGTGATTGTGCTTGCAGGTGCCTTTGTCTTCATTAAGCATTGTAGCCCACAAGAACCTGCTCCCCCGCCTTATGGCTGCTGGGGGATTGAGGCAGTAATGCAGGTGTCAGCATGGGAAGCTAAAGGGAGCTGTTTTCCCCTCGCCCAGCCCAGCCTGGGCTGCTGTGAAGGAAGGGGGCTGCAGCACAAGAGCAGCTACTGCATGGCAAGCAGTAGGTGGGAGAGCAAAATGAGGCTTTGCAGCTAAGGCCCTTTCCAAATCTCTGTTTAGGGGACTTTTGGCTTGGTGAAGTGAACTCTGGGGGGACTGCAAGTGTCTGTTACAGTTCATTCCCAAGCTGGTGGTGGTTGAATCAGCACCCCGAAGGTGTTCAAAAGACATGTAGATGTGCTGAGGAATATGGTTTAGCACTAGACTTGGTAGAGTTGGGTTAATGGTTGGACTCAATGATCTTAAAGGTCTTTTCCAACCAGAACAATTCTGTGATTCAGCTGTGATCCCATCCTTTCATCAGCAAGGCCTAATGTTTTCTCTGTTTAGGAGCTTGTTTTATCACTGTATGTTCAGAGAAAGAGGGGAGAGAAGTCTGAGCTGTAACATACATTTCACCAGGGCCCAGTGATTCTCCATTAGGTCCCATTTACAAGCTGCACTGGAATGTGCTAGATAAAAATACACATCTGTTTCTAAGTGTCTCATCCTGTAGCTATAATGATGGCTTGATGCAACTTTAAGAGGAATATTATCAGAGTTATAAAAGTTATTGAGCTCTCTGGACTTGTCATGGCAATTACATTGGTTTGAAGTAATAAAAAAAGGAGTCTGTAGCTAAAGTAGTTAATCTCTCCTGTTTTACACACACATATTTTGCTTTAGAGTAGTTTAGGTGTCAGGGGAGGCAGGAGGGCAGGAGCCTGAAGGAAGGCAATAATCAGTGTGGATTTGGGGTGTGTTTGGCTGGGCCAGTTTGAGTGCAGCAGGCCTGGGGCAGCTGCAGCCAGTGAGCTGTGGAGTGGCTGGTCTGCCCTGAGCTCCACACTGGGCCACCTGTCATGGTTTGACTCAGAATCGAAATAATATTAACCATCCTGATCTGGGATAATGCAGATAGAGATCTTTACTCCCCTCTGCCAGGCAGTCTGAGCAAGGGATGGTCAAAAATTGGGTTGTTGCAAAAGGCTGGCAGTGGCTGGCTGTCCCACTTGCCGATGAAATTGCAGCTCCACTCAAACTCAGGCTGCTGTGAGGCAGGATTTCACCTTGCAAGCCAACAGGATGGGTGGGAGCAAAATTCCCTCCTCCTTGGAAAGAGCAAACTCCTGCTAATAAACAGGAGTTTTATTCTCAAAGCACTGTTACAGATTTATTAATTAAAAATCAAGCAAGAACTTTGCTGTCAGGCCACTCTGGCGATCAATGAAACTGCCATCAATAGCAGCAGTGACATTGATTTATTTTGATGCATGGATGTGAAAACTAACCCATGTGCCCATCTGCAGAGTAGAATGTGAACCATGGTTCTTTTTGGATGCGCCAGGTTGCTAACCTGGGGGGAGCAGAGGTTCGAAATTGAAATAGGGGAGAGCATCTTGCTGCAGATATTTCAAAGCTGATCTCAAAACATGTTGAGTCTGCTGTAATGAGACTGAACTCTATTAGAAGCACCAATTTAAAGTGAATATGTATGCATAGAATCAATTTTATACTAGTGTTACTACATCAGAGCTGGGTGTATTATACCATTAACTCTTTCTATGAGTGGGCTTGCTTTGAGGTAGTGAGAAACCTGGGGCGACCAGCCTTTTCTTACAGCAATCCTTGCTGTGTCTGATTAGTTTTATGGTGTGCCTAAATTGTGGTTTGCCTGGAGATAATAGGTCTCTTCAGTGCTTCAGATTAAATTACAGATGTTGCAAGGTCTGTTCAGAGGACGACTAAAAGAAAGGGTTGCTTCTTCCCCAGCAGTGTGTGCAGGGAAGCTACGTGTGTCCCATGTGCAAACCCCCTGGCTGCAGCAGTCCCTGTTCTGCCCCGTGTCCTGTGGGTGTAGCTGCACCCACAGCCTCCTGCCTTCTTGGGACATTGGAGACCAGGGCTTTCCCAGCCTGCAGCTCCCACATCAGGTATGTTCACCTGAGTTGCAGTGGGGTTGAGCTCCATGTAGGGCTGTCTGCCCCAGATTTTAAAAACATGCTGCATTTCCCCATTCTTGGTTTTGTGGGGAGAGCAGAGCACGTTCTTCCAGGATCTCTGTGCTGCACTGACAAGTACTGTTGTACAAGCTGTACCAAATGCTGCACAGTCCCTATGTGCTAGCAGAGGGGACAGAAGGAGCTGTGTCAGCTTGTGCCTTGACTGGCTGGGTCACCATTTTGGCTGTTTTCATGCTGGTGAAGGAGCTGGTGAAGTGTTCTGCCTGCCAAGGGCCCCCTTCTTCTGTAGAAGAACTTGCAGTCTTCTCTCCTATGGGGAATTGGCTTCCCAGATTTTCACTTGGATGGCAGCCTCACCATCCCACTGGGCTGTTACCCAGCAGGAAAATGTTGGTGTAATTGCAGGGTGCCCTCACCCCCTTGTTTCTAGATCCTGCTATGGTGCACATGAGCTTCTCTCTTTCACTCTTACAGTAACTGTGACCCACAGCATGGGTGCTGGGTCACAGCAATGCTCTGCTCTTTTCTGCTGGGTGCTCTTCTAAAAAGCATGCTCCCAGGTTGACCTCTGAATTCAGATCTCCTTCACTTGGCTTTCAAGATCCCAAACACAGAAATTTTAGCTCTTTGTGTTGATGGCTCTGGACTAGGAACTGGACAACCTGCTGAGCAATCTCCTCCCATTGGTGTAAGGGTGATGTCCTGCTTTTTGTGCCTGCATGAGAAGAACTTCTCGTGAGTGCCAGGTGTTGTCACTGCTCTCTGCTTTGATTAAGCCCTAAATGCAAATTGCAAATGTATTGCTGTAATTAGGGGTATCTGCATTTGCACCCATTGGCATCATGGTGATACTATATGCCAAATGCTTTGGAGTAGAAACCTTGGTGATCTCCTTCACTCTGAACAGAAGTGCAGGGTTTATACCCCCCTGCATGAAATAGAAAATTATATTTTTACTATATTAACTTATCTTTGCCCTGGCTATCTCATTAGCTCATTATTAGACTGCTGGAAGGCACAAACGAATTAGGTTTTTAGAGGCCATTTCTTCTTGTCTGAGCTGCCATCCTTTTCCCTTTCTCTGGCTCACAGCAAGGTTTATATTAAATATACTTAATAGAGCTCCTTCATCATAAGCTGTGTTATAACTGAACTGGAGAGTAGAGGACGTTCTTACAGGAGATATTACAGTTTAGCTCTTGCAGTCTGTTTCCTGCTGCAAGTTCAGGTTATTTGAGTGTCATTCTTCTCATTCTGGGGTTTTCAAGCACCCTGGTTCAATGATCTGGCTGAGCCTGAATTGCTCTGTGAGATGAACACCGAGGTTGTGCCATTCAGTACCACAGGAGACAGCGTTTCTGCTGTCCTGGCATTGCTGCCTGCATCCCCCAGCTGCTGCTGGGCTTTGACTCTCTAAGAAGTGACCCAGACTGAGGGACCTGGTGTGGTAGGAGAGACTTGTCAGGACTTGCTGCTCCTTCAGCCAGTGCAAGACTTGTTTTACTCTAAGCAGAGCATGTGCTTGGAGATTTTGCCACCCATGGTGTGTGCCTGCTCTCTCCAGGAAGGTTTTGTTTTTGTGGATTCCCAATGGGGGAAGCAGCAGATGCAGAATCTGAACTGCCCACTTCTTAGTGCAGGCCAGGGAAGTTCATCATGGTGTCCTTGTAGCAGGCCTGGGAATGTGTGTTTGACTCAAGCATGGCATCAGAAAAACATCTGATCTTGACCCAGAGAACGCAAGAAGCTCTGTGGTTCGCACAGTCACCCTCTGCTCCTCCTTCAGTCCGTGCCTGTTGCTAATTCAAATTTGTGCTTTTTTAGTGGTGAAAGGAGGATGGAGGTGAGGCTGGGTTAATGTGGGGAGGGGCTTGGGATGCTGTGGTGGTCGCACAGCTCGGGGGAATGGGTGGGCTCTGTGAGCTGGAAGGTAACACCTGCAAGCTGTGTTTGGCTGGGGTCAAGGTAGCTCAGAGGGGGTGACTGGGCTGAGCTTAGTGGGGAGCTCGTTTGATGCTGGTTGTGCACTCACTGTGAAAACCCAGGCTTAAGGTGTCTCCATCTCCCACCAGGTTTGGAAGAGGTCTGGTGCCTGGTTCTACAAAGGGCTGCCCAAGTACATCATGCCTTTGAAGAGCAGCAGCAAGTGCAGTGAGCTGCCCCCGCAGCCTCGGCAAAGCGAGCCGGCCGTGCTGGAGGCAGGGAGCGTCAGGACCAGCCGATCCTTCACCTGGGCCAGGGGAAAAGGTTGGTTGTCTGCTCCTTAGCCAGGAGAAGTCAGGGGGAGGGGAGAAGGATGCGTTGCTAGCAGGATTCAGCTAATAGTGGAGGCTCTTTGTTAAGAGGCAGTGGATAGCCAACAGGATGAGGTGCGTTTCTCACGTGGGCAGTTTTGTTTGCTGTGGTTTGCTTTTCAGGTTTCACTGTTACTGAAGTGCATGTTGGTGGCCCAGACTAGCCCCAGTCCTCCCTGTCCTTCAGTGCACTCTTGCTTTCCTTCATTCCCTGCAGCCCCCACTGTTTTGCTGGGACTGCCAAGGGAGGGACCGAGCCATGAAGCAGACACCTGTCTGCAGTCACAGCCCAAAGAGCTCCTCCTGCTGAACTGTGGAGGATGTTGCCACTGATGGACATCATTGTGCAGCCAAGGCCAGCAAAAGGCTGGTCTCATTCCCTTCCTCCTGAGCTGCTTGCTCCTTGCCTCTGCTGCTCCACAGAGCACCCCTGGGCAGATACCTCAAGTTGCTTTGAGCTGGGTTAGAAATTACCACCCCCAGGATTTTCCCAGGGCCTGGAGCAAGTGGGCAGAGATACTCTTCTACAGTCAGTGGGCAGGAGCAAGCTGATGCTGGCTGTGTCCTTTGTGCCTGTCCCCCCTCAGCAGGTGGGACTGGCAAAGGGTGAAGCTCCTTCCCTAGGCCTTGGGGAGGGGACTGAGGTTTGCAGCATTAAGAGCTCAGGGCTGAGTGGTTGTTTAAATGTGTCTCAGTGAAGCAGTTGATTAACTTAGCCCTGTGCAGGGTTGGGGCCAGAACACTGAGAAGCCTGATTTATTAGCTTCAGCACTTACATCCCTGTTCTTTGAGGTAGACCTTGATTGAAGTAGACTGTTGTATCACATGTGGCATCTTGGATTGCAGCCGTGTCAGATCCCATTCACAGTGTTGCCTTGTAGGGCTTTTTTTCCCTGTTCTCTTCCATCTGCCCACCCTGTTGTTGCTCATACACCCACTTGCCCACTCCAGTGCTGAGCCTAGAGCCAGCTGGGGGGAAACAGCAGCTTGGCATTGAGGAGCTGAGCACTCAGGGTCATTAGCACAGGAGTGGATGGATGCTTCAGAACTAAAGCTGCTGCCAGTCTGCTTTGATTTTTCCTCATTTCTTTCTGGTGTGGATTAGCACAACTGCCTGGCCTCTCTCCCTGTCTGTCTTTTGCTATCACATCCCCTCAATTGGGAAAGACCTCATCAGTGTACCAGCAGCATACACTCTTCCACATAAAAAGAAGTCTTACCAGTAGTGCAGGGGGAAATAGTGTTTCAATGAAGAGGACTCAGGAGAGTCAAATTTACAAACCTTCTCTTCATACCCCAGCTAGGAAAGCACTCCCAGCCCTACTCTAACTTTTGTAATTAACGACAAATTAATCAAAACTAGATGGTTGTACTTCCCTCTGGGACATACTTGGAAGTTGTCTTGGCAAATGAATGGATTTATGAGGTATTTTCTGTTGACATGATGGAGCAAACATGTTGAGAATAATAAGTTGAGCCCAGACCTGGCCTGCTTTTTAGTTCAGCTTGTTAGTTGAGTTTTGTTTTGGGAAAAGGCCTCCCCTTAAATACAGGCAGAAGCAGCAAAGGAGCAGGTGGAAGACAGCAAAGTGGCCTTTGCTAATCTTTGATGTGAGTGGTGAGCTGCCTTTCTCTCTGCTTTGATTTTTGACTGGCTGCTGGTTTATGGGTTGGATAATAAAAATTTATGCTTTTCTGGTGCTTTCTTTCCTTGTTGGCCTTCTCTGTTAGTCTGCCTGTCCTCTGGACAGATTTCAATGGGCACTGCGGGCTGTAATTCATCTCTGAAGCTGGGAGCTTGTACATCTCACCCTTTCATTTAACTTTTTTTTTTCACCTGCCAGTGTTGGGGCTTCTGCTGTTTATCATCTGAAACCTCTGCAATGGGCAGGGTGGCCCCTTCCCCTGTGGAGATGATACAGCTGTGCTACTGCCAGCTTGAATCTGCCACTGGGCCTGGACTGAGCTTCACAAGGCCAGGCTGACAAGGCAGCCAGCCTCACCTCAGCCTGGCTGACAGCCTTTGTCAGCTCACACCTCGTGTGCCTCATCCGAACATGTCCTGTCGGTGCTGACTACAGCCCTGTTGCTTGTTTGGCAGGATGTTCTCAGGAATGAGCTCTGGCATTTAATGTGCCTGACTCTGACAGGCTGTTCTCTGTGGTGTTTCCCTTATCTTGGCCAGCCATGTCTAACCCCACCGCCTGCCTCCCGAGGCACTGAAGGAGAGGTTTCTTGGCTCTTAAGGGGATTCAAGTCAGGTGGGACCAGCACAAGCACAGCAATGTCCCAGCACAGCCCCCGGGATGGAGGAGCCACGGTTGTCCCTTTGACATCCTCCAGGCCACGAGCTGCCTTTCAGCAGGCATGCCTCATCAGCCTGGCCTTGTGAAGCTCAGTCCAGGCCCAGTGGCAGATTCAAGCTGGCAGTAGCACAGCTGTATCATCTCCACAGGGGAAGGGGCCACCCTGCCCATTGCAGAGGTTTCAGATGATAAACAGCAGAAGCTCCAACACTGGCAGGTGAAAAAAAAGAGTTAAATAAAAGGGTGAGACGTATGAGTGTTCCTTTTTCCCCCCCAGAGGAGGGGAAAGTGCCAGATCCTGGTATCAAGTGCTTCCACTTCCTGCTGTGGCAGAGTGGAAAGACCAAGGGACCTCAGGAATGTGCCTCTTTGAAGCAAAGCCAAACCCACCAGGACGAAGTTTTATTTTTACACACCCATTATTTCTCTTGCGCTTACTGACACTGGGATTTGCAGTCGCCTTTAGTTTTTCTGTAATAAACAAGCAGTTGCCATGGGAACTCTGCTATTAGTTAAGGCACAAATGTATTGTCATGGGGAGAATAGCAGTAATATTTCTTGTCCTGGGGAGCAGCTCTGCTCCATGTGGTGGAATGTGGGTGGGTTTCTGCACCCAGGTCAGGCAGGACAGGGCCATCAGGGGGTGGGGAGCAATAAGCAGCAGGGCTTTCCTTCCTCTGAACTCTGAGTTCTGCAGAAAAAAATGTGAAGCATCTGGGTGGAAAAAAAGAAGAGTGATCCCTGAGCTGTTGCACTGTTTGGCATGAGGGCTGCCTGTGGCTCTGCTTGGTCGCTGGTGGTTTCTCCTGTTGCAATGTGCTCCAGTCCTGTTGCCAAGTGATGTGATGTGCTGCTGCGGAGGCACAGCCGCAGGGGCTGGGCGGGGGGATGCAGGGGGTTCCTCTGCTGTCTGTGTGCTGAAGGCCAAGTCCTCAGAGTCATGGAGCAGAGGGGAGTGTTCTGGGGCACAGCAAATGCTTTGCAGGCCACCAAGGGGTCATCCAACTTCTCTGCAAGTTTGGGCAGTGCCGAAGCTGCACGTGCCATCTGAAGGGGACAGAAGTTGGGTCTGGTCCCCTCGTCCTGTTTGGAGATGTTCCTGCAACTGTGGGCAGTGCTGAGCTTTATCTAGCATAGAAGCTGCACTTAGTGAGACATTTTGCTCGTGAAAAACATCTTCTCTCCAACCCTCCTCCCCGCAGTGACTGGAAGCTGTTGGCCTCTCCCTTCCCTGATGTTTGGAGAGGCTGATGATGGGTGCTGCAGGGGAGTTGCAGGCTCAAGGGCGTTGCTCAGCTCACTCACCCAGCACGTCTTGGCTGCACTGGGTGTGTGCAGCTGTTTGGAGCTGCTGCTGAGGGTGCCCCATGTGCTTTTTCTGTGTTTTTGGCAGCTGCCAGAAGTGCCCAGCTTTGTGTGTGCAAGGGCTGAGCTCTGCCCTGCCATGGGCAGTGCCAGAGAGCGTGGCTGGTTCTAACCCTCGCCGAGTGCCTGTGCCAAATGCAGGCATTTCATGTTAGAGCTCAACCCCAGCCACATGCTGCTTTTCCCTCAACCTTGGCACTGCCTCCCCACATCTCCTGGTGCTGGGGTTGGGTGCAGCCCAGCAGCCCTCCACCCTTCCCTGAGGCTCCCATACCCTAGAGATTGAAGCACATATCAGAGGGATCACAGGCTCCAGCAGCAGCCATGGAAGTTCTGGCCCTCGATGAGCGACCCATTCCCTGTGGGAATATTGCTTTTCTTGCAAGTTTTATCTCAGCATATATATATTTAATGGGCTTTTTTTTTTTTCTGGTCAGCTGGAAATGGAGAGGGATAAATCTATTATGTTCTCTGAAAGTACAGCTGTCCAACGACTCTTATTGATATATCAGCAACTGCTGGAACACCAGATTTATGACTTCTGGGCTGTGGAAAGTGCCAGCAGAAGGTCTGGGAGCTTTGGGAGAAAAATTACCTTAAAGGGAAACACTGGTGCAGCAGGTAAAATACACTCTTATTGGCAGCAGAGGAAATGAGAGCAGACAGGGCTACTCCTGTGGTGCAGATGCCTTTGTCTCATTAACATTTTCTCCCTCTTGTGCTGGGTCATTTCTGAACTGCTGAATGGCAGAAGGAAAAGCAGCTAAAGTCACCTCCACCAATTCACTGGGGCCTTCTCCAAATAAATCCTGACTTCCAGCATTTTTAAAGGATTCCTGGAGGAAGGAGTTGTTCTAAAGTGATGGATTTTATGAATCCAGGAGGCCAAAAAAGGATGAAGCCCAGTGGAACAGGAGTGCGTTTGCTGAGGAAACTGGGCAATAGGATGGTCAGAATGGTTCTGAGAGCTGAGATTCAGATTTTGTAGCAAAAAGTCTGGTATGTTTGGGTTTCCTGCCAGGGCAGCTTCAATAACACTTTGTAATAACACTGGCAGCCAGCTTTAATATCCTCAGAGATGTTAACTCCAGAAAAGCACTAGTTTAAGTGTTGGGTTTTTTTAAAGAAAATGTTTTGTGTAGTACAGATCTCTGCCTGAATACAGGAGCGTCTGCAGAGATCCTTGGCAGAAATGTTTGACAGCTTGTGCTTGCTTGGGAGAGGGGAGGGCTGCCTGTCCTCCTGCCCTGGGCAGTTTGAAGGGGTCTGCAGCTCTGCAAACCACGTGTAGTGAATTTTAGTGCTGCTGTAATGAGATTAACTGACAGCTCTGTCTGTTACCCCCTGAGTGTCACGCTGTCCCTCCTGCCCTGACAGCACCATGAGGCTGGACATGGGGCAAAGGGGTTTGCTCAGCAGAACAGGGAACTCATTTCTCATATCAATGTGAGCTTATAATTACATATTGATGAATACAAATAAATTGTTGGGACTTCCTTTTTCTACAGTAGGTTGCAGTGATGCCTGCTCTATGTCCCACATGAGCCAATATTGTACCTTCTGCCAGAAATTGTGACCCACTGTTGGAAACTGTCTGCCTTGGTCAGATGGAGTAATGCTGTAGGTGCAATCCCTCAAACAGAAGACAGCTGTTTTCCTGTTAACCTTCCTCTTCAGCCTCATAATTTCTGTTCTGAGATCAGGCCATTACACAAACCCAGGAGATGGAAAAACACCTTTCTCATTTTACCCAGTGCAGCTGGCAGCTGAGGTATCTTTTACACTGGTATAAGCAGGAGAGGTACTTGCATAATTGCATGGAAAAGTGGAAACAACCTGCCAATTTGAGAAGTTATGTCTGGCAAAATAAGGCTCCTTCAGCTCTTGTGGAGGATGGAAAGCAGCAGGATTAGGGCCAGAATTCAGGGAGGGGAAAAAAAGAAGGAAAAAACAAACAAACAGCCTTGAAATGAAGAAACAGTCTCCTTGAGGAAGAGCAACCCTTGCCTTTTTAAGCCTTGGGGCATAGGAGTAATATAGTTCTGGGCAGTGTGCTGATAGGGATGAGTGTCTGCAGAATGGACAATGAGCTAATAAGGCTGGTTATTCCTGTAATAGCTGCAGGGTTTTTATTTGATGTGCTCAGTATTTATCTGGTGTTTTCCTCACAGATCTTGGAGCCTCCTCCACAGCGGCCCTGCTGCCTGTGAAATGCAGCTTGGAGGAACCCAGCCCCTCTCCCCACATTTGCTCATCATCGGTGTGGTCCCCATGGTCCCTGCCAGATCTGGGAGAGAAGCATTGGTGGTTTGTGCATGTGCTTTAGGTGCTGGCACCACTGGAGTGTGTGTGGTGGAGTTACAAATCATCTGCAAAAATTAAAAGGACATGATGTTTGAGAGGGAGAGTGAACAGCTGTGGGGGAACTGCAGGTAGGGCTCCTTTTGGAGAGGAAGGAAGTGATCAGCGAGTCAGCATTTGTTCATGTTTTATTTGGATCCATCTGGCACCCTCTTTGGTGTTACGAACATTGTGAATAACTCTCTCCTCTCCTCCCTCTGATCTTTTCTGCAGTGGTCTCTAGTGACAGTGAGAGCGACTCAGAGTTCAGTTCCTCCAGCCAGGATGACAAGACCTTCCCTGCAGGGTCAAAAGGCTCACAAGGCAGAAAGCACCGAGCAGGACTGGGTGAGGAGTTGCTGTTCCTGGTGGCTGGAGGGTGGGAAGTGTAAAGTGCTTGAATGTTTGGCTCTTGGTACTGTGGGTTTTGTCTCAGCTGCTTGCCTGCCCTGTGTTGGTGCAGCCCACTGGCTTTAGCTGTGCTCTGTGAGGATCTGGTCCTTCCCTTACTGAAATAGTAGCAATGGTCAGACTGGTGGAGGGTTGCTTTCAGGGTCTGCCCTTGCCTTTGGGAGCCTCTCCTGGCTGCCTGGCAGCACGACTCCAGCCAGCTCCTCACTCCTGACTTTATAATGCTGGCATCACCAGTGCCATTTTACGAGCAGAGCGTGGGAACTGGGTTTTGACCCTCCTCCTGAGGGTGCCTGGCTGGGAGCAGGGAGACCTGGCCCAGCTTCTTCCTCCCACAGCAGCATCTCTCTGTTGTGTCCCAGCAGCACCCATTGGGGAACCCAGCCAGGCTGCGGGCAGGGCGCTGGGGAGCACCCACTCCCCTGTCCTCTCGGGGAGCCACAGCAGCCTGGGCAGCGAGCAGGGGGCTGCCCTCAGTGCCACCGAGAGCTGCCAGAGCGACCAGCTGGCCGACGGGCGTGACAGCAGAGTCCCTGGTAAGCTGAACCTCCTCTCTGGACACATCATGCTTTTGGGGCTGACTTCCCTTGAAGCACAGCTTTCTCAGAGGCACGACTGGCAAAGCCGCAGGCCGGGATCACCTTTCCCTGCTGCTTTTCTCGTGGCAGATGCTGTCACAGCATTACAGCTCGCTCCTTCCCTCTTCCCTGCGTGCAGAATCTATTCTGCAACATGAGTAATTGTCTGGGGTGGGAGCTGCCTACACCGGCCTCCTAGAGCAGCCAGAGCCTGGGTCTGCGCCCCTGCAAAGGCCTGGAGCTCCTGTCTGCCCTGCAGAGCATAGATGGAGCTTTTACTGAAGCAAAGCAGAAGTCCAGCAGCTTTATGAGCCCAAGTAAAAATTTTCCTAATGTTAGACGACTCTTAAAGCCAAGCACGGTTCTTCCTAGAACTCTGCAGTGCCAAAAAGGGAAACTTTATACCCCTCAACAACCTTGGAACAATTAAGTGACTCCAAGAGCAGAGGCTGCTATCACATCTGATCTGGAGCAGCTGAAAGAGGTGCAAATGTGTTCTCCCCGCGGTTCTTTTAATCTATTCAATAACCCCTTAAGTTACCGTTTAGCGCCGCTCCCTCCAAAGCCTTCCTGCCGCCCTGTGAACTGCCACTCCTTTTGTTCCTCAGTTTTTGTGCCCTGCATGCTGAGGCGTAAATTGGATTAGAGAGAGCAGGTTTATCCTTTAGTGCAACATAGAGTCATAGTCCCGCTCCCCAGGCTTCCCGCTAGAAATAGCCGGCATAAAATTGTTTCTCTGCTCTTCCCTCTCTCCCCAGGTTTCAGAGATTTGCCGTTTTCTTTGAATTTTAGTTTTCGCAAAGCAAATCAGATGAGCGATACTTCTGCTGTGTCCATCTTCGCCCTGGATTATAGGGCTGTCCCGACTGGGTGGTTTATTTTAAGCCCCTGTAGGCTGTGGCATTAGAGATGGCTGGTTCTTGTGTGCTGGCTCTGCTGCCTGCCCGAGTGGAGCAGCAGGTTGTTCTGGATAGTGGGTGTGAGCCCTTGGGTGCTTTTTCTGCTGGTCGTGCCGGATTCTGGATGGATGTACACCTGGACAGTGTGTTTGTACAGCCCTTAGCACTTTGGAGCTGCCCTGCCAGCTGTTTGAACTAACTGCTGCCTGGCTATGACAGTGCAAACAGTATGTCACCGGCAGAAAATGTCTTTATCTGCTAAAAAAACATGTATGCAAAGCTTGGCACAAGGGGGTCAATGCTCTCCAGTGAGATCTCTCCTTACTAGGCAGGGCAGAGCTAAAATGACAGGCAGCATGGACATGCATTTTAAAAAATGAGAACTGTAGTAATCTCATGAGCCCAGTTAAAATAGTCCCTGGAATGCAGAGAGGATTCTGCTAAGGAAAAGGTTAAGCCAGGCTGGCTGACTAGACAGTATCTGTAAAGGTCTTTATTATGTCTGGGGTAATTTATTTCCCAGTTTTCCCACAGAAGGAGCTGCTTTGCTCAGATGTGGTGCTTGCAGCAGCGAGTGCCTTGGCAGGAGGGTTGTGTGGCCCCTCTAAATTCTGCAGTACAACTCCTGTGGCTTCGTGTTCTGTGCAGCTCTGTAGCAGGTGGTTTGGGCAGATCAGGCATTCAGGAGGCTGCAATGCTGAGTGTCTCCATGCCTTGCCAGCAGCCTGGCAAGAGCAGAAAAGAAAGGAGAAGAACCAGCACTGTAGTCCCTTAGGAAGTGTCCTGCTGTCCAGAGGGGTTCATGTGCTCTGGCATGCTGGAGGTCTGGGGCATGCCAGTGCTGGGAGTGATTCTCCCCCTCTTTATTTAGATCAGAGCTTCATCTGTCTGTGAGGGGCTTTACACAACAGGCCCCTCAGGATGCCACTGTTTCTCAAAAAGCAGAGGCTGCTCCTGCTGTTCATCCTTTAGAGAGTGGTGGAAGTGATGGATCCTGTGTGTCAAGACTGGCAAACCTCTTGCCTTCATCTCCCTACCTGTGGGACAGTCCCTGTGCTCTGCTCGGACCCAAAAGTGGAGCAAGAGGCAAAGATCTTTTTCTCATTTAAATTGCTGATTCTCAGTTGCAGAATGGGGACAGGAAAAGGAGATTTTGCTATAGCTTTTCTGAAAGGCTCTGCAACTTCATAGCACTGTGTTGGGAGCAAGTTTTCATATTAGCACCTCAGGTGTTGTTCTACTGATGACTTTCTTTTCACTTCTTTTTCTCACCTCTGCTCTAATTCTGCTCTCAAGTGTGACTTTACAGAACACCTAAATCCCAGTCCACAGCCAGAGCAGGGAATTAGGGAGTGGTACTGCAAGTGCAGCTGCTCTCATCGTTCTTAGCTCTTTAAGCCTGCAGGCCAAGACAACAGCATGGTTGTGTGGTCAAGGGAAAACAAGAAGCTATTAAGAAGAGTTTGTAGGTTTCCAGTGTGTTGCTCCAGCTCTGGCTGGGGTTTGGTGAGGCAGATAATGAAGCCTGGGGTTTGTCATAAAATGACTCATTGTCAGGGCTGCATTGGGATTTAGGCAACCTCAGCCCATGAGCCAAAGTTGCAGAAGAGAGTGGTGAGTTGAGAGGCTGCCAATTTTATTATTTTTTTACCACCTGCTTTCAAACCCTTTCAAAAACATTTTCTGAGGGCTTGGTGCTTCATCTTCTGAAGCTGCAGTTCCTGGAGGTGCCTGCTCTGACCTGATAGCTATTAAGAAGAAGGTTATATGCTGATTTTCCTGGAGAATGTTTTATCCTAAAGAGGATGAAATTTGCACACAGGAAGGAAGCAGTGTCTTTCTTTTCCTCTGACTTGCCCCCATCTAGGGAAGTGACTCACCTTGTTCTGGCTGTACATGTTAAGAGGTGCCTCAGTGAAAAAAGAGCATAATCCTCACTATGGTTAATTATGGTATCTTTATTAAAGAAGTTGAATATTAAATAGAATTAAAGAAATCCTCGGTATCTTACAGTGGTTTTCATTAGCCCATGGGGAGCTTTTAATGGAGACAAAATCACTGGGCTTGGACCTGGCTGCTGCAGGGGGTAAATTAAAGGCATTTTTCCTCAGATCAGCAGTGAGTTCTACTTTGATGGGTCCCAGTTAATGGTGTCCTCAGTGTCTTCTGTGGGTCCTGCTGGGTAGGGAATGGTGAGTGAGCTTGGCATGGGCTGTGGGGCTGGAGAAGGCTCTAATTTGGACTCAAAAGAGGAGGTTTGAGAAACAGCCACAAGATAGATGTATGCTACTTGAGTGCAAATCACAGTCTCCCCATCTCTGCTTGTTTGCCAATGTGTTGTCTAAATCATTAATACTTAAAGAGTGGTACAGCAGCTGGCAGTTTAACAGAGCCACGTTAAACAGTGGTGTTGCTGAGTCTTGGAGCTGATGCAATGATGGCAGCTCCTGGTGGGGTATAAGAAATGTTCTGGATTGCAGTCACAGGGTGAGACTGGCTGGGAGGACCTCCAGAAGTCAGCAGGTCCAGCCTGGACCCTTCTCCCAGGGTGCTGAAGCTGCAACTTCTGGATACCTCCGTTTGGCTGCTTGCTTTGTAGCTGTCATGCTGGGAGTGGCTGAGCAGAGCTGAGAAAAGGGCCTGGAACTGAGAAATGGGCAGGAAATACTGCTTCCAGCTCTCTTAATTTGGGGAGATTTATGCCCTGTCTTTCAGGAATTGACTGGATTTAGAAATGAGGTGCTGTCACTCTCTCTGTGGCTCAGTGCCTCCCTGGCTGGGGTAGGCATCAGCTTTTGCTCATAAATATGCAAGCTGTTAATACATGAGACAGGCAGAGCCATTCTGCGTTATTTTCATGGCAGGAAATTCTCAGGGCATCTTTGAAGTTAGAGCATTAACTTCTTTTTTCCCTTCTCTTCTGTTTCTGAGATGTCTGGTTTGCTCCCTCAGGGACGATGAGGAGGTAACATTTTGCTTCAGTGAGTCTAACTAGTCCATTCCATGTAGGAAAGAAATTGTCCTAACAGTAATTAGTCTCCGAATGGGATAGTAATTTCTTTAATGACTTTCTTCATGGCAGTCTTTGGGGAGGTGACTTTTTGTTTGCCTGTGCTTGGTGAATAAGTTGCTTAAATGTTGTCAGGACACTCGCTGCCTCGTCCATGTGAGCTACAGCCAAGCAACATAATCTTCCAGGGCTGATGTTGAAGCAGGGCAGAATAGGTGAGCAACTTCATGAGGGAGCCATGCTCACAACCCCTGCTCTTCCTCCCTCTGCCTTCAGCCTCTGCCCACTCTGAGGGCACAGGATAGGAAAGAAGGGTGGTCAGATGTGCAGGAGAGACCCTCACCCACATCCAGCCTCTCCCCTCCAAGCCTCTGCCTCACCAATCTTTGGGCCCCACTGTTTGTCCCACTTTGCTCAAAGCTTGCTGTTGCTGCCACAGGACTGAGTTTTCCTGCTGCCAAGGAGGATGAGTCGTCCCTCTGCCACAAAGTGAAAAAATTGAATTGTGCCTTCATGGCTGAGAAGCTTTGAGCTGTCTCTGCCTCCTCATATTGGCACTGCACAGCACTGAATGGTCCTGCTGTATTTATAAATAAAATGTCTTTGGGTAGTGATAGCATTAGGAAATTATTTAAGGTTTGCATTCTAGATAGAATGTATTTGTAAATATGAACCTCAGAAGTAGCATATGTTCCCTCCCATGTTTTAAAGAATTAAAATATTTTCATCCTCAAGTGGTAGAACCAAAACATTTTCAGCTCTTTTGAGTTCGCCTTGAAGTTAAGTGAATAAAGGCTTGAGCACCTAAAAACTAAATTACTTTCACCGTTTCTGTAATTCTTTATGGAGTTTTAAATTGAAGACTTTTTCCTTGAAAATAGAGGAATGACAAAGACTCATTCTCTTGCCTCTTTCGCTCAATATATCTGCAAACAAGAGATGCTGCTGAAGATGAAACTCCTATTTTCATGCCTTCTTTTACATTGCAGAGGTCTTTGATCAAACAGCCTGTCTGGCCTCCTGCCCCCACCTCCTTAGACTTATTCTCTGCCCTTTGCAATACGTTTACTCCTTGTGCTTCCAACTTTCTAGTCAGCATTTTGCACAAAGCACCGAGGGCGACAGTTGATGTCATCTTTCAAAACAAAGCATGCAGGGGAGAGGAAGGGAAGTCAGTAATATAGAAGTTAAAAGTCTGGATTTTGGAGTCTTTGTAAACACATTGAGAGGTTTTATCGCTCGGGAGGTTATCCTTCAACTGGGATGTCAACCAGTAGCTGGTGGGACGAGTCTGAAGGACTCCCCAGGCCTTGAACATTTGCATTAAGGCAGTGACTGGAAACATCCCCTCTCCTTTCTCCAGGGGTCAGTGTAATTTGTGTCTTCTTCAGTTCAGAGAAGGGGGAGGGAAGTTGGTACTGACCCACCGCTGCCTGAGAGTTCTGCATTGCCAGTCCACAGCCCAGGCACACAGGGGGCAGGAGGGTCACCTGGAGGACCTGCTGTGTGGCACATGGATGCATTTACCTGGTCTGGAAACTCTGAGAGCTGAGGCTTGTCTTTTTGTCTGGCTCGGCCCTTTAAAGGGAAGCATATACCAGAGGATCTGTTCTAGCAGTACAACTCCTTTCTCCTTCTTTCCCAATTTCTTTCTGCTGTCTTTTCTTTCTTTAATAGAGCTTAATGGGCCTTGACTGCTGACAGAGTGTGGAGTAATGATGCACAGACATTCTCTTCCCTATTATTTTTAGGAAGGTCTTAAAATGGCACTGAGCATGTAAAAGCAATGTAAAATAACTTTGTCAAGTCTCTCTGCTTCAATCCTTTCCAAACAAAACATTTTGTCTTTGTGTATTTTGAAGGCAAACGATGCATCCACACCAGAAAGCAGTGCTGATGGAGGTGAAGGTGGAACTGCTTTGCCTGGATCCAACGCTCACCCCTTGCCCACTCCTGTAGACCTCACTCCAGACAACAGCTGCTGCAGGTGGTGACTTGATGATGCTTTTGCACAGGTGGTAGCAACACGGTGGCACCTGGAAAACGTCTGCCCGTCCTCGCTGCCTCACTGGTTTGGTCTGGTTTCCCCTTCTGTGACTCACGGGCACTTTGGGGTGCTGCTGGAGGCAGGGTGCAGTGCTGGTGGTGCTGCCATGGGGCCCAGACTCATGTTTGTTGGAAGACTCTTCCAAAGTGCTCGCTGGAGCTGCAGAACTGTGCTGCTCACCACTGTTCTGGCTTGCCAAGCCCAGCCCGGGGTTCAGCTCCTGGCCTTGCAGCCCTGGCTTTGCAATCTTCAGGAGACAGGGAAATTCACCCCTACGTCCCTGAAATGGGGTGTGAGGAGACCACAGCCCTTCGACTGCTTCTCAGCTCAGGGGTGAATTTCCTTCTGTGAACCCCAAGGGTGAGATAGAGGCCCTGATTTGCACTTGGCTCCCATGGGCCCAGGGTGTCACCCCTTCTATTTCTTGAGATGGTTGTTGTGGTTGGTATGAGTTTGGTGGGAGCATCATCAGCTGGTGAAGTTGTGCTCCCATTCCCTTCCACCGAGGTCTCCCTCTGCTCAGGGGGACACTTCAGTTAGTAAAGAAACACTCAAAGAAGTTCGCTGTGAATTTTTCAGTCCTCTTGGCTGTGTCCTGTGGGAAGGGTGATGCTTTGGCAGTAGGGTCCTGGGCAGTGTGTGTTTGCTGCAGCTCCTGGTGGGAGAATGTCCACCACCCCATGGCCCAGCTCGTCTCCTTTGCGGACCCAAATTGGATAAAAGCTTTCAAACTACTTTATCTTGTTAAGCTCTGCAGATTCTCCTCCCACGTGCACATCTTATAAGCTCTTGCATCAGCAGGGACCTTTGTTTTACCTTTTTTCCTGCAAGTCTTCAGCATCTGGCTGACTGGGATGGTGTCATCATGAGTCAGGCTATAGAAAGCTGCAGGTCCCAGTCCTGCTTATTCTCTGGGATGGACAATTTCCCTCCAAGGCCTGACAGATGGGAAAAATCAAATTACTGACAGTTTTAGAGCAATTAGATCTTTGAAGGCCTGAGAAAAACCCACACTAGGCGAGTAGGAGTCTGTGGGTTTTTATTAAATGCTTTAGATCTGACCCATCTTTTGCTGAAGAAATAAAGGATTCCAGAATTTCCCTCTGAAATAATGGATTTAAAGGCAATTTGTGCCTCTTAATGTCAGCCTTTACCCCTTGGTTATTACTATCTTGTTCTGTTCTCCTTTGCTACTGGGCTCTTTGTGTGCATGTAGTAAATGCTCTTTCAAATGGCTGCAGTATGAAGAAAAATGAGATTGGGTGCTGGAACACTCTAACAGGAGATCAGAAATCAATCCTTGACTTTCTTTCTAAATTAATATGGTCCAACAGAGGCCTGTTCCCTTACTGCTGTTCCAGCTAAAGTGTTATGGCAGGTTGCTGGGAAAACCCTTCCAGCTCTTCCTCCATGAACTGTTTCTGCCCTTTTAAAAATCAAAACAGAACCTTTGGATGCTGTGGGCTCTTTGAGATGGCATAAAGAGAAACCACTGACCGTGGATTTCACAACATTGGTGTCAAAGAGAGCAAGGGATGTGGCAGTTCTCCACTGAGGGATGTTTTGTGTCGTGGTCTGTGTTGTTTAATCCTGGCCATTGACACCCAACCAGCTGCATCTCCGAAAGGGGTAATGCCAAAATTATTAGTAAAGTAGTAAAGTAAATCCAAAAGTCAACTTTGGCTGAAATGCTGTTGTGATTTTAGAGCTGAAGTCATGCTGTTGCTCCTGAGAGCTGTGGAGTCTTCAGTTTCAGAAGTTTATTGCCACCAGAGAAGTCCTGTCTTGCCTTGGAGCTTTTGACAGTCCTACAGAGGCTGCCTTCCTTGCCAGCTCGTTCCCACAGTGCCTCAGGCAGCCTGGCCTGCCAGCATCAAAAAGGCTTTACAAGGAGAAGGAAAAAAGATGCTTAAAAATTGACTGCATTTTCTTTAACCCTGTTACTGTCTCATCAAAATATCTACACTGAATTGGAAAGAGTTTTTAAAGCTGAGCATTTGTAACTCCTTTTGTGCCTCATTCCCAGGCAGTGCAGGCAGGTCAGTCATGTTTTCACCCTTGCTCCTTAGGGCTGTTTACCACACTGAGGGTTACCAGCTTTGCACAGGAACTTGGTTATCCATGCAGGCTTGTGCTGCTTTGAGGGATGGCTTTGGTTTTGAACAGAGGCTAGGTTTTATGAAACACTCCTGGGATAAATTTTGGACTGCTCTTGTATCAGTGAGATGGGAAACCTTTCTTTCTTGCCTCTATATTTTACCTCCATGGAGTAATTCCACCTGAGTTCAGTCATCTATGGGAAGATTTCTCTTGGGCACAGGGAAGGATCTAGCCCAGAAGAATGTGATCTCCCACCTAGGAATGTGACAGAGGAACAACTACAGCTCTCTGCACATATTTTCTATTAAAGACCAGTTCTCTTTGTTGCATCTCTCTTGGTTGTGTTTTGTAGCTTTGGTTGGCATATTATCTGAAACCTGTACCAGTTGACTGCCTTTTTTGTTGGCTTCAGGTGGGCAAGAAAGGCTCAGTGAACAGACCTCAGTCTGCTCTGGTGTGTGTTTCTTTTATTATTTTGTTGTTCTCGTTTCCATCCATTACAACTTTTATGTAGTGTTTTACTATGGGAAACAATAAAGCTTTGGCTCAGTAACAACTGCTTGCCATTCTTGAAACAGTAAAGTTTTTTTTTTCGATTCCCAGGTTGCAGATACTCTCCAAATCCTTGGGCTGGCTCCAGCAAGGAAAGAAAATAAGCCAGCCAGTGGAATGGTGATTCACATGGCAGGAATGTAACTGAATTCTGCACTTTAAAGTCATCTTTTGTCTTGCTCCTTCTTGGTAACTTGTGCTGCCAATGGCGGGGGGGCACAGGTCTGCTCCTCAGCCCCTGGTGGAAAGTGTTTCATGGTGTAACCACTAAGATTAAAGCATCACTGGTTGTCATTCTTTCAAGTGCTGTCCCTGTGGTCT
Source organism: Hemiprocne comata (assembly GCA_020745705.1). Classification (NCBI taxonomy): domain Eukaryota; kingdom Metazoa; phylum Chordata; class Aves; order Apodiformes; family Apodidae; genus Hemiprocne; species Hemiprocne comata. Next base: position 3,858,457 of record CM036605.1, read on the forward strand.
CCCAGGGCTTGTCACTCACTCCAGTTTGACAATCAGGGTCCATTTAGCTTTGCCTACAGCGAAGCGTCTCTGCATTGTTGGTGTGCAGCCCTGGCTGCTCTGTGGTCCCTCCCACTCAGCATTCAGCTTCAAGGTTTCAAATGGCTTTTTAATCTGTTTTTGCTTTTCCCATTTTAAAAGCGCCTCGATAATTGCTGTTGGGATTGTTTTGCTGGGGAGCTGCCATTAGCCCAAGGATGGAGCGTGTCAAGGACTAACCACCTCTTACGTTGTTCCTTCCGCCCTCCGCTTGCCATGACAACCACCAACATCTGGGAGAGTTGACTGCAGGATCTCTCTGAGTCAAAAACACTGGCCACAAATTGCCCAGTTTCCATGTTTGCTGTTTACAGCCATAGTTTGAGGGGAAAGTTTGATGCTTTCTCTGTCGGAACCATGCGTAGTAGTTCAACGTGGCTGAAGCAAATGGGCTACCAGCTGGTGTTCAGACAATGTGTGTCTGGTCATTACTGCACTGGGCAACAAAAGCCCTGGACTATCAGCTGGAGTGCTCGGACAGTGACACAAAATGGCAGATAATCTCTGCAGTTGGCTAAAGTTTATTTGTAAAAGAAAACTCAGCAGCTGTTGCTCTTCTCTCCTCCTCCCCATCCTTCCCAGAAGACGCCTCCTTCCAGGGAAAGGTGGCAGTGATGTCTCACCAGCCCACCTCTCCCATTTCTTCCTGCCACCACTCCCATTGATTGCCTTGTTCCTCTTGGTGATGGAGTCAACTCTTCTGCTCGTAACCTTGTTTCTGCAGGTGGGTGTGACTGAAGAAGAGTTCAGGGAAGTTTTTTTGAAGAGCTGATGCTGTAATCAAATAATGAGACTTTCCGCAGGCACAAGATGGCAGGTGACAGGTAAGCATCTTGTGGAAAACTTTTTATCTTGAGCTGCTCATTCCAATTCCTTCCTGATCATTGCCACTTATTAGCAGTGTGTTCAGGTAGTGCTAGAAATGCCTGCAGTGCTTGAAAGGCACACGAGGGGGATCTTGCCGTGTAGCTCCATGGCAGTGCAGATGGGAACACGGTGGGTGTTCCTGCCTGCCAGTGACATGGCAGGGCACACGGGCAGCCATGCTCGTCCTCGTACACCCCTGCCCCACACCTCTCCCTGCAGCACCATTTCCTCTCCTTATCTTCATAGCAGAACATGAAAGGAGACAGCCCAGCCCCAGGGCTGGTGTAGCACACTCTGCTGGCCCTGCTGCCAAGCAGACCCTGGAGATGCCTGTGCAGCACCCAAGGGTACTGCTCTGGTCAGTGCCTGGGAGCTGCACCCTTGAGGCACCATTTCAGATCCCTTTGAGGGACCATTTCAAATCCCTTTGAGGTGGAGGGCTCGCAGAGGTTCTGTGGGTTTCTCTGAAGGCATCCCTTGTGTTTCTTTTTCCTTCCACTGATTTCTGTCTGGCACTGGATACTGTTTGTAAAATCTTGGAAGGTTTATTGCTCTTGTTTTCCTTCCTTGGAATGAGTGGTTTTACTTAATGTATTCGTATTTTGCCAGGAAGGATGAATGTTGGTTTTAAAGTATTTTTATTGTGGACTGTCTCAGTTTAACAGCAAGTATCACACTCTGAGCCCTCTCTCAGCCCCAGCTGTACCCCATTTCTTCCCAGGTGCTTCCCTGTTACTCCATAGTTACCCAAATGCAGCAAAAAGGGTCACCACCTCCTTTCTCATTAAGGCTCCTACCAGCCTAATCACTGTGAGCAGTTATTATCTGTAGTTGGAGATTTGCTGCTAATCAGGGCAAGGGGTGCCAGCAGAGACACCTCCCCATCCTGAGAGTGACTGGCTTCTGCTTTAAGAGGTATCTCTTAGGAGATCACAGGACTGTTGATGCTTTTAATTATTTGCAATTACACACCTCCCCTGTGGCTGGCCTGTCCGTGGGAGCAACTCCTCCCATGTGGGAGCTGCCCTGGAGCAGCTGCTTCTGGGCTCAGGTTTGGGGCTGGATTTGGGAGTTGGGTGGAGAGTTCACATCTCAGACTGGCCCTTGCTTTGGAAGGCTGCACTGCTTTGTAGTGAGAACCCTGCCCAGTGTCCCCAGCTCAGCTGCTGGCACTGGCTCTATGCTGGGAATTTCTGAGCCTCATTCACCTCCAAAAAGAGGCCCCAAACTGATAGATACCCAGCCCCTCGACAGGGGCAGCAGCTGGATCACTGAGAGCACCTGAGCCCAGTGTTATTTATTTTTTGCTGGTCAAGCCAAGCTCAAGAGACCAAGGAAATCTCAGTGAACAGCTGAGCCACACTGCGGGAGAGCAGGGAGCAGGATCTGGGCCTTGGGTGAGCAATCATCAGGCTGCTGATGGGACAGACCTTCATCTTCAAATGACACTCATGGAAATTTAAACTCCTCCAAGCAATCACACAGTGGCCATTAAAATGGTGCCTTGGAGAACAGAAAAATAAACGGAGAAATGCAAATTAGGGATATAAATCTTTGGCTGTGTCTGGGAGGTACCTGTTTAATTAGCATCATTGAGCAGCCTTGATGTAGTAGGTGCTAAGTAGGAAACTTGCCAAATTTTCCCTGTTTTGATAGCAGGTGACTTCTGTTTGAATTTCCACCTTGTGGTTGTTTTTCTGTACTTGCCAGAATTGCTGTGTTGTCTGTAGCATGAGGAATTAGCTGCTGTCACCTGGGCTAATCTTATGCCATGGCACTGAGGAGGGGCTGCCTGCAGTGTCCCACCTGAGCCCTCTGGAGCTGTGGATGTCTTTGCATCTAAGGCCTGAGGGATTGCAAAGCTATTTCAACAAAGCATTGTGTTGTGGAGTTGAAGTATTTAATCGTGTTTTTTTGGTCGCTGTCCTCCTGGAGCACAGAGGTCATTTGCCACATGGAAATTTTAAAAGGATTTTCTCCCTGCTGCACTGGAGGGAGGCTGGGGAGGGTGGACAAGCTCCCTTCCCTGCAGAGGACTTGGGGCTGTGTGGCCAGGATACAAGCCCAGCCCCTCTCTGAGGGGTTGAAAGCAACCTCATGTCAGGTTCCAGTGAGCTGCTTATGCTTCTCTGTGATGCTCCTGGTGCTGCCTTGGTGAGCCAGGACCCCCAGTGTGATGTGCTGAGCCTGCACAGAGCCTTGGTCTAGTGTAGAGGACAATCCTTAAGGCACAGAGGAACCTTCTGCCTTGTGTTTCCTCCTGCACAGCTCTGCTGTGGGGATTTGTTCATGTGATTAATATTTCTGTGAGGATTTGGGTTAGGGAGTTACTGAGGCTTTGTTTATATATCACCTCTGTGCATTCCAGTGCTCTGATGCTAATTGGTACCACTGTAACATGAATCTTTTTAACACTGCTAATGGTTGTGAGTTATTGGTTGCTTGGCCTGGACCTGCCTGGGAATTGCAGGCAAGATGTCCAGAGGTGCTGTGCTCTCCCAGGTGTTGCCTCGCTGGGTTTGCATCCTGCTGAATTCACTCTGGCAGCCTCAGCATCGTGCTATTTAGCAGATCACTGTTACTGACCTGTCACTGTAGGAGACACTGGGATTAGGATGATGGAGTGGTTGGAGAGGATAAACAATAGTGATGCTACATCAGTGCAGCCCAAACAATGCCTTTCTCTTTCATGTTTTCTTTTTCTGTCGGTTTGCCATTCAAGTGTAATAAGATCAGTGCAGATAATTTGTGTATTCATACAAAACATAATTTTCCCTCCTGTGCTTTACCAGCTGCACTGCAGTCAGAAAGGCAAATACACACTTTCTTTTACATGGATATGAATGGGTGCATCTGTTCCTCAAAGATAGGGAAAGGAGGGTGAAAGGTTTGGAGAGGAAAGGAAGGAATCAGATGCAGCCCATTTCATTGCCTCTGTGGGGAGGGAAGTGTACAGAAATCAGATTTCTGCAGCATGGGCTCAGTCCCACACTGAAGTATTGGGGAGGTGGGTGAGACACCAGCGTGTGGGAAAGGCAGAGAAAAGGGTTTAGTTCAGCAGAGGAGCTGGTGGAAGCACAGCCACTGTGCAGCAGGGCAGGAATGCCCAAGGGAGCTCAGCACCCTTGGTCAGGGTCTGCAAACCCCCATGTGTGAGCAGCCAGAGCTGTGCATGGGGCTGCTCCTGCTCTCTGCCAGGCAGCAGCCGTGGGAGAGTAGCTCCCTGCTCCCAGTGTTGGCTCTGCCCTCTCAGAGCTGCCTTGCTGGGCTCTGCAAGGGGCTTGTCTGGGGATACTGGGGCAAAGGTTGGAGCCGAGCTGGGAATCACAGCTTCCCCACTCCCTGGGCTCTTTCCTTTCCTGCACCAGTGGCTGCATCCCTGAGCCTTCAGCCTTGCATCCCCAGGCTCTGTCTGGATGGTCCTTGCTGGTCATCCAACATCCCTAGCGATGGCAGGAGGAGGCACAGGGCTAGAGGTTGTGCAGCAGTGGATCTAATTTAGTGGGCTTTCCTCCCTCCTTTCTCTTTTCTGAGAGGCCCACTAGAGAGGTGAGAGGCAGGAGTAAAAGGGGTTTAATTTTCTCCTGTTATCTGGGGTCTCCAGCTGTGAGCCATGCTGACAGCCCCGGGCTGATCAAACGCTCGAGCAGCCTCAATTCAGTGTCCCATCTACATGGTCATAAATAATGTAAGTGCTCTGGCCCTGCCTGAGCCCCTATCCTGGCAGCAGTGCACCAGCATGTTCCCTCCTCCTGTTCACATCATGGTGGGCTCCTGCTTTCATTGCTTGTGACAGAGAGTCATTAGGCATTAGCAGTTGGCATCGGTGCTTAATGACACAATCATGTGCAAACGTGTTCTTCCTCCAAGCAGGACTTTTTCAGCCAGAAATTCTGGTTCTCTCCTTGTGTTGAGATGGAGTCCCTCTGACCCTTCTGCCAGGTTTCTTTCTGTTTCTCATGTGCTTTACGAGTCCAAAAGGTTCAAGATAACAGAAGTGAGTGTTGCTTTGGAGTGAAATACAATGCATTCTACTTAAAATAAGGAGTAAAAGTTTGCCAGAGCCACTGGGGGCTTTTCAGCTGCCTTCGAGCCAAGGGTCTTTACATGGTTTTTAGAAGTCTTTAAATGTCCCCATTTAGTAGCTTGCGTGGTTAAAGCAGAGATATGCTAAATGCCAGGCTTTGAAGCTGTTTGAGACAGGTGGCAGAGGTGGTGGGTGGGAGCTGTGCAGGGCAGGGACAGGCCACCTTCCTCTGTGTTGCTGTGACAGAGCTGCTCTCTGCTTCACTGGGGAGATGCTGTGCAGCCTGGCTGGCAAGTGCACGGCCAGTGTGGCTGTGAGGTGGGACAGCGTTTAGATGTGGTGCTTCAGGATATAGTTTACTGGCTGTGGTGGTTGGACTCGATGAGTTTGAAGATCTCTTCCAACATTAATGATTCTGTGGTTCTATGATCTTGCAGGCCAGTGCTTGGAGATTAGTCACTGCAACCTGCAAAGCTTTCCGTGGTAGCGAGGCTTGTGGTTACTCTGAGTCTTGATGGAAATGGTTTGGACACCAGTGGGCTGGACCTTTTGTTTGTTTTAATGTCTTTGGAAAGGAGCACAGCAGCAATTTCTGGGGCTGGAGATGCCCAGGGAGTGAGTGTGGACCTCCTGGTCCCTCCCAACTCCTAATTACTGGCCCTGTGAAGGGACTCAGTAACACCTTGTGCAGCTCTACATTCAAAGAGCACTTAGGGGCATTTCAGTCAGGCAGCTGGATGCTGTACACCTCTTGCCCTGTCATTTTGTGGGTGAGCTGCAGGACTAGGACCTGCTGGAGCAGGTTCTGCTGAGGAGGCCAGGAGTGAAAACTGCTTGTTTCTTACAGCTGTATAACTCTGGCCTTGCCACCACCTTGTTGCAATGTGGCTTTGAAGGCTTTTTCACCTTTCTGTGGTCCGTGGTTGCAGAGTCCATATTTCTATGTTAAGAAATCAGGAATCAAGTGATTGAATCTCTCTCCCCCTTGCTGTAAAATCAAGTAATTGAATCAAAGATCATGTGACTTTTTAAAAAACAGAGAAAATAGTTCATTTTGTGCTCTCTTTATTGGCTTCTTAAATCCCAAACTTTGCAGCCTGCTGGGAGTGTTTTATTGAGGTCTTTTCGTAACTGTGAGTAGGATGGACTTAACTGCCCATTATCCTGGGAGCTAGGCTCTCAGGAGACAGCACAAGTCCATGGGGACTGTGAAGGGGACAGTTTTAGCCTGGGTGACCCCAATGCTGAGACTGGGGGCATGTCACTCCTGACCCCTGCAAAAGGGGATGCCTATCCTAGCTGAGGTGTAACTTTTATAAGACCCTGAGAAGGAAGAATGTTGCTGTGTTGTTGGCATCTGGGTGGCCTGGGATTGTTCCTGACAGCAGGACATGGTCCCTGGGGTTGAGCTGCCAATGGCTGTGAATGGTCACCCAGAAAGCTGCTGAGGATGCAGTTGGACAAGCTTCATTGGGATGCAAATGGCTGTAAATTCATGTAAACATATGTCTCGGTGCAGGTAGCGGCTCGTGCCCAAATTATGCAAATGTTCTAATCCAATGTTGCTAATATCATGAATATCCAGCAACACTGTGTTCATTAATATGGTTCCCTGGCTCTTACACCCCTCACTGTCAACATGATTATGCTGCAGCAGAGACTTGCAGTGTCTCTGGCAAGTGGAGCTGGCCTCGGGGAGGGAAGGGTCATGGCAGGACCAGGAAGGACCATTCATCTGCTTGGTGAGGCCCAGAGGTGCCACATGTCCTGGGGAGTCCCCTCCACGTGCCTGGCCAAGGTACCTCCTGGCTGCCATTCTCTTCTTGAGAGATCCTTCTTCCCAGAAGGAGACTTGGTGCAAATTTCAGTCCCCAAAAGCCTGCAGAATAGCTAAACTAGCATTTCTTAATATCCATCGCTGTGATCAGATGAACAGGACTAGCAGGGCCATCTAGTGACTCCTCTTGCTGCTTAATGACCTGTGAGGTGCCCCCTCTTAGATGGGTAAATTTTAATGTTTGTGTTTTGAACCATGCTGCTGTACCTGTACCCCTCTCCCTCCATCTCCCCTTTTTTTGGCTGGTGGTGACCCCTTGCACTGCAGTTCTGTTTTCCCTGCTTCACTACAGAGCTGGAATGTCTCTGTGGTACAGACAGGAGCAGCCCTGCCCAGTTCAAGGAACCCAGGGCTGTTTTCCCCCCTCCAGCAGCCTGACCCCAGATTAGATATGGATTTGCCCTTCTCGTGCAACTCCAGGGCCTTTCCTTTTGCTCTTTCATTTGCCTTGCTTTTTGCAGTGTTAGTGTGATGCTGGGATTTATGGATGGGGCCAGGGAATGCCGTGGTGGCCCCCGCAGTTGGTTCCCTCGCAGCTCACCGAGGCTGGCTGAGCCTCATGATCCAGGGATGGGCAGGACAACTCCCAGCTGTGCCAGCAGGAGCTGGGAGGAGCAGCAGCCAGGCCAGAGCTCCACCAGCCGTTGCAGGGCTGTGACAGGTACCTTTACTGCACTAAGTATCAGCATGGAACGAGGGCTTTGGTTAGATTGCTTTTGACAGGATGTCGTTAGCCTGACGCGTATGTGGGAGAGGAGCAGCTATAATGCTCTCTTAATGCAGCCAAATTGCTCTTTAATTCTGCAAAACCAAGATGTTACTTCATGAATCCCTGGAGCTTGCTGTGTAGTGTCTTGATGCTGCTGGTTATTGGTGGCCTTTTCCCTCTGCCTTCATGCAGCTCCAGACTCTGGGAGCGTGGGGTGGGAGCAGTCCTGCCCTGGCCTCCCTGCAGCCTGGCTGCTTTCTGCCCTCTCTTGGCTTTGTGTGTGTTAACTCTGGAAGCTAGTGGTGTCTCCTGACATGCCTCCCCCCACCAAAATGTGAGCAGAAAGTCTATCAATTTCCATGGCAACAGGACTAGGCCCTAAATGCTGATGTTAACTCTGTTTCTGGACATCTTTGGAGCTTGAAGGGGCTGGGTGTGCAGGAGGCAGTGGTGCTCAGCCCAAGTGCAGCTCTCCAGGCCAACGGTGCTGGGCTGGGCACTGCTCACTGCATGTTCCAGCCACTGTAGGTTAAGTTACTGCAGAATAAACACCAGGCTTTGCTTCTGCCTGCCTGGAAGGTCTTGAGAAGTGAGGTTGTCATCCTCCTGCAGCTGCGAGACAGTTGGGGAGAGGTAAGAGCAGGGTAGAACTACTAAGACAAGTCAGCTGGATAATCTCAGAGGACATTGACTCCAGCTCAGAAAGGCACTGAGAGCAGATAAAATTAGTCTAATAAGAGTTGATGCTATGCAGAACTCTCCCCTTCCGTGAATGCAAAGGGATTGGGTCTGTGTTTAGCTTACAGGCACAAAACAAGAAGAGCCAGCACCATGTGGGAAGGTGGCTTTGCCTGGCCTCGCAATGACAAACCCCTGCTGAGGCTCTGGATTTAGGGGGAACCCAAGGATCATGAGGGAAATAAGAGGAAAAGTAAAAAAAAAAAAAGGCTCATTCCTCAGAAAATATCCCAGTGCTGCATCCTGAGATGGGATGTCAACCCAGGTGAGGCAAGATGAAGGCAGTTAGGGGGAAGGGTTTGTGCAGGGGGCTGTTGTGGAGTAGCTGGGGCTCAGGGTCCTGCTTTGCCCAGGGCTGCCCTGGCCCCTCTCTCCTCAAGTTCTGTTTCCTCTGGGAGCTGCTGGCAGCCAGGCAGTGCAATGTCAGAGTGGGGAATGTCTCATGTTTCTGTGCAGGGCTGGCTTCTCCTGCAGCTCTTCTCACCATGCACAGAATCCACCCTGAGTGAATCCGTGTGTATTTAACATGTGCTCAGTATAGCTAATATTTACAGCAGCTGATTTTCTCCTCTGGTTGATTTGCAGGTGGATGGTGTGTTGGAAATGGTCTGTCAGGGTGCACAGGCACAGCATGTTCCCTTCCCAAACAGGAGTGTAGACATTTCACAGGACTCCAAAAACCAGTGCATTAAAATTAAAAAACAAAACACCAACTATTTTGGGATTCACATCGAAATGGCAACATATGCTACACATTAAACATCAGCCCCTACCAAAAGTTTAGCTATTCTGGGCCCATCCTGAATGGCACTGATGCACAGAGAGCAGATGCCTCCCTGCCTCCTCCTCTCCTCTTGGAAGGTCCCTTGCAGGTCCATCTGTGGGTAGCAAAGTGCTGATGAGGAAGATGCCATCCACTCTTGCCTCTAGTTGGGAGTTTTGTAAGATCTCTGGGAACCTTAAGCAGTATTTTGAGGGGAGAAGGTTCTTTCTTGCTGGCATTTGCCCTTTGCCTAGCTTCCTGAAAGGGTTTGTTTGTGTCTGCTTCGTAATAGAGTGTGGGCTGTATTTTACCACAGTGATTTTGTTCCCAGCTAGTAATTGGTGGTTAAATCTGGTCAAATTATGGTTGTTAGCAGGGCCTGTTTGAGCACAGGTAACCTCAGATATTATTGCCACAGAGCAGTGGTGGGGGCTAAGGGTGCACTGGGATATGGGCACTGCTGGGGAACCTTAATCGGCACAGCCTGGAGTAAGCCTCTTAGGATTATTTAACCAAGTTCCCTAGTTATCACTATTATTATTGCTTTATTTAGCACATGCAAAGGATGTTTAATGGGGTAGGGTCTGCGACTCAGTCTGTGGGCTCAGCCAAGCCTCCTCAGCCATCGAGGGCAGAGATCTTTTCAGGAGGTGCAGTCTCATTGCTGGTAGCTGTGCATCAGCCAGAAGACTTGTGTGAGCCAAGGAGCAAGGCACACGTTGCTTTTCAGTTAACCCCCTTCCCATGTGCACAGCCATGCTGGAGCTAAGCTCATTTGAAGAAGAAATAAATATGTTCCCTACCTAACAGCAGGGTGGGCTGAAGACAGTGTAGGTCCCAAGTCACCCTGGAGGGACAGAGGGGTCTCTTCCAGCAGCATTGGCATCCCCTGTTCCTGCCCCTGCAGGTTAAGCTGGTGTTATCTGCTGGCACCCTCTCATGCCTAAGGCTGTGGCTGCATGCTGAGGCTTAACACAGCCTTTAAAATGGTTGGGAAAAAGTGATGAGCAAGCTAGGGCTGTGCAGGCTGGTGCTGGCACTGCCTCCTGTCACTTCCCTGGGTGACTGTCAAACCTCCCTGCTCCCAACCTGCAGTGACTCTCCCTGAGTTCAAGGGTGTGTGAGATCCAGAGGTAGTTACTCCAAACAGAGGCTTTAACTTGGCATTGTGCACTCTTCAGGCTCGTGTCTTCTCCAGCAGCAGCCACAGAGCAGAGGGTTTCTGTGAGATCCTTTGGGTTTGAGCTGACAAAGTATTAAATAAGGAACCGGTGGATCAGTCACTGAATCTCCGGTAAGTGGTGGGGATGTGCAGTCCTGTTGCTGCACTTTTCGTTTGGGAAGGAATTGATTAAACTGGAATCAGCCCCTGTTCTTGTTGATTTAAACCTGAAGTAACTGACAGCAGAATCTGATGCTTAGAGTTTGAAACAAATTTGGTTGAAGTGTGTCCTGAGGACAGCCTGTATTTTTGAACTTGTGGTTAATCTCTGTCTTACTGTTTTGTTTGCTGTAGGAATGCCCCCCATTTTTGTCTCTTTGTGTGGCACCAGCAGCTCTGCCTGGTCACAGAATGAAGCTGGGGTGCTGTGAGGCTCTGCTCAGGGCATGGGGTGAGTTAGCAGCACAGGTTTTGTTCAGGATGTGCTTAAACCTCTGGTTGTGACCCTGTTCAGGACAACATTTAAATTAAAGTCTAGGCTGTCTCAGGTCAGGATGCTTTTCTGAGCCTGGGCTGGAGTTTGAGTGATGGTAACTGCATCCCATGTTCCAGCTGTCATTATGGGATGCTTTTGACACACCAGTCCATGCCCTCATCTGACATGAGCAGCTGAACTTCTATGTTACTCCTCAGAACAAGCTGCTGAAGTGCAGTGTCATGTGTGCTGGGCTCAGGATCTTGTCACAACCAGTGTGCACCACTGGGAGGAAACTGTTGACGTGGACAATGTGCTCTTCTCCATAATCCTGCTCCTGCTTTGATGTTTTCACCATGATGGCCACCTTCACCTTTTCCATAGGATGTCCTTCCTTCCCTCAGGAATGGGGTGTCCCCCTGCAGGGTGGCTCTGCTCCCTGCCAGACAGAGCTGTGGGTCCTGCTGCTGGGAGCAGCCACGTGCTGTTCAAGCTGTGGCCCCTCTTGCCAGGCTGGCCAGGAAGCCAGTGTTCCCCTTTGGGCAAGTGAAGGGCTCATGTGTGGCTCTGCAGGAGCTCTGAGTCCCCCCAAGGGATCAAATCAAGTCACATTCCAGGGCATTAGACAGACGGTGGGAATTAAAAGCTTTACCTGCAAACTGGCTTTGTATCTCCAAGCTCTGCTTTTGTCTCACAGCCCAACTCTCTATTTTTCTCTCTTTTACCTTTTGTGTTGTCCTCTGTGCTGGCACTTGGTGCCTGGTTGTGCTGCCAGCCCCAGCCACATTTGGGGAGCCCTCAGTAAATACTGGGCTGTGCAGCCCGGGTGTGACAGCCTCTGTTACTGTAGGGCCAGGAGGAAACATTCAGGCAGTGTGAGAAGGTGGGAAACTGTGGTTTATCAAACCAAGCTGCTTTGGGACTCATTAAAAGCTAAGAAAAGGCTCCAGATGCCTTCAGCTTGGGATCGATCAGAGACTAGAAAGTCCCATCTGGGCTGTTAGCAGTAAATCTTGTTTTTGTTGCTTTCGGTCTATAAGGTTTGGGGACAGGGTCTCCCTGGGGGGCCAGTCCTGTGCTCACAGCAGGGAGGTAGGTTTGCCTGCTTCAGCTCTTTGTTTTTCCCTTATTCAAGACCCTGCCCCTTGCCTCACTGGTTGCTCTCTGCATCCCTGGGTGAGTGGAGCATCTCCTGTCAGTGCTGCTGGGCCTTGACCCCAGCTGAGGGCTGCCAGCAGGGCAGGGCAGCTTTTGGGGTGCTGCACAACACAGGAGGAGGCAGAGCTCAGGGGCTCACCTTTATTCCCAGAGCCTGGATGTTCTGACCTATAAGACAATCCTTATCTGTTTGTGTCTTGTGCTCTTTGAGGAACCATTTGAAATAAAGATGGTTTTGTAATGGTAATAATGACATTAGGCTTTCATACGTAACTTAATTTTATTTATTTATTTATTTGCCCTTTCTTAGAGGGAATTGCTGCTATTTTCTGGGCATTGGGCCCAATTTTTGCTTCGTTCTGTCTGAGTCCACACTGCATCCTGGATGCTGCACCCAAAGATGGAGCCTGTGTGGATGAGCACATCCAGGCTGCTCCAAACCCAGAGGCAGCTCTTCATGCCACCCAGCCCCAACCACACAAATGTGAAGCAGGTAGCATTTCCATCTGAATTAATTTGCTAGGATTAATATGCTTGGACGTGGGTTAAACTGTCTCAGGGAGGATCCACTTTTGGACCATGCTGGAAGAGACCAATTTGTCTCCTGGCAAAGCAGCATAGATCACCTCTGTGCAATGGGTGGGAGCCACCTGGAAGGGAAGATAACGGCAGAGGTATGAGGGAGTGGCTGAGCAGGCTCCTGTTCTCCCAGGTCATTAGAGCATCTGTGTGCATCATGTCTAGGGCAGAGCAATGACAAGTTTGGATGCTTCAGAGAAATGTTTGCCTCCTGGTGAGAAGTAAATTAGGTTAGTTTGCCTAGTGTCAGTATGTCAGGAATCGGGGAAGTTCATTAACGTTTACCAAAATCTGACTTAAAAACTGACTTTTTTTGTTAGACAGAAAGGTTGGGTGTCATTTTGCTGGGTTTTGGGGCAAATTCTCCAAAGAATTGACGTTTATTTTTAATAGACATCTGCATGCCAGCCTGTAGGAGACTGCAGTTCTGTGTGCATTGACATGGGATCTGTGTGTTGTTGGGTTACCTGGCAGTACTGGCTTGACACGGTGGTGGGTGACCAGTGCACAGTGTCCCAGGTTCCTGCCAGACCCACCATGCCTGAGCCAGCTAAAAGTCTGCACTGGGGGAGTTGCCCCTACAAAATATTTCAGACACATTTTCCCATGCAGGGGGAGTTTCTGTGCAGCATTTTGCACAATGTTCTCACAGCATCTGAACACAGGAGGAGATGAGGTAAAAACACCAGTTTGAGACCAACTCCCTGAGGAAACCACAGCTCAGCATTTACCAGGGAGCTTGGGGCAGGTGGCAGGGAGCCTGTCCCCTTCCTAGTGGATGACTGGGCCTCTTCCCTGCCTGGACAGGTTGTCAGAGGACTGCTGAGTGTGGCCACACTGGCCATGGGCCCTGAACCAGTCCCCTGCTCACTCCTCTACATTTCATTGCCCTGTGCTGGCTGGGAGAGGCTGTGCTGGCTGGGCTGCCAGCAAGTGCCATGTGTTGCTTCAGTCCCTGGTGTGTTCCCAGCCCCAGAGGCTGCGGGTGGCTCACCCAGCCTCCCGGCTGGTGCTGTGCTCTGGTGGGGTCATGGCTGGGGGCAGCCCCGGCAGCAAGGTGCCAAATCCAGGCTGCCCCTGGGAGCAGCGGTGTGGCTGGAGCTGGGAGTGGGCTGTGTGCTCAGTGTGCAGCACAGCAGCTCCCTGGCACGGCCCCACAGCTGGCCAAGAGGGCACAGGGGCTGCCATGGCCTCCAGGGCTGGGACAGCTCGGCTTCTCTCTCTGCAGGGCACCGGGGAAGCAACACAACAGGATGGTGCCTGCTGACCCCACGCCATGACCTTGCCCCCTCTGGAGCGGTCTGGTGAGGACCAACCCTGCTTTGGCAGTGAGATGGGGTGAACAAGCACAGCGAGGTGAGCTTTGACCCAACTGCTGCTTTGCTGCCCCCAGGCACGGCCCGGCTTTACGGGGGAAGGGGCGGGGGGCTGGCTGGCCACGCTGGTGGCCATGAGACCGGGGCGGCAGGCCAGCCACAGCCCTCATTCCTCTGCTGCTGGTGCCGCTTTGTTGCTAGCTGGTGACATCACCCGAGAGCCCACCCCCTGCCTCTTATCCGTCTCTCCGTCTTGCTCACTTATTCACAGGCAGCCCTGGCAGGCTCAGGGGCTGTGCGAGAGCCAGAGCTGGCGGCAGCAGCATGTGTGCGGCGGCTGAAGCTCAGGGTGTGAGAACCACGTAAGGTGCCCACTGGAGCATCCCCCCTCACCCACCTCTGCTTCCCCCGGTGGAAACTTCACGGATCCCTCACGCACAGTCTGGGCTTCGCCGGGGGAGCTTGGCGCCGACAGCCGCATGCATGACACTCCGAAAGGGAGAGAAAATGACCATAAGTATCCAGGAGCACATGGCTATTGACGTCTGCCCCGGCCCCATCAAACCCATCAAGCAGATCTCCGACTACTTCCCCCGCTTTCCCCGCGGGCTCCCCGCCGCCGTTGGCCGCAGCAGCGCCCTGCGCTCCGCCGTCAGCCAGCCCTCCGTCAGCCCCGCCGAGGCCCCCCGTGAGGACGACGAGGATGTGGACCGGCTTTTCGGGGCATATGGCACGACACCCGCCGAGCAGCCAGCCAAGTGCCAAGCACCTGAGGAGGTGGTGGACCCTGAGGGCTACGAGTCAGATGACTGCAGTGAGTTCCTAAGTTTCTGTGGGAGTTTGGTGGGCGCTGGGGGCAAGGGTGGGTCTTAGGACTGGTCCCCCATCTTACTGCCTGAGCCATGCGCCCTTCCCAGCTGCCAGCCACACTGTCCATCCCTGGGATTACATTGCAGCAGAGACAAACCCTTTTGGTCTAGCCAGGCAGGCTGTCACAGCACGGCTCCAGCACTGCCCCTGGGTGGAGGGAGGCCCTGGGAGTGTCCCTGCTGCAGCCAGGCTGGATGCTGAACCCAAACTAGGGAAGTCTCCCAAGAGCCACCAGTTGCTGGGCTTTGCCGTTGTGGTTGATGCACTTCTCTGCCTCGTCCCTGCTCAGCTCTGTGCCTCCAAAGGCTGCCAGCCAGGCTCAGACCATCTTGGTGGTGCAGCCTGCTCCAGCCACCCTGCTGATTAGCTGGCGATAGCTCCGGCATCGCCCAGCTCCAGATCGGGGAGATTTGTTTGGAATTACATCCACGGGGGAAATCGCTACCCTCTCCCTTGGCAAACTCTGGTGTGTCATTCCTCACTCTCCGGCTGCAGACAGACCCCTGCATGAGACCAGGGGGGCTTTTGAACAGAAGGCTTTGGTTCCGGCAGATGCAGGTGTTTGCAGTCAGGTTTAACCCCTCTGCACCCACAACGTCCTTCCCACCAAGCTCGGTGCAGCTCGCAGGCTGCAAAGCAGCTGCTGTCTGGCTGTGCCAGCGGCTGTGGCTGGGGGAGTGTTGCTTTCCTTGAGGTTGGTTAAAGCACAGGATCTCAGTTCAGCCCAGCCTTTAGGGACCAGATCCTGCAAAGGGCTGAGCATAAAGTTGGAAACCGGGGGATGCTGAGGAAAGGGGAGTCAGTGCTGCTGAATGGGGCTGCAGGCTCATCCTGGAGAGGGGGGAAGGCTGAGGTGTTTATGGTCCAGGGCTGGGCAGGTGGTGGCTTTCCCTGTGCAAAATGTCACCGCCCTGTCTCGGCATCACTCCCTCGCTGATGGGTGCTGGGCTGGCCTGGGCTGCTGCCATCTGTGCCAGACCCCAGAGTGTGACCCCAGGGAGAGCTCCCCGAAGGGCTGTGCCTGCTGCAAGGTGGCACGGCCACCCCCATGCCCTCCTCTGCTGTCTGACCTCCAGCTCTGGGAGAAGCTGAGGCTCTGGGTGCAAGCCTCAAACTGAAGCTCCCTCTGTCCATACCCCAGTGCTGAGGTCACGCTCTCTTTGGAGGAGGCAACAGCCACTGTGCTCCCGGGAGAACATCTCTGCTAAGCCGCGTTAGTCCCAGCCAGGCAGTTACAGTGACTTTAACCGGATTTGGGTTATTTGCTGCTCTAATTATTAGGTCGTCTTTGCTTATCCCAGCAATAGAAACGGGAGCAACTGGGCTTCAGGGGCAGAGGTGCGTGAGAGAGCGGAGGTGCTTGGGGCCCTGGGGTGCAGCACTTTCATCAGGTGACTCCTGGGGAAATTGCCCAGGGTGCTGCCTTCTGTGTTTAGCCCTGCCGGCGATGCTGGAAACAGCTCAGCTCAGTGCCGGGGGCCAGCGGGTGTTAATCTTGTCCTGGCTGGTGTTAGGAAAAGTGTTTCTTGCAGTGTTAACAGGTGTCAGGCAAACTGCTGAGGCTGTTTTCCCAGGTGTGGTGGGTTTTCCGCTGGCAAAGGCACAGCAGTGCTAGGAGCAGAGTGGGGAGGTGGGACTGTTGGTGTCACATCTCTGGGGACAGCACAGGATGGCCACAGCCACTCTCAGGGCACTGGTTGGCATAAATGTGCAGGATGAGACTGTCACTCCTTCATGTTCAGCAGCCAAGTCAGAAAGCCAGACAAGGGCTCACTGGCCCCATTTCCCAGGCAGGAGCTGGGAAGGGACTCGTGTAGCCTGACTGGAGCCATCAGCTGCACAGGGAAGTGTCTTTCAGCTCCCTGTGTTCCCGGCGGGTGATTCAGGGCTGCTGCATTAGTCACCTGCACTAAATTTGCCCTGGGGAACCTTTCTCCACCTGTACGGCAGGATAACATTGGGGGTTTGGTGGTGTCAGGTCCTTCTGGAGACAGGGGGTTCAGGGAATTGACCAAGGTCTCTGGGGACAGTGGTGTTGCAGCCTGGGTGCGGGCTTGCTGGGCAGAGGCACATCTTGCCTTGCTCCCCAGAGATGTTCCCAGCACAGCCGCTGGAGACGTTTGGGGACGAGAGGGATTTTGTCATGGGAGGAGAAGGAGAGGACAGCTCCTTCCTGTTTGTCCCACCTGCCTGCAGGTTTCCCTCCTCCAACACCAAAGTCATGGTACTGGCTGGGTGGGAGAAGTAGAGCTGCCCCTGCCTGGAGAAGTGCAGCAGTGTTTGTCTGGGTTTTCCCTCGTGGTTTTTGCCCAGGGTTACTTCTCCAGCCTGGTGTTTCTGGGTTTCCAGCAGCACTAGGCTGATGGGTGATGGGGCCACATTGCTTGGTCACCGCAGCACTGCAGGGTGGCATCGGGCAGGGGCTGGACTGGAGCTGCTGGCCTCCCTGCCCGGCCTCAAGATGGAATCCCTCCAGGGATGCCAGAAACCTAGCTGATGTGTGGTGGGGCAGGAGGGGACTCACTGACCCGAGCATTCGCCATGGCCCAGTGGCACTGGTCACCAGGAGGCTGATGCAGAGGCTGAAGTTGATGGCTCTGGGGCCCGTGGGGCTGAGGCCAGGGCTTGGGACACTGCAGTGCAGCCCTGCAGAGCTTGGGAGCACAGTGCTCAGGGAAGCTGTGGAAGTGCCAAGGAAAACAAGTGGGGTCCCTGTGGGGCAGCCACAAGCAGCCTGTTGAATGCAGCGAGTGGCAGGGAGCAGGCAGGGCTGGGGAGCTGATGGAGCAGATAATGAGCAGAGACATAAGGGCTTGGCCCTGGGAGTGCTGGGAATTGCGTGGAGCCAGCCTTTGTCAGAGACCTGCCAGCAGTGATGCTGGAAGGATTTACAGGGTCATGGTCAGCACCCTCTGCCATACCAGGGCCTTTGGGAGACCCTGGAAGAGTGGCTCATCACTGCCCTTTGCCTCTGTCCCACCTTTGCTGGGGCCCTCCAGGACTGGAGCCCAAGCTGTGCAGAGCAGGGCTCTTCCTGCAGCGGGTTTGTCCCCAGTGGAGCTGCTGAAGAGAGAGAGTGAGGCAGGAGAGGTGGGGAAACGCCTGTTTGGTGCTAACCCTGCAGAAGGGTGGTTTGGTGCTGTTGGACCAGTGCTGTCATTGGTTGTGAGCTGGGAGGACCAGCAGGGATTTGGGGATGGAAAGATTGGGGGGATTTGCTCCTACTGCCTCGGGACAGCCGCCTCTCCCCTCATCTTTGGTTCACCTGGCTGATGCTTGATGACAGTAGCAGTGCCCTGTCCCCTGGGGTCCCCAGCCACCAGGGATGCTTCCCACCCAGCACACTGCCAGAACTCGGTTCCCAAGAAAAATAAGCAATTGCCAGCTAGGTGGCAATGTGCCACCTGCGAGGAGCTGGGTCTTGCCTCCCATCTCCTCTGATTCCCACACATGCCTGCCCCTCCAGTGGCTGAGCATTGCCCTCTGCAGCACCAGCCTGAATTTTTATCTGACAGATTTTTTAAAGTCTCTGATATCTCTGCACGAGCAACACAGAGGCAGAAACATGGTCCCTCTGAGGGAGCACTGCCCTGGCTGCTCTCAGGGGGGGGAACAGCACAGGAGGGAGTGGCCATCCTTCTGTAACATGCAAGCAAGTTTCCAGCCCTTGAAGAAGGGCTCCCTTCTCCCGAGTTTGGCTTTGGAGCAAGGCTGTGGCCAGTGCTGGAATCTCCCTCTTCTGTATGTGTTGGGCTCTGGGGTTGGATAGGGAGGCAGCCCAAGAGCAGGGGGGTTTCATCAAATCAGAGAATCACAGAATGGTTTGGGTTGGAAGGGACCTTAAAAATGATCTAGTTCTAACCCCTCTGCCATGGGCAGGTTTCTGGAAGAGCTGCCACATACCTGTTCCTGCCAGTGCTCCAGGGCTGTTTGTGTATGTACAAACCCAGCCAATTTTAGAGCATTCCCAGCATTATTCCTGGGAGGAGCAGGCTCCCAAGATGCAGCAACATAAAAACAACTTCACCAAACTGCAGCTGAGAGGCCTGTCCTGGTGCACGGCTGCGAGACGCCTGTGAAAGCAACGCCACAGAAGTTATTTAGGAAGACTCTTATTTTGAGCAAAGAAGATAATTAGGCAGGCCAAGCCGTCGTGCAGATGTTAATTACTGGCTGCTTCAAGATGTAAAGAAGAACAAAGGTCTTAAAGGGTGTAGGGTTTGCAAGTCACCTGGCAATGTTTTTGGCCAGGCAGGAGGGATGAGAGGAGATGTGTGTTGAAATGATGAGGTTATTTGCTTCTGAAATGCAGCTCCTTAGCATATGCTGCCACTGCTATTTATAACCTTTGAATCGTCTTTTCAATCCAGATAAGGCCAAAAAAAGTTTTTTGTTTGTTTTTTTTTTTTAACTCAGGAAACTAAATAAACCACGGCTGATTTCAGCAGAGCCTGGAGAATGGCTTTGCCAACCACACCATGACCCAAGCTGCCTATTCCAAAGAAACATGTCCAGGCACTGGGCAGTGCCAGACCCAAGGTCTAAGGGCATTGGGGAGCTTGTAACCCTCCCAAGGGAGATGTGGGGTGTTAAAGTGACTTGGATTAGCTCCTGTCTGGTTTTCTGTGGGACTATCAGGAAGGTGCTGGTGTGGGGTGAGCTCTCACCCTTTTTCCTGCTGGCCGCCCCATCAGTGGTCCAGGTAGAGGCTGCACGTTGGGTGCTCCTGGTCCTCCAAGGAGCCTTCCACCTGCAGAGATGCTCATTACCCAGAGGGTGGCCATGGCCAAGGACACCCTCAAGTGCTGGAGATAAATGCAGGGCACCCAATGAAGGCCAGCAAGCAGGGTCTGTCCAGGCATCCCTCCTCCAACAGTGATGGAGGGAACATATGGGCTGTGGCCTCCAGCATCTCTGCTAATGAAGGAGCCATGCAGCTGCTGGTTAACAAGGGGCCCTCCTCCTGCCCAGTTCCCTCCCTTCCCAGCAGCCTGTCCAGCCTTCACCTTCATGCATGGACTCAATGATCTTAAAGGTCTTTTCCAACCAGAACAATTCTGTGATCCTGTGTTTCTCCTGGTCCTGATGTGCAGGAGGGAAGATGATGCTTGGCTGGAGGAGGGAGGCTCCCTGCCCCACAGCAGCTCTGCCACCCTCATCCCTTCACTGACACCCTTGCTCCAATGCACTCAAGCCCAAGGGGTTCCCAGATCCTTCATCTTTGTATTTAACAGTGAAGGCAATTTTGGGGGGTTGTTAATTGCAATACTGTATTTCATTAGAGGAAGAGAGAGGGAGAGATTTGAAGGCCATCTCTAAATTGAAATTGCTGAAAGTCTAATTGCTGCTGACATCAGGGACCATTTAGTGCTGTAAAACATAATTGCATCTCTGAACTGTTCTGAGCAGATAAATGTTGCTCTGAACACTCCTCCTGGAGAAGACAGAAGAGCTGATGAGCATCCATCAACCAGCCTTGCAAAGAAGCATCTTCCTGTTCCAGAGCTTACCAGGGGCTGGCACTGTGTCTCTGAAATAAAGAAATATTAATTGCCCTAGATTTTAAGTGGAAAACCCCATGACAAGGCAGGGAGCACTTGCAAGAAAGAAAAGTTGTACTTGTTCCTCACTCCTAGTCCTGTTGAATTCAATCACATCTGTGGAGCTTCCAAGGAAGGAAGGTCTCTTGCCTGTGTGTTGGGTCTGGTCCCTGCTGGGATTTTATGCAGGACTGGGAATGTCCTGCCCTGTCTGTAGCAATGGAGCAAGGTCCTATAATGCTGCCAACTGGTTACGTGGCCCAGGTGCTGGCAGGAGTGTCCACATCCCAGCGCAGTGGCTGCCCCTGGGATATATCCCAAGAGTTCCCACAGGATGTCTTTTTCATGGAGTAGCACTGGCCGTGGGGTGCTGCTGGGACTGATGGTGCTGTTTTCCAGGCGTGACCCTGGGGGTTCTCAGGGATTGGCTCCCACATGAGGCAGGGAACTGGTTCTGCTGGACCTGGGCCAGGTGCTGCCTCACCCAGGGAGGTCAGAGCACATGCAGCCACCTGCCAAAGCCATCTTCAGCAGCTCTGCTTGGAAATGGCAAGAAATAATTTCAGTTCCTCCTGAGGAGTCATTTACTGACATTTTACATGGGGCTGGAAGTGCACAGAATTACTTGCTGCCTTTCAGGACCTTTAAAATTATCTCCATTGCAGAGGAAAATTAAAGCAATGGAAGAATAGGGGCCGATCTTTTATAGTGCATTAAAAAATACCCAGTCTGAAGGTTACTGAACCTCTGCTTTCTGTAAGGGGGAGCTAATCCAGACAATCCCCAGCAGTCTTTTTACTGCTCCACTCTGATCTCCCTGGCACAAAATCCGTGAGCAGATTATCTCGGGAGCAGCAACGCTGATAAGCAGAAGGACTTAAGGCTTTTGGACTTCTTTTTAATTAGTTCTATAGTGGTTTTTTTTGTGCACACCTCCGTTTCTCTCAGCATAGAGCCTTGCTGGGCTTTTTAATGGCAGGAGCAATGTGAAAGCTTCTCTGGCTTTGGAAGTTAGGGAGCCCACTAAGTCATTGGTTCCCTCATCTGTGGGCTGTGCCGAAGGTCGTGGGTCCATGCTGCAAGCACCGGTGCCTCTTCCATGTCTTGAGCATCTCTCAGGCTGAGGAACTCCTCCCTGGGGTGTCCCAGGCCACTGAGGGGGCAGATCTGCCACCCTGCGTGGACCAGGCAAGGCCATGTAGCCTGCAAGGACAGGGGCTGGGAGAGGGAAGCAGAGCATGGTTTTATCACCCTGTTTTGCCTTTCATCCCGCAGGTATAAATAGAAGCTACTTCAGCCTCCCTGTCACCCTGGGCGCTGATGGGAAATGCCAGCAATAAACAATTCCTGCTGACTCCACCAACTGGGGTGGCCGTGGTCCCACAGCTATGCCCAGAGACTCACCTGCCAGCTGTGCTGGCCTCTAATAATTTTTTGGCCCACTGAATAACCAAAATGCCCAAAGATCAGTGGGGGAAGAGGCTGCATTCCCGTGCAAGTCAGATTTATTTTCCCTTTTTTAGAGCCTAAGTTAAATGCCAGACCCTGGCTGGCACCTTCCCATCAATCTCTCCCAATTCATGGAGAGAGGAAGGAGGGTCAGAACCTGCTAATGAGTTCAGCTCTCCTAATGGTTATTTTATCATTGGAGCAGAATAATTGTAATAATAATGATACATCCTGCCTGCTGCCTGGAGAGCGCAAAGCTGCCTTTGTAATGCCTGACAAAGACATTTATTTATATTTTTTTATTTGCAGCCTGTGTGATTAGAGGGCAGCGTTCAGACTAGCCCAGTCGAGTTAAATGCGTCTAGTAACAGTGCTTCGAGTCTAATTGCTGCCCTTTTCTTTTTTAGGCACTCGCTTCCCTAATTAAGAGCACAATTGAGTTGCATCTCAGCTGCCAGGAGGGGTGGGAGGGGGAAGGCAATCAAAGCAGAGCAATTCGGCCGCTTTGCAAAGGGCCCTGCTCAGAGCTGCTGCATCCCTGGGGGACTGCTGCAGTCTAGAGGCTTTGGGCCCAATCCTGCTGGCTGGAGATAGTGGAATTCCCATGGCAGGGCTGGATGTGCTGCTGGCAGTTTGCAGGAGGGGTGAGAGTGGTGAGACCCATGCCTTTTTTTGGAGTTGGTGTGCCTGGCCACTCCCTCAATGTGCTCCCCACTCTGGGAGCACAGGGCTGCCTCTGCACCGGGCTGGGTCCTGTGGGCGTTCACATGGAGTTGTTAGGGGCTGCATGGAAGCTCTCACCTCTGGCTTCAGCTGTAGGTCTCCTGTCTTCTCCTCAAGCCCCCAGGCAACCCTGGGGCTAGTCTGCCTGGGAGCAGCCAGATGGGGACACGGGGAGCTGGAACACCAGCCTTGTCTCTGCCCTCGCTTCTGTTCTGGATCTGCTCCCAGCAGCACATCCCCAGGGGCTCGGCTCCTGCCCAGACGTGTCCTCAGCATCCACTGAGGACCCGCTGGGTCCTGGCTCTTGCACCAGCACTCGCCCTTAGCTCCGTTGTGGCACCTTATCTGCCAAACCCCACGTTACCTTGATCCCTTTTGTCATCTCCATACAGACACAGTTTGAAGCAATTAGCACGACACATTCTGCTGATGTTTCCACATCCCTCTGCTGAAGGCAGACCCCTCCTTGGGAAGCGAGACTCACCAGCAACAAAAAGTGTCTTTTCAGAGAGGAAAACCCCTCCAGGGCTGGAGGAGAGCCAGGGACAGAGCCCAGCAGGGCTGCACCCTCATCCCTGCCCTCCCATCTGCTGGCAGCTCTGAGGTTTGCTCATGGAGCGCCAGCGCTGGGACCTCAGTCCCCGTCTGCAAAACAAGTGTCTGCTGCTGTGGGATGGTGTGGGTTGGGTTTGCCTGTCTTGCTGGAGGGGGGCTCCCTGCTGCCCTCACCCCTGGGGCAGGTTGTGGCCCCAGGGGGACAGGAGGTTTTATCAGTATTTCCTGGCCCAAGTCTGTTTTCGTGCTAAGCTTTTAATTTGTTTTACAAATTGCCAAATCCAGCAGGCTAAGCCGCGGGCCCCCTTCTGTGATAAAAATAAAATAACAACTTGATCTTGGGAGGGCCGAGTGTGGGGCTGGCAGGAAGCAGCTGATTAAAGGGCAGGTGGAAATGATGAGGCTCTGAAACCGGAGGCTTCATCTTCCGCTCTCAAATGAAAACGCAGATTTGCTGAGTTGGCTTTCACCCGTGTGCCGTGCAGCCTCCTGGTGCACCCATCCTGCTGTGGTGGGCTGTGCTGGGCCCCGGGCTGGTGCTCTGACACTGCTGGACATGGTGGTGAGGTCCCCATTGCTGAGTGCAGGCAGGGGCCAGGCAGCCACCAGCATGGTAGGGCACTGTGGTGCTTTCCTCCTCCTTGCATCATGTGAAGCGATCTTGGCTGGTAATTGCTCTGGAAATGCCCACTTGGGCCAAAGCCAGGGGTGATGCAGAAGGTGTTGCAGGTTTGGCCTCACCCTGTGTTGCTTCTGTCTCCCCTGAGCCCAGGTAAACTCCACCAACTTGTCACTTACTTCAACCAATAGCTAACGTACCATGAAATTACTCCAGAACAAGGTGTGGGGGGGTTACATTATTCTGGCAGAAATCTCTCTGCATATTTGCTCTGCTTTGAAGGCAAAGTATTTGCTCCAGAGCAATGATTTTTATTTGCTAGCAGGCAGACCTGTAGCTCACTTGTTTTTGGGCTGGAAGATCACTGTGAAATTGCAGCAAGAAGGTTTCAGTCCCCTGAATATCTGCCACCTCCTGGGGTGCCTTGCTGCAGAGGCTGTTGATGCTGGGAAAAAAAAATCACCTTATTTCCTACCATAAAGTTTGTCTAACTTACCTCCCAGGCAGCAAACCCTGCTTTGGTATTAAGCAAAATTGTTCTGGTTTTTATTTTGGATTTTTTTTTTTCCCCTGCTCTGTACCTGTGTGCTTGGCAGGAAGGTGCAGTTACCTTGGAAACAGCGGTGGGATGGTGCACAGCGGCAGGGCAGCTCTTGGGCAGACCCCTTTTGGGAAGGTGGGCATGGAAAAGTGAGGGTTGCTGGGTCCAGAGCCACCCTGGAAGCTCAAGACTGGTGGCAGGCAAAGCTGTGGCTGGGGAGATGCTGCTCCTCATCAAGGCTTTGGTGTGCAAATGGGGTCCAGGAGCCTAGAGTGTTTGGAAAGTATGTCTTTTTAAGGCTTTTCCTCTGCTTCAGATTAGCACAACTTGCCCAGATCATCCAAAGGGAAAGAATTTCTCAAATCAAGTGTACTTTTGTTGCTGAGGCTCTTCTGGTTTGTCCTGGTCTCCTGCCTCTTCCCTGTGGTCACATCCCAGGAGCTGCCCCTTTGCTGCCCTTCATGGGTTGCGGATGCCATAAGGGGACACTGCTCTGATTAAAAGCTGTTGGTGTTTTAAATTCTAAACATAAAAGTATTTCCATTCTGACTGGGTTTAATTGACAGTTTGCAGCCAAATTGGAGCTGGGAAGTGGTCCCATTGGTGGCTCACTTGCTTGAAGGACTCGATATACAAATACACGTTCTGGTAATGCCAGCAGCACTGGAAGGGGGGATGTACCAACAGGGGGTCTCAGCTGTGTCCCAGCCGTGCCTGGATCTTCCCAGAGAAGAGCCTCCAGCCCCTGTGGGATGGGAAGCTGCTGGCTGTGGTGGGGCTGCTGATAGATGGGGATGACCCGTGGGAGAGCCCATGGAGGTGAAGTCTCTGTGCTGGCTGCAGCTGTTCATCCCTCCTGCTTCTCTTCCAGGGATGTGCCAGCCCCTCCAGCCAAACATGGGGATGGCCACCAGCCTCCCAGCATGAAGCCATATTTCATAACAGGGCTCACAGGAGGATGCCTTATGTTTTATAATGTCTGCAAGCCATTTCTTTAGCATCTTCATCCACTCCTTTTGTGCTTAGAGGAAGAAGAGCCAGTGTTTGCTGGGCCCTGCAGGTTAATAACATCTTTTCTCCTTTGCAGCCACTCTGGGGACTCTGGATTTCAGCCTGCTCTATGATCAAGAAAACAACGCTTTGCACTGCACGATCAATAAAGCCAAGGTACGTCTCAGCGCCGGGCGTGTGAACAGCAGGGACTGAATGTGCCTGGAGCTGCCCACCTTTGTCCTGCACGATGGGGCCACCAGAGCCCTGCCAAAACCACAAGGCCAGCTGGGTGCTGCGGCTGTGCCAAGCCAATGCAGCAGTGAGGGCAGCACGTGGGGACAGCCAGGTGTGTCCCCCTGCCCCTGATACGCTGTGGGGGGGCCCTGGTGTCCCCAGCTGCAGCCATCCCTTTGCCAGCTCCACTTTCATCCCAACACCCAGTGCTTCTGCCCTCTCCTTCCCTTCCACCCCTGCCTTTCAGGGTGTTTCCAGTGGGATGGAGATGTCTGTTCATCCCTGTGACAAGATGGTTGCAGCTATTGATGCTTTTTAGAAGAGCACCCAACCCGTTGTTGTCATTTACTGTGACTGGCTGTCAGTTTATAAATGGCTCTTTTAAATGCTGCTAATCATTGCCACAAAGTGCTCTGCCTCAACGCCTTTGCCTGTCTGCATGATTGAAGCAATTAGGGGTTTTTTGCACATTTTGGAGCAAAACCAGATAGCTGAGGTCCTGATTTTGCCTCTGGGCCTGTGGAAGGTGCTTCTGGATGCTTCTCAGTTCCTCTCTGCTTCACTCAGCATGGGGACCAGAGCAGCCAGTGCTCCAGGTCAGCACGGCTGGGCCCCAACAGTGGTGGGTTGGTGGAAGACCTCAGTCCCTGTAGACCTTTTGAAGGGGTGGAGGGGTTTTACAGAAGACAGGAGAAACTGCAGGGGAGCAGGCTGTGAGCTGAGCCTCCAGAGGATCAGCCCACACTGTTTGCCTTCATAGGATGCTCCTCTTCCTCCAGCTGCAACTGGCTTATTTGCAGCCCCCACCCTAGAGCCCCCTGAGCTGGTTGCTGAGAATCCACATCCCCACCCCAGGGTTTTCCCTGTCTGGAATAAGACCTGAAGCCCAAAAGCTTGGCTTGGGGGATGAGGGTGGGGGTATCTGCCCTGGCAGACCTGGAGCTGCTCCTGGCCAGGATGGGGGGAGCACAGCACACACAGCTCCGGGGCAGGGAGGAGTCACCGGCGGGTTTTGTTTCCCTCCCTGCCACCCCCCTGCCTGTCGCCTGTGAATCCTCTGGCAGCCTCTGGGTCAGGCTTCCCTTGGTGTGCTCGGGAGTGGTGCCAAGGAGGAGGTTTCTAATTGGGTTTGCAGTGGGAGGAAGACGGGGAGGAAGGAGACCTTGCAAACTGCAAGTGCTGGATCTAACAGCAGCGAGAGCAAACGCGGGGCTGAGGAAGCAGAGCCCCGGTCCCCGCCGTGCCCACCCGGCTGTGCAGGAACAGCAGCTGCTGATCCCATCCCACGGGGCTGGGGGCACCACGCGGTGCCAGCATAGCCCCTGCTCCTGGGATGGGGGGGGGGGCAGACCCCCCTCTTGCTGCTCTGACATTCAAACGTTCGAGCCCTGTTCATTTCCATTCTGCTCTCATTCGCCCATTTTTCTCTTTTATTTACATTGCCATCTGCTCGCTCTCATTTCATCTCTCGCCTGGGGAAAGCTGCCAAAACTTGACTACAAAAAGGTAAGGGCCAGGCCCCGGCTGCTGTCGGTGGGAGCCAGTGTTGGCCACGTAGATGTTAGCAGTAGTGCTGTAGAGGAGGGGACACGGTGGCCAGGGAACACCAGGGCCACAGCACAGTGCCAGGACATGCGTTGTCCTTGGATCCAGGCTGGCCTGGCTGGTGCCCTGGGTAGGTTGTCTCAGGCCCCCAAGGAAGGTGCCATCAGGATGTGCCCCAACTCCAGCAGGTCATGGAGCCTCAGTTGCTGCCAGCAGCTCCTAAAACCTGGACTATTTCAGCCACGTGAGAAGTGTTTTTCTTTCTCCCTTCAATAACTCCCCCAAATAACCTTTTCTCTCCCTTTTGATCTTTTTGCTTCTATTTATTTTAATCTCCAGCAGTTTTATATCTGCTGATGTCCCCCACGAGTCCCATTATTGGCTCCTGGGGAGTGGGAAGGGGGTTATCAGGCTCTTGGCAGCACCAGCAACAGGTTAAATCCAATCATTTGTGCTCCACCACTGATTTTCTGCTTTTGAGCCATCAGCTGCTCTATTGTGCAGGAGGTTGGGGGGGTTGCCCTGGTGGCGGGTGTCTGGGGACATCTGAGGTAATTCTCAGTGTAAGTTCACAGTGGGATCTGCAAGATGCTGGGTGTTACCTAAGACCCTCAGGCCAGCCTGTATCCCAAGTTTGGATGGAATAGGGAATGAAAGGTTTGCTGTGTTGCAGGAGGTATGGATGTGGAACTGGTAGCCATGAGGGTACCCCCAGGCTGGCTGCTTACATCAAGAGCAAGGCACTTGGTGCCTCAGTTTCCCTGATCTGCCCTGCCATCAGGCACTGTGTGCCAAGAGATGGATATCTGGAAGCTGATTTTGGAAGGCAGTGAGCACCTAGCATCTCTGCAGGGTCTAGCCAGGGAAGTGAAGGTCCTGGTTCCTCCTGGAGGTGAGCAGGTGTTGTGTGGGGCTGCAGTTGGTGCACATCTGGACTGTGAGGTGAGTCCTGCCCCTGCCAGGTGAGGGAAGACCATGGCAGGCTTAAGGAGCCTCCACCTCCAGCCTGAACCCCTTAGGACAGCCCCACGCTTCAGCGTTGCCTTCACCGGGTGCGCTAAGGGCACGGTCTGGGCAGGACAGGCAGCCACTGCATCTCTCCCCATGCTGCCAGAGCCAGGTTGTCACCTCTGCCACACTTGTGTGAGCCCCAGGCAACCGCCATGGCCCCGGGCCCAGTGCAGGCAGGAGCAGGCAGGCTGCCAGCGCTGGTGGATTTCAGTCCTGGCAGCAGGCCTGCCTGTACCCTCCTGCCTTTCACGCTTCAGGCACGGCTGAATTCAGGCACTTTGCAGCTTGGATCAGTGGGAGGATGAGGGAGGTTTGGGAGCCCATTTCTGGATGGCAGGAGCAGCCATGTGGCAGGAGGGCTCTCCCACCGCTGCCATGCACAAGTACCACACGCTTCCGGGGTTACGTTGGTCTGCACTGTCCTGTGTTTCCCTGGGATGTCCATCTGTACGTTGGGTGAGGGTCTTCATTGTCTGCTCAGTCTTAGCCTAAGCTGCTGCACGGAGTGAGATAACAACCTGCTACAGGGGGATCTATAGGGGTGTGGGGCTATCCTGTAGCTCCGTTGGTCTCCTGCTTTCAGGAGGGAGATGCCCTGGGCGAGCCTCAGGTGGCTGTGCAGGCAGTGGTGCAGGCAGCTGCCTGGCCGCAGGCAGGCTGTGCAGGGCAGATGCTGCCCGTACCTGGGCGGCTCTCCCTGCGCTGCCAGCTGCAGCCACAGCTAGAAAACACCCGGGAGCTTCTGCCCTGCTGAGCATTTGGATGTTCCCCCACTTCCAACCGAAGCCAAGCGCCAGAGGTCTGCACTGAGCATTACTGATGGATTTACTCATAAATATTTATCACTGCCGGGAAAGTCCCGTCTTGGAGCGTTGTGTGGATCCTCTGGGCTGTCAGGGTGGAAGCGCAGGGTTTGCCCCATTTCAGAATGGGATGCCCTGGCCTGGGGCGAGGTATCCAGGTGGGTTTTTGGGCAGCTTGTTGTGGGGTGAGTGATGGAATGAATCCATCTCCTCTGATTTCTGGATGCCTCTAGCGCGGCGTTAATCGGCAGCCCGATTAGCCCAACTTGTAATTAAATCCTATTGATTAGCTAAATGTCACTGGCACAGAGAGCAGCTGGCAGTGCCTGGGATGCAGCGGGGCTGTCGGTCTCCATAGGATTGCAGCAGGGATTTTGGGGTTGAGTAGAGGAAGGGAAAAGATGAAACTTGAATCTTGGCTCCATCACCCATGCCATGATGCACAGCACTGTAAATTGGTCCCAGCAGGAGGAGTGATTGGAATTGGGGCTGCTGAGGCCAATGGGAGCCTCTGCCCCCACGTATGAACCCTGTGGTTCTGCTCTGCCTCTTGGCTCCCTCAGAGCAGCTTTAGGCTGGAGGTCCCTCTACTCAGGGGAAGCAATGGTGCTGGTCACCCTGTGGGTCCCTGGGAGGAGTGAGCTCCCACCTTCGTGGGGCAGATCCATTGGGGCTGCTCTCATGTTAAATTTTGTCCTGTGCCAAACTCATCTCGAGTGATATGGGAGGGAGGTAGATGTGACATTAGAAGCCATTTTCCAGGCTCCTGTCACTCCATCTTACATAGCACATCTGTTAAAAAAGCCTTTAATAGCCTCCTCAGAAGGTAATTTAATTGAATTGAATTGATGGGTGAATTACAGAGCTGCCTGTCTTTCTCTATCCATTTTCATGCTCTTTGATTCTATCTTTGATTTGCCCAAAGTCAGGCCTCAATCATCCCATTCTCCTTGGACACAGCCTTCCCCCCAGCAGCCCATACAGATGCTTTCATGCCAGGTGGATCCCTGGCAGCTGCACAGACTCTTTAATCCCAGGCACTGAACGCTCAGCTCGTCACGCAAAGGGCATGGTGGGTCCTTAGTGTCACCCAGCCTGGTTTCCATGCCCAGCTTGGAGCCAGGGTTGGATGGATACCTCTGCAGAGAAACCCTCCTGGGATCCAGGCAGAGGATTGCCTTCAGACAGCCTAGAAATAACTCCTGCAGGGATCCCGCAGCCAGGCTGGAAATAATCCAGGGACTTTCAAGGGCATAGCCATTACTTCCATTTAGAATCAGTAAAAATTAGGCTCCATTATTCATGCTCCTGTGTTGCTTCCCTACCCCGTGGTGTCTGTTTCCATGTGTTCTGTGCAGTTATGGCTTTGGGCTGGGTTTGTTCGTCACTTGTGGATAATTTTCAGCCTGCTGGTTGTCTAGAAGAAGATCAGTTTGTCTCCTCCCTCTGCCCGAAGCATGATCAGCTCTAGAGCATCTCTATAACAAACGTGGTCCATGTTCTTCTTTGAGAGCTGTGAGGGTCTTGTAGAAAATCCACCAGGAGTGGCTGCAGCAAGTGTTTCCTTGTGTTTCCCCCAGATTTCCCAGCAAATGCCAGGGCATTCAGCTGGCAATAGTTTCTTGCTGGCCTGAAAGCTCTTCCTCCTTCAGCTGTGTCTTAATAACAAAGAGTAGGTAGGTGCTATCACACCCTCTGGGAGCACTTAAAAGTAACACCACAACAGCAGAGGTGTGTGTTTGCTCATAAGCAATTACTAAATGACAAAGCCCTGTAATTTCAAACCTTGAAAATCACTGCACTGATTTACTTAACCCCTGAATTAATTGTGATCAGGGTGTCAGAGTCTGCTGGGAGAGCAGAGAGGTGCTTTGCGGCCGATGCCAAGCGTGGATGCGAAGCCTGGATCCCGCAGCTCCCCTGCGACACGAACCGCAGACGACATTTGGATCCTGAGTGTGCTCATCAGCTTCTGCTGCACAGCCCGGGTCCTGCACCAGCCATTCCCTCTTCCTTCCCCAGTCCTGGGGAAACTGGGCAATTACTCCATGAACTGATGACATCCTGGGGAAATGGGTGCTGGTAGATGGGCACAGCGAAGCCACCTGCCTGCCCAGCGTCTCACACTGCCCTAACTCCTACTTTTTGCTGTTTCCTCTCCAGGGCCTGAAGCCGATGGACCATAATGGTTTGGCTGATCCATATGTCAAATTGCACTTGCTTCCCGGAGCCAGTAAGGTGAGTTACTTTTTCACTTCTCCTTCCCTTTCCGGGGCTGTGACTTTCCCTTTGAAATCAGACCCAGGAGTTTCCCCAGGGAGGAGCTTTTCACCAGGGGTTGCTGGTTGCTGCAGCCAGAGCTTGAATCTCCTGCCAAGTTCTCACTCAGGTGAGCAGGAGAGAGCAGCAGCAGGAGGGAAGAACTGGGGCTGGAAGTGTCCTCGCAGGGGTAGCAAGTGGCTCTATGAAAAATCCCTGCCTGGGAGCCGAGTGCCAGCCCTGACTCCTCACCCTTGGGAGAAAGGGGTGCAAACACTGTGCTCAAGAAGCCCCCATAAGCCTCTGAGTAAAATGATCTGGATCTATAAACAAGCCAGCTCCTTTTTTTTCCCCTTTTGCATTTAAAACCCCTCAGATCGTAATAAAGCAGAGTGTAAATCGTAAGGGAAATATTTCCATCTACTTAGGTTCAGCTCTTGCTGGAGAGAAGAGTAATTAAAGATATTGATGTGTAGTGAGAGCTTGGTGTAACTGATGGGTATGTTGAATTTAAATGTTAAATGTAGCTGTTATGAATATTAATCACACTCTTATTTTACACTAAAGGAAAGACCTTTTTGGGGGAGGTATATTTACTTGTTACGGTTCAGTTGAATTAATTCATAATGTTCAGGGCGGTAGAGGGAGTTTTTAACCACGTTTCAAGTTCTGCTGGAAATAGGAGAGCCAGGAGTGCTTTCATCAGTGATATTATCTGTCATTTCCATGTTTTGCAAATGCATTGATTAGCATTTCTGCTGGAGGTGATGGAGACCAGAGAGGTGGGAGGGAAGCGCTGAGCTGAGGATAGGGCAGGAGCTGCAGACTCCACAAGCCCAGGAGCAGCCACGGGGGGACCCTCTCCTTGTGTCCCCCTCCCTCTGCCTCCCTGCTCGCCCTGTGTGCCTTGTCTGCAAACAGCCCTGCCTGAATCTGCTCTGGGAGAGGTGACCACATGGAGGGGATGGTGGGTGTGTCCTGGGCTGGATGTTTCTGCACAGTCGTTCTAGCAGCAGGATGGTCCCTGGGTCCCTCCGGTGTTTCTGTCCATGGGCTCTTGGGCAGCTACAGGAGCCCAGGCCAGAGCCATGGGAAGCAGGGTGGGATTCATTCCCCTCATGCAGAGGTCTCCATGTGAGCTAGTTACTGACTAGTAAGTCATTCCAGATAGGAGAGAAAGGCACTCCCAGAACTCAGCTCCTCTGCCTTAATTTGGGCCCCTTGCCCAGGGCAGTGTTAGGTGCTGGGTGACGCCCATCTTGTTATCCCCTTGGCTAAACCCACTTTAGCTCCTCCTGCACTGGCAGCTCCTCCAGCCAGTGGCCATGCCTAGTCAGTGTGGAAGAGGTTCTGTGATTGGGTGGGGAAAGGTGACCCCCCCTTACCTGCAAATACAAGCTCTTTTCTTCCCCCTCAGTCCTTCACATCCTGCTCACCTCTGGCTCAGGGCTGGGGATCCAAAGATGGGGAATGTAGCAGCTTCCCATAAAGATGCACGAGACAAATTCGAAGTATAGATTTCCTAAGAGTTCCTTACACTCAGCAGTGGCTGAGGCAGGGGTTGAACTTTCTGACTTTACACCTAATTAGAGGGGAAAATTGCTGCTCTGTCAGGCTGACCCAGGCTGGGGGGGGGTTGATGGAGAAGCCCCATCCACTGCCTGCAGCCCTTTGCTTCTGCTCTTCCTATGTCCCTGGCAGAAGCAGGTGGCTCAGGGGGAAGAATATTGTTCTCCCCTGACCTGGGGGACTGGGTGTGGGCCAGGATGCCCCATCCATGCTGGGGACACAAGCAGCTACAACAGCGTCACTGTCCCTGGCCTCCCACTCTGCAGAGCTGCAGTGCTGGAAGTACTAACAAAATGTGTATCAAGGAAGTTATTTTGAGTCAGACAGGAACGGGAGCTGTGCTGGGAGCAGGAATACAAATAAACAGAAAAGCAAATTGGTATTTTTAATGAACCTGAGAAGACATTTTTTCCCCCTCTCTCTCTCCTGCTGCATAAATGCAATCCCCGTCCTCTCGCTGCGCTCTGCCAAGGTTCCCGCCTTGCTGGCAGTTTCCAGCATGTGGGATGCAGGGTTGGACTGCTTTGCAAATGAGCCAGTGGGTCCCTGTGTCTCTGCCCCTCTGCTTATTGCTGCAGTCGGGGTGGCTTTGGGCCACCCCACTGAGTACCTGTTACAGCAGTGGGGCAGAAGGCTGACAGCACCCATTGCTTCTTCATCCCCAAACTGTGCTTCCCTTTCTCCCCCCTCCCTGCCCGTCGGTGCCCAACCACCTGGGGCCAGGTCCCACTGACCACCATCTCTTTTGCTTTTCCAGGCGAATAAGCTGAGAACCAAAACGCTGCGCAACACCCTGAACCCCACCTGGAACGAGACACTCACCTACTACGGCATCACCGACGAGGACATGATCCGCAAGACCCTGCGGTAGGGCCCGGGGGGCTGAGTGGGGGGCTCAGCCTGGCACCAGGATGGGGACCTATGTCCCTTCCTGTCCCTTTTGGGGCCACTCCAGGCATTCCTTCCCGTCCCAGGGACAGTCCTGGCTCTGCTCACAGCAGAGTTATTAGCCACCAAAGCCTGTAACTGGTGCACGTGCTCTGCACACACCCATCACCACCACAGTGACCAACACTTGATTTACAGGGAGCCAGGGATGGCATAGCTGATGTGTGGTGCTGCTTTGTCATTAAATTCATAACTCACTGGCTGGGCTCCTGCCTGCAGAGGTGCTGTGATTTGGTTTTAACCTCTTTGTGCCCAGCTCTCACGGGCACATGTTAAGGTTTTCCTGAGAAAAATCTCCCTGGGAAAGCTCTGGGCCCTTTTCAAGACTGATTTTTTTTGAAAGAAAGCTGGAGGCATCCGTGAATTGTTGTCAAACTAAATTAAGAGCATTTGTATGTATTTATTCTATTCTCTTGGTTTGGTTCAGAGCATTCAGCATCTCCTGGCACCATCTGCTAGGGCTGGGGAATGTTGCTTGGGGCTGGAGGTGGGCAGGGGCAGTGTGGCGGGGCTGTGAGGGCTTGGAAGTGCTGCCTCTTGGCCACTGTCCCACTTGGGTGGAGGCAGGGGGTGACCTGGAGCCTGCAGATGGGTCCTGCAGGGTGACCTCAACCACTCCATTACCCCTCTGATCTGGCACTGCTGCACAGGAGGATTTGTTGTAAGATCTCTTGTCAAACAGAATTTTGCATCCTGCTCCGAGGACTCGGCTCTTTGTTAGTTCCGTGGCTGGAATCCCACCTTCCCTATTTGCAGGTACCCTGGGAATTCCTTATTTTCCCCACAACAAGAGCACAAAGCTGCCTAATAAAAAGGTCCTGCTCCGAGGTGAATTTGGGCAGAGCCCACCTGTTGTTTGCAAAGTGCATAGAGATGAGAAATTTAGTGCCACGGATTATTATTTCACATGGAAAATATTAGTCATGCTGGAAGTGCTGCAGGCTTGTCGGGCTGGGAAGCCTCGTTTATTTTTGTTATTGGTAGGTTGGTTTTGTTTTTTTTCACTCCAGGCTTTGAAGTTTTCAACCTCTTCAAGTGTAGAAATCAGTTTGTAGGGAGATGTTCAGCAGAGTTGTTTGCTGAAATGCATCAGGGAGCAGAAGGGCTTGATCCCCACCTTTTTTTCAGGCTCTGGTAGCTGCTGCTCCCCAGGAAGGGCTGCAGTTGCTCGCTGCAGAGGCAGCCATGGGGCACACAAAAATGTCTGTGTGGGCTGGGCTGAATTTGCCCTTTTCCCCACAGAAATCCCTCATTAGCACATCTCCACTCCTGCCCACCAGCCTGGGCACTGCAGGTGCTCCCTGGGGAGCCAAGCGTGGCCACAGGCCCCCACAGAGCTCAGCCCATGGGGCTCCTTGGGCCCCTCCAAAGCCAAACACTGTGCATGGACCCTGTCCCTGGGGTGATGCACGGGGACCCCTCACTCCATGGAGGGACGTGGCTGAACAGAGACAGTGTTTCTGTCTTGGGAGCTCAGGGCCTTGCTGACAAGGTTTGTTCATGGTCCCTTCTGGAGAATTAAAGAAAAAAACTTCTGGGTGGAGAAGTTTCCCCTGAGGCTGTCTCATGAAGTGTGGGCCATCTCCTCCGCTGGCTGTGGTGGGTCTTATGGGGAGGGTTTCAGTCTCTTCTCTTGTGTGGACCCCAAAACACACAGATGGCTGCATTTCTTGCCTTGCATAGGGAAGCCAGAGCCTAAAATTCAAGTGCTCTTCATTTTCCTTAAGAGCAGTTCCCCAGCAATTCTTTTCTCCATATTTGCAGTTGAAGATATTGGCAAAGGAGATTTTATTTATCCTGAGGCAGGTTTGGATGAGATGAGACTTCTTGCAAACCAACCACAAGGTAGAAAAAATTCATCTTTTATTTTAATTCCTTGCTTGGATTTTCTTCTTTTCAAACACTGGATATTTAATTGAGTAGAAGGACTCAAGGCTGAGAAATGTTGCACCTCCTCATTTAGATACCTGCTGAATTGTGTCCTTCCTGCCTGGCTGGGGAGGGATCTGTGGTTTCTGTGTGGAGGGATGGATGGACCAGGGTCCCTGGTGGCTGGGGCTCACCAAGGATTTTTTTATTTTAGTTTGAGCTAAGCTGCTTCTCATTTCTGAGCCTCTCCACACCACCAGTGACAATGGCCCTTC
Organism: Hemiprocne comata; assembly: GCA_020745705.1. Classification (NCBI taxonomy): domain Eukaryota; kingdom Metazoa; phylum Chordata; class Aves; order Apodiformes; family Apodidae; genus Hemiprocne; species Hemiprocne comata. Next base: position 3,893,969 of record CM036605.1, read on the forward strand.
CCACTCCCAGTGCCACTTCCCACAGGAAGCATCTCCTATGCCATGTATTGTCCTGCCTTTGGTTGCTTCATTTTGCCCACCTGTCACCTCAGCAAAATGTCTCCTTGTCTGCCAGGAAAAGCCAACTTCAAAGCTGGGGGACGCCGGCTTCCCCTGCGCTAATCAGGCGAGGCTCCTGCAAGGCAGTGCTTGGTAGTTGAAAGAGCATGAGTGATGCTCCCCTCGGTCTGGGAGGTGATTGTTCCCCAGGAGCCTCCTCGGTGCTGGGATTCATGGAAGGGCAGGGAAGGCGATTGCAAAGTCTCTTTAATGTAAAAATCACAGCAGGGATCAAAGCTGCCACCAGCCCCCGCCTCTCCGCTGTCTGTCGTGTGTGATGCAGCAGAAAAGCTGAAGAGCACCTAAAAATCTTCCCTGTCCACCTGGGCTTTTGGTGGGATGTGTCCAGCATGAGCTGGTAGGTCAGTGTTGGCATGGGGTGCTCTGCTAGTGCCTGTAGCCCTCCTGGGGGGGTAAGTGGCATTTAGCCTCATCACAGGGGCTGGAGCGGGGGACTCCTGGAGAGCTGAGTTATGGATCCCCTCTTGCCTGAGTCCTCCAGCCCCATGCTCTGCCCCAACAGACTGCCCCCCATCCTGTGTGGCCTTATCTGAGCTGGTGAAGTGACTTTGCTGTGACAGACCCAAGCCCTGGAGCTGCTGGGGTTCACCTCCCCAGGGAGGGAGAAGGAGAGGTGAAGGCAGCCCAGCTAATTGTGCTGGCAAGCAGCATTTTGTTAATGAACCAGCCCCCTCAAAAACACCAGATCCTTCAGATTTCATGAAGCGCAGCCAGTGGGAGGATCTTGAAAGGTCTCATCCATTCATTGAATTAAATATCCTTGAGTCTGGCCCAAGACTTAACAGCAATGAAACCACCCACCATCCTGAGAGAAGGCAAACTCAGAGCTGCTCAAGGGACGCTGGACTTGGAGGGCTGGGATGGGTGGGATTTGGGGGCAGGTTCCCTGCCAGCACCAGGGGTAGATCCCACCCTGCAGTCCCTGCTCCCTGTCTGTCATCAGAGCATGGCTGGGCTGCAGAAGCTTGGCCATGGTCTCTAGTGGTGGGAAGCTTGCAGGGGAAACAGAGAAATGCTGCAGGGGAAACTGGAATAGGCAGAATGCAATCACCTACATTTAAATAATACATGTAATATGCAATAAATAGATTGTATTCATAATAAATATCAGAGCTGGCCAGATATTAGACACAATTATTCATATCCAGAGATATTGGCGAAGTGATGCATTATTCATATGATACTCAGCTAGCCCACAAATGCCAGCAATTCTTTGTTTAATCATGTGTTTGACAAACTTAATGACTCATTACATCTATTATTCAGAAAATAGTATTTGATCAGGTCTAATAGGTGAACTGCAGCCACTCAGAGATCCGGGCTGTGCTCCTGTGCTCAGAGTGAGGTTTGCTGCGGAACTGCAGGGACACTCCTCATTTCATCCAACTTTTACTGTGGTTTCTGTGCTCAGACTTTGAGGCATTTTGTGATGGAGCCCAGCAATGAATCCTCCTTTTGGTTTTAGGAGAGCTGGACAGTCCCAGGATGCTGCATTTTTTCCATTTTCTCATGTTGCCTGTCCTTAAGCTCCCACCGAGAGCCTTCCAAGTTGCTATAGGGACCATAAGAGGTCTTAGATACAGGAGATGCATCTTCAGGCTCTGCTGCCTATTACGTACTTGTGTGTTATGGAAAAGGGTCCTTGTTGACCCCCATTCTTCCCTTTCCATGGTGGGAAAGGGGCCAGAGGAACGTGTGTGTGAGCAGGAGCGTGAGTCAGCGGCGTGGGGTTGCTGGAGCTGCGCAGTGAGTCAGGACTGTAACCCAGGAGCCCGGGCTGAGTAGGAGGGAGAATAAGTTTAATGAGCAGTGATTGTTCACTTGCTGCTTATTTTTCTTCCAAGGTGGTTTTCACAGCTCTTAACTTAAAGATTGGGACCCCTCAGTGGAAGTTGTCAAATCAAAAGCGGAGCTTCAGGGATTGGGTTTAATAAAGAGGGACGAGGGAGGGGTGATGTTCGAGCTAATAGGCTGGGGATGGCAGGTGAACGTCGCTGCCAGAGGTGTTTCTTGCTGTTTGTCATGGAGCTGATTTTCTAACCCAAGGCATAAAAATTCCATCACATCGATTTCTGGTAATAAAATTCAAGCTGGTATAATTGCATTATGCCTGTTTCCAAAGGGAGGACTGGGGCCAGAGCTCATCTCAGACTCGCTGCCTTCCCAGCTGGGACTGGTGCACCAGCCTGCCGAGTCAAACATACTGACCCAGAAGGGGTCTGCAGCCAGGCAGAGGGACTGGGCTTGGGGTCCAGGGACTGAGAGGGCTGACACAAAACTACCTCTGAGCCACCTCTGGTCACTGTGCACAGATGGGAACAATGTGTTGGGGATGCCAGGGATGCCAGAGGGAAAATGGGGCCGGGAGCTGGTGGTGTCTCTGGATTCATCATGCAGGTTCCTCATCAGCACCAAGGGTAAATCCCACTCTTCAGTCCCACTCCCAGCAAGTTGGACACTGCTGTTGGTATCTTACTGGGCTTTTGGGGCATATCCAGACATTGTTGGAGGGGAAGATCCTGTTACTCATGTTCTTCAGAGGTAAAACTGACACCAACCCCTGCCTCCCCTCGCTCTGCAGTTGCCAGGTGTAAAAACAGCTCCTGGGGAGGCCTCGCTCCGCTCCCCCGCAGCCCCGCTCTCCTGGCACCAGCCCCTTCCCTCCCAGAGCTGCAGCCAGATGGGTGTGGGGTTGTGCACGCCTGGCAAGTGCTGCTTCTTGCCTGGAGCTGCTGCTGCTCCTTTTTTCGGTGAGAGGAGGAAGAGAAATAGGAAACACTGAGCCTGCATTTGAGATTCTCTTTGGGGATTTTACTGGTGTGGTGGGGTGGTTTTTTCGCAGGTATCTATAGTAACGCTGCATCCAGCTACGGTTTTCTGGAGAGCAGCATTCCCTGTCTTCCCACTTGTATTATTTTTTTCCAAATCCCATTCCTCTGCCACTCCCTAGCCCTGACAGTCCTCGTGCCACAAGACTGAGCCATCCCCATGGCTTCCTCACCACCTTCTTCACTTGTGAGCATGAGGGGGGTCAGACCATCCGTAGACAAACCATCCACAGATCAGCAAATGTGTACAATTAGTTACTCTGAGGCTGGATCACAGGGCACTATTTATCTTTAATTAATTTTACCCCAGCAATGCAAAGTGTGGTCCCCGAGGGCAGAGGTGCCACCTGTGAGAAACGGGCACCAACAGGAGTGGGTGAAAGGAAAAAAAAAAAATCAGGCAGCAAAAGGAGGCAAAGACACTGTAGGAAAATTAAAAACAAAACAAAACAAGGAGAAAGGAGAGTAGGCAAGAGAAATGTCTTTCCTTTACAGATAGGGAACCCATCCTGTCCCTGTGTAGCTCTGGTGGGGATGCAGGATGCTGCCTTTGGAGGTGGCTTTCCCTGTCCCCAGCTCCTGGCTGTGCTGCTGAGGGATGGCTGGTCCCTCGTAAGGCAGCCACCACCCTCCTGGCCCTCTCTGGGATTTCAGGAGCCGTGAGCAGAGGCTCCTTGCAAGCAGTAACTTTTCTGTCGTCTCTCCTGCCGTCCAGAGCGGGCTGGGAAGCAGCAGAGAAATGACTCATTAGCTGCCAGCTCAGGGAAAGGCATTTATAGCTCTTGCACGGCAAACAGCCCTTGCTCAGCATCGCTGCCGCTGCCTGCAGATGCAGGCAGGACCCTGACGGGGCTGGGAGAGCTTTGCTTGGCCAAATCCTTCCTGGTCTTGTCTGTGTGGTGGGAGAGGAGGTGGAGGACCTGCTTCATGTCCCTGACCAGGCAGCCAGGTCCCCAGCACCAGGGGACACCTTCAGAGCTGCCACACTTTGAGAAGCGCCCGAGCTCCTGGAGTGGGAGGGAGCCCTGTGGGGACGCAGCCTTCTCCCAGCCATGCAGAGGGTGGGCTTAGGAAAAGCCTCCTCTTCCTAAGGGCAGGATGCAGCTGGGCTGGTGGTGGCTCAGAAGTTTTGCTTTAGTCACCAATGACTTAATGGAAGAGCCGTTGGGATGCTTGAGGCTCTGGGTTGGTTTTCCAACACTGGGTTGTGTGTTACATGGCCTGGGGAACCGTGGCCTCAGAGTTGTCCCCTCACTGGGGGGACTTGCAGTGCAACAGGGCAGCCCCTTCCCTCATGCCATCACCTCCCCTCTTCCCCATGGCCCCACTCACCCTGTGCTCGTTGCAGGATCTCAGTTTGTGATGAGGACAAGTTCCGCCACAACGAGTTCATTGGGGAGACGCGGATCCCGCTGAAGAAACTGAAGCCCAACCAGACCAAAAACTTCAGCATCTGCCTGGAGAAGCAGCTGCCGGTGGGTGTGGGAGTGTTCAGAGCAGTGCTCTCCACTGTGAGCTCATGGATACATGGGACCGTGGGATAGTTTGACCCCTCAAACCTGATGAGGGGTAGGGACAGGATCCCCCACACTGGGGAGGTGGGTGTCTGGCTATGGCTGTGTCCTGGAGCAGCCCCCTGACTGGATGTGTTCCCTCCTCCAGATAGATAAAACAGAGGACAAGTCGCTGGAGGAGCGTGGCCGGATCCTCATCTCCCTCAAGTACAGCTCACAGAAGCAGGGGCTGCTGGTGGGCATCATCCGCTGCGCCCACCTGGCCGCCATGGACGCCAACGGCTACTCCGACCCCTACGTCAAAACGTGAGTGCTGCCCCGCACCCCACCAGCCCTCTGACAAGTCTCTCACCTCTCCCTGCAGTGGAAATTAATTGATCTCATTAGGAGATGCAAATGAGGGCATCACAGCAGCAGCTTGCAATCGCCTGGAGCGTGTTATTCCCCAGCGATTGTTTTACAGGGTTTCAGAGCAGGGTGGGTGCAGGACCTGTCCATTGCTGTGTCCCCGTGCCAGGGCAGTGCATTGTCCCCAGGCTGGCGCAGCAGTGGCCAGGTGGCCATGGTGTCCTGCTGCCAGGCTCACCATTGCTCACCAGGCTCTGCCCTTGCTTGGGTCTGTGGCAGGGACATGGCCCTGGCAACAGAACTGGTGCCCAAAGTAGGCAGGTATGGTTGGGTTTTGCTGATGGCACAGCCCCAGCCCACTGGGTGATGGGTCCCACCAGCAGTGTGGGGCTGGGTGTCCCCTGAGTAGGGCCCATGGTCCTGGACATCACTCAGCACCTGTGGGTGCCTTGGATTTTCTTCCCCAGCCTGTTTCCCTCTTTGATGGTGATGGCTCCTGGCTGGTAGCACCAGGGCACATGCATCCCCAATCCCAGCCCCAGGGGACAGGCAATTAATTATCCCCTTCCCCAGCTCCCAAGAGACTTCCAGCCCAGCTTCCAGCCCGACTCCCAGCCCGGCAGCAGGGCCACCACCCTGAGCTTTGGAAAGGCCCTAATTACAACGTGTATGTAATTAGGTCAGACAGCACTTTAATCGCAGCCCGTGGCTCCAGGGCCTGGTTAATGGAGCCGAGGGCACATTTGCAGGTCCCACTGACACTTTCCAATGTAAATGACTGGGAGAATCTTCCTTTTGAAAAATACCAGCAATATTAGAAGAAAAAAGAAAGCCATTAAAATGACTGTAATGAGCTGCTGTGACTCGGCCTCCCCCAAGGGATTCAGGGAAGTCAGTGTCACCCAGCGGCTGCTGAGGAAGGTGCGGGCCCTGCATGGCCACAGTGCCCGAGTTTTTCTGGGGCAGGATTTTCAGACTCACTCTCTGCAAAGCAGGAGGGGCCATGGTGAGGAAGGGCCTGCAGCCCCCCTGCACCCATCCCACATCCCTGTCCCCAGTGTGCTAACCCAAACTTTGGCACTTTCAGGGATATTTATTAAGGCAAAACTACAGGGATACACATGCCTGGGAGGCCAGTGATGGAGTTCAGGGCAGCACGCTTTCACCTTTCTAGTTAATTGTTCTTTAGGAGATGGTTGCATAAAACCCACTCTTGCTTTTTTTAAATGCTCATCAGAGGCTCAGGCTCTCAAGTAACATCATTCCTGTTGATGTACACAGTGGTTTTGTTGGTGCTCCTTGTGTTATCTGCAGATTGTATCTGCAGGGCTTGAAGCAGAGCAGATAGACAAGAGATGATTCTTTGTACGAGCCCTAATTTTTTAATTATGAGCAAGATCTGGAAAGTGTAACAAGGAAGCAGAACACATGTTTAAAGGAGCAGGACCAACCCAAAACACTGATGGATTAACTTTGGCCTGGCCCAGATTTCAGGTCCCCTCTCTGCATGATGACCCTTTAATCTTGTTTCCTTTTCGGCCCTGCTGCTGTGCTGCAAAGTGTCTGCAGGAAACAACACGAAGCTGCAGCCCCTGCACTTGCTCCTGCTCTCTCTTGCACACCCACGGGTGGTTTCTGTCTCCTGGCAAGGCTCTGGATCAGCAGACTGGTTACATGGTCCCAAGTCTGGACTGGTTCTGGACTGGGAGCATTTGATTTTGGGAGCTGGGAGCAAGTGTGTGGTGCCACTGTCCCCTAGGGACTGGAGATGGGATAATTGGTGCTCGCTGATGGCAGCCAGCAACTCCTCTTGTGCTAAGGTGGGGAAATGCTGCTTCCAGCCAGCTCCATCCCCTTGGTAGGGGAGGGGAGGGAGCAGGTTAAGGGGGCTCAGACCCCATCTCACCCCCTGTGCTGCCTTGGTTTGGTTGCAGTTACTTGAAACCAGATGAGGACAAGAAATCAAAGCATAAGACAGCAGTGAAGAAGAAGACGCTGAACCCTGAGTTCAATGAGGTGGGTTTTTGCTTGTTGTGGTTCTTGCCTCAGGGCTTTCCTCAGTCCAGGCTTAAAAGGGAAAACAATAAACCAGCCTCAGTCATTAGGTGAGGGATTCAGGTTGGGTTCCCGTGGGTGGCAAAGAGCAACAGCCGAGGAGGAGGAGGGATGGCAGCAGCCAAGGGAGAGGATGGACAGCCTCAGCCCCCTCCTGGGGGTCCTGGCCCTTGCAGGAACCCGGCAGAAGTTTGTCCTGACTCTTACCTCTGCCCCCAACAGGAGTTTTGCTACGAGATAAAGCACGGCGACCTGGCAAAGAAAACCTTGGAAATCACAGTGTGGGACTATGATATTGGGAAATCAAATGATTTCATAGGTGAGTGGGACACTCCCAAAGTTCCCCTTAGCCTAAGTTTTTTTTTAATCTTCACTTTCTGTGCCTCTTCTTTTTTCATCTGCTGCTCTTATAGACTCCTCCAGCCTCCTGCTTTGTTCTCCATCCCCTCATTCATTCTTGCTGGGTTTCTGTTCTGCATTTTTCCTCCTCTGGCACCTGAGCCTCCTCCCCTGCCCAGCCCCACTGTTCCTGGCTTCACATCTGAAGTGCAAGGAGCACCCAGGCAGGGAGAAGATGCATCTCCCTCTCCCCTCTGTTTTCAGATCTTTTCTTCTGATAAACAACAGCTTTAACGGGGAGGTTTCATCTATCTCTGTTGGATATCTAGGCTTGTTGTGACTTTGTTACTGGGCACAGTGATTTCTTGGTAACAAGTGCCCAGTATGTCTGACAGCCTCTGAAACTGAAATGAGCATCCAGCCCTTGGCACCAGGACAAGCTGCCCGGGGCAGGTCCCAGACCACAGCCACGAGGGAAGCCAGGCTGTGATCGCCTGTGTGTCACATCAGGTCGTGGCACGGGATGCCATGAGAATGGCTGACTGACCTGGCTCTGTCCAGCATTCCCTCAGCATCCCTTGCAGGGCTGGTGCTCATCCCCCTTCTCCTCTCTCTGTCTGTGTCTCAAGGTGGAGTGGTGTTGGGAATCAATGCCAAAGGTGAGCGCCTGAAGCACTGGTTCGACTGCCTGAAAAACAAAGACAAGAAAATCGAGCGCTGGCACACGCTAACAAACGAGCTGCCGGGGGCTGTCCTCAGCGACTGAGCACCACGGGGCTGCTCCCGGGCAGGCACAGCTCCACTGGCCACAGCCTTTGGACTTCTCTCACTCACAGCTTTGGATTCGGGGGATCGTGGTACCGGGAGAGCGGGACACGGCTGCAGGGAAACCCTGCCCAGGGACCGAGGCAGCGGCGGTTTGCTCTGCTCAGCAGGTCCCGTCCCCCAAGGCTTTTCCAAAATGCCTCTTTGCACCCTGACACACTTACACGTGTGCACACAGACACACAGACACACACACACACACACGTGTGCTCAGGCACACGGACACCACGCGCCTGCATGCACTGCAGCTCTGACTCCTCACTCTTTGCTCTACTGAACTACCTTCTCGCTGCCTTGCAATTCAGTGGCAAAAATGAATGCATCAGTCTCCGTTCGTGTATCTACTATGAGCAAAAGGCATCACTAAAACCTGGAACTGTTTCCTCAAGGCAGTTGTGCCATATTTCTGGTGGTTTGTCAGTCTCTGTGGTTTGGGCCTAAACAGTCTTTTATGCATTTAAAGCTCCTCTGTCGGAATGATTGTGTCCCTTGATAACCTAGGAAGACTGTTTGCTTTTCTTCCAGAGATGTGCTCGTCCTCTCCAATAATGCAGTGACATTAGCCAACAAGCTGAAAGTGTTGCACAGACCATGGGTTCCCTCTTGACCTCTCCAGGATCAGGTGGCTTCACATTTGCACAAGTGGGGGGCAAAACAAAAAGCTCAGCGAAGCCACCGCCTGCTCCTGCTTCCCAGGACCAGCAGCAAAGTCTGCAGCCACTCTCCTAACAAAAGCATTCCTTCCCACCAGCAGCCATGCAGCCAGGCTTCACACAGTTAGTTTTTCCACCCAAGCCAGTTTTCAGGCTAAATTTTTCCATCGCTTTTCCCTTATTCATCCTTTTCCAATTCACCTAAAACCCACCCAAGGCGCTTTACCCTGCGAGCTGGTGGACTGCAGCGAGCCAAGCCAATGTTGTGGTGTAGAGCTGCTCAGTTTGTTCCATTTTCTGCCTCAAATAGTGTCCAAACCAAATTTCTGTGTACAGCACAGTAATAGTAATATTATTATTGTCATCCTCAGTGACCCAACCTAGCTGGTTTCTGCATCCTCATCCCAGTGGGCACTGGCTCTTGTGCAAACACGACATCGTGTTTGCACAAGAGCCAATGTCCACTGGGATGAGCTGAATCTTCCTGCATAATGCTGCATCCCACCTCTAATTTTCTCCTCTGTTCTGCACAGGAACAATCAGGCTTGTCCCTAATTTTTAAATCAAGGACACATTTGCTGATGTACTGCTCCCTTCAGGACACACCAATCATTCTTCCTTTTGCTGCCTTTTTTCATCCTTTTGAGTTTGACCTAATCCAGCTGCTTCTTCCAGGAAGTCTTGGTCAGGTTCTGGATAATTGGCAAAGATTTCATTGACTTCAAAGCTACAGAGGCTGTCATCCACATCACTGACACTGAGGGTCGCTTCGAAAGCAGAAGCTACATCACCATTTTTGTCCTGTGCAACTGGCTCTAGACTGGTTGATGCCTCTTGGTTCACACTAAAGGACTCTTCTCCTCACAAAGAGGAGAGTATCTTGGGGAAGAAGAGATACCTGAAAAGTGTTAACCCTTTCTCCAGATGTCCATCAGACATTGACATAGTGTTTGCACCAGTGGGATGAGCTGAATCTTTCTGTGAAATGCTGCACCTCACCGTAAGTTTTTGAAGCCTTTAAACCCTGATTTCTTGGGAAAAGCTGCTCTTTCCCCATCAGTCTCAATTACTTCAGCTTCTGAGCTGTTTTTTAGGAAAACAATCAGAGGTCTGGAAACCTACATTTACTTTTCAAAGTGGTGATCAAGTTAAACCCTGTTTGATACGAGGGGGGGAAAAAACCCCAACAATGTTCATAGGGTCTTTTTTTAATAATTTAATAGTTGTAATGCATGTATTTTTATTTGAATGCCAGCAGTGAGTCAAATAGGACATTCCTGGTAATCTTCTGTCACTGGTCAAGCACATTAAAACCTCATTTGGGTCTGAGCTTCCAGGAGAGCAATGGGAGTGCCAGGTCAGCTGTGCCTCCCTTTTCTTGCTAAGTTACTTTAAATCTGTCATTTCTTTCAGCCCATCTTGCCAGGAAACTGGTTTATGCCTGCAGTGGAGTAGGAGACCATGTGTGGGGGTGTGTGTGGGTTCCTTCACTTTGTATCCCAGTCTTTTCTAAGTGGATGGTCTGTCTGTCCATCCCAGCTGCATGCAGAGTGGTGGTTGTCACGCCAGGCCTTGTGATATGTTTGATACTGATGTTTTGCTACCATGTGAAGGCTGCAGAAACTGTCCTTACCTGCATCCTCAAAGACTTTTGTATTTTGGTATTATCTGTGTTACTTTTTGTCAGATCTGTTAATATTTATAACAAGAACTCAAAATAAAAAGGGAGAAAAAAGTGGTGGAGATTTTGGGTCTTGAGGGTGCACAAGTTTGGTGTGTCACAGCGTGTCTCCAATGGAGCATCAAGTGACCCAGAGACGTGAGATGAGGAGCTGGGGCCTGTTGTGGGCTTGGGGAGCAGAACATGGTTTTAAACCAGAAGATTGTGGAGGGGGGGGTTTCTTGGCTTTATTCTCCCCTCGCAATCTCTTGCTGCGAAAAAAACCCAGTAACACTGTAAGTGGAGTGTCTACAAGTCCCACTTTCACCAGAGACCCTGCCCCAGCAGGGTACTGTGACATTCACTCAGAGACTGCAAGTGCCGGGGGTGGATGGTGGGAGGGGGCTTGGTCAAGGGAAGATTAAAAAACAAACCAAACCCAAGCAATCTTTGGATCCATCAGCTGGGCCACTCACCGCACTGAGAGTGATCACCTCCCAGGGGGCTGCTGTTCCCCTGGGACACACGATGGTGTCAGCACCCACGATGGTGTCAGCACCCACACTGGTGTCAGCACCCACTGTGCCCTTCACCACCCCTGCTCTTCAGACCACTGCACTGCAATTAACCACCTGCTGCCGGGCTCTGCAGTTGGACAGTGGCTGCTTCTGGGTACAGCGTGTGAAGGTGGCACAGGCAGGCCCTGCACTGCCCTGTGCTCAGCCCAGATAGTCACGAGTACAGCACAAACCGAGCCTCCCTCAGAGGCAGACACACACACACAGCTGTGTATCTACATCTAATCTCCCCTACACAGATACAAATATATACACCTGTACACACACACTCTCATGTATTTGTGTGTGTGTGTCTGTGTGACTGAGATAATTAATTACATGCTTGTGCCTGTTCATGTATTTTTAACAATAAAGGCTTGGCATGTGTCCATACCATGTTCACCCCCTGACACGGTGCAGGAGCAGCAGTGGAGTCAGGAGTGTCCCCAGACACACAGAGATGTCAGGGGTGGCAGGTGCCACATGGGCTGTGCTGGCTCCACGGTGTGAATCCATTGGGCTGCACAGCTGAGGGGTACAGGGGGGGTGTGGAGGTGTGTCTGTCTGTCTGTCTGTCTGTCTGTGTGTCTGTGTAGTAGTGAGAGCTCTGTGTGTGTATGTCTGGCTGTCCAAATATATAGCTATACAGAGGTAGCTTTAGAAATACATGTATAGGCATGTGTAAGTACATACATGCACTATCTATATAATTATATGCATTTTTGGTATTCTACATAAATATGTGTGCATAAAGTATTTATACAGACCATATAATGTGTTAAATATATACTGTTATGTATATACAAACTACACACATTCACTTTTATATATTCCAGTGTTACAATAAATGTTACACATACATAATAAATTTTTTCATCTCTCCTATATATATATATACACATCTATAAATACATACATTCTTATAAAATACAGCCATGCATGTGTGTATAAAAATGTGTCTCATTTAGCCAGCTATCTACATGTGTATGTACTTGTATACATACAGGCACTCTATAAATTAGGGTCTATAAAAATTATACATGTATTTAAATGTGTGTATAAAATTTATATGCTATATATTATAGGATGGACATATACATAGATATGTATTTTATATATAATATTTGGAATGTATGTGTGTACAGTATATATAGGTACAGATCTAGTTAGCTATATTTAGATGCTCACCCATATGGAACAGACACACAGACACAAGACACACACACACACACAAGACACACACACACACACAAGACACACACACACACACACAAGACACACACACACACACACAAGACACACACACTCTCTCTCTAATATAGACTAATATATGTTATAAAATATAAAACTTAGGAAGGAAGGCAGGTGGTAAACACATGGGGGAAAAAAACCAAAACACCAAACCCAACCCTATTTACTCAATTAACTGATGCACTGTTCAGTCATCAGCATTTTCTTTAAGTCACTCTTTAGCCTCTCTGGAATAAAGAGCTGATTATAAAACGGGGTGAGAGGACAAACCCTTCAGATTAAAAAAAAAGCAAGCTTAAGGTATTGTAATGCAAAGCTCCTCTGGGGCACATCAGGCCCCCCCTGCCTTATAAAAAGCCTTTGCTTTTGGGGAGGGTCACCTGCCACGGCTCCATCGGTGCTGGTGCTCCAGGAGATCGATGCTCTCCTCCAACACCTCGCAGGAGCTCCCAAATAATGGGACCCCAGGGCCTTTTGATGGCCCCCAGTGGCCCCACCAAGCCCCCCGGGGCATGTACCTGTCGGTGGCTGTGCTGATGGGCATCGTTGTGGTCTCCGCCTCGGTTGTGAACGGCTTGGTCATCGTGGTTTCCATCAGATACAAGAAGCTCCGGTCGCCCCTGAACTACATCCTGGTGAACCTGGCTGTGGCTGACCTGCTGGTGACACTCTGTGGCAGCTCCATCAGCTTCTCAAACAACATCAACGGCTTCTTCGTGTTTGGCAAACGGATGTGTGAGCTGGAGGGCTTCATGGTCTCTCTGACAGGTAAGGACACAAACCTAAAGATCTGGCTTGGTCTTTTGTTGGTGCCATTGCATTTAGCAAAGAAGTTTTGGGGAAATGTTTGATCAACTTTCTGCTTCTCTTAAAGGCAACACTTTCACACATGATGTAAAACTGGTGTCCTTAAGCTGTTCTTCAGCATGGGGAAGGATGAAGTAGGTGGTTGGCGGTACCGGGTCACCACATGGTCTGTCTTGGTCTTCACAGGGAGGGAAATGTCACTTGGGCAGATCAGGAGTCTTCACTAGGCATGTGCTGTGTCAGCACACAGATGTTCGTGTGTGCACCAGCAACACTGCATGAAACCTTTTGCCACGGACAGTCCAAGTCATGAAACGGTGGTTGGAACCACAATGCGTCACAGACACCCAATTCCAGATCCATTTTTAAGGCCACAGTGCTCCCTACCATAAGAAAAATGTCTGACATATTGTCACAACAATATTTACTGCAACAGCTTGTAATCACAGTCTGTCACATCCCAGCAGAGCAGTGGCAGAGCCTGTTCCTGAAACACAAACCCTCCTTCTCCTCCCCCCAGGCACCGTGGGTCTGTGGTCCCTGGCCATCTTGGCCTTTGAGCGGTACGTTGTGGTCTGCAGACCCCTGGGAGACTTCCAGTTCCAGCACCAGCACGCTGTCACCGGCTGCGCCTTCACCTGGAGCTGGTCACTGCTGTGGACAACCCCACCTCTCTTGGGCTGGAGCAGCTATGTTCCTGAAGGTAGGGAGATGCAGCTTGGATGTGACCTCAACTCCACAGCTTCTGCTCGCAGATCATTTTCAAGTGCAGGGGAGTTGGGAGAGTCTCTCTACTGGTATTTAAAATGTCAACACCTCCTGCTTGCTCAGCAGAGCTCGGGCAGCATCACGAAGAGGTGGCAGCACTGGCTATTTTGAAGCCTGTTCCTGAGCCTCTATCCAAGCCCAAGATGGCTTTAGGCTTGTTTCAAAACTTGCTTGTTCTAGGTCTGAGAACCTCTTGTGGGCCCAACTGGTACACCGGTGGCAGCAACAACAACAGCTACATCTTGGCCTTGTTTGTCACCTGCTTCTTGATGCCCCTCAGCCTGATCCTCTTCTCCTACACCAACCTGCTGATGACCCTGCGAGCGGTAAGTGCAGTGGGTTCAGGTGAGTTAATGGTTTTCTGCTCACAAAATGCTGGCAGGGCACCTCCCCATTGGGTTGAGGAGCCTTGGGGCAGGTTTTTGTGGCCGTCGATGGAGGTGACATCTCCTGGTACTGATGTCAGGGCACCTAGGGATGGAATTGCTGTTGGAAGTTGTTAACTGGCATCTCACCACAACTCCCCGCAGGCTGCGGCGCAGCAGCAGGAATCGGACACGACGCAGCAGGTGGAGCGGCAGGTGACGCGCATGGTGATCGTGATGGTGATGGCCTTCCTCACCTGCTGGCTGCCCTACACTGCGTTTGCCCTGGTGGTAGCCACCAATGAAGACATTGCCATCCATCCAGTTCTTGCATCCCTGCCCTCCTACTTCTCCAAGACCGCCACAGTTTACAATCCCATCATCTACGTCTTCATGAACAAACAGGTGAGAGGGAAAGCCAGCAGTTAATGAAACCACAGGTTCACAGGGGCTTCTGGAGAGCAACAGCCTCATAAAATGTAGAGGAACCACCAATCCTACCTGGAAGTGTAGAAGCAGGCTTGATCTGGGAGTTGCTCTATAAGCAAGAAGGTTTGGGGGAATAAAATGGAAAGGGATGGAGCAGCCTCTGAGCCCAAACAAGAGTTCTTTTTCTGCTTCCATGATTTTATGGGATCAGACAACTTAATTTTAGATCACAAACTGCTCCTTGAACACACAGAATGAAACTTTTATTGCCAATAAAGTGGCAGCATCTGCAAAGAGTTGGGCTGGGAATTAATAGAGCTCTCACCCAAAACACAGTGGGCTGAGGAGTGCCCACCCCTCTCTGTCTTGAGGTGGACACTAGCTTTCTACCACACCACCTAACCTGCCTTTTCCCTGCCCAGTTTCAGAGCTGCCTGCTGACAATGGTGTGCTGCAGACACCAGCCCCTGGGAAGGGGAAAAACTGCTCCAGCTGCACCCAGCCCCTCCATGGGCATCCCTGCACGGGGGCTGTGGAATAAGGTGACACCATCTCACCCCATCTAACTGTGGCCACATCCTGACTGCACCAGCATCAGCTGCCTGTCCCACCTGGTCTTGTTCAACACGAGCACAGAGAAGGGCCTAGTGAGGCAGCTGCTCCCCACACCCACGAAATGGGTGGCCCTTGGAGGTTAGAGAGGGCCCCACCAATCCCTCCCTTCTGCTCCCCAGAAAGACAGGACATTGTCTTCTTATGGGAGAGGGCCATCTGATCACAGAGTGAACCACAAACTATTATTTTGCTCTCACAGGGCAACACCCCTCCCTTCCAGCCCCACAGCTCAGGGCATCAGGAGGTTATTAAAAACAAAACAAACAAAAAAAAGAGAGTAATGTTTCCTTGATGCAAAACATTGAGCCCCAGAGTCAGGCAGAACACGCTCAGCTCCAAAGCCATCCACAGGACAGAGCCACTTGTTCACCATTCCTTGACACAACACTGTCTGTATTGCCCAATCTCCTGTAAAGTTCAAGGTGATTCCGTGAAATTGGCAAAAATCCAGCAAGTTTATTTAAGTGCAGACTGTGTTAATAAACATTAACAAACAGCGACAAGTTCACGTGCATCTGTTGTACAGGCTGATAGAGGGTTGGACAGAAAACACCTCCCACTACTACAGCTGGCACCTCTTCTCTCATAACAGAACAAGAAAAAAAAACAATTCAAAGACACAAAGTTACACATTTTATTTCTTTTAAGGCAATAAGGAAAGATCTTAAAGCCACTCGTTTCCCTGCAAGGGTGAGAACACAGGTTGTAACAGGCCCCAAGAAGAGGAGAGCCACTGCTGCCCCAACAGCTGTGACAGGAACACAAAGCAAAAGATATCAAAACCTGTGAGAAAAATTTAATAGAAAAAAAGCCCATGGGGTTCCACAGCTGCACACCCAATCCAGCATTTCTAACAGCAATGTTTATCTAACAAGCTGCAATTACACTTCTGGCCTGTGATGCAGTTTATGTGATTTAGGAGCCTATGGATCAGGCTTCTAAGCACAAGGTTTGGCCAGCACTGCAGACAGCAATCCCAGAGACTGCTCCATCCAATTCCTCTGACCTACAAAGTGCTGTCAGCAGCTTGTCTGCTTCCATTGCTAACTGGCTGTTAGAGCTGCTTCTGAATGCTTAAATTGCTTTCCAAAGGAGACTGACCCACAGGCACAGGGTTTCCAGGTTCACTCTCCCCTCCACAGCTTTGTTTCTATCCTCAGAGACACTCCCAAAACACCTCACTCCTCTCCTCCTCCCACCACCTTCCACAGCTTCTGCTGTTGCAGCAAACCCATGAAGGGGTTGGAGGGAAGAGATGCTGGAAGTTGTCCATCACCTCACTAGCACAAAGTCCACAACCTCCTACCACAGACTCAGAAAGGCCATTTGGACCAGCACAGATTGCAATGGGATTTGGTGTTTGTTTTTTTTTTTCCCCTCTATCAGATTCTCTGCTCCAAAGCAAGGATAAAACAAAATTCCCAAACCCAAGACCAGTCTGAGGACAGGTACCAGGGAGCTGACAGGTACACGGCTGCTTAGAGAATGGACATGTACTTTTCTTCTTGCTTATCTTCACTCAAACTTACAGCAGGGTCCTGCAAATATCTCCAGAGATACAGCTGCAGGCAGAACTGCATCCCTGGTGCAGGGGACAGGACACCCATCCTCATTCCTGTCCCTATCCCTGTGTCTCAACCTCCCTCTCCACTTGCTTTCCAACATGCCAAACGGCTTGCATGCTAGCGGCTCAGAGAGGAATTAGAACAGCTCAGTTTTAATTTAATTAATTGGCCTTTCATTCTCTAGGAAGCTGAAAAGCAGCATTAGATGGGTCCCCTCTGATCCTCTCTGCTGTCTTTCACTGGTCCGTATTTAACTGTTCCTGTTAATTACAGTTTTTGTCTCCGTGCTCGATATGAGGATGATCTACATTCCTGCTAAACTTAAATCTGGAAAAGTACAAGCAGCTGAAAAACTGAAATCTCTCACTGCTGTGTTCTGGCCTCGATAAGGGCAGACAGGTTGTGGGACCACTTGAAAGGCTCTTTACCAACAGCCATAAAAATTCTCCACATTAAGATTAAAAAAAAAAAATAGGGAAATGGTTCACAGTCTGCTCACCATTTGGTCTGACAGATTAGTAGAAAAAGAAATCCAAGAAGCTAATCAGATGTCACATGCTGCAGACCAAATTATGTGCATGTAAAAGTGCACGTGTACTTGCTCCACCCCACCAACCTGCTGCAGCCCGACAAGTTTTAATTCCTTTTGAGTTAATTAAGCAAGTCTATGAAATGTAACAAAACCTTGACTGAAGTGAGAGGGAGCGACGCGCGCCTGTTTGTCAGTTGTGGCTCACAAGGCACTAAGGACAGACTCGCCCTGCAAAGGTGTAATTTCTCTTTTCCCACTGCTGTGTCCATCAAAATCCTCATCCAAAGCTCAATTCTACCCAGGGACTTTGTTTGGGATGAGGCATACCAAAAGTGTGGTTTAATTAAACAACAGATATCTCTGTAATACAAACCAGATTTTCTCACATTCTTCTTGAACACTGGCAGGGAATGTACTGCTGCACTTGCAATCTCTGGAGAACACTGCCTTACTCTCATTAGCTTTTTGCACAGCAATTAATCCCCTTAATCAGTCAAATCAGTTCAACACTAGATCACAAAAGCACTAAGAAGAGAGAAAACAAGAAATTACCTTGTTAAATTTAACGAGCAAGGAAAAACATCCACTCCATGGGCTGGAACTGTGCTCCACACTCCAGCGTGGAAAAATTTAACAAGTGCCTGAGCAGTAACAGCAGTCCAGACAATTACAATAATTTTGTCTATTACACTGAAAAACTGCACAATGCAACAGAGCAAGAAATTATTTTGCTGCAAGTGGGGGAAATCAAGAAAAGCACAAACAAATGGCCTGTGGAAGCTCAACAGATTCAGGGCTAACAATATAACAGAAGTGATAATGCACAGCATTCAGAAGCTCTGCAGATGAAGAGGACCTTCTGAACTGCCCACACACCTTCCTGGCACTCTGCCTCTGGCCTCAGCTCTGCCTTCCTCTACTCCCTGCTTCTTCAACGTCTTCTGGATCTTGCAGGCTTGCAGCCCTTGAATAACAGAGCTTTGTGTAGCATCCCTATTTTTTTGTATTTTCTTTTAGACAGGATACATACAGAGCACTCTGGAGATGCCTTTTTGATTTTACCCTGACTTGTAATGGGGATCTGCCCCCTTCAACCCCCAACCTGCCTCTCCCCTCCCAGACTACAGCTGTGCTTTAGCTTTACATCCATACACAGACCCCAATGATTTCTTCAGTAACAGCATTAAGTAAATGGAGTCTGACTGAAGTGTGAACAGGCTTTGGATTGAGCCATTTATCCACACAGCAGTAGATACACTGAAGGAACTGCTCTGTCCTGTCAGCAAGATCTTCCTGGTTATCAGGACATTTGCCTTCTGTGTTCAATTAAAAAAAAGCAAACGCCAAAAACCTGATGCCAAACACAAGAATACCTTGTGTTCCTTAGTAAGGTATATGTTAGGAATGACTTACAACTGCTCACTGGCATTGACTGTGGAGTTGTTCAGAGTTAGGAGGCTCTGAACTTCAGTTTTAAGAGGAACTAAGTTATTTGGGCTACGAGTCTTATCCTTAAAGTGATGTACAGATGACTCCTGCCATTTTCTTCATTTCCTCCTATGTTGCCACGACAGTATAACCATCTTTCCAAACTCTTCTTTGTTCTAAAGAGTTTTCATTATTCTGTTCTCTTACCATCCATTCTTATCTCGAAAAACCCCACCATTCTGTCAAATTCTCTCTGATTTCTGTGAAGACAATGCACTGCCTTCCAAGCCTACTGATTTATTTGCTTTCCACCTATAGGAAGTTATATTAGCAAAACATTCTTTTCCCTCTCAGTTTAGTATGGAGAGTGCAGTCTCCAGGCAAGTTCCCTGACACCCTAAGAAGTGACAGCCCATCTTCTGAAAAGTCCTGCCTAAGTCTGTACAGAGAACATAAAATAAAGTACCAATGACCAGCTTACCCAAGAGTGTGTCCCTGAGGTTGTTCTTGGATCTCCTCATCTCCACCAATTGCACGGAGCATTCTTTCTAAACTAGCATCAAGAGTAGAGTGAGCCCTGTTGAATAAAAGATTTTAAATGGATGCTGGCAAGTTTAATACCACACATTTTAACAGAAATCAGTTGTAATTATCCAGATTCTTAAAAAAGTTGGCTTACTGTAAGCACTGATTCTTGTTAAAACTATACTGGAACCATTATTCTAAACCTTTGTAACTCAAAGCCAGACATGCCTTATTGTCCTTTTTTTCATACCTTTCAGTTACCTCTGCTAGAGTAAATGACTCATTAGTCCATAAACTATGATTTCTCGTCTCATTTCTCCCAGATTCTTGTTTTGTTTCTCTGTCTTCCATCTTCATCTGCTCCGGAACTAGTCACATAAACAGGAAGATTTTAATATCAAAGGTATGAAGGAAGAGAGTAAAGAAATGTTCTTGACTGCACTTGGGAAACTTCCAGTTGTCCACTTCTCAACTACTCTTCCCTCAGTCATCTGATTTTTCTAGCAGTTAAGCAAATTCACATTATCTACAGTCAAAGGTGGCCAGTAGCAAGACATAGATAAGTATTTTACTCTAACACATTTTAGATTCATGGGACTGAACATTTGCTTCATTTGAAAAATGCACATGGAAGTTAATCTTTAATCTTTGCCCCTGCAATCCTACATATGGGAGAAAAATCAAAAGAAAACCTGTGGATGTTAGCTTTGTTACCCTGCTTAGCAAAATCCAGTGATATCCCTCCAAAGACTTATCTCAGTAAGTTCTGTTCCCTGCAGCATGTGAATATATTCAGCCACCTTCTGCTAAGCTATGATAAGCAGGAAGCAGGAGGCTGTCACAAAAATGGAGTCCGAAATAACTGTACTTTATGCAAATACAACAAAACCACAGTGACTGAACAGCAAGCACCACAGGCTGCTGCATTCCTCACCACCTAAAAACAAGATACTCCTATGAATAGTCACAGTAGTTTCTACCCTTTGGGTAACAACTGTAAATGGGAGAAGATCTAACAAAGCTGTAGGATAACACAAACAAGTGCCAGTATCATTTTCAAGTGACTATGCTATTTAGCTTTTTTACAGACTAATTCATATCCTGTATTTTTTCTTTTTTTTTTTTTTTTTAACTGCTCTTCACTTTCTGACTCATTGGAAACAAATGCAGAGCCTGTAGAGATTTGGGGTTTCTGCTCCTCTGTACTTGCTGTACATTACAAATTATTCCCACTTACTTTCAGAAGCATAAAGATTCACTGCTGCTATTTTTGGTACCTTTGTATCAGAACAGGAAATACAATATTGGTTACCCCAGTGGATGCTATTTTCTCACCCCACGACCTGAGAGGCATGATTACATTACAGTGAATAAAAAACACAAGCAGCTCATGTGCACTGGCCACATTCTCAATGGAGCCACCCTCCCACAGTGGAAACTTCAGCTCTTTTTTCCTTCAGCTGCCCACCAGCTATGCTTTTGTGGGTTTTGTCACTTGTGTTTGAGCACAGCACACATTAGAGCAGCATAAGAAAAGTAGAAAATTAATTCTGATACTTCAGACCTGCAAGACTTCCACACTAGATCCCCACAGACTTCAGAGGGGGAAGACACAGAGAAAGACAGCAGTGGTGGAGGGGACACTGTTTGCAAACACACCACACAGAACCTAACCATTACAGGAGGAATCCTCTCAAATTTCTGCTGAACCACAAATACAAAAAAAAAAGCTAAAGATTGAAGTTTATCGTACAGCTGAACATACAGTGACAAGCATTCAGGGTAATTTTGCAGCAATGTAAAAGGAATATTCTATTTGCAATCTCTAAGTTAGGACTATTATCAACTAACCATTTATTTGCATTCCACAGTCGAGCGATCCCTTCTCTTGAGCAACAGAATCTTGCTGCTTTAAATATTCTGGAAAAACAGCAGATTTCCTTACTGATCTAGATACTCTAATTGACACTATACAATCTAAAGTACCATATTTCTTTAGCCATCCAAACCTAGATTAAGACCTTTACACCATCTATTATCAGTTCATACATTAATTCTACAAATTGCCTCTGACCATTATTTATTTCCTTGATGCCAGTCTCCACATGTCCTTGTCTTGATGAATGAGGAAATAAAAAGATCAGAATATGTCTGGGTGTCCCATTTATAAAAAAAACATAGGACCTATATGCATTTAATCATCCAAATGTCTCATGTTAGTTGAGGAAGAGTTTACAGCTGAATAACCAAAGCTGTAACACACACCAGTAAAAACAAGGCAGAGTTGTTACACTGCATTGTCTGAAGATGGATGAGATTACAAAAATAAATGTAAATCACTGAGACTAAGCTGTGCAAAAACACCTGAGGAATGCAGCTGCCTGGCTTGCATTTGTTTTAATGGAGAATATGCATTACTCCAGGAAAACTCTGAAAAATTCATAATTCATCTCAGTGTTAAACTACACCTGCACTCTCTAAGCTAGCAGCTGCCAGCAGCAACTAACTGTCCTGTGAAATGCAGAAACTTCAAGGACTAACTGAAATAACTGCCAGTTATTTAAGCTGTTGATGCCTAACTTCCTAATCATTGGCCTGACTGCAACTAATTTGGAAGCTCTTGTGTATTTTAGTAGTCAATGATCTGGGAGAAATCCTGATTGAAGACAGCTGCCAAGCCTCATACCATTTTAGGTGAAGTGCCTCTTACCAATTTCATCCAGCAACTCTTGGGCTGGTGGAGGCAGCTCCTCAATGAAGTGGTCAGATGCCTCTGAGAGTGCTGAGATAAGAAAAAAAGAGTCATCTAGTTAATTAGCAGTGATTAATCCTTAGTAATTGTGATACAGGCTTACATTATGACAGCATCTTGCTGACATGTTTCATTTACAACCTGCACGAGCCTGGCTCATTCACATTTTATCAATTAGCCTTAAATAATTTCATAATGGAAAAATAATTTAGAGCTAGACTTGCACATTCAGTTCTTGATCTTGTATTGCAAATTTTAGGCCAGTAATATTTACACTTCAAATGTAGGTTGATTAGAGGTCAGAGTTCTTAGTCTGCAGGTGCAAACACAAAATCCATGGCCTAGTTACCACTAGCAATTTATCCCTATAAAAAGAGATGCCCAGGAAGAAAAAGAAATTAAAAAAATTAAATTTAATTTAAAAAAAAGAAAGAGAGTAGCATAATTTCTTTTCAAATCTGTTTCTCCATTTATTGATCACTCTATTTGGGCTGGATTAGGAAACTTACCAGCTGCCTTCTTGCTGCTTCTCAAGGATGAAGCAATTACTGGCAACCCATCCTGTGTAGGATCAAACAGAATGAAACACAAGAAGGTAAACTGAGAACTGCTGGTCTTTGATCCTCCCCTTCAACATATTAAATCCAAAATGAGGAAAGGCCTTAATTAAACCCTTAGCTGACCACTACATTTTAAAATAAGCTCTGCATTCAGCTCAGAATATGAAAACAGAGGGAGCATCCAGGTAAGCCAGATGTGAGAAAAAATTTTGCCCAGGCTGCTGTCCACTCATCTTTTAGCCAGCCCTAAGACAGTCAGCTACATCATCATCCATTTCAACACTCTGTATGGACAACTGGCCAGGAATTCTCTGCAAGGACAGTTCCAACATCTCTTGAGCTCCCATTCTCTGCTTTGAAGTTTTAATTATTAAAGCCAGGCACACCTATTCCCCAAAAGAGCCCCAAAAAGGGAGAATTTGTAATCATAGGCAAGTCCTCACTGTCCTCAAAATGCAAACAGGTGCTTCATGCACTTCATTGTAAAATAAGATTTATATAAGAAATTGACACAGTCGAGTATCTCCACAGAGTCAGTCAAGGCAGCACTGCACTGTTAATGGGCTTCAGGAATTCCAACTGTCTGCTGCACAAGCAGAAAGACACAGACCTAACCTGATGGCAATGAATGCAGTCACTGCTGTTCTGGTTGAACAAACTCTTAATTTCTCCCTTAAATGACAACCCCATCAATGAGTAACAGTAAGAAAGACATAACAGCAATTATTTTATACATAGCTGTCTGAAAATAAACAATTAAAATAATGCTGTGGCTCCAGAACACCTTCAGTTCCAAAAAGATTACTAGAAATCACTACCTTGGAAATTGTCAACTCCAAAGAGAGAGGATTTTTTGGTACAACACAGTTGGTATCATTATGCCCCATCTGTGCATCCAGAGGACAAACTTAACCCCCTGACACAAGGGAAAGATTTCCAGATGCAATGCTGGGAAATGGCAATTCTTTACAGCCAGGGAAGGGAGGGAGGGCAGCCAAGGCCACACTTTGATGGTGGTCAACATTTACATACCTCTAGGTGCAAAGGGTCAACCCTTTGTATCATCAGTGGCACACACTGACCTGACATCAACTGGAACTTTTGTCATTCTGTCAACAGATCCAAGACTCCAAAATACAAAGACCTAAAATATTTCTGTGCTTCTCATCTTGCATTTATTTTAGGGAAAAGGATTTTTAAAATATTTTAAAGAATGGCTGGCATGAGGTACATTTTCTAGACTTACAGGGTCATTGAATTCAGGTGAGCACACTCTTGAAGGAACCAAGGGAATTTCAGTCCTCCCTCCCTCTTCAGAGGCTGTAGTGAATGTACTGGACTCTGCAGAGGATGCCTCTTGGGAACCACAAAAGGAAGAATTTGAAGATACTTCATGGAAGTGTTTGTATTTCTCAAAGGTTGCTGGAATTTTTAATTCTATAACTAAAAAATAAAATAAAAAAATATACCAAGGCTTGAAGTTTTTTTGTTTGGGTTTTTGTTGGGGGGTTTTTTGTATCTTGGTCACATTTGAACAGAAGCACAGGAAACTCCCAAGAAATTATTGTCCATAAATGATCTCTACACAGAAGTCTCAACTGATTACTCAGGAGTTCCACTGCAGACATTCTTTATATAAAACTCTGCCAACTGAGGCATTTTGACTACAGTAATACACCAAATTAATGGAAGTACAAAGAAAATGATAATTTGTTGCTCTCAAACAACACTTTAAGTTCAACAAACATGGAGATCACTTTACCAACATTTAAAAGACACTGAGTGCTTATTACATTGCCTGTCTTTAAAATGCTAAAATCTACATGTACCACTCCAAATCAATTTTAAATGTATAAACCATTTTTTGATTTATGAAGACTACCATTAACTACTAAGGAATTATCTTTCAGAGTGTTTTTTTCAGCTGTGTCCCTGCAAATTCTCCTTTAGTTCTATGTTAAGGGATTTCTTTTGACCAAACAGGGTCTCACCACAATGCTCTATCTAGACCAAAACAATGAGACTTCAGACAACACCGACAGCACTGCTTGTGGTTTCTTATTCCAAACCTGACATTTCTGTATTGGTACGACGTGAATGGAGTTTCCATTACTCATATCAATGATTTTTTTTCACGAGCAAGTCTTGGCAGAAAGCTCTGGCTCCAGGCACAGAAAGGTTCAGGAACTCAGTGGTCCCTCTCTCTCGTGCCTGCAGTACCTGAGCTGAGTGGAGTGCTGATGCTGGCCGGCGCGGGGCTCCCCCTGGGAGTTCCACATCCCAGATCCCTGTGGTAGTTCTCCTGCTCACAGCGGATACTCGACAAATCCTGAATATCTGTCACAGATCTGGAGTATTGAAAGATGTTCTGACAGTTAGAATAGCCACTTCTTACGCTTGTGAATCACTAAACTCTGCTATTTTCAGGTTCTTAAAACTTTACTTTTCTTCAGTCTTATCTAGTTTTCCAGAAGAAAGAGACATTCCCTTTGAAAACTTCCCACAGAATTCTTGGAAGGTTTAAGATCACTGTCTTCAATGATCTTGCAGTGACAGAAAAGATTATTTGCTCTCTCTTCCTGTATAGGATTTCTTAATTTTAATAATTATTCTATAAAAGCAAGCTCAGGAAACTGCCTCCAGAAAGGGCAAGAACTCCAAGTGTGAACCACTAGGTAGGAAACTGTCCCCAAAGCCAAGGGAAAACTTCAAGGTTTAACAAAAATTAAAGATTCATTAATTAAGACTAACTGTAGGTCTTAGGAGCCTTGAAAAGATTACTCAGATACACTGAAACTGCTAAAGGTCTGGATGTGATAGTTCTTTTATACCAATTTCCTAACTTATAATGAGAACACATTCTTTCCATACTTCAGATAGTTTCTTTCTCTCAGCTTTGGTCCATCTCATCTTCCTGTTCTGCATCAACACAAAACTTTTACCATTATACTGACCAACTTGCTGAAGTTTTGGTATAAAATGTTCTGTGGTTCTTACATATCATCTTCTTTGCACTCCTCCTGTGGCTCCCACAGTATCACTTTTTGTGCCATTTCAACACTGCAAAGAGGGAAGAAAGGTCGTATTCATTGATCGTCTCAGAATTACAAAAATAATTTTTTTTTTAGTTTCCTCTCTCTCAAAAAGTTTCAAGGACTACCTTCCCTCTGAGGTAGACTGCAGCTCATAAAAACTTTTTGCTTACAACCTTGGAAGATGTAGAGTGCTTGGAGAAAAATGCCATCTTAAGTACAGTGTGTATCTGGTAAGGAGAGAACTTCCAATTGACATATGCAGATTCAGAAGAAAGCTAAAAACTCATGAATACACAATCACTACATGGTTTTATCATCCTTTGATTGCTCTGCATTGTAAGCTGTTCTCTCAAACTGTAACAGCCCCATCTCAAGGTCAAAAAGGATTAGACAGATGGTCAACAGTCCTCCCTGTCCTGCTGGCAAGAGACCAGTTGCCAAGTGAAGGGAGCAACTGAAACCATTACCTTTTTTTACCTTAAGGCCAAGTCTTTACACGCTTGCTGCCGACTTCTGACACGGGTAACTCAGCTCCTCCAGTGAGGGGAGGGAGTTCCCTGCTGACAGGCAGTAAAAGCAGTGCTCACTCCCACACTCAGAGCAAGTGAGGAGCTGCTAACTCCAGAGGAACACAAGCAAAGCTGAGCTACAGGGAGGCCCAAGGCTTTGGAGAAGCCTGAAAGCCACCACTGAAAGACCTCCAGGGAGGGGACTACTCTTGAAGCTGAAGTACTCCTTGCAGCATGAGGTGGTGATTCTGGCCAACATCTCTGCATACTAGTAGAATACAAAATACACAAAAAATTCTGGATATAAACACCTCATGTCTCACAGATGAGACTGCAAGTCTCCAAGCATGGGCTAATGTCATCTGCAGGCAAGATCCAGTGGGCACACTTGAATGGGAGTGTTCCCACAGGAGGAGAAAAGGGGTGGTCTTCATGCCACTTGAGCTCCAAAACCAAAGCACAACAAAATTAAAACAGATGACTGAAGCCTTAATTCAAATTATCTTTGCTCTGTTTAACACTGAAGTTGATCAGTGTAAAAAGAATTGTAATACACACATGACTTAGTTTTCCTGTTTTAGCTGCCTCATTAAGCAAAAAAAGACCACAACAAAACACCTCAACAACCCAAACTGAACGCTGTAAAATACAAAACCACATGAGACTTGTGAAAATCCTTTCAGTACATTCTTGGCAAGGAACCATGATACATAGATAACTATTAAAAACCACCACTGGCATCTTACTTGAATGTTGCATATAGAAGCAGAAGTAATGAAGAGAGCACAATTTATGCTTGGAGTAATGATGAAAATAAGTCTACCTACCTGGCTACAGGCACATGGCCAAGCTGATTCACTCCTACCATGTTGCTGCCAGAGGTCTGTACCACTGTGCTGCAGAAGAGTATTCTTCCTCCTGCATACAAATAACAAATGTTCCCTGTTATTGGGTTTTGCAGGTACAAAAGAAACCGACTCAACTCATTGAACAGGAAATTGCAATTTTATTAAATTTTTTTTGTTCTCGTGACCTTTGTTGTTGTCAAGAGAGAAATGTGGTTTAAAGGTGCATTTTCATAAACACACCACAGCTGCCAGACAGTCAGCCACTGAATATCAAAACATTTACACATTTGAGCTAAGAGAGGCAACAGACTAGAGAAATCACAATGATCCTGCCATTATTCTGCACACACACAATGTCAGCTCTTACAGTTTTTAAGCTCAAGATCCTTCTAGCAGTAAGAATATCAATGTGTAAATTTAACTCTAATTCTGTTGCCAGCACCATATCAAGTTGCAGAAAAAGATGAAACTTAGCCCTAGAGTAAGAACAAAAAGGTTGCAAACAAGTTTTTGGGTTGTTTTTTTAACTGAAACACAGCAAATACCTTATTGTTGCACTCAACAATTTTTCAGTGACTGCACTGCCCAAACCACAGCTCCTAAAATCCTGAGTATCCTGACCTCCCACTAAAATGAGGAGTAAGAGACCAAGACCTGAAGAATCAAGCTCCAGCCTTCTGACAGGAGTGCTGCTGACAAAAAGCTAAGTGTAACAAGACTCCATCTCCCTGACTCCAAAGTCCCTTCAAAAGAGAGAGCACATTTACCTGAAGCCTGAATACCTGATCCTGCATCCTCAGGTACCCATTCCTGTAAAAATCCTTCACAACCATCTTCTGATTTCCTCTCAGCAGCTGAGGTCTGAAAAGGGGGGAAAAAAGGCAGCAAATGCAATTTCTCACAGGCAAGCTGTGAAGGGCAGGGCAGCTCTCACAGGACAATGTTCACAGTGATCAGGATGGAGAGACAAACTCTTCCAAGAGCTTATCAGCAAATAGCATGGATTGGATTTCATAGTCCATACAACAGCTTTGAATCCTCAAGAAATGAATGAAGATTGCTTTAAGATTAGTGAGTACTAGAATTGATACAGCTGTGAAGGAAAGGTTGAGATCATCAACGACAACTTTTCTCAGCCACTGATTATGTAATTTCTGAGTAGATAAACTAAGGAAACATGGCCCTGGTGTTTTGGGAGTCTGGGTGTTTGTGGGGTTTTAGTTGTTAAGGTTATTGTTTTCTTTTGTGAAAGAGGGCTGTGCGTTTGAAAGGAACAGGGTGAGAATTTTCTTACTTTTACAACTCTTTACTTGTAGATATTATTTCAAAACAAAATAAGGATTGTCATTCTCTCATTTTCTACAGCTCATCTTCAAATCAAATGGGAGCATAATAAAATCAAATTGTGTAACTTAGGTCCACAGTTCTGGACACAGACTTTATTTCTGTCTTTTCTCTTATTTTTACCTCTATTTCAGAACGTCCCTGAGTAGTAGGAGAAAGGATATAATCAGGAGTCAAGAATTCCTCAGACACACCAGGAGATGAATTAAGGGAACAATGTAATTCCCTTGGATGCCCCTGTGAAAGACATCATCATGTGAGATACTTTCTCAACTCTCTATTAAAGAATACACATCTTAGTCAATAATGTTAAACAATTACTGCATCAAATTGAAATTATATTTAATTGGATCACTCTGAGTTTCAACCCACCTCCAGCTCCTTACATTGGCTTAATGGTTTACAGAACCAAACAACAAAAAAGGGAGGAGGAGCAGGGATTGTTAGTCAGATCACAGCTGAAAAGATCAGCTATCTTGGTAGTTCCATGTGCAGCATGGAGAACCCTGGCTAAACTGTTTCCCAGAGAACTGCCTGCAACTAGATTTCTTGGATTACTATACATACTTGAGAGAGATTCTCAACTTGTTGAGGAAGGGCTGAATTCTTATAAATGGCTATTCCAGACTCTGCTTGTGCATCTTGTGATGGTGACTGGCAACTTCTCCCTAGGATGTTGGAAAGGAACAAAATTCTTAGGCAAAAAATGGCATGAAGTGAGTGATCTGAACTGCTGATGGAGTATCAATGAGAGTAGGACAGTAAAATTACACTGTCAGGAACATGGAAAAATAATGACATCTAATGCTCACACTGTTCATCTAGGGATGTGAAGCTTTCCTTTTTCCTTTATCCATAACTATCACCAAAGCACTACGCACTATC
Organism: Hemiprocne comata; assembly: GCA_020745705.1. Classification (NCBI taxonomy): domain Eukaryota; kingdom Metazoa; phylum Chordata; class Aves; order Apodiformes; family Apodidae; genus Hemiprocne; species Hemiprocne comata. The sequence continues at coordinate 3,923,086 of CM036605.1, forward strand.
CTGCTACAGAAAAAGCATCTCTCTAGTTCAGTTGAAAGAAATCAAGTGTGAAAGCATACTCCTGGATTTGAAAGCTCTGGGTCTCCCATCCTGATACACAGTAATCAATTATGATGAAGGCTCTCCAAGCCCACTGGACATTACCTCCACCTATTAACATGCCATACTCAGCCTATTAATTATGTTCACCAATGACTGAGTGATTGACCTGCTTTGGGGGCAAGACTCTTGAAGGTACAATTAACAATTACTGTAACAAAACCACAGAAGCTGAGATCTGCTGGGAGATGGAAAGAGACAAAAATAAAAGGTTGTGGTTTTTTTTTTTTTCAACCTTACCTCCAGAACTTCTGAATGTAGACTCCAGATCACTCTCCTCAGATCCGCCCTCACTGCCCAGATCCCAAGGCACAACATTATCACCTGTCTGCCACCTGTAACTTTGCTGGTCTTGACTTTTTGGGACTCTAACAGTGACATGCTGAAAGGCTTCCTTTATACTCTCTGCTTCACTTTCAGATGTACATTCACTGGCTGGACATGGAGAGTCGAGTCCCAGTTGTCCTAGGGCGACTCTTCTGGCCATTTGCTTTACTTCAGCTACACAAAGAGAACAAAATTACCAGCTCACACAACAGGATCTGGACTTTCCAAAGGTTTCAAAATTCCCCGAGTTGGAAATGCTAAAGCTATAGCCTGTAAACTCCTTTACCATCAAAAGAACTAAACACTTCCTTCCATTTTAAAGAAAGCTTAAAGCCTGCATACATTGGTATGAACAAGTCTTCACCGTGAACAATTTTTGTTAGTTTTCATTTTCTCTTACTCATGCCTGTACTGCCATCCACTGGTCACTGCTATACCACCCTTTCTTGCATTCACCAAAACAGGGCTAGAAATTTATTGAGCTTTGTAATCAAACCATCTTAATGTTCTTATGATTTTTTTAATACCCTGAATGTGCAAGACACAGAATCCTACTCATTTGGTTTTCATCCAAGAACAGTCTAATAGAGCTCCAGCAATTAAGGCACACGGACCTTTCTGAAGTTAACAAAATATGTTCAGTTTTAATGCACTGCACTGCAGTCAGACTTGGAACATTTATGCCCACTTAACACTGATATACTTACTCCACCATTCTGGCTGCATCATCCTTCTCTCCTCACTTATTTTTCTACTGTAAATTTCAGGTCTTGGGTTTGGATAGCACCTATAATAAATCATTATGAAATACATCACGCTCAGTTAATACACAAGTGTATTGCATTTAGTATTCCCCAGTCAGTAGAAGACTAGAAGTTGTTCTAATGTTAATTAGAAGGCTGAATGCACACATGTTCTAAGAAGCCAGAAGAATTACCAGACTGAGCTGTCAGAAGCTTAGAAAGCACAGTTATTTACATCTATTATAGATTAACCACACAAGCTGTACATTAAAATGTAGATTTCAAAAGCTGCCAACTGCCTTCAGATGATGTATCAACACTAGCAGACAATGAATGCTTTGCAGATATGTTTTATTCAGGTCAGTAAGGTGATTAGTGGACAAGTGAAGACATTCAGAACTTCAGACTCTGATAACAGCCATCCTACCATCAACCCAATTCCCATCTAGAGTTCATACACTTGACCATCTAACCACATGCCAACATCTGGTGTACTTATGTTCTAACCAAGGATGTCCTTTATCAATGGGTCTTACTGACCCAACTGGGTTAGGAATCAGCAACTGCAACAGTTTTCCTGACTGATTTGACCCAAACACTGAAGGAGGTGCCTGTCCCCATTTTTCCAACTAATCAGAGACATTAATTTGCACACGTTTTGCCAGGTACTTTCCACCCATACCTACAAAGACCAAAGGACAACATTAAAAAGCACAGCAAACCTAACCAAGTAACATATTGTTGGTACTGACTTTACCAAGACTGGTCTGCTCCCACAGCCCCTAACACAGGTCCAAGTCCTACACCTACAAAAGCCAAAGTATTTCTACAGATAATTGAATGTGGCTGAGCAGAGAACCACCCTTGCTAGTAGCTTATCACGTGGCTCTCCTTAGGCACTGTTACAGCTTGGGACCACTGACCTCCATCAGAGAGGCACGTGGAATCTGTCTGACCACTCTTGAAAAGCAATTTCCCTGTCACAGCAGTTACCTTGTCAGCTCTGCAGCTGACAATAACTCACACTGGGGTCCTCACTGGCTTCTGGCTTACTGAAAAAACATGTCATGCCATCCTTGATCCTGGATGTGTCTGCTTTCAACAGTGGCTGTATCAAGATGAATCTGCTAGAATTAACTCTTCTATGAACATGATGCAAACTCACCACCTCTCTTCTTCACTTCCACTTGCTGCAGAATATGAATCACCTCCTCTCTGACACTGCAAGTTGAACTGTTTTTTGCATCTTACAGACACATGTGGGAGTAAATGCTGAAATGAGTCCAACAAGCCATGATTCAGCACATGTCAGGCATTCTGGTATTACTTGTTGAGTGGTCTGTGAGACCATGCAAACTTCATTCCCTAGGTTGTATTTTAGTAGCACTGCTCTTCAGAAAGGATGACAACTCCAGGCCTTAGCCTACTAAAAACTCTGCCCTGGACTTATAGCAGGTTTTACATGTACGCAGGCAGACTATAACATGTAGCTCCCAGGGGAATAAGTGGACCTAAATGAATCAAGGTTATTCCTACAGCAGATAGGTACATTATTTTGTCTCTCTCTCTTTGGGCTAAGCATGTCAATTGCTTATATTTAATGATGAAACTATCTAGAAGCCCTTACTAACAGCTTAGAACTCCACAACTAAGCATACAAACAAAACTCTTTCTCTGCCTGCCCTTCTCCCTGATAGTCCCAACTCCACTTTAGTTCTGAGCTACTGGACTAGTATTTGCTGCAGGGGGTGAGGAGATGGAAGAAATGATACTATTGCACTGCTGAGCTGAGCGTTTCCATCGCTACATAACGCATGTGGTACGCACGTATTTTAAAAGATAGATTAATTGCTCCTCTTGGACACCATCCATAACTATGTCTCTTGACTTGCTAAGGAATACAGAAGTGATAAACACAGTCACCCTGCTCAACACCGCTCATGGTCTAGGCTCATTTGATCATCCACACTTTTCACCACACCTCAGCTGAGATCATCACGGTTTTTTCATTTTTACTTTTAGTCATCTGCGGGAAGCGCTTCCGCTTTTCATTTTTAATTACCTCCATTTCTTTTGCCATCTCTGAAACAGCCTGGACATTGTCTCCACCCAATGCTCCTTGTGCCTGACATCTCATTGGTGGCAGAATATAGTCACTTGATGGTGGACCTACAGCCTTCCATAACGAAGTATTAACCCCAGGAAAAGGGTTACTTGTGTTTTGGGAAGTATCATCAGTTCTGTGCCTTTCTTCAAACATTTGCTCAGAAAGCAGATTCCTTCTGATTTCCTGGTGCAACACTCTGTGCAGGGCATCTCCTGCCTGCTGCACCATGCTCTGCATGATCTTTAAATCGAGGACACATTTGCCAATGTACTGCTCACTTCGGGACACACCACTCGTTCTTCTTGCAGAACCTCCTCTCCCCTGTGCCAGCATGCACAGGTCAGAGACCTCACTCACCCTCTCCTCCTCTTCTGTAGTGCACTCTGTACTCCATTCTGAAAAGCCACCTTCCCCATCACCTGACTTTCCCTCATGGTGCACTCCAGAAGATGGATACACCTCTCTGAGGGTAGCCTTATCTTCTTCCTTTTGCTGCCTTTTTTCATCCTTTTGAGTTTGACCTAATCCAGCTGCTTCTTCCAGGAAGTCTTCGTCAAGTTCTGAATAATTGGCAAAGATTTCATTGACTTCAAAGCTACAGAGGCTGTCATCCACATCACTGACACTGAGGGTCACTTGGAGATCAGAAGCTACGTCACCATTTTTGTCCTGTGCAACTGGCTCTAGACTGGTTGATGCCTCTTGGTTCACAAAATTCTCCTCACAAAAAGGAGGGTATCTTGGGGAAGAAGAGATGCCTGAAAAATGTGATTTTAAGCGTTAACCCATTTCTCCAGATGTCCCTCAAACACACTGCTTTTGTGCACGTGGGAGTTAATGTATTTTAGAGATCACATGAGCAGCATTTAAAGACTCTGCTGAAAACAGTACGCCTGAACTTCCAAGTATTAACCAGACTTAAGGTCTTGACAATTAGGGTGGTAGCTAGAATCCAAAGCTAAATGCTTTCTGTTTTCAAACTATGTCATAAAATGTGCTGACATTTTAATTATTTATATTAGACCTTTATAGACTGAGGACATGCTAAGTGAAGGACACACAACATCTTGCTAGAAGAAACTCACCAGCCTCGGTTATCTCTTTTCCCTGTAATTCCTGTGTTCTCTTATTGTAGCTAAAAGCTGATACCAAACAGCTGTTCACATCTGGAGAAACAGGGGCTCTTTCTGCTTTTGACAGTTCATCAGCATGACCAGCTGGAGACTTAGCTAAGTCCTGTAATACAAAAAATGGAATAAAAGACAACTGTACTTGACAGCTCAATATCTCTACCTTCTCTTTTAAGGTGGTTTGCATCCATGATCAGGAAAGGATACTCAATGTTTAGGTGGCCTCCCACCTAGATTTAAACCAAACAAGTTGAATTTGAACAGACACAAAACTCTGTTGCTTTAAATACATGAAAGGCTATAACCCTGAAGTCACCTTTAAATCATTCTTCAGTACATATTGAATATCCTGAAGTTTCACGGAGCGGTTCCTCTGTTTGGGTTCTAGCCCTGACTTCACAGTGTCATAATAGGGCACAGGAAGTCCAACATCTGCTTCCAACTGTTGTCCTGAAATTATGAGCTCTTTAATAAGGGAGTCTTCAACACCTTTCCAGGGAGGGGTGTCTGCAAGACAAAAATACAGACTTTGTGTCACAAGCTATGTATCAGTGTTATTAAAAATAAAGAGTCAGAGATCCAGCAGCATTATTGTCTGAACATTCCCTGATTTACAACCAGTCACACATCAGTCCAGCCTGGCATCTCCTCCCTATCTCATTTCAACAGTGGAGGCTTCAAAGGGAGCTGACAGAAATCTCTAGAGGAGTCACACTGTAAACCAGGCTGTGCATTCTTCATTACCAACTAAGAGAGGGTTTCATTTTTAGGATGTTTATATCATTTTACTGTCAAAACAGTCAAAGTCAACACCTAACATACATTACATTATCTGTAATAACAATACATTATCTCTTAAGTTATCTTTAGTGATCAAAAAGATGAAAGCTGCATGGGCTCATTCTCCACATTGCAGAGTTATCTGGGTGTTTTGCTGCCCTTGTATGAAGAATAGAGGGGACTAAACAGCAGAAAAACACCAGACAAAAAACTGCATCTCTCTAATACCTCTTCCTTCAGTTATGCACTTTTAAGTTTTCTGATTACATTGCACAGAAGTTTCCAGCAGTATTTGCTATTGTCATTAACATCTGGGGTTTTTTGCCTAGAGGGTTCCTTACCCAAGTTCACTCTGTAGGAGCCATCACAGCAAGGTTTTGTGCAGTTGCAGAGGGGAATTACACAGACATTAGGGGCTGACACTGAAAACATTCAGTGGGTTACCCTAGTGACAAAAGCTGAAACCCAGAGATGTACCTGTCAAGGCCTCCTGCACCACTGCAGAGAAGCTGTAAATATCAGATTTGACAGTAGCAACTCTTCCAAGGATTACTTCAGGAGAGCACCACTTATAGAGCTGGACTGGGACAGGAATACGTGTCAGATCACTCTGTTCTCCACCATCTTTGCTGTAGAAAGGGAAGAAAGTTGTCAGTTGGGACATACAGTACACTCAAGTACAAGGTGTATCTTTTGCAATTAGACCCTTGAGTTTGTTATATCTGCTTCTAGTTTAAATACCTAAAAGGTCCAGTCTGTGCCTGCAAATAAAAACATGTACTATTTTCACACCAATAAATGTCTTTTGGCACATTACAGCAAAGACTTTCTGGCTTCTGACTTTTTGATTGTTCAGTGAGGTGTGGAATCTTCCTTCCACCATTTTAGGTAAGCCTCCATGGGCACAAGTTCAGTATAAGAGGAGACTTAAATTGTTTCCTGCCCAGTAGCAGAATTAGTAACTCTGAGAGGAATATCATCTCTGTTCTGTAATATTACATTCTTTACCTTTTTGATGGTATTTCTATACTCCAGTAAACAACTGCTTCTCTTAAAGGTTTCTAATGTTGGATACTTACAACACAGAAACCAAGTCCACCTGAAACCTGCTGTACTGTATGTGACAAAGTTAATGTACCTGAGCAGTAATAATTTGGAGTTCTTCACTCCTGCAACTCTGTTGCCTGCCTCAGAGGCAGGAGTCCCTCATCATCAAGAGGGGCACTTCAGCAGAAGTTTGCACTAAATTTGACTGTACTTGCCTTTGTCCCTTTCACAGAAACAGTGAGGAAGTTCTGTACCTCTCTACCATGTACTCCAAGTTGCACAGCTTTGCCACACCAGAATAAACTATTTGGATGGCATAGGAGGTAAGTGAACGGTGGATAAATCCACGGGAGTGCAGAAAATGCAAAGCCTCTGAAATCTGGAGCAGCACGTGCAAAATTGTCTCTATGTGCAGGAGTGAGAATTCTGTACGCTGAAAGAAACAGAAGCACCAAATCTGCATGTCAGGTCTTTAAAGCTTGATGTAGAGGAAAACTATTATTGTACAGAAGAAGGCAAAGAACACGAACATGAAACAAGACTGTAGTAAAAGTCAGAAGAATTACACTTGCTAAATTATGTTTGTTCTCAATACCCAACCAACTAATAATACCTTTAAAAGTAATTAAGAAAAAAAAAGATATTGACTATGCCAAAATCCACTCTGAAGCAGAATGAACTCTTAGAATTTCATGCCTTTGACTACAATTTCTCCAGTAACTTAGATGTCTGCATTCAAAGAGTTGAAGAAATAGTGACTGAATTAACTCCAAAAAAGAAACAGAAAAATATTGATAACAAAAATAACAACACACCACTGAACCAGAACTGAGTTCAAGCCTTCACTTTATACACAAGCAGTTTGCAATGTACTACATTCTACATACATACTACATTCAATGGCAAAAGCTGGTCTCGCCATATTTGCAGTTTACAACCACATGCAGAAGATTAAGAGTTTAATTTAATAGCAGCCATTTTAAGATTGACACCAAACAAGAAAATCAGCACAGTTGCACCTAAGCATTTGCTGAAGTTATTTGCCAATTACAAACCTTACGCAGAGTATCTGATATTGTGCAGAACAGAAACCCAAATACACAGACTAATCATTTTGTCTTCCTGTTCTTTGAGTAAAGATGGTAGATGTAGTTACTAAACTTCTTCCTCTCAACTACTTACTATTTAAAAAACAAGTATTCCACTTACCCTTTCATGAAGGATGCTGTACAGGCAGCCAAAGTTAACCCTTTCATATACTAAGCGTGTTTTCTTCAAGTCACTGGACAGACAAACAGACATCAACAGTAGCAAATGAGGATGATGGAGTTTGCTACAAAGGGAGAGGAAAAAAATCTGTAAGGCAAATCAAAGATTAAAAGAGTCCTGTCCCTCTAGGTATTTTTATCAATACAACATGAATGCTTCTAATGTTTCATTAAAATACCCAAATGTTAAAAGAAACATAGATTAGGAGGCATGTGGGAAACACTGCTTACTGTCACAATGAGCAGAATCTATACATAAGCCATCCATGGAATGTGCAGTGAAGCATTCACCCAGACACACTAGAGGAGAGTATCATCTCCTGTATTATCCACTGGGGAACAAATGGAATGGGAACAGACTGGAGAAGAGAGATTTGTATTTCTCATTCAGAGAGGAAGTACAACCACAGCCTGACAGCCCTCCCACCATTAATCACATTTCCTCACACCACTGCACATACCCAGACCCCAGGAGCACTCGTGGCTACTGCACATTTGTTCCTACCTACTATGCTCCTGCTCTGCAATGAGGAGATCAGCTAAGCGTTGTTTTCTGCAGTTCTGATGGGGCTCAAAGCTGAGTTCCTTCACTGTAACTCTGCTGCCTCCCCACATTAAGCTACAAGAAGAAGAAGAATTTCTACAGGATGTCTTCTGCAGTATTTTCTTCCCAGTTACAGGATTACTTACAGATTTTGCTATTCTGAAATGCTCTGGTTCTGTCTCCTACTGCTAACCACATCACTTTGGTGATCCTGGCTACAGCAAATACTCTTTCAAATTGACAACGAAGTATCACCCTGTTCAAGACTGGATGTAGCAGGACAGGTTTGCTGCCCAAAGATCCTACCCTTTCATGACTCAAGGTAAAGAATAAGGAAACTCAAACTCTGTTCACTAAAGGCCATCTTGGGAAGATTAAATCACCAATCTGTAACTTCTCTGGATGCCTCTGAGGCACAGCTACTTGCTACACAGTACAGAAGATTAAAAACAGGCTCAGTCTGCACTTGTGACTCTCATTTCACTGTAGGTTTGAGCAAGTGCTCTGCAGACATGTACATCCAGAGGCCTGAGGTCTCACCCAACAGGTACAAGGACTAATCACTGAGCAACCCCAGCAACGTATTTCCCACCACAAAAGGAATCAGTACTGAAACATTGCTATCAATGAATAACCAAAACTGTCTTAATATTTCTGGAAAGGACAAGGGTATCACAGGTATCACGGAGTCTAAAGAAAACAGTGGACTACAAGCAGAAAGCAGTGGATTAATACAGAAAAGACAACAAAAACTATCCAAACAAAGCATCTGGTACAACAACTTGCTGCTTGATAGTAACAGATGCACACCAAGGGGGGCTAAAATCCCTCTGATTCCACTTACTTTGTCATCATCATGTACGGTCCAACACGGTAGGAAAACGTTGGCTCATCATATGCCTGAACCACATCTTTTTCCCCAATAACAGGGAGAGAGGCCAAGTACCCAAGATGCCCACTGCCTGCAAGATACAACTGAAACACAGCCTGGGCATAACCAAAAGGAACAGGCAACAGTTCCCAAGATTCTTCACATCTGGCACAAGCTCACTAAAAATGTATACTCTCCACAGTTTTTTTTTCCCACCAATCCAGTAGAAAGAAGAAAGCACTAAAAATTAACAATAAGACAAGTGGGGTAATTGCTCTGACTCTCAAAAACTCTACTAATATTATTAAAAACCATTAACCAGAGTGTCTTACCTTCCCAAAACCAAAGCTGTAAATGTTCCTGGCTGCATTAGCTCCACCTTTTAGAAATCTACCCAGAGGGCTGCTGTCAGCATTCCTAGGTACCAAACAAACATAAGCAGTAAGAGTAATACGCCAGAGCTTTGAGTCAAAACACAAAAAAGAGGGAAAAATGCAGAAATTCTGCTACAGCAATGTATTTCAAATGTTGTACTCCAGGAGGCCCCACACAAAAAGCGTAAGGTGGATGCTGAAATTCCCAATTATTGTGCAACTCATCAGAAGTTGGTAGATACATTGTTGGACATACTTCTTTAAAGCAAGACAGCCACTAAAAATAAAAAATAGTCATCCTGCATTGCTTTTTGCTCACACGTATTTTTCCTAACACACACCTTACATTAAAGCTCTTCAAACAGTTGGAAACACATCCCCAAGAGCTTTGCAACGACCTAGAAAGGTCAAGAAACAAACTGCTTCATATTACTGCCATTTTAATACTATTAAAATCCAGTATTTCATAGTACTGATTTCAAGAGTAACTCCTTAATATACAGGTATTTACAACTATCAAGTTCCTATTTGGAATTCTCACAACAGAAATAAAAAGTATCATCATTCCTTACACACATTGGTTTTAAGCCTGATCTTGTCAAAAAGAAACAAGGACATGGAAGTAAAAGCCCTTATAGCTCAACCCCCCCAGGACTTGAGAATATATTCTTACCCTTGAACAAGGCCACCAAACCTGGACTGACTGCACACCAGGGCTTTTGATGAGCCAACCCTCCTGAGTAGATCAGAGGGGCAATTTCGAATGGCAGCCTGCATGTGGGATGTACAACACTGTAGGAATTCCAGCATCTAGAGAGGAGGGGGAGGGAAAAAACAGCAACAACAAAATTCCTTCAGAACTGCAAGGTAAACCATTTTAAATTAATAGATCATGACTACTGAAAAAATAACTAGTTACCTGCAAAATTTAAAGAGGTGTTTCCAGAAATGGATACACAGAAAAACTTGAAGAAAGTCAATTACATGAAAATGTAAGAGAAAGGGTACTTTAAACACTAGGTGACTAATTTTCAAGACATTTACCCACTGAATATTGTATCATCAGGTGTCTTTTTGACAGGAGCACTGCAATAACAGGGAAGAGGACCACTGAAATATGAGCCTGTCCTTTTCCTTACCACGCACTAACACATAAAGGTCCTAACAAGTTACAGAGAGATCAAAACGTTAGTTAAATAACCTGAATCAAGAGGACTTCAAAATACCTTTATGACACTGAAACATGTTAAAGAATTTTTCTAGCATGTAAAAGCCAGTAATTTTTCCCTGGAGTGTTGGAGTTTCTTCACTTTAAGGTGAAGATGTGAGCACATACCTAGCCTGTATTCAACATGAATTACACACATACCTGAGCACTGCTTGCTTTTCCAGCTGACATGGCCCAGTCCTCAGGACTTCTTCCATCTTTATCGTGTACTCTCAGATCACCTCCTTCATCCAATAACTTGCTAAGAATCCACTTATTTCCTGAGAAAGCAGCTGCATGGACTGGGGTGCTCCCATCGTGACAGCGACTGAGGAACATTAAAGCAGAAATGTTTCAGCCTTCCCCTACACTTCACCAGCTGTGCTTCTAGGGAAAAAAGCAGCACACTTGGAACCTTTACATACTCCCAAACAACAGACACAATGAAATATGGAAAGTTAGGCACCTACTTACCTCTAGGGATCTTTGGCTAAAACAGCAGCATGCATCTTAAGTACTTCTTATTTATATACAATGAATATTGCCTATTGGATTGATTAAAACCACTGAAAGATTAAACATTAATTTCATTTTAAGAAGAAAAAAAATGATACTTAACTGATTAGCTTCTGAGCCATAATGCAACAGCACATCCACTATTTTAGCAAGACCCAGCAGTGCAGCAGTGAAGAGGCAAGTCTGGCCCATGGAATTGACAGCATCGACAAAAACACCTACAAGAAAACATAGATTGTGAGGACAGTGTTTATTCCTCCCCATCTCCAATAAAGGACAACGGTTTGTTAACACTGAAACGGTCATATTCCTTCTGAGATGAAACATAATATTAACAGAAATTGGAAAAAAAAAAAAGTGCAAATGACCTTCCCTGCCGCTTTCTATACTAGACATACCATGCACTGCTTGTTCACAATGTTTTCAAATAAAGGATGTATAAATATCAGAAGCAAAGTATTAAACTGGATGAGCACAGGTAACACCAGAGAACTACATTAATAAAGAACTACATTCTTCCGAAGTAGCAATTAAGAACTAGACCAATATTTTGTTACATTAATCTATGTTTTCAAGAAATGAAATAAGTTCTACAAAGATAAGAAAATGAGTGAGGGTATAAAACTATGGGTCTGAACCAACCCTGCATATTCGTATTAACGCCATAAGCTTAAACTATTTTTGTAACTATGTGAAAAAAAGATGGTCACAAACCACTCAGCTCGTGTTCTCTCCCTCCCAACCCCCGGAAGGGCAGGAACGGTCATCAATGGCGAGCGGCTCCTGCACAAGCAGCACCGCACGCCCGCTTCGCGCTCAGGAGAGAACACCTCGCTCCTCCTCGTGGTTTGTGACGCCGATCAGGGTAGATCACTCCCCTCTAGTGACCAACTACAGAAATGATCCCTGAAAGTATAGTCTTAACTCCAACACCGCACCGCGCGCACCCCCACCGGCACGCACCGCCATCTAGCACACGGGCACACACGCACCCGCCCCAACAACCCAACCCGCCGCGATTCCCCCGCGCCTCCGCACCCCCGAAACCGCCGACCCGCGACCCCTGCCTCCGCTGCGCGACCCCGGGACCACCGCTCGGGCCGGGGAGCGGGACACGCCCCCTCATTTGCATCCTCTGCCCCAGACCGCCAATCACACGCGCCGCCCGCCGACACAGAACGACACCGCCCGCCCCGCCAGGCCTGGCGCCGATCGCTGCCTCCCGCTGCTCCCCCCGCCGCGTCCGCCGCCCACGCACGTCCGGGGCCGCAGAGACAGGGCTCCGCCAGAAACACGCTCCGCACCGCGGCTCCACCCACCGGGCCTCGGGTGTTGCTGTTTTCATTACACAACCCAAGGGGACCATCGTCTCGGTTCGCGCTCCCTCCACCCCGCGCCCCCAGAGGAAGGGAGGCCCGGGCACCACGGCCAGGCAGCACTTCACGACTCTTGCCCGGGGCTCTGAGGGGGACGCCTTGCCTTCCAGGGGCTACCCAGACCCAACGCTTTCAGGCACGTCCTCACGTACCAACTACAACAACCCCACAGAAGCACCACCGTCATTAACGCTATCATCTACACCTCTGGATCCAGCCTGAGCACCGCAGACCTCCATACCATCGTGTCAACAGAACACTAAGCAGTGCTCTTCCTGTCCCGGACCCCAGCAGATACCCTGCGGCCCGAGGATCCAACCTGGTGTGTCCCACGTTCCACAGCCTTGCCCAGCATCAAGCAGTTTCTCCCTGACCCCAATGAAGCAATGAGACTCTGATCAAAGTATTACTGTGCTCCAGATCCAGCCTGAGCAATACAGATCTTGACATGTTATCAAAAGCAAATCCTGTGCAGTTTGTCCCCAGCCCCATGTCACTCTGATGAATGCTGCCTCACCAAAAACAACTCCACCGCGCCCACCCTGCGCCACACAAAAGCTGGCTCGAGAATACCATGGTCCAACTTCCACGCCCGGGTACCAAGACACATTCAAGGCAGTTCAGTTCACTGTAAACCAAAACAACTCCACTGAACATTAAAACTGAAACCACCTGTCTACTCCCACTGTCACTGCTATCAAAAACCCACCAACAGGCTTGTGAGAAATCAAGTACTGCCCGTTCTGGGACGCATGGTGCAGCCAGGACTCTCATGGAGCCCTAAGGCAGGTTTTGGGCAGTCTGTACCTGTCAGTCTGTGCTCTGCTGGTGCGATATCTGCACAAAGGCATGTGCTGGGAGTGGGAAACAGTTACCAAACAGTTACTCCATGGACCACACGCAGTCTGCCTTCCATGGAAATGAAAATCTTTCCTACTTTATCTACAGATGTATCCCGTTGTGAAGTTTTTTTAGTGTTTTTTATCTCCTGTAGTCCATCTTAGTTTTGGAGCCACTAGGTAGAACTTCAAAAGCTGGATTTTCCCACCTAATGACTGGGGGAAGTATAAAGCTAGCTCAGCCTAGGACAGGGCTGCTTTCTGCTAGAGCTTGAGCCTCCATCAGAGCAAATGCCCACTTTGTTTCTACATGGCTGAGGGATCTTAGACATCAGGAAGATATTCTTTCCCGTGAAGGTGGTGAGACACCGGCCCAGATTCCCCAGAGGAGCTACGGATTCCCAATCCCTGGAAGCGTTCAAATCCAGGTTGAATGGGGCTTGGAGCAACCTAGTTCAGTGGAAGGTGTGCCCAGCAAAGGCTTTGATGTAGATGATCTTTAAGGTCCCTTCCTTCTCAAGCTATTCTGTGATCTCCACCCGTACATCCACCACTGATACAATTCAGTCCCCAGCAGTGACCCACTCCACTTCATATTTATAATCTACTTTTACCTTTACCAATATAAAAAGAGGCTCACAAACCACTCAGCTCGTGTTCTCTCCCTCCCAACCCCCGGAAGGGCAGGAACGGTCATCAATGGCGAGCGGCTCCTGCACAAGCAGCACCGCACGCCCGCTTCGCGCTCAGGAGAGAACACCTCGCTCCTCCTCGTGGTTTGTGACGCCGATCAGGGTAGATCACTCCCCTCTAGTGACCAACTACAGAAATGATCCCTGAAAGTATAGTCTTAACTCCAACACCGCACCGCGCGCACCCCCACCGGCACGCACCGCCATCTAGCACACGGGCACACACGCACCCGCCCCAACAACCCAACCCGCCGCGATTCCCCCGCGCCTCCGCACCCCCGAAACCGCCGCCCGCGACCCCTGCCTCCGCTGCGCGACCCCGGGACCACCGCGCGGGCCGGGGAGCGGGACACGCCCCCTCATTTGCATCCTCTGCCCCAGACCGCCAATCACACGCGCCGCTCCGCCCCAGCTCCGCAGGCCTGCGGCGCCGAGGACCCCGCCTGCAGCGCCTCCTGCCGGAGCCCGCAGCGCCCCCTGCCGGAGCCCGCAGCCCCGCCGAGCAGCGGGGCCCAGCGCCGGGGACAGCCCGGGCTGCTGACGGTCTGGAGAATAAACACGAAACAGAACTGTGACCGGTTTCCTTTACAAATTGCCCTGTTTCTGTCTGGTTAAAAATACAGGTGCCAAAATACCCGTATCTACACCATACTTTAAGCATTTAGCAACCAGAATTAAAGCTAAAATCCCATTTAAACGATGTATTCCTAGAGTGTCATAATTTTAGTTTTACCATACCTCTATCATTTCCTTATGAGCACCTTACAACTTAAAAGTTTAGTCTTCTTTTCAATTTACTCTTTTTCATACAACAGTTTTGATTCAATATTTAGCACCACTTACCAGAAAAGGCCAACTAATTAATTTTGTAACTATATGTCACTCACAAAAATTAACTGTACAGGCATTAAAGTGGACTACGTTATACCACAGACATAAGCATATAGGAAAAATGAGAACTTTTCTGCCAGCACCTGTCTAAACTTAGCCTTTACCTTTTTTCAGAAGCTTTTTCACTTTCACATAGCTTCCCTGCCTGACATATTCATGCAGCTCAGCTTCCAGGGAATCCCCTTTTATACTTCCAAGCTGGACTGGGCAGGGCATTGGTAGAGGGACAGCATGAGCCATCTTCTTTCCTCAAGAGAACTAGGAAAAGGTAGGAAATGTAATGAAGTTGCAAGACGCGATAGCTCAGAGGACTTCTTTTTGACTTCAAAATCTTCAGTACCTCATGTAACCAGTTGTGTCTGTTTCTTCCAGACAAAACCCAAAACGGAAAGTGGGATCCTTCCCCTCAACTGTGCCCTCCCAGAAAAATCCTGCCCGTCAGACACAGCAAAGAGGGACTGCAAGTGGGCAAGGCCTGACCAAGGAGAAACATAGTCCCAAGGAGGAAACGGGAGAGGTGATGAGCAGAGGATGAAGCCTGTCAGCTGTGTGGGCCTCTCTGACTACCCAAGTGCAGCATAAAGCCAGCACCATTCTGGGTCAGTGCTCCTCAGACTCATCAACCCTTTGCTGCCCTCTCCCCAGGACCAAAGCCCCCGCTCCAGCCCCTGGATGCACGTACCGTCTGTCCCGGCTCTGTCCCGACCCGATCGGGCCCCGCCGCCTCTCCCACCTCAGCAATGACGCCCCTCGAACGTCTGCGGCACGTGGACACCGCCCCGTGCGCCTCGCAGCTCCGCGCGCCACGCATGCGCAGTGCCCACCGCCGCACCCCCCCCTCCCCTGGCCTGGGGGCGGGGCGGTCTCTGCCATTGGGCGGGGCCTATGGAGCCGTCTCCGCGGTGTGGGGCGGGGCCTGTGTGGGCGGGGCATGTGTGGGCGGGGCCTGTGTGGGCGGGGCCTGTGTGGGCGGGGCCTGTGTGGGCGGGGCCTGTGTGGGCGGGGCCTGTGTGGGCGGTCACTGTCTGCGTGGGCCGTAGCCGTGGGGGCGGGGCCTGGCGCGGTCTGGTGCGGCCTAGCGCGGCCCGGTGTGGGGCCGGTGAGCCGCGGGGATGCAACGGGAGGTGGGCAGCCTGCCGCTGGCCCCCGCGCTGCGGGCCCGGCTGGTCGCTGCCGGCTTCCAGACAGCGCAGGAGTTGCTGGAGACCGGCCCCTGCGGGCTGAGCAAAGGTACCGGCGGGCCGACGGGAGCCCGGCGGCCCTTGTCCCGGCAGGCCGCCTCCGTCCCCTCTTCCGGCAGGTGCCCCCCAGCCCCTTCCCCTCCGCGAAACCTTCGCAGTGGCTTATTAGTGAGGCTGGGGTTTGAGCAGGGTTTCGGTTATTAAAATGCTCTCGGGCAGAGGAAGTACTTGGTGCGTGCTGAGGGGCTGTGGCGCAGCCCTGTGCACATCCCTGAGAGATCTCCCCAACGAGTCTGGAGAAATGAGCAGAGTAAATATTTACTGACTCATACGTGCCTAAAAAAAATAAAAATTTAAAACCACTCTGAAAATTCTGATAAAAGACCCATCTTGCCCAGAGCATAAGATGTGAGATACAGAAAAAGAACAACCAGAGGATTCTGTCACTCATTCCTCTTTCCCCAACTGTACACACCTTACGCAAAATAAACTTCTATGAAGTCAGAAGGTTGCTTTTTTCAGTAAGCTAAAATAAGATTTCCACAGCCATTTTAAGAAATGTATCATTATTTTGATTATTGGTAGCTTTATTATCTATGATAATATGTGGCAATAGTTTTGCCTTGAAGCAGCGACGTCCTGACGTGTGCATACAGATGGACACACAGTGATATGTGGAGGTATCTCATCTCTGATACTCAGTCTGTGTTTAAAAATAATATGTAAGGTGCTCAGCCTTGGAATACCCTGAGGATTCAGAGGACAATCAGTGGGTGTCACTAGTCTGCAACCTGACCTTTGTTACAGGACCTTCTTTGCTTCCAATGAAATTAATATGATGCCGCATGCAGTGCAGAATGGTCAGGTTCTGTCAAACAAATGTAATTATGTGTCCTTACTTTGAATGAATCACTGTTTATAAAAATAAGGTCATGTTCCATGATTTTGATTCTTCCAGAGATTGGAATCTCCAAAGAAGAGGCGCTGGAAGTGTTACAGGTTGTGAGGCAGGAATGTCACGGGGATGCAGCAAGGAGTGCTGGGGGGTCAGGCACCACCAGGAAGTGCACGGCACTGGAACTGCTGGAAGAAGAGCAAGCCCAGGGCTTCATCATCACCTTCTGCTCAGCACTAGACAATATTCTGGGAGGTGGTGTGCAGCTAACAAAAATCACTGAGATCTGTGGAGCACCTGGAGTTGGGAAAACACAGCTATGGTATCTCATTTTTAGATGACTTTTGTGCAACTGAGAATCACTTTGTTTAACTGAACTATGAAGAGAGTTTATTTTTCTTGTTGTCATGACTGCAATCCCTGATTCTTCTACAGCATTATAAATATAATCATGGTAATGGATATAGTGCTTCCTGTTCTGTGTACTCCTCAGCAGAATCACAGAATGCCAGGTTGGAAGGGACCTCAAGGATCATTTGTTCCAACCTTTAATGTCACTTCAGGAGTGAGTTGGGAGCTGAGAGCTTTGTGATGTGAATAATTCTCTTTTTTTCTGCTTCCCATGGCAGTATGCAGTTGGCAGTAGATGTACAGATCCCGGAATGCTTTGGGGGTGTAGCTGGAGAAGCTGTGTTCATTGATACTGAAGGAAGTTTTATGGTAGACAGAGTAGTGGATATTGCCACTGCCTGTGTGCAGCACTGCCAGCTCATTGCTGAGGCTCATCAAGAAGAAGGTACGTTGTTGAGTTCTTTCTTTCTGTCTAGTAGGCTCAGACCTGAGTGAAGCCAGTGTCTCCTGGGCTGCAGTTCTGCAGTTGGAGACTTTCAGCAGCAGTGCTAGCTGAGGGAGTTCTTGCTGCCAGCCTTTCATTTCCACCTGTACCATACCCTGAACTGCAGCATGTGGAGCCAGGCTGCAGCCTCAGCTGATCTGCTTTAAGAATCAGAATCACAGAATGTGTGGGGTTGGAAGGGACCTTTAAAGGTCATCTAGTCCAGCCCTCCCTGCAGTGGGGGGGAGACCTTTTTAACTAGATCAGGTTGCTCAGAGCCTCGTCAAGCCTGACCTTGAATATCTCCAGGGATGGGGCCTCCACTACAGGAAGAGCAGCTGGGGAAAGAGAAGAGTAAAGGCAGAATTTTTTAAGGCAGTGTTGCTGCCGGAGCCCCATATTGTAAAACTGTATCTGGAATTCAGCTCCTTCATGAGGTCAGTATAGCCAGGCTGCATTTTATTCTACAAGTCATGAGTGTGTTGGGGATAGTGACACAGCTTCTATGTTAGTTTTAGAGTATTTTATGCAACAAACTTCTGTTTGAATTAGGTAAAAGGACACCATATTAAATGAGCTACTGCCTGTACGTGAAACAATGGATGATTAATAGTCACTGTTGTGCTCTGGTGGTGTTCTGGCTTGAAAATTATTTACTGGACAAGTTCTTTTTTCAGAAATAAATTTTTCATTTTTGGAGCACTCCCTTGGAGGCTCCGGTGTACCTATGTGCAAATGCTGAGAGAGCATCTGCTCACCACCTTCTTGACTTTCAAGACAGATGGAAGGTGTGTTTCCCACACTCTTCACCTTGACTGCTTCTGTTTCTGGGGGTTTTGCTGTTGCTGTATGTGGAAGGCATAGCTTGGTAGAATGATGAAAGTAGCAATATGTTAGTACAGACTTTTGACTAATTTAGTCATCTATATTTATTTGTTCCAGATCATCTAAAAGCTTTGGAGACTTTCTGTCTTGAGAACATCCTTTCTCACATATATTACTTCCGTTGCCGTGACTACATAGAGCTTCTTGCACAGGTCTACCTCCTCCCAGACTTTCTTTCAGAGCATTCAAAGGTAAGGGTTATTGCAGAAGACATGACTCATCTTCACAGTGAAGATTTTCAGGGATACTAATCCGGTACAATAAGAGTAACACACGTAACACCTTAGTACCTCATCAGCTTGGCAGTAATACATTAGCTGATGTCAGAGTACAAATGTAAAGCTTTCTTGCTTGTTTGCATTCTCATTCCCATCCCAATTACTCCTGACAGTAATTTGCTTTTGCTGCCACTGAATCATCCTGAATCTCCACCTTGAAGCGAGGATAGTGGATCTATGTTGCCCCATGTTGTTAAGGAGCATCCAGTTATGGTCACAAAACTGCTTCACAGAACAGTCTGTCAGTGAGCTGTGTGCTGACTGTGGTGCAGAGGGTCAGGGAGGCTTAGTGCTGTTTTTTTTGTCCTAGAAGATCACTGAGGACCAGAAACATCCTGTACCATCTTGGAATCCAGCAAGTGACTCTTCCCTGTCTTTCCAGTACATCTTCTGTTGCTACAAGCAACCAGAGCCTGCAGCTTGACTCTTGGGTGGACTACAGCCAAAAAGCTTCCTAGTACCTCGTGTCTTAGCAAAATGCTATTGTCAGGCAGATTTTCACCACCTCCCTTCCAGATTTCTCGATGGTGCACAGCAGCTCAATCCCTCATGGGATTTGGGAAGGAGACTTGTGCCTCTTTATAACAGAGCAGAAATCAGTGTTGTTTAGATTGTCTTTTGCACATGATTTCCATCTTTTGAAGCAGTTATGTTCTTGAAAGGGCAGATGGGAGTCTTACTTTTGCTTTGTGTAGTCTGGTATTTCCGTTTCTCTGCCAGGTACTAAGGGTGCCCTGTTGTGTTTGCTCTTGTGGAAAGAACATGGCTTCATTAGCACAGTTACACTGGGCTGCAGTTCTCTGGTACCATCTGTGCTGATGATCTGTGCTTGGCCTGGAGCCGGAGATCCTGAAGGTTGCAGTAGAACTCTTAAGACCTTCTGGTGATTCCTGGGACAGGCTATCAGGGACTTGACAGATTGCTCATTGTGGTTCAGCTCTCATTAAAATTAGTCTGATCCCTCTGTGCAGACCTGGAGCTGAGACTGGGACCACAGGACACCTCCAGGTTTTAGGGTTTTTTTGAGAGACATAGTTGTAGAGAGTGTCATTTGGAAATACAAATTAGCTTGAGATCTTGGTAATAGTATTTCAAAGACCAGTAATATGAAAAACACTATGTTAGAAAATATTCTTGTCATAATAAACCTAATTCTGTAAGGTCTTATAAAGACAAGGAAGGCATGTGTTGCCAAGCTTTCTCTATATAGCCTACTTATTAATACTTTAAGTCTACTTGGTGTTTTCTCCCAGTTGCACTTGTTATAAAAAAAATAAGTTGCATCCTACCTGGACATACTAATCTGATGGAAAACAGTGGAATATCTTATTTTAATTCTAGCTGTATTTTTCAATTTAAGATTATATTTTTTAGTTGGAGGGCCATTTCACATTGCTGCAGGCTTGTATGATCCAGTCACAAAGCAACTTCCCACTAATGAGTTAAATCAATAATACAGAAAATAGGTTTTCTTGTGTTGTTTCCAATTTGTTATCTTGTGCATTAATGCAAGAACTTGTAGACACCTAGGATTTGAGTGACATCTGAACATGCAGTCACTTTAAGACTATCAGCCATCTCCCTTCTGTATTTTAGACAAATTAGGGTCATCAAAACTGCTACAGCAAATGAAGTTAGAAAAAATCAAAATCCCAGACTGATGTTTATATAGTGTCTTCAGGGTGATGAGCCAGCAGCAGCATTGTGCTCCAGCTTCAGCTAATGATTGCTACGAAAGAAATTACTCAGCAAAGCAAACATCTTCAGGCAAGACAGATACTCAGCTCCATTGCACAGTGCCTAGGATATCTTTAAGCATCTGTTAAAATCCGTGTTTCTATGATAGATTGCTGATAATGACCCTTAGAATCTGATGAGTTATCTCAACAGTGACTGAAGACAGCAGTATTCTGGTTTTGGTTTGGATTTTATTTTTGAGGGAGAAGGTGAAATAAATTAATGTTTGTGGAGCGTTGATTGAAGTACAACTCTGATGTTTATTTATTTTCTCCAGCTTCTGTTCTGCAAGGCTTGAACTCCAGCTTTGTTGTTTTGTATTCTGTACCAGTGCTGCAGAGATCGAACTGGAGACAGTCAGAAGGGCAGCTCTGTGCTGAGTTAACTAATGGGAGAGCTTAGGGCAGCATTTTGGTTAAGCTAGTGCAGCTATGGTCTGAGCTAGTATCAATGCACAATGCAGCAGTGCACTTAGCAAGTGTCCTAGTGTGTGTGGAGCTTGAGGCCCTTTCTGCACTCTTGTCTCCCATGTATATTTAGAGACAATAGGTCTGCCATGCACATCTGAGTCTGAATTACCTTATAGAAAACGTTCCAGTGCACTTAGAGGTCTTCCTGCTCTTTGTCATTGGTCTGTGGGATAGCAATGGTAGCGTTTCCTTTCCTTCCACATTTAGGTCCGACTGGTGGTAGTGGATGGAATTGCATTTCCTTTTCGCCATGACTTTGAGGACCTCTCACTCCGGACCAGGCTTCTGAACGGTCTGGCACAGCAGCTGATCATCATTGCCAATGATCACAAAGCAGCGGTAGGTCTGGGGTGGGTTTAAATCTCCAAAGATGCTCATTTGGAATAAATACATAACAAAGAATTATGCAAATGTGATTTCTTGGTAGTCTGTGAGTAGTAGCAAAATAAAACAGCAAGAATGTCCTCTAGGTTCACGTTTGCCAGTTGGGTTAGTAAATACAGACGGATTGCACAGACAAAACTGTTAAGGTGTAAAGTTCCTAGACTTGACAAAATAAGTAAAATTTCCATTAAAAGCATCCTGTGGATCTTAATTAAATGGTAGCATATCAATTTGTCATGTTTCACATCATCTTTAATGATTTGGTTGGACAAGGAACGCTGCTCTGTGACATCTACCTACAGAGTGCACACATTCAAATACATCGGAGTGTTTAGCAGCTCCAACATAATTTTCCACTCTTTGTTTGAAAGTTAACTGCCGTCTTAGTGGAGGAACTGTTCTTAGGGAGGAAAACCACTTTATCTGCTAGTTTGGCTTGGTGTTCTGGCAGCCCTGGAAACCCAAGAGCTTCCTTCCTGGGTATTGTTTCCATGTCATTTACGCCAATATGGAGGCCAGCAGATCTGCGGCCTTGTAGCCAGCAGATGGCACTCAGAAGCTACAGCTGCCCCAGAAGTTGTTTTGGCAAGTCTTCTACAGCCGAGGAAAGCTTTGTTCAGGAATTGAGCTTACACCGGCTCAAAATGGTGCTTGTGCCTGTAGCTGTTTCCAGGTGACACGCACAACTCACAGTTGTGTCACCCACAACTCACTCACGCAATTGGCTTTTGTTCCTGACTGCTAAAAATAAACCTCCCCTTGTGCTTCCTCTGATAGCTGCAGGGAGGGAAGAAGCCTGACCTTCTCCCTGGATGAGGAGATGGGGCTGGAAGTGTCATCCTCTCCCTCACCCTGACATGAATGATGGAAGCTTCTTCCTGCTGGTGTGGGCACCAAGGGAGATGGATGTTATATGACTGCTTGATTTGCACAGCCTCCAGTTCACTGAGTGCTTTCACTTATAAATTGACTACCTGGTGACATTGAACAGGAGCAGTTGTCATTGTACAGTTGGTTTTTTTTCCTTTGTCACAGGAAACATAAGTTATTTCTGTTGGACAAGTGAGCAGTTTTGCACAAACGCTTGCTAAATGAATACTTGGTAAAGAAGCAGTCAGTCACAGAGCTTCAGAAGTGGTTAAGCTCAGAGTAGCCCTCGTTAGTTTTTGAGTTAGTTCTCTGTAGCTTGCAAGCAGTCTAAGTTCAGCTTGCATGCCAGAGATGGCTCATCAGGCAGCAGAGCTGGGCACTGGGAATGCTCTAATATGGTAGGCAGTAAGGTCCTTCAGTTTCTAAAGCTGAACTCAGTGGGTTGTGCCAGGATGCCCAGGCCAGCCCTTCTCCAGCAGTGAGATGGGGCTGTTATCATCCATATATGATGAGTTACTTTTCTAAAATATGCAGTGTGTCTCTTGGGGCTTTCAGCTATGTAAATGTTTTGATGTTTGCCCCGTGTGCTCAGTGGAATTGCTTGCTCTAGCAACTCTGACTGTTCAAGCAAGAATCATACAAGCATGTCAAACAATGAAAACCCCTAGGGTTTAAGAGAAGTACATTTTTTTAAATTATTTTTCATTTTTAATGAACTTTACAATTAATATTCCTGGCTCCTTTCTGTCTCAACCACCCCCACTTCTACCAGGGATCTAACCTAGACTGTCTGTGAACCTCCTACAAGTGATTTGTGCTGCGAAAACACTCCCCCGCTCTGTCTGTTCACTTTCATTCTTTGTATTGTACCCACTTGCACATTTTTAGACTAGAAGGTGCAGAAATTCTGTTAATCACTAGGCTTAAGCATGTTTTGAGCAGCAGCACCAAGTTCATTTATGCCAGTGACTGAAAGCTATCTCTTCATAGAGGGCTAGTGCAAGCCACGTGCATCTAAATACAGATCCAAACAGTATTTAGTACACACACAGTGGAATATATTCATTGTGTAAAGTTTGCATCCCTTGGGAAGGGAGAAATTTAGGTTTCTTTAAAGTCTTGAATGAAAGAAATCTACATTCCATGCAAACTGAAAATATATTTTGCAGGGTTCTCTTGTTTTGGCTATTGAGAAAAGATGAAGCACCTTTACAGTTTCTTCTTAATACAGAAGCTTCATTACAGTTGGCAAGAGTTTTGTCTGAGTAACTATTTTATTGGTAAGAGCTTTTTTGAAAAATCCCTCTCTTATGTTCTGTTTCCTCTTTTAGGTAGTTCTGACAAACCAAATGACAACAAGGATTGGGCAAACCCAGTCCACATTGGTACCTGCTTTAGGTAGGTGTTTAGCTTGTGAGTTGAAAACTGAGTTACTCTTCAAACATATGACTCCCTTTCTTTTGTCACTGTGTACGAGGAAAAGGAAATTGTTCACTGAATTTCTGCAGCGTAGCAGAATCCATGGTGAAAAATATTAGACCCATCTGGAACTGCAGGCATTGTGGAACCCTTCAGTAGTGCTTTTCTGTGTCAGTCTCATGATTGTAACAAGCAACTATCAAATTTTATTCTAAGCTCAAACGTGGTGTGCAGATTAGAATCCTGGTTAGAGTTTTGAAAAGGGATTACAGATATTTTTTAAAGCCATGACATTTTCGGCTTGCAGAAACTCACTAATTGAGAGTGTTGCTGGATTTTTTTTTCCTTTTTAAACGAAAATTTTTAATAGAAAACTTGATATTCTATCTATCAGTATTCCTTAAGATGACTGACTCACTCTTTAGGGGAAGCACTAGGTGCTAAGGACTCTCTGAGTAACTAGGTTTTGGGACATGCAGCTAATGTATTGCAGCCTTGCCCTGAGGACCCCAGGTTGTGGAGCTGTTGAAATAATAAGTAAACTTCTGATAAATCAGATAATTTAGACTGAAATTGGCCGGTGAATGATCATACAAAAAATGTGTGGACCTGGAGGCAGTAAACCTCTAGCAGGAATATGGTGATGAATAGGTTAAAGCACTAACAGGAGAAACCAGCTTAGTGGTTACACACCTCAGTCTATGCTGCAATTTCCTAAATTCCCTGAGAATCATTCAGTGCCTCTCCAGAACAGTTTAAATTGTTTATTTTGCTATTAGACTTGAACATGTTCTATTAATTACTTGCAAAGGCATTTGATATTTGCTGCATAGCTGGAGCTCTCTACCCATTGCTCTCTACAGTTATGCTGTAGAGGGAAGTTCTGTGTGGGATCCTCAACCACAGGCTGCCCATAGTGAGTTTAAGTGTTTTTTACAGGCTGCTCAATTTTGCCCTGTAATGAGCAGAGTACCTCATATACTCTTCTGCTGCAGTCACAGGGGAAAATGGATCGTTTTTCTGAAGTAGAGATTGTGACAAATTAAGAAAAAGCTCAGTGGTTTCAGGTTGTAATTTTATATTATTTTATGATGCACTGAAAGGGCACAAATTCTCTGCCCAGTGCTTCAGTTTCTGTGAAATAAGTAATGATTCCCTTGTTCTGGAGGGGAGGGAGAAGAAGGGGACAGGACAAAGGCAAAGATGTTCTCAGTGTGTGTACAGGCATTGAACCATTCAGCACAGATGTAAGATAAAATGAACAAGTACAGACCATCTCCTCTGAGAATGTGAAGAATGTGGAATTTTGAGCTGTGCAGGCAGATAAAGACCCAGCTTCCGGTATCTGACCCTTTCTGTTATTTTTGCCTCTTGCTCTCTGCTATATTATTTTTGGCAGCCTTTCTGGCTGCAAACTCAATTAAAGCTAATAGATGCTATCTTTTTTTAATAGCCAGCATTGTCTGTCAGCTCTTGTGCCATAGGGAGAGTAAAGAATGTGGAGACATTCAGAGTAGGTTATAATTCAAAGATACCATATATTGTCTTGTGCGTATTTTCTTTTACAAACATTTAATTTGACATAAACTGTGACTCTCAGAAGAATGTGTGTGTAACCACGTAGTATTGTTAAACTCTGTAGTGAGTACTCCTGCAAAAATTGAAGTTTGTACCAGTTGGTAAAATATTTAAGCTAAGAGAATATTCCATTCATCTGCAACAGCCATATCTCAAGTTGAGCATTTCAGAGTGGTACAAAGGTGTGAATTTATTCCATAGATTCTGTGCAAGTGTTGAGATGGTGGATTAAAAGGTCATTTTTATGACCCACTCTGAAGGGAAGCTGTTTCAACAGTCTGATGTTATAGGCTAAAGAACCTCCTGTTCCTCCATGGTTGGTTGTAACCAAAGCAACTGTTGAGGGAGGGGTCAGCAGCAAAACTCCAAGTGAAATCTGTCCTATTGCCTCACCTGAATAGGTCTTTTCCCCATTGAATGGTAAGCCTTAGAAACAGCCTTTTCTAAGATTTCACAAGCACATTAAACTCTTATTCCACTTCCTAGCAGAGGGGAGGTTCTTAATTATGAAAAAAAATAAAGCACAGATGCTGCAAGGTATTAAGTCAAGAGCTTTATGAAGGAGACAGCTTTCTTTCCCACTACTGATAGCTAAGCTGGGTGTTCCTAGACATTTCTACTGGATATATTTAGAAAAGAGGTCAAATATTAATCTACAGCCAGTTTAACTCAGAAATATCTCATTTTACAGTAGCATTTTTCTCTCATAGTTGGTACAGTTGGAAACATTCTGGTGTGGAATTTGTACCCATTGTAAAATGTGTTTTGATCTCTGACTTGGAACTTTATCTGATAGCCAAAATCTTTAATCTCAATTTAGATATAGTGGAATGAGGTCTGGCAAGATGCCTGGAGGGTCTAGGTCTTCATTACAGTTGGCTAATGATTTTTCCTTCTCTGTGCTATAATGAATACCAGCACACGTGGGGCATGTGGGGCTGGGACAGGCTGGAGACCAACAAGTGCTTCAGAAGTTACAGAGCTGTGTGCAGGTGAATAGGAGAGGCTTGCAGCACTTAACCAAAGGGACTGTTTTAAAATGCAATCCATCTTCGGACTACTGACTGTCTCTTGGGATAAACAGAGAAAAACACCCAATAAAACTGTCTATAAATTGACTGAGCTTGTGGTCAGGTGTGAACTGAAACAGTAGGACTGTTTCCCCTGAAGTAGGATAACAATCCAAACTCTCTCTCTCTTTCCACCACGCTCCCCCACCCCTTTAGTTGTGTTCTTTTGCATTTTGCTGTCAGAAGCAGAAGACTGCTTCAGGGGCCTCAATACTTTAATAATAATTGACTTTCTCCCAAAGCTTGTATCCCAAAGGGAGTGATGTTTGCTCATAATTATGCCTGAGAGAGAGTATCACAATTTTGAAGTAGGATTTAGACATACTCACTAGACTTCTTCAGTAGTAATTAGAAAAATCTTTTCTTCATGCTGCCTCTGTTTTCAAGATTTGTCTAGGACACTCAAGATTTGTCTAGTACCTGTCCTTTATAAATTATATATAAAAATCTTTCCACAAATATATAAGAATCACATCAAGCTTTCTATAAAACACAGTGAGTACAGTGGTTCGTTGTCTCAGTATATTTGATGAACTAGTTGTGAAAGCCTTGCACATATGAAAAAGATGTGATTCATTGCTGCAAGAAAGGTATTAATATTTTAATCTTGGGGGTTTTTTTTTTGAAGACTGGTCTAATTTCAGTTCAGTTTGCTGATGATTCTGCTGTTATAGGAGATAAATAAAATGGCATTTCGTTTTGTGTCCCCCAGGGGAAAGCTGGGGACATGCTGCTACTGTCCGTTTAATCTTTCACTGGGACAACACTCAGAGGTAAGTGAAAATGCAGGGCAGTGAGGTACCTAAAGCTACTGACAGGTGCTACATTTGAGGGCCAGTCTTGCTCAGACGGGCTCTAGTGGCCAAGCAGGGATGTGAATTTGGCTTCTGGCCTTGGTCTGCCATGTCCCAGGCTACTGAGGCTCAGGAGGAGCTTTCTAGTTCAGCTTAAGACAGCGTGGGCTCCTTCTCACCACGGTCAGCATGCTGCAGTGCTGCACTTTCTGACATCTCATCCAAATATAATACCCAAGTGGCAGTGGCTCAGACACAAGACTTTAGGATCTGGTGGCTAAGTAGAAAATTTTCTTTACTACCTGCATTTTCTAAGTGAGGAGTAGAATTTCGTGGCTTCAGTCTTTTAGGCCCCACTGAATTCAAAGCCAAAGATGCTGAAGAAGGCTTTCCACCCAGATAGTGATGCTCAGGAGGACAGACCAGAGACTTGCAGGCCTCTGAGCCTCAGTGGCAGCCACTGGACCTTTCTGCTTTTGAATGCAGCAGGGTGGTTCTGCAAAACTGGGCAGCTGTGCAGACACATAATGTGCAGAGGGGTAGAAAAAGAGCTGCACTTACTCCCAGTACAGAGCTGACCTATGGAGGATTATTTTAGAAGCCCAAAGGAATGAGGATGAGGATGATACTTCTAAAAATAGTATGAAGTTCTGTCTGTTGCAATGAGATCTTTTCTGTTTCCTGGTTGTTTTTTCCCCTTTTCACTATATTGCAAGCTCACTTCTCTTTCCTGGTCAGTTAAACTTGTCTGGTATAAAGTAGCACAATGCAGGAATTTGAGATTAAGAAGCCTTGCTTCAATTCCCTAATCTTCTGCAAACAGTGAACAAAAATGCTACTGGAATGTTGTTGTGCATAGTTTTCTTGTTAAACTTGAAAGAGAAATGCAGTGACACTTTCTTGCAGAGTTTTGTTTTTCAAAGTCTAAGTTTGAAGTCAATGCAGCATGATTACAGCAGGCTGTTTAATTTGGAATTAGATTAACATCACTGATCAGTTAACAGCCTTTATAAGAGAGAAGTTGCATCAACATAATGATTGCAGAGTGAGCAAAAGCTAATTTTATATATCAAAAGTAAAAAGCTTTTTTTCTTCTGCAACACAGCAAGGAAGGTTGTGGATAGAGGTTCCAGAAAGCTAGCCAAAAATAGACAAACATTTTTTATTTACTGTTCTAAGTATGCAGCTAATATGGAGCAGGGCCTGCAGAAGCAATTCTGATTACAACTACCTATCTGTAAAGAGCAGAAATTGCTAGATTCTGTTGCAAATTTACATGAACCACCTTTACCTCATGACCCATCGTGGTTTTCTTCTTTCTATATTAGGTTATTGAGGCACAAAGATGACCATTTGAGAATCTATATGCCTTTTGTTTTTAATTGTGCTTTGGCCAAATACAATACCTGTCTTTTTCTTTCTACTCCTGAAAATATCTGAGCTTAATGATCAGGGTTCTCATTGCTCTGAGGAAAGATCCTGTTGAGTCAGGGGTGTGCAGCAGAGCTCCAGCTGAGTGCCTGTAACAGCACAGCTGCTGCAACTTCAGATTTAGGCTGTTTTGTAAAGTATAACCCACCACTTAAATGTTCTGAGGAATCCCTTGTGTAGCTAATATGAAGTGGCAGTGTTCCTCAGGCTGTAATTACGTGCTCTCTAATAGAATGGCACCTTAGGGAGGGGAAAAAAAAACCACACCAAAATAATTAACAGGATCTTTGGCAGGGTGTCTTGATACAGACAGCAGAACTCTTTCTACAGTGGTTTTCCAGAAGTGTAAGTTTTGGGAAAGTGGGCACGGTGCAGACTAGCAGCCCTGGGACTGGCTGAAAAAAACACATGCTTTTGAGCTGCTTTGCAATCTTTTATCTATTTTATACAAGCATATTATTGGGCTAGGTGCTGTATAAGCACAAATCAAGATGCAGTGCTTGGAGTCTGAATGCACAAAATCAAAGTGTTGGAGGAGAAATACAAGAGAAACGATTTTCTCAAGGTTATGGTGTATGTCAGTGGCAAGGTCAAGCTTATAAATAGAACACCTCATTCTCCATCCACTAGGTTATATTGACAGGCTTGTGAAATCTCTAGAAAAAAAATACTCCCTAGAAGTATCTGAATTCTTGAGGATATCATCTAATTTTGGGAGGTCAATGAACAAATGATTGCTTAATGGAGTGGGAAAGAGTTGTGCTCAAAACCCTTTTTGTTTGCATTTTAAGTAAATGGCATTTGGAATTAATTCATAATGAATATTGTTCCAAAAATGTGATCAAATACTGTGATGAAACAAGGCTAATTAATCATTCCCTCTTTTTAGTAGGTCTACATTTGAGCTGACAGGTCATGTAACAGTGGGAATTTGGCATCCACAGTTTAAGTGACCTATATGAAAATATGTAAATTAGAATTACCATGATTGCAAGGAAACTTGGGTCTGGTCATTTGGTTACTTCGATTTTTTATTACTGTATTCACTAATGATAATTACCTGTTTTTTGTTTAACCAGGTTGGCAACGTTGTACAAATCGCCGAGTCAGAAGGAGTCGACCATCCCATATTGCATTACAGTCAGTATTATTCTGGGATGGAGACAGGGAGATGGGAGCAAATCATTAGCTGTAAAGGAATTTCCAGACACGTAGACAAGTCTGAGAATGCTGTTTGCTTTCTTAGTGTTGCCTACTTCTGAAGGTAGCCATGAACACTGGGATGTCTCCAGGTTTATGAATGTTTTGCTCTTTAGCAAAATGACCCAGCATGTTAGTCCTCTTACAGTTAAAACATTTTGATTTCCAGACCAAATTTACAGGCAGTCTTTGCCCATCTGTTCTTCTGCTAGTACTGCTTAGTTCATCTGCCCCTGATGTTAATTTTTGGCCTAAGTGCAATTACAGAGAATGATCATACAGCCTCTAAGCCTTCATTTTGGGAGACTTGAGCAAGCCAAACTGTTTTCTCCCTTGTCAGGTAGGTTGTTTCCCAAGTGGCTCTCCTCTGCATCTGTTCCAGTTAAGTTCATCTTTCTAGGACAAGAGTGACCAGATTCACACATGGTATTCTAGAGGTCTCAGAAGTGCTTTGTCCACATCTCTCCTTTAAGTGCATTGCCTGATACAACTCACATTGTATTTATCTCTTCAGAGCTCTGTCCTACCAGTGGCCCTATCACCAGCCAATAGATACAGATTTTCTCCCCTGTCACTATCATATGAGGAGCTTCCAGCTTATGGCTGGAGTCCTTATTCATCCCTAGTTAAATCCTGTGATTATTTTCTTTTGTGGCATGCTTAGATACATATTAATGAGAATACATACTGTCTAAGCTGTTATTAGGTTTAAAAAACCTCACCACTCAACTCTTGTACCTTCAAATGTCAGATACATAGGTACTTGCCACAACTATTTGCTGTGTGTCCTCATGGAAACACGTTGCCATAGCATTTACTGCAGATTTTCATGCTGCTATGAGATCTTCTAACTATTGAACAGAAATCAGATTTTTGTCACTCCTCAGTGTATTCAGCTGGACAGAAGAAATACTGCAAAAATATATATATTCTTAGTTCTGTAAAGACTGCAAGGGTAAGTGGGACTACATCCCAAGGTTGTTTGGATTATGTGATGTGAGTGTGCAGCCCTTTCTCTCCAGCTGATAAACAGATGGATTTTATCTTAGACAGTTTAATTGCCTTTTCTTTTCAGTTTTATATGCATTATAAAACAGCTATGCTGTTTGTGTGCTGTGAACGCACACAATCTTGAAATACAGTTGAGAGTGTATCCTAATCAAAGATTAGTACAAATTTAAGATTATCCCTGTTGGTTTTTTTCCTCTTAATCCTGTTGAGCTGCTTCAGCAGACAATTTCTATAAGTAAAAAAGTGTATTATGCCTGTTTCTTTCATGAAATTCAGGTCTGATGGCAAGAGTCTGCTGTTATAATTTCTCATTTCCATCTCCGTAGTTAAACTGGAAGATGTAAATATATGTTCAGTGTTTCCAAATCTGATCTAGCACATCTATGTATAACCAGCATACAAAAAAAAAAAAAAAAATTTCCTCAAGCCTAGATCCTCAA
Source organism: Hemiprocne comata (assembly GCA_020745705.1). Lineage (NCBI taxonomy): Eukaryota > Metazoa > Chordata > Aves > Apodiformes > Apodidae > Hemiprocne > Hemiprocne comata. The sequence goes on from CM036605.1 coordinate 3,954,375, forward strand.
GGACGTCGAGGCTTATGCAAATGAGATACTTTGGTACCATTGACAAGCTGGCTGCTCAGTGCCTGTAAGCTGAGGGAGAAGTGTGTAACTTAGTGACCGAGCTCTAGTTCTCTTTCAGCTGTGTCCTTCCCAGCCTCCTGGCAAGTCGGTCACCAATTGTGGAAGCTGTGGAACACCTACCAAATGACACAGTTTCTTTCACGGGCTTATAAGGATTCATTCTCAAATGCAGAGTATAGAAATGTAAATTGATTCTTGCACAAGGGAGTAAGCAGATCATCTGATTCACCTAAATTTCTCAGATAATGTGACCTGATTATTTCATCGTGAAAGACAAGAGACCCAGGACGTATATTCCGGGTGGGAATTGCCAGTATTTCCCTGAACTGGGGAGGGTCTGCCAGACTAGCAGTGAGAATACTGCTCAAGTAATAAAGCCATCTACCTTTGTCAGTCTTGATGAATACTATAAACACCAGAAACTTTAAAGAAAATTCAAAATTATCGTAGACTCTCAGAGCTTTGTAGGCCCTTGGTTTCATTAGCCACATACTCACCATCTAAAAACCATTAACAAACTTCACAAATAGACACTAAATTATTGTATTTTTCAAGGCTCTATGCCCAGAAAGTACATGCCTTTAACTAAATGCAAAACACCCATACTAAGCAGCCTGTTTTATTGTGTTCTGGCCTTACAACCATTGGAATGCTTTCGCTGGGAGTCTAGCATGCTGGATTAAGTGGATTCTTGGCTATAGATCCACCCTTGTGCCTAAGGGAAATGGCAGAAATTAGACACAAGCAGCAGTGAAACACTACACTTGAAGATTCCCCATTATGCTCCTTAGAATAACACTCGAGTTGCTTATAATAGCAGAGGGACTGCACAAATTCTGCCCTTGGGGCACCTCTTGCTGTTTGTTCCTTTAAAAACAGCAGGCTGGGTGAGGTGAGGCATTTAGAAATAGAAATACAGAGATGGGAGACTTAAGCAAAACATTTTTAATTGGGTTTTATTTTGGTTTGGATTGATTTTGGCATGGGACAGACTATGTCTGATAGTAATTCTGCCTGCTTTTTCACACTTCAGCAACCTAAAATGTCACCTTTCCTGAAATTCTCTCATCCCCACATTGTCTCTACCTGAGCGTTTAGGATCCCCAAAGCAATTTCTTTTTGTGATTAACCCCCTTTCCTCTCTAAGCCTGCACTGCAGGGAGAGTTTTCACTGAGCTGGCAGCAGTGCTCCCTGCACAGTACTTGTCTGGAGACAGGAAGACAGTTGCAGGCTTCACAGAACATCTCAGTATCTCCATCTGCATTGATGCCATGTTTAACGAAATGATTTTCCAGATCTTTCATATTTTAAAATCTTTTAAAATCATTGAATCATGAGCTAAGGTAACAGAAAATAAGAATGGTGCTAAGCCAAGCAGACCAGTTTAAGCTCTCTCCTGGGTAGCAGCATCTAGTTTTCACTTCTACATTTAGTTTTTGGCAGTTAAAGGTTCTCATCCCATTGTGTCCCGTAAATTACTATGCTGAGAGAGTCTCTGCAGTCTAGAGACTGATTCAGATATGCTCTTCTCTTACAATGTCTCATTGATGTTTTCAGTTCATTAAGTAGATGCATGAAACAAGAATATCCTAGGTTTTAGAAATTCACAGTTTTGTGTCTGGAAATGACTGCAGCAATTAATCCAGTCATCTCCTTGCTTCTGCAGAGCTTGAGTAAGGGCTGAAGGATTTGGCTTGTAATTTATTTAAACATAAGTTAATTTACAAAGCAGCAGCCCTTCATAGCCATAGGGGTTATTAGTGGTAAAATGAAAATGATAGCTGGGGTGGTGAAAATAAAATATATTTTAAAAATAAAATGAGGAGACAGTTACTAGTTGGCATGTGTGTTGAAAAGCTCGCAGTTCTGAGCTTAGCCTGGTCTATAAACATTTTGTGGCCGCTCACCTAAAATAAATGACAGCATCATAACTTATTCTGATCTTCTGGGAACTAGTTACTCATGCTTTATATCCACAGAAGTGTTCTCACATGATTTTGCTTATACATTACAGCCTCATGGCTTCCGAGATGTGCAGCCTGCAGCTGTCACTCCCAATGCAGAAGATACCCACATGAACCCTCGCAAACGGCCACGGAGAGAAGAGGAAAAGTAACAGGGATTCAAAAGTGGAATGTTAAAAAATGTGTGCTCCATGAGAACAGCTGCATAGTGAACGTGCAACCAAAGGTAGCCTGAGAGACTATAGCTTAATTCCTGCTCTGGATGTTATTTTAACCTTAAGGCTGCAACACGCAAATTTCTGTCACAGGAAATTCCTTTGTGTATGGCGTAATTTTAGTTTTATAATAAAAATCTATGTTTTCTACAACAACAGGCTTCAGCTTTTTTGGGGGAAGATGGAGAATACAACTACTTTTACTCTGGGTAAAAAAAAAACAATGAAGTGTGAACATCTAATACAGTACATTTAATGACACCGATCTTGGTAACTCATCTGGTTTTGTGTGTATCTGAATTCTAAGAAGGTTTCATGCAGCAGTCTGCTGACATGCCTCAGACCAGGGCAGAAGGCAGTGGAGCTGCTGATGGATGCTTTTAAGATAAATACATGCCTAAATGCTGTGCCAGACTGGGGCATTAGCCCTTATACCTGCTGCAAAGTCCTTGATCAAGGACAAGGAAAGGACTCTTTTGAACTTCTCATCTATCTTGCAGTGGTAACAACAGAGATGAAAGACTGTATCTGAAGCACAAAAGATTTAATCCAGCATGGCAATTTCATGTTCCTAGCTTAGTAAGAATATTTTACTATCACTCAAGCTTGAATCAAATGCTGCACAGCTTCCATGTTCTTTTACCAAAGCTTTAAGAATGATTCTGTGATCAGGATCTGGGTTTTTTGTGGCTTTAATAAAGAGGAAACTCAAGCTTCTTAGACACCAGCAATATATTAGCAGCTCCAGAATCTAAACCAAATGAAAGAATGAACGTGCACTGAAAATACAGCAGGGTTTGACAAAACCTCTTTTTATTAAGGGAAAACAAATCAATAAGGTTATTAGAGAAGAAGAAAGGTACTGCAGTGCAAAATAGTAATTACTTCAATTATGAGAAGTGTTTGTCTGTACACATATGACCCCTTTCTGGAATAGTGCTTGATAATGTTATAGCTGAGGAAACTCAGCCTGCAGGCTAAATGGAGCATTCAAGTTGTGGGAGTCACTATCTTTAATTTTTAATTTAGTAACACTAAACTGACTTTGCCTTAAAATTCAGCGCTGAATCTGAGTCACAAAAGCTCTCTATTCAAAAAGCTGCAAAAAAAAGAGGCAGTGATTTTGGGATCATTATAGTGTTTAGATAGAAATGGCATAATAAAATATTAAAAGGAAAAGTATTCAACTGCCATGCAGCAAACTGGGCTCTGTCAAAATTTAAAACCGGTGAGTCAGGGAGCAGCTCTCAAGCAAACATGACAAAGAGGAGGAAAGGCAGTGGGATTTGTGACTCAGACAAACATTTTGATGCAGGAGACAGGCAAACAAAAGGATCCTAAAGGATCCTACTGCATGTGATGTCAGCAAGCAAACGCTCCATCTGGGAATAAGAGCTTCCTACGTATTGCAGAGCAAGAGGAGGGGGGAGCTAGCTCAGCACACAAGCCTACGTAGCCACAAGGAAAACCATCCATGAAGAATGTTGTAGCAATATTTTAAGAAGCACTGCTGGTTGCAAGTGATAGCTGCTACCTACTGTGTTTGCTATTTATTGAAAAATCCATTTCTCTCCATTTATTGTGTTCTGATTTAATATCCTCAACACGTCCTTCTGTGTGCAATGAGAGTAAGGACATCTCCAATATACTACTATTAATTTCAGCTGACTGGGGGTTTTGATTTTGTTTCTAGTAGAGTAGCATCCAGAAGCCCCAGCTGAGATGCTGATCCTGTTATAGCAAGATAAATTGTTTTGTCTGAGTAAATGTTAGATCTTCCAGTATTCCAGGCATCATTATCAAAATTAACAAAAAAAAATAAAAAATTGCAAAGTTCCTGGTTAACAGTGGGAGCTACAAAACATCCAAAGGAAACACTGAAGGCTTGCTGTGCTGAGATTAATTTTTTTTTTTCATATTGAAGTTATTACAAAAATCAACTCTGCAGACCAGAACTAGGGAGAAGGATCTGTTGGCAGAGACAAAATTAGATTAAATGAGCCAGATTTTATTCTCATCTGCTGGAGACAAGGAAGCTGTTCCAGGCTTAGAATTGCATATAAAGAAAGATTTTGACCGTTGCCTCACTGGTAAATCTTCCATGGCAAGTTGGTATCTTCTTGCCTGGAATTCTCTTGAATTTCACAGCATCAGTGCACAATGGTCAGTAGCACCAGAGAATTACACAACCATACAAAAAGTAAGATTCTAAGTAGTCATTGTCATAGCACTGAATCAAAAACAAAATAGGTTGCTTGATTTGCTGCTTAAGTCTCAGTTTTCTGAAGGCCAAGAGCTTTAGCTATCATGCAGAGTTCAGAATTATTCCATTTTGTAAGGATGACATTTACTTGTGGTGTAGGACCCTGCTTGGTCACCACAACAAGAATACAGTATCTACCACAGGGCTTGGCAACAGGAAAACACTGTGGTCACAGAGCACTTCTCAAGCCCAGAATCCTGCTTTGAAACTCTTCAGTTCACATAGGGAAAATAACAATTTATTTTTCCTGATTTCATGTGCTCTGCACCCTTTCCATTATGAAACACTGAGAAACCAACTAGCTTCCAACTAGAATAAACTGAAGGAAACATTGAGAAGAACTGAACTTCAGTTTAACTGAAGGTAAGAAGGTGTAGCCAAGGTTCAAGTTATACCATCAAAGGCTGGTATTGAAGTCAATTACAAACTGGTTGACTAATGTGGAAGGAGACTCAGCTGCTGACCTGAATGTTGAATACAGTGCTGAGAAAAGTATGTTTATTTTTCTGTTGAATTTCAGTTACTGTTCCTTTAGTTATTCTGGGGTGACTAACTTAGAATCAGATTTATTCAAAGGCATTTCATGGATTAATGACAAAGGTGAAATCCTTACTGCCTGGATTTTTAACCCCACCCTTTTTTCTGAACAAAAGATGATACATAAATTGGAAGGACAAGTCATTGTCTTCCAGCTTCTCAGCAGATATTGTCTTTACCACATTCAGGAACATAATTATTTACAAAGGCACATTAAGCTGTCTTACACGATTTTAACACACGATAATTCTATATGAAATGTATTTGCTTAAGTTCTGAAGTATGAGTTTAATGCTTTCTTGCTCTAAGACAGAGTACCTGGAGGGAAGGTGAATCAATAGAGTGCTAACATTGCAGTAACACAAATACTGCAACAGAGTGCATAAAGGAAGTAATACTGGTTTTTACAGGATGAGAAGCAGGGAAGGTAAGCAGTGATTCCCAACCTGTCCAAGCACAACGGCCCTGCTAAGAGTAAGCACCGAGGAGCCCGGCTGCAGGGGCGGGGGGGCTGGCAGGGCCCTGGGGCCGCCGAGCAGCCTGCCCAGCCCTCCTCTGCACCAGTCCTCCCCACTCCAGGAACCAGTGCCAGCTGCGACCTGCTGCTGGGCTTCCCCTCTCCCTGGCTCCCCAGGCTGTGTACTCAGTGTCTTGTGGCTTCCAGCCACAGAGCCATTTCGGATGATTAGGGTCAGGAGGGTTGGCTTCCCTTGGCTAGTGCAGGATTTCTGCATTAATGTTCTACACTGAAGAATGAAATCACCGGGAACTGGCCCCCTTCCCAGGACTGAATTTCACCCACAAATGCACCCACTGTTAAACTGCAAGCTACTGTCTTGCTTCCCACAAGCAACAAATATTCATACAATATGCACTACCTATTAGAGTCTAAGCTCTATACAGTTTTAAATATACCTACAAAAACAATAAATGGTGTTAAAAGCAGTAGTTCACTATACAAGCAGTAAAAATATTAGCTTATATGCTGAAAGGATGCTTAGAGAAATATGTATTTTACTAAGTCATTCTTCAAGAATTATAGCTAATACTGTTCATTTTATTTCAAAAAAATCACTTGTCATTGATTTAAATGGAGACAGAGAAGCATCAGGATATTAAAAAAAATCGCATTTCTGTTTCAAACAATGAGAATGTTTAAAATAGAAATTGTCTAGCAATGTATATAGGGAAGTAAAGATGAAACTCTACAAACCTCAATAAATGGTTCTAATTGGATCCTCAAAACCTCCAAATACCCTGTGTAAACACTTGCTCACTTTGGTATCTCACATTGCCTTATTCTGGAGTTTTAAGTTTATGACATGTACACTTCTAATACTCTAATTTATTTAGTGTGACCCACTGCAATTTTAGCAACAAAGTTACAACTACACTTAGTGAGCTCATATTATGTATCTTACTAAAATAAAATGTTTTGGACTAAAGAACAAGTTGTCTCCTGAGCATGAAAATTATGGCTATAAAGTATAGCATGTCAATATGGGATTGTAACATAATTTGTAACTCCTTTTTTACTATATAAGCTTACTATACATTTGACTGGAAATGTTATGGAATAGATAACATAAATGTATCTCTTTAAAAGTAATTTATTAATTGTTTTGTACAATTAAGACAAATTTCTATAGTTAAATCATAGAATTTGAGACTGTTCAAAGAAGATGGCATCAGCTGCATGCATGCTTTGAAGTCTCTGAATCCCACCACTCTATTTTATCTGTAATCTTACAGCACATATATTACAATAATCATGGCCAGAGTGGTTGGTTATGTAAGTGGCTGTTTTTTTTAAGGTTGGGGTTTTTTTTGTCAGAGGGGTGGGGTTTAACGAGATTTCTAAGTAGGTGACTGTAAAATTCAAGGCCTTGTGACTGGAGCAGGATATCACAGAACCAGGAAGATGAAGAACCAGTCATTTAAAGTAAGTCTGTGGAAGAACTAATATATTTTTTTTAAATCCCACTAGGCAGCTGCCTTAAGAAGCCTGGCTTAAACTTTGCACTCATTTTAGGATGAGCTTCAGTCTCCACCCCAAAAGGGCAGAATACGCACACACCATTCAATCCCCAGAACTGAATGTTAATTGGAATTAAGTGGTACAGCATTTTGTATTGTCTCCTCTGAGCTTTGGGCTTAGGAATTCCAGCAGTGCTGTATTCACAGAATGGTGCTGAGGGCCTTCAGCCTCAGATGAAACGTGTTGCAAAAATGGAAAGCACAGAGGCAGGGCCTGGCACAGTTACACTGCCAGCAAACTCGTTTGCTGATACCCAGGAGGTCTGCACCCCTCACCTTCATTTTGCAGTAAAAGGAAATTATGAGGATGAAGAGTGACTGATTGCTTAAGTGGATCAACCTCAACAAGAAGATACCGGGCTCTGGTGTGCTCCTGCCTGCAGGATGAGCTCATGGTTTGACAGCCTCCAGACCACACTGGGAAGTGGTATGTGGTCAGCTGTGTTTTGCTGAGGCAACCCCAGGGGCACTCCTCTACACACACACTTCCATCAGTCAAAGGGTTTATGACTTAATAATTCTTTTTGCCTTTGCCTGTGATTAGGGAAACAAGGGATGTTGTGCTGTATCTGCTTTGACAGTGTTCCAAAACCTGTTTAGTCATTGTCAAGGGCTCAGCTTTTCAGTAGACCTTTCTTCCACATACTTTTCTCCAGCAGAATTACAAATCTAACTAAATAGGCATGGACTAGTAATTCAAAGAACCCTCTTTCCTAAACACGAGGTTGAATGGAAGGCTGAAAATGGAACTTTCCTTTGGAATGGGATTGGAAATTTCTATTACAGCTAGAAGTGGGATTCAGGCCTGAATTCCTATGGTTTTTAATGGATGTGGACATTCCAGAATAATCTTTGACTATTAAAGTGGAAAAGCTGACATGACCTCAAAACCCTTTTCTTTCAGAAAGAAAAAAAAAAAAAAAAAAGAAAAAAACAAGAGCTAAGAACTTCACTATTTAAGAACATCTTAACACAGTGCTTATTATGGTACTGAAGCACGTATTGTAAGTATATTAAATACTATCAAACCATTCTTAATGCTCTTACCTGTCTTCTACTTGTCAGTGTACAGGAATCACTTCTAAAGGTTACAAAAGTTAAAAAGCACTTCTTTTTGCACTCCATACAATTCAGGTCACCTCCCTAAGGCCTGCTCAAATCCTGCTTATTTCTCACCAGCAAAATGAGAAAGAGGAATACATCATGTTAAGGCTAAAATAAAACAGACTTCTTTTGAAACAACACCATAAAACCTTATTTAAAAAAAATGCAACGTGATGAAGCCAGAAAAGGATACAAACACCTGGTTTCCTTCTCAAGGCAGGTGCAAGTCTTACCCTCTATTTGACAATATGTTGCAAACCAATGATTTCAGGCTAAAAAAATTTATGAATTGAGTTTACTCCATCCACCAAACCTCACCACGCAGGAACCATTCACACTGCTGCTCCCCAGCAACCCAGAGAGCACTCCCTGAGCCATTCTAAATTTAGCTTCCAGAGTTCCTGAACACTGAAACCATTTCATAATAGTACGAAACACACCTCTCATAGATTAGTGCTTTACTTGATAATATACTGTATTTAGAGCTTCCTTTTCTGGCCAGCAGTAAGGAAGAGTGTGGCTACCTTCTGTGGTAATTGCCCACCCCACTGTCTCCACAGAGTGAAGTGATAGCAGGTTCCTGGCTGCCTGACTTAGCCCTGCCACCCACAGCTACCATATGTTCCACATTGCAGGTTAATAAGAATGGTTTTTCACCTTCCCTCCCAGAAACAAATGTCAGCATGGCTTAGAGCCATCAGCTCTTCATTTACTATTGAAGCAAAACAATACTAACTTGACCGTAGTGCCAAAACTTGACAAAGTATCCTGAGTACAAAGTTCTACTCTATTTCATTTTAATTAGTGTCCTTTGCAATTAGACAAATGATGAAAAGCACATGGGGACTGCCAAGATGAATCAAGGACATCTGGTAACTTTAACATTTCAACATGAAAAAGAGTAGGTATTACTCTCAGATACTCTTATGTGCTGTTTGAAACAGCTAAAAAATATATATATGGTTACCAAAAGTTTAAGAAAAAGGCTACCTAAATGCTATTGAATATTTTCTTGGGTAGCCTTAATTGCTGTTTGTCATACAACATGAATTTCATCATCCATCTTGTTGAATTAACTGTTACTTCCCTAAGATATTGTTGTAATAGGAATTTTTAGTATTCAGATCATATTACACTGAGATTATCTGGATTATAGTTTTGTAGAAACTCCAGCTGCCTCTGAATTACTAGTGAAAAACAACTGAACATGAACTTAAAACTGCTTTTGTGGTACTTGCATTGATGTGCATTCTCTTGAGGCTTGTGACTCACTGATGATGCAGTACACGCCAACCTAAAAAAAAAAAAAACACCCAAAAATCCAGCAATGACACCATCAGCTGCAACTGTGGGCCACCTCCAAAAAGAACTGCAATGTTTTGTACCCCTCAAACCCACCCGGCATTCCTAAATAAACAAATGCTAAATTGAAAATATATAAATGGTACACTGAAAAAAAAATAATTCTTTCAGGAGAAGCTATGCAATTTTCTGTCACTTCAATAGCTTCTGGCTGTGAAAGACTAAGACTAACTGTGACAATCACATTTTTAACTCTCATGGCTTTTACATATTCACAAGATTGCAATATGATCAGTCCATGCAGTTGCCGGAAATATTCTAAAATTAGTTTGGCTCTGAAATAACAATTCACCAAAGAGAAGACAGATTTACAGCAGCACCTGACATGCAGAGGTAATTACTACAATGCAGAGAACAACAGGTTTCAGCAAGCTACTGTCCTTGTTACAATCCTTTAAAATTTGAGAGCATTTTTGAATACAAGGCCTGTGATTTGCCCATTTTTCAAGGTGTATCTGACATGAAGGATATCATTCCCCCCCACGTATCCAAGCAATTTTAAACATCTGGCAATTATACCTGTTCGCTGTTGCTATTTATGGACCTGATAGCTCTGAAAATACCTTTTCAGCAGCAATGAATAAAACTAACCAAAACGCCTTTCACAAATGAAAGACGTTTATTAGACAGCAGTAGAATATCAACTATAGTTTGTCTTCCACTGACTGGTTGTAACTTTTAAGCGTCATTAAGTGTAATATCTTCAGCTACTTATGAACTCCCCTTTGCCAGAACATCCAATGCGTAGATGCTGTGTAATATTTCTGAATCCATACGGCTATTCATTCATATGCCAATCTTGAATGTAAATTAGTGTCAGGAGTTTTGCTGCTAAGTGTTGGAGACGCGTATGACCCCAAAGCTCCTCTTCCCGGGAATACGGGGTGTTTGGAAAGGGCTGCGAAGCTGGAGGGGGGTGATCCCAGCCACGGGGAGCCCCGCCTGGCTCCACACCGACCCCGGCAGCCGAGGGCCGCACACGCTCCACGGCAGGGTTTCCACTGAGGACATTTTTGCTGAAATACCGTATGTTTAATTGCCGGTTTCCCTCACGCTAACCCACTCTGATTTCAAAACCGCTCTTCAGAGTCGGCCTGGCAGCCAGCCCGGGGCTGCCGGCTCCGCGGGGCACCGATGCCCCCGAACCGTGAGGTGAGGCCGGGCCGAGCCGCCCCCAGCCCCGGCCCCTCTTACCCTCCGGCCCCGTCCTGGCAGCGAGCGGGAGCCCGGTGGAGGCGACACCGGCGCCGGAAACAATGAGCGCAGGGAAATCCTGAGGCAGAGATTAGGTAATAGGGAATGTGCTCTCAGGTTTCCTTCGGGTTCCTGTGAGGAACCTACGCGTCTGGCTGCCTTCGCATGACTCATCACATCGGCGCGGCTGTCAGTCGGCGCGCCTGCCCTCCACCTGCTTCCCCCCGTCCCTTCGCGGCCCACTCGGCCGCCTTTCCCCGTCCTCTCCCGCCGCAGGCCGAGCCGCCCCCTCAGGCCGCGGCCCGCACCCCCTCCCCCGGCCCCCTCAGGCCGCCCGCGCTCCCGCCGCTGCGGCGCGCGCCCCTCTCCCTCCTCCCGCGGCGTGCGCGCCCCCGCGGGCCGGGCCCGGGAGCGCGCGCGCAGGCGGGCGGGCGGCGGGCAGGGAGCTCTCTGCGGGCGCAGTGCTGATCCGGCCGGGCATGCGAAGCAATGGCCGCGGGCGGCTCGGGCAGCAGCAGCGGCGGCGGCAGCAGCGCGGAGGAGAAGACCTACCGCCGCTTTCTCGAGCTGTTCTTGGGAGAGTTCCGCGGGCCCTTCGGGGCAGAGCCGGCGCCGGCTCCCCCCCCAGCTGCCGACGCCGCGGCCGCCGCTGACGAGGAGCCCGGGGCTGAGGGAGAAGCGGGAACGGCCGCTGAAGCGGAGGAGGGTGAGGGCGACGCCGGCGACCCTCAGCCTCCCGCCCCACCGCCGCCTCCCCCGCCGCTGCCTCCGCTGCCCCGGCCGCTCTCGGAGTACATCACGGAGGAGGAGGTGGAGGGCGAGTGCCTGGACCTCTGTCTGCAGCAGCTCTACAAGTAGTGAGTGCCGGGCTGAGGGAAGAGGGAGCAGGGTGTGGGGCTGAGGGGGAGTTCCCCCCTGTGTGGGGCTCAGGGGAGCCTCCTGACTGGGGCTGAGGGAGTCTCCTAACTGGAGCTGAAGGGATCCCCCCTGTCTGGGAGTGAGGGAGATCGTCCTGCTGGGGGAGGCGAGGGCAGGGTGTGTGGGGACGGGAAGGTCTCCGAGGCAAGGAGTTAAGGACATTGGTGGTAGCTGAGCTGCTCGGGATCAAAGCGTCCTGCTCTGTCCTGTTCCCCCCTGCCCAAAAGATGCCTCAGCTCTCTGCCTCCCTCCTTCCCGCTCGCCGGGACAGGGAGCGAAGAAGCGAAGGAAATAGACAAGGGGGTGCCGCGAGCATCCATCTGGGAGAGCAGCTTGCCTGGAGAGGGAGAGTGGTGGGGGAAATGTCTCACGCTCTGATGCTAAAGCAGAAGGGGGGTTTGCCTGTGGTTGGTTATACCGAGGCTTGAAACTGAAATGTTCACTGCGTGAGGGTTTGTAAACGGGGAAACCTCTGCCAAGAGAGGAGGAAAGGGAGAACAAGGGGCAAAGAGACAGTCCGCCCCCTTTGCCCCTCCAAAAAAAACCAAACCCCTACATCGAGAAAACGACATTATGTATTTACAGACCAGGGAGAAAGAGGAGTAGAAAGCCTTTAGGAGACAGCTATCCATAATCATGGGGCTCTTTCTACTGTTAGTTGGGAAAGCCAGCTATACTCTGTTCTGTACGGAGGCAGTTTCCAGAGCTGTGCTTTCTAAAGGCTGGTGCATAAAGAGGAAACAGATGGGAGCTATTCCCAGTGTGAAAAGTCTGTGGACTGAAACCTAAAGATCAGTTACCAGTGCCTTGTATTGTGCTCAGCTTTGGCTTTGAAGGCTTGAAATAGAAATGGTTGTTAGTGGCGTTTCTTTAGGAACCTTTTTAAACTGATGCCACAGGAGGAGACAAACGAACCTGTGAAAATATGCACAGCACACCGGCGAGCTTTCTGCCATTGAGCTGATAATTGTAATGAGAGGTGTTACTCGGTCGCACAAATAAATAAATAAAGAACCGGCTTTTACAACTGCACGGTCTGTTTCTATTCTATTCTCATCTGTCCTCTGCGTTTGTGAACGACAGGGACAACACAATGATAGCTGCAGAGGACAAAGCTCTCCTATTCACACATTGCTCACCATGCCACCTTTGGAAAGTCTGTCTCTGGAATACAGCAGCACATTCATAGGATGTGCTAGAGAGGACAGAGGCAAGTCCCTGCTATGTATTTAGAACCTGTTTTGTTTTTTTTAAACAGCTTTGAAATCAAAAGTCACATTAGTCGAAATAAAGTTTTAGACATAGAGCAGGTTAAAGTATTGTGTAAAGTATATCTATGGAATGATTTTGAACTTGAATTCCTTCCCCACCCCCTCCTCTCTCTTATGTGCCCCCATGACCCAGGACAAGTAGATTTTAGATATCCCAGTTTCTGAGGCCCATATTCATGGATGAAATTATTAAAAAAGAAAAAAAAAAGTCATTTAAACAGGATTCTTTTCTAGAGATAGCTCCTGCCAGGTTGTGGGGTTTTTTGGGGCTTTTTTCCAGCCTTTGTATAAATCTTTTGATGGCTACTGAATGAAGAATCTCTTTGGCTTTGTTTATGGTGAAATCAATAAAGACTTCCCTCCACAGGCAACTACATTATGAAGCAAAAAGCAGTATTTACCTCAAAATTAAGGGAGCAGGGGATCATAAAAGAAAATAGTTTTCCAAAGGCTTAAATATTTTGTCAATGTGTAGAAAATGTATTTTCAAATAGTAAATAGGTATCTTTTAACTGAAGATAGACATTGATTTGTATCTGTCTAGCTAAGATAGCTGCAAAATTTAATTCTTTAAAACATTTTAAAATATTATACACCAAATCTAATACTTTTAATTTCAGCTAAACTGAAATAGCTTTTTTTTTTTGAGTGGTGGTAGAACCTGAGGTAAGTGCAAGTATGCAGAACTGTTCTTCAGGTATTGTATTTTTAATGCACTCTCCAGTCATCAGAGAAACTAAAAACTGTCACAAGATTATAAAACAGGCAAAAATAGAATGTCTTGTGTCTTTATAGCCAGGGGTTCAATGGGTCAGATGATTCCAGAGGTGGGAAACTTCATGCATATGAGTAAAGCTACTCTTGTGCCAAATGGTTATGACAGTGTTAAAAAAAAAAAAGAGATGAAAACTCATGTGAAGGGGAATGTTCTATTGGTATGTCTGTTGTGAATGCATGTTTTCTATAACTGTAACTATGTATTAGTCAAATGACTGGTTTGCATTATATGTAGCAGGAGGATAAAATCCATTACTGTGAAAAATTCAACAGCTGTTTTTTAGCTATTTTAAGCACACAGCTTTAGTTCTTTTTGAGGGAAGACTGTCTCAGAAATGAGAACATATTGCCTATCCTGAAAAATTATAATAGTTTTCTGCCACCGTGTAGATCAGTATCAGAGTTCCTATTTATGAGATTTTCCTGCTGTTTTCCAAAAGACTCATATTCATTCCCCTTTGAGATTTCCAGTTCCTGGTTTCTTTCTAGAGACAGCATATGCTTGGAAAATTAGGTTAATGTAATCTTTACATCTGTCTAAATGCCACAAAAAGTGTACTGTGGGCTTTCTTGGTGAACCTCAACAGAATTAAACTGATCAATAGGAGGTATGTTAGATGAAGAAAATAATAAAAAAAGAAAAATGTTTGAGGAATTACCCTGGAAGATTGGCTGATAGCTTGAAAGTTCATTTTGTGATTGTCTTCTTTAACACTTTATTCAAGATAAAGCTGTATCACTGAAATAGTTTCTGTGTAGAAACAAATACCCTAAGGACTTAGCCTTACATCTGTTAACTAGGAGATCCCATTGCTTGCTTCCACTGCTTCAAAAGACCTAATTTCTGACTTACTTTAAAGGAAGATGTTACTAACCTGATGTAACAGATTTGTATGTGATGCTCTGTTATTTTCCTCTTCCTACTGATACTTTTATTAAATCTAAAAGTATTTTAAAAGTTGGTTCTTGACAAGATATCTGGAAAACTTACCAACAAAGATGTGGTTGCCAAGAGGAGGGCCAGGCTGAGTTACACAGTGCACCCTTAGAAGTTGTGCCACTAGGAAGAACAAATGTATCTTGCTGTTACATTATTCCTCCCTGTACATATGAAAGAATTTGAATATTTGAGTTGTATATTGTTCAAGCAAGGCAGTGTAGACTCAGCCTTTTAACATTGGATTTATGTAGAATGCAGGCAGTAAATAAAAGTGGAGTCTTTGCCTCTCAACTTGCAATTTTCAGCTAAAGAGAAAAAACTTTTAATGGTAATCTGGCATTACCAGAAATCTTTTTTTTTTTTTAATAAAATAAGCTCTTAACTTGAAAACAATGTTCTGTCTTGGTATTTGTCTTTCATCACCTATTCTATTGATTGAAATCTAAAAGCCCTTTTAGGAAATGTAATTAACTATGTGGCATCTCTGTTATTAATCACAAAAAAGAAAGACCATCCTTTTTAAGATGGTACTTGTTTCATCTTCTTTTGTGAGATTTTACAATGGAAATTATGAATGATGTTGGGCTGTGCTCACAGTAAACAGCTGGAGTAGATATTGTTTGCACCTGTTTGGGGAATTTTCTAGTAGTTAAGTGAGGAGGTTTGACAAACAGAGACCATTACATTTTGCACCCCCCAGCTCTGTTGGTGATTTGGTTCTGCACCTTACCTGGTTCCTGGGTAGCAGCACGAGACTGCAATGGGCTGAGGGAGGGGAAGGGGGCCTCGGCAGATTGTAGCTGTGTTCATGTCTCACTGGAGCCCCCTCCCAGATCAGGACTCTTCCTGAGGGTAGTTGTTGAGCTGGCTGCTGCCAGCCATGTGCTGCAGAGCCACCAGCAGTGACCTGAGTCCCAGGGACTGGGCTGTGAGCACCAAGCTCTCCTGAAGGTGTAGAGCTGTGTGGAGATGGCTGCTGGCATCCTCAGTCCCAGGGGATTTTAGTCCTAGAAATTCTTGTGCTTCTCTGTACAGAAATTCTAAATCATCTGGTAGAAGCATATGCAGAAAGTGGAGAGAAGTTCAGTAGTGTTATTAAAGCCTTATTACTCTTTAAAAGAACCTACTGTGTAACTCAGCCCATGTACTGATGACAGTGATGCTGTAGCATACAGAGCTGGGCACGTTTCACACACTTTAGACTGGAAATCATTATAATCTACAAATAGGTGGTATTTAGTGACTTTCAAAATACAGCTGATGGTCTCCAAGTGAGAGATTCTTTAAGCTGTTTTTAAAGCATCTTCAGTTCATGCTCCCACGCTTTTAAAAATACTGCATTAAATTAGATATTTTGATACTCCTTTTAAAAAAGAGTATCAGCTAAAACAAGCTATTTACAGTGCAGATTTACATTTTTATAATGGTTAACATATATGGTGAAATTTCAAAACTTACTGATTTATGATTAAAAGGATGCTGAGTTCTTCAAGCTCAGTGGTGACTATGCTTGGAAGCTGCTACATATGGAGTTAAAAAGGTCATTCTTAATGAACAGATTATGGGAATGTATTAATTCCAGTGCTTTTATTTCCCTGAATGTTGCTAGTAATACAACAAATTAAAGGGAATTTTGTTATGAGCTTTTCACACTGGGATTTTTTTTTGACCCAAGAGCAATTTCCATAGATTCTGCTGCTCCTAGTAAAGCTGTTTGCTTTTGCACACAAATTGATGGAAGAATTAGACCTGTGTTAAGATGTTCTTCTTCTGGACTTTTTATAACCACTGTTGAAACTAGTTTGAGTTATCAGGAAAGAACGTATAGATTAATTTCTATAATAATTTTTTGTAATCTGTCACTTTTCATTTATAAGATACTCAAAAACCTTTGACTGCCTAAAATCTTCTTGGCCAGCTTGTGAAACTACTTTTTACTCTGTCTCTTGGATGTGATAAGCATGTTAGGCTGCATTCCTTTAGAGAGTTTGTTTAGTAATGCTTCTTTTTTGTCCAAAATACTCTGCATAAAATATTTTTATCCTTAAAATTCCTCATTGTAATTACCTTCGACAATGGCAGACTATTTCTCCACTGGTACTTTGAAGACAAGGAAGTCTGCTTAATTGTGGTTCTTATCACAGATGACTTAAGAATTATTTTTATTGATGTTAGTAGAAGTTTCAGTGACTTGACTGCTCTGTCACTGGTGTGTGCTCTCATTAATTTTTTGTTGTCTTGCTAAATTGCTTACATGATCACTTTAAAAGGAAAAGCAACAGGGCACGTAGTACACAGAGTACTCCTCATTCCTATATTTGATGTCACTCTGAAATCATCTCTGGCTGTTCTGCATCATTTTGTTTCTTCATGTTGTTTTATGTGTACTGGTTTTTGCTTTGTTTTACACCCAGGTAGTATTCTCACTGGCTGGGAAAGATACCTGAAAAATGTGATGAAATGGGGTTAGAGCTTTAAAACATGACACCTTCTTTGAACCATGACTGTCTTACGCAACGCAAGCATGATTTCATAATGCAAATGTTATCAAAATAAATGTGTCCTGGACAATCTGTGTCTGTGATGTGTTAGTAGCCCATGGAAATGGTCATTGCTACATAGGATAATGTAGGTCCTCATCTTTGCTTTAGCTGAAATCAACAATAAACAAACACTGTAATTTGTTGTTGTTGTAATGTGTTCGTGATTATATAAAATGAATGCAGATTGTGGACTTGTTTTACAGAAACAATTCTGCTGTGCCTTTGTACTTCATTAGGAAGGAACAACATTGCCTACCTTTAATAAGACATTTTGTAAAGAAGGAATCCTCAGAGTCATAAATTAGAACTGCATGGGAAATAGCTGCCCTTGGGTACTTCAATAATTAATACAGAAGTTAAACAGGTTAACTAGATTGAAGGATTACCTCAGTTTATGTTTACATTGGATGGAAAACAGCTAAAGGCAACTAATGATTGAGTAACTGAACCAAGGTTTTAAGCTCGAGTGCTGCTCACCAGTTCTGGACTCTGCATGCAAGCCATTGACAAGTCTTTTGTTGGTAGGGCAGGATTAAAAAGTTGACTGCTGAACTTAGATCATGGGGAAATGCACTTGGCTGCAGACAACTCTGAACTTGGAAACATTTACACTTCTTCTAGCTGTAATTAAAATAAAATTAATATTTGATTAATTGGGTAAAATTGTGGGTAGCTCCTTAAAAGTTCATTTTCTCAGAGGTTATGATTTTGAAGCTATTTTTGCCAGGTTTTTATGATCCAGTAGGCTGTTAAATTGTCCATAATATTTTTTTAAATTCAGTTTCTTTTGGGTTTCATTTACAATGAAGAATTTGAGTACTCTCCCTCATATGAGAATATTTTTTTTTATGGGTTCTGTACTTCCATCATGAAGTGACTGAAAATAGAAGCAAGGTATAAAAATAGAAGTTAGCATTTTAACTTCTTGGCGCTGTCTCTGGGGCTGTTCCTTTCACCTGAGGCCATGAACTTCTTACTGAGGTTCAAAAATCTGAACTGAATGTGGTAAGTTACTCCTCCTTAGTGTTACAAACACAGTACTCTGCACATCACATTAATTATCTTCTAGAATGATTCTTTTCCTTTCAGTCCTAATTTGACATTATGGGAGGCTGCAACTTCCACACTCTAGCTGAGAATCCAACAAACAGTTATGGGGTTTTTTTTTCAGTTTCTTGACAGAGAAAATACTAGGTAACTCAAATTTGGTTTGCTGTGTATATTAGCTTTACATGCAGTGAGCTTTTGCTCAATTAGACATTGCTTGGTTATATTTTTTAATTATATGATAGTGCTGATGAAGCTCATAATGTAATTTTTTTTTAATAAGGTATTTGGTTTATTAGTTTATAATAGATAAAATCAGTGGAAACATTCAGTTCCTTTTGGAACCTATGGGCCCAGTTAAGGACAGTGGTAAACTGTTGAAAATTCCTACCTGCATAAACAGTAGGAGTTTATACTAATAAGCTAATATAAACTAATTGTACACCATTACACTTATAGCATGATGTATTTTAAACTAAAGTTTTAACCAGATTTTCTTACAAGTTGTGTCATTCCATTCAAGTCATCTAATCATGGTGTTTGAGAGAAATATGATTGAATGTGTGTATTTCTATGTCAAGGTCCCTATCCTAAGAGCTTATGCTCTCAGCTGTCTTATTACCACTTTTTTTCTGAAAAGCTGAGGAAAAACCTAGGGGTTGGGTAATGAGAACTCAGAAGCTCAATATTTCTAGAGGTTAGGAGGGACACTATTGTTTGGGGAACAGATACACTTTCTTGCAGAACATGGCTGCACTGTGTTGTTCTTAGTTCTGCTTTCTCAGTGGAGTGTGCTCCACAGAGAATAAGGGATGTACCTGTTATAAAATGAATTTAATCTCTCCTCTTCTTGGCACTCTAAAAATGTGAAGTCAGAATGAATTGGTCCTAACCTTCCGTGTTCAAATATGAATTGTTGGTGGAAGTGCACTTAACAGAAATTAATGTTGATACTAAGATTAGTCTATGTTAAGTTCAAATAAACATCTGTTATAATTGTTAACAGAGATCTTGGATTTTTACTGAATATTTTAAAATTTTGACACGTGGAAGTGATTGCAAAGGGGTGCTACTACATATGATTTCTCTGTGATGGCAAACAGTAGTAGCTAGTAGTAGTTTTGATGTGCCAAAAAACATGATGTTTGAGATATATTGATGTCCTAGAAATCTAAAGAGAAAGTGAGATCTATTGTCCATTTGTGATACCTGATAGATCAGGAGAGAGAGAACTCCCCCTGCCCCCAAGCAAATACTGCACATCCTTCAAAAGATAATTAAAAAAAAAAAAGTGTGAGCTCTTTTCTCTGGCCTTTAACCTTTTACCTCAATGATAAGAACTGTGTAAATTCCATTGAAAGAGTTGTCTTCCATATAAACAGAGGGTTAGAGTTGTCACTGTGCAACACTTGTGCAATTCCCACTGAAATAAGGAGAGAAAAGAAGCAGTTTCCAAGCAGGTCTGGCTGGGGACATCTGCCCAGGCTACTTGGTTGGAGAGGAGAACTGAGCCTGGATTAAGTAACCTGATCCTCTTCCCCAGTGCATTGTTCATTTGAGGATGAATTTCAAGTGGTTTAAACTTTCCTCATTGGTGTTAACCTTGGCAGTTTGACTGACTGTGAATGACCCAAATGATCATATGGAATACTTAAAATCATGCTAATTACATTGTGTACTAATTTTAGAATATAACCTTTCTGGATATTAGATACTTTTGGTTGAGCAACTCACAAAACTGCATTGGTGCAATTCCCATTCACTTTGTTTGTAGAAGTGCTGATGATGTTTATGACAAACAATACAGTCATTTTTAAAAACATGCTACAACCTACAGAGTGCTAAATCTAGCTTTGGGGTTAAAGAAAAAACAGTTTCTCCTACGAAATTACTAAATATCCAAAAATATTTTCCCCCAAAAATCTTATAAACTGTCCCTAGGTCCTGGGAGATGTGAGAAGAAAGGTTTGTCAACAGGGAGTAAGGACAGGCATTTTTAATGATTTGGAATTGGTGTATATCTTAGAATATAAAAAATCTGAAAAACGTGTCTTAAATTCATCCTAACTAGTTGAAAATTTAATGCAGAAAGCAATGAACTCTAAATATTTTTATTAAATTTGTTTGTAAATTGAGTTCTTATATTTCTGTTAATGTAATTCTATATTATGTAGATCTTACTAAATTACAAAATAATTTAATAGAAAGCTAGTTTTGCATTAATATATTGAAAGCTATTCAGTTTAATTGATTGTCCTCTGAAAACTGAGGAAGTAATGCAGTGTTTCCATGGTGTGTCTGTGCATCTCAACAGGAATAAAGACAGAAGTTTTAACAGCCCAAGGAATGTTATAGCAAGTCACACGTGTGTGTGTGTGTATATTTGTCTGTCTAAACTGTCTTAAAATCAAATTTTGATCAGTCATTTTATGAAGAAAAAAAAAAAAAATCTATCCAGGCAAAAAATGCAGAGTAGGAAGGGAGTCAAAAGCTGTCTTGCAGTCTCATCCTGTTGATGATAGAGTAGAGCAAAATATTAAATCTGGAAGTAACACCATGTGTGGGGGCTTATTTTTTGTTTTTAATTCTGAGAAAATTGTCATCTGAAATAGAGATAACAAAAACATTTGAGGAAGTACAGAAAGGAAAAGGAAAGCACGTTGAGGAAGTCTGCTTTCTATTTCTGAAGGCATGAGGGGCAGCTATTCAGGTAGCATGAAATAATAAAACAGAAAGAGGAAGAATTAAATTGTATCAGAACCTGAGTGACCCACCCATGTTCCTTCCATTCATTTCTTAGAGAATCATTGTCAGTCTGTGAAATGGGTCTGCAAAATAGAGAAACTCCTCAAAGGTTTTTATAAACCCTTGTTTATTGTGGCAGACTTCCTGAACTGAAGGTGGGTGATGCACTGCTGTATTTATACCTGGTTTGACTTCATTGCAAGCTATTAGGGGCTATGCTGTTACTTTAACTTTTAAGTTAGAGAAAGATCTGGTACATTCTTGTGCTCTTGCTTTCATGTGGGTTTGCTATTAATATCTTGTTGTCAGTTGCAGATGCTTTTCAGAGAGATGTTTTAGGCTTCACAGAAAGTTTTTTGGGTAAAGACTGATAAAATAATTCAGCTGTCTCTTTTTAATGCTGAAAAAGGGCTGACAGCATTCTAGTTTGCCTGTGGCCATCTAGTACATAGAAAAGAACTTTTTTTAAAGGGCTGCTTCAATGTGGGAGTAAACTCCCAAATTTCTATAGGCTGGGAATAAAAATAAATTAGATTTGTTAAAATTACCAAACAAATAAGATCATAAGACCATACAGCATTTTAAATACTATGTGCCAGCAGAATGTTTTCCTCATTTTCCAATATGCTCACTACTGCAAAAAATTAAAAATGCTGTATCTTCCTGTTATTCTGGTAGCCTTGTGGTATATTCACTAATGGGATCTTGTGGGATTTTGCATTGATTGGTATCTGAGAGTTGTGTTACTACTTAGAGTAGAATAAGGATTCAGAGAGTTTGCTAGAAAAAAAGACTGCTGCAAAATTGATGTTGTGAGGATAGTCAAGAAAACTGAGCAGAGTAAATCAGGGAGGTATTTTACTAGAAGCAGTGCCATAGAACTGTACCTAGCTAAAGTGGCTGACTAGATTATTGAAATACATTCTACAGTAACTTGTGTTTACTTAGTTGTTCATTTTTGGTGCCAAAACAATGTTCTCCACTGGAGCAGTAGGGAACACGAGTTGCTGGTCTCACTTAGAGCAGGGTTAAGTGACATGATAAAAGTGCTTACAGGAAGAAGTCTAAAATAGCTACCCGTGTAGTAATACTGGTGGGGACAATAAACATGGAAAGTTTCAGGAAAATGCCAAGCTAGACAATGTGTATGGAGGGTAATTCACATTTTCTGCATGTCAAGAGCTTCCAGGTTGTGTCAAAGGAAGTTTGGGCTAAATAAAAAGGCACAGGATATGACCCTCAAAAAATTGCTGCTTTAAAATCCAAAAATAAACTAACACATCCTGTAGTTTCACAAACCCTTATGTTTCAGAACTGCATTAATTAATTTAGTGTGTATTTATCCTTCTTTTTGAGGATGAGGATTTATTTTACTTTTCTGTTCTATGAATAAGGAAGGATAAATACATAAAACAGGGCAGGACGTTGGAATAAATTTATAGTAAAAAAAAAAGCACAAGTCAGTCTTGATTTATAAGTAAGCATTAAAAGAGTTCTTCTCCACTTAAGAAAATCCTTTTCCTTCTTAATCTTTTCTCCCCACCCTTTTGCCCCACCATCAAAAAGTTTTCATGTCTTTCTGTAGCTATAGAAGAAAATTACGTTGTGCTGCTGCTACAAATAAAAACCCAGAGCTGGCAGTCTTGTTTGACATGTGCTTTTCTTGTGCCACTATAATAACAAGGAGGGAAGAATATGCAAAAGAAGAGTAGATAATGCTGCCAGGCCAAGTAATCATTGCATCACTGTTCAGCTAAAAACAATACAATTGACCTAAATTTAACATAATTGAGGAAAAACCCTATTACTGGTTTCTGAAAAAATGCACTTAGAACCTTATTTGTCTTCTAATTGCAATCTGATATTTGAAAGTACTTCCTTGTTCCAAACAGCTGGAGGAACACAAATTCCATGGAACTTCATAGAATCATAGAATGGACTTGCCATGAAATTGCAGAAGTTGGCATCAAGGGATGAAAATATGTGCTTCAAAATGCTCCTTTGGGGCACAATTTCATCCATTGTACAGATTTGGTTTGATACTAACAAAAGGTTAGGTGTGATATGCTTAGGTCAGTGATTGAGCCTGTGGTGTTACACCTTTTGGGATGTTTCTGGGTTATTAGCCTGTCCAGGTGAAATCTTGACCTTTCTCACATAAATAGCATGTGGTGAAAACTTGTGATGTCTTTGAAAAGATTAAGTATCTTGCTGTAAAAAAGACTGTTGAAATTTCACCACTGGTAGTTACACTAGAAATACTTTCAGATTTTTTTAAGATACAGGGTCTTCTAGACTGCTCTTGAGAGATGGGTTTTTTTAATCTATGGTAACCAAATTCTTTCCTTTAAATACTTACATGGAAAATGATGAGTCCTTTCAAGCTTCAAGAATTCCTCCAAGTCTAAGTACTTCTCATCACTCAAACCCTGAAAACTGGTTCTTCAGGGAGATAAGGGACAGAATCTGTAGCAAAGGAAATCTACGTGGGGTTGTTTTTCCAAACATAGAGGTCACCAATTAACACTTTAAAGGTACAGAATGAGAAAATATAATAGACACTGTGTCAAATGAAAATAGTTTTTTTAAAGTTGTGAGTGATTAGATCTGAGACATCAGGTCAGCTGAAACACTATTGAAAGAAAATGTTTGTGTGCTTACTACTTTAGTCAGTTACCTGCTACCTAATGGGCTGTGTTTAACCATCTGAGTAAAAAGCTGATTGAACCTAATAAGCTAATCAGTTCCATTTAAAGTCTGGACAGCTGAAATCTATGAAGACTAAAGGACTGGTGCCCCTTCTCACTCCTCAAGGTGAAAAACTGACAATTCTTTTTGATGCCTAGGTGAAAACTGCACATTTTTTCTGAACCATATTCACTTATTTTTTCAATAATGTAATTGACAAAAGTAGCTGTAGTGTAACAGCTTTAATAGTACAGTACTACTGTGGATTTACACACCTGGATTTGCAGAATCTTTCTTAGGTTTCACCATCCTCCTTTATCAGTGTTGAATGTTTCTTACCTGGCAAGGTAAATGCGTGATCCAAATGGTTTTGTCCAACTGATATTTCTGTGTTCAAACCTGCTGTAGCTGCTTTTGTCCTTCCAGGAGCAGTTTGAAAAGAGAAATCTATTCTTCTTTATCAGTTCCTCCTCATGTTATTTTACTGCTCTATAAATGGGAAGTAAGAATTTATTGTCATCCAGAAGTCCTGTAAAAAAACCAGAAGTACATTGACGTAGCACGCTGCCCAAGAAACTGGTGTTAATAAACTTTGGTTGCTGCTTGGTAGAGATTGCAAGGAGGACAATGTACTTAGATTCAAAGGTCAAAGACTGCAGCTAATCTACTAATTCCAGCCCCCAAAATACATCAATTTGGATGGAATTGCTAATTAGTAGGTTTGTTCTTTCTCATATGTAAGAGATGTGGTACTCTGCTTGCTGCTAGCAGAACAGAATTGTGGAGTGATATATTGACTTGATGTCAAAATGAGGAACTTGCAGCTGTATTAAGTATATTTGTAACTCCCCACATTCCATGTGCCAGCCTGCATGCTTGGATATGCTGTAAAAGAAGGCATTTCACAAGTGTTCTTTTGCTCTACAGATTAATCTGTTTTTTCTGTCTCCTGGATCCAGACAGAGTTTACTCGTCTGTTGTGTGAATACAGCTGATTGTGTGAGGATGATGTTGCTACTCTGTATTTGCTTGCAAAGGTCAATTATTCATGTGTTATAATTGTAATCTGAGAAAACCAAAAATATACTCATGATAAGGCAGTATATTTTTAAAACAGCACTGGTAGCTAGATAAATGGTTGATTAATTTTACTGTAACCTTTACTGTTGCTTTCTCTGCGTAGTTGTAAAACCATCACAGTACAATCCATGGAAACAGTGGAGACTACTAGTGTTAGTATGAGTAGAAAATACAAGCTGCTAGTCTCAGTGCAAGGGTAAGTGAAAATTTTACAGTGAGGTGTCTAAAGTTGCTACCCTATCCTAACGCTGGTGGGAACAACAAACTGGGGAAGTTTCCAAAAAATGGCAACATAGACAAAGCACTTTAGGAAATGTTACCCTTGATATCACGCTTGAAAATATAATTCAGATGATCTTATCTCTGCAAGCTATTGGCCAAGCCATGGTGTTCAGTAGAAAAATAAAGCACACAAATGTGCAGCTCAGTTCCCACCTGTGACAGCTTTTCCCTATACCCAAGAAACAAGCTTGCCCAGGCTCACCATTAAGATCACGTTAGTTTCCTTAGTTTAAAATAACATGCTTGTAAGTGTACTAAAAAAAATATAAAACCAGCTAATTGATATGCTAGTGTCTATATTCAAGTTCTCGTGCTGATTTGTTTTGTTCTGAATTAAGCATGCAGGAAAATTCTGACAGGATAAAATTTTCCTCTAGGTCATCTTTCAGAGCGTGCCATATGAATGTAAATAAGCTTTACATTCTAAGTTGATTTATATCACTGGAATAGAAAAGAGGGAGTGAAGAGCCAGAGGTGATGTGTCAGTCAGGAGTTAGGCCTTATCACCTGCAGGCAATAGACTTATCTCAATCAAGTATATGAGGCACCATTTTGAATGCCTGTTTATATAAAAAAAAATAGCTATATAGTGGTAATACGTAGTTGAAAGCTGGCTTGACTACATGAGGTTCTAAACCCACTTCCAGTTTTTATTGTGCTCTTAAACTTTGCCAGATTTGCTCCTGTGGTAACACTCTGAGCTGTCATCTCCCTCTTTCTGAAAAATATGTAAACTTGTAGAAACAAATCTGGATGGTATTTAATCCTAAACAGCCACATTGAATATGAATTCTTCCTATCCGTTACCTCTCCGTTTGTACGAGTAAGTTTCATTCAAGCCCTATTGATCACAATTAAGGGTTGAAATTAGAAATTGACTTTCATTAGCTCAAGGCAAATTAATCTCAAGGCACTGCAGTAGGTTCTACTCACTTTCTGTTAGTGAACTTGATGGTCAGGTTCAGTTAGAATCCAAAAATGCAGGAGGAGCACTGTATCCCAAGATCTTAATGTGACAGCTACCAGGGGAATTGCTTTCTGAAGCAGAAGAAGGGAAACTGGAAACATTGAGGGGGTGGATGCAGACAGATATGACAGGATTCTAAAAACCTGGGATTCCTGACAGCGTAGGCCTTCAGAGACCACCCACTGAGCTTTGGCAGGTAATAATCTAGGAAATTATAATACACTTCTTTTAAGTGAATCTGTTGAGGTGTTTGAGATCTTCATTACACACACAGCAATGCTGCTGCTAGAGCTCTGTTCTTTTACCCAATTCATATAAGATGAGAAAAGATTTCAGAATGGATTTTGTGATGATGTTCAGTCAGTCCAGTTCAGTGAGTGAAAGCATGACCAAAATCATGGTGTTCCTGTAAGAGAAGAATGTTCAGGCAACTTAGCTCTGCTCTTGCTGGATGGTGCTGCTCTGTATCCTCAGGCTCTGCCTGCGTGTGCCTCCGTGCGTCATGACACTGTAAAAATCCAGCATGCAGGAGGATCCTGGCAGCTACAGAGCTAAGATTCAATGCCCTCCCAACTGTAATGCTTCTACAGAAACTTCTTTCAACAGAGTAACTGCGCAAATGATGGGAATTACAGTTTGTAAACACTGAAAATGAAGGGTTTGCATTGTTCTACATAGCCTTGTTCCTTTGTCACAAAGCCACCAGACAGATTTTCGTCTTACAGCTAACCAGATTAAGCATTCTGGCTAGATCTCTGCATGCTATTACAAAGGCATTCCATCTTCTCCCTCTCCCAGCCCCATTATGCCTGATCAGTTATTTTGAATCTGGAATATAAAGCAGTATGTATGAAATTGGGGAAAGAAATGGAATATATTTATTGGTGGCAAGGGAGTTCAGCCTCTAGTGGGGCAAATGGCAGTGTGCATAATGAGGTTCAGAGCATAAGATTTAGTAGCATTGTAAAGGAATTCCTGTCAGAGTGTGGCTCTGATAGGACTTATCAAAGAGTATATGCTACTTATCTATCTTTGGCAGAGAACTCTAACTCCATTTAACTGTCAGCACATCTATAATCCTTCCGAGTCTGGAATTGTTGATAGAATGCCAAATATCTTGGATTATGTATTGTCAGAAAGAGGAAGATCTGTGATTATAATGCCAAACAAAGCAAATTTAGCTATTTGATAAAATAATGCTGAGCTTTTATTATGGCATAACATAACCCCAGGGTCTTTTAGGGATTTTTTTTTTTTTTAATTTGGTAATGTGAGCCATTTTGGTATTGTATTGGAGATAAGATAGAGAGATAGAGACTTCTGGGATTACAGTTACCTATCTGCAGATAAATAGCACAGACAAAACTAGCAATTTTGAAATTTTGTGTGTGATGGAAGTCTTAACGTACACACAGTTTAAATGTTCTGGTCAATTAGCACCTTTGTGGTGTTATGAACGTGGTACTAAAATATACTGGAGATGAGACAATGATATAGGATTCAGCAATGAAAAGAAGATATTGAATAGGACAAAACAGTGTTGAAATAGTGCTGAATGGTGTAATTGGCAAGTAAGCTCTTTTAATTCTAACTCTCCATAAATCAACATCTGTCTGCTTGCTGCTTTGTCTTTAAAAGCATACACACACAGACATGTGCATACACAAACTCTGTAACTAAATATATTTTAATTTTAGGGCTGACAGAGACTGTTGTTTCTCTCTTAAAATTGAAGTCCTGTGTTAATTCTCAAAGCAATTTTTGCCAACTGCAGCACCAGTTTTCCTTGACATCTTCCCAATGCAAATAATCCTAGTTGAGAAAGAGGTTAGCTCAGGGTTTCTTTCAGTTTCTGGTGGTTGTTCCTGTGCCCCCTTCCCCAGTCAGTGCTCATCTAAAATTACATCCTGCTGGCAATTCCATCAGTCATTTATGTGGCAGTGACAGTCACGTATGAAGAACCAGGCCAATGCCACCCATTCATGTCATCTCAGTTCCTTGCCAAATGGATGGTCATAACTTTCAACTCTCTTGATACAGGTGCCATTAACTTCTCACATTCTTACATGAAGAGTGCAGCACCTTATATCCTCACCTGTCTGTTACCAAGAACATTTAAAGCAGGCAAATAATTCTTGTCCCCTACCCAATAATAAAATCCCCACCTCTTGACATTTTTTTTCTTCACCCTTAACAAAGCCCTTGGGCAAATAGCTCCTACAAGCCCACATTTTTCTTTATTTCCTTTTAAACTCATGGGTAATAGCAGTTAAATCTAGTAAAATAAGTGTTGATTGATGGAGTTTATTCATCATGCAAAGCTAATGAGGCATCATAAATATACTTTTGAATGTGTGAAATCCATTGGTGGTAATTGCTACAGCTGGATAAAAGATGTAGTGGCTTCTTGAGTGAAATGTCTTGGGAGTCAGGAACTAGCTGAGCAAGACACTGTTGATTCAGATTTTTTTAACCTGCAGTGGTGCAAACAGATTCTTTCTCAAAATCTCCAGAGGAGAAATGTGACAAAGCAAGCCTGTCTGGTTTTTGAGTTTATCCCCAGAGATGCAATAAAAAGCCAGAATCCAGGATCCAGAATTTCAAGAAGTAAAATAAATTAGTAAAATAAATGTTCCCATTTCTCTTCTGTTGACATACTTTGTTTACACAATCTTGGCTGAAAATACTTTTGCTTCATTTCTCCATGTCTGCCTGGTTTCTCTTTTAAGAAACTGGTTTCTCTTTAAGAAAAAGCAAAGGGTTACCTGCATGTATTGTGCTGTATATTGATAGTAAAACAGTGATCTTGATCTATGCATAAAGTGCAAGTCTGCCATTAGTGTTTAGAGATGTTTGTTGTAATACAGGGAATTACAAAGGCAGTTGGTCGGCTGGAATTCCTTTCACATGGGCTGCTCATTTGCATCTTAACTAGATACTTCCTCATTAGTCCGAAAAATGCAGGTCAAAGAACCTGGTCAAAATCTGTTCATTTTGCTTCTGTGTATTGCTGTTCATCTCTAGAAAATGTCAGTTGAATGAGTATGGACTCCTGTTAGTTATCAGTTTTATTTATGCAGGGGGAAGCAAATTAACCTTTACTTAGAAAAATACCTCACTACAGTATTAAATCAGTGAAAGCTTTGTTATTTATGTTGGTATCTTACTGTGTTTTGCAAGGTTCAAGAGAATAATATTTTAACATCATATTCCTTTGGGTATGATGGTCATGGTAGTTAAATTTTCCTGTAAATTGCAATGTTATTTTTAAGGTCATTGTTCTTTATGCATAAGAATGGAAAGAACATGATGGCATTTGTAATGGAAAAGAGTTTTGCTATGGAAAACATCAGCATAAATTGTTCCTCTCCTGTATACAGAGGTTCTGATGTCAAAGGTAAATGTTCTGGTATTAAATGCCTTGGAATTTCTTTAGCTATAGTCAGTGTTCTCAGACTCAGCTGTTGTCCTCTGAGTATCAGCTTGTCAGTTTTGAGAAGCTGACACTGACATTATCATGAGCAGGAGAGCCAGGGGCAAAACCCGTGCGAGTGGCAACATCCTGACTTGCCAGAGAAAATTTTCTTGCTGTCCTTTTTCCTCTGTTCAGGTTTTAAATTACCTTTTTGTCTTGGGAAGAGTGTGCAGATGTCCTTCTAACTCAGGTGTAGTATGAACGATTCAGGAGGTGAAACAAAGATGATTATTTTTGTAGTCTGGGAGAAGTTTAGTGAAAGTGCAAAGGAGTGTATGTAAATTACTACAGGCTTCTTTATGTGCTTGTTTCGAAAATACTAAACCAGGACTGTTAATGGTATTGTTATGATGTATTAAAGTCTGAAAATGTTTTCAGGACTTATTATATCAATGTCTATCAGTAATTCATTTTTAAGCATTACCCCCTGAATCCTAAAGCCTGATTCTGCATAATTCCTACTAGCATTTTTTTGAGCCACTTAATATTTGTTTCTTATTTTCCGAAGTATAAAATAGGGGTAGTCTTGGCAACTTCAGAGATGATATAGTTGGTATTTAATATACATCAACTGATGTGTGTTCTGGAGTCTTAAGAATGTGAACTTAAAAAAATGATACTACCTGTTGGGAGAACTGCAAACTAATTTAAAACTCCTCCAAAATAGCTACATGTATATAGCACTGTTAATTATCACCATAAAAAAAAAATGTATGGAGAAAGATATTGCCCAATAAAGTGTTTTAGGGACAAGGTTGAATTTTGGTTTGCCTCATGAAGGTGTGCCAAAGTATACAGCATATCCACAGGATGGCTGTTCTTTCACAAGTCCATTCGAGTGACTTTTTAAAACAATATAAACCCTTAATTGTTCGTCCCTGAGTAACTGTTTCATTCCTTTGATCGTTTCTGTTACCTTTTTCTGTACTTTTTCCTGTTCATCTGTGTATTCATGCGTTGGGAGGGTGAAGCTGTAAGGAGAGAAACCCCAACCAAGATCCCAATTGAGACAGCATTCAAGTTGCATGCACACTTAGGGTTTATAAAGCACTATAGCAATGTCCCTCTTTCTCATAATTACTACCATTCTATTTGCTTTATTTTCCTTTAGGGAAGAGTAAGCTGATAATAGACCTATTTATTATAACTTTCAAGATGTTTCTCCCAAGTGGTAATGGTCAGTTCACAGCCCACTATTTTGTATGTGGATTTAGGATGGACATTTTTCTCCCATATCCATCCCTTTACATTCCTCTAGAGTATAATTTTGCCTGCTACTTTGCCACCATCACCCAACAGCATGACATTGCTGCAGCCAACATTATGCTATCCTGAGTAAATATTATATTAAGATATGTCATTTAAGAGAAGGTGTATATAGTGCTGTTTAACTTTTAAATGCTTTAACAGATCAAAATAATGAAAATAAATTGCTCCTGTGTTAAGTATAGAATACCCATGAATTTTAAACAACTGGCCTCAATTATCCTTCCTGCCGTGGTGCTTTCATTCAGATAAGCCTGCAGGAAAGCACTTGGCCTAAAGATGTTCATATGCTGTGGTCTCTCCATGGAAACAGTCTTAAAGCATAGGAAACAATTCCGTTTTAAACGGGCAGACTCCTCTTTCCAGTTGGCTCCTAAAATAACTTTTAGTTCAGCCTCACACGTGCTGATTGCAAGTTAACCAGGCAAAGGCTGAAGAATATTGTTAAAACCATTTTAAGGAGAAAGCCGGGGACACTGTTATGACTACCATTCCACTTACACATCAGCTGCCAGGGTTGCCTTAAAGAATGATCTGTTCCTTCATCACTGAATTTTAATGTTGTGACCCTTTTGGAAAGCTGAGGATTATGAGCTTTACTAAACTCATATTGTAGAATCCTGCCTGTAATTAACCATTTGCATTTTTTTCATACGCAGAAATTACCGTTAAGGTTCATTTTTCAAGCTCTTTTGGCAGTTGCTGATCTGAATGTGAACAACCTTGTTTGTTCTCTGTTCTGTCCAGACAAAACCAGTTTTTCTAAAACACATAGGAGAGAGAATTTTGGTTTTGTCATAATTAGACTGAATATTAAGCAGACAGTTTCAATAGCTATTAAAATTAAATTTGTATTCCAAGTTCCCTTGGAACTGAATACCTGTTCATTTTGTATCTTTTTTCCCCCATAGCTCTCACATAGTAAATTTTCCTTGAAAGAAGATTGTATATAAGAAAACAAACCAACTTATTCTGACCATATGTCAGGGATACCCAGCACAGTACATTTTGCAAACATGACAGCTGGATCCAAAAGACATAATGAAGTCTTTCCTGCTTTACTGATTCTAGGTAGTGAGTACTATTGTGAACAAATTAGATATTTCACTGATATGCTGGAGACATACAATACCCCCACTATTCACAGGGTTGGGAACTGGGACAAAAGGTAAGTCAGGACTTTCCTGAACGAATGCCAAGTCCTTTGTGAGCTGTCTGAAATGCCACTACTGAAACGACTGGATTATGTTGATTCCTTATCACTAAGAGAAACAGCAAATGCTGTACAATTGCTCCACTCACGTTGCCATGACGTGACCTCCTTTGGGTAAAGTGTGATCTCCTTTTGGAATAAAAATTATTTTTATCTTAATTTTCAAGGCTC
The DNA here is from genome assembly GCA_020745705.1 of Hemiprocne comata. Taxonomy (NCBI): domain Eukaryota; kingdom Metazoa; phylum Chordata; class Aves; order Apodiformes; family Apodidae; genus Hemiprocne; species Hemiprocne comata. The sequence continues at coordinate 3,986,495 of CM036605.1, forward strand.
CACCTTATTTTAGTCAGTTTGTTTCCTCTTTGTTTTATAGCCTGTGCTCTACCAGCTTCTTGCACTCTGATGTTCCCTTGTGTCCCCTGTCTATTCACCTTTCAGACCCTCTGTGCTCCTTATTTTTTCTCTCCTCTTGAATGATACTGTTTTCATCTCGTCCTTTAGCTCTTTCTTCAAGATTAATGTTTCCATCAGGGTTCTACTGCTGACTCATTCCTGATCTCCTCACTTACTTGTTCCCACAAACTGTAATATGTCAACTGATAAAAATAATTTACTTCATAGAGAGAATGACCAAGAAAATATATGGATAATTAAATAACATCTTAATTCCCCTTACTGTTCTGTGTCTGTCAGGTGTCCTCCCCATGAAGCTGAATGATTTAGCCTGGTTTTGTCTCCAATATTGCATGTTTCCAGCCATGGGCCTACAGAATGGAGGCAGACACTGAATTTGCTCTTCTTTTAGAGATGATTGTCCTTTGTTCAGAAGCTGCACAGCTACTTTCCTGTACTTTTTTTTTAGTGTTTTTCATCCATGAGTTTTCAAACTCATCATTTATCTCTCTGACTATTCCTACTCACTGGTATTAAATTTTGTCTTGAGTTATTTCTCAGTATGGGGAAAAATGGGATTCTGCAATTGATGGATTTGACAAAAAAAGCCTCTAACAAAGCTAGGCACATGCCTGGGCTTTCTTGATTTCCTGTCCTTGCTGCTATCATGTCTTCCTTTGCCAAGCTAAGGCATAGAAAATGACATTCCCAAGGCTTTTGTGGTTTTGGTTACACAAATTTTAGCATAATTTTTGTATTGCAAGGAATACTGTCTCTCTAGTTACGCTGAGATACTTAGAATTTTCAGGAAAATTAAACCATGTGACTTCCTCTTTTTCTTCCTCCACTGCTTTCTTGTTTCTGTAACCTCAGTTAGATACTTGAGAGATCTAGTTAAATCTGACTGATGCTGTATGGGTGCCTACCTGCTTTCAGAGTGGTGTTGTGTCCTCAGAGGTTGCATGGTGGCAGAAGGGGCTGCAGGATGAGGAAAACAATTGATCTTACTTGGTTGTTTTCTCAGTGGTTAGCAACTGAAAACTTCCTCCTGAGGAGTGCTGTAATAATGGAAGATAGAAGCCCACATGTTCAATTTTTGAGGATCCAGAGAGACAGTGTCTGACTTCAGGTTCCAAAATGTCTTGCAGCATCTCTGCTCCTAAGATACACTGGCCTGTGAACAGACCACTGAGGAGGTAAGAGGAAACCTGTGCAGCTGGAGCTGCCTTTTGAATTAGGATTTCATCTTCCAGAACTGTCAGACCAATGCTTTTCACATGCCCTAAAATTTAAAACAAATGGGAAGTATTTCAGAATTGTGAGTATACACAGTCTAATCTGTTTAATTGCTGTCTGACAATATGAAATCAGTTATGAATGTATATCATTCAGTAAAATAATAATTACCATAGCAACACACACTACATCTGAAATATAGCTCTTCCCTACAAAAGCCCAGAAACAGAAAGCCTGAACTCTTCACTCAGCTCTAAGAGCAATTAATGAGGTTTCTTCCCTTTTTTCAAATCACTGTATTTGAAAGCAGCCAACAGATGTCGAAAGGTAAACAACAATCAAATGTTGTTTCTGTACTTCATCCTTAATTAGGGATAAATCGGTTTATTGTATCTTTTATGGTAGAGATTTTAACTGATTTTGTGCAAAGCTACATGCACTTGCTGTCCTTCTGTAGGGAAAGTGCCATTTTCCTGTGCTCTGTTCAGTAAAGGATCTGTCATGAACCCTTGCCCCATTTCCATTGAGAAGTTCCATGATAGCTTGACCCATGTAGATTATCCAGGTACATAAGAACATTATATCCTTGGCACAACTGATTTGTACCATTTCATTAAGCATTACCTAAAGAGTGAATGAGAATTCTAAAGCCAAATTTTGCTCATCAGTTATATGTGTAGAATTATTTACCATTACTTCTTGATGTAATTTAGGACTGTGTCAGGAAATATTTTAAATTAAAATTTATGTGCAAGGGGCAATAGACTAATAGATAACACAATTTTTTACATTCTATTCTGCATCTTCAGAGTAGCATCATATAAAACAACCTATTTTTAGTAAGCAATTTCTGTTCAGAGAATGGAATTATTTTGGGGCTACCTGCTCAACATGTGTGAAATACAAATACAAATGTGGGGGAGGAACAAAGAACTCTCTTTCTCCAGATAAAGGCAGAATCATGTCCTTTTTCACCACTCTGTTGATTACTTAGAACAGCAAGTGTCAAAAGTTCCCGCATTTTCAGAAAACTACTTATTTTTATGTGTGAAAAAACAGTTTGATAATTCCACCTGTTTGGTTTTTTATTTTGTTGTGGTTTTTTTTTTATTTTTTATTCCTTGTCCTATTTATTATTTTGTTACAGTGGATTTCAAATTTGTATTTATGTTCCTTTGGGAAATTTACAGTTTTGAGTTGCTTAGATCCACAGCAGCAACAAAATCCTTTGGAAGGACTTTTTCCAGGAAGCAAGAAGATGTTTATATTTGCAGTTTAAAATGCTGCTTTATTCACTTTTCTTTTTCCTAGCCTCTGCTTTCTGTGTTTCCATAACAACAGAAAAACTCTTTCTATATTACCTTTAGTACTTTTTCAGCAAAACACTTGTTTTGTTTTCCCTCTTTTATCTTTTTTTTTTTTTTTGGATTGATACCAAAATGAGTACAAATTGGAAATGATAGTGGGACAGACAGTTCTCTCTTCTCTTAGTAAGGTTTTCATAGGTCAAGATTACTTCTGACTTGCTGTAATCAAATACATTTTTTCCGGGGAACATGCCCACAATCTTCACATTTTCCACAGTTTTTTTTTCTTATTATTCTGTAGACATAGATCATAGCAACTCAGTCTCAAGCCAAAGAGCACTGAGAAGAGCTTGCCATCACCTCCTGCCAAAGCTCAGGGAGGTGCTGGCTTGGGAAAGACACAGTAGGCTTAGGAACACTCTCTGCTTGTTAAGTCATATTGTTAAAAGTCAGATTGGCGAGGCCTTGGTATCAGTGGCAGGCTTCAGCAGATGCACCTTTTGGCAGTACTTGCTGACTAACAGGGCTTCATTTTATTATTTTTAACCACACTTGTCAGTTTCAAAGCGTTAATTTAATTTTGTGTGTGTGTCTATATCTCTAGAGAGATTACTTGTGACATGAAGGATAGAACACAGAAAAATTTCATGGCTTTTCATTGATTTTTTTCTTTTCCCCCCAAGCTATTCTCTGTTGCTATTTCTGCTTTAAATTTATTTAAACCTTGGATTTGTTAAATAGCATTAAATTTATGTAGCAACTTTTTATTTCACTTTGTGAATCATAAAGTAATTGTGAACAGAGAGCAACACCATCTTGAAGTAAGTAGGTTTTTTATATGAAATAATTCATCTAGAAAAATAGTAGTAAAGAGATTTGGTAATATTTGGATGTTACTTTGATCATAAAGAACTAATCCTGTTTATTAAAGGTAACTTTAGAATCTCAGTGCATGGGATCAGTGGCACTCATGTATTTTGGATGCTGATAGTCTTTAAATGTGCAGGGTACCTGGTGAAAATTCAACAGTGTTTTCTGTCAAGTCGAGGCCCAATTCAAGGTCAGTCACTGTTGACAGAAATACTCTTTACAGTTGCCTAACTTTTGATATCAAACATTACAAAAATAGCATAGTTGAGAGTATAGAATTCTGAGTTAATTGTTTGCTAATGTTCAAATCAGGATTAATGTTTATCATCTGTGCCACAGTGTCTGTTTTGTACCATATGTTTAATAATAAAAAATCAGTTAATAAACATAAACTTAGGAGTTGGAAAGCCAATTGAGCAAAATGTGTTGTTATGGACATATTTTTTCTGATCTTTGTGCATAGCTCTTGCTTTTTATTTTTTAAATATTCCCCATAGAAACACAAAAATCTTAAACTAGAGGTATTTATAGTAGCTGAAAGAATTTTCTACCAGCAGCTTTTTGTGGGTACAGATTCTAATCCATGACCAGATGGTAGCACCTGCAAAGTTACAGATGTATGTATCCCTTTGTGCAAAACCCAAGTTCTATTGTTTATAAAGATTGGTTGCTGAGATCTTACTTTCAAAAAACATTGTCATAGCCACAGTAAACATAAATGCCAGGCAGAAAAGAGTAGTCATTTTGGAAGGTTACCTGGGAAGACAGGTGCTGCATGTGAAGGTTGCTACAAAGAAAGGCCATTGGTTTTCTGTCCACTTGTTCTCATTTTGTGTCACAGCTGTAAACCACACTGTTAAACCATGAGTACTGAAGTCTTTTGGTTTAACAAGATGCATTGGAAGGTTTCACTGGATGCACATCTTATTTTGTGTGGTGTTAAAAATGTTTCCTTTCTGTCAGCTCCACAAAATTTGGCATAGCTGTTATGAAGACTTCCCCACTGGACTTCGGCACTGATCATTATTCCTTACTCCATCTTATTTTCCACTTTCACTAGCTTCATTAAGTGTCTCTAGATGAGGATTAAAAAGATGGGTTGGAGGTCACATCATCCTCACCAACTTGTAATTATGTCCCTATTATCTCTAAAATCAAGACTGATCTTATTAAGTAAGGAGATTTTGCTCCCACTCCCTTGGGCATGCTAACCTGATTAACACAAGGTCATTCTCAAATTCTTAAGTTGCTTGAACTACTTGTTTTTTGCCATATCCTAACAAATATGTTGCTTTCCATCCTGTGCAAGTAGGTTGCCCATTATGTCCCCCTTGGAACTTCTGTAGGTTTGCTGTGTACGTTTGAAATGTGTCTTGAAGATCAATGTAGTATGCTGCAGCCTCCAGTTTGATGAGTGACCCTTCCAATGGGCCTTCCCATGGATCATGGTCTGCTCTGTCCTGGCTGCATTCCAAGACAGTTTTATTCTCCATGGTATTTTTCTTCATTTCCTACTAAAGAACAATATCTAGGTATATTCATCAGCCTTGAAGAGTTGAGAGAGTTTCTTGGGTACCAGGGCATCCTGGCAGACATCTCAGTACAATTTCAAGACATTGGATTTAAATTGTTTCATATCTCTGCTCTTGAATTTTTTTTTTTGTTTTGGTCTCTTAGAGAATTGTGGAGAAACTGCTTGCTGCTCTGGGCCATTTGGTCTGCAGTTTCTGTGCTGCTTCATGCATTGTATATTGAGCAGCATGGAAACCACTCTTGAGCTCAGTATTGTGTCCAGTTCTCCAGCACACAGCTTAAATACAGACTCTGGTAGGTCTGCACAAAAGGCCACCCTTTGCAGTATGGAATTCCTGTCCCAGGGAACACCAAACGTGTTCTTTGCTATTTACTGGGTAATTGAGTACTTCTCTTTTCAGAAGGTCTCAAAAAATTCAGCTTAGAAAGTGTCAACAAAACTATTGTCCACCACTGGGCTGCAAATCTTCTTGACATGCAGGTCAGACTCCAGACTTCTTCAGTGTGTAGTAGTACATTTTAATGCGTTGGGCGATCAGCTGGAAGGAAATTATTAAGAAAAAAATGAAGGCTGGTTATGCCTTTTGTATTGCTGACTGTTTGCTTCAACTGTAGGCGTCTGTGTGAATGTGAAATGTCCCAGGCTAATGCACTGGCAATTTACCTGTCTCTGCATGACATCAGTAATTATTGATCAGCAGATGCAATAGGAACAATTCTGTGCTGGTTTAGAAATGATGTAGGCGTTGGATGCATTTACAGTAATCACGTATTTACAGCTCAAATCAGAACTAAAAGAAAAAAGATACAGGACCCTGTTCACAAAATGTCATGCCCTCCTCTTTTGTTTTTGAAAAATAAAGCCAATATTCTTCCTGTAATCCATGTGCACCAGGCACATAGGCAATTATTATCTTTGTCTAAGGCATTGCATATTCCCAACATCCCACTGGCGTCCGTTTGCTATTTTCTGTTTGTGATTTCAGTTCATGAGTAACAGGTCTTTTTGGAAACAGTAGGAGAGAATTTTTCAGGAATCCACTTAGCCTTTTGGTGACTCCTTATTCTCTGAAAGACTCTGCCTCTACCAGAGGGAGGTAGGGATCTCTGGGTTTCACCAGGCTCTGCAAAGCCGTGCCATGGATGGGAGAAGTGGTTTGTAATAAGCACTAGGATATAATTCATTCTTTCCTAATCCTCTCAGGGAATGAACAGTTCACTTCAGTAATTCATTATTGTGATATCATATTCTAAACTATGTGGCAATAATAATAAATTCATTGCTGCATAATATAAGGGGGAGTTTTGAAATAGAATTGTCTTCTCTAGATGACAATTTTTGTTGCCTAGTTGTCTGATCTCAAATTTACGTATGATTGCAACCAGAGCTCCTCATTTCTATTTTCAGTCTTGCAGTTATCTATGATTTGGGGGCAAAATGACACATGGCCTGATTCTGCAAGGTGCTGAGATAGCTCAGCTATTTCTGTTGTTTTGAAGAAATCTGCATGTTTATCACTGGTTTTATTTGCTGTTTTTATTGTATGAGAAACATATATACAGTAAGATGAGAACTGTTAGCTGTTGTATTTTTACATGTATGTGGGCACCATAGCTGAATGCTGGTTGTTTCCAGCTGCCTGACAGGCTTTGTTCTACAGGAATCAGCTTCTTGGTATTGTATTGGTAAATTTTAGACAAATTTAGAGTATGAAGATGGTGCCTCCTGAGACCAAAGATCTCATTTATAAAGACTTGTTGTGCCCTTGTTGTTCCACTGCCAAATCTGGGAGGAGGAGGTGTGTGTGCATGGGGGGAATGTGAGACTCTTTTAATCTAATTGTTGCTCATTTTACAGTTTTGCTGTGTACTGTGTGTTTTATACCAGACATTATTTAGCTCTTGACTCTGCTGGACTCTGGCGTTTGTCATTATATTAAATGCTTACTCAAAGACAGCAAATAAACCACTTTTTCTTATGAGTGAAATTCAGACAGACAAATCCAGCTGTTGCATGTAAAAATACTTACAGATGTCCTCAACAGGAAAAAAGGTTTTCATACGTTGTTATAGCAACAGAAATTCAGTAGAACTTTAAGATTAGATATTGTCTATTTTTTCAAAATGTTCATTTCAAAAAGCATCCCAAATAATTTCCTTTTTTAAAAGAAGCAATCAGATTTAATAGGAAGAAATTATGCAGCATGTAATTAATGCCAACTTCCCGGTTGGATCTACCACTTTTGCATGCTATAAACCACAATCTGACTTATTTTAGTAAGTCTAGTGTCAGTTTGAAATGTGCTTCGTGTTACCTCTCTGCCATTTTGTAGATCTCTTGATGTGGGACATCTCTCACATTATACTCTAATTGTTAACACACTCACATGAAATTGTATAATCACGTTTTTCACGGAAATAGTTGTGGCTGAAAGACTGGAAATTCTGAGGAACTTACACAGATATTTCATTTTTCAGGACTAATATTGTGACTTGGATACACAAATATTTCTTCTATGATCATTGGATTTCTTTAGCAAGTGTCAAATCAGCTCATTCTCTCTTGTGGCAGCAAAACTAATATTGCATTAGAAAAGCTGATCATTCTGAGAGCTTCTTGTTTTTCCCATAATTTTTATATGTTTTAGGTCTCTCTTTGAAAGTTGTTCTGTCTCCCTTTTTTGCCCTACACTTCTTCGTGTTTTGTTATCTGTCCTAACTTCATAATAATATAAACAATATTTAAATAGAAATCTACCCCCCAAACCGTGGAACTAACCTGAGTGGCAAATCATTATTCTTTTCATGCAATTCATACTTAATTTCTCTTGCCCTTCTTTCCTCTCCCTTTGACTGACAATTTCCATATTTAAATTGTAGGTTCTTTGGGTCAGGGAGCATTTTCTGCTGTGCACATTTGAAATTCCACTGGAATACAAGAAGTGACAGTCCAGATATTGAGACTTGTACTACCCAGCAGTGTATTTCTGCACATTCATGGGGGACTGCAGTAAAAGCATTGCCATGGAGGGTTGGGTGTTCAGTAGCCTTTCGTTTCCAGTCACCACCACACTGCTGTTGCCACCATCCATTGTTGGTGCTTTGGTTTTGCTGCTCCATTACCCCGTTCAGCCTTTGTGTTGTGCCTCCAAGCTGCTTTACTCTGTATGCTGGCTCACTAGCATGGAGATGACAGGAATACTGTCCTTGGAACAGGTGACTGACAAAGAAGGAACGATTAGGATTCTAGTCACTGTCACTTGGCAGACAGTGGAGCTGCAGGAGGAACAATGCATGAGCAGAAGAAGAGTTGCATGGGTGCAGATGCAGAAGTAGAGACCAGCGAGCAAGGAGAGTGAGGAGGTCGCACAACAAACAAGTAGAGTTCTTTGTTCGTGCACTTTTTAATTTCTTTGTGATGACTTTTTTTATGAGGCTACCTCAGGAATTTGTAAAAATTGTATCAAAAGAGATGATGAATTAACATAGTGAATTCTACTTAAATACCCAAGCTCTGTACCACTGTGACTGCGATGAGGAAGGGAGGAATGGATAGGCACCAAAATGTTCCTTAGCTGTTCTGTTTGCAAGAGTGGCCAAAACCTGCAAATACCCAAGTGTCATGTTAAGTTTCAGAACTCTCAAAGGAATCTTGGTTTGCTTGAAAGCAATTTCGCTGATAAAAATGTGGTTCTAAAAGAATTCAGGGATAAATCTAAGGTATCCATCTATTGGAGTGCAGGTAATTTCTTACATGCAGCTGAGTTTGCAAATTCATTCTCACTTGGATTGACTAAATAATTCCAGTCTTTCAATTTCTTGAAAGTATAAAGAGCCTTATTTTTTTTAATTCTAAGTTATAATTCTAAGTATCCCTGCTATTGTGTCCAAACATATAATGAACAAATATCTAATACTTGGAAAATTTATGTAAGCAGTAAGAGACCTAATTAGAGACCTAATTGGAGACCATTAAGCATATTTTAGTGCCGCTTCAGTGTAACTTATGTTGCAGAGGGAAGTTTGTGTATTTTTACTGGGTTTTTTCGTTGGACTTCAAGCTTGTTTCCATATGAACCTAGGTCTTGGAAATTTTTATGACTGATGTTATTCCTTAGGTCATAACTTAGAAGAACTTAGGTCAGGCTTCTACACTGTAGGAACATATTAAGTTGAATCATCTGAGCAAAAATAGATTGGCAGGGAGCAGTAGATGAACCTATTGCAAGCAAATCTGCAGCTTTTCCCAGTCTGGGCAGGGCAGTGACCATATCAGCTGAAGGGGAATGTTACGTAGCTGTGAGAGGAGACACCTGAGGACATGAGATAGTAGTTGCAAAGGAAGTAACATTAGCAACTGATTCCAGAAGGAAGTCTGTGTGATTGGATATATCCTTGTTTTAATAAACGTCTGTATTTATAGAAAGAAAATGTTGCATCAGTTCTCTCTGCTAAAATCCAAGCACCTATGAACCTCTGAAATCAGCTGCCACTTGGATGCTGAGCAACAATTCACATCAAACAAACTCCACACGGTCATGGTTTTGCATAATTGTCTGTAGCTCTGACCAGTCTGTAAGGCTGGAGCTGGTGGTGTTGACTTGTATGTAGAAAAGGCCATCGAAAATGAAAGATGAGAATTCAAGGTGATGGAAACACCGTGGGTTTTTCTGGAGTCTGAGAGCTACTACTTAATTATACCTGGATACCTTAATGAATCAGGAAAATGCAACTCTTCCCAGGAACAGAGATTGCTCCTGGTTTTTCTCTTTTAGGTATCAGTGTGTTTGTGATTATGTTACCAGTATTGTAAAGTAAGCCTGGATGAATTAGAAAAGTGTTCCACATGGCCTTCAAGTCCAGAGAAGAACTAGCTTTGCAGTCAGACTCCCTTAAGGTAATTCTTTGTTACAGCCTTTTGTCACTGCAGTTTGATCTCTTTTCTGTGTCGTTAGGACATAAAGATGAACATAAACAGTTTTTGTAATTGAAATCAGTAAAAAAATTAACTTTTTGCATTGCATCCTTGTTGTGTAGTCACCTTTTTAAGACTTTAGCTTTGAATGACTGAATTGATGCTTTTTTATATATATACAACAAATGGTTAAAAATAACAGCCAGTTTTCAGATTAGCATTGCCCATACTGTTAAATAAACAGAAAAACAGGTAAGTTCTAGGTCTGTTGAGCTATTAGGAAACAAAAAATGAAAGAAAATGGGAAGCATAAAGGAAGGGGATATATAAATACACAGTATGTGTAATTACTTGACTACTTAGCCTCATAAATAACATACAGAAATCATGCATAGTTGCATGCAGAATGTAGCACAAATATGCAGAGGGATCTCCTTGAAAAGACCCAAGATAAGTACTGAGGTGTAATAGTTAAGCATGAAAATAGCCTTCCAGGAGACATGTTCTCTGCTATCCAAAATGTTGTTTCTCCAGCATTTTTACAATCTTCTGCCTTGCACTCCCAGTCTTTCATGCACAGCATGGATTTCCTTTTTAGATCTAGTTCATGTGAGGATAGTCCATCAGAGACATGCTCCCTGGCATTTAATTAAAACAGTGTCCTATCTGAAAATGAGTCCTATCCTATCTGAAGAATGGACCTGATTGTATAAAATAATTCTGTAACCTGGGAAGGATTTTGCCAGATTGAGCTCAGGAATACACAGTCATTCTTAGTCAATGACCTTTTACGTTGGTTTTCTCATTCCCTGCTTTTATTAGCAGTTTACAAATACTGGTACATATTCCCATGAAAACAATCAGTAAGTCAGCACTAAAATCCACTTGTAATTAAATATTAGATGTTGTTTCAGTTAGTGCTGTCATGTTCATTCAGTGGGACCTTGCCCACTGCTTAGTAAACAAATCTAAACAAATGGATGTGAGAGCTTTCAGAGTGAAACTCTTCTGGATTGCCTGCCAGGCTTTCCATTATTCATAATAAAGATATATTTTTTTAATAAGTTGACCTGCTTAATGATAAAAATGCCTGTGAGTATAATTAAATTGAATGCTGTACTTAAAGTGACCCTCTGATTCATGGGCATTTGCAGTAGAAAGAACAAAAATAAAATTAAAGCCTTACTGAAAGGTACAGTAATTAAGTCTCTCCGTTCTGATTATTGTCAGCTGGGATGAGAACAGTGGGTAGACAAAGAATATTCCTAAAGGAAGAGGCTGCCAGTATAATGTCCCTAAACATCTGTCTATATGGAAGGTGCTTTCCTTGGAATATTTTTTTTTTTTTAAATAGGGCAAACCAGGCTTAGAAGAACTGAAATAATTACAGAATCATCTTTTACAGACAGATGTATAAGGGTTGGTTCTTCAGTCGTGCATGGTTTTACAACCATGAAGGAGCAACCATACCATGTTGTGGCCAGCATAAATGCCTGGTAGATTTTGCTTTGTTTTGAGAGTTGGCTTCTCCTTCCTTGGGTGTTTGTTAGATGGAAATGTGAGACAGCAGGCTCTGGACCTGAGAAACAGGCATCTTCCACAGGCAGTTTATTATTTGGTGCCCGTTTTGGATTATTAACTAATCTGATTCTAGAAGCATGGCTTTCTATTGCTTTGGACGAAGGGCCTGATAACAATTCTGAATTAGTTACCTCAATTCCTATTGATTTCAGCGAGTTAGGACACACCAGAATCTTTGTGATCAAGCTCTACATTCTGCAGCCAGAAGACACTCTTATGTAGGGCAGGCACTGGAGGGGGTACACAACATTGCACAATGTTACTGCGGGTTACGTTATGAGGTTAATTAATAAGGGCTATGCTCTGGAGACACTGTGTCTCTTGAGTTACCCTCCTTCCTTTCAAGGAAAAGAGCTAAGGGAAATTTCACGTTTTTAATAGAATAGAAAAACCGCAGAAAATAGGGCTGAAAAGCAGCTCAGGAGGTCATGTAGTCCATCTTTCCACCTCAAGGTACAACTAGCTAAATCTAAACCGTATCCTGAGAGGTACTTCTCTGACCTCGTCTCTAAATTTCTAGCAGTGGAGATCCCACAACCTCCTTACTCAGGCTCTCCCAGTTCTTGGTTATTTTAGTTACAGGTGGAAAGTTTCTCTTACTGCCTCATCTCAATCTCTCCTGTTAATTTTTTTCAATAATGTTTGTCCCTTCCTCATTAACACAGGAAATAGAATGTCTTGATCTGCCTCATTGTTTCATACGTGAGTTATCATGTTTCCTTATTCATCATTTATTCATGGGTAACATTTTCTAAACTTTTGATCTCTCTGACTGTTTCCCTCTACATTTGCATGTATAAAAAGTTCTTTATTGCAGCTGAAGGAGTTTCACTGTCATCTGCTTGAAGGAAAAAATAATAATATGAGAAAACAGACATTAGTCCTTGAATCCAGTAGTCAATACAGGATGTATGTACGGGTCATTCCAGGATGTATGTACGGAATGGCTGCAGCTTGAGTATTCTTTTGGTGAGCAACCACTGCCTGTGCAAGACATCCCAGCTGCAGCACGTGTGGGATAATCCCTGAGCCTGGAGCGTTTGCAGGGCTGCAGCTCACTGGAGGGGCTCTGCTGGCGTCAGTGCCTCAGGAATGGCACCAGGGGCCCAGCAGGGAACTGGGGCGTGCAGGCGCTCTGGAGCCATCTGTTGTTTTTTAGCACGGCCTACAAATTCTTCATACTTATATAGTAGGTTTCTCTCTCAAAATCTGAATGTTGGGGTTTTTTTCCCCTACCCCCAAAGGGAACTTAAAAAGTGCTAGAAAAGCAAATGGATGGTTCTTTTTAATCACTTCATTTGCAAAGCTGAGAATGCTGGTATATTCTGGTGAGTAGCTTGAGCTTCACCTAGGTCTTTAGCAGGTGAAGTTTCTTATTAAAAAGTTACTAATGTTTGAGCTTATTGGCCATAATGGGAAAAAAATCCTAAGTACTCATTACCTGTTCCACTGTATAATGATGCAGTGTATCAAGCCAGTCTAGCAGAACTTTTAAGGAAACTACACTATCCATTTTCTAAAATTGTTGTAGTTCTATATTGAATTATATTAACTGCTGAGTGTTGCTGTGATATGTGTAGTGTTCCCTTTAAGAGGGGTAAAAATCAGGTTATCAGAAAAGGCATGTAGTCATATTTAAAATTTATGTGACAATGGTAGGATGGACTTCAGTATGTTTCATTTGTTTAAAAGCAAGGTAAAATCATAATTTAGAATTTACATATTATGCATGGACAACCTTGAAATACTGTGCTAATGGTAAAAGGAGAAGGCAGTAGAATGGCTTTAAGAACACACTCTGAAGTTAAATTATGCATTTTGCCTGAGACTGAGCACTGTGTGTGTCTGGAGGCTGATAGAACTTCCACTGGAAGACTCAGTCCCAACCAACCAGTGCAGTGGGCTTTGTCTAACAGCCTTTTTCTGTCTCAAATTTATGTAAATTTAAGTGTCTCCCTGAGTACTCCCACTTACTAAGAGTTTCATCAGGAAACAACATAAGATTAACTACATGTAGTGAGAACTCAGCATGCTTTTTTCTTTTTTAATTGTTTGCTGCTTTAGTTTCCTTAAAATGCTGTACAGGCATTTTATTTCCAATAGTGAAACATTGAAGGACATTATATAGAGACTGATTATTGGAACATCCTATAGTACAGCCAGGACTTTTTTTTCCCTCTAATTTCCTGTTTCCTGAGGAAATCTCCCATTTCACATTTCTTGCCTTTTTCTGCACCTTCATGTCACAACAATGCCTTTTGAAGGGAACAGTTTGTCGTGGAAGGATGTCCAAAGAAATGCTGGGAGGTCTTCTCTGTTAATCCTCAGATCATCAGACTTGGGCAACACAAAGCAGAGGTGTGACCAGGTGGGATGTGGGAGGGTGAAAAGGTAATCGATGGAGAGGACAGAGAGGAACAAGTACCTGATTATTTCTACCATCTTGGTCCCGAATCAAAGGCTGTGGTGGATATAAGATGCAGAAGTATTTGCAGTCCTGACTTAGTTTCTTTCTCTTATCAGACTTTCTCACTGTTTTCCTTTAATAAATTCCAGAGAGTAGCTGCAATGAAAGAGAAATACTTTCTAACTTGGAAGTAAAATATATCAGCATGTCAATCTCTCTTGTGAGTGAAATGCCTGAGACTCTCCCATTACATGAGAGATGTCTTTAATTATTGTAGTAAGATGTATGCAAATTAATCTTAATGATTCTATTAATTTCTTTCTTTCTTTCTTTTTGGTAAGGTTTTGTAGATATATAAACCCAAAGATTTACTCAGACATGTTATATTGTACGTTATTTTTCTCTTCCTTGCAAACCTTTCATAACCACTATTAAATGTTGGAGAAAAGCTTTGATCACTGACGTGTTAAAATCAGTAAGATGCACTCTTGGTTTCAACTGAGATCACATTAAACTCAATGTCTGGACTAAAAAGGGCACATCTAGTCCTCCTTTTCCGGCCAAAATGAAGTTTGCTATCAAAACAGATGTTTTCTTTCTAACATGATCTCGATTTAAGAAAGGGCTATAAATGCTGATATTTGGTTGCAGTTTTCCCATTTTCCTTTGTGGCAGGTAGATGGGGGCAATATATTTTTGCAGGAGGAAGAATACTGAAGGAATGCTGATTTGTTCCTCTGAGTCACTGCTGTGGGGGAGAGAGAGAAAGTCTGCCTAGCAGAGATGGAAAGTCCTTCATCAAATGTAGAAACCCCTTTCCCCCATGTCCAGGACACTGATTGTTTCCTGTGATGCCACCTACTGAAAATTAATGACATTTTCTTTATATTTTTTTTTTAAAAAAAGGGAAGATGGGAGGAGTGAGATGTTAAATACATTTTTTTAAAATGTAGCCCCCTGGATCAGGGACCTAAAAAAGAAAAAAGTAATTCACCCTTCTGTGTTGTCTACATTAAGCCCACTTTTTCCTAATATACTGGTGACTCATAGCTAAAAGGCAGAAGAGACTCATGAAGAATTGTGCAATTCTGCATTATTCTTGACAAGCTCTGCTAAATACAAAGAATTAATGCAGAGCTAGAAACAGGGGAGCTGGGCAGGTTTCCCCACTGGATTTTTCAGACCTCCTGCCACGGGCTGTGCCTTGTGGGTAAGAGAGCATGGTTGGTCTTGGCTTTGAATGGCAGAGAGAGGTGGATTTGCATTCTGGTGTGCATTGTTTTCCCTTTCTTTGTGTTGTGCTTCCTGGAGCTTATGTCTCTGTGTGATTGTCATAAGCATTTCCTTTTGCTGCCATCTAGCCCATAGGAAAGTGTATCAGGGCTGAGGCTCCGACCTTGCTGTATTTTATTTGGGAATGAATTGATTTTCTTGCTGTCTTTGGTACTAATATGAATCTATAAATCAAGTGCATGATTTCAGCAAAAACGTGGCATGGCTGAGGATTATTTACCCAGCCCTTATTAAAAAGAACAGGCTGAATATCAGAAAACACAGAGATTTGATAAAAGGGTGAGGTTTTTGTCACCAGTCCATTGTTTTATAACAAAGCTACAACATATTATACTTGTTTCATTTCCCTGATCCCTGAGGACTTCAGGTTGCTCCCTTTGCATTCCTCCTTATTTCATATTGCTACAGGTTATTAATCTAGTTTGAATTACCATTTTAGTTTTGAAATAGAAAAGCAGAGCTAATAAATATGTCTGACCATTACAGTGTAGGACTGAACATGCCTTTTTTCTTCATATATAAAAATGTCCAATATTTTACACTTGTGAAGGTTTTTGGAAGTTCAGGATTTTGTTTGTTTTCCCTCACACTAAAGGAAATAGTTGAGTTTAATTATGCAAGGTGTTTCATTTGCATTTCTGGAAGTTCTTAGTGTCTTCAGCTCATGCCAAATTAAGCCCCTAACTTCATTCTTGGTAACTTCAGGGAAGATTTGGACCTAGATTACTCTTTCATATGCCCCCTGTAGTCTTCCATCTGCTTTTTACAGTACTTTGTAGCATAAGATTGTAGAATAATATCTGTGACAACATGGATGAAGTAGGATTCATCCTGTTTTTTCTGTATATTATGGGAGCAACTGCTAATTGCCCACCCCACACACAGCCCTGATTTGTGACCACAGCCTGAGACAAAGAAATGAGAAAGTCATTAAGTGCTGTGGAACCCAGGAACTGCAACAGAAGAGGGACAGACAAGTTCACTACAGCAAATGCAATAATGTTGTATTAGGTAGTCTTAATTCTGTAATATGCTGTCCTTTCCCAGCACCTCCTGTCCAAGGATCAAAACATAGTTTCCTGGTATTAATGAATTAAATTTCACAGTACTCTTCTAAAGCTTTAAGGCAATAAACCTATTTGACACCTAGATGGATGGATGTGCAGAGATTAAATGATTTGCTGGCAGACGTGTCATTTATCAGCTGCAGAACTGGGAGCACTGCTTGCTCTCCTATCACGTTACATCTTCCAATTTACACTGCTGGGTTATTATAACTTAAGTCTGGCTTTAACAGCAACTTTTCCTACGTTATCTCTGAGCTCAGCTGGTGTTCCTGATTTTTTTTTTTTTTCTTGGTATGATTTTTCAATCTAAGCAGTCGCAGTTGTGTCTTCTCTGTTGACTCCATGCATCAATAAAAAGCTCACTCATGCAGGTGCACCACCTGTGTGTTTATTTGAAAACTATCTGCCCTTGAGGCAATCTTTGTGCTGCCTGACTGTACTTCTGATAGATTCAGTTGCATGCTATTAGTAGTCTTCTACAGCTAAATCCAACAAAAATAATTCATTGCTATTTTTCAGTGTAGATTTAGAATACAGATGATAATTTTTTTTTACATTTGGTACTTTGTTGACAGTTAAAAATCCTCACACTCTCACAGCTCTTCTCATGGTCTCTCTAAACTCTGTCACAGAATTCTCTGTTCCAACTAAGAAAACGTACTTGCTTTTCAACTTGACTTGAAATGACTCCTCCTGAATTTGTTCTTTTGTGATGACAAACTTACTATTCTAGTTCACTGCTGCCCTTAGTCCAGACTGTGCCTTTCAGAGGCCTCTTTGTTCCTTTAGTTTTTCAAGGCCATTGTCATTCATGGAGTTGGTACTGGCTGTGTGATTTAGGGGCAGAATCGATTGAATTTTTTATTTCCAAAATATTACTGGGCACAACATTTTCATGATGTCTTTTCTGGGTTAGCTACATGCTTTTGTGTGACCTTTGATCTTCTAACTGTTTTAGTAATCTCTCTTTTCAGCTATGGATGTTGGGTATTTTTCTTCAAGTCATTGTCTCAGTTTGATGCTAAAGAATGGTGAAAGAAGGATGATGTGGGTTGGGGAATGAGATACCAAGGTAGACAGATGATTCTAAACATTCTCATTTTTATTGAAAATCCCATCATAGTTGTAGAAAATCAAGATGATAGTCACATTATTCTGGTTAAATTTTAACTTGGATAACTTCAATTCTGTATAGATTCCCCCTGTTCGTTCTAGCATGATTCATTTTTTGCTGTTTGTTCAAAACAGTTGGGTAATGTTTCTATCCATGGTTAGCAATTTGCTGTTTTTCATCCAAGGTAGCTTGTATGTCAGCTCTGGTAGAAGTAATAATTCATTTTTAGATTCTAAATCATTTGAGAATGTATAAAGCACTGTAGATATAGAAGATAATAATTTGTCTCCAAAGGTTCCTTATTTTTTATTAATGTTTTGATTTCATATTCCTTCTGTCTGCATATCACTTACTCCCTGAATATGTATTACCATTGTAATTGATAGTGTGGCTCCTTAGTAACTCTCTCAACTGCTGATTATAACTGTGACACTGCTCCATTTGAAGCAGCTTTGAGCCTACTCATCACCGAGGGTGAGTCAGTCCTCACTCTTGTATTATTTACAATCCTGGTTCGTGGAGCTTCAAACAAGTTCTGTTGTGTTTGAGGAAGATGCCTTGTGATCTGAGTTAAGTTTTTGCCAGATCCTGAATTAACTTCCAGATAATGTTGCTTGTTTGCATTTGTCTTCCATAGAAATAAACCCCTAAGTTTTACACATGTATTTACAGGAATCCACATTATACTGTATGTTTGGCTACACACAGGATGGACCTAAGTCCAGGCCCTGGGCAAAGGCAAGACAGTAACACCAGTTTTCATCCCCTCTCCACTGGTGTTTTGCCCAGGCTATTGTGCCCTTGCCTGTCTTGGGGTATTATGTAACAGATTCTTTCTTGTATTTAGAGCTTGTCTGTCTTCTGAAGAGATCATGGCTTTCATAATAAACTCACAGGAAAAGATGGCAGTCTTCCTTGAGGGGAGGTAGAGCTAAAGGTGTTGGGTTTCTCTTCCAAGAGCTGCATTAGATGGGGGCAGTGTTGCTGCCTCGGAGGTTAGGGGGAATGAAGCCTGTTAATCAAACGTTGCTCTTACAAAACACAATGGAACAAAGAAAGATTTTTAGGAAAAGACTGATTCTTTTTGCATAAACAAAGCTGCAAATTTTGGTGAGTAGGCAGGTAGAATTTGTGTGGTGTTGAGCAGTCCACGGTAGAGAAACAACATCTATCATCTTGTGAGATTTACTTTAGAATGTCAGAGCTCTAAAAGGTGACAGCACTTATTTACAGTTGACCTTATAACAGTGATTGGAATGTGCACACAGTTGGGTTTGTTTTTTTAACGATGCTGGAAATAATTTTAGGACTTGTTTTCTACGTTTTAAATAATTCACTGTACCTTGCAGGATGGGGGAGAGAGGCTCCAGCACTGCAGGCGTGTTTGAAATCCTCGGCTTGTTCAGAATCAATTCCTGTAGCCTGTGTGTGCAAGGAGAGCTATATATAGCTGTGTGCTGCAGGCAGGCTGGGCAGGACGCAGGCTCAGGACCTGCCTTTCCCAAAGGAAAAGCCAAATTCTTCAGCTTTTGAGCATGGTCACTCCTGTGACGTGGCACCTTCCATACAACTGTCTCGGTAAAATCAGGGCAGAGGTTTCAAATAAGCCTCTGAACTGGAGAGTGGGGAAGCTGAGCCAAGGAAGGGGGAGTGGGGAGGCACAGAGATCTGTGTCACTTAAGCCTGCTTGATGGTTTGGATACTGTGGCTCATCCCTCCCTGATGGAGCCAGTTTCAGATGCCTTAATAACCTGACGTGAACTTGAAGGCAGTGTTCTGCTCTGTATTTTTTAGCTCTTGGTAGGAGGAAGTTGGTTTGGTTTTTTTACTTCTCCACGTTTTCGCTTTTTTTCTTCTCTTTACTCCTCAGAGACGCTACAACTTGCAGCATTTCCTGCTGTAAATAAATCCATACAGAAAGTGAAAGGTGAACTATAAAAAGAAAACTGGTTTAAGCTTATGTTGCTACAACTACTCCCCCAGTTCTTCTCCCTGCAGCATTTTAGTTTCCTTGTCTTTTGTGGGCATTGTGATCCATTGTGAACAGTGAATCTCACGCTGGTGCAGTCCCCTTTGCTGTCAGTACAGGGTGGGAAAACAAGAGGTTCCCCCAAATTTCTACCAAGACACAGCTCAGCAGAGACACCTTCTCCCATCAGTCAATCAAGACAGGTATTTGCATGCATCTTTTAAGCCACAAAGAGCATAAGCTCAACTACTGTGTTTAACATAATTTGTCAAGTATTGTCAAGATAATTTCTGTCCCTGTTGTTTGTTGTGTGCTCAGTGTTTCAGAATGTGGCCTCTTGTAGAGGAGAGACAGGACTTGGGATTTCCATGTTCCACCCTGGAGTGTGAAGGTGGATTTAAATGAATGTAGTATCTGTGCTTTTTTCCAGCTGAAAGGAGGAGGGATTACAGACAAAGGACAAGAGAAATGCTGAGCTCAATACTATGAGCTGCTTTTAGATCATTTACTGGAAGGTAAAGAGCCATGCTAATATCTAAGTAAGTAAGTTCTGGTTAATAGTACTAAATAGCACCTTGAATGTGACCTTTTCAATCAAATCAGAATTTGTGCCTTTTTTTTCTTGTTGTTTTTTTTTTTTTAATAACTAATGTACTGTATTTGGGAGACTCTCACCTGCTCTTCATGAGTGTGATTATTGAAGGTGGATAGCAGTAGGTTTGGCTGTTGGCTCTTTAGGAAATCCTTTAAACCAGGATTGGAAGCAGATTATTTTGTAGCCTGTGGAAAAACGTCCATAGGCTGCCATTGTGTCATTCAGGCACAAACAACTGAAAGGCCTGATGCATTTTATCTGCTGTTCTGTTCCTCAACACTATAAATAATTCAGATCTGTTGGCTTAACTACTACTGGCAACTGTTATTTATTAAGAATAACTGAAATAACTATGTGGCTCAGTAGAACTGAATGCATTAGGGACTTCAATGTGAAACAGAATAGCTAAAACATTTTGATTATCTTAAAGAAAAGTCCTAAACCCCTAAATCTGCCAATAATCTTTGCAGATCTGCAAAGGACAAGTTGACAGTGGGAATTATGGATGGGATCTTTCCAAAGCAAGTAAAGGTTTGCTCCTTTAAAAAAGCACACACCCTGATCCTAGAGCTCCACTTATCCCTCCAGCGCCTCAGGCTGTGTGCATCCATGCCAGTCATTTTGAAATTGAGTTTCTGATAAAATCTTTATTTTGCCCCACTGTATAATGTTTGAATCTAGTAGTAGTTATATGTTTACCTGTACAATTATATTTACAGGTACTGTCTAGTCTTTTCCTGGTTGCTTTCCATTTTATCATCTTGCGTGTCATGCTCAAGAGAGAGCAGCAGAGTTTTCTGGTGAAAAGTGAAAGTGAATTGCTGTGCTCTTGTTCCATTCCCAGTTTAGGGTTAATTAATGATATCTGGCCCTTCTTGGTACTGTTCATCCTTAGAGCTGAAATTGCTTTCCAAAGGTCAATATCAATATCCCTATTTTGTGGACAAAACAAAAAATAAAGTCATTGGAAGGACTAAGACCAGGCAGGGGATTGCTCCAGCAGAGCTGAGTGTGTTACTGCAGAGTGGCAGATACTTGGCTGTACATCACAAGATGTATTACTGTAGAACACCAGAATGCTTTTGCAAGTCAACTGATTATAAATGGTGCATTTGGAATAAATTTTATATCACAAAGGAGTTGACATCCAGGACTCAGATGACTAATTATCTAATCTTACATCTGGCATAAACATCCGAGCCATTTGTATGATGAACTGCGTGTCACTGGAGTGAGGAGGGAGCAAGAGAACATTCTCTGCTGACTCAGTGGTCATAAATCTTCTGGGGTGTGCTTTGCCTTATATTTGATATTTGCTCAATGGGTTGAAAGAAGTTAAGTGATCAAATGTCATCTGAAAATCCTGGCCTGCAGGTTTATTTTTTTCTCATTTATTGAAGGAAAGATAGTACAAGACAAGCACAATTGTTTGGAGACTACCTCCCTGTGGTGGTACTGGAAGCTGTTCCCTTGAATGGGCACTGTATGTTCATTATCTTCACCCTTTTTTAAATAAGTCATTTTGCATTTGTTTGCCTTCATGATGATTTGCAGTAGAGATATCAATGGAGAGAGTCTCATATGCTGAAATGTTGTTTCATTTGTTTGAAATTAATTAGTTAACTGTAACAATGCAATTTTTTTTTTTTCTTTTTAACAAGTAATCAGAGGACTTTGGCATGTTAATCTGATCTGAAATAAAACAGGTGCTCTGCATTGGGTGTTTCTTATTTAAATGTTGTTTCTGGACACATCAGATTTGTACAGTTTATCTCTTCAGGTCAAGGGAAGTATCAATGAAAATGTATTTTTAACAGCAAGAAAATATAGGAGATGAATCAGCAATGAGTAAATGTATATGTCTGAACTTTTAGGGGCAAAGCAAGCCTGCTGTAACAAAGTTTTCTGCAATGTGAGCTTTTCTAGATAGTGTGTCATTAATATTTTATAGTAAGGAGAAAAAGCATCAAATACTCCAACTAGAACATAAAAAACTCTGAAATAAAAAGAATATATGTAAGTATCTTCAGAACAAGTTTGGACACTGTCATTGATTTTAAACAGCATCTCATTCTGGCTGGAAAAAATACAGAGTTTATAAATTAGATGATATGTATAGTGTGTAGGGGTTTATGCTGATGTTGGCACACTTTGAGATGTAAAATCAAATTACTTTTTCCAACACGGCAGCGCAGATTGAGGCATGGATTCCTCTCTTTGCTAATGGAACTACTAGAAAGATACTGAATTATGCTGACTTTCAAATTGACTGATGGCCAAAGAGAGAAAAATCAATGACATTTTTAATGTCCCATAGAGCTTTCAAACAGGCTTCAGTCTAACAGAGAAAACTCACTGTGAGATGACTGTTGTTGACATTGGTTTTTCCAGTTAAGAAATATACTTCTTCAGGGTGCATCCTGCATAGATTCCAGACACATTCCCAGCCCAGACACGGGATGCTAAGTAGGCAGTGACTGGTTTTTGGAAGGGCAGTCAGAAGTCTCTGGTTACAAGGTATGTGTGTCACTCGCTGGGCTCTTCTGCTGAACAGAGAATGCAACGTGTGAATGTGCAAGCTAATCCCTGCAAAACAGTAACAACAAAACCCAGCAGGCTCTTTTATCTCAGTATCAATTCCTGAAAGTCACATGTATGGGTAATTCCAATAAATTAGCTTTATTTTGATTAATTAATGATAGGGCAAATGCTATGTGTTTGCATTTACATAGCTGAATCCTAAAGATTTAAGCTTTATAGTAAACGCCCATCAAATATGTGGCTTCCTGATATTTTTTACATGTTATAGTAGTATTTTTATAATTATGTAAAAATGTATTTTGATAGCAGTAATTAAAATTTGATGAAAGACTATCCAATCCCTCAGAATCTTGCTGGTCAGGTAGAAAAGATTCTGGTTTAGATGAGGGGAGACTGCTATACAGATACATCCTCGACATGTCAGTATCATGACTGAGGTTCCTTGCTGCAATAAAATGGTTTCTCTTTGCATTCCCTCAAAGTCTAGGTTTACCTTTTAGTAACAGATGGCTATCATATGGCTGTGAAGGACTCTAGTCCTGGAATATGATTTTCAGCAGCAAACTTTGTGTCTTCAATTCTTTGATGTAATGAAGAAAACCATCATACAGTCACTTCTGGGAATTCAATTTCTTGCAGTAATTTGGCTTTCGGCTCCTGGAAGATTCATCTTGTGTTTTTAAGGGTTGTTCACGTTACAGTGGACGACTTCTTTCATTTTAAAAGCAGCCTTTAATACAGGTATCATCAGCTCTACAGAGATTGAAATATAAGTAACCTCAGAACTGCCATATTGTGAGAATGAGTTAGAGAAATCATAGAATTAGGTTTCAAAGTGAATCTACAGACAATCTACTCAGCAGAAAGGCTCTGAGGAAGCTGTTTTATGCAGTTTGGATTCTTCACAGCTCACCCCTTTGGTGTCCATCCTCTTTTAGTGACAGTCATTAAATCACAAACATTTAGGAGTGGTTTGTGGTCAGCAACCATTTATATTTTAAATGCACACTAACCTTTGTGACATTGTACCTCATCAAAGAGACAAAGGTGACCTTTTTATTTTGTCTTGTTTACATTTCTTTAGCTTTATGTAGTGCCATGTGCACTTAGCCCCCCAGAGGAAGGAAGCAGTGCCTTGCCACGCAGCAGAAAATGGATTAGAGCTCACAGTCTAATTCATGTGTTGAAGACAGTACATGTAAAGTGAAGGGTTTCCCTTAGTATTGTCAGATGAAATTCTAGTAGCAACATTCCAAGAAGCTGATTTCTGAAGTCGGGTTTGTGGGGGAACAAGGCTTGTGTGCTTGCTCAGTCTGCCTGCCCCTCGGGTTCCTCCCTCTGATAAGATGAACCTTGCAGGCCAATTTCAATCAAATTGGAGTGATGGTTGAAGTCTGAAGGATAACTGAATGCCTGTCAATCTTCTGAAAATTGGAGGCAGGGTGGGTGAGAATGGGCCCTAGCCCCCTCCAGGTACCACCACAGTGTCTGTATAGAACATGGGCATGGGAAACACATCAGAAAGAGTGGGGTTTTTGTAACGGTTGTGTATTATATTTCTGTTGCTTACAACTGTCACCACAAGGACAGAATAATTTTGAATGTGAGCAGGCAGCTGTCTCTGTGAAGCCTATAGATAGCAGCTTCCTTGTGTGGCACATTTTCAGCTCTTTCAAACAGATTTATCAAGCATCTTTACTGCCTCAACACTGCCAGCTCAAATGACTTCTCAAGGAGCTTTGGTTATGCAATCTTTTAAAAGGTGCATTGTTTTTTCTGTTTGTTTCTTTTTTTGTCAGTGTATGCTGGGGTTTTTTTTAGTAACTCACTGCAGCAGCTAAAATCTAGTGCAGGGTTTCACCATGTGTGAAAATGGAAAAAAAACCCCAACCCATACTCCATTTGTCCACTGCCACCAGGGTTTTTAAATAAGCATCCAAACTTTGCCCAGCAGAACAGCACGGGCCAGAGCAGAGTGGTGAGCTTGCAGGAGAGAGGGATGCTTTGTGAGTAAGGAGAGGAGAACCTGCAGAGACAGGAGCTGAGAACAGCATTTGCTTGGCATAATTAGAAGATAGATCCATAAGCATTTTGGGGTCGAAGACTGCTTAACAGAGTATTCCTCTCTGAGTCCTGTCTGACTTACAGGAGTTAGGAGACAGAAGCCCCTCAGCTGGTGCCTGTCTTTCTGGATGGCTGCTGCAAGAGGAGGTGGCTGAAAGGAGGGATGGGCAAACAGTCAAAGGATCTTCCCAAATAACTTATCTGCTTATTACTGCTGCCATTCACAGCATGGGAACTTTCATTAATAAAGACTTTAAAGGCTTCTTCAAAGAGCTTCCAGGCTGCATCAGAAGTTCCATCTGGAAGAAGTCTCATGAGACTCTGGAGTGTTTTGTAAATACAGGCTGGGGACAATAAGGTTTTTCTTAAATTGAATCTTGCAAAACTTGCTTTCAATCATGAACTTTCAACAGGCCACACTAACACAGGAGTGTTTACCAAACTGCATCCCTAGTCTAATGTCTTTTGGAAAGCAGTTAGCTTGTCATCCCTACAAAGCCTTTTACTAAAGCAGTAAATTACAGGCCTTGTGGGAACGTGCTGTACTTGGTTCTTTTCAGGTCATGTTCTTGGTCTTGGATTGCTGTGTGAAACTATACACCACGCTTTGTACTGTTTGCCTGCGGAGCTGTTTTGTGTTTCAGCAGATTGAATAGCATTTCTATTTAAATAATATTTCATTCTAACTAAAACAATTGCTGTTCTGTAGTGGCAGGGGATTCTTGAGGTAACAGGAACACTGTCTGTTTTGTGATTTACTGACCATTTTGGCCTTTGAAAGGCACCAGAACGTTTGGGTCCATTTTTCCTGCTTTGTCTGGGTTAGTGATGCCTCATCAGTTACACCAGACCGTGACAGCTTTAAGTATTTTCAGCACTGGTGGCACTCGTGTGTTTTGGCCAGGGGCAGTAATGTGCCTGTGGCATTGTTTTCCCATCAGCAGTGCTAGTGCTCCAGCAGTACCCAGTTTTAAGAACTTGATGTCTTTCTTTTGTGGTTTTCCCTCTTTGAGATGCATCAACTTTTCTAAAAATGTGTTTATGTTGTGCAGTTGTTTATGACCCTGAGTCAGCTGCCTGCATTAGACTAAACCTGCCTGTCCACAGCTGCTGTTTGCCCTTGTATTCCACTTAGTGCTTCTGGCAGCATCTGAGCACAGAGAATATGGAGTGAGAAAAAGTATGAAAGCTCCATAGATCTTGTGTGAGTTGAAAATATAGCCACTATCTTGGTAATTTTTCCCTTCAGTTGTGCTCTTATCTAGAAATCTCAGAGTATTTTATGAACACTGAATTAAGTCTTATGCAGCCTTCCTCCCTCTACTCCTCTCCCCCAGGAAATGATGTTACCATCCCTTGTTTGTAGATGAGGAACCAAAGGTCTGAGAGGTGAAATGACTCCTCCAAGGTCAGCTGCTGAATTAGTGGCATGGCTATGAATAGATGCAGGCATTCCAGCTCTCTGCTAAACAAGACTGTGCCCTCCCAGTTTCAGTTTGTCATAACTTAATGACTAACAACATCTGAGCATCTAGAATGTGGCAGAAGCAATTATTTCCAGCAGCCAACAGGTAATCCTTAGTTAAGCCAGCAGCAGGGTGCAGTGCACCTCCCATGTCCCTGTGGATCCTGTCTGCTACTTCTTGTTTTGTATAAAAGATGCTCCAGGGCAGGCTGGATGGGGCTCTGAGCAACCTGATCCAGTGGGAGGTGTCCCTACCCATGCAGGGGGGTTGGAATTAGGTGATCTCTAAGGTCCCTTCCAAGCCAAACCATTCTATGATTCTGTGTGAGGACAGGCGAGGGCTACCAGCATGGCAAAGTCTTGAGTTTGGGGTCTTTGCTGTTTTGTGGGATGCTGTAGGTGCTCCCCTGAACGTTCACCTTTGTGATAAAAACAAAGATCCTAGACCTGGTTCTTCATTTGTATTGGTGTAACAGTAATGAAGTGTCCTGATAGTGGTTTGTTTGACTTCAACATCTAATCTATTTTAAAAGGAGTAAAAAAACCTCCAGTGCAGTCTGCTGTTCCTGGAAGGGGAGAAGTAATTCAACTAGAGTCCTCTCAAGAGCCAAGGAAGAGAAGTAAATTTGGTGTAGTGCTAATCAGGAAGAGAAAGTCATCTGTCTGCAACTGGTGTCTTCCCTGCTTACATGGCACAGTCCTGTAACAGCTACATAAGAAGCTTTGTGATGAACAAATGTCAAGGGCAATTAATTCTTTGGCAGGCAGCTTGTTATTATTAGAGAGTGGGCAGACACAGAAGGAAAGCCTTCCGCTGATTTCTTTTCTCTACCTTCTCCATCAAAATTGATAAGTCACTCAAAGCCCAGTGGTGAATTTTCATGCAATAAGAATTTTAAATTTGCCATCTCTTATTCTAGAAGGAGACCTTGTATTAGATTCAGAGCACAGAGGAATAGCTCAGAGAAAATGTTTGGAAAGTCTTCACCTCTTTAATGCTATCAGGAAGGAGCAGAGTTGTGTGTTAAGCTGGTAACATCATAATATGTGGGCTGAGTTAAGCCACTTCAGACTGTTTTTCTCAAAATTAGGAAACATGGAAACAGCCCACTTTCAGGCTTCATTTATTACCTTAGCAGAGTTATTCCAGGATTGCTGCAACACAACTGTGGGTGTTCTAAACACACCCACGCTGCTCGAGAATCAGGAAGGATGTATTTTAAATCCTCTAATTTATCTAATAACATCTTTAGCGCCTTTTTGTGTAGGTTTAGTATTGTAATGGAAATGCACTCTTTAGATGAAGAGCTCCTGGGAGAAACTGCTGGCATTGGCTGTAGGGATATGTAAATAGCACTTGGAGCTGACTGGGGAAATACCCTGACCAGCTACTACCCTGGAAATGCACCTTTCAATTTTGTCATCTGTCACTGCAGTTAAAATAAGATCTAACATTTCAGATATGAATGTTCATGACCCAGGGTCTTCATAGATGTGGCCTTCCCACCTTCCAAGCCCAGGCAGAGCAGAGGTTCCTCATGTCAGGGGGGTATTTTTTATCTGCTGTTGAGGTCCTGAGTCTCTGTTCTAGGAACAGTTGTTGCCTCAGTTCTTAACCAGGTTCCCTCTTTGCCCATCAGTGGATGTTCCTGAGAGCTTGTTTATGAGTGACACAAACCAGGTCTGGTTTTCCTAAAAAGTTTCAGCACTGAGGTGGTGAGGGCAAGCCTTGGGACTGGGGAACAAGCTCAGGCTCCTGCAGGTGCTAGCACAGCCTGTCACCTCCGTGCCCACAGCCAGCTCTGTCTGCCTCGTGTTTGTAAATCCTTTTTTGCACTATTCCGGCTGAACCTTAAATCATTCTGTGCATGTTTCAGAACGCTGCCCTCGCAGCGTTGCTAACTGCTGGTGTAATTATACTGTCCCAGGCATCACAGTCTCGCTTTTGTTGCAGCACAGAAACTGCCTCTAACATGCCTGTAACCAGTGTCGTCGCTCTGGAGTATTGGCCCTAATAATAGCACTGCAAAACCTGCTCTTGGTGAGCTAAATACAGGCAGACGAGACGAGACAGAAAATCCGCTTCCACACTCGCCAGAAGCAAAGGAGGTCCCGGTGTGTTTTCCTCCTGCTGATTACCCTTACCCCCGGGCACTGCCGTATGTAAACAGGATCAGAGTTGCTGTGTTGTGCTGGGAAGGGCCGGTCCCAGGGCAGCTGATCTCCCGCAGTCCTGCTTCATTAGCACACGCTGCTGAGGCTCCAGGTGCTGCGTGAGCAGAATGCTGGGCTGCTCGTTCTAGGAAATACAGACAGTGCAGGACCGCAGGACGAGTGGTTTCCATGTAACTTCAAGGGTCAGAGTTTGTCTCGTGACAGTGCATCTATTGGACAAAGCTGTTTACTGCTAATCTTCTGTTTAAATAATTTATAGATCTGTTGAGTAGTAAATAACGAGGGCCAAAGGGCTTATTTCGTCTACGTGTTCTAAACCTGTTAGATAATCTTGCTGTTAGTAGCAGCATGTGGTATCAATAATCTGCAAAAAATGATGGTAAAATGGCTTTTCAAAAACCCCAAATGTAGCACATCTGATTTGGTTTCTGGAATCCAGATCTTGCTGCTGAAGCTTCAGCATGTGGGCTGGTTTAGGATGGCAGTTGGCTTTCCTGGGCAGTGGACCAAATGCAAATACAAGGGATGGTCACCAGGAGCTTCTCAGGCTCCAGAATGAAGTCTGATGAGTCTGGTTTCATGTGTAGAAGTTTTTCTGCTCTGGATCTGGTTGGACTCATGCTTCTAGGCTAACATCTCCTCTCCAACCATGCTGAAAGCATGTGAGCAGTCTTACTGGGCCTAAGCAGAGGAAATAGGTTAAGAAAGTATCTGTAGGTACTCTGCCTGTTTGCTGGACCAGCTGATCCAGAATTCTGTTGTTGATGGACAGTCTCTGAGACTGAAATGAGCTCGTCTGTGTCTGCACAGTCCTGCAGTGGACATGTCCTGTGGAGGACATTGCTACCCCATGATAACGATGGAAACTGAAGGTTCCAGGCTGTGTCAGCAAGAGACACCTAGAGAAGTTAAGGCAGACCAATGGGAAATACAAAGTCATGCATAAATTAAGAGGCATTAAACTTCTCTTGAATGAGAGAATGTACTTTAAAGTGGCCTTGGTTTGCTATAGATTAATTAACATTGGGAGATATCAGGCTTAATTAAGCTACAGTGAGATAAAGCCACTTTACTCTTGATATACATCATTCACAAGGGAGCTTTTAAACTTCCTATCTCCTATGGGTTTGCCTTAACTTCCAGTGTCCCCTCCTGAGCTTTTGGACACTTGCCTATCTGAGGACACCTCTTATCTTTTGGAATCCTGACTCCACGTCTTAGGAGATACTGAGCAGAATGGGCTTCAGATAAGAGAATGTACATGTAGAAAATGTACACTAAGCAGGGGTTGCATGGCAGATGCTGTAGGGGGGGTCAGCTCTAGATTTGAGAAGCATTTAAATAGAGGCTGCAAAATGGAACATGAAAACTTAGAACATGAGTGAAACAGGATTACTAAAATCCATATGGTGAATTTGAGGCCTTGGTGCAGGGCTGTGGTGCTGTCTAGCAAAGAAAAATCAGAAGTCTTACAAATCTTGGTTCACATTCCTGTTTGTTTATAGAAAAGTATTGTTATGTGTTTCCCTGACTGCAAGTTACCTTGCTAAATCAGATTAAAATATCTTTCTGTGAGTTTATTTTGGTTTGTTTGTTTTTTCTTTTCCAGTAACTGCCCCTCATTTTTGGCTGCTGCTTTAGCTAGAGCAACTTCAGATGAAGTCCTTCAGAGTGATCTTTCAGCACACTACTTACCAAAGCACGTGGATAACGCAGATGGGATCATACGTGAGTACAGCTCCACGGGGTCATGTACAGCTCCACGGGGTCATGTACAGCTCCACGGGGTCATGTACAGCCCCACGGGGTGTGATCTGTCATGCACACTGTACTGCAACACCTTGCAGATCATTCAGAGGTTTTTAAAGTCAGCACTGACTTCAGTGATCCACCTGGTCTGACCACTTGAATGGCGCTAGTTCCTTCTGCCTGCGAGAGAGACAAAACTGGACTAGATTTCTTGTGAAGGAATGTCCCACGTGGATGTAAAAAGACCAGTGGAGAATTCACCACCACTCCTGACTGAGCTAGTGGTGAATTTTTTAATCAAAGCTTTCTCATCTTTGAGTCTTGTCTAGTTTCAACTTTTACTATTGAATTCTTCCGCTATTTTTAAACGTCTTTCTCTGGTTGTAGTTGGACTTCATCAGATTTTTGCTCCTTAAGACCAGGTGGAAATCACTCTTTTAAGTGCACCTTCATAAGACTGTATCTGGTGGTCCTAAATTTCTTTCTAAGCACTTTAGACTATGTGGTCCTGCTGCGTGCTGGCAAGTGCCAGTTGTCCTCCTTCATCCTTAGAGCAAAGTCAAATAAAATTTAATTCTGAATTATTTCAGTTACTATGGTTTTTACTGTGGCTTTTAATTTTTTTATATAGTTTTAGCAAAGGACAGTATAAAGGTATTTCATGCTTAAAAGGAAAATGTCCTTTTCTCTGTTTATCTGTGTTGGCTAACAGGATTTTTGCAGCATCCAGCTCAAAACCATTCCCCCTGAATTGGTTCAGGATTCTGCTGACCTAAATAACCTTGAAAAACTTTCAGGGGTGCTCATTACAATGAAGAACAATGTCTCTCATGTGTATTGAGAGGAATTCTGCCATTTGATCTTGAAAATACAGTCACCAAATCGCTGTGTCTATTCCCTCTTTTCATAAAAAAATAAGTAGATGATCCTGGGGATGAGCAGGATGTCTAAATGTGGCTCTTCAAAAAGGAAGGTTGTGCTGTATTTCTCAGAGGCCTTTGGAAACCTGAGAAACAGAAAAACATGCTGTGGGTTCCCTTTCTGTAGGTATTGCTGCCTCCTCCTGCTGAGCAGGTAAATGGAATAGATTTGTCATTGTTCTGGCTGAGCAGCCTTCATTAATTTCAAATTGAGATCTCTGAGACTTGCATAAATATTTGACAGTCTCCAAGGAAATGTTGACTAAGCCTCCACACAGAATATCTGAAGAGTTCAACAAAAAAAAGAGAAAGACAAAAAGAAACCCCACCACAAAATCCTCAAACCTACAGAAATTGCCATTTAAATGTATCTAAACCTGTAATACACAGATGCAAACATAGATTGGGGTGTGTACAGGCTATAGCAGGCTCTAAAAATACGACTCCAGATGCAGTATGTTGAAGTGAATTGACAAAATGAAGGTGCTTGAAAATAAACGGTACCTTTACAGGTGTGATGTGAAGTGTTCAAATATGAAGATAAGGGGGAGAAGAAGAGACAGAACAAACATCATCTGGACCACAGTGAGCAGTGGTTTCCTATGAATACTGCAATTTCAAATAATACACCATAAATGATAATTTTCCCAACAGAGCCTTAGCCCCAGTGATGCAAGGTCTAGCTAAGAAAACCATAACAAAACCAGGGGGAATTATGCAGGACTGAAGGAGGTCTCATTGCAAAAGGTCAGCAGCTCCATTCTAGCTGATGTTCTCAGTAGGAATCCTTTGAGGAACCTGGGCTGGTTACTTAGAAGAGAGCTGCCCAAACCACAGAGGGAGACTTTCATGCTTGGAAAGGAAACAAAGGGAACTGTATCAGATGGTAAAAATGGGATTTCTACATCTTGAAGTTTGTGCTCAGAGCTCACTGTCTGTCCTAGTGATGTTTGGACTGCTGCAGAATCTGAAACCAAGCTGAATTTAGCTGGCTGCTTTTGATATCCAGTTCTCTGTCAGGTTTTTTTACGAACCCAGAAAGATCTTTACTCAGTTAAAGAGACGTTTACCTGATTTGCCTCAAGTGTGAATTTGCTAAAAAATAAAAAATAAAAATCCAGATTTCCTTAGTGACACATTTCACTCTGAGAATTGCAATGTGACAAATCATATTGCATACTTAGAAGTGGTAAAAGCAGTTATTGGTGTGCTGGTGGAAATTCCAAGCTTCATGAAAGAAGAAGACTAATCTTAAAAGAAGAAAAACTGTTTTAAATCCATAAATGTAGGAATGCATGAATATGGGCCTGTTATCTTTGGGGTGCCTTTGGATATCAAGAACAGAATCTAAGAGTCATGGGCCATGACTGATTCTCCTCTTCCAGTTGCACTGGAGAGGAGCAAGAGAGCTTCTGTGAGGACTGAAAGATGTTTGATTTCCTTTCTGAAAGGTCAGGTTAAGAATGTTTAGGATTTTTTGTGGAGGAAGATAAAGTCACGTGGGGGTTTGGCATTGTTAAGGAACTGCCAAAGGAGGCTGGACAGTAGGACTGTGTTACCTGGTGGAGGTATCTAAAATATCCAGCAGACTCCACAAAGCAAGTCACTAAGTCTCATTACCCAGTCTTTCCCAGTACTAGGAGATGGGATAACTATAGCCAAGACACAGAGAGGTCATTGACTCATCAGAAACTGGAGTTCTTCGCTTAAGGAGAACCTTGGTCATGGGCTGGATGGTATCTGCAAACCTGGGCACTCATCCCTGTTGCAAGAAAGGTCTTAACATTTAGGTACTAAAAAGCAGAATCTGGTTCCTGGTGTTCTGCCTACCCTGTTTTACCCTAGAAGAAGTCAGTTGTCTTTAGGAGCACTAATGCCTGAGCTGGTTTCCCACTAGCTGTGCTACAACAAGTGCTGCTTCCAGCACTGGGGATTTTGGAGCAGCAAGAGGGAAATTAAATTCTCGGTGGCACGACCACAATGACAGCTGAGTCAGCTCTGGCTCAGCGCTGCAACCTGAACAATTGATGAGTAATTTACAGCTGTGAGGGGGTGGTTTGACTGATGTGGTTCTGTCTCCTGTTTTAACCTCCAGAGCAACTATTGGTGATGCTGACACTCCATCTCCCCCTGGGGAGGGTGTTTGGTGGCTCAGCACAGCCAGGGGGTCACTCCCTCCCTCCTTCAGAGCGATGCTCTGAGGTGGAGCAGCCATGTGACATTGAGACGTGACCCATCTCCTGGCATAGGTCCCCACTGGAAAACAATGGAAGAGCAAGTCTGGGGGGTTCACCTCTGGAAAATATCACTTGGACATGTCAGGCTGTACATGTTCCCTCTTTAAATGCATTTTCCAGCAAAGCCATTTCTGGTGGCACTGGTGAGAGCAGTACAGGAGTTGTGGGGGAACTGGTACCCCTTACTATGGCAGTGGTAGGATGACCCGGTCATTTGATTTCCACCACTTGTTTTTAAAGCTGTGTGCTCAAGAAGCCAAGGCTGCTTCTTTTGATTATATATGTAGCTGATTTCCAGCTTAATGGCTGCTCTTGAAGATCAAGCTTGAACCAACTCATCATCAGCAGAGCTGGGAATAGATCTTGCTCCTAAGGATCTTGGTCCCTGATCATTATAGCCCATATGTGGAGTAGACCTAGTACAGAAATAAATGCTGCTTTTAGGTTCTTCACAGAATTCCAGTGACCTGAGGGATGCTGTAACCCTCCCCTCTGCTCCCTGTGTTTGAGCTGTTCCTCTTCCAGGAATGATTGACACTCATGGATTGCTGCTGGTTAGCTTTGAAGATCTCTGGCTTTGGGGAATGATCATGAACAAAGAGATTTTGATGTGTTCAGCTCTGATTCTTCCTTCCTGTTTTCTTCCCCTGAATTTCAGAACAATTGTCAAGTTCCCTGAGTTCTCACATTTTAAAATTACTATTTCTCAGGAGTGACAGTTCAGCATTTTCTCAAATTTAACACCTTCATGGTTTTCTCATTTGCTCATGCAGATTTCTTTGACACACCGTGTAGTCAGGAATCTGGAAATAATGTTGAGAAACTAGGAAGGTACCTGGATGGGTACCCTACTGAATGTGTGCTCTGCCAGAACATCTTAAAGTAACACAATTAATTACTGTCGATTATTTCCTCAGGCTGTATTGCCTCAGTTCTGTAGGGAGGGGTTGTGTGAAAGATTGTTTGGTCTAAAACCATTGTCATTGTAAGGGATCATATTTTTCCTACGTGAGGCTTTATGCCACAACAAAGTCCCTACCAGAGCCACAGCTGCACCACTAGGGGATCAAATGCTGAGGGGAAACTTGCTTTTCGTTTTTCCTGATGCTGCAAATGAGTTCCCCAAAGGCATGGAGAAATGTTTAAGTTAAAAAGACAAACAAACAATGAGCTGCTTACTGATGAATGCTGATTATGGTGAGTTGGGCTTCCTCTTTTTATCCATCAGAGCCCAGGATTTCCCTGCTGAGATCTGTTTCAGCTGCTTGGGTAAAATGGTTTGTTTCATCTCTGTAATGTATGCAAGACAAAAAAAAACCAAACACCTCACTTAATAACACTCTTAGCCTCTCATTTGTGATTTTTTCCTTCCCCAGAGATTGAGACAGTGAAGCTTGCTCGCTTAGTTTTTAGCAAACTCCATGAGATCTGCAGCAACTGGGTGAAGGACTTCCCCCTCCAGCCCAAGCCCCACCGCTACTACGAGACATCCATCCATGCCATCAAGAACATGCGCAGGAAGATGGAAGACAAGCACGTCTGCATCCCAGACTTCAACATGCTCTTCAACCTTGAGGTAAAGAGAGATTGTGTGGAAGACAATTGCTAAATACAGTTTCCATTCTTGGGGAAACCAGGCTGTCTTCTACTGCGAAAATGAAAGCCATATGTGTGAGGGACCTGGGGAGGATTGGCAGTCAAGAGGCAAACTTGGTCTTAAGTTAGTTCAGTTGATATTCTGTACCCATAGCTGCAGTATGACATGCAGGTTCTATAGATATAGAATAAAAGAGGAGTTTTCCCAGATTTCTGCTGAAATGTCATCTAACTAAGCAAAGTTTGTACCCTCAGGTACCCACTCAGGCAGTGGCTGAGGGACAGACCTGCCCTTGTGCAGAGAGCAGCCCTGCTTTGGTGAGAGGCAGCAGATGTGCTGTAGTACCATGGGATACACCAAGGCAGGGGCCCCTCTTTGGCTCAGGCTGCCCGGGTGTAGGAGAGGATTGCCAAGGGGAAGGAGGAAGCTGTAGAGTTGAGAGTGCATCACTGATGCCAGTTGTCTACAGGGGTGTGGGTCTGTACTGCTTTTCAACTCTTCCTCTTGGAGGAAGAAGCCAAAAGCAAGAATAAGGAAAGTAAGAAAAAAACCCAGCAAAACAAACCCAAAACACAAAACTGACAGGAGAATGGGGTTCAGTTCACACAAGAATCCAGCAACATGAGTAGTTTGGTGGAACTGGGGCCAGACTTCCCTTCATTAATTCCTTTATGTTACCACTGGCCAAACACTCATGCTTGCTCTTCCTACAGATACAAAACTGGACACTGAAGAACAGCAAATAGAAGAAAGTGGCAAGAATCTCACCTTTAGGATCAGATTGCTGCATAGCTGAGTCTTTGCTGCATCCTGTCACTTTAATAACCACCTTCTGCCCCCTCCACATTCTTGCCTTTAGACGATACTAATGCAAACAGAGGGAGATGTTTCCTTTGCCTGTCAATTTTCAGCTTTCTTATTCCAATGTGTGTTGGAGCCCATTACTTAAAAATTACAATGCACCAATATTGTAGTTGTTGAGCTGGCTGTCAGGGTTGGATTGGCACTGACAGTGGGTTGGTGTTCCATGTATGAGTAGGCACAGGAGTTGGTGTCTCTCGGTGCAGCTTTGTTTCTCTGTTTGAACAGAGAAGGGGAAGCTGAGAAAACTGACTTGAAGATGAGTGATGTTGCTGTATTTGATCTGTGAATGTAATCACAATTATCTGATGAGAAAGTACATACAGGGTTTTTCTTAAAACACAGGTATCTAAGGGGATGTGGATTAGGTTTAAAAAAAAGAAAGAATGCAAGCAGAGGCTTTGTGTTTTAACTGTACTGGCATTTTACCCCTGCTGGAGTCTTTATGTAGACTTCATGCAAACTGTCTTAGATGTTCTTCTGTCTCTGTGCTTTTGCAGTCACAAAAACTCCTGCACAATTTGATGAGAATGGCACTTCCTATTTGAGCTGAGTGACTGAGCTGTAACAAATGGGACATAAGGAGCACTGAGTGCTCTACATGGGTGATTCTTGCAGGGCATCTCTTGCAGTTTGCAGGTAGAATTCATCAGCAATAAGGTGGAAATTTCCCACTGCTGCAAGTGAAGATGATCCAAGTAGCTTGTTTTTCCAGTGCAGACTCTGCCCCTGAGTGCCATTTAATGAGGACATCACAAATCTCAAGTTCAAAAGTTTTAAGACAACCCAATTAGCTGTCTGCATTGCCTTCTCCCGAGCTGTGTTCTCAATGTGTTTCCATTGACAGGACCAAGAAGAACAAGCTTATTTTGCAGTGTTTGATGGCCACGGGGGAGTGGATGCTGCCATCTACGCCTCCATCCATCTCCATGTGAACATGGTCCATCAGGAGATGTTTCAGCAGGACCCAGCAGAGGCCCTGTGCCGAGCTTTCCGAGTGACCGATGAGCGCTTTGTCCAGAAGGCAGCCAGAGAGGTGACTGACTCTGAAAGTACTGATCTGGAAATCCTGTCTTTGGTAGCAGGGTGCTTTGAGTGCTGTGCTGAGCATGGGCCAGGGGGGAGCACAGAGCTGTCCACGCACAGTCCACAGAGCTGGTGCCCACTGGTGGGCTTCTTCGTGTTCCTTAAAGGTTTTAGCCTCCACTTCTCACAACATCCAGTTCATTTAGAAGGATGAGGATGCTGCTGTTACTCTTATGTTCACATGCTAACTAGGTTTAGTCCTTGGGGTGGTATTTTTTTTTTCCACATCTCTACAACATACATTTTTCTTAGCTCCAGAAAGCAGCAATAAATGGATAAACTTATGCAAGGGCTGAGTTAAGTGCAGGGAACTCAAGATGCTTACAAATAAATCTCCCTCTTAGTTCATGAACATGCATGTGTTTCTGTTGACGGATAGGAGACAGGCCCAGGAAGCCAACTCCAGCAGTAGCACAGCAGCTCACCAGCAAAGCCCAGCTCCTGAAGTGGATTCCCATGCAAGGGAAGTCACAGGGCAAAACTGATCACTTGTGTTCAGCCAAGTTGGTTCTGAGGGGCTGTTAGTGAACAGCTGAAGCAGCAAGGAAAGCACTGCCTGTTCCTCCCCAGGAATAGCAACGTGTTCTGTCCTTGAGTGAAGCAGGAAAATGTTTTGAAATTGTTCCTTTTGCCTTACTTAAAACGGGGGGCATTTTTTTCACCCTATCCAGAGCTTGCGTTGTGGAACCACCGGGGTGGTGACCTTCATCCGAGGAAATATGCTGCATGTGGCTTGGCTTGGGGACTCCCAGGTTATGCTCGTGAGGAGAGGCCAAGCTGTGGAGCTGATGAAACCCCACAAACCAGACCGAGAGGTGAGGAATGGTCTGTTATAAATACACCTGGACAGTGTTCACCTCTAGAGCTGACAGGCATCAGCTGTTTGTGGGATGCTGGGACACAGTGCTGCCTTCCCAGTGTCTCTGGGAGCAACAGTGCATGTTCCAGTTATCCTGCTTTGTTTGGAAGTTGGTATGGATTTGTGTGCAAGTCCTTTGTTCTCATCTGGTGGGGCCTGCAGCCTCACCAGTGCTGTGCTTGTGGAAACTCCCAATATTTATGGAAGCCAACTGCTGTGTTCCTTGCTGTCTAGGATGAGAAGAAGCGCATTGAGGCACTCGGTGGCTGCGTGGTCTGGTTTGGAGCCTGGAGGGTGAATGGGAGCCTGTCAGTCTCCAGAGCTATTGGTAAGAGTGGGCTTTAATTCCTTTTTCAGACTTGCTTTTCTTTTTAATTAAAACTTAAATTTTCTAGTGATCAAAGTTTGAAATACAGCTGGAGATAGACCTGTGAGTGACGACCTCTATTATTTTCCTCTGCGGTTTGAGGGAATAATTTCCAAATAATTTCTTTAACTTGGGGTAAGAGTCATGGGCTCCACACAGTGTTAATAAAAGGGCTTCCAGATGCTGTGGCTGCAAACCCAGAGTCTTGTGTTATCTGTGTTTTTCCACAGGGGATGCTGAGCACAAGCCATACATCTGTGGGGATGCAGACTCTGCCTCCACTGTACTTGATGGCTCTGAAGACTACCTCATTTTAGCCTGCGATGGCTTCTATGACACAGTCAATCCCGATGAGGCAGTCAAAGTGGTGGCTGACCATCTAAAGGAGAATAATGGTGACAGCAGCATGGTAGCACATAAATTAGTGGCATCTGCTCGGGATGCCGGTTCCAGCGACAACATTACTGTCATTGTGGTATTTCTCAGGGACATGAACGCAGCCGTCAATGTCAGCGAGGAGTCAGACATGACAGAGAACTCTTTTCAAGGTGGACAAGAAGACAGTGGGGAAGATAAGGAAAATCATGGAGACTGCAAACGACCGTGGCCCCAGCACCAGTGCTCAGCACCTGCAGACCTAGGGTATGATGGACGAGTGGATTCCTTCACCGACAGAACTAGCTTAAGCATAGGGTCCAGCGTTAACCTGTTTGATGATCAAGGCTATTTAGACCTGACAAAAACAGGAACTAGTTCACCTCAGAGTGCCAAATGTCTGCTGCCCATTGAAGTGTTGAGTCCTGGCATACCAAAGAGTGCGAATGCGATCAAGGGCTTAACAGTGAAGAACGAATCACCAGAGCTTAGCATGTCATGGGGCTGTGGACAGAGCAATCCCAGGGAGTATGACGCTCCTCTTCGTTTGGGGGCTGCAGGGCAGAGCATCTACAGGGTGAAGGGTTTATCCTCCATCTTCTCTGGGCTGGAAGATGAACTGTTCAAATCCTCGGGAAAACGAGCTGAGTTCTTACGCTTCCGGCTCTGTAACGGGAAGAGGCGACGAGGAGCCAGGCTCAAACCAAAGTTTCACACGCTGCTCTTGGCTCAGCAGCCTTCCCATGTAGAAGGCCTGAGTCTGTCCTTCCCTGTCCGGGGCCACGGCAGCACGAGGTTGTGGGTACGACGCTCCCCGTGGTGGAGGCTGGCCCGTCAGGGCGCTTGCAGTGAGAGCGTGGGTTTGATGCGAAGGCAAAGTAGTTGTATACCAGAGTCATACCTTCATCAATGCTGTAAAATGTAACTATCTCCCTCCTGTTCCCCCCTCAGACTCCCAAAATAGACATTCCCAAAATAAAACTGGCATCATCAGAAAGCGTCATGAAAAGGTGGGCATTTCAGAACTGTACTCCAGTCCCCTGCAAAGCTCCGACCACATGTAAATAGATCTAGGAATTAACCAATGTAGTTGTTTCAATCTCAATAAAGTTTGCTGGTGGTGCCACCCTGAGCAATGCCACAGCCACCCGACCACCCCCACACACAAGTATCTACTCATATTCACCAGTGAAAGCCAAACAGCTGGTTCACAGGTTAGGGAACAGCCTTGAACAACACCGAGAGCTGAACCTGCTGGAGGTACATCTGTGGAGCAATATGTACAGAAAGGTTCTGGTTTAGAACTGCCACATTTTTTTAGAGTGGGGGGGAAGTTGCTGTAGAAGTCAAGGTGTGTGGGTTTCTTTTCGTGTTCTGCTTTCTGTTTATTTCAGGCGAGCATTGAGATGAATTAGAAAATTACATCCACTGTTGCAGGTAAAAGACTAAAAGCCATACAGGGTTTTACCAGGTAACTTAGGAATGGACAAACTAAGCTCCTGCTGCTCTGTTCTCAGACTCCGATTGACGTACAGGATCATAATTTACCTATTTTTTTTTCATGTAACATAAAACATGGAATATGAAGAAAACTCTTTTTTGTAGTTTTTAAAAAAAAATATTTCCTATGGCTAGAGGTGCAGTGTAGGGAATTTCGTATTTTTCTGGTGCTTTTAGTGGCATTTTTTTCTTGTTTGTCAGTTTAGGAAACTGTTCTCAATTAGTTTTAATTGAACATGATTGTGCTTAATGCTTTGAGCCAACCTCTTTCCACCGTAACTTCATCTCAGGTCTTAAAAAGAAACCAGTCAGTACAATGCTGCTGTCACTCAACCAGTCAAACCAGAGAACTGCTTGCGAGAGATAACGAGCAACTTGATGAGCTGTTTGGTTTCAGTAATCATTTCTAGATGGCAAAGGCATAATTTAATATAAAGTTGCAGCATGAAGGACGTAGGGTGCTGTGTCTACAAAGAGCAGTATTGCTGCCATTTGGTGTTTTCCAGTGGTGTAGGAAAGGATGCTGGAGCAGTCCAAAGCCAACAGGAACGCCGTGGCTGCGGATGAGCCGAGGCTGTGCCTGGGGTTTAGTGGAGAGTTAAAGTCGCTGACA
This sequence comes from Hemiprocne comata, assembly GCA_020745705.1. Classification (NCBI taxonomy): domain Eukaryota; kingdom Metazoa; phylum Chordata; class Aves; order Apodiformes; family Apodidae; genus Hemiprocne; species Hemiprocne comata. The sequence continues at coordinate 4,026,851 of CM036605.1, forward strand.
CGCCAGAGCTCTGCTTCGGTTAAATCTTGGTTCAGAAAGGAGAACCAGGAATGTCAGTTGCCCTTATTTTCCTAAGCAGAGCATTATTTATCCAACTGGGAAACAAACAGTGCCCACCAGCTCCTCCCTCCTCTTGGAGTGACGGGAAACCCTTAGGGGAGCGGTTAATTGGGACGTAAGGAAGCAGGCGATCCCCGTCAGCTCCACTAATGCACATCCTGTTACTATTCTGTGTTACATTTGGAAGAGTACAAATAGTCTTCATAGGTGTGTATTGTACAATTCATACCATTTTAGCAGTAACAATTTAATAACAGTATTAGTATTTAGCTAGAATTTGCAAAGTATTAAGTAGTCAGGAGATTATTCAAGGCAAGGTTTGAATTCTGCCAATTTCTGCTTCTTCTATCTTTGATGCACTATTTTAAAAGCAATCTGATGAACAGCAAAAGGCTTTGTGAGTAACCAGGAGTTGGAGTGTGGCTTTAGATTCCTTTGATCTTCTTCAGACTTTTTTTTTTTTAATCTTATGGGATCATTGGCTCTTACTGGTCATCTTACTGAGCCTTAGCTGTTGTCAATGTTCTCTTTAGCTGCAGCATATGTTTCAAGTCGGATTTACTGAGGAAAGTAGAGAAACCATGAAATGGTAAATTATGCAACTCTGGGGCATCTCTGCGGTGCCTTTGTTTTCAGTTATTCACAGTAATAATGATGCATTGAAAGTCCATCTTACAGCTGAGTGTCGTGCTTCAGAGAGAAAGGTGGTGTAAGTGCAATTCTTTGAGTAAATTAGGATGAAAACCAGGATGAATGATAAACTTCTTCCCAGTCTGCAGGAGCAGTTGAAGAGCACTGGACTGCATGTGTGCTGTTTTGGGAAGGATCTTGCTTTTTAGGTGTGGATTCATAATGATAATTCTGCAACTTGTATCATTTATCTTGCTAGCAGGAAAAAAAAAATCTACCATCATAGTTCCAGTGTGGTCAGGTAAAAACATTGTGTAGATAGCAAATGTTCATTTCTTCACTAAATGCATATTTATAGAGTAGATAGGAACCATTTGTAAGGTAAGTCCTTTCAAGTTCTATACTATTAAAAGTAGTGGTTATTGGTCTGATATACGCTGCTCTTGACTCTACACACTAGACAAAAAAGCAGTGCTTTGTGAAATGCAGTGTTTTCTCTTAATGCCACTGGTGATAGGAAGTAGTTCTCTTCAGTTCAAAATCCTGTGCCCTTATTTGCTGCTTGCTAACGTAAGCAATAATCCCTCTCCAATGGTATCTAAGTGTTCTGTATCTCGTACTTTGATTGTCTATCTGGTGACAATGTAAAAATATTAGGCTAATATAAACGTATCTAATTGTATTTATTAACTGTTGAAACTGAGATTCAGTCTGTGACCTGTGTTTTGTATTTTTATCGTGTATCTTAGTGGTGGTGATATTTGTATAACAATTCTTTCCAATAAAGAGCTGAAGTATCCCTTTTCCACGCTAACACAACCTGCATCAGTTTCAGTTTACGTGTTAACTGTGTTTGCAGAACTAGGAGGTAGGTAGTGAAAACATTCTTCTTTTTTTTTTTTTAAGTTGTGTTGGTTTTGAGCAAGAGGCTCCAGGCTGTTTGTCTGAAGCTGCTCCAGCCTCGTAAGCTCTTCACTGTGAGTTCTGGCGGGATTCACCCGATCCCCACGCCGGTAGGTTCCTGTGTACACTTTTTACATGTGCAAGGCTGAGGAATGTCTGCGCTGCAGAGAGCAGCATAGCACCAGACCAGGGAGCTGTAAACCCATTTCGATTTGCACTAAAGGTGGGTGGAAATGCATGTATATAACTTTTCTTTACCTAGAAGTGCCATCAATTGTCCTTGCAAGTTAAAACCATTCAGCATTTGACTCCGATTGCATCGTAACGCTGAAGGACAATGTCAAAGCAGACTTTAACCTACGCCACATTTATAGTGGTACATCATCACAGAAACTCTGCTCTGTTTTTGGAACACTGTGTGTCAGAGAAGTGCATTGTCCTATGGGCAGATGAGCATAATCAGTTGTGTTTATAGACATGGCTGCTATAGTTCAGGTCCACTATCTCCTCACTAAATCCTCCTGACCCTGGCAATGTTCTGTGGGAAAAAAAAAAAAAAGAAAGATTGGTCTAAATTAGGGGCTGTTTTAGCACAAATTAATCACTTGGGACTAGTCATGTAAACAAAGCCATTGAAGGGGATACTGCAGCTTTGTCATGCCTGTAATTTAGGGCAATCTTTCTTTAACTCATATCCTCTTTGCAACAGGAACAAAACTTTCTACCCTTGTATCGTGTGCAATAAGTAACAATGAAGCATTAACACAACCTCTGACTTAAATGTCCATATCCTTTTCCAGTCCTCGCTGATCAGGCGATCGCACTGTACTTGCCAGCATTAAAGCTAAAGAAAAAATAAACCCCACCCATTAGGGTCTAGTTCAACTATCCTATGTGGCAGTTGCATTTTGTTGGGTTTTTTCTCTCCTTCACTTTAGAAGACATCTTGGAACAAGAACAGGGGAAGGTGGCTGAGATCACCCCAAGTACTTCTACTCCTGCACAATACTGGTGTTGGTAGCCAGGCATGATGGCAGTTGCTGCACCGGGTGCTCCTGTTGACCTTTCTGTATTTTCTTGTTCATGAAACTAACACGTTCTTTATGAAGTGAATAAATTAAAGCTAACCATTTGTGTTGGGACTTTCCATTTGCAATCTTGTTCTATAGTTCACATGCGAGTTTAGTTATAACCATGTATTAGTCACCCATATTTTATTTATGAAAGCTGTTTATACAGAAAAACTGTTCAAGTTTTACCAATATCTTAATAAAACAGTAATTTAAACCACACTTCAGATAGTCTGTTTATTTAAAAGCTAACGAAGACAGCAACCAACATCTGAATTAAGTCTCTTTACTGTAGTGAAAGCAGATTTCCTTTGCATTATGTGTAACAGAAAACAACACTGGTCAGCACCATGTGCCCATGTGGTTACCCAGGACCTGTTCTACAGCCAGAAAAGGAAGGGGGCTGGTGCAGCGCAGTGTAAGTTAATTAGATAAACATTCTAAGCCTGTTTCCCCACATCTTGTTTAAAAACTGACTGTATATAAGTAAAGGTTCTTCATTAGGTGAGCAAAGCACGATGGTATGGCTCATTCCTTGTCCCTGCAAAGGCTGGACACCAGCTCCAGCACAGATGATGTGGCTAATCAAAATCATTTCCTTCAGCTTAGGCATCTTTTTAAGAGTAAAGCATCTGTGAGTGTTGAAGAGGCACAGCTCGGTGATTACTGCTGATTGAGCTGTGTATGATGATCAACATGCAGCCCTGTACAACAGCAAACACTCACAATGCAGCACCAGAGTGTGCAGCTTGCCACAGGCCACCTTCAGTGCTCAGCAGCTGGGACAACCTGTGCACAGGCAGGTCTGAGCTGCACCTCCCTCTAGCTGAGAAATATAAGACCAGGTGATGGGTAAAAACTCTGGATCCTCCTCAGTTGCTATTTGAACACATGAGATTTAATAATTTAAAACCTACATGCTTTAAAAATCCCAGATAGATTTAAGCACTTTTCATTAGCATAATTCAGGAAAAAATGACAGGTGTACAGCAGGAAAACATTCCTCTATAAGCAGTCAGGCAGTACAGCAACTTGGAACCAAAGAGCAAGTCCAGCGTGGTGGCAGCTGCTCACCCTGACAGAGCACCTCTACCATTTCACATATTTACACACAGACATCCAGAACTTCATACCAGAGTCCAACATTCATTTTATTAACAAAGTGCAAACAGTTTGAAACCACGAGTAGTACAGCACTGCCACTGTGGAACATTCTCACGGAAATGCACGTCAGTACAGCCAGTTGAGACAAGGACAACTATCAGTTACAGCTATTCATGCTTTGTCAACTAACCAGGTATTCAGCTTTCATCGTAGCTTCACAAGTAGTTTAGCAGCTCAAAATGCAACACAGTGGCAAAGAGTTTGGCAATGTGATCAGTTGGTCCACACCACAGACTGAGGAAAACAACTTCTGTGCCAGCTACTTCACCCCAACTCTCACTCCACCGCATCTGCGGGGCACAGCAGTCCCACAACCAGTTCATCCTGTTTCAGTGAGGACATTCACACATTCACAGTTATCCCAATGACACAACAGGACACATCCTGAAACAGGGCTCTGGCACCTTTTGGGCTTTTCAGAGCATCTGGAGCTGGTAGAGCCAGCAGGAATGCAACCTTCAGCGTAAGGCCTTCAAAGGTCACTTTGCCCCATTAACAGGTGTTAAGATGACTGCAGAAGAACCACACAAGGGTATTTGACAGAAGGGAATGTGCACAGACCCACCAACACCAGCCTTGGGCTAAGCTCCAGTGAATTAATGCACCACCTCTTCCCAGGGACACGAGCCGACAGGTCTTCTGGCCCCAAGCCCGTTCTCTACCTGCTCCAAAGAAAATCAGCTTCCATTGAAACCCTCACACTGGGACAGTTTCAAGGCTTCAAGCAAATACAACCTTAAGAGTCAACATTTTATACCAGGAGCTAAATCTAATCAGAATTCTCTATTGATGACTACATAAGCATACAAACCCACCAGTCCTCCCTTAGCACAGTTTAACTTCTGAAGACTGCCTTGAATGGCAGGAGCTGCATGAGGGGGCCAGGCAGCCACACGAAGCAGATCCAGGGCCCACCCCTCTGCTGCTGGTCCCCTGGTGACAGACCACAGCTTGTCAGACTGTACCAACACCCACCTGTCTATTCACAGCAAGGTCAATATTGCCTCTGATCTCTGCACCTCGAGCAGCATGGGAAAGGTGCATCCCCAGGGCTACAGCCACCTCACAGGTTAGCCAAGGCAAACAGTTCCAATTACCTGGTGCTGTCTTCTTCAGTAACAAAGCTGAGATCATCAGGACCGACTTGATCACCCTCTGGGAACGCTGAGCACTGCTCTGAGGCTGAAAACAAAAACCCAGTAACCTTTACCAGATGAGCAATCACAACTCACAACACAACAAGTTAATGTTCCACCACCTGCAGGGCTCCCACCTTGTACTTCATCCCTCATATACTGGTACACGATGAACTTGACAGAGTTAAGATTGCCACAGGGTTTTAAATTTAAGGTGTCTTTAAGTCAAGCACAGATAAGAGCGACGGTTTGTTTCTTCTGGTGAGCTATGGGGTTTCAGTGCCTGCTGCAGACACAGCAAAGCAACAAACTCCAGTCACTGAGCTGAGCTGTAGGGCTGTGCTGCTTACGTGGTGTGGGATGCTTACTCGGGCCAAAAGTAAACTTGACCTCATGTCAGCTGTCATCTCACAGCTTTTAAATTTGATCAGGAGGTTAAAGCTTTTCAAAGAAATGTGAGGTGAGTATTTGAAACTACACTGAAGTGCTCAAAGCACATTCTTGCCAATTAGGATGAAAATCTGTATCTAAGGCAGTGGTTACCTCCCTGAAATTGGATGACTTGCAGTGCTGATCCTGGTACACAGGGAGTTCCAATTCAAAACTAGAGCTATGGGTTTTCCAGCACTTCCCTGTGAGACTCACCTCAACTGACTTCAAGGCTAGAAAGAGTTCTCCTCTCCTGTTTTGATCTGTTTTTAATTAGGATCCCAAGAGAGGAGTTCCAAATCTTACTGGTGCTTGCCTGAGCCTTGACACCCCTAGAGCACCCCCGTGAGCTCTGCTTTCACTGTGCTCTGTGAGAGGAGCTTGGGCAGGTGTGGGGCAGTGTTTGGGAAAGGGGGCTCACACGGTCAGTTCTACCTTCGCTGGAGGACTGGACAGAGAAGGTATGGTTAAATCTCTCCAATGCAGAAGTGGCATCCTCCTGCTCTTCGTTTTCTGTGTCACATTCAATGTCACTGTCACTGCTCATTCCTGGTAGGAGATGAAGGACATGCGTCTGACATACCCCAGCTGTAAAAGAAGAAAATATCCAAAAAAACCCCCACAAGGCAAAAATGATGGCAGTAAGATCTACGTAGCTGGAGCATTCAACTTTTTCACACGTAAGAGTTCCCAATATCAAGAGCTGCCAGGAGAACAAGAGAGGAGTACGTTCAGAAAGAAATGTATTTACCAAAGTACTAAGAAATTTGACAGAACAGTGGGTACTGGCTTTCAAAGCAGCCTCATTTTGCTGTGCAGCTCAGCTCGAGGAGCAGTTCCAAAATGTCACCAGCTGAGAGCAGACTCAGGTGTCCACAGCTCCTTCCTGTTTGAGCTGGACTCCCCTGCCAGCTGCTCACTCTACCTCTACAATTAGGACAGAAAATAAAGGTTGCTTTTTTTAACAGGTAAGAGGTGAGGTAGCACGACCCATGGAGCAGGTGTACCTACCAGGCCCTTCAAGCAGCAATACACCATTCAAGTCTCACACACAAAACCCAGCTTTTCCTACAAAAAATGAACCAGGGCTGTTGATAAGCAAGGTGGCTTTTGTTTTGACAGCAGTAAAAACTCTCCTTTTTTCACAGTTTTGTAGGTGAGAAAAGGGGTTTGCTCTGTTCTTTTATTTCTTAAGAGCTGATACTCATTGCTAAGAAAAAGCAAGCAGTGAAATGAGCTGCCAACTCCACCTTAGTTTTCCCTCTGAAAGGGGAAAAAAAATAATCTAATATTTGTTTCCTGGTGTTTTTAACAATGAAGTATTTCAGTGTTTAAAACATTTTCCTATTAGGCTCTCTGCTATAATAGGAGAACTGTGGGAACGCATCACGATCACGCTGCAGTGACTAAGAGCAGAGATTCAGTTTTGTCACTGAGAGACCTTCTGTAAATGCCAACTCCTACACAATATTGCACACTGTAGATAGAGATGGATGCTGGCACCTTAATATAGGCTTTGCGCTACAATTCAGACATTGAAATTCAAATTAGTGCAGGGGTGGAAGGCAGGAGAGTTTTAGCAAGATGAGAAAAAAAAACTCTTTTACGTCGACTTAAAAAAAAAAAAAAGGGCAATAATATTTTTTTTCCAGCATGGAAAGGATGCAGGAAGGGAGAGGGGAAAAGTTTCCTCCAAGTCTCTAGTGAAAGTGGCTTATGTCCCACAACACCCACCACAAATGAAATGTTGGAGAGATTCTAGTGCGGACGTGGTGGTAGTTGCTGATGTGGTTTGTCCCTAAAGGCAGAAGATTTAAAAGCCAAGGTCAGTGGCTACTTTTAATTAGACAAATTATTTTCAAGGCCACGCAACTCAACACCAAGGCAAAGACCTGGAGACATATCAAGAGGTACAAAAAGCAACCAGTAGTCCAGAGAAATAGTGATCCGTTGGGTCTTCACCTCCCTGCTGCACCGTAACATCACTCTTGTCACAGCCAGCAGTGACACAGAGGTGTTGTCTCCTCACGCAGATTTCTGCTACAGCTGCCAAACCTCACAGCAAAGTTCAACAGCCATGAAAACAGATTCTGGGGTTTGTTGGGTTTTTTCCCCTCTTTTCCTTTCCCCTTCAAGCTATTTCCATTACAGAAATGGATCATCACAGACTGGAGTGTTGTCACATTGCATTTGCCCTCTACAACATCCAATTTACCTTCTTCTGGTCCTGCAGAAGCACCTTCAGACAGAATACCCTGTAGTTCACCAGTTTCAGAGTTGTTTTCCAGACCACTTGACTGTGCTCCTTCTGTACGACATCCTTTAGAATTTGATCTTCAGAAAGAATTTAGGAGAAATACAAAAAACTCATGTTAGAAATTCAGCTTTAATCCAGCTATGGAAACAAATCCCTTCAGTGCCACATCTAGTTTTATTCATTGTTTAAGTCTCTTGCATACCCACTGAAACTTGCAACTTTGATTGATTTAGAAATAGTTATAATCTTAAAAATAAACCTGGAAAAATTTATAATGAGTATTTTCCAAAAATGGTGACTCATGCTATTTAGAAAAAAAATAACCTGGATACTCCATTGCTTTTAGCTTAATTAGCCAACAAGGAAATTGTTATGAAACTGCTGAAAAGCAGAGTCACAGTGAAAAATACTGTCTTAAGGAGGAAATCAAAAGTGATACATTTCAGTTAGAGGGTATTTTGCAAGGAATAGTGGGAAAACACTAGGCCTGCCTTTCAAATCAGTGTGTCAGACTGCATTCACAGCTGATCAAAATAAAAAATTGAAAAAAAAAGAATATGTAACCTAGTTAAAAAAACAAAAATGTATATCCAGAGGGAACAGCAGCAACCAAGTAAACTTCAAAGTAATTTCTCTTTCATGCTACAAGCACCTGGTTTTAGTAGATTGGGGTTTTTTCTCTTTCTAGATCAAGTAAAGGTGGGGGAGGAGGTAACGAGGAAAAAAGAATAAACCCTTACCCTAGAGCACCAACTTTTCTAGTCTTCTCTACAGCAGCTAAGCCATTTAAGCCAGAAACTCCCATGTCAGAGTCTGAACCTTCACAAGGTCTTTCCTCTGGCTTGGGCAGTGCCTCAGAAGCACTGCTGTTCACCAGGGGCCTGGCAGAGTGATGCCGACTGCTCAGCTTGGAACTCCCTATGCCACCTGAGAGAAGAGGAGAGAAACTCAAAGCACATCCAGCCTCATTTCAGAGGTATGAGCATCCAATTGTTCTACATCACCAGTTTGGTTCCAAACATGTATGCACAAGCACACTTCACCCACTTCCTCTCTTAAAACCTTGCATTTTCAAGGTTCAACATATGGGCAATATGCCCCATTTGGTACCTGCCCTCTATAAACACACTGAGCTCCCATTTCAGCTGCCCTTTGCGGTGGGAGACTCGGGTAAGCACAGATTAATCTTTCCCCATCTTATGTAGTTCAAACTTATCTTCTGCTTATCTTTTAGTAACACAGACACCCTCTTCACTGTCATTTTTCCCAGCTACAGATGCAAGTCGTTGGCAGCTTTTCTAGCCTTGGACAAGGGTGAAGCTGGGTGCACAGGTTACACTTAGGCTGTGCAATGGCTTCATGGTATGTTCCAGTTCCTCACCCAACACCTCTGTATTCATTTAGCCTTGTAAGAAAACAACTGTTGTATCCCATTCTCTGAACACTTGAGAGAGGCAAAAAGCTGTACAACAGATGCATCCCAGCCCTCTAGTGAAGATGACCTTGCTTACCTTCAGCAGTTTGACTGTCTCCCTTCAAACGCAGACTGCTGTCCCCACAGTCCATGGCTCGCCGCAACGACAGGCTCCCGGCGGCTCCAGAGCGAAGGGCTTTGGGCGAGTTGCTTTTCTTACTTGCAGCTGCAAAAAACATTTTAAGATGTGACAAGTGTTCAAACTGCTGCATTATTCTGTCTTTATGCTTCATTTAAGTGGAATTAGGCTTCATATTAGTCTCATTGATTGTTAATTCCCAAGCCTGCACAAAACACTGTTCTTCCAGTTCTTTAGTCCACTCACGTTTGGAATATGTTTCTTACTCATCTTGGCTCCAAAATGCAAGCAGTAACTTGCATCAAAACCCAGAAGGCTGGAAAATCATCTCTCCCAAGCAACAGGGAAATGAAAGAGGTTTAACAAGTGCTTTTATTCAGGATCATAAGCAACAAAGCACTTGCACAGCCTTCATGCTGGTATTCAAAAGATGCCACACTGGTTTACCAGTGCTGCCAGTAGGACTCAGTGGCAGTACCTGAACAGACTGATACACAGGACCTCTTTAGAAGAAGTCACCATAGAGAAGTCTCTCCAGAGAGAACCTTGGCTTATTTGAATTTTACCAAGATTTCAAGTTATTAAACTATAGCAAGTTCAGAATTTTAAAATTTTGTCACTGACAAGCATCATGAAACATCCTCAGATTCACAGATGGGCCAGACACAGAGCAGCAGCCAACAAGATATGATCTTCAGCGAGGATCAACTTGACACCAATTCAACTCCAGAACATTCTCACTGCCCAAGCTGTGTTACTGGTTGTGGAGCAGAAGTTCTGGTGCTTTCACCAAGAAGGGCTGAAGTAAATTTCAGTAACATTTACTTACTCAAAGGCAGTGCAAGTTTTATTACAGTTCTGGATTCTTAACAGCTGAACTTGAATATGGAGTAACTATAAAAGGTCCTTTTCCAGATGCCTGGCTATATAAACCATCTATACAACTGACATCTGTAGGAGTGACATTTAAATCCCCCCTTTTCTATGGACTTACGATTCCTTATGTAACAACTGGTAACTGAAGACTTTGTCAGTAGCTCCATTCCTATTTCTTGCAGCTTGCTGCAGCTCTCTGTTCCACAGGCAGCTAGAGCACCTTGCTCAATGGAGAAGAAGCTGGGCTGTCCATCACATGAGCCACCACTGCTGCCTCTCACTTCTGACAGTTGGTTTTTTACATCAGACATCTTGCTCCGAACTTCAGCCATCTGAGTTTTAAGTCTTTTCAGCACCTTCAAGTCAGGTGGCACGCGCCACATCGCCTGGTGTCTCCGCTGATCTCGATCTTTTAGAGAATAGGATGATGCTTTTACCAAAGGAAATATCAAAGAACACAACAGGTAAGCAAAACTGTTCTCAAACAAAACCAGACATCTATTTTTAAGAGCTATATGAATTCTCCCTTTTGCCCTGCTATAAAAATGCGGGACAGAGACACATTCTTCTGCACTGTTATAGCATCAGAATACTTTGGTTGTAAGCACTGCACAGCTACCAGGAGAGCAGATATTCTCTCTCTGCCTGCTGGGAAGAAAGGCCCCAAAACTTGCTCACTGGAAGAAGCAAGGCACCCAGTACTGCATGAATTCTGATGACAACTGAGCTACTACTCCCAGCTGCCAGGCAAGCTCACGCTCACAAGCCTGCTTGCCAGTGAATATAAAATTTTATAAAAACATTTAACAAGTGCTTGTATAAGATTTTCACCTTAGGAGGTGAATTTTGTAGAACTGCAAACATAACAGCAGCTTTCTCTTAGTTGGTTGACTTGAATAAGCTCTTGGAACAGCCAAACCTTAAGGGAACCTCAGCAGAATAGGTCATTTCAGCTGTGTAGCCAGTAGCTAAAGCTGACCAGGAAGCCATTCCACACAACAGGACAGCTAATCTTGCATGAGCAGTACAGCAAAAAGTGCAATGCCCTCTCTTAAGGTCCTTTTGTCTGGGACTTTTTCCAGGCCAGAGTTGAGTCTTACAGTTCAAGTGCTGCCTCCCCTTTTAGTGCTTATGGAAGTGCCTTCCATTTTTGGAAATACAGATGACCTTCAGCTGAAAATTCATCTGTCAACCTGTTTAAGTGACTACATTAGAAAAGCTAATCACAAACAGAACAAATCATTTGAGTTAGCTTTTAGATTCAGTAACACCAATGTCATTGTTGCAGCAAAACCAAGCATTTATTTGGTCCATTTGCTACATTTCTCTTCTGTTCTATTGTCAAACAGTTGTTTCAGAATGACCCAAAATAAGATGTTGCACAGCAGTAGGCCAGCTAGCTCCACATAAGTGTTAATCGTGATAAATGCATTAGTGCAGTTTGATTTACTTTTAATTCTTCACTAACAAAACAAGATAAACGAGCAACCTTCACTAGCAGCCATGGGTGCTAGAACTGCCAGCTATCTTGCTTCTGCTGTGCATGAAGTTAATTGCTGTTTGCAGTTGAAGGGTCCTAACTGAGCCACAAACACTCTTACAAGTCTTCAATTATTTAAATACCATCACTATATTTTCCTCGTGACATTTTTATGATTTTTCTTCCACAAGTGCTTACATGTGCTTTTCCAGCCTTACTACTACACACATTTTCTAGGTTTCATTTAAATGCCTTTTTCACATAGAAGTAAATTCCAGGATTTATTTCCTTGTTAGGAGACACCGTGCTCCTAGTGCTCTCAGCCACTATGTGCACAAACTGTGTGAAGTGAGGGGTGTAACTGCCTCCTCAGCAGAGAGCTGTTTTGGGTTGTTCTGTCTTTCAGTGCTAACCCCTTCTAGAAAAGGGCCTTTCACTCATCTCCCACAGTCAAAGAAATTGCATGAACTGTCTCCCTACAGTGTTGCTACACAAACCAGCCAGCCAGTTCAGTCACATCCCCCAAGAAAAGATGAGACCCTCCTTGATACACACTTCTGGTTTCAGTAGAGCCACCCAGCATTCTCAAGCTGAGGTCAACCATGAAGACAAAGGATGTGTTAGAGCAGGCAGAGCAGTGCAGCATACTGATGAGCAGAGATGAGGATATGCAAGTTTAGCCATCAATGAAGGATGCTTGTCACCCTCTTCTCCCCCTCCCCTCCTCAAACTTGCTTCTAACTCTGGGACTGCACCCTCAAGAGATTTCCAGATTGGAATTAAATAATCTGAGATGTACACTTACCTCTGTTCTGCAGAAGAGAAGCAGGCGGACGTGGCTGAAGGCCCCAAAGGTTTTCCATACCATTTCTGTCCTTTAGATCCAACAAGTGGATTAAAATCAAGGGATCTATATCTAATAAACTGCTACTGGCTGTTGAGCCTAGGGCACTTCCTCCCCGCCTTGAAGCTCGTCCACTGGCACTGGTGTAGCCATGGCTGGTACCTACACAAGAGTTAGAGGAAAAGAGTGTGCTTAGACATGACACAGGTTCCACAATCAGATTAGGAATGAAGACACTCCAGGAAACTTAACAAGACAGCAGCATTATTTTATGGATTAATGGATTCTGAAAGCAAATCAGATATGCTTCTAACTAAAAGTTTAAGCCAAAAAGCACTGGGGGTGGGGAGTGAAGAGAAGAAGCAAAAGAAAAAGGACTTTGCTTCATATCTTTTATGCAAATATCTCAATAGATTGGTAAGCAAATCAGTACAAAGAGCAATTATTCTGAAGAAATGCACATAAACTTTCTAGGTTCCTGCTGTCAATTAGATGGGGGGGTGGTATCTTCAGTTGAGTTCTGCTCTGTGTTATGATGTTCTCAATACATAGTAGCCAAGGCACTCAAAAGATGAAGAGAGTCTTCAGAGAAAATAGATGTGAGAGATTAAAATTCTACAGTTGAGTAAAAGTCCCTTCCAACACAGGTGACACTGCTAACATGCAGACTGGAAAAAAGTACAAGCAGGTAAATGCAAGAAGCTCAAGTGAGGAGATTGTCAGCTTTTACAAATGCTGTCAAAAATTACTTTCCAAAAGCTCCTAAATAAAAGCTGGCTCTACAGCCACTGTGCTCTTATTCTAAAGTCTGTCCCTTTCAGAAGGAAACAAACATGTCCCACAACTCCCTAGCTCACTAGGAATTGAAGACATTTTGAAACAGCAGCTAAAAGCAGGACAGTTAAGGAATTCTGCCTATCAAGCACTAGCAGACTTCCACAGCAGCATAAATACCACTTCCAGTGAATGCCACTTCTGATTTCTTTGCCATAAATAAATATACTCAATATATGTATATTTCTTTCAGAATCTTATTAACCTATGGCTAATTTAGGCTACAATCATCTTTAGGCAGCAAGAGATTTTAGAGTGCCCTTTCATTTATTGTATCTAAAATGTATTTCTGCTTGACTTGTAAAGATTCTTTACTTCATTCTCCCCAGGTACTTCAGGTTTTACAGTGCACTAAAACCTGACTGAATGTGCCACACACTGAGAGGCCAAACAGACATCAGCAAAAATTGCTTGTCAGTCGATTCTTGATTGGAATGGAAGGGGTTTCTAAGAGGCAGAAAAGCCTCCTTCCAAACTTATATATCATTTTTAAACAAGCACATTTAGAAGATAACCCCTTTTTTAAAATTGAACCAACAAAATGTTCCTGCTACACTGCAATAATCGGTACAAAACCACATGATGCAGCATTTCCAAAAATAGAAATGCCTGCAGAACACACAGCTTGGTGCTGCTTCCAAGAACAGGGAAAGGAATCCAGCATTTCTCATATATGGGAATTCTGAAGGCTCTTTTTCATACCTGATGCTCCAGCAGTAGCAGCAGCTGCATCTTCCATGAGATCTCCTTCTTCCAATTCCATATTACTGCTATATTCCACATCATTTTCTCCAGACCTTGAGAGATGATTGGGGTGGAAAAGGAGAATGCAATTATTAGTTCTTGTTAAACGTTATGGCACATACCTTGAAAACAACACAAAGCACTGTACAGTATTTTCTGCACTTCAAACTACACAAACTCAACACAAAGTGTGTTAATTACATGACTTACTCACTATCCAGGAGTCCAAAAGTGCCATACTGCAAAGTCTGATCCTGCAACTTTTATATTTGTATGTGCTACAACACATTCTCATGTTTCAATGAAGATGCTAGGATGTGACATTGTGGTCTCAGCTAGGAAGCTTAAATTCTCTAGCTTAAGTAACAGTCTTCATTATCACTCTCCTACTACTACAACACTTCCTAATACCAAACCTCGTTTTCATTACAGTGTAGAAACAGATTTCTTAATAGTACATTGGGAAAGAACCTTCACAGACTATTGCTTGTCAAAGACAGAGTACAACACTAAAGCAAATTGGGAAGACAGCAGCTAGCTGACCAAAAGTTCATTGTTTAGTGTTAAATCCATCAGTTCATGTTGCTTTCAGTACAGGAAATGTTCCTCACCTTGCACTGGAATCCCCCACATATCACAACTGTGATAGAGCAAATGAATCAGTTTCCAGTGGAATTAGGATGATTACCCTGGTGCACAAGGTGATGAACCAAAAGGCATTTGAAGTTACTTACATAGTTTCTTCATCAATATCATTTTCTTCAGTGTTACTAGTTGCTGTCGAACTAGCTGAAGAGCTGCTCCCATCAAGGTGGTTCACCTCATCTTCTCCAGCAAGATCTATATCCAGGTCACCATCAGAGAGCTCATGCTACAGGAAAAACAGAACAAGTCTTTATAGAAAGAAACACTGAAGTTGCACTTGGAAGCATTCACCAAAAGCTATGAACAGAAACTCTCCTCCCCAGAGTGTCATGCTATTATACAGGAGTTCAGAGGGTCTCAAAGCACAATAAAAGCTGGTAACAAACACAGAAGTTGGATATTTTTCAGTTGCAATTTGGAAACTTTTTTGTCGTGGGATCTATTAGCTCTGTTCTGGAACATTTCTCTCGTGTCATCTCACTGCCAGCTCTCGAGCGTGTTACCTCCCATTTCCACAATTTACAATTTAGAATTTTTAATTCAATTTACAATTTAGAATTTACAATTCAGAAGTTCACCTATGTTTCTACTGCTATCCTATCATAAACACTGCACACAGAGAGGTAGGAAAATGATAATTCCTACATTTAAGTCTTCATGCTGGAGCTTCTCCTCCTCCTCTTCCTTGCTATCTCGCACTAATCCTGGAGCAGCAACATTCTCAAGCAGCACTTCAGTGCTTTGTCCAGATTTCTTTGATCTTGCTTCTGAACCATCATCATTCTGGGGACTAAGATGAGTGTCTGGAGGTGAAATGCCTCGTGATTTCTGAGTCCGGGAAAGTTCAATTGCCAGCCTCTTAAATATTAGAAGGATACATAAAAGTACACGTAGAAGACAACAATGGAGCATCACCAGCAAATCATGTAAGTTTGACTTACATATATACTACTTGAATAATGTGAATATTAAACTACTAATAGCAACTCAAGTAAACTATTGTCAAACATGAACTTTTTAACCTAAAATAGGTAATTACTGGTCAGTAAAAGGTGATTTTACATTAATATATACATCACTTACTTCTTTAAGGTTATTTATTTGTTGGATATAACTTGTCTGAGCTGCTTCCAGTTGAGCAATGTACCAGTGCTGATCTCTACACTTCTGGAAGAAGGTTGGTGAGCGAACTTGGAACCTTCAAAAAGACATTTGAAAAGTTTTGTTGGTTTTGTTTGTTTTTCCAAATCTGAAAAGCCCTGCATAAGATCATAGAAGCTGAAATCTAGTGATGAAGTGAACTTAACAGCCAACATGTCCTTCTATACTCAGTATCATGAATGCACTGAAGGACAACAGTAACAATTCTGTAGGAGAGGCAATTTTGTTGTGTTGGTCTGTGAAGGTAACTAACAAACATCACAAAGCATTTTAACAGGAGGAAGAGGACTGAAGTAGATGGATAAAGCTTCTGTATTTTGTCACATTAAAAGTTCCATTGACAGCATTAATTCTCTTACATTACCAACTTCCTTCATTCCCAAAGCTTTCCTATGCTCCCTATAATTGTTTCTAAAGAGGGAGAGAGAACACCCTTTTCCCTTAATTCAGTTAGCTACAGATCTCCAACTCAGGCTTACAAGTGTCAAGCACACCTACTTCACAAAGAGACAGATGTACTTAAAGTTTCCACAGCTCCCTTCAGCACATTTTCTTCTTTAAAGCTTATGACAATCCATTTATGACAAAACATGTCACAATTATTTTAAACTCAGCTACTTAATTATTTCCTATTTCAGGTGACAATGTGTGAAACGAGAGCAGGAAGGACCCCCACTGAGTTGTCCTCCTTACCTTAGGATGACAGTGTCATTTTGCCTGTTTAAATAGCCTTCATTGGCCAGCAAGTCTAATCGAAAGAACCTGTTGTAACCCCAGCATTCTCCAACTTCAAAATCAGAGGCAAACTCTCGAATGATGTTTTTGGTGGAGTCGTTGGTGGACTGGTGAACCATTTCTACACGGTACTCATACCTGCACCAGGGAAGATCACGGGTATTAATAATAAAACAAAGATGTCTGAATTGCTGAATGTCAAGTTGAACAGAACTGCACTTCCTGGGAGGCTTGCATGCACTGCTGAAGAGGTGAGTAGGTGAGTCAGACTTAAAATTTTACTGAATGCTTGTATAAAAGAGTATAAGGGGGGCGAAAGTAGTAAAAAGGAGTAGAATTGTACACCAACCCTAGGATTGAATACTAGGAGACAGACAGTATTTTAAAGTTGTTACTCAGTGGCTTTCTCAAGATAAAAAGCAACCTGGCAAAACAACTGGTAAGACTATCTTAGGGCAAAATTCAAAGCTCAATGGACAACAAAAGTTTCACTCTTCTTTTTAAGAGGGCTCTGCATCAGTCCCTAGCAACACTACAGCATGAGAGGTCGTTCTCTGCAAACCTCTCCAGATGCTTTGCCAACAGAAAAGAAAAACAGCTGCTCCTATTACAGGTTTGCTTACTTGGATGTCTCTGGCAACCCAGCGGACAGCTCCAAGAACACAGAAAGGTAGTAGCCTCGTACTACTCCATTTCCATCCTTGAAATAAATAAAATGGAAAAATAAATTGATTAAAAAAACCCATAAAAGCCAGAAAAACAAAACATGACTCCTCAATATACCCTTGAAGTTTAGGGAACAGCTTCAATCAACAGAGAATTTGCAGCAGTAGTCTACTTTGTACGCTACAGTTTTGATTTTTAGTCTTCTGTGACCTAGAACTCTACCTGTAACTTGAACCAACATGGAGTTTGCATCTGGAAGCACATACACAGTCTGGTATTAATACCTCAGATATAAATCTCAAAACACAGCTTTAATTACTCTATTAACATCTTGGAGGTTCAATTAAGTGGAAGATTGAACAAAGAAACACTTGTCAATGTGTCAACATTTCTTTAACATATAGAAAACCAGTAAATAGCTCAAAATCTAGTTAGCAGTTTATTACGGTCCAATTCTTTAAATTCTCAACATGAAAACAGGTCAGGTTAAATATTAGTTCTGAAATATTTAACACAGCTGCATTTCAAAGCTACTTAATTTTTGAAAGGAAAGCCATTTCTTCAGAAAAAAAACATGCAACATGAAAAAGTTAGGCCAGTTAACTGAGAAACATATTAGAATCACCAGAAATCAGGAAAAAATATAGCAAAACCTCCATCACGCTCACCTTAACCAAGGATGAAGAATGGCTCAACTTGAATCCTCTAGGTTGAAGAAACATTTCAACTTACCATTAAAAAAAATAATTTTAATGCCTTCTGACAGCCCTCCTTATGAATTCAATCCTGAATTTACAATACTTAGAAAACAGTTCTGTGCATACGTGGGCTTAACAGATTAATCCAGTTCTCTGGAGATGCCATCTAAGTCACCAACAAACAAAACCTGCACTCCAGCACTGAACACATTTCTCCAAACACAGCTGTAGGAACAGTCAGAGCTTCCTGGAAGCACTGACCAGACTAGTGGACTGTAAGAAGCTCACGTTGTGGGTTAACATTCCAACACTCACATACTGCTTCAGAAATCTGAATATTCAGCCCACTGTAAAGAGAGCAGTACAAGACATACCATACATTTTACTATCAGCACCTGAGAAGTGCACACACAGTAAAACAGATTCCCCTTCAACTAATATCTCATCCTCCTCCTCCCAAGTTCCCAATTAAGTATTGTTCATAAACATAAATGCAGTAAGTTATTCTATACCTCAGTTCTGCAAGAAACATCTGCAAAAACCACTAAGACAAAAAGGGTAAAAACATCTATTAAAGTTCTATGGCATATTGGTAAAAGCCATTTTTAATTGCATTTAAATTAACCAGATTCACTAAACTGAGAATGTTCAGATGGGATACCTGGAGGCAGAGGGGGAATACTCCAATGGCTGGTGATCGACTCTACAACCTTATGATGTTCTTTTTATCAGCTTTTTATATACAACATGAGAAGAGACTAGCTGGTATTTCCTTACAAGAGAAGCATATGAATGCTGGTTAAGTGTTTTGCATGGGATAACAACTCCAGTTGAAAATACAACTCACTGGATAAACTTTTAGCCTCCAGCAAAGTCCTGACACTTGGAGAGGTGGACTGTAAACCGGATCTGCTCGCTGGCGCAACGTACTAGTGAGAAAGGAGAAAAAACATTTGCTATTGGGACCAAGCAAAACCCTCCATGAAACACTGAGCTGCTTATTTACTGGCACTCCTACACTTAGCCACCCTTCTTGCTGCAGAAAGCAGGCAGCAGCATACAAGGCCCATGCAAAATGTTAAGTGTCAATACAAACGTATGTATTCCTTGCAAAATTATCCAGTCTTTTTTAAAAGAGAAAAATAAGTAGTTTGCCTTTATCATGGAAAATCTTTAGCTAAGAGTTTAGCTAGGAGTAATTGTTCACCTGGTAAACAAGAGATTTTTTTTTATTGAATTCCTACAGGTTAGTTCATATCTAAAGACTATTCATATGTAGAGACTACTCTGTGTTTTAAATACTATTCATGTATAGAAGAAACAGGAAAATCCTCCCAATATTCACAGTAATTTAAGATACAGTCTTACCTGAAGTTTTCCAAGACAAATGTAGTTGAGTCATAGGCTGGAACCAATTCACTAGAAAGGGAAGGAGGAAATAAAGCTCAGTTTAATAACATGACATTAAAAATCCCAACTTTTGGAATCTTCAGAAGCATTTAAGATTATCTAGGTCACAAGAGCCACTGAAATTCACTTGGATTACTCTGGGTTATGTCAGTACTTCTGAAAATTCCAATTATAAACCTTCTCCCCATTACCTCTCCATGTGATATCACACAATAAAACAAGTATCTTATGAAGGGAAGTGCAACCAAAGGCATCTACCCTTTTACCTGTGATGGCTAATAATCTCTTAACATGGTGAATTTTTATTGTAAGACTCCATGGTAGTTCTAGAAAGGATGAAACTATTGCATGGCTGAAAGCACAAAGCTTAAATGGTTTGTGTTTCACAGCAGGTGATACCTTACTACTGTTCAAAAACAAACATTCAAATTTAAACTTTGTCAGAGAAGCATTTAATTATTCTTTTTGGAAAACTTGTCAAGAAAATAGTTTTGAGATGGCATTTAAAAGCAAATCAAACTGATTTTTGCTAGAGAACAGAAAATTATGTGAGGAATTCTTTAAAGACTTCTCTTACTTTTGATTTTTTGGAGATGCTTTTCAGCCAGCTAGCATAAACTCTCCACTGACTTCCTCAGGACTCTATTCATTAAGAACTGTGCTATGAAGTGATTTTGGCTACATACTCTGAATTAAGGTGACCTGCACAGGCATCTCGAGAGTCTTGCAATTATATACTGAATGACCCAGTAATAAGAGAAAAAGGACAAATCAGTAAACTAAGTGTAAAAGAGGAAAAAAAAAAAAAGTCAGCTGGAACCCACAGTCC
The DNA here is from genome assembly GCA_020745705.1 of Hemiprocne comata. Lineage (NCBI taxonomy): Eukaryota > Metazoa > Chordata > Aves > Apodiformes > Apodidae > Hemiprocne > Hemiprocne comata. Next base: position 4,046,975 of record CM036605.1, read on the forward strand.
TGACTCCCCAGCAGGGACTACAGACATAAAATAACAGAACAGAAAAGCGTACTTGCTGCATAGGTTACTAAGAGGAGTAAGTTAAGCAGTTTAACATTTTCTGTGTACAAACCTGGACCCAAATTCAGTCATAGATACCAAGTTTAACCCAGAAACAGAAAGAATCCAGGATTACCACTGCCCATATAGCTGAGAAGTACGCCTTCCCTTTGCTATAGGGGCAAGCAAGCTCTCCAGCACCCTATCCAACAGCCACCAACCACCCACTCTTTCCAACCCACACGTTACCACATGGTGGTACTGTCCTACCCTAGTTTTACCAAAGACTGACACACGTAGGAATACACCCACCTCCCAGACTCACTGGAACATCCTCCTCCATCCAGTGGTACAGTAAAATAGGAAAGATATACTCTCTTCTAAGATACTTCAAACATTTTTTAAACAAGCAAAACAAACCTTTATAAGGTGGCTTTCAAGATTTAACTACAACAGAAAGGAAATGCAATGCTTACCTTGTGAAGTCTGGGGGGACAGGAGTAGTGACAAATGAGGCCATAGGCTTCCGATGAACCTGCTGGAACATCATCAGGATCTCTGAACTTTTGGATATCAACTCACTCTTACTGCAGGATCGTAACTACATGGGGAAAAAAAAAAAGAGTAAAAAAATAGTAGTTAAAAATAAAACTGTTAATAATAGTTAAAAAATAAAAAAGGTCAATAGAGGAGGGATCTATGTAACAACACTTCAACTCTTTTCATAATCACCTGATGTTCTACTTCCTGCAGCAGGGATTCCAGAAGTTCAGTTTCTTGAGTAAGCGATGTCTTTTGACCTGTTTAAAGAGAAGAACACCTGTTTAAAGAAAAAAGACATACTGACTGGATTTTAAGAAACTGAGCTTTTTTTTTTTTTTACCTGGAAGCTGCCCCAGAACCTACTAAGGTAAAGGATTTCTAAATATATCAAGGTTGATTGAGAAAACATTTTAAAAGCAAGCCTACGTTTTTAATTAGAGCTGTAGTGAAGAACACCCTTGAGATTAAGACAGTAATGAAACATCCCGAGTCCCAGAAATGGGGGGTTTGTTGTTTGGGGCTGCTTTCTTGGAAAAACAAACAAACAAAACCAAACAAATACAAAGAAGCAGGTTTGAGTTCACACTCTCATCCAGACAAGCCTCTCTGACACTTCTCCTGAATGTCAGTCAAGAGAAATGGTGGGTTTTAAGTATTTTCTTTATAAACAAGAACAAACAATGCTTAAATGTGACTGTGCATTTCAACTGGCCTGAAGATCATGATGAGAAAGAACAGAATACTCAGTAATCACATTTGTCTGTTTTCTAATACAGGGATTTAGTTTGTCTCCATCATACATTACACACCTGTAAAGTGTTTGGCAGTTGTTAGAAATAAAGGTGTTTATATGGACAAAATGTTAACCTGTACATACAAACAATTAATACATTCTACCACAGCTTTAAGACTGATCTTTAATCAGTACACACTAAACCTCATCCTGTGACTGATTACTGAATTCAATGTGGGCACAAAGTATGGATCAATGTACAAATTCTGGATTTAATTTAAAGCAAAGATTTTAAAGTACTGACATGAACATGAAAATTGAAAACACAGCTAATACACATTTATTATTTGCTTTATTTCTAATAGAAATTAACTAAGATAATAAATGCATGTATTATCAATGTTAAGTACACTTTCCAAGCATGAAAATTTCAGATTTTCTTCAGGTGAGTGGTGAGGAGAGGGGGCTATGTGTGGGTTTGGGTGTGTGTGAAGATTCCAAGCATCAGAAATACATTTTCAGCAGGGTTATTTTATTGCCTGTTTACTATTTCTGAGACAAGCACAGATACAAGCTTAAGGATCTTTTGTCTGTGTACTTTGTCCTACTGGTTGTGTACCTTTCAAAAGTGTCTTAGGAAACTGATATCCCAAGATGATGTCACCTTTGATACGTGCTCCTATCAATGCATCAAAGCACACATGGAATAACCAAGGCACAGATGTAAAATGAGCTGAGCAAAGCATGCACAGTTACACCCACACTAAGAATATTCTGTCCTTCTCATTTAAAGCTACACTTCATTTTCAGTAGTGTTGTTCCTGCAAGCTTCAATACCTGTAAGCATTCCACCTGTCTTCTCACCTCTACCTATACCAAAGGAGAGGTAAAGTGACCAAGTGCCCAGTTACCAAAAGTGTCAGGAACCAGTAGCTCTGATTCCAGATGCCATGCTCTTCATTTGCAGACAAGGCTGCCTGTATGTATGGATCAGAAGTGTTGCTCACCAAACATCTCATATAGACCCCTAATTTTTAAAAAATACATTAAAAGGAGTATATATTACAAAGATGTCAAATTACAAATATGAACTTTTTAGCTAACACAAATGATGGTGTAAAAACACTTCAGGTGAAAGGTACTAAACATCTTCCAATTACATGACAAAGTTGTCCAAGTTATAATACTGGAGTTCCTAACAGAAAATAACCAGGTTACATCTAATGACTTAGAACTGTATCACAGTAACTACATAATTAACTAAAAGCTTTGCTGTAGGTAGAAGTTTTCTGTCAGCAGTTAACTTGGCTAACACCATGAAGTGTGTAAGGGGTCGTACTCCCAGGGCAAGAAAGTTTCTCAGTAGATTTACACATCATTAATACATTGCTTCTGCTCATACCAGATCTGGTAAATACCTACCCATGAGTGTTATAAGCTTGTTCTTCAGCTGCGTGTCTAAGCGGGCAATCATCATCTCCACTGCGTTCCTGATCTCCCGAACTCGCTCATCCTTGGCACTACGCACTGCCTCCACGTTCCTCTCCTAAAACAGGGTTCAGGAAAACACATGCACAAAAAGAAACCCTTCACACTTCTGCATGTTTTACACTTACACGTTGACTCTGCTCTCTCAGATCCCAGAAATACCCAGGTCTCCCTGAAGTCCCATCCAACCCTATTTTTCTATGAGGGGAAAAAAAAACCAAACACCCCAATCCTGGTTCTTACCGAAGCTTGCACATTTAGACCAAGAAAACAGGCACGTGTTTTTGGATGAGCTGTATTACAGGCTAGTCCTGTTGCCAGTTGTAAATACTCTTTTGACATTTACTGAACACATAAGCGTGCCCTCTGGTGGGTGACCAAAGGTTAACAGTTAAAGTAGAAACATACACAATATGTAGAAATTTGTCACACAGGGATTCTTCAGTACCAAAATTTGTAAATACAACTGGCAGTTTCTCTTCTGTAACTTGAGCAGCACAGAAAAGTTACCTTCTTGGCAACAAGAATCATTTGATAAAAACGGTGCCCTTCAGCCTGGAAGCTGAAGGCTGCGACCCTCTCAACATTTACAAAAACTTGCAAGTATTTTGATGTAACAGTCACATCTGAGGTGCTGCAGAGCTAACCTGCCACTGCAAGTGGCAAAAAAAACTACCTGAATAATAGGACAGACAAAAAACCATACAGACACTTGTTAAAAAAAACCCTTATTTTATTTGCACAAAGACAATAAATATAACAGCATTCAGCAAAACACAAAAAACAGCCCTTCCTAAAATACAGGGAACTACTGAATTGTTGGAATTTGGACTGAAACTGCGAAAGCTGAACATGTTGGTATGCAGATATCTAACACATTTACCCCTATGAGGCAGGAAAAGGAGGTACACAAACTGCAAATCTGTGATTGCCCATCCTCTAGGCTCAAATATACCTGTAGTTTATTAGCAGATAGACAGGAAAATAAGCTCTAAGAATAAAGCATTTTTTTACTTGTTTAGCATGGCAGACTGCACTTCTGTCAGTGTTGACAAAAATACATCTTCCAAATAACTGCACATGTCTAGCTTTTACATAGCACAGACCAAAAGAAAAACTCCCTGTTACCCAACTTGCATCTTTTTCTGTCTGGCAACTACAAAAACAGTACTGAGAATACATTGATCTTTCCACATTGTGTATAGAGATTGTAACTAAAAAGTACAAACATGTCTCTGTGAGATAATCTCTGAACAGGTACTGGCAACATCATGAGCATATGAAATGGTGTACCATTTCCTTTTCCCACTTCACAGTTATCCTTCTACAATGGTGTACTACAGAAACACTTAAAATTATTTTGGATCAATTTCTTACCACTTCTTGCACCAAACTGATCAATTCCATGAGTCTTCTCCTCAGTTTTACCACTTCTTCATTTACTTTTGTGACATGTTGCTCGTAGATTTCTGCCAGTGGCTTAAAAGTATGCCCTCCATGCTATTAAAAAAGGGGGGTGGGGAGAGAGAAATAATAGAGCATCCATTTTAACTTTATTCCACTCCTATTAAATTAGTGAGAGGGGAAGAAAGCCTCCTAGTGTACCACTCATCCTGGAAAAGCTCCAAAGCAGATTGTACGTAGGAAGCCTGTCTTTCACTTCCCTTCCTAAGTCATGAATTTGGCTTTCATACCATCAAAGCTTCCTGTCAAGAGTTATTTGGAGTCTCAACAGTCCTCCAAAAATAAACTGCTTCATTCACTGTGCAATTCTCTAACACATCAAATAATGATAGATGTGTTATCTTATTTTTATTATAATTAAACCACCCTTCCCAAAGGCAGCATGCTCTTTTAACCACATATTCCAAACAAGGACAGCAGTCTCTCCTTGAAATACTCAATTGAAAGGATCACAACAGTGTGGTGAGCTGCACTACTAATACAGCTTTGAAGGTTACATTAAAGATTACAGGTCAGGAATAAGTGTTATCTATTTTCTCTGAGAAATATTTCTTCCTTTGCCTATAAAATTCTCAACACCATCTACAGTTTGCCCAACATATCATGAAGTTTATAATAAGATAAGTAATTCTGACCTCATTTCAGCAAAAACTCAATTAACTTCTCTAATTATAAACAAACTTATCACCTTTCACAACCAATGTTCACACTAAACTATAAATACACATAAAGCTACATATTTGCATGGCAATTCAACAGCCATAACAGCAGTTTCATAGCATTTCTATTTCTTCAAACTGCTGTCAAACATCATATTTGCAGTCTCTTATTGTAATACATCACATGCAGCCAAGCAAGTCTCTTCTTACCATCCCTCCCCAGAGTGCACACTGGTGGCAGATACACTTCTTACAGGTCCAGCAGAAAACACTAAGCTTTTCATGATGATTTTCACACCTGAAACAAAAAACAAATGTAACATCAACAGAAAATAGCTACCAACTTTCTGCAAACTCAGTTTAATATTTTCACTTGTTTTGCTAGCTGACACTTGGAGTAAAGCATAAAATATCAGTGTAGTTTTGCAAGAAGAATATCATATTCAGTAAAAACCTTTTGTAAAATAAAGGTTGGCCTTAGTATTCTCTCAGGAAGAGAGAATACACAGAGACAAGAAAGTACATTACTAAAATTACATTTCTCACCAGCAAATAAAGGATATGCTCAATGAATCAAGCTCAGAATTCTCAAAGTTAATACTTTACATTATTAAAATCTAGTAATATGCAACCTAAAGTAACCACAGAGTTTCATAAGCTTTTTGGACAAACTGATACTGTAATTTCTTAAAATTTCAGGAACAGCATCAATCAAGAAACAGAGCACAGACCAGGCCAGAACTAAAATACAGGGCTCTCCCATCCCTGTCCATTAGGATTCAGGAACTTGGGGAGGAGGCAGGTATAGAACACATTATTAGTCCCTGTCCATTTTTCAATTATTCTTCTCACACTTTTCTCCTGCAAATCTCCAGAATATATCTTAGAAAACATAATAGCACTAGTAATGGGAAAAATCAGGAGAAAAGCCTGCTGAGAAAGTACTGATAGCTGCTCCTGGGAAGAGAAGGTATCAGAATATACTGGAGCCTCCAGAGACAAGGAAGGACAATGAACAGCAGTAACATGACAGACATAGCAAGAGTAGTGCTTTCTGTGGGACTTCATATATTTTCTCTAATCTCAAACTGGGTTTATTAATTACATTTTCACAAGGGATTAGAAGACATCTTCTCACACCAGCTTCTCTGCTTTTATGTGCCAAGATACCAACTCAGCACCCACAGTCTTAATGGGATTGTCAAATGAGCAAGCCATTGAGAGAAGACTCATTTCAGATGTATGGTCACTAAAAAGGGCTAAAAGCCTTAAATATTAATACGCTTCATGCTTCCCACATCTCTCATTTTAACTACATTGAGTCAAACCAGAAATAATAGTAGTTTTCTAGGCAAATACACTAAAGAGCTTTTCTTGTTCCATTAAGTATGACAGAAATTAACTCCAACTTTTAATCAGTGAACACTGATTAAATTCAGCTTAAATAAGTAGAAGTTACCACTTTGTTCCCCGATTTTAATAATGAGCTGAACTTCTAAGTTCACTCATATAAGGCAAACTCCAAAACATTTATTGGGAAGAGGGCTCCATTTACTTGTCTTTTTCATTTTCTTCATGCTTTGTAAGATTGCACAGTTGAAGTGTATCAAGCTGTTGTGTGACCTCTTCTGCCCAACGACAGTTTACAAGCTCTCGTAACTGCAGTGGGGCTCTGCAAGGAACATGGCTACAGTTAGAGCAAGAACTCAACTCCAGGAGATAAAAGAAAAGCATTGGAGTTAATTCAGTTAATCACAAGCAAAAGCTGAAGCTGTGCAAGTAATTTCAGGAATTTTAAGTCAATTTGGGGGCTGGAGGGAGGCAGGAAGCACCATCAAACCACCCCACAATAACACACTAAATAGCTACACAGGGACCCAAGAAATACTTCAAGATTACTTGATAGGCTCCTGGACAATGCTGGGCAAATAATTTAATTTCTTAGTGCTTCTTCAATTTCTCCCATCATTCATCTATGCCCATTGTAGTGCTTCAATTATCCCCTTTGTAAAATGTCCCAAAAATTACAAGTATAAAAAAAGAACACATTTCAGTGTGAAAACTGAGTTTCTGGTCTCTGACTCTTGCTCAGAGAATATTAACAGTTCTTAGAGGAATACCATCTAGTTACTCCTATTACACCAACTACATGCACTGAAAACTACAGTGTGATAGGGGGAGAATAAAGATCTTGCTTAGCTTGTCAAAAAAACAGAACATATTTTTGCGTAAGTACTACAACAGGGTAAATCTTTAATAGCTACAGCAGGCAGGTCTCAAAAAAAAAAAATAAATCAAGCTTACAAATTTAGTGCAACCTGCACTGAAAAAAGACAGCTCCTAACAGGACAGTACACCAAATTCCTGGTAATTTATTTCTGATTTTATAAATACCTTACCTACAATGAGGGCACTGAGCTCTTTGTTCAGTTAGCCAGCGCTATGTAGGAAAAAGGAAAAGCATTTTTAAGACTGTAAGAAAAGAACTTCAAGCAAGTACATTCTGTCATTAATGATGAGTTACTTTTTATTAGTCTTTCCAGATTTTTCCTTTTTTTACAGATTTGTAATTTAACTGTTCAACCACTTAGTCACAGAAGAAGCTGCTATTTGTATCTTATTAACAAAGGACCCTCTTTTCTCTAGATGTCAAAGACACTTCAGTTAAAATTATACAGAGAATTTTGAGGTACCACATATTCCATTAGAAACCACACACCTGGTGCAGGCTCCCACGGTCATAGACTAAAGGTCACATTTCAACAAAATAAAGCAAAAGATACAGCAAGCATATTTTTCACAGTCTAAGTTATTAGTTTTCAAGGTATCTTATTTCCTCCTCTTGAGCTACTTATAAGCAAGTTAGATACCTGCAGTTCAGTGATCAAATCCACAAGGACCCTTTGAATGTTTCTCTTCCAGCAAGCTCCAAAGACAAGTAGCTGAGAAAAGAACTTCATCTGCCCACTACAATTTACAAGTGTAAAAGCTCAGCAGTTGAAGAGCTCCTATTTGTCAGCTCACTACTACATTTAAAGATTCATGAATAATTTCTCACCACCCAGCAACAATATGTCACCTAACATTCTTAATATGTAACACTAATCCTTCACTCACAGTTCTTGTCACAGCTTTCAAAGTGAATGATGAATGTTCCAGTTTCTGAAAATACTACACAAGGTCTGAAAACCTCAGCTGAACCCTCTCCCCCTACACTAATGCATGAGGAGGTACTTCAGATGCTGCTTCAGCCTGCTCTACCAGCCTGCTTTGATAGGGATTCAGCCCGTATCTCACTGTATCATACTAGTTTAGTGAGCATTTTAAAACATCTTGAAGATGACAAGAGATGACCCGCTATGACGTTCCAGTGTTCCATACTGACAGATGCAAACTCAGCCTTTGATTCCTGTCCTGACTTCAGTCTTCCACACAGGCATCACTGACTCTCAACAGATGCTACAGAAGGGATCATTATGTGTCTGTTTCTTAAAAGCAATTATTCCAGATAGTCTCTATAATTAGCACTACTGAGTGCAATGCACAGCCTGCCTAGTTTTTCCTCAGGGTGTCATAAAAGATTTTGAAGGAGAAACCAAAGAGTAAAGAACAGGAAAAAAGAAACCTTGGAACTCCAGGAAAAAGGACAAGAAAGAAGGAAGAATTTGTTCATAAGATTAGTAGTTTTTAAGTTCATTCGGTTGCAACAATAAACTATAACAAACAAACTCACCCGAATACAACTGAAACAGCACAGCTTGGAGCAGTGAGGACACAGACGTGCATCACGCAATTTCTCCATACAAATAAAACATCGGAATACCTCAGCAATGCTCTGCAAAGGGAGATTATCACTATTGTTAAGCCACATACTTCAAACATATCAAGAGTTGCATTGGTTTTCCAGGCAGAGGGTCAGGTTTCATCAATGCAGACCCATTCCAAACAGCTATGGATGGTGTCTCCCTCTGAGATGCACCAAGTCAAACACCATGGCTCTTCCCTCCACGTTCTCCTACACTACACCTGCTCTTGGCACCCACTGTATAACACTATTCTTCTTATTCAAGGAATAGTTTATTTGCTTGGCTTATCTTTTTCCAAGTGGGCCTTTCTGTAACTAAAATATTATTCCTGCTTATGTTCACATGGGATTAAACAGTTGTCAGAAGACACTACGCTGTATCTGCAGATTCTGAACACACAAGTTTCAATGTATTGACACCAAATTAACTGCAAAACCTAGTAAGTGCACATATACGTTATACAAAACACTAACAATAGGGGCTTAATAGGATGTGGCACTTTTTTCATTTTTATAAGACTTAAATTTTTTAAGGTCTACCATTAACACTATCTCCACAATTTCTACACTCTCTCACACCCAATTTAGTCCATCTTGGACAATATAATTTTTTTTTTACTATACCAATTTGAAAAGACAAGCATTTCCTTCAAGAATACAACCACCTCATCTCTCTCCATTCCCAAAATGAGAAGGGTGTTTTGCAATGGCAAGCTAGGTTTTCTTTCCATATTGATAGATTTTTCACTGGTAAAGAAGTTTTACGTGGTACAGGAGTTAGATCCCTTCTGGCTTTAACTATGGAACTTTCAAAGATTCTTCAGATAGCCTATTTTTGCCCCGTAGAGCTGAAATTATAAATCAGCAAAAAAGTGAGGCACATCTTCAATGTACACACACCACAGTACCTCCCATACATTAGTGCCTTCTTTAATGGTTGCAATTAACACAAATGCAATACATGCGTTTACAGGAAGTTATTACACCAGGTATTTTCAATTCTTCTCCTGTTTGGCTGCTATTAATAGAGACCACAGCAATGCATGCAAGCTGTCCAGGTTACAGATGGGCACCACTGAGAACTGTGCCTTCGTGCATGCCAAGACGGGTTCTGTCAGCGCCAGGTCCCCATCCGCCTCCAGCAAAGTCACCTCCGATGTTCCACCAATTGATTTTCTAACCGTGACTATATAGAATAACTGCGTGCCACCTAGCAATACCACCTCTCTTCCTCTCTACCCAGCTCATCAGTGCACATACGAGCCAAGCTCCCTGCTATGCGCATCCTTGCCCACCACAGAGCTGCAATCTGTTTTCTGCCCGTAGCCCGCTGCCACTTGGCCTCTTTCCCCTCAGAGGAGGGAGGGGACCTACCGAGGGCTCTGCGGCCCCGGCGCCACCCGCCAGCCCTCCCCTCACCCGTAAACAGGTCAAGATGCCTAGCCTCAGACTCCCCCTGGAAAGGCCCGGCCCGGTCCCACCGCTCGCCATCCCCCACGAAGAAAAAGGTGCAGCCGCCCCGCCTGCTCCCCCGCGGCCTCAGGGATGCGCACCGGGGGAGGCAGCGCTTCCCCCGCACCGCCCTTCCCGCCTCCCTCAGGGGGCGCGAGCCCAACCGCCGCCCAGCCTCTCACCTCCACACTCTGCTCGTCCATGGCCGCGGCTCCGATGGCGGGGGAGGCTCTTCCCGGCCCCTCTCCCTACCGCGGATGAAAAGCGAAGGCGCTGCGGAGGTTCAGAAGCCGCCGGGGAGAAGCTATGCCCCAACCCCGGCCCGAGCGCGGCAGCTCCTCCCTGCGCACACCCGCCCTGCGGCCGCTGCGGGGAGGCGGCCTCTAACCGCCGCGCCGGACTGCGCACGCGCGGCGCCGCCCGCCCGCCCGGCGCGCGATCGGGGGGGGCCGCGCGGAGCCTCCCGCCCGGCCGGGGACGGCGGCGGGTCCTGGTCACGGCTGAGGGGACCCGCTGGGCGTCGGCTCTACTGCGGTGGGTCAGCCCGGCTCCGGTGGGTCAGCCCGGCTCCGGTGGGTCAGCCCGGCTCCGGTGGGTCAGCGCGGCCCCGAGAGCTGCCGGGAGCGCAGCTGAGGAGCCTCCGCCCGCGGGCAGGCGCGGCTCCCGCCCTTGTTGCAGCAGCAGCAGCATCGCACCGCTGAGCACAGATCCAGTCAGATCGGCTGCTGCGTTCTCAGAGGAATTTGCAACACTTGGGCTTCAAGACAAAAAGCTTTGCACGCTGTTAACCCTGTGCTGATGACAGATTGCAGGAGTGAGCGCGAGCAAGGCAGCGCCAAACCAAACCCACCTGCAGGAACGGATTTCCACACCTCACGGGGCTTCAGAAACGCCCGGTGACTGTCCTGGAGGCTGCGGCTGCAGTTAAATTGCACTCCGCACAATCTGACATGCACTTGTTTTCCCACTAACAAGTATCTTTAATTCTTCTACCCAGATTTCACTAATAAATGAAACCTTTAAGACCGTGAGAGTAAGGATTGAGTCTTGTATTGAAATTGACCGATTTGGTTAAGTCTATGTGCTTAAATACCAAATCAGTTTGTGAAGTGATGGTAACCTTGTAGGTAAACAGGCAGTTCCAGCAGCAGACATCATGAAATGAAGTTACCCCAGTCCTCTTCCTCCCATTTCTTCTTCAATACACACCCTATTTTGCTTCCCAACAAACTCTAAAATAGACCAACCATTTCACTGATGAGCACTGAATCTGCCTTTCCCTTAAGGCCACTAATCTAAATTTCTCTCCTTTGACAGCCATAATTTTTCACAAGAAAAAGTAAGAATAAAGCTTCAGGTACTTTACTCTTTCAGATTAGGCTGAAGAAGCATAAAAACATTAAACATAAGTGGAATAAAAATCCCCCCCTTTTTTTTTTTTTTACTCTGAGGGTGGTCAAACACTGAAGCAGAGGTTGTGAAGTCTTTATCCATGGAGTTTTTCAGGACATGGCCCAGAGCAACCTGCTACAGTTGGTCCTGCTCTAAGCAGGGGTTTTGGACTGGACAATCTCCAGTGGTCCGTTCCAACTGCAGCTGTTCTGTGAGTCTGCAATTTTATTGGACTGTAAAAAAAATACAGCCAGCTCACATCAGAGGAAAATGAAAAGGGTCAGGGACCAGTCAGAAGTTAGTGCAGGGCTCAGGAGTCCTGAAAACAAAAAGCATAATAAATCTATGGCCTCGTCTCCTTAGCTTTCATAATTTATTCAGGAATGTAAGTACAATTAAGTGGCTTGGGTTATTTGTCTTAAAAACCTACTCAGGAATGGACAGAACAGCATGCAAACACCTTAGAATGGTTAATAACAGAACTTAGACTGTTCCAGCAGCTGGATCCCATACACATGACAGGCCCTGTCCATGTACATTGGGGGGTTCAGCAAGCACAGCTGCCATTGTAATCTGTGGCAAAAGGAACCAGAAGGGTGGGAGACCCCCCTGGAATTTAGCTCTCACTCTTTCACTGACAGTGAGACTAAGATAGTTGCATCTCAGAAAGGCTTTGCTCTCTTTAACTCTAGCATTACAACAGGCAGAAAGAATAAGACAAGATTAAAAAGACAGCAACTCGCAGACCTTTTAAAATTCTGAGCAATGGTTCATGAGGGCACAGCACCAACGGGTGGCACTGCCCAGAAACTGCCCAGCTGCAAAGGGTACGTGTACCTGGAAGGCACTAATGAAATCATGCCTGTCATGGAGGGCAACAGTAATGCATCTAAATTGCAGCAAGATACAGACAGCATTTTGTTGTTACAAACCCTGCCAAATAAACCATCTCCAAATTGGGAAGCACCTCTCCTGAAGGAGGACAGTGACCTTAAGGGAGTTATGGTTCACTGATGCATCCTCCTATAGACAGCAAAATGAGTGGAACTGTAAGGCTGTGGCATTGGAGGTAGAAACAGGGGAAAGAGTAAGTGAAAGAGGGAAAGGAAGTGACAGTAGGAGAGCTCAGAGCAGTCCCACTAGCTGCACGGAGTGGTGCCAGCCATATTTACACTGATTCAAATACTGTCTTCAAGGGAGCTACCCAGTGGGTAGTGTCATGTGGCTAACAATTGTTCTTCAAAAATGCACCAAATATGGTACTGGAAATATCCAAAATAAAACACCAACTCAGTGTTTTTTAACTCTCCAGTGTTAAGTATTATAAATAGAATTCGTATACAGAAATATGAACAGCTTTCCAACAGTGGACTTGTAACTCCTAGACACCAGAGGAATACTTGCTTATTAATAATCCAGAAACTATGATGCAATTGCTTGTGTCAAAGGAGGATGGACTGAGCTGTTATTTACACAACTAATTTAACATTTCCTTGTTTGTCAAGTTCCACAATAGCAAGTTCTTTCAAGATCCGTATTCTTGAGTCCGTGGCTTTCATATTCATCTTGTTCATCTGTGACACACTCAGGGCAGTTCTGCAAGACAAAAGCAAACTATTTAGCAAAACAGAGTATCAGGCATCAGGTCTGGCAGAAAAAGGCTAAAAAGTGCATACAATTTAATGAATGCTTTTTTGTGAGTGTTCTGTAATCCTCATGCTTATCCACACTGTCATCACCTTTTCTGTGCCACTTTGAACTGAGAACAGTCATTTGCTAATCCAACCGTGGGGTTAAAGAGACAGAAGAGAATTCCTGAGTTGAAAACTTCCTCATTTTTAACATCAGCCTGCAAGAAATCCACAGCACACATCCCAGATGGGTCAGGGTTTGGAGGCAGGAAGGGTTGGTGAGGGGAAGGCAGGGTTCAGGGCTCTTGGTTTAGCATTAGGGCTTTGCTTTTCCAGCCTGGATGCAGATTCCAACAGCTGAAAGGGCTTGGCAGTATGACTGTGTCAGCAAAACGTTCCTAAATAGACAAGAGTTTTGGAAATCTGTACAGTGAAACTGAAGTGAAAAGATCTGTTTCTGAATAGCCTGACATTGAGTTTTGGGGCATGTACCTAACCAAGAAGAGTGAAGGGGAGTAACATCAAATTATGAAGTTGCAATATAGCAGAGAATGGTTAACCAGGCTGGTTTTGTTTACTTTGAAAAGCCTGAATTTCTTTACAGCTTACAAAATTCTGACTAATGAATGGAATTACATCTTACCTGTTCTTATTTACAATGAAGTAGTTAAATAACTCTTTGTACAAATTGTTCAGGTCTCCTAGCTTAACAGTACTCCTGATACTCCTTGGTACAGTCATAAGGATTTCCTCAGTCAATGGTTTGAATTGGGATTCTAAAAAAATCAGAAATAGAAGGTATTTTTTTTCTTCAGAAAATAGGCCAAAGATAGAAAGTCCTTTCATTACTTTTTAAGAAACCTCCCAAACGGGTCTAAAGGAAGATTTTTCAGCAGGAGGAAGGAGATATGGAAGATACTTCCTCCAAACTATCACTGTATCTGCAGACCCAGAGAAAAATCATTTGAGATCTGATGGGGATTAATAAATTTGGTCTGTCACTGACTCAGGTTTTTCTTGTTTCTTTTTTTTTTTTTCAAGACCTAGGAAAATTCCTTTCTGTAAGTAGGGATAAATGGATTAAACATCAGCTATTTCTACAGTAAGACTAGTACATAATTTCTTCCAGACCATAAACACAACACTATCCAATCCCATCAAAGGCAAGAAAAACTCCTGATACATGGGAACTATCAGTGGAATATAACTAAGGGGTCAGCTTCTCATATTGAAGTCCAAATTCTTCACATAAAAGCAGTAGTTACAAGTGCCTGAGAGTGAGATCAGTGAATTTACTGTACATCATAGGCTCTATGTACCTTAGGTAACAGAGCTCAGAAGCCATACCCAGCTCTCAGCCTTACTGTGAGATTTGGCCCTGCTGTATGAGGGGTAAAACAGCCCTCATTTGTCAGCTGAGGCTATTTACAATATCTACCTTTTCAGAAAGTAAAACAGTTTAATTCATTACTCTCTGAATTCTAGATAATAATTTAATATGTTTAAATAGAACAGAACTGTAAGAGTTCAGTATTAGAGATGGAAGTCTAGGAGAGATTGATACTATTCACAAAGCTCATTTGTGGGGACTGAGAGTGTGTGTGTGGGAGGTCAGCCAAGGCAAAAATTAAATAAAACAGTGGGAAAATTATTCTTTTAGCACTTACCTTCAGCTGAGTCAGGGACTGTAGATCCTGAACAAAATGGCTAAAAATAAAGATGAGAGAATGTCAAGATTTGTTGGAATTTTGTTTATAAATTATTATTTTTTACAATTTCATTTCTGCATTAATAATTACATTTCACTCGTGGATAACCAAGGGTCTTGCAGCCACTGAAGTCAACAGCAAGATCTCAGGCATTAAACAAATCCTGGCTTCAAATAAAAATAAGTTTCAAATGGATACAGAAGGATTTATATGCAAGTCAGATGAGCCTCTTCAGCCTTCTCCTTTGCATTCCAGTATGGATCTAGCTGAAAGCATTGCACATGCAGAGAAGGAAGGAGATGGCTTTCCTTTTCTCAAGCAACCTTCAGAGGCTGCCAGTCCTGACAAGCTGAAGGATCTAACTCTGCTCAGCCAGAACTATAACACTGATGAAAAAATCCCAGGGCCTTTGTGACACCTTTCCATTCTTTCTGCCTTTTGGAGAATGTCTTCTAAAACACACTGACAACATAGTTTAACACTGGCCTCAGCAGCTGTAGGATATGGCTACGTGTTGCATTGGGCCTGGTTTATGGCAGCTCTATTTTAAGTGCTTTAGAATTAAATGGTGGAAAGACAGAATTTGAAAGCATTTATCAAGGTAGGAGAAGGTATTTGCAAATGAAGAGTGAATGAAACTGCAAGATACTGGATGGCTTTCACACAAACCAACTGTGGCAATAAGGGGACAGAAAGTGAGGCATCCTTTGACAGAGGAGTAGTGGGCAGTGAGAAAGAGAATAAGATAATTACACTCTATTAACTTTCTTTAATATTTTGCTTTTAATATGAGACCCAGACCAAATGTTTGCAGACAATTATATTACAAGTTTGTGCTTTAAGTAGCTATGGGAGAACACCTAACTTTTTAACAAGTATTAGTTAGGATCTATGATCTACTGCATTACAGTTGGAATATATGGTTTCTTACTCATATTCTAAAATGTATTTAATATTTTACAGGAAATTAAATTTCTCTCCATTTTGATATACATTGGTTTGAATCAGTTATATTCTTCACTCTCATCCAAAGGCTTCTTACATAGTGAGTTAACAGAACAATGGGCTTGACATGAGCAACCAACTGCATCTCTGAAAAGAAAAACATATCCCAAATCAAAAATGAGGGGAACAAAGCAAATTTTTCCTTCATGGACAATTTAATTGGAATAAATAATAAACTTAATCAGTACACAATAAAAATTAAAAGGTTGGTTAGAAACTTTAGTCCCATTTCTGAAAAATTCCATTCACTTGAGAGGTATTAAGTCACAAAACAGCCCTTCTGATTTCAGCTGAGCTACTCAGGATTAATGGTTTCTGGAATACTGATGCTCTGTGGCCTAATTACCTCTTCCACTAGTGATTCCATCTCTTTAACAGTTTGGCAGGTTAACTGCTGTGCTGCAGCCTGTTCTTCTTCTGACAGAGGTAAGCGCTGGAAAAAAGACAAACACAGAGAACTCTGATACTTTGGGTTCCTAGGGTGATGGTATTTACAGAACTCCATGTTTGTGTAACCCTTTTCTCATGGAAACTAACAGGAGACTCCTCCTTCCCTTCAAATGGAAGCGAATTTACAAGCAAAGTATTTCAGAAAAATCCAACCATAATATTCCTTTAACATGAATACCATAAATGATACAATAGAAAGAAGATAAATTATTCAATGTATTTCACTTAAAGACTTACACTTCTCCATTAACAGTTTAATCCATCTCTTATTTAGGAAATATATATTAAAAAAATAAAATCTTTATTTAAAAAGTCTAAATATAACTCAAGAAACAAGAGTCTTCCACTTTAACAAAATCCAAATACAAAGTTATTCTTGGCAGCATATCCATGGAACACAGGGAGAGAAAATATTTTTTCCTTTCTGTGACATGTAACTACTGTCTTTTAAATCATTATACAGTAGCTTTCATCATTAAAGACTTACCAGTAACTTGTCTAGAGCTGTTGACAGATTAAACACAACCTTGGGGCACTGCCATTGGAATGCTGAAGCCAGAGCTGAGATCTGGGAATATGTTTCAGTCACACCAGTTCTGTCTTCGACACTAGACTATCAATTAGCTTTTTTGATCTAAATCACCTTATTTGTAAAGGGACCAAAATAATGCTTTCACAACCTCTTCAAAACTGTAAGGAAGCAGCATCTGAAGACCACTTACAAAAATGTGTTATTAGTTTTTTTCATAGATAGATAGGCATTATTATACTGAGAAAACCTTATTTCTGTGCTCCAACAGCAATTCCACCGCATGCGTTGGTTTTAACTTAATCACTTTAGACAGTAAAAATTAATTTGCCATTTCATTTTTTGCCTTTAAAAATGTATTTCACTTTCTAATTTCTTCAAGGTAGATACTTTTAAAAAAAGGCTGGGGTTGGGACACTGGTGTGCACAGTGGCAACAATTTCTATGAAATTATTCAAATGTGTGTCACACTGTTCTCACTATTATGATATTCCTTCAACTC
Organism: Hemiprocne comata; assembly: GCA_020745705.1. Lineage (NCBI taxonomy): Eukaryota > Metazoa > Chordata > Aves > Apodiformes > Apodidae > Hemiprocne > Hemiprocne comata. The sequence goes on from CM036605.1 coordinate 4,064,376, forward strand.
CAAAATGGAATTCCACTAACTTAACTGTTGAGTGGTCAATTGGGGTTGTGATTTACAAAAAGAGCTCAAATCTTGCAACCATTTATTCAAGTAAAAGGTATTCTTATCATCTAAGAATTTTCTGAGAGTGAATGCGTAAGTTCCCAAAGGAACTACACACGTATACATAAAGTTTACACAAATACATGTTAATTTACAGGAGTGAGAGCCAAGTGATTAAAATGAAAATACTACCTCAAGATCAGTATGATGCTGTAAAGCCTGAACCATCTTCCTGGTGTTTTCTAGAGCAGCACGGATGGCCTTCATGGATTCTCCTTGCTCTGTGGAAATTTTTTCCAGCTGCAAACATAACGTTCTGTAACGAGATTTCACTGCTGAGAGTCCTTCCAAGAGAGCAACTGGATTCTCCTGTGTAGAAGTTAAAAGTACACTTAAATTACTTAAGAAGAGAACATTAATGTGGCCACATACCAACTAAAAGCGTAGGTATTAGAGCCACTAAAACATAACATGAAATGACTCTTTACGATGAAAAGTGTAGCTGTGAGCATGTTTCATCTATACATTTAATTTTTCATATGCAAAGATGATAGTGTTAATAAAACAGCATAACTTTGTAGTTCCACAACAAATACAGGAGGATGAATTTATTGTGTTGGTGAATTTTAATGGCTTTTCTGAGTTGGAATAAATTAGGGACTTGTAACTAAAAAGACTATTTTTCCACTATATGTCACAATATACATGGAGACAAGGATTTATTTATAAAATCCTTTACATGATGCCATTTATTGTTTTCCTTTTATCTCTCCCCCACGTCTGAACTTGGTCACTGCTTATTAGGAAGCTTATCTTTGATCTCAGAGCAAGGGTACATTTTAGCTCAGATTGGAATCTGTCTCTTAAATTTAGGTGCTACCACTATTACTCATTTCTCAAAGCAGGACATGGGAGATTTTCACTACAGCAAGAAATCAAAGGGGTTTTGCTGGTTTCTGCACTGAATTAATATTAGGCCAGTTACCTTGGTATGTGATGCAAGAAATACTTTATCATAATAATAAAAACATAACTATGTAAAAGAACAGCCACTTTTATTGTAGAATTAAATAAAATTACCCATTTATTGCCAAATTCATGCAAAACACAATAAAATCTATTAATTTAAGCTGAAAATACTACCTCTGCTTCTGGATTATCAGGAAGACTTTTCATTATTTCAAACTCCAGTTTGTGTTGAATATAATCCAGATCAGCTTCTGCCTTCTGGAACTAAAATATTTAAGGTCAGCCACAGTGTGTTAAAAAAAACAAGAATTACAGACAAAACCCAAGCATTTGCCTTTCCTGTATTTCAGGAAAGCAGAAGCCAGATGCCTCCATTTTAAAGACTCATACTGTAAAAGTGAGTTTCTATTCCTCCAATCCATTCCGTTAGCTAACGTTTGCCAATCATGCTGACACACTTCCAGACTGAAAAATAAAGCAATGAACTTTCAGACAACACAACCATTTTCCTCTCACATGTAATTCTTACATCTGTGTGTGTACACACACACACTTCAATTATTTTTTCCTCTTTCCATTTGTGTAGCTCAAAATACCTAATTGTTCTCTTTGCATCTTGCCCAGTACTACCTGTTTCATGCAGCTCCCCAAAATGCATGGAATCATTTCCATCTCTTCCTATATCACCTTCCATCTCCCTTGCAACACCAAACCTCTCAAGATGAAGTTTTTAAGAAGGACACCAAAGAAGTAAGTTATACAATAGAAAAGAGCATGCAGAATTTTGGAATTTATCTTCACTTCATGCAGATGTTTTCTTCTTTTCTCCTTGGATATTAACATATTTTCCATCAATTTTTAAAGCTTTTTCTTTGCTTGTTACTTTTCAAACATTAAAAGTTCTGTTAGCGAAATGGCAATACTCAGTTTTTTTACACAGCAGAGTTTAGGAATAAGTGTTCAGGATCAAAGCATATCAACAGTGACTTTATTATTAATTATATTAAGAATGCATTCTCTCAGATGGTTGTAATACCCATAATACATTTTACTATTCCCCAGTAAACCAGACTGAAAAATAGATAATGAAATTGTTGACATCACATTTCTTTCCTTGGGATAAATAAGCCACCAGAGAATTATCTAATTGCCTTGTAAAACAGTCTGCTGATAGCATTATTACTTAATTAATTTTAGTCTGCAAATTTAATATCTATTAAGGACTTCTGCTTTAAAGAAAGGCAGTTTTCCCACTTCACATAAATTTCTTAACGTATGATTTTACAGTCATAGAAGAGACAGTGATGAAAGCAAGTTAAAAATGCCTGTCACTAACTTCATTTGGTTCTCACTGTTTATAATGAGATTAACCCTGAAATAACCACGACAACTTTTTTAAGGATCAAAATAAGGCTCTGTTTGTTATCTGTGTCCCAGAGCACTAACTGGCAGTGCTGTAATGGCAGTTGAAGTGACAAACTGTCGTTCTCTTTGGGTGTAGCCTGTAGTCAGGCCTGGAAACCAAAAGGATGTTTGTATTTTAAACATCAGCCTTGGGATCCACCTTCAGGAACAGCCATTAAGACCTTTGAGGATCTGGAACTCCAGATGGCCTGAAGGAATAATGTTCCATCTAACATCTTCTACAGGTAAAATCCCCTTTCTGACATACTGAAAATGCATAATCTTTCATGTATATACACACCATCAGCACATTTTCAAATAATAGCTTATGAAAAGGAAAATAAATCTAGTCAAGACCGTGAGAATCTATGAATCAAACAGGAAGCTTTCACCTGTTACTCCCATCACTCACCACCCCCCAACAAAACTTCCCACATCTAACCAGTCATGGTAAAATGTGAGAATAAATACTTTTTATTACACTAGGTATTTTAAAGAGTTCATGAGGTATTTTTCCTAGCTGGTCAATCGTTTCTGTTTTCCTCCACTAGGAAACGCTTTTAGGTTTTCACTTCCAGGGGGAGGCAACTCAAAAAGTTCATTTTGGGAAAGCAGACCATAAATATGTGAGGCTTTCAAAATTATCCATGAAGGTCTGTTCCTAAAATATTCATTATTGATAATTTAAGATTTACAGAACACTAAGGCACTAATCCCATGCTACTACTATCATTGAAGACATTAAAAATGGAATGTGAACCCAAATGCTTATCCATTTTGCAGGCATAATGTTAAGATTTGTGCTTAATGAAAATATTAACAGAGTTCAGTATCACTGTTTCTCCTGAAGGTATGCTAACTCTAAAAGAAACACAATCTGTTACCCACAATTATAAGCACTGCCACATGTTCCTCCATTATGATCCATTTTTCCTTTATTTTATAAATACTTATTTCTTGCTGCAGTTCAGGAAACATACACCAGCAAAAATCTCACCCTAAGGTTATAGGTTCGGGCCATTTTTATGATGCGTATTGAAACAACAGTCACTCAGAAAATGGAGTTTGTTAAATGTACATTTGTTATTATTTACTCCCAGGCTTAGAAGAAAGTGTTAGGAACTGTGAGGCCAGACTGAAGCCATTGCTGCGTGCTCTGCTCTCAGATGCTTTGACAATACTATTGCACTGCTAGCTGTGAAGTACAGTAGTGCAATAAAGTCAGAGCATTCGTTAGCAGCAAGAATTCTGTGCAAGTGATCAGTACACAAAATATGTCTTGGAAAAAACAGGTCGAGTCAGATAATGGTTTATGTTCACCAAGTCCTGATACAGACACACAAGAACTCGCATGTTTCCAGACATTATTGTTGTTCATAATCCCTGTCATTCCACTGGCCAAGAAAGGGAGAAAAAAAAAAATAATAAAAGGAGAAAAACACCCAACCAAATGCACAGCAGATCTGTCAGAAATGCAATCTCAAACCACTTGGTGCTCTTTTAACTGGAAAGTACGTTTCCAAATTTATTTATTTATTAGATTTGCCTCATAGCAAGCAAAAATTTTAAACTGCTACAAGACAGATGTTCTTAAACTGCATTACAGGGAACATTTTCTAGACACCAGAGTTTTTTCTTCTCATTTGCAGATGATGAATCACATTAAAATACACCTAATTGCACACTCATTTCCCAGCATTGTGGATGTACCCACAGGGGTTACCACATGGATGTCAGAGCACCATCAAAGCAGGAGTGTATTTCATAAATCTCAATAAAGGTGCTTCTTTTAACAGAAACAGTAACTTTGTATAAAAGTTTGAGAACTTTTAGGATTTGAAGGCACTAAGAATCTTAACAGCAAAATGCAAAGTAACACAGGAATGGAACAGAGAGGTGGATGGTTGCTGATGCACACAGAGCAACAACCTGAGCCAACTCCACACCTGTAACATTTCTCCAGGACACACCAGAGGAGGTCAGAATGCCATACAGTGATTTTTCCTCTATGTAGGGCCCTTATTTCTAAGGAAACAAACATACAGAGTTGATGCTAATTAAAAGACCAGTTAAAAAGACCAGTTAACTTTTCTCCTTGGCAAATAACTAGAAGACAATGAGTGGCAATGTCCTTTTACAGTTGATTTGCAAATTATATTCTTGTCTCAGACATAAAATAGAGACTTTTGACTTGTGGCAACAACAACAACAACAACCCCAACAACCGTAGATAGTATTGCTGGCCAATGCCCTTTTAACATTGCACTGCTTTTTGTGCATGATCACTAGTAGTACAACATAAAAAGGGCACTGGACAGACACCACTCAAAGAAAAAAGGTAGGCCCACTATACCAAAAATATGGTGACAGAAATTAACTACTTTGCTCTGAATTAAGCACTGGACTTAGAGTAACAGTCTCAAATAACCAACGATTCCCTGGTGTTTTCATACACATTCTTTTTAAGCTCTGCACATTAATCCCCAGTTCCATGAGACTAAAATGATGCTTTCCATGAAATGCACATGCAAACCTTTGGGGAAATAAGAAGTGTTATTTTATCACACTTCTGAGGAGAGAGCTGCCTTCACAGGAAATCCAGGAAGAAGAAACGAGCAGAAGGAAAAGCAAGAGACACAAAGCTGCAATATGCGTACACATTCTGATTAACTTCAACAGTGACAAAGAGACTTTTGAATGAGGTTGGTGTATAGGAAATTAACAAGTGAAATGTCTGAGGTGTATTTAGGAAAACACCCTTTTCTTTAAAAACAAAACCAACCAAAAAAACAACCCAAAAAACAGGTGAAGATATAACTGCCTTGTGCCACCCAGCAGTTTTAATGAAAGGAGGCAGCCAGGCACAGCATCTTCCATCTTATGCTAGAAAGATTTAACAGAATAATCAAACAAAACTGCAAGGCTAACAGGATGAAATAAAAGTAAATCTCAAAAGTAAGTTTCAAATGGATTACCAAAACGATTTGGGGTAATTAGGACAGGGTGAAAGACCAAGCTATAATCTCAAAACCTTTGGAAGTTGTTACGCACAATCTATGCAGAATAATTGACCTGAACAAACGCTCCACCTTGAAATTATTTGTGCAATTAACATTTTGTTCTACTCATAAAGCAGATCATAAGAGAGTGTCCCATTACTGTCTCCTTCCACTACCATATGTGAAAGCCCCCGTTTACTTTAAGGGGGCAGAAATACCTTTACATGTCCTAAAATGAGAATTACTAATCAGCAAACTTTCAAAGGAAGACTTTCAATTCAACCCAGAAATAAAGCAATACAATTAATTAAATAAATATCAACATCTAACCTAGGTAAACATATATTTCTAAACCAGGCTTTAAAAAAACCCAAACAACTAACGAAAGATATAGAGAGATCAAGCTTACACTGTGGGCAAGGCTGAGGTTTTGAATTTGAAATTAGAACAACTTCAGAGCTCTGGCAAGAATGCAGAATGTCACCAAATTGGAATAGTGTGTATTATGACCACTCTACATATTCAGCCTGATGACTGCAGTTCAGTAGCTAAGGGAGATCAAAAATAACCCCACCTCCTCAGAAGCGTGGTTTCCCCAAAGAAAAAAAAACAAAACACACCACCTTGTTTTTAAAGTGCAGTAAGACTGAGAATTAGGTAGGATAGTTGGAATTCTCTGATCTTTCAATTAATTGAGGTATTACAGAATTTATTCAAATTGTTTGTTTTCTTAACAGAAATAGCATTGTAGCTTAAAATATTTACTCCCAAGTGTCTTACTATTGCAACGAGATGCAGGTCACTTAGTGAGGTGACAAAGGGACATTAGCAGAACAAGCTCTCATTTAGACAACCTTCAGCCAGATGTTTCTTTTCAGACAACAAACACTTCCTTGCCCACTGTTCCTAATGCTTTAAGGGTCACATTATGCTGGTGCTGGAGAAAAGGGACTGAAGGAGCAATAAAGGAAATAAACCAAACAAGTTTAAACACAGGGGATTAAGGAGCACACCCATTTTGTGTATTTAGGTGCAAGTCCAGCACTCATTAGGTTAAGGGATAATGTGGATATACAATAACCCCCCCTATTCCTCCTATTCTTAATTTCTCCTTAATATTGCCCTTTGCTGATGTTGCTGTGATAAGAATTAGGAGACTATTAAGCTCATTTTTACGTATTTCTTAATGAGAGCTTGAAACCAAGATTGCCAGGGGAAACAAAAATATCTATTGCATCATTTATCTCTGTATTGAATAGTGTACATTTTTCTCCATGAGGACACCCGGGGTTTATCAAACAGGAAACCTAACACTGCTGGTAGGACAATTAAAATCACAAAAAACTTCTGGAAGTTTCCAAGGAAAAACCAAAGGAGCATCATACTTTGGAGAACTATGTCAGTTATGAGCATTTTAATTTATGTAAGGATTTAGGAATATAAATTATCATTATTTATTAAACATTTGGATGCATAAAACATCCCCAAAGCATTTTAACTAAAAAAGAAAAAAAAAAAAGGAAGAGTACATTTTGTAAAAGCAAAAACGAAGACCAAGATTTGAAGGATGCCACAGGGGAACTTAGCTGTTTAAAGAAACAGTTTTCCAGTACCTCCCAATATATAAAAGCACAACACAGGGGGGGTTTTGGGGGTTGCCTTTTTTTTTTTTGCTTTTCCGTGAGCGGGGCAGGCAGAGAGGTGCCTATTCCATAAGGTAGCTCGGTCTGCCCTCAGAGGCTGGCCCAGAGAGTGCTGAAACCAAGTTAAACGCCGTGAAGAACTACACGAACTTGATCCGCTGAAGGAAGAGCCACCCTCTCCTCAGGACCGGCTACAGCCGAGGCCCCGCCAAGAAAGAAGGTCTGAGAGGGCCGAACACCCTCTGAGGGGTGGGCGGCCCCGCCGCGGGTCGCGCTGCTGCCCCAGCCCCACATGCCCTTCACCCATGGCGCCTGCCCGCGGCCAGGAGATGGAGGCGGCTCCCCGGCTCCTCTCCCGCTGCCTGCCCCGGGCGGAGGAGCGGAGCCCGAGGCGCGGCGCCATCGCAGCCCCATCCCGGCGGGAAGCCAGCCCCCCCCCCATCGCCCCGCTTTTTGCTCCGCTGCCGGCGGGAGCGAAACAACCCGGCCGGCTTTTCCTCCCCGGACACCCCCGCAGGGAAAATGGGCCAGCCCAGGTGAGAGCTCCACCCTCACCCCCCCGCTGAGAGAAAATGGACTAAGCCGAGAGCGCGCTGCTCCACACCGCGCTCCCCCCCCCCCTCCGCCCCCGCTACGGCGAAATGAAACGAGCCGGGCCGGCCGCGCCCTTCACGGCCCCCGTTTCCCCCGCCACGGAGAGCAATAAACGTGCCCGGGACTGCGCGGAACCGCCCCCCATTCCCCCTCAGGTGAGAAGGAAATGGCCAGGCCCTGCCCCCGCGCTGAGGGGGTGAATGGAGCGGCACCATCAAGCCCCGCCCCTCTCAGGGAGGGCGGGGGGGGAGCAGAATGGACCGGCCCGGCCGAACTCTCCTGACCCGAACCGGCGGTCGCCTCGTCGAGAGCCGCGCGGGCTCAACTCAGGGCCCGGATGGGGCGCGGGCGCGGCTGGGGGGTGTGAGGGGAGAGCGGCCGCTCTCCCCCTCACGCCCCTCAGCCCGCGCCCCGCGCCCCCTTTTCCCTCCCTCAGGCGGCAGCTCTGTGCCCTCCGAGGCGCTCCCGCCGCCGCCCGCCGGCCCCCGGCCCGGTCGCCCCTCAGCCCGGCCGCCGCCCGGACTCACCATGGTCTCAAGCCTGGTAACCGCCGTCTCCATGTTGAATAGTTGACATTCCTCAGGCGGCGGCGGGGAGATACCCACCCCCCGCTCGGCAGGATGGGAGAGTCGGCGGCCCCCATTGGGCAGCTGTCACTCGCTGCTCGTTCTCCCATTCGTCCGCCGCTGACAGAGGGCGCTCGCTATTGGGTCGGGAAGAATGTAAACCCTCTCCGATGGTAGGGGGAAGCTTCATTGGTTGGTAGAAAAGCTGCAGCCAGTGATTGGCTGGGTGGACGACCGCCACCAACCGCTAATTGGTCCAGAGTGGAATCTAGCGGTTATTGGCTGGAGTAGGGAGCGTAGAGCTGCAATTGGCGCGAATGGGAGCGTTCGATTATCTGCGGGCCGTTTCTGAGGAGGCGGAGGAGCGCCAACCTCCTCCGGCGGGCCCTGTGCTCCTCTACCTTCAACCTCATTGCTTGTTCCCAGCCCAGCGGTGTCCCGCGGCTGATTGCGGGGCTGAAAAACCTTTATCCAATGGCGGGGCGCATCTCATCAGTGCGCCCAGGAGGGGGCGGAGCAGCGCTGAGCCCGCGATTGGCCCATTGCCGCTTCCGTCGAGCTTCGGTCCCATAGAGCGGCCAATCAATGGGCGGCTAACACGGGCAGCGGGGGAGGGAACGGCAGAGAGCGGCGCTCCCATTGGCTGCGCGCGGCGCGGGGAGCGGTTTGAATCGGTGGCGCCGGGAGAGGGGTGAGCGGTGGCTGAGGGGGCGCGGCGGGGCGGGGGGGACAAGGCCGCCCCGGGCCCTCGGTCACCCGTGACACCTCCCTCGGTATCAGGTGTGTGGGGAACCGGCCGCTCCTCGGTGTGGGCTCGCCAGATGAGCGGGGCTGGCCCCAGGAAGGGAGCGGGAAGGATCGCGCCGCGGTGTGAGGAGCGGCTGTTCTGGCAACACTTGAGCCCACGGTCAGGGAAGCCCCGGGCCCTCTGTGGTGTCTTCATGTCTTTTGCCTCCGTTCTCCACAATTTTCCCAAAATGCAACATTTGTCACTTCAGGTTAAAAAACGCTGCCAACTAAAGGCCATATAAAATGGTCCTTTTTACGCTGTTGACTCCTCTCTCTTGTGTTAAAATACATCCCGGCGGATCATGGGAATTTAAAAGAAGGATGTAGTTTTGTATCAGTTGTACATGATGCTTCTAGCAGGACAACTGTGAATAACTTCTGACTTGCTTTTTGCGATGCAATCTGTATTCCCTACCTATTTGGTGATGGCTCTGTCCCCACGTGAAAGTGGGTAAATTTCTATATGTTAATTTTAAGTGTGGCTTTTTTTAACAGTAATGGCAAAGTATAAGAAACACCGAAGAAAACCGAGAGCCAGAGCAAAATTTCTACTGCAAAAAAAAGGAAATGCTGCAAACCACCAGAGCTCAGGTTGTCCTTCTCCACGGTAAGAGACTCAGTTGGAACAACTTATAACTCAATTTCTGGGTTCACTGCTTCCAGTATTACATGAAACAGAGGTGACAGAATTGGTTTTGAAGCCTATCTACATCCTGGTGTATGGATGCTGTGTAATTGTTACATCTTGTATATCTTCTAGTACTCTGTCATTAATGTGCAGAAAAAGCAGTTTGGGTAAAAATATGCTGCAAATGTTATCCCCCCTCCCCCTTATCGGAATGTGTCTTGGTTTTTCTTGGTCTCTGTGCTCACGTTTACACTGTTGTCACCTGCTGTTGCTGATGCATGTAATTTCCACATGATTGGTGACAATTAAACTTTAAAAAGGCTGAAATTATAGATATAATCATGGCCTTCCTCTGAAATGTTCTGTCCCAGGTCAGCAGGTGATCTTCCTCTGAACATGTCACCTATTCCAAGCCATCTGTCCTCATTCTGGTCATTAGCCTTGCCCAGTATAAAAAATGTGGTAAAACCCTTCACAACAACAGCATCATTGTTGTACTGTTGGTGCCAGAACACGGTTGCACGGGTAAGTTTTCTACTTTTCCATTTTTTTTCCAATGTGTGAGGTTGCCCTTGGCTCTCAGACACAAGATATAAAGTCAGATTTGAGAAGTAAGCCGTAAATTTAGTTATGTCTGCTGAAACATCTAAAGTGTATTTTGCATTTACTGTTGAAGGAGTAAGCATGAGAAGAGTGTCAAGGCCTCTGTGGACATCAAATGCATATGTTAAATTGTTGGGTTCTTTACTGCAATATCAGGAGGATTTTCAGTGGCAGTGGCTGCAGGCTTTCCTTCATAGCAGAAATTATTTGTATGAATTTTCAGGTTAAATGTGAATTATACTTTACAATTCCTAGACGAAGTTGAAGTCTTTTTGTAGAAAGTCACTCCTTGGCTTCCTGTCAAGGAAATATTTGGTGGCATTTTGTTTTTCCATGTTGTGCCTTCCCATTGACTACAATCAGAAGACCTTGTGATAGAACTTTCAGTAGTAATCATAGTGCTGTCTCTGGAAACATAACCTGGTGAACATGCTGACCTGGTTTCTTTTTACGCTTAGAGTTTTAAGGTGGTTAGAGACACCATGTTTCCATCACAAATCTACCTAAGGGAGCTAAGCATGTTCAGAGAGCAGCTGGAAAAGTTGGAAACTGAGTTTTCCAGACTACAAGGAACACTCCAGGTCAGTCTCGGTCCCAGTGGGGTAGGGTGGTGTTTGCTTGTGGAAGCATGTCAGGAGCTGTGGTCAGTGCAGATAAACTGAACTCTTAAGAGCTTCTCATCGGGCAGTGCTTCACCTCTTCTTTGCATTCAGCAACACTAACTGTGGTTACTTCAGAGCCAGAGGGAACTGGTTTGAAGGTGAGCCTCATAAGAGGACTTTTAGCTCTTTCTGAATCAACTGAAGCCAGAACCTCTGTTCTCTGAAATTCCATCTACTTTTGCTAGTTAATTTAATGTTCTCTTATTTATTCATATTGTTTTCAGATGAATGGAATTGCAGCTTTGTCTTCTGAAAATTCTCTATGTCAGAGGTGTAATAAATCAGTTCTGGGTGCTCCTGGACAAATGCAGATGGGCTCACCATCACCGGTGTCTGGGCCTCCTGCAGTGCAGCTGCAGCCTGGATCTGCACCTCCTCCTCCTCCTCCTCCACTGCCCCCACCACCACCACCACTGCCCCCACCAAAATTGCCTCCAGCACCTCTCCTCCTCAAACGGGGCAATGGCTCCAAAGCACTCCTGGTATGGACTGAAACATTGCTGGTTCTCTCATGTCAGGGTTCTTTGGACCCAGTTTCATGAGGAACGTGTGTCTGTGAATGCCCTTGTCACTTGCTCATCCTAATTTTCCTTCCCACCACCTTTGTTTTCAGGCACCATCACTTAAAAAAGAGGGGCCGATGCAGATCACTCTCAAAGATCTCCTGAATGTTAAACTGAAGAAGACAAACAGCAACCTGAGAATGGACAAGGTAAACTGGAGGACACATGGAGAAATGGATGATGGTGTACCAAGGCAAACTCCATGCTGGAACTGATGCAGGATATTTCCTGCAATGCTTGTCTTAGCCTCTCATAGATTTTTTTCAACAAATTAATTCTTCTTTTCCAAAAACCCAGATATGACCTTTAAGTAATCCTTCTAATTCTGCACCTGGGCATTTGAAGTGAATAAATTGTCTAACTCCAAACTCAGCTGGCATGCAGGACAGTTCTCCTCGTTTTACACTAAGGGAATGTAGCTTTCCTGTAGCTTTATGTCTGCATGTTATCAATAGATTTTGGCCTTTCTTTTGCCCAGATGAAATCTTGTTTGCAAAAAGGGGTGGCTGTTTAAAAAATAAATCTATTTTTGTCCAAGGCACATTAAAATCTTAATGATTCAAAAAAGCATAAAAACCACAAACCACGGAAGTCATTCAGAGTATAACTATTCAATAGATGTAAGGTCAGTGAGAGTTTCTAAAGTTTTATTTGTGGTAACATTTCTTTTCTCACCTTAGGCAGAATCACCAGTGAAGACCCGCAGAGCTTTAATTACAGTCTCAGATTTACAGAGTGTTAGTCTAAGACCTAAATCCAAGCCATCAGCTCACATTACAAACTCCTTAATGTAAGATGCTTTCTTTGATACTAGATTTTTCTATTCTGAACAGTGATGAACTGTCTTTACAGAGTATAAAATATTTTAACAATTTTGGTATTGTTTTTTTCTTTTAGTACCCCTCCTAAAAATCAGTTTGATCTTCGAAAACATCTGAAGAAAGTCAATATACAAAGGTAAGTCCCTTTCTATTCTTTGTTTTTCTAGAACACAAATAGAGAACAAAGCATAATTCCCCTTGTTTCCAATCTTTTCAGAAGTCCTGGAGGCACTCCACTAAATAGTAAAGAAAACATGGAATGTGGGTCTGGGTTGACACCAATAATGACACAGGCACTTCGGCGCAAATTTCAGGCAAGTCATGATGTGTCTCATTTTTTGAGTGATAAACTGGCTTTAAAATCCACAGAAAGTCCATAGTAATTTTTTCCCCCTACAGTTTCAAGGAGAACAAAAGCTGGGGGTTAATAATGTGTTTTATTTTCAGGATTTGCTCTGTTTTATGGTGTCAGTGAAGAATGACACTGTATTTTATCCCAGTCATAATTTAGCACTAAGTTCACCTTCCAAGACCTGACCCCTTTCTCCTTTTGACAGATGGCTCATCCGAAGAGTCCCTCTCCTGCCTGGCTAAGCTCTGCAAACACCTTTGGTGAACAAAAGTAGGTTTATGGAACAATATCTGTCATTGGTGGTCAGGAAGCCTCTCAAAATCTCATTTTTATCTCGCTCAGGCATATGTATTTGTATGTAAATCTAGTGCATATGAGAATGGAGCGTTATGAAATATATATTTAGCAGATTTCTGCTTTTTAAAGGCAGCCTCTTTCTGATGTGTCTCAACCTGGTTATATCTTCTCTGTTAATGGAACAAAATAATGAAATTTTCAGAGTATTTTGCTACCTGGCTGCTGCTGAATCAGGGACTACTATGTTCCCAGCACTGGTGCTGCTTGTACTATAAATATGTGTATGTTTGCTGCAATTCAGTATTGTTTTTACATTTTTCTTACAAGAAAGATCTCGATGGTAATTGGACGGGCTTTAAGGAAAGCAGCAGTTTAGCACACTGATGTTGTTACAGTGCTGCACGTTTCCACAAACAATTCCATGTATGAAGCAATTGCACTATGTATCACTTCTGGCTGCTCTCACCTCACCCATCATGTTAAAAGACTGCACTAATTAAAGAGAAGTAATTGAAAGTTCAGTAGCAGTCAAGTTCCCTGGCAGTGGCAGATGGGTGGATGCTCCCGTACCGTGGCTGCTGGTCAGGACACCGACCTGCTGTCACCAGCTGCCCAAGCAGCTTTCCAGAGAGATGACGGTGGGGTGTGAGGTCTGGGGGCCCCTCCGGGCCCCGCCTGGCGGGGCGCTCCCGTCCCAGCCTGCCCGGTTTTGGGGGATCACGGCTGCTGGGAGACGCGAGGTCTCCACGATGGATGATGTGCTGACCCATGCCCAGCTCCTACACTCACTCATTGCTCCAGGCTTATCGCAGAGGGCCGCCGTGGCGGGTCTCTCGCCGCCCCGTTCCCTCGGGCTGTCCCTCACTCCCTTTCTGGTGGCCACGGTCGCGGCCCCGCCCCGATCGCCTCACACCGCCTCTCCGGGGCCGCGCATGCGCGGGGCGGGCTCCGCCGTTTCCGGGCCGTGTCGGTGCGGGAGCGGGGCAATGCCGCAGCTGGCCGGGCTGCCCGGGGCCCTGGGGGCGGCGGTGGGGCCCGTCAGCCTGCGGGAGCTGCTGCTGGCCGCCACGGCTGCCGCCGACGGGGGCGGCGCGGGGGCCACCGGCGATGAGGAGGTGTGCGTGGTGGGCATCTTCGGGAAGACGGCGCTGCAGCTGTGCTCCGAGAAGGAGGCCCTGGTGAGCACCGTCTGCGACCGGCAGGTCTTCCCGCTCTTCCCGCAGGAGGACCCCGAGATGGCGGACGGCGCCCCGGGGCAGGATGGCGATCTGTCGAACAAGGACTACAACCATCTGCAGGCCTATTACAGCCAGGAGAGCCGAGTCTTGTACCTGGTGCTCACCTCCATCTACGACACGTCGCAGCTGCTGCGGGCCTGCGGAGACCTGGCGGCGGCCGAGAGCAGGGAGAGCGGGCCCGGCCGCCCCTCGGGCAGCCCGGCCCCGCTGCCTCACGCCGAGGCACACGAGTTCTGGAAGCACCAGGAGAAGCTGCACTGCTTGAGCCTCCTCTACCTCTTCTCCGTCTGCCACATCCTGCTGCTGGTGCATCCCACCTGCTCCTTCGATATCACCTACGACCGTGTCTTCAGGGCGCTGGACGGGCTCCGGCAGAAGGTCCTGCCCTCCCTGAAGGCTGCCATCAAAGACTGTCCAGTCGGCAAGGAGTGGAAGCTCAACTGCAGGCCTTGCCCTCCACGCCTCCTTTTCCTCTTCCAGCTCAACGGGGCCCTGAAGGTGGATCCCCTCCCAAGTAGGGGCCACGACCCCTGCAGTCACCTAGAAAAGCCTCCCCCCCAAGAAGCACTCCCCCAAGAGGAGGTTGCAGCATGCCCTGGAGGATCAGATCTACCGCATCTTCCGCAAGAGCAGGGTGCTAACCAACCAGAGCATCAACTGCCTTTTCACCGTGCCTGCTAACCAGGCTTTTGTGTACATTGTGGCTGGCGGGCCCCAGGATGGAGATGATCCAGTGGCCATGCTTCTTGACCAACTCAGGAGCAACTGCACCATGAGAGAGACTGACTCGCTGTTGGCTCCCACCCTTTCGGGACCCAGGAGGTATCAGATGATGCGGCATGGCAGGCAGCAGCTGTCCTTCAATGCAGAGAGCAGCACCAGCAGCTCCAGCTCCTCTGGACAGCTTGTGGACTGTACCCTGAAGGAGTTCTTGTGGCAGCATGTGGAGCTGGTGCTCAGCAAAAAGGGCTTTGATGACAGCGTGGGGAGGAACCCACAGCCCTCTCACTTCGAGCTTCCAACCTACCAGAAGTGGGTTGCTACAGCTTTAAAACTGTATGAAGTGACTATTGAAGCCAAAGATGATGACCTGAACTCTCCCACTGGGGAACTGAGCTCAAAAATAATGAGTAGCATCAAAGTCTTAGAAGGATATTTAGATATAGACACGAAATTCTCAGAAAACCGTTGCCAGAAAGCTCTCCCCATGGCCCACAGCGCCTATCAGTCCAACCTGCCCCACAATTACACCATGACAGTCCATAAGAACCAGCTGGCACAGGCCCTGCGTGTGTACAGTCAGCATGCCCGGGGCCCAGCCTTTCACAAGTATGCCATGCAGCTCAACGAGGACTGTTACAAGTTCTGGAGCAATGGCCATCAGCTCTGCGAAGAGCGAAGTTTAACTGACCAGCACTGCGTGCATAAATTTCATCTGCTCCCAAAAGCAGGTAAAGGGGCTCGTTTGTAATTGGGTCTTGGGGTTTAATTTTGTATCTGCTTTAAAATGTCTTGTCTTAGGCTGAAAACACAGACTTTTGCTTGTGTATGGAAGATGAAAGGTTGGCAACTTTAAAGCATCAATACAAAAAGGGGGATTAATTATTGCAGAGCTGTTGTGGAGGTTTCCTTTAATTAATGTGTAGGAGTGAGTGCACTGTTAGTAGCAACTCTGATTTTAGTAGTAGCTTTTATTTCATCTTGCTAATTAGAGACATTACACTAGAGTCCTAACAAGAGATGTGTAAGAGAACAAAAGGTCTCCAGGAAGCATCAGTTCCCCTCCCTCAACTTTTTAAAATACTTTGATTTATGTCAATCAAGGAACACAGGTTGTCTGAGATAAACAGTTCTTCTGCCTGCAACAAATCTATGCCTTTTAGGAAGGGGTTGTAAAAACAAAGAAGATTCAGTTCAGTGGTTAACCTACACTGGAACTGTGTATGAAAAGTGGGGAAGGGAGGGAATTGCTTGACAAATTTGCATTGCTGGCAAATAGTTTTATATGTGTATAGCAAGGAGGAAGCAATGGATGATGAGAATTAAAGACTCCCTAGAAATAGTGAGCAATTTATCTAGGGTTTGATTTTGCTTTCAGGGGAAAAGCCAGAAGCAGACAGGAATCCTCCAATTCTGTACCACAACAGCCGGGCTCGTTCCACTGGTGCCTGTAACTGTGGAAGGAAACAAGCTCCTCGGGACGATCCTTTTGATATCAAAGCAGCTAATTATGACTTCTACCAGGTAACTATTAGATCTCTATTTTTGCTTTAATCAGTGCTTTTGCTTCATCAACAAAGTCTGTATTTTGAAGTGACTACAATTAAGTTTCCTCTTAACCTTATCAGCTGATCAGAGTGGGCAGTTCCATTCTTCACCACTGCATCCCCACAGGAGCATCTGTTTACACTTAAAGTGTGTTGGTTCATGTGAATTTAGAATCCATTGTATCTGTGGGCTGTATTCCCATCACTGCTTTGGTTCTCATGTGGCACAAACCTCTTAGATCTTAATTGTAGCTGCTGAATGGTATGACTCTGAACTCCCTCATCTCCAAGAGAGAAGATGGGAAGTTAACCACATTTTCTTTCTCATAGCTGCTGGAAGAAAAATGCTGTGGGAAACTGGAGCACATCAACTTTCCCATATTTCAGCCAAGCACACCTGACCCAGCACCTGCTCGGGATGAGTCCTCTCCTGCCCCTCCAGAAGGCGAGATTGAGAAACTTAAAGAAAAAGAACCTCAGACTCAGGGAGAAAGCACAGGCCTGAGCTTAGCCCTCAGCCTGGGTCAGTCAACAGGCAGCTTGGGCACGTACCCACCTGATGCCCAGGCTGGAGGGGACAATGCAGAAAGTCATGGGCAGAGTGGAGACTCCAAAAGTGAGAAAAGGCCAAGCCTGGTAGATCGCCAGGCATCTACTGTCGAGTACCTCCCTGGGATGCTCCATTCTAATTGCCCCAAAGGGCTTTTGCCCAAATTCTCCAGTTGGTCGCTGGTCAAGCTGGGGCCTGCTAAGGCTTATAACTTCCACACAGGCTTAGATCAACAAGGTTTTATCCCAGGAACAAACTATTTAATGCCCTGGGACATTGTCATCAGGACGAGAACTGAAGATGAGGGAGACTTGGATACCAACTCCTGGCCTGCACCTAACAAGGCTGTTCCTGGAAAAAGAAGTGCAGTTGTGATGGGAAGAGGAAGACGGAGAGATGACATAGCTCGAGCTTTTGTAGGATTTGAATATGAAGACGCACGTGGTAGGAGGTTCATGTGTTCAGGGCCTGATAAGGTCATGAAAGTGATGGGAGGGGGGCCAAAGGAGTCTGCCATCAAAGCCCTCAATTCTGACATGCCACTGTACATCCTGTCATCGACTCAGGGACGAGGACTCAAGCCACATTACGCTCAGTTCATGAGGCTCTTTGTGGTGGTTCCTGATGCTCCACTGCAGATCACGTTAACACCTCAGGTAAGAAATGGAAGAGGGAATCTGATAACTGTAGAGATAGGGTTGGTTGTTGCAACATTAACTGCAGGACCAGAAGGCACAAGGGTGACAGGCAAAGGGTGTCAGAGGGATGCTACAAGAAACTCTTTCCAACTCAGACCAGTTTCAGTTAAGTTCTCCAAGGCAGCAGTTGCCAAAAGAATCTGTTCTGTAAACAGGGGTGTTTTCTTTTACACTTCAAGATTGGCTTATGACTTTGTATAAAGTAAGTTTAAAGAAATGTTTAATGGAGGATGAATTAATAGTGTTCCATACTGTATTAATGGGGCGTAATGATTGTGTAAGATTGACTATATCCTTTTAAATGTCATAGAGAAAAGCAGCAACTCCTTGCTGAGATTAATTATTATTAATTACCCTTTGAATTTAGGAGGCATTGGAGATTTTTTCTTGTTTTCAAATGTGTATTAAAACATGAAGAAAAGGCTTCATTTACAGTTTCTCACTTTCTAAGGTAGTAAAATATGAAAAAGTGTATCTTCATTAAATTACTGCTATATGAAATACTTTGTGCACAAAAGTGCTTATTATTGGCTTATTATTTTACTACCACCTAAGAGGCAAATGACTTGTGTTTGTGTTGTGGATCTCTTTGATGGGACCTCATCTGCAGCCTTTAATTCAGCATCCTCATTGTGGTAAAATGGGAAGTTCATGGATGTCTCCCAGTAATAGCACAGTTCCTGGTTCCCTGCAGTGTGCTGAAGTAGATGAGAGCCTGGTTGTACACAAGACTGCTTCCTCAGATTCAGTTTGCTCTTCAGTTTGTGTTCTGTTTTTTTAGTCTAATGCTGTTTGATTATCTACTTATATTTCCTTTTGTTTTCAGGTTCAACCAGGGCCACCACCTTGTCCTGTATTTTACCCTGAGAAGCAGGAAATAACCCTTCCATCTGATGGGTTGTGGGTGCTTAGATTTCCTTATGCATATGTGACAGAACGTGGACCCTGTTTTCCTCCCAAGGAAAGCCAACAATTAATGAGTTACAAAGTCCTCCGAGGAATACTGAAAGCAATTACACAATAAGAATTATGCTGGTAAATTTATTTTAGTTTAAAAATACTATCTTCAAGCCAAATGGTGGATTTTGATTCATGTCTGTTACCCAGCAGCTGTCACTGTGATCTGGTGGAGTCAAATGTATTTCACTGGGACACAGATTGGAAATAAGGTCTGATATCAAAGCAGATAAAGGAATCCAGGAGACATGTAACATGTAAAAAATAAAAGCTGGTTATTGCAGAATACTGAGCCTGTGTTACTAGATGTTTTGATGATGGAGTTTTAGTTTTTCCCCATTGTATCTTTCTACATAAATGTTTAGGAATATTTAAAAATTAGCATTGGCTGAAATGAAGAATCTTGTGTCATATTGAGGCAGTGATGGGCAGAATCTCTTCTTTTTTCTAAACAAGGTATTTCTATGCAAACAATTTTTAAATACAGTGATGTGAGAAATGTTTGATGTTAAAAAAAAAAAAAAAGGAAAAGCTTTTCAGTTCTGATTTGTATTAACATAATGGCCAGAAACTGTGTTTACCTGTATTGAGTTGAAATATTTTAGTGTGTTTGTATTCATAGATCAGATTTTGTTAAAAGGCTGACCCAATTTCATATTTTGGAATGACAGTTCTCTTTGGCAACTAAACCTGCTGCTAAATTTGTGGAAAACATGGAGCTGTTGAGCTTGTTCATTATAAGCAACTGCAGCTTAAGTGTCAGTATAGCTTAATTTGTAGTGATTAGACAGACTTTTGGTTGCTAAAAGGACAATTTTGGCCCAGGTTGAGTCTCAAATTGAGGGAGTTCGGGTATTTATACTACATTTTCCAAAAGATTCACTACAGGATTAGTCACAGTAAATCAACTTCTAACTTTTTGTTGAGGTAAGATGAATTCATGATAGTCACGGCCAAGACCTAATTTAATTTCTTGAATCTTTGTTTTTAATTAGCATGCATACAAAATTTAATTTGCCAGCTTGTTAAATACAGTAATTATATTGCATGACCTGAGTTGAGACCTGGTTTCAGTTTGGTGTACAACATCTCTGATCAGCTGGGTGTGGTAAACACCTCCCTCTGTCTGTGATGAAGACTATCTCCATCTGCACGCCTTAATGAATTTAGATTTACCAAGCACTTAGTGATTCCCAAGCGCAATCAATAAAATGAAAAGCACTAGAGAGTGCTTGCAGTTGTCTCTGCGAGATGTGGGCACGCAGCAGGCACAGCGAAACAAAGCGTGGAATTGGAAATGGCTGGCAGCATTTCTTAACTACTTAATAAAAGGTGTGAGGGCCCGGCTGAGTGGTGGGGTCGAGTTCACCAGAGGAGAGAGCAGTTGATGGCTGAGCCCCTCGAAGGGGAGAGGTGAGAGCAACGCAGCTGAGGCCCTCATGGGTCTAGAGGAGGCCACGAAAATGATCAAAGGGCTGGAGCAGCTCTGCTGTGAAGACAGGCTGAGGGAGTTGGGGCTGTTGAGCCTGGAGAAGGCTTTGGGGAGACCCTACAGTGGCCTTCCAGTGCCTGAAGGGGCTACAGGAAAGCTGGAGAGAGACTCACCAGAGAGAGCAGTGATAGAAGAAGGGGTAATAGTTTTAAACGGAAAGAGGGGAGAATTAGCTTAGATACTAGGAAGAAATTATTCACTGTGAGGGTAAGAAGGCACTGGGAGGTGTGTGGATGCTCCCTCCTTGGAGATGTTCAAGGCCAGGTTGGATGAAGCCTTGTGCAACCTGGTCTAGTGGGAGATGTCCCTGCTCATGGCAGGGAGGTCGGAACCAGATGATCTTTAAGGTCCCTGCCAACCTTAACCGTTCTATGATTCTATGTTTCTCTGAGGGGAGAGCGCTGTGCGGGAAGGCGGGGGTCCCCGCGCCTGCGCACTGCCGCCTCCTCCCCGGCTCGGGGGCGGAGGGGAGGCGGTGCGGCTGCGCGGCCGCAGTGGCAGCGGCTCCCGCAGCGCTTGGGAGCCGGCTGCGGGCCGGGTCGGGCGAGGGGTGGGACAGGACGGGCGAGGCCGGGCGGGGAGCGGGGTTTGTGGCGAGATACGCAGGATGTCGGCGACGCTGTACCTGCTCTCCACGCTCGGCGGATACGTCCTCACCTCGGCGCTTCTCCTCAAGTGTCCGGGTCTGCTCCACCGGCCCAAGCGGCAGCGCTTCCGCTGCCGGCACATCTCCCACCGCGGCGGTGAGTGAGGGGGCCACCGGGCGGGGGGCGCTTCTTGCCCGCTACGCTTCTCGCCTTCCCCTCAGGAGGTTGAAGGCTGCGGCCGCCCGCCGCTCCCTGAGGGCTGCAGCAGCCATGCCCGGCGCCGGGCTCTAAGGGGCTCCCCCGGGGGCGATGCCTTCCCGTTTCTCAGGACGTTTCTCTTCCTGACGGCTGGTGCGGGCGGGCGCTGCCGGAGCCCGGTCGGGAGGGTCTTGGGCTGCTGCGCGGTGCCCGTCCCTCGCAGAGGGCTCCCTTTAAACCTTCCTCCCGCAACCTAATTTTAGGTGCCACCTGCTGACCAGTGCTTGATTCCAAAGCTGAATTAATCTCCGAACTAAGAACGCGTCAGCCGAAATCAGCTTGTTTTACGTGGGTCGTGATGGTTTTCCTCTCAAACGTACCTATTTTTTCTTCTTAACGATTCGGTGCTAGGGTATTTCTCCTGTAAAGAGGAAGGCAGCGGGCTGTTGCTTAGATCAGGTACAAAAGATCACTCTTCCTGCTTCTACCAGCCTATTTGCTTTGCTTTCTGTTTGCAGAAGCAATGCAGTTTGCCGTGACTCCCTTCTTGCTCACCTAGCTGCTGGAGACACTTCATGACTCAGTGCCATGGTAAAGCCAATACCATTTTGAGAGCCTTATCTCCTCCGTACAACTTGTGGGTAGGCAGGTTGATTCTATCTGAAATAGCTAGAAGATGTTTTTTTAAGTTTCTTCTAGCTTTTCCAAAGCATTGGGAGGAAAAAAAATACAGCAAATTGTATTTTCCTGTTCTGCGAAGTTCAGTTCTGCACTTTTTCTTCCGCTGCCTCATTCAATTAGTGAACAGTTAGTCTAGTAAATATTTTCCCTGAAATTCTGTGGGAGATATGTCAGATGCTGAGTTTAAGGAGGTTTCAGTGTCATATCTGTGCCAGTTTATGCAGTGTTTGACCACAGTTCTTAACTACTGCTTGGAATTATTAAAATACAAAAACCAGAGCTAATATCCTAGATTTTATTACTTGCATTTCTTCCATTCAGTTTATACATCAGATTAAGTTTCTTTATAACTATAGTCTTAAGATAGCATAAAATGCACCTTTTGGTTTGGAATGCTTGTATTAGCCTGGTTAGGTATGTGTTCTCATTCAATGAGCAGAAGTTCTCAATTTGATTGTTACCCATTTGTTTGTTAATTTGCAAGCTATTAAAAACTTGCAGATGACTTTGTTGCAACTTGGTCTGATTGCCTTAATCTTCTTTTGTTCTCACTTCTTTGCAATGACCTTAGTTCAGATACACAGCCCGGAGCCTAGGTGCCAAGTGTTTTGGCCAGTTGCTCTAGGCACCATGAGAACAACAGGGAAGCCTTTTTTCAGAGGGAGGATTATTCATTAGGCATTCAGAGGCAAAGTCGAAGGTCATTTCTGTGTCTGCAGGTATACTGTGAAATACACCTATGGTAGAAGTACAACCCTTAACATCTCGGCAGCTTTTTGCTTACCAGGTGCTATAAAACTGAAGATCTTTCTACTCTCTGTAGTATTTACCTTGTAACTTAAATTCCTGTGGGACTTCAATTCTCATCAGGTTTTAGTCATGCTGTAGCTTTAGACTCAGTGTCAGGTTTCCTATTGCATTACTCGTGTTAACTTTGGAGATGAAGGTAACACTTAACTTGTTTGGCTTTGTCCTCTCTGGGATGAAGCTTTGTATGTGAGGTTTTTTAAGTCTGTGTATTTTGATTTCACGTCTTTCTTCATGCAAGAATTTTCTTATTTTGGTTTATAGCTTGTCAGTGGAAACATCCCTGAATTATTTCTTCACTTCTGCATAATTTTAAAATCGGTAATTTCTGAGATCAATAATTAAGTCTTGATGTTGTGTTAGAGTTTTCTGTCAATGCCAGCTGCCTGCACTAGATTGCAAAGTCTTCGAGAAAGGGTAGTATGATGATTTTTAAAGAAACACAGAACAGTTGAGTTTGGATGGGACCTCTGGAGACCATCTCCTCTCACCAGAGGAGGGACAACTAGAGCAGGTTGATCAGGACCTTGTCCAGTTAGGTTTTTAATATATCCAAGGATGGAGGCTCTACAACTTCTTTAGGCAGCCTGTTCCAGAGTGTGATCACTCTTACAAAAAAAAAAAAGTTTTTTTCTTATGCCTATGAATTCAATTTTCTGTATTTCAATTTGGTCTTAATGCCTTTCATCCTTTCCTTGGGCATCACTGAGAAGCGCCTCTCTCATCTGGCATACATGTTGGTAAGGTCCTCCTGAGCCTCTCTTCTCCAGACTAAACAACTCCACCACCCTCAGCCTCTCATTGTTGTGCAGGAATCTCACAGCACTTCTCTGGGCTTGTTCCAGAAGGTCTGTCTTGTTCTGTGGAGCCCAGAACTGGGCACGACACTCCAGATGTGGTTTCACAACTGATGCTCCAGATGTGGTTTCACAACTGATGAGGTGAACAATCACCTCCCTCGACCTGCTGGCAACATTATTCCTAATGTGTTTCCTTGTTTACACTGAGGGGGAAACCCAAAATAATAGAACTTCTAAGGGTCATCTCCTTGAGCCAGTGCTTGACATTGTCTCCCTCTTGTCCTATATTGGTGCTTTCAGAGTATGGAATCATGCTGTTGGATGTGGCTCTTGTTTCACAGGATGCTAAAGTATGCTGGGGGAGGTAATTTCTGCTTGGGGAAGGTAATTTCTGCTTGGGAAATGCAGCAGCAGAAAAGGATGATACATGAACCTAGAGGTGCATTGAAGTAAATGTCAGAAGCCCTTTAGTCAGCTCAGAGTTCCGTTTTTAAGGAGAGACAATTATTTAGTATATCAGATCACTTGCTTGTAGTTCCCTTTTCTGAATGTGGTTTGTGAAAGCCATGGTGCTGATTTGGAGTTCTTGTTTCAGCTGATCTCTCAAGTTTTTTCCTCATTTCCCCAAAACACAACGGGTCAGGCATTTTGTTACCAGCTGGTTTGACTCACCCTACCTACCTCCCTAACATATGACTTGTTAGATCAGTCACTTTGAGTTTTATTTTTGGAAATTTCTGACCAGGAACATTAGGATACTGTTGTTTTGTTCACAAATTGAAGACTGACTCTCAGGTTTTTCCCCCTCTCTTGCCTTTCAGGATATATGGGCTGTATTGTCACAGCTGATAAGTTATCTAAAACCAATTTTTATTGCAGTTAACTTATAACTAATCATCCAGGTCCTGTGCAGGTTTTTTTCCCATCTGTTAGGCAAAGAAGTGTATGATATTCTCATAGTCTCCTCTATCCCTCATTTTTTTTTTGCCATTCAGCCTATTCCTAGTTCTGCAGTCAAATTCCATAAAATATTGGTGAATGTCTAATCACAGGAGCTGCTCTGGACTTACTGTATCTGTTTACATTAAACCATGCAGGTTTTTTTTGTCATTATGCTTCTAAGTCAGTTAAGTCTTTCAATTTGTAAACTTATTGATGCAGGCTAACCTGATTAAACCAATTTAAAATTGCTGGTTATGTGTGCACAGAGTTACATTGTCTTAATTTACTTGATGAAAGCAGACTTATCTAAGTATGTATTGGTAAGGTCTTGTTAATAGGCCAGGCCTTAATTGAAGCCTTTATAATTGTTGTTTACAAAGTTTGTCATTCATCACTGTCAAAGAGTAGTTAAAATTTGCATAGATATCCCCATCAGTGCATGTATCTTCCTGAAGTTTTGTTTTCCACTGTATAATATTGCCTGTTTTCTGAGGGGATGAGAGGCACCACCTTTTCCAGTCCCTAACCAGTCTCATTTTCAAAGATTTTTGCGGAGAGAATGATGGCTTAAAAGTCAGTGTTTATTTGCTTGTCCTGTCCTTCCTTAACTGGAGTTAATGTGTTTCATTCCTTGTATATGAGACCTCTCTTTGCCAGCAGCACAAACCTTGACAGATTTGTGCTGCTTCAGAAAGTATCTTTGCACTGAAAAAAAGGATTGTCACCTCTTTGAGCATGAGCTGGGTTGTGCATTTAAGCAGTATCACCTTTAGAGAATCTTGGGCACCTTTTTTTTTTTTTCTTCACATTTCCTCTTATTACTCCTCTGAAGCTGAGTTTTTGCTTATACTGTTTTGTAGAGCATATTGTCATAGCCAAATACAGCACCTTTAAGGAAAAACAGGGCACCCAACTTCTGGTAAAATAAACCCTGTTTTGTATATTCAAAGTGTCATACAAATCCAAGATAAGTATTCTGTATTTTTTCTTTTTTTAAATTGTTTTATGTTGAGAAAGTCCTGTCTCATGGGATTTCTGACTCTAGCTTTGTACATATAAATATGTACACTTTTAAACCTATTATTTTTTACTTCTTTCCACTGGGATCGAGGGGAGGAAAAGTATGATGTACATGTTTTAGTTTTTGTTATTTTTGTAGGTGCTGGAGAGAACCTGGAGAACACGATGGCAGCCTTTCACCAGTGAGTACAAATAGAACCAATAATGCCTAAATTAGTGTTCTCATGGTGAAGCAATCAAGAGAGACAGGACTTCCATCCGTTGTTTGGGGTACAGTGTCCTGTTTCTGAAAGTCATCTCTCCTTTGGCTGACTTCTGTGGATTGCTAAACATTAACTTAAACAAGAAGAAATTGGGATCTCACAAACTATGATTTGTACAAAATAACGTGGTAGACTGGTAATTGGAAATAAAACTCCTGAGACCTGATTTCTCTCATGCTAGCTAATAAAACATGAAACAATACTGCTTCATGTTTAATGGCAATTACTTCCATTCACGTATTTATCATTACAAAGCTATTTTTGGTCACTAGTATCACAGTTTTTTCTAAATACGTTGAAGTTTCTTAAAAGGTATTTCAGATCACACCCTGTGCCAATATGCTAATTAGTGTACTGTGCTGGATTTCAGGAAGTCTGAGTCTGTTGCCTGCTGTTATGGCTTTAAGCAATTCTATTAGTTATTCCACAGTTTCACAGAATTCAGTTCCATCCTCTATATATCGAAGGTTAATAATTTGTCCTCTGAAATGATTGTGACTGAAATCCTAGTGTTAATGAACTTCTAATGTACCATCTGTAAAGCTATTAACAAGGTTTGTGTTATGTTTTTTTCCCTTCATCCACATCCTTTGCTCGCATAATGTGTGAAAGCCTCTTATCTAGGGGTTTAAAATGAAGTTGGTTCTGGAAAACCTTTTAAGCCTCCAACATTTAAGTAGTGAATTCTAACAAGGTTCTTAAAGGCGTTTGAAAAAGAAGGGTATTTAAAACTCTAGCTGCCAAGGAGCAGTGACTGAATTATGCAGGCTTCTCTTTGTTTTGGTTATTTTTTTGTTTGTTTTTTTTTTTGTGTTTTGTTTTTTTTTTTGCTTTTTAATTTGCTCTGTGCTAAGTAGCCTCATCAGTTTGCACATCTCCTTGCAGCCTGAGGAGTGCCAGCTTTCCCATCCAAGCAGTGCTATTGAAAGTACTGCAGTATTTTCTATCTCCATGGAAGCTTAGCATAGTTTTCTGTGTTTTTCTCCTGCTGGCCTGCCTTTTTTCAAGCCTGCTACTACACTTTTTGCAAAGTGCTTATTTTTTTTTTAACCATTTCTTAATTTAAGTTTTGTATCATACTGGGTTTATATGTATAAGGCCCCTACCAGGAAAGTTACACCATAACCTATTTTGATTTCACTCGCAGAAGTAAGCTGTAGTACTGAGGGTGAGGACAGTGCTAGGAGTCAGATAGTGTTTTGTGGGAATACAGACAGTTGTCTGGCTCTCTGCTGACCATTTTATGTTATGACTGTAGTCTAATAAATGCACTGAGGGCCACTTTTTGAGCTCGTCACAGCTGCCAATAGCGAAGTCCAGTTCCTTGCATTTACACTGACTTTCCTGAAAAGTAAAGGCATGTTACTTCTGCAGAAAGCAGAGTCAGAGCAATTGCTTTGCATTAGGCAGTAGAAAGTCTTCTGGCTTCTTCTGTGGAGGGGTAAAAACTTGGTCTTGCTCATCCTGTCATTCCCATCTCCACTGGTAAGCTAGCAAAAGGAACTGGGTAGAAAGCTGGTGATCTGCAGGCTGAATAATCAGCTGGGTTGGGACAATGGCTGGGATGAACTAATCGATTGATGATCCATCAGATTTTGCATGAAGCCAAATAGCATGTGCCTGCACAAGCAGTTTCTGAAGGTTTGGGCAAACAGGCATATTTGACCTTTGATGGAGTTGGATCCAAAAGAGAATGCTTGTCTGCAATGTAGTGTTGATAAGCAAATAGCTTAATCTATGCTACTTACACTTTAATAGTGATTGGAGAATACTTAATACTATTGCATGATAATGAAGAAATTATTCTAGTAACATATAAACAAAGGATGTGGTGGGAAAGCCTTATTGGTAATTTCAAGTTCTGTATTAGCTCAATTGGAGATCTAGGCTGTCTGAGGAGGTGGTTGAGCCACCATCCCTGAATGTGGAGCCAGGGGACAGGGTTTAGTGGTAGATGTGGCAGAGCTAGGTTAGTGGTTGGACTTGATGATCTTGAAGGTCTTTCCCAACCAGAATGATGATACTGTGATACTGTGATATTAATTTACAAATGTTCTGGACAAGCGTTTTGTACCAAAGACAGTATTTACATTTTTTGGCATGGTGAAATACCTAATAGATTTTTTTAGCTGTAATTATATCATACTGTGTTTCAATGCTTCTCTGCTGGTTTTAGATTTTAAAATAATTTATTTTAAGCTAAAAGAGACACTTGCAGTGTCTTAAACTATTTGAGGATCTGCTATAAAAGATGTCATAAGAATTTAATTACAAGTTCAGTTGCCCCTAATACAGCCAAGTACTTTAGCATTGTCTGGACAGGAAGCTGCTGAGTAAACTCTCCAGATATTTTTCTCATTGTATTTCCTTTTCTTTTATGGACATACTTGGTTTAGAGAGAGAGCTTTAAACACTGTAGTTACAGCAATAAAAGTACATGGTCAAATTAGTATTTACAGACTCTATACATTGTGCTACATCAGGCCTTGCCTCATGGATTTTAATTTCCAAGGTAGGAGTTTTGTTTTATATTTCCTGGTATGCCCTTTTGTTTGAAAACAGGTGGAGTTAAACACAAGCAAAGAGTTCTAACATCCTAATTAGCAAATGTGAGTCTGCTTTACAACTTGAGTTCTGGAGCAGTTGGATCTGCAGCTGGAGAACATCTGAAGTCTTCTCTGGAGCAGTGTAGATTTGATATGTTGTTACAGAGCTGCAGAACAAACTGATTTCCAGCTGAAAAAACACAGCACTTTTAATAAAGCTTATTTAGGAGCAAACTGCTAGTAAGAGCCTGGCAAATCCTCAAATTTGTTAAGAAGGCAAGTTGTTGTCTTCCTTTTTCCATGCAGCATCCGTGCTGAATGTCTTAAGCAGTAATATTTCTAATAAATTTTGCTGGTTAAATGATAATACGGAAACTAGATAGGAACATCTCCAAATCTGACACATCTCCTGCAGCATATTTGGAGATGCTATTTCTCAGGAGGAAAAAATTACACAGAACAGGCTGTGTATCCTCCATGTGTAATAGGATTTTGTTCCTCTCCTAATTCTCAATTAGTGGGACTGGAAAACAGTTAACAAATTGTTTTTAATTTTGACAATCCCCTTCTTGATCATTATCCCAGCTGAATCACTTATGGGAGTTTTGTTTTGTTGTTGCATTTGTTGATGGCTTGTCTGTACTTCAGCAGTCAATAAAGCCCTTTCTTAAGGAAAAGGCTGTTAGTGAAGTGGCAGAGCTTTGGGTCCAGTATAGGCTGTACTCCCAGTTGTCATGGGTCCAGTATAGGCTGTACTCCCAGTTGTCATGGCTTTGTTTGTAGGTATTGTTACTACTTTCTGCTTTCTTTACTCTCCCTCCTGTGAGCTAAGCTTCCACAGAGTGGATTTGGGATTGGATTAGAACTTTTTAAAGCAGCAGATCAGAACAGGAATAGCTATCTTTCTTTGAAAAATATGACTGGGTTTTTTAGTGGTTTTGTTGTGGTTTTTTTTAACTTAAAATTTTTCATTAAAATCATAGAATTGGTTGGGTTGGAAGGGACCTTAAAGATCATCTGGATCCAACCCCCCTGCATGGGCAGGGACACCTCCCACTAGACCAGGTTGCTCCAAGCCCCATCCAACCTGCCCTTGAACACTTCCAGGGATGGAGCTTCTACAACTTCCCTGGGCAAACTGGGCCAGTGTCTCACCAGACGCTAGAGCATTTTATACATGTTAACATTTATATAATGATAATATACATGTAATAATATAATATTTTAGTATTAAGTTTTCTAATATTATATTTTAGGAACATAGCTTTGCTAGTCAAAAAGCCAAAAGCTTGAAAGCCCCATTGCTAATTTCCTGATCCATCCATTCCTGATTCACTTAAATCAAGTAAAAAAAGGCTTTCGTGTCCTTGCCATTTGTTGTTTATATTTGCTACAAAATCGATTACCTTTAAAAAAAGAGCTCTCTTCTTCCGCTGGTAAATGTGCTAAGCTAATAAACATCACACCCCAAATTCTGAAACAATCCTTTAGCAGCAGGTTTCTCAATGCCAAGGTGCAGGCTGCAGTCAACAGATGAGCTACTTGATGTCCATGGAAGCCAGAGTTTGAGTTCAAATCCCTTCTGTGATTCATGATACCTTGTTTATTCTTGCATCAGCTTTCCCACTGCAGCAGAGTTATTTGCTTCCTGCTTTGCAGCAAGGTTGGGAGGATTCATTGCATCATAAAGCATCTAGAGTATCTCCATTTGGGTTAGTTTAATTAAATGGCACAGATGTGTTAGATGTGGAGCTGTAGGAAAGACATGTGTGGCTCAAGGCAGACTTCTTCCCTTCCAGTGCGGTTAATATAGGGACAGACATGTTGGAGCTGGATTGTCACCTGACAAAAGATGAACAAGTGGTCGTGTCCCATGATGAGAACCTGAAGAGATCAACAGGAGTTGATGTCAACATATCTGACCTCAAATACTCTGTAAGTTGAAGAAAAAATGTCAGTGCTAGGGGAGGTTTCAAAATGCCCGTGTAGGGTGGCTGGGGTGGGCAGAGAGGGTTGTGGGCATGTGTGGGTATGTCTGGTATTCAAAATCTAAGGAGGGGATTCATCTTGTCTGAAAAAAAAATGTTTAAAAAATTACCTAGGCTCCCTGTGTGGCCAAGGGAGAAGAAGCAGCACGTTTCCAGAGGGTGATTAACTGCCCCATAGTAGGTTGGATGAGTAGCTTTCTGGAGGTGGGCCTGTTTTGCCATGCTGATGACAAAGGAAGCTTAGTCACCAAGCTCCTGGTGTGACCAGATTTTTAATGGGAAGACCAGGAGATGAATCCCACCTGCACTGACAGTTTTAAAAGCTTGTTTTAATGAACTGTCTTTCCATCTGGTATTTAAGTGGAACTTGCAAAATTTCCAGATAGGCTTCAGGAGATGTTTTGCCATACTCAGGTACGGGGAACACAAGTCTAAGAATCCCAAAGAATTCCAGTAAAAATTGTACAGAGTGCTTCTAAAGCACCTCTTGGGGAGGAACTTTTTTTTTAAGATATTATTTTTGTCTTTAGTGAGAACTTACATGGCTTATCATATTTTTTCTGGCTTTTTTGAGAAAAGTCATTATTATATCCCTGCATTTGAATTGGTGTTCCATTTCCCTTTATTTTTAAGGAACTTCCACCGTATCTCTGCAAGCTGGATGTCACATTTCAGAAAGGCAAGTTTTTCCCTTTTGCTGTTTCAGTTTACTACCAGTAACTAACTTTCCATTTTTGTACTGTGGTAATTTCTTATTTTGGCAAGGGGAGTAGAAAAGTGGATTTGCTTCTATCAGTATCTTGATGAGAGAAGTTTTAAAAGGAAAATATAATCCTAGTTTTAGTAACCAAAGCATGTTTTTTCATACCAGCTGGCAGTGACTTAAGTTTATCAGGTAAGATATCTTTTTCCAAGTAAATTTGTTTGCTTGTCTATTTTCTTGGAACTGTTTCCCAGTTCCCTTGTGAGATCTTCAGAGGGTGCTGATTTGAAAATTTGTTCCAAAAAATTAAGAGAAGACAGAAGATAATTTCTTGACAGCTCAAATCTCATTGTACTTGTGTGCTCTGGGCTTGAAGTACAAGATGTCAGATAATACAGACATTTTCAGAAGGGTGGATGGAAAGAATATGAATGACTTGAAGTTCAATACCAATATTACTGCAAGGCAGGAAAACCTAGAAAAAGATTAACCTGTTTTCTTGTGAAAACTCTGGTTCTTGGGACTATAATTTAAATAAAGCATACAGGCTAAAACTGAGAGGGCTTCCATCTAGAAGAGGCTACCAGATATGATATCAGATGTGTTTGAGGGCTTTGTGACTGACTATCTTGTGTAGCCTTTCAGTATTTGAACTGCCCAACAAGCAAATTTTGTGTTAAACATTTCTGTTTGAAATTGCAAAATACATAAAATGCACCAAGGTGAGCTCCATGACACGTTATTTTCACACATAATGTGTCTTTTGTTCAGGTAACAGTCACACAAAGAGATGGTGAGAGCCTTCAGTTAATTCCCTAGAGCCACAAGCATTTTCAGTCAGTAACATCTGGGGGGGGTTTGCCTTCTCTTCCCTTTACTCATTATGCTTCCTCAGTAAATTTTCCTAGAAGGAAAAGTTTTTCTTATTTGGTCTTGTTTCATATTGATCTCTTTGCATTTGCTGTATGGTAAGTGAGCCCATGTTTGCTATTCCAGGATTTTAACAATGCCTGCACTCCTACTGTTGCCAAATAATGACTGAATTTAATTAAGTTCAAACCTAAATGTGCAATATGCTCAGGGCATTTTCATTATGGATGTGAACTTGTCATCATTAATTACAGCTATCCAAGTGAAGTCATCTTTTTGCTGACTTTTTTTTTTTAAGGTTAAAAGTGTGCTGATTCCAGGAACTTTTTCTTTTTTCATTTTAAGAGGAGTGTTCTGACATCTCAGGTTTTCTCTGTATTGTATTAAGAATGGTCACAGCAGTGACAACTTGTTTCCCTAGAATGTCACTGCGAGGGGAAAGACAACCGTATCCCACTCCTGAAGGAGGTGTTTGAGGCATTCCCAGAAACTCCTGTCAACATTGACATCAAAGTGAACAACAACGTGTTGATCAAAAAGGTACATGATCCCCCACACTGAACCCAGACTGAATGGCCTGTAATGATGTTGAAATTCCAAAAGAAAAGTTTCTTGGAGTTGCTGGCAGTCTGTGACACTAAACCCTGTGTTCCTGGGCTGCTGCATCCTTCACCTGTTAGATCCTGCTCCATGTGTGAGGTAATGAAGGAGACAGAGAAGTGGTCTTGTCCAAGATGTGCAACAAACAGCTTTTTACTGACCCTCTGTCCTGACATGAAACTGGTGCTGCACTGCTCGACACCTTTGATTTGTACTTCATATGAAGGGCTGTTTTACAGACTGTTGCCTACCAAAGTATCATTAAAAATTGTCAGTGTAATGGTGAGTGTTCATTATAGAGAGGGAAAGATGCTATTTTGCCATCTAATTTTCTTAAATTCTCTGTTTTTTGCAGGTGTAATGGTCTGTCTTTTTCTCTGTTGACCTGAACACCTGTTTCTTTGTAATCACATGCAATGGTCATAACATAGGGGAGAATACAGGAGAACTGTCTGTTCTGTAATGACTTAGGTAGCTGAAAAGTAACAAGTAGAGTTTCAGTTAAATAATTGTGCACATGATTTTCAACGAGTGCATTTTAGGGTTCTGCTTTTTACATTGCAGGTTTCTGAGCTGGTGAGTCAGTACAAGCGAGAGCATTTGACGGTGTGGGGGAATGTCAATTATGAGGTTGTGTCCAAGTGTCTTAAGGAGGTAAGAAAGGGTCCAGATAAGCTTTGTTCTTGGCTGAAAAAATGTACAGAAAAGCAGCCTGTAAATCAAGATCTAGCCCAGCTGTGCCAGACTTTCAGATGCGATGAGAAATTTTGCACTTAAATTGTATTCTGCTTACTACACCGTTGCAATAAAACAAGCACAGTTAACACACGTTTTATTCTTGTTCTGTAAAATACTGGGTGTTATGATTTTATGCCAGGAACTCCTAGAGCCTGTTTTGCACATCATTCATCTGGAACAAAGGCAATTTTTCTAAGGACTGCTAGTTGTGTGTTTCTTTTTATGAAAATAATGGATACGGCCACTAGTTGACACACAGTCATGTTGGTACAAAGCTGTTTTACAGTTACAGATTAAATTCCTTTTTGTGCTGAGGAATTGTACAATTTAGAATTAAAATTGTGCTTAGTCCAAGGGAGTTATGCACTGGAGTGAAACTGATCTAGTTGAGAGTACAAATATGGTTCTGATTTATTTGTGCAGAACCACACATCGTTTCCTACCTGAACTGCAGGTTCATTTGTTCATTTTTGTAGCCCAAATATTCTGTTTCATAAACCAGCATCTTTAAAAATACATTGTGAAAGGAGTTGATGAGATACCACACAGTGCCCAGACCCGTGCTAAAGCATAGCTTGTTCTTTGCAGTAATACCAGTCTAAGGCAAAATGCTGCACAGTGTCGTGCAGTCTGGAAAGATGATGAATGCAGGTATCAAAAGCAGCACTGCAACCAGTGAAACTTGACCTTTTCAGGTCCCAGTGCCCCTTTAAAGTGTGTAAAACTTTTGCTTGGATTACAAGCTACCAGGAAGAGTAGTTTAAATTCAGTGGCAGGCCTGTCATTAACAGTTGGCAGCCTAACCTTTAGGTGCAAGTGCTGAACTTTAAACATACGTTGGTGAGTAAATTTAATTGCAACGGACTCAACAATCCACCAAGATAATTTAGAATCTTTCTTTCCCTGTTCCTGCAGAATGCTGACATTCCCATCATCTTCTGTGCCCAACGTGTCCTCCTGCTGCTTGGCCTGTTCTACACTGGCCTGTTGCCATTCATTCCTTTCAAGGAGGAGTTCTTGGAAATCCCCATGCCTTCAATCATCCTCAAGTGAGTTAGAGTCAGTTGGTGGGCACTGCACTGAAATGTTGGTAAAACAAATGAATGGTGATGGCAGCTGGAGCATTGGTTTAGTCAGTATCTTTGGGCTGAGGAGACTGTTCCCTTAGTTTGGGCACTTTGGTGTGTTTCTTAGAGAAGTGGAAGATTTGCAAGCTGTTTTTAACCTCTCACCAGCTCTGAGTTACTGAGTTGTTGGTGTGGGGTGCCTGTGGACATCAGTGTTCATTGTTTAAGGCATCTCCCCTAAACACCACCCTTGTGCAGCTGCCTTCACCATGCAGCTGGTGCTGATGCCATTTAGATAGTAAAATGTAGCAGTGATGTACAAATAACCAATTCTTGCACTTTTTTCTCTCTTTCTTGAGAACAGATTAGTCTGACAAAGCCAAAAGGCAAGTCAGTAATAGGGTGGATATGAAATTTCATGTGCTTTTTGTTTCTCACACTTTACTGAAATGCTGCTGAATACCCATCTCTGCTGGTTCTCTCACATGTAGCACGTTTCTCTCGTGGAACCCAATTCAAAGTCACTGTCTTAGTGAAATTACTGCTGTAATTTGAGAAACTGCAAGATTAATTCTTCATGTTCCTTTTGCAGGAACATCTCAAATAATATTTTAATCTGTTCTTTTTTCCTCTCTTCCTCAACAGGCTGAAAGAACCACAGAAGATGACAAGAAGCCAGAAATTTGTTATCTGGCTAGCTGACACGTAAGGTTTTAATCTTATTAAATTTTTATTTGTTTATTGGCTGTATATTAACAGTTGGCTCAGGCAACAGACTGGCTATTGCTGTAGCTACTTATGTTTTAATTTTGTTCAGTTTCTTCTAGCTTTGTTGTCAGTGCAGCATAACTGAAATGCAAATCTTATGTAGGTGTTCCCGTGTGCTTTTATTTTTTCATACACTGAAACACACTGAGGTGCATTAACAGTGGGCAGTATTCCAATTGAGTCTATTTAGTTTCTGTCATTAAGTGTATTCAGTTAATTAGCATGCAGATAGATTCAGAAAGCAGCTTTCATGTTTCATGGGATTGTGACTGTGTTGTCAGAGGAGATACTGTCTGGCTCACATGGAACACTTTGCATTTTAAGAATATCTGTGCTTCAAAGGAAGCTTAATCATGTGCTTTCAGAGGCTGGATGTGATTGCAGTCTTCTTGCTCTTCTGTCTGACATCTCTTAGTTTGATTTTTTTGGGTGGTCAGTAAAGCTTTCACGTCATGGTGTGAAGGATAAAATTTGTTCTGGAAGGGATGGATTCATTGGACATGGTGCAGGGTAGCTGCACAGGGAAGCAGGGATCTGCTGGGTTTGATCTTCAGAAGAGCTGATACAAATATCCATAGTTAATGCAGGTTCCTGGGATCTGTGTTAACCAGTCTTGAGTTGCTTGAACTAAAAACTCCCTATGATGAGGTTTGTACTCGCTTTTTTGGGGGCGGAAAGTGTTGAATCTCCTGCTCTATGAAAACTTCATTGCAGAACATCAACAGATGTGGAAAATTTCATACAAACTTCAAGTTGTTAAAGAATATCTTTCTCCTTTCTGCAGATTGCTAATGCGGAAAGCACTTTTTGACCACCTCACTGCTCGGGGCATTCAGGTACAGTCTGGCAAAGCTACAGGAAATGTGCTTTTAACCTAGTGAGAATTTGAACCAGCCAGAAATGGGTTCATGTTCACCCCAACATGTCCTGTTGGGTTGTGTTTTGGTTTCTGAGCAATAGATTATGCTGTAATATTTGCAGTTTTGTAATTGCAAAGGAGGAGTTTTATGATTTGAAAAAGACTCATTAATTTAAATTCATTTAAGATTATTTTTTTCCCCACTTCAAACATAAGCCCGAACTGCTTACCTGTTTGGGGCTCTTCACAAAACAATATCTTCACTTTTGGAAACATCTGAAGTCTCAGGTAATGAAATGAATGCCCCTTTTGGAGGGTGAAAGGGAAGAAGTTGGATAGGTTGGTTTGCATGTCTTTGGCACCACAGTGTAATAATTCATTCTGGAAAATACATGCAGCATCACCTCTCTCACAGGCAACAATTTAGGTTGAAAGTCACATTTTGTTTAATTTCAGTATTTCCTGTAATGATTTGTCTCTGTTCCATCTCATAGGTGTATATTTGGGTACTGAATGAAGAACAAGAATACAAGAGGGCATTTGATCTGGGAGCAACTGGAGTGATGACAGACTATCCAACAAAACTTAAGGAGTTTTTACACAATTATCCAGCATAAAGGAAGAAAACAAAGGAAATTCTTGCAGAATAGATTGTGAGCCAAGGATTTTCTTCATTTAAAAAATGATAATTGAGCAGCTTACACAGATCATTTTGTTTGAAAGACGTAATTGGATGATCTTGTTGTCAATTTGCTACCTACTGTAAAGGTGGTCTATTTATTTTAAAACTTTTAATTACATAGTTTACATCTGTAAATAGCTCATTTAGCAACAGAGCACTCCACAAATAGTGATGACTAGGAAGAGAGTTGCTGGATAGGATACCTGTAGATAATAAGCATTAATTTACCTGTCAAAAGTGTTCCCAAGCAGCTGTCAAGACATGTCAGTTATTCTAGTTATATTCTAGTGGGCAGAAATGAAAGAATTTCTGAAAGTGCTCCCTGTGTGGCTGCTTTTCCTGTGTGGCTTTTAGTTTTCAGGTAACTTGTAAGGCAAAAAAGAAAAACCATGCATGGGGGAAACAGAAAGCAGAATCTGTGACTGTCCTGATAGTTTAGCCAGTGAAGTGTAGTCAATAAAGGTGGTCATTTTTTTTACCAAAAGTAACTCACTCGCTCAGTATAGATTTACTCAGTTATTCTTACTGGTAACAATGGTTGGCACCAAGCACCACTGCAAGGGTCTAGGTTTGCCCCTGATCTGCCTGTCAGGCTGCCATGGCATGGCAGTAGTGAGCTTTCCAGAAAGGAAGATTGCATTTATTATAGATGACACTTACTTTGAAATAGCCTTTTCACAAAGAAAGCCAATGTTTAGAAGTCTTCTGCACATTTGTAGTTCAAACATCTGTTGGCTTGATGATTGGGAAGTTGTTTTTAGGGTGAGGGACCAGACTCTGTCTGGTCAGGAGTTTCAGAAGCAAATAAAAATGTTCCTATTAAATCAATTCACCCAAAGCAGATTTATATGCATACTTAAAAAAGGATCAAGTATCAATCTAGGATGTACATAAATTTGTCTTTTCTCTCCACAAAAGTACATTTCTACATGGATGAAGTGGAAGAAGCTCCTGCATTTACCATTTCAGTGAACGTGTGATGATGGTGGCAAATCAGTTAATGCTGTAGATTCAGTTTCCTCTTATTTTAATCAGGCTTGTTGCTCATTGAATAGAAGAAAATGCAACTTCCTAACTGTTCATAGGAAAAAGGATTAAATTATTTATTATTTACTAAGCTTTTTGTTTCCCTTTCAGACCAGTTATGTATGGTCAGATAACTGCTAATAATCAATCTAGTCATAGTTCTTCCTGCTTTCTAGTAGTCACAGAATAGTTACAGAATTGGCTTCATATGCAGCTCAGTGGATAAATTAAAAACTTCCCCCCTTCCTGTCTTAATTTGGTTTACACCAGCCAGTGCTTAGCTCTAGATTGTGTTCATGCAGTGTAGTTTTCTTCAACTCAATTTTATTACTGTGGA
Source organism: Hemiprocne comata (assembly GCA_020745705.1). NCBI lineage: Eukaryota > Metazoa > Chordata > Aves > Apodiformes > Apodidae > Hemiprocne > Hemiprocne comata. The sequence continues at coordinate 4,101,992 of CM036605.1, forward strand.
ATTTCCAGCACACAGACCTATCTTAACATGCAAATATAATTCTGTTTAGACAATACTACCAAACAGCACTTATGCAGTAAAACCTTTTTTTCAGTAAGAGCTAAATTTTAAAATTTCTGGACTTGATCTCTCAAGGGACAGGTGATGACTTAATTTCTCTCTCAATTTTTCCTCATAACTGCATAAATAAAACTATTTTGCTTTATTCTACGTTAAATGACAGAGCACAGTTTTAGAAGTGACAAACCTGATTTTTTAAATTTCGTTTTAATCTTCCTTTCTAGCAGTGATGTTGGAAACTTTTACCTTCAAAAAACGCTCAACATGTTTTTTCAATGTCTTCCTGCATCTGCTGTAGCTTTTGGCTGTGCTGTTTGTACATGACCTCTCTTTGATACGTCTGCTACTTCCTATCTGAAATTTGAATTAGTCCTGTTACATGGGAGGGAAGGGGTTCAGTGCTGGAAAAGCTGCTGACTTGATTCAGGCCCTCATTTGGACTTTAGCATAAGAGCTAAAGTTTGATCTCTTAAAACAGATAATACTGCATTGATGAGGCCAGGAACCTGAGCACCAATGCCCTGGACTTAGGCCACAGTAACTGTTTGTCACAAAATAATATGGGACTGGAGGTAACTGTAGAATGTTTGTTTTATCAAATCACTGTTCTGAATATTCCAGAACTTGCTGTGTGATTTTTAAACCACTTGTACAGAAAAGCATTTGTTGAGAACTTGCACAGCTGTCCAGGAGGATGTTCAGTTAATCTCTCTCTCTCTCCAAGGAGAGATTCTTTTCAGGTACTTTTAACTCTAAATATTGTTCAACACTTACTGTGTTCTCAATCCTATTGCAAAAGATTTAACGTATGAAGGATGATGGATGTATTTCATGCACTTTTAATTTGCAGAAAGTCTTGTGGACCTCTCTAGCTCCAAATGTAGGAACTGATATTTTTCTTTTCTTGTAAAGAAAGATTCATGCTTTTGAAATGTGACACATTAAAACATCTTTGCTCATAAAAGGTCTAAACCTAAATACTTACTGTGACTTCTTTGCCTTGAAGTATAATATCTGAAATTATGATATGAGTCTTCTACCTGCTTGCTTCTGTATAAGACCTAGGCAAAAAATTGTGGATGATCAAGGAGGGATCAATGGATTGTGGAGTACAGAAGGACTTTTACAGTTGACAACTATCTGCTTCTGAATTGGGGACAGCAAACTAGTGTGTTTTGAGTATCTTCTTGTTAACAGGTACCTCATTTGTAGCAAGTTTCTGTGCAGTGTTGTCCTGTGTTGGGTGATAGTTTGCTATAAATACAGTGCTTTCTTTTTCTGGCATTAAGCAGGTTAATGTTTCCTCTGGTCCTAGAGACAAATTTCCAGCTTTCCTACTGGATTTCCATTAAATTACATTAAATACTAGTTTTTAAGGTCAAGTGTAATTTTTAAAGCCTTAAGGCTTCATGTTAGGCAAGGGAGGTGAAGTGGGGTTTTGTATGTAACAGTATTTAGTAATTTTTGAAGGATTTTGGCAGGCTGATGTGAGGATTTCCCCAGTTGCTCTGGGCAGTATTTTATTATTTACTACACATTCCAAAAGGTTAGTAAACTGGAATAGGGAAGGTATTAGTGCATATTCACATGTCTTTAACATGGAGAGTATTTGTGCTCACTTCAGATTGTGTAACCTGTGCTAAATCTCCAGTACTAAGACTTGGTACCTAAACAGAGTATCCAGAATAACTTCACACAGTTTATCCAAAACAAGAAGGCTTGGGATGCAGATTTTTTTGGCTGTTTTCAGAATATACTTTTTCTACATTGATGAGTGAGATTATTGGTGTTGGTAGAAGTCTCGGAGCTCCTGGTTTGTCCCTGGAATTTTCTCCACGCGTGGAGCATGGATCGTTCATCCTGGCTGTGCGAGATGCCCTGCTGGAAGCGTGTGGAAAACAAAAGCCACAAAACCTTAACAAAAGCCCCAAAAACCTTTAGAGTGTCGGGGCCTGCCTGTCCTCCTCCTCCGTGCCGCAGGAGGCCGCCGCAGCCCCGCAGATCCCCGCAGAGCTTCAGCGGGGCTCGGTCCCTCCCCGCACGGCTCTGCCCAGCTGAGGGGGAAACTGCAGTGCAGGGCGGGATTCAAAGCAGGTGCTGGTGCAATTCCAAGTTCGGAGTTTTGCCGGGGTTCTGGGGCTGGTTAAGCTGCACGGTGGGTTTTTACGGGTGGTCTGGTTCTGCGTTGTAAGGTGTGGAAATGTTGCTGTGGGAAGTGATCAGCAGGCTGTGGGTAGTGGAAGGTTGTACAGCTTCACCAACAGGTATCTTGGGGATTTGAGGGGATAAGGTGAAGCACTGGGAACACTTGCTGCTTTGTTGTTGGACCTAAAATAGTGATGCTGCGAGTGGGGGGAAAAAAAACCCCACCCTACTGCTCTTAATAGATGAATGCACCTTTCTTTGCTCTGAAGTACTTGGAGATGTTTCTTCCTGATGTCTCTGGAGAAGTCAGAAGTATCCCCACTTTACAAATAAAGCCAGTATTAGGTGAGGTGTCTTGACTACAAGGCCAGTAACACCAGCTACAAATAAAACCTGGGAATGCTAAGAAACTGAGATTTTTAGCAGATTTTAAGTACCACTTAATTCTAATGCCACAGTAAAAATGTTGAGAGGATACATTAAAGAGCAATCGAATACTTTCTCCCCCCTCAGTGTTGCCATGGCAAAAGTTGGCCCCAGTCAGTGCTGCTTTATCAATTAGGCTTTTCTAGTCTAAATTATAATAAAGGTTGAAATTGTTGTCAGACAGTGAGGAGAGAAGCACTAGCTGTGCTGCTCAGCCTCCCAAAAAAAGATGTTTGCAAACAGAGAAATGAAAAATCACGCTTAGCTGTTCAGTTGCAAGCTAAGCTGTCAAATAGGTTAGATCCAAAATTCAGGTTTTTAAGAATACATTTCCCAAAAGCTTGGCCCAGGATAGGTGTTCACAATGCTGATCAAGCTGCGCTCCCAAAGTTTGCAACAAGACTCTGTAACACACAATCAAATGTGAAATTGTGACTTGAAGCTTCAATGAGAAAGTAGCTAGGACCCAACTAGCTTTTTTTTTTTTTTAACTGAGCCAAATGCTGCTAATGAAGCCCAGTTACCCTTAAACCTCCAGATTTCCATGGTGATGCTGAATTTGCATCAATGTAATTCCAGTTAACCACCATCCTAAAGCTTATTACAACAGGGAGCTCTGTCTATATGTAAAGAATCTTTATGTTCTCCTTGTAAATAATAATGTATTTTTATCAGCAAACTGAAAATCATGCTGCACAGCTCACTTTTGGGTGTTATTCAGCAGCCTCTTGATGGTGTGTAAATTTATTTTGCTCATGGTTTCAGCTCTGGGATCTTGTGTTTACCTTTCAGAACTCTGGGTGATTTCAAGTTCAAGCAAGTTTTTTCACCACTTCCTGCACATAACCTTGCCTAGATATGTTAAATGTGGTTTGTTTAGCACTGGTGAGATGGTCTGAAACCTGATGTGTTAGCTGACTGCAGGGCTTGTGGAGGAAGGAGGTTATCTAAGAAAAGAAGCAGCTTAAAGTAAGCCTTCAAAGTAGGTTCCTCTTGCTCTTGTAGCCATCTAAAGATAACAGGGCAATTTCTTCCTTCATTTGAGTGTCTACTAGGAACTACCGTGGTACTTAGATCTTGTTAATAGCATGTTTAAATTGTACTTGGTAGTTCAGCTCGCTTACTGTGGAAAAAAAAAGACATTTTGTATTTTAAAATCTGGTCTCTAGAATCCCTTGGCTAGCTGGTGTGCTTGTTGTTAATGTGATCAGAGGGGTGTGTTTTGCTTGTGTGGAGAAAAACTGTATTTACTTTCTATCACGAGGTAGAAGGTTGTTTTTCTTCCCACATGTAATAAAAAGATTATCACAACTACTAGGAATATGACCTTGTATTGCCCCTTCTTTAGTGTATATTAGAGTCCATATATTTAACATATGGAACAACATTGCAGTTCCCAGTAATCACCAATCACTAGATAATTGCTTCAAATATTAAGAATTTGCCAATGTCAGAACAAGGATAAGCTCCATAAAGCAAATATATTTCAGCCAATAAGATGTGTAACTTTTATCACTTGATGTGGCAAAAGGACAGCTAGAAAGCATTATTAAAACTCTATTTTATCCATTTTTATAACAGTGATGGGTTCCTGTTATCAGGGCTGGAAGTGGTGTGCTGTCGTGAGCTGGAACTAAAAAACCTACAGGAAGAAGCCTCCAAATGAGCTTGTTTGTTGCTGCACACTGATTGTCTCTTAATTGCAGTGCTCTGAGGCAGCTGCATCGCATTTTGCCCTTGCACTTTTGCTGGCTTAGCCGTGTGTGCACACAGCTGTGTACATATGTGTACATACATGTACATACATGTACATCCTGGGTCTGCACCGTGTGGGTCCCAGATTGCCAAGACCACCACTGGAAAAAAGCGTGGTAAGCAGTGGGATGAAGGTAATGGAGATTCTCAGGAGAAATATAGAATATCTGCATTTGCAATTAGTCCTCCTGCTAATTACGAGCCTATGGCGTGTTTAGGAAGTCTCGGTGGAAGTTCCTTGTCCAGCTCGGGGCTGTCTGTGGAGGCAGCCCGCAGAGGCGGGATGTTCACACAGCCATGGGCTCAAAAAGGGCCTTGGGTAAAGCAGGTAGCAATAATTACCTTAAGCTTAATTAACGTGGGCTAATGGCCTTGGTGTTCTCCCTCATTGTGGTTGTGGGGTGGGGTGCGCTGGGGCAGGGATTGCGGATCTGTCCTTAAGAGACCACCTGAAAAATCGAACTGCGCTCTAACCGACGGGCAGGTGGGTGTTTACCGGTTTGAGGAACCCAAACCGCTCACTAATTAGCATTTTTCCCGTCACGTTTTAGGCTGCGGTTCCCCAGGGGGGCCGGCCGGAGCCCCGGCGCGATGCGGCAGGGCTGGTGCAGTGCCCGCCGCGCATCCTCCGCGCAGGCGGATGCCCATGTTGCAGGCGTATACACAGCATCCCCCGGTTTGCTGCTGCCGCTCCGGGCGGGGAGAGCACAGCTGCCCGCTCTGGTCCCCCGTATTGCCCCCCACCTCTGCGGGAGCGGCCCCTTTAAGAGGACGCGCATCTGTTTGTTATTCCCCCCCCCCCGCGCTCCACGCCGGCAGCGCGAGCGCCGCTCCCATTGGCTGCTGCCGCCCCAGCTGCTGCCTGCGCGAGGAGGGCGGGGGGGCGATGCGTGCATCTGTTGGTGTGCGCGCCGGGAGGGGCGGGAGCGCCCCTGCCGGCCTCGCACTCTGATTGGTCAAGAAAAAATGGGCTGCGGCTGGCGGCAGCCAACCGTCGGGGTGTTGCTATGTGCCAGAGGACGGTGATTGGCGGACGGCGGTGCCGCTCAGGGCCAGCAGGCTCGCGGGAGCAGGTATAAGGGGCGGGAGGGGGAGGGCGCTGCGGGGCTGTCTGGTGAGCGTTGGTCGCCGCGCTCCGTCTGCGCTGGGGACGCGCTGGAGGCGGCCGCGCCGCGGCGAAGTGAGTGAGGCAGGGGGCGAGGGCCGGGCGGCGGGGCGGCCCGGGGCGGGTGGCGGGGCCAGGGCCAGGCCTCCGCGCTGAGCTGCGCCACAGCCTCGCACCACCTCCCCCCTTGCGTTGGGGCAGTGGGAGCGGCTGCGCGGGGCGGGCATTGCGCGCTTCCTCAGGAGCGCCGACTGTTCAGTGAGGCGCTGTCTCCTCAGGGGATCTGTGTCCGCCTCATGGGGAGAGGGCCGGGGGCTGGCAGCGGGCGAGCGGGGCTCTGCGAGTCGCGGCCTTTGTCTGCCGGGCTGGGCGAGGGGCTGGAGGCGGGGAGGGCAACAGGTCCGAGCCCGGGAGAGTGTCCAAGGGGCAGCACGCAGGCGAGGCCGGAGGGGTTTGCCATTCCCCGGACGCATCCGGCGAGGGAGATCAACAGGAGGGAGCTGCAGGGCAGGGGCTGGCCGGCGGTGCCAGGTAACCCCGAGAGAAGGAGGAGGAGCAGGAGATGGTCCTTCCTCACTGTCTCGCTGTAGCAAGCAAATACAAATAAAAGCTTGAAAGCCCCGGTGAGATCCGTGCCCGACACCGAGGTGTGCGTGAGGCTTGTGACTTCATGGAGAGAGGTACAGCATCTTCCCCCGGGTGCTGATGGCACCCATGGAACGGTTGCCAGCACGTCCTGGCAAGACTGGCTGCTGACCAGGGAGAAGTGCCCTGCCACTGCTCTATTTACTAACACTGCTGCTGGAGTCCCTGGAGACCAGGCCTTTGTCAGCTGCAGGCTGTGGCTTAGTGCTACAGAGGTGACATCATGCCTGGTGTGGCAAAAGAGACGTTGCAGCGTCCCTGGATCAGCCTGTGGTGGGGCTTCCTGGGCCCTGGCTAATTATTGGCGTTCAAGGCGGGCAGTTTCTGCACGTGGGGCATTGAAACCGGTCCCCTCCCGGGAGCAGGAGTAACTCGGCTGGTCTGTATTGTTGCTCTAGCCTCTGGGTAAGGGTGTAGCAGCTTCCTCTTTTGCAGGGCACTAGGCTGAAGTCCCGGGTCAGAAGGTGAAATGTCAAGGGTCTTTTGTGTTTCTTTACAGAAACTTCTGGGTTTGATCCAGAAAAGTCAGAGAAGTTTGAGATAATAGAAGTAGCCATGGAGTGAGCTGTAGGTCTGTAGCTTCAGATTATAATACTGATTTTTTTAAGTCAAAAGAAATTTAAATCCCACAGTTTAAAATACGATTTTAATGATACAGACAAATAAGTTGAATCCTCTGCCCCTTCCCCCACAATTTGCTAGAGTGAATCTGTCCCCACTTCTTTCTGGCCTCTGTCTTAACATAAAGAGGAAAGCCCATCAAACTGGTGTCCTTAGCTTGCAGACAGCAGTTAGGCAAGGGATGGGATGGTACACCTGCCTTCCTGACATTGCCTTCCTCAGGGCCTACTACAAGCTCCAGATAAGGATTTTCTGCTAATGTGTTTACGGTTACTTAAAGCTTACGCTGGGTAGCACAGAGAGGCCTTTGCTGAGTTAGGTGGTTGTAAACAAGCAGATACTGAGAGCCCCACGTATAATCCATGAGAGGATTCTGCCTGGAGAGGATGTATTTTGTGACTTCATTCTTGCAGGGAATTGATTTTGTTTAAGATCTCATCGTGTTGGGATCCATGCCTCTGGCTGCTTGTAAACATTGTTTGCTGTGTAACAGCATTGCTTGAATAGAGAATTAAGATGTTCTTCTGGATCCCTAATTCTAGTTTCCTACTGAAAGACCATTTAAAAGTGAGCCTTGTGCTTTGAAGCTGTTGGGAATGTTGTAGGTAGGGGCAGAGACATTGCCTTCATCTGATGAAGATGTCAAGTGCTGCTTTTTTTAATTTACTAATTTATTTATTTTAAAAACTGTATTTGCAGGTGTCTCTTTCATGGTGCCAGGGTCAGAATAACTGGCAAAACTATATTGGTCTCTTGTATCTTCTGGATCCACAGATTTTGAATATGTGATTTCCGTTCTTTGCTGTTGTAATTTGAGTTAGGGTTGTCTTGAGGAAGACAGCATCACTACCTGTAAATCCACATTCCCTCAAAGGCTCCTTGACTCATGGATTGAATACCTGTTGCTGAGAGAATTTAATTAAGGAACTGGTCACTCTGGTGTAGGTCCTGGCTAGCAGTTTAGAAAGTGGGAGCTCCTTGTTCTAGCATGGTACTACGCAAGCATTGCAAGGATTGCAGAGGAATAAAAAGCATTTATTTGTTGTTCTTGCATCATGGCCTTGCCTTTGAATCTGTGTGGGGAAGCCTCTTCAAGAAGCACCAGTAAATCTAGGCTTTCATTGGGCTTTGGTCATTAACTGGCAGACTTTTGTTTGCTTGAACTTAAGCATAGTCTTCATTGGAGATCAGCTGTGAAGTGCTAGGGCAGTAGGCTTCAAGAGGGATCATGTAGTGGAGTCTGGAATGGATAAATTGTGTGTTCAGTTCTCTCAGCTGCTTTTTAGTTGGTCAGTGATGTTCAAGGCAGAATGGCATAGCGGACAGTATTTATTGCTTAGAAACTGTAGCAAAATGTGCAGCTTCCTTTTTTTCCCCTTCCTTGACAGAGACCTGTAGGTTGGTCCTTCAGGATGTTCCCTCTTTTCTTTGCTTGTTCATGCAGAGGTCTAGTCTTCTAGGTCTAATCACAGTAACTGAAGGTTAAGGATAGGTTTGCTTTTCCTTCCAGGAGCCAAGAAGAGTCTATAGAAGGGATGGGCTATTCTGACTCCAGGATTTTTCAGTTCTTTCCAACAGGTCTTTAGCTGGTAAATTAACATGTCTGTTGGTGGTGTGATGCTGATTGAGGATAAGGATCTCTTTTTCCCAAAACAAAGACATTTTATAAGTTGTCTTCTTTGGGTGCAAGAAAATAAAGTTTTCAGGTTGAGCTGCTGCTCAGGAGTGCTGGGTCCTGGGCCTGAACCACACTCCCTGTTGCCCCCCATCTATCCCTGATCTTCATCCCCCACAAAGTCTGGCAGTTGATTCTCTCTCTGAGTCTGTTTTCTGCCATGTCTTCCTCGCCCTTTTGTCCCTCCCTTGCCAGGGCAGGTAGTTCTTGCAGTACATATGCTGATTGTTCTTGCATTCTGGCTTTGCAACCTTCCACTCACTAGCCAGGTCTGCCAGGCCTGTCAGAGGGTTTCCAGTCGCTGAGGCGGGATGTGTTGGACGTCGGGAGCAGCTTCGTCTCCGGAAGTGTCACTGAACTGGCCAAGCCACTTAAGGCTGCAGGAAATAACATAATTAATGAGACTTAGTTCTCCCTCATCTTGTACCTGACAATCTCAAGTCACTTGACAATGCTAATTAAAGCTAATCACACTCCTCTGTTTTTAGTAAATAGCTATTATCCCTGCTTCACTCTTGCTTTAACAAATGATAGTGCCAGGCAGTGTGAGTCACTGGGAGTTATGGGAATGCAATCATAAGAGCTGCCTTCTGGTCTCTTCACTCAGCCTTACACATCTGACTGGAGATTGTTTCTTTTACACCTGTTCAAGTGTTGGTATAGCCTGGTTGGATGTTTTGCTGATTGACAGAAATGGATCTTTTAGACTCTTTTTTTTTTCACTTCTGTTATGAATTGTACAGAACTAAACTCCTGAGGTCGAGCAAAGGCTGTTAAAAGTTTCAAAAGGCAAGGATGCTTTGAATTTGCCCTTCAGAGAACTTTTTGATCTGCTGAAAGGGAAGGCACAGTGGTGTCAAAGCTGCACTTTCACTTCTCCTGTTTCACGTTGGCAGTGGCTTCACTATGAGGACAAAAATGTAGCACGGTATGACCTAGACGTTGCATACCACAGCACAGAACTCGGGAAGATTGAAGTTTCACTGATTAAATGTGACTAAGGGATAGCTCTAGCAATATGTTATTAAAAACAGATTTTCCAGCATCACAAAAAATGATGGAGTTAATAATTAACTTGGAGGGGGAAATCTTAATGAGAATCCCAGGAACTCCCAGCTCAAGCATGTGTCAATAGGCACAGAACTGTGAGAGGTGAGTCAGTTCTCATACCTTGGCAGTAACATGCTGGCTAGTGAGGATATCCAGGAGGAACTGGTGACAGAAACTGGCAAGGTAGCAGCTGACTTGACCATCTTAAACTAGATTCAAGTTAGAAAATACCTGTCATATGAAGTCTGAAGCTATAAATCTTCATCTGACTTTGCCCCCTTGACAGATGGGTTGCCAGGCCTTCAGTGGAAATGAAAGCTAGAGAGATGATGACTGAACTCCCACAGAAAGTAGGTACTTGTTAATACAGTAACTTGCATAGAAAGTGTTACTGGCAGAGTTCAGCCAGAATTCAACAGCTCATCCTTAGCTTTACTCAGAGGCAGATGTACCAGAGTAGAAGATAAAGTCACTGTCTCTCCCCTGGCAGATGTGCTTCTGGACAGTGCAGGGCTCCTGAGAAGAACCCTCTGAGCAGATGGGTTTTATGAGCAGATGAAAACTAGGACTGGACAAGGAGAGGTTGCAAATAGTAAGTCATGACAGGCAGCTATGGCAGATCCTTTTTTCAGCTACTAATGACTTTGAGGATATTGGAAGGATACTTGCAATAGATAAAATGTTCTCACTGTGTTCCCTGTTAGTACCCAGCCTTTACTCAAGAAACACGTGATCCATCCAGCAGACCAAATTAATTTAATCCTACTCAAACCTGCATTTGCCAAAAAGGAAGACAACAGAGCAATGTAAGGAGCACGAAAGAAATGTAATGCTAAGACATGATTTGGACAGCTGAACTGTTCTACAATTAAATGAGGAAGAGAAGTTGGGAAGATAGTGTGTTTCTATTTTGTCAGTAATTGGTTAGTTGGGTGGCTATGGATAGAGCTTTTCCTTGACATCTTCAGGTTGGTACTAGAGTAGCAAGGCGAGGGTCTTTTATTTTGTAAAATGCTGTATACACATAATATTGGCAAAATATGATGTCCTGATTGATGGCTTCAAGTGAGACCATCAGGATGAACATGGAGCTTGCTTAGGCAGAAAGATGTTATGAGCTGAAGAGCTCCATCTTACTGAATGTTGCAGCCATTGCTGTTGTCTTGCTCGAGTGCATCATATCTTGGCCAATTCAGATGAAGGACTGTTACCCCATGTGGGGGATGCTGGCATGAGTTTTTGCAAAATGTAGGGGAGGAAATGAAGTAATTTATGTTTTAAATTAGTTCAATGTGCAGTTTTTATTTGTGGCACAAGTGGGATTTGCTGGTAGGAGCAAAAGGAAATGCTGGCTTGTTTCAAATTTGTCATGGTGAGCCGTGATGCTTTACAGCATGTATGTTTGCTCCTGCATTTGGTGGCTCCTGCTGGTACCTGATGTGACTGGTTATTGAATTCAGCTGTGATGGAGTGTACCTCCAAAGCAAAGGTGGGCAGCTTGCAGCTATAATGCTTGCCATGCTGCTTGTTATCAGCAGCACAGGCTCTTCTGCATTGCAAAGATATTGCTGCCAGGCAACTCAGAGGAGAGTGGGAGGATAATTCAGCCAGAGGTGTCAGTCATTCCTTGGTAGAGGCTGAATCTTGCAGTCCGTGTTCATGTGGTTTCTGAAACAGGCCCAGAAAAGGTAACAAATTTTGAAGGCAGCCCTGTGAGATGTCTTTCCTATCTGTTCTTTGCCTGATGAGATTGTAAAGGAAAGAATTTGATTAATATTTCCAGAATTATTTCCCTTCCCTGCTTCCCAGTGGTGTCTGTGGTGTGTCCAAGTGGAATGTCTTGAACAGTGTGCTCTGTTCTGAATTGCAGTGAGAGATGAGTTAGCAGTTCTGGCACTGCATGGTCTGAGTCCAGCCTTACATCTGTAAATAAAGTCAGAAAGTTCCCATGGTCTTCTGGTCTCTGTAGTCTGCAGCCAGGAAAGAAGCATCTTTGCAGAGTCTTCACTAATTTACTTTAGCCTGTTCCTTCTCCTTCCAGTCAGTTGTGCACCATAGTTCAATACAAGGAAGCTTTTTCTTTGAATGCAGGAGTCCTTCAGACTTGCTGCTCACCTCACAGTTGCACTTGAGAACCTGAAAATGCACTGGTGTGGATGCTGCCTATTAAAGAAGTTAAACTGTTTATTTAATCTCCAAGACAGGAAATCAACATGGTAGAGAGCAATTGAAAAAATATTTTCAAAAATTACTGTTATGGATTAATATCATGACAAAGCTAGAGAAACTTAAACTCACTTTGGGTTGGATTTTTTTTAATGATTTGCTATTTGTTCCTTTTAAGTTTCGACTCATTTTTTTATGTACCTTCCATGTCATCTTCAAAGAAAGCTTGAGAGAGACAACAGGAAGGGTGCTGAGTCTGTTTTTTAAGAGAAGAGTGGAGATAGACCACAGGCTGACATACTGCCTGTTTTTTAAAAGAGTAATTTAAACAACACACCCAAAAAGCCCTCTTTAAAACATTATTGATATAATCGCAATGAAAGTTTTGGCAGTTTTAATATTGATAGCTGTTCAGCCGGATCATATCGAATGTTTTCCCACACGGGCTGGCCATGGTATGTGGAACACGGCAAGGTGCAGCGTGGTTGGTGTCCGGTCTGTTCCTGATCCACTGTGGCCGGAAAGTCTTTAATTGCTTCTGGCTGAATCTTTTTGATGCCCTCTAGTGGTTACCTGGCAATTGTCTGCAGTGCCCTTTGCGTTCGTATCGCCTTTTTGTATCCATCCATCCATCCATCCAGATGTTTTGTTTTTTCCCCAGAATCATCAAGTGCTTCCCAGGGGTGAAGGGTGCTGCCTCCAGTGTGCACCAGAGAGAACCAGGACCTGCAGAAATGAAGTGTCTTGCTGGGAGATATGCAGAGCAGTAAAGGGGGGTTTAAATGGGTTTCTAGTTAAAGGTGGTCTGTGTGAGAAACCTGCTCCATACTATTATTTGTATTGCAATTCTGTCCATGTAGCTGGTAAGATGTAAATGCAGAGGATTGCTGCTGGCCATCTTCCACCTTTTCTCTTGTTATTTTCCTGTCTCCCAGGGCTTGCAAGGTTTGGAGAATGAGCTGAAGGAGCTCAGGCATTGGAGAACACTTAAGGTTCGTGGATCACTTTTGTTGATCATGCTGGTACTGCTGAGCTGCAAGCTGTGGTGTCTTATCAAGTGTTTGAAATTGATGCATTTCAGAAATTTGATACCAAAGAAGTAAAGGTACATCGTGTACACCCACATGCTCTTTAACTGTCTTGGTTTTCCCTTGAGTTCTGTGTTTAAATTTAGAATGGTCATCCTTTCTTTCAGGCCATTTCACAATGTACATCCTCCCCTCTACCTTCAGATGATCTGCCTTCATCTTTTCCAAACCAGTTCTTTGTGGTAGTGAGGATCTCCAGAGCTGTCCCAAACCAGGATCTCTTGTTCTGACACTACATCATCAGAGTGTGGAGGATCTTTAGCTGCGCCAGGTGTTGCTGAGGGTTCAGCACCTGAAATTCTGACACAATCTTTTATTCCATAGGGAAGACTGGCAAAACTGGGCATTAAACCCAGACTCTAGCTTCAGCATATCACCTTAGAGGCTAACTAGCCTTCCTCTTTCAAACTGCAATGCATTAAGCAACGTTAGGGCAGTTTCCATGTCAAGAAAACCCTGGTTAGTAGGTGTGCTTGCCTCTGGCATTTTCTTAGACTCATGCTACCACCCCGGAACACCACAGGCTGCCACAGTTTGTGGCCTTGTAAAAATGTAAAACTCTCCAAACCTGATTCCTCTTGTGCTTTCATTGCACTCAGCATAAGTACATCTCCAGCTCTTTCTGTATTAATGAGACACCAGAGCAGAAAGGTTGGGTTTCCAAGTAGATGGATTTTTTTCACAGCTACTACAGGCAGCATTCTGTAGCATTTGGTGTGTTCAAGTAAGTATTTAGCAGACTAACATTGCTTATCTTAAAAATCAGTTAATCCATAGAACAAACCCTTAGACCCAACAAACCTGTTGTTTGTCCTGCCAGAGAGAACAGGAGCATTTGCATCTGAGCTGCACTGCACATGGGTTTCATGCAAAATTAGACTGGTGTGTGATGGTTTTTTGTTCTCTGCCATGTGGCATATGGACTCATACAAGCAGTAGCCTTGTCTAGCATGTGCTTGGCACAGACTTAACAGTTCTACTTTTTTGTGTTTCCTGACCTGCTAACGGCTTCATGTGAAGTGTGGTTGTTGGGCAGGTGGAGGGTGAATACTGAACCCAAAAGTTGTTTGAAGAGCAAAAATTAGTATTTATGGTTTTTCCTTCATGGAGGTGGCATCTGCTTAAAACTCAGCAGGATTAAGCAGAGCAGCCCCAGCACAGGCAGTGCGTGCAAGCAGGACGTGCAGCAGATTCCCTCACCAATAACCACAATAAACAACGTTGATAAACTTTTGCCCTAGAATTCAGTCGTTTTGTCTAAACCAGTTTTCTGACTTCTGGTGAACTAATTCCCACGCACAGACTTCTCTTCCTTCTTCTCTTGAAGAATGATGTAAGAAAAACACTGGATTATATGGCTGGTGACAGATAATCATCTCTCTAACAGTTAGGCATGATGATAAAGTAATCAAAGCTTTTTTTTCTTAAAGTGAATGGAGCGACTCCACTAATGGCCCCTGTCAGTGATGCTGATGAACATGAAGTCATCATTCTGAGGAGGCACGGTCTAAAATCATCACCAAGCCTTTGTTCTGTAGTACAGTGAATGCACTGATAGCTGTTAAATGTTTAATTCAAACGTGTTTGCTACTAGGGCAGAAAAAAAATACAGGAGGTTGGGTTTTGCATTGTTAAGAGCCACAGATCCTCTTTAATACATTTCAAGATGATATTCAAGACAGAAATGGGTCCTTACAAGCTAGTAGGTGTACTCATGGGATGCATTACCTGTTGTTTTTCCCTCCTCTCTCTTACCATGATGAGGACAGAGCTTTGGGTTGGTAGCACACACAAGTGATCAGACTGATGATTGCTGGGCAAAGGTGGTGCCTTTATAAATTATGGCTATCATATATGAATGAGCTTATCTGAAGTTTTTTCAAGGCAGTTTCTTACCTGGGTTTCCTACAAAGATCTTAGATCATAAATCTTTATTCTTGCCCTAAACAAAGAGATCAATTTGGTTTACCTTCTCAGCATAGTCCTGAAACAGGAATTGCAATTAATCTTAATCTGTGCTCTGATACCACCTCATTTGGGCACTTTATTTTTGTCAGCTTCTAAAAGGTCACATGTTTTTGCTGACGTTAAATGTGTTATGAGGTCAAATAAATGAATGCTCATTAAATGCTTTTGCAGAAAGCTGCATGCAGCAGATAATTTGTGTGTGCGTGCGTGTTCATTTCTTTGTTAGATAAATGCAGTTGTAGTATTTCCTGTTTTACTTGTTATTCTAGAGCATTGATGCCTAGGAAACTTGGGCAGAGGGGTCAGCAATCAACATATTAAGGGATTGCTCTTACAATATTCTGGTTGGGTATCATCTGTGTCTCCATTTGGCTCTGAGGATGCCTGTGGACTGTTTCTCCAGCTGTTAGGTTGCAGTGCTAGGAAGCTGATCAGAAAATAAATGTTTGTCATGGCAGTATGGTAGGGAAGTAGTAAAACTGGTGTTGGTATATTTACCTATCCATGCTGAAAGGAGAAAAGGAGAGAGGGGATTGCACCATTTCATTACAAATCAGTGAAATCTAAGGTTTAGACACAGTCTGTTTTCACATTCTGAAATCAGGTAGTCCTTTCTTTGTGCTTTCCTCCAGATGGTCTGTCTGACATAATCTGTTTCTCTCAGACAGGTCTTGGTGCTTTGCTTTGGAATCCAATTGCATTTGGCCCCAGGAAGAGCACACTTAGTCTCCTGCTTCTGTGCACTTGGAGGCTCATAGCTCACAGATTCCAGAGATCTGTTACTGGTGAGATATAGCATATCAGCTCCTGGATCAGGGGGTTGGAACTTGGGGATGGTTCTGTTGTCTTGTGACTCTAAAGGTCACTGGGACACAGGATACAGGTGAAGGTTGCTTGATTCCTCTTACTTCTGCAATTAGTGTAAAAGATCTTGCTGAAATACTGAAATGCAGCTGTGTACCAAAGCAGTGCAGCCTGCTTTGCCACAGGCTGGCTAGATAAATTCCAGGCAAGACCCCTTTTGGCTGAAGAAGAGGTTTAGCTCCTAAACAAGCTGGGAAATGAGCCCTTCTTTGTCAGGATGGGTCTTCCAAAGCTCTCACTGTAACTTTAATTGGAAAAGGTTAATCTGATTAGTTAGTGTTTGCAAAGAGCTTTAAGGATGAAAACTGCTCTGTAAGTGCTGACTATTATGATCATGATAGATATGCTTTATCAGCAGTTTGCAGGATGAGTAAGACTCTCTTCTCCCATTTGACAGTGAGGGAGCTACCTGCTGGACAGCAGAAGAAACATTTCAGAAAAAAAAGAAAAAAAATTATATCCTGTTGTCTTACTGATGTCTGCCTCCTCTTGAGTACTGTGCATGTTCATAATGAACCTTTGCACCAAGTGGTGTCCATGTGAGCACATGACAACCCTCCAGTGCTTGGAGGAGCTGTCTCCTGGAAATCCTGTGGATAGCTTGCCTGGCTTTCGGGGATTGTCCAGCTGGCAGTAGGTTCAGTGGGTAATGCTTTCAGAAATGCTAGAGCAACTTGGATACCTTGAATCTTGTTTTTCAACAAGTAGATGATCACTTAGGAGCAGAAGTGTTGAAGATGGGTTTCCATAAATGGTGGCTTGATATCTAAGTGACGAGGCTTTTTGCAGCTCTCACTGTCTGATAGTGATCACACACGAGCCTTTCCAGCAGGCAGCAGTAATGGATTCACAGGCTGAGTTTGTTGATGTTTTTGTATGACTTAAACAGTTTTGTCACAGTGAGTTACTTCTGACTGATGATAATGCTGGACAAAAGAGGTCATCTAAATGGGATGCTCATGAGTTCCCTAGACCTGCCTCCTGTAACAGTTGGCCTAAGCTCTGCCTTCAGTTCCCCAGGTGGCTTTATGGCTTTCCATCCTCCTGTTTGGACACTTTCCCTTTTAGCAAGCCCTTCAACAGCTCCAGTGCAGCTGTTCTCTGCAGCCTACCTGGAGCCTGGTGTGCTGCTGGTGCTCTTCCTGGGAAGGTGCATCCCGTGGAGCAGCAGCAGAGCCAGCTTTACATGCAAACTCCAGGGAGCTATTTCAGCAAGCCTAGCAGCATAGTGACCTGGGCTGGCTTTATTCTAACCTGGAAGATTATCAGATATGCTTCAGGAGAGTTACTCATACCAGCTTAGAGACCAGCTCTTAAGCTCTTGTACTTCTCTGTTTTGTCCACTTCAGAAATTTCCATTCTAGGTCAGGTGTGGGGTTTTATTACTTGGTTTTCTAATTGTATGTCTGTGTGTTGTTATGGTTCCAGTATTTGATACACAAAGTGCAGACTCAGAAACTGAACAAAATCACATGTTTTATGGAAAGGAAAATCCTCAGGGGAGGAGCAGCCGGAGTTCATGATGAATTTCTAGAGCATGCACGCACGCCATGTGTCAGGGGAGGAGGGGAGCTGCTTCCTTTATTCTTTATGCTGCTTCCATCCTCAAAAGAGACATTTGTAGCTGGTAAGACTTACAGATACAGGATCCAAAAATCTGATTTCTGCCAACAAAGAGAGACCCAGAATTGAGCTGCCTTGCAGATTCTGTCAGATGATGTCAAAGTGAAAAAAGGTATTTCCATCCTGAATAGGATTTTTAACTGTCTCTTGCTATCAAGAGTAGACTTCAGAGGCTGCTCCTTGCTTTGACTGCTGACAGATGTTCCGAGTAAAAAAAAAATAAAGATACTAGAGTGTGGTTTATAAGAGTAGCTTCAACCTTCAGAGCTTTCAGGGAGTTATAAAGGTGAGTGTGATGAAGTAATCCTCTATTTCCCATTAAAAGCTAGGGCAGAATGGATAAAGGATCTGGTTTGGTGACTCATGCATTTTCCTGGTGGCTGAGCTCCATGTCCAGCTCCCAGCTTTCCTGTGGGCTTCTGGGGTGTCACACCAGTGCGTCAGGCAGCACAGCAGCTGGCAGGGCTGACTCTGGGTCCTGACTTCCTCTCTAGCTAGCAGAGCCTGGCTTCTCCAAGGGGTGGTGCAGAGTTGGACCTTAACGTGTGCAATTCCCCAGAGGTGTTTAGAAGACTAGGCTTCAAGAAAATAATCTTTTTAGCACCTTTGTGGCTCTGTAGTCACTTCCACATCCATTCAGTTAAGAATGAACAGAGATGGTGAGCGTTGGAGCAATAGGAAAATGGTAGATAACAGAAGCAGGAAGATCCTAGGGCAGTCAGCAAGGGAGTGACTGAGCTGTGAATAAAGCTCTCTCCTCCTTGATCTAATCCACAGGCATCACACTTGTCTCCTGGCTGCCCTGGCTCTTCCCTGCTCTTGACCAAAGGCTAGATCATCCTGTGGGCTAGGAGACTGTTGTTGCCTTTGGGAGCTGAGTGTTCTGTCTCTCTCTCTTTTTTTTTTTTTTTAAACTTAGGTTTGTGTGAAGTCCCCCATTCCCTCTGCCCAAATCTCTTCCTCTGAAGCAGTCACCAGCGTGTGGAGCCTGCCCCACACCCATCACCTGCCAAACCACGGCCTTTACCTGTGTCTTCCGGTGTTTCCCGTGCGACCCGTCCTGCGGGAGTGCCTCCTGGGCCACCCCAGAGTTCACGCAGCGCTCCGTGGCTCCAATGGTGAAGATGACAAGGTCCAAGACTTTCCAGGCGTACCTGCCTTCGTGCCACAGGACCTACAGCTGCATTCACTGCAGGGCTCATCTTGCCAACCACGATGAGCTCATTTCCAAGGTACGTGCATGACCTCACCTGCAGGTGCTGGGTGGACACCTCCTCCCCGGGGAGCGGAAGGGCGCGTTCGCTCGCGCCGCAGGTCAGCTGCTGTGGGAAGTGCCTGGATTTAACCCATAATGCTGTTTTTGCTTGGAAAATGGGCTCTCAGCCTAAAGGATCTATTTGTGAGCTGCCGTTTTTGTTTTAAGTGAGTTTGAAAACAGTGGTATGGGACAGATTTCCAAATTTGGGCCTCTGGAGTGCTTACAGGTAGTCTTTCTCTTCCCATGATACCACCTCCTCCCTCTCATGTCCAGCTGCAAAACTACACTAACTGATGGCCAGGACTGCATAAGTTACCTTCCTGCTGGTACTTATTTGTGGACATGCTTGTCAGCATAGCAAAAGGGTTGTTGCATGATTGTGATTTGGAGGCAAAGTGTCTGGAGATGTTCTCTCTGGTAAACTCTGAGCTCTACCAAGCAACTACGCTAGAGCCCCTGCTTAAGGGAAGGTTCTCTTATGCTTCTACCAAAATGTAAGGCAGCTTCCTGAAGACTGATGAGTTGTTGATCAAATCTTTGTATCTTTGCCAGTCCACTAGCAAGACACTTTGCAGTGAAAAAACAAGGGATGGATGGTAGGATATGCTTTGAGCTGGGAAGGGTGGAAGAATTCTGTCTTCTGATCTCTTGATCACAAGGGAAAGGATCTTGAGAGTAAGCTAAATTAAAAGCTTTCAGAGCTAATAAGTTGGGGCCTTTGATGCAGAGGCAATAGGCCAGAAAGAGGATCTCTTTCTGAAGTGCAAAACCAAAACTTTCTCAGTGTGTGTGTTGGAGCCTATCGTGCCTGGCTGTGGTCAGGCATCAAGTTCCCAGGTTTTGGCTGCCTTGGCAGTCAACTGTTCCATAAAGTTTATTTGGCTTATAAAATGTGTGTTCAGAGAAAGCAGGGAGACCATAAGGTTTATTAGCTGAGATGAGGGGAAATGGGGCTGTGAGCTCTGTGTGTGTGAGTGCTTGCACACAGCTTAAACACATTCAGCTTCTTGGAGCAGCCTTGAGAGGGAGGCCAGGATCACAAGGGGTAGAGGTGCTCTGTGGTTAGTGAAAGTGTGTGGTGCTTCCCCCCTTCCTATTTGCATGGGAGAGATTAGATTGTATCACCTTGGACCAAGGGCATCTTTCCTTACAGGGTGGGCATTTAGCAGCTGTGGAGGTCCTTTTGGATTCTTGATGTTGGGTGCTCAGACCTGTCTGCTGCCATTGCAGGCTGTCTCCTTCCTTTTTCTCTTGGTTGTTGCATGGGTCAAGTTGATGCCTATCTCTGTGATGTGTCCATGCTAAACAATTGAATTTAAGTATTCTGCTATAAATAATGCTGATTGCAGACTGCTACAATTTTGGTTTTAGCAGTTTCTGAATGGGCAGGTTTCCTTTTGGGCTAACACCTCTGAGTCATTCTGGGTCTCATAGGAGTTCCTCTTGTTCTGGTACAATTTCAGTGGTTCTTAGTGCTATCCTTGAGGACTGTAAAGCCTCCAGCTTTTAAAAAGGAGAAGGTTGTATATTTCCTCAACAGAAAAGTTCTGAAATGTAAATGTAATCAGCAGTCTGTGCCCAGGTCTGGATGGGAAATACATTCAGCCTCTTGGATCAGCTGTGTGACTTCAGGCTCCTGTGCTCAGCTGAGAGATCTGTAAAGTGGGGTAGTCACTCCCCTGCCTTCTCACGAGGAGAGTTGTTACTAGCTAGATTTTGTGTTGGGACACAGAAGATGCTTTACTGGATAAAGAAGGCTTGTTTTACTTATTATTTTGATGGTAGGTTAGAGTTTGTGCTCTGCTTTTTTTTTTTTACATAGCTGGTCTCCAGCCAGGGAAAACACAAGGCTATGCATGCCCAGGGGTGTCACCTTTGACACTTCCTTCCCCTCCTGCTTCCATGTCCATGCTCTTTCTGCTCCACTGTGCAATGCTGCCAGCTTGGCAGGTAAGTGGCTCCCAGCAGGGCCCTGCCAATGCTGCAGACTGCTTGGAATTTGAGCTTGTAAGGTGTTGAGGCATGCAGAAACTGCCCAAGAATGCTGACTGCTAAAATATGGACACAGGAGGGAAGGTATGAAAGCACAGCATGAGAACATGAGTATTGAATCACGGCAGGATTAAGTACAGTGTGCTGCAGTGCTTGCACCTGCTCCTTCTAAAAGTTCATTGTAGGCTGTGGTGTAAATTTGTAGGAGTGTTGGGACTGTACTGCTGGTGGAGCACTAGTGGGTCGTGCCACTTGATTGCAGAGGGTTTGGGTTTTTTAGGTTTTATTTCTTAGAGTTATAAACCTTAATAGGATACATTCTTTGTATAACTGGAAACCTTATAAAAGTAATGGTGCAGTGATAATTTGTACAACTGGCTATTAAACTGAGAACAGAAGGGCAGTCCCTGCCTCAAGGGGTTTCCAATATGTGTAGAAACTTTCCCAGCCAAACATAGTCATCTTTTTATCTGAGTTATGTTTTGACCATCTCCCTGCTGCCTTCTGCAGTTCTTTCATCACAGCCTCCTATTAGCGTCTGAGAACCAGGCAGTGCAATTTCTGTGCTTGTTTTCTGCAGGAAAATGTGGCAAACAGAAGGAAGAAACAAGCACCATGAGGATTGAAGAGGGAGTGGGAGATTCTGTCAAGCTGGAGTGTTTCTCAGTCTGCAGTCTATCCCATCTTGGACCTGACTATGTCACTTGAATCAAAACAGCCCAAATGACACCATCTCTGGAAAAGTTCCCCAGAAAACAGGCTTTTATGTAACAGCAGGGTGTTGGTGATTTGGCTTGATGAAATTAATTCCTCTATTCCTTTTGCCCCAAGTTGTGCAGAGACCACATGAGAGCTGTGCTGCTTTGCATGCCATGAGCTTTTAGCTCCTTTGGATACATACAAATTGCAGCACTGGCTCATGCTTTTGGCTGAAACACAAGCTGGAGCTGAGTCCCTGTATTGTTCTGTGTCAGTCCATACTTTATTTCCTCTGCATCTCCAAGTTTCCCCTCTCAGCCCTTCAGCACCAGTGTTAACTCTGACTTCAGAGTGTTTTGCCAGGACTGGGTATCCAAAACTCTTTGACAAATACGCCTTGGCGGGGCAGTTTTTGCTTTCTTTTCTACTTAAGGAAAACCTTGTGCATTAAAATGGGTTGAAGGTTTCTCAATTGCTATTTAAAGAAAATAATTGATGCTGAGGCTTTTAAGAAAATCTGAAGCTGTTACATGAAGCCAGTTACCAAAAGCTTGCTTGGCCTTTTATCTTCTGCAGCCAGAGGGAGAAAGTGGTTTAGTATGTCTGATTTGTAATAAGATCTAAAGTGTGGGTTGGATTGTCTGGCCAAGAAAGATCTTACTGACTTAGGAAATATAAGGTGATCAGATAGGTTGAGTGGAGTGAGTAACTAGTTTTCTTTTATATGCTCCTGTGGTGTCTGGGTTAGCACGGGTAGAGGTTCTTGTTCCCTTGCAGCAATGCATCCTTTGAAAATCTGTGCCAAATTTAGTATGTACTCCAGTTTCGTTGCTTTTTCCGATGCCTGAGTGGGCTGAGACTTTGGGAACTCAACCTCACCCTGCAACAGATTCCTGTCTGACCTTGAGTAAGTCACTTAATGCCTTTGTTCCTCCTTTCTCCACCTGTACAATTGAAATGGTGCTGTTTTGTCCAGTCTGCCTGGAAGATAAAGCTTTGGAGCAGGTACTGTCTGCTCTTATGAATTAGTACAGGGTGTCCTCATCCAATTGGCTTTACTGTAAAAACAAAAATACCATGCTAGGTGACTGGAGTTAAAAAGCATATTTCAGGGTCTTCCAATTGCCAAAAAATAAGTGAAAGATGTTTGTTGTTACATTTGTCTATCCCAGGCACAATATCCCACGGTTTTTAGAATGCTTAAGAAAAATACATACTCTGTAATTGATGGAGGTAAAACCTCTCCAGGAAGGAGGTAGAAGGGCTTTTCTTGAAGTGCCTTCCACATCAGTTTCTAGTGGGGCCTGGGGAAATAGCTGACATAATAGACATTGAACAGTATAAATAGCATATTTTCTTTTTCTCAAAGTGGTAGCTGGGTTGCTGGTTTCTACCTGCTGTGTTATTCCAACTTTTAATCAGCCTTTTCTGTTTTGAATTCACATGTAACTGGTGTCCAGTAGAAAAGGATGGGAACAGGAGCAGAAGGATACAGGCCAAGTGTGGCTGTGTTAGTGTCTTGGTTGCTGACTTTTTTTGCCATGGGAACAGTAATTCAGCAGAAATGTCCCTGATTATGGAACTATGTAGGGAATGTCTTGTGGGCATCCTGCAGTTTCTTTTTTTCATGAATTACTGTGATCCAAGTGCTAAACATTATGCAGTGATGTATCCTCTGGAGTTAGCCTAAGGCTTGCTGAGGAAGTTTAATGTTTTCCTTTGATGTCTGCACGGGGACCATTTCTGAACATGAATGTGAAATCCTTCAACACAAAAGGCTGCAGCTCCTCCAGCACAGAGAATTGAGAAAAAATAGATAACGTGTGTGTGCCTGACTTTGTCATTGGGGTCGGATTGTTTGCTAGGGAACACTTAGAAAGCTCTCTTTTCTGTCTTCTTTGACAGGAGTTGCAAGGTTTATAAGCAAACCTTGCTCCCAGTCATTGTGGCCTAGCTGCTTCCCTGGCTAACAGACTTCTGGAGCCTGAGCTTGTTGGTACAACAGCCTCTTAGTGGCACACTGAAGACATCAAACTTTGCCCCATGTTGCAACTGGGGCATCTTAAAAGGATTTGAAACTTTGGTGCTGGCTTTCAAAGAAGTTGTTTATGAATTCAGCTACTTTGAAGCATTTGGTGCACCCTGTATAGGTGAAGTAAGCATCAATTGTTGGGCTTTTTGGTTTATGTGGTGTGGGGGTTTTATTTTTTCTTTCTGACTGTGTGGGCAAGGCAGTGTGTCATGTTCCTAGTGCTTTACTTCTCATGAACCAGCTGATATTTGTAGGTCAGCTTGCCTGGAAGACATGAAGTTGTTTGCTGGGTGGGAGGAGCATGCACACAAGCTAAAACAATAATCCTAAAATTACAATGTGGTCGTTTCAAAACTTTAATGGAAAAAGAGAGAGGCATTTAGTATGTCTCCAAGACTAGTCAAGTGAAAATCTTGCATTTCCATCAAAGGAAAAACTGTGTGTTGGGTGAGGCATGTATTCCCTTTTCATGGGTAAAGTCCTTACTATTTTTTATTACGTGGGATTTCTTCTTGCTTTAAAAGTAGATCTTGTTTCTTCCCAAATATGAATTTAAGTTCCCAGCTTCAAGGTAATGAACTCTTTATGCCAGGAGGAGCTATCACATCTGACCTCCTCCAGAGCATGGGCCAGTGGATTTCATTATGACTGCAGTATGTCTTTCAGAAAAAGCATTTACTCTTGATTTGAAGACTTCAGGAGGGAAAATTCACTGCTCCCCTTGGTCATTTTTTTCCAGCAGTTAATCATCCTTACTATTAAAAATTGGAGACTTTGAATTTAGGTTTGTCTGGCTTGTGCTTCCTGTCATTGGCCATTATTTTATTTCTTTTTCTAATGAAATAGATCTATAGTACCTATTATTTCTTCCTGTGTCAGGTTATGGTATGCAGTAACCAAGGTTACTCTTGATCACTTTTTTGATAGGCTAAACAAACTCAACTTTCTCATACTGCAATGTTACTTTTTCCATTTCTGTGTCATTTTTGTGGTTCCCTTCTACATCTTCAGTGTTTCAACATCTTTTTAGGAATGGAAACAGAGTTGGTCTCATTGTTACATGTCAGACTCAGCAGTAACTACTTTGCAGCATCCAGATTTCATAATTGTGTTAGTCTTACTGCCTCAGCACCACACAGTAAGCTTCTGTTTCTTAATTGGCTGTTAGCTCTTTATGCACCACGTTTATCAGTTTTACACACATTTCTAGAAGCTGTCCAGTGTGTTTTGGATCCTGCTTTTCAGCTCTTGTTCCCTTATAAATTGTCACTTTTAGATATTATTCTGAGCTTGCTCTTAATTGCAAGTAGAGTTCAAGCTGTAAGTGATGAACAGCAAAGCAGTTCTTTGAAAAGGAGCCTTTTCCCTCAGTGTTTTGTCCAGGAGATTGAGCATTGATGATTGCAGTCCAACTCATCCCCAGGACCTGTACTAGACAGGTTGGTGTTGCTGTCCTGGACTGCAGCACGTCTGGGAGGCTGACACTTGAGTACCTCTCATCAGCTCTGAGCAGCTTTTATTTCAGAGAGAATAAACAAACAAAAATGTCCTTTGCAGGATAAAGTCAGGATATGAAATCTGAGCTGTGTAATGAGTGGTTTTTAATACCTATTCCATAGTACAGCTACCTAAATTAGATCTTTCTGTCCTGTGTAATTGCTTCCTTTGGGGCTTACCCCACAAGTCACTGTGCTCCCTCAGTTCCTACTGTCTGTAATAGGATCTGAAGACAGTCAGGATCAGGCCTCTTATTTCATCAGGATGTGGTTGTTTAATAGAAAAAGCCCAAGGTAATTTTGTACCTCCTTGTGTAATTGTGTTTATACAGCAGTTAATTGCTTTGTGATTTTAAAATATTTCATTCTGTTCCAAAAAAGAAGGAAAAAAGGTAATAATTCGAAATGGTTTAGAATTCCCTGTCAAGGAGGAGGGACGGGGTAAAAATGGATTTTTCTAATCCATCACTTTCTTTATGGAAATAACTCTCCTTTCATCTGCTGCTTCCTCTGCCTTAGAATTGATGACCTGGGCATAAATAAAATATTGTTCCCATTTATTATCCAGGGAACTGCCGGGGGTGAAGGACAGTGAATCATCAGGGTTTTTGCTGCAACTGCTGCAAATCCTGAACAACTGGAGCGCGGAGTTGATCAGGTCTGAGCCTCCCTGGGGTCACTGGGTGTTTCAGTTGTTGGCCTTTGCAGTTGGAAGAGCAGGAAAAGCCAGCAGGCTCGATGGCTTTCTGCTGAGCTTCACTGCCTGATGAACTTCCCATGCAGGTGTATACTTCTAATTGGTTTATCCTTGTAAGAAGGAACCCAGGAAAAACACTGGTGAGTCTCACAACTCTGAGACCTCTGGTTTAATCTGTAATTTAGTCACACACACACACACACACGAGTGGGGGGACCACACAGGGAGGGCTTTACTCCTCAAGAGGCAGTAGATGAAAGCCTCTGACTTCTCAGGAGGAGTCTCTTGTGATAATTTCTATTGCAGTCTTATTTTATAGTAGCAGGAAATGCCATCAGAAGGCTTCACATCTGTGGTAGGGGAGCTGTTATGTCTGCCAGCAAGAGGCTGTCTGGCTTCTCCTGGAAAGGGGCCTCAGCATCTGTCTGTTGGAGGTGTTTGACCTGACAGTTTTTCTCAGCCAGCAGAACTGAAATGGGCATGGATTGAAGATCCAGCACACAAGGAAACTCCACCCAGTCTCCTCACTTCTTCAAATACTCCGTGTGTTTGAGTGGAAACCACAACTATCAGAATAAGTAGCAGTAATGAAGGTAGAAACAAAAACTATCGTTACCTGAAAACTGGAATTTAAATATTTCCAGTGATCTCTCTCCTTTCAGCAGTGATTGCCATGGAAGGTATGAGTTAAAATCAGATTAAGCTGAGCTTCTTATGGAGTATCTCAAGTATGAACACCTCGATTCCAGCCCAGCTCTGAGAGGAGAGGCTGGGGAGGAATGCAGGCATGGTTACACGTCTTATGCTTCAAATCTGTAAGGGGCTGAGCCTGTCTTGCAATGCAGTGTGGCTGAGAAACCTCAGTGTCTGGGGACCTGTCTTCTGGTGCATGCATTTTTGTTCTATTTCTATAAAGGCATATCTACAGTAATAAAATGAATTTCAGTACCACGAGCTGTGTTTTATACGAGAGATGAACATCCAGAATTTGTGCAACAGATTGAACAGAGAAAGATAACTTCATCAGAAGTTTCTCAGCAGTAAGTGTACATATGGTGGCTTCATCTCACTGCAGTTCATCTTCTCCAGGGACACAGAAGAGCTCCTGCCCTGAAAGGATCTGCTTTTGCTGAAAAACAAGTCTGCTCTCCTTGTCAGCATTGATGCTATTGTGAGCTTAGTGGCTGTATTAATGGAATCAGTGTTCCACTGATACATGGGCAGTTGCTATTATGCTGCTAATTAAATAACTTGTTGCATTAGCAGTTTCCATCTTCCATCCCAGTTCTGTCTTGTGTTTATCTCTAAAACCCATACAGTAGCAATAATTAATGTGGAAAAAAAGGGCTTCACCCTCCCCCTCTGCCACTCCTGTTTAAAATGACTCAATTGTTGGATGTTTTGGGCTGGCAGGAACCTGCAGGGAGACAGCAGCACTTAAAAATGGGGGGAAAACCTCATAGCTGCTGCTGTAGCAATTGGAGACTCACCAGAATAAAATGCATTTTTCACTTCTCTGTATCCAGAAAAACACTACTGGGCTTTGTTTTAATCTTCTGTAGTTTGTAACAGTAAATAACTGTTTCTCTCCATATTGCCCTTCTACGTACCAAAGTGTAAAGGCTTGTGTTTGATGCATGTCACCAATGGCTTCAGTGCTAGAGATGGCAAACTCATCTCAACTCCCTTGAACTTCCTGCAGATCTGGGAATGCTGGGAATGAAGCTGTGGAGGTGGAGGATCAGGGTTAACCAGCAGTACGGCCCCAGGCCCAGCATGAACTCGTGGAAGATGTGGATTTTAGTTTCCTTCTTGAATCCTTGCTCTGAAGGGAGGGCACCTGGCAGCCATCCATGCTCACAGACGCTGTGCTGCCCTTGTCCCGGGTGTGCCCAGTGCTGTGTTCATGCAGGATGGATTTTTCCCTTGGCAGAGGGAAGCTGAGCAGGAGAGGATGGGAGCAGTCACTCCCTGATGCAGTGCCCGTGCTCCCTGCTCTCATGGGGCTGCAGGGCTCTTTGTCACACACATCTATTTCCTCTTGTTTGGGCTGCAGACAAGAGGGGGATCTGTCTCCTGCAGTGTTTACTTTTAAAAGCAATTACTCTGATACTGCATCTGCTTTCTTTCCCACAGTATTTCCATCCTTTTTCATCTTAAAGTCAAGTTTTGAAGCACAACAGCAGCAACCAGAGGCCATCAATCAATAGAGAAGTCCCAAAATATTGTGAAGCTTTATAGAAGTAATACATTTGGTGTATTTTTAATTTGCCTTCAGTTGTTTGCGCCTTTAGCATTCACATTTTGAAATTTCACTTTGAAGTCTGTGGGCTAGAAACACATTTAAAAATAAGTAAGAGCCCAGTCCAGTAGCCCAGGGCTTTAAGAAGGAGGCTGGATAGCCCAGGGCTCATGATAACACAATGAGACTCAACAGCACTGCATCTGAACTGAGTCAGAGTCTGGAGGGGAGCCTGCCAGGCATGTTGGAGAGGGAAGAGCACTTTGCAGCTACTTTCTGAATTTTGATGTGCTTTAAAGAGCTTTGCTCAGGCTCTAGCTTAGCTGAGTGGTGACTTAAATAGGTCTTAGAAATCTTTGCACTTGAGGAAAAACAAAAACCTCCGTTTTAGAATCATAGAATGCCAGGTTGGAAGGGACCTCAAGGATCATCTGGTCCAACCTTTTTGGGTACTACTCTAGTTTATATGAGGTGGCTCAGCACCCTGTCAAGCTGAGGCTTAAAACTGTCCAATGTGGGGGAATCCACCACTTCCCTTGGGAGGCTATTCCAATGTTTGATTGTCCTCATGGTGAAAAAATTAGGTAATTTGTATTTAGGTAATTTGTATTCCTCTAAATAACTGTTCTTCATTAATTAAAGAGCTTCAGAAGAGATCTGTTCTGCAGCTGAAATATAACATTTGCCTTTGAAAGAAATCTCTTACTCTCCCCTCTGGTGATAATGGACAGTCATACTGACACACGAATTATTATCTGGAAATTTGCTTCTGCATCCTGGCCCATTTAAATCAGTTTGTCCAGCCTATCTGCCTGGGAGCAACACAGCCCCATTGGAGCATTGGTGTCACCTTTGTGTTGTGCTGACCTGTGTCTGAGAACTGCTCCAGGGAGCAGGACAGAGCAGCGTTCCGTGCTGGCTTCCGATGGGATCCGGCAGCTGCACCGTCCCCCTTGGTGTCTGTCTTCCTGAGCAGCACTGATGTTCTGGAGAAAACACTGCAGGGTGTGTGCTGAGTCCATAGGCTGGACTTGATGATCTCAGAGGTGTTTTCCAGCCTCAATAATTCTGTGATTCTGAGAGTGTCCTCTTGCAGTTCATGATCCTTTTTCCTTACTGTTTTAGGATGTCTTGTGAACAGTGCTGGTTTTTCTCAGTTTAAGCTCCGGAAACATGAAAAGATGAGAGAATCTCACTTAAAAAAAGAAAAACAAAAAAAGAAACCCAAACCCCCCTGTTTCAAGTGCTTATTTAAAAAAAAAAAAATACTGCCTGAATTTGGAGCCAAGCTGAGTATTTTAAGATCAGGAGGAGGAAGGCTGGCATGTGGCACTGGAACACTTGGAGTTCAGAGCACAGCAGAGTTGGTGATGTAGAATCTGCATGAGCACTGAAGGGCTCTGGTGGGTTTGAGGAGGTGTGGAGATGGCTTCAGCTAGTGGTGACAGCTGACTTCTTTCAGCCCCTTTGGAACATCTGCTTTTCAGACTCTTCTGGTGGTGGCACAGGGGATAAAGGACTTAGACCCAGCTCATCCAGTGTTGCTTTTGGAGTATGAACCATTTCCAAGGGGCAAGGTTCCCATGCACACAAGGCAGGAATCGATGCTTTTCCTGCAAAAGCAGGATACAGCAGAAGCATGAGGTTCTTCAGTCACTGATAATTTGCTCTGTTAAATTCACCTTTTCCCTTGCATTGTCATCACGTGGCCTTTTCCAAGCAGCAAAGAATTGATTTTACAGGAGGCAGAGGTGAAAGCAGCAGGGTGGCCTGTCTGGTATTTTTGTGGGTGCGTGTTCAGACCTTTTGCAGTGTCTGGCTGCAGCCTCTCCCCACCTCTCCTGTGCAGTGAAAGTGCTGAGTTGGTCCCTGTGGGGACAAAAGCCTCTTATGATAAACACAGTTCACCCTGGCTTGTGTCAGGTGTGGAGGGAGTGACCTGCTGCTGCTGGGAAGCAGAATAAAAAATTTGTAATAACGTCTCCCATCGGAATAAAAAAGAAATATGTAGTAACATCTCATCTGCCCAGTCTGTCTGTGCACCTTCCTTCTTGCAAACTACATAACCTGAGACACAAACATGGTGCAAATCTGCTTGGATTGGGTGTTCCTGGGATGAAACACGTCAGACTCACTCACAGCATAATCACACAGCTGGGGAATAAGGCTGTGGTGAATTAATCGAATTACTTCAGAGATGAGTTTGGTCCACTAATTCCGTATCGACTTGGGGCTTTAAATAGCATTAAGGACCCATGTTAAAACTCAATTAAAACTCAGGAATGCAGTTTGAACAGGGTAAGGTCACATCTGTGCATGAGGTGGAATAATGTAACGGGTTCCCTTGACATGAGTCTGTATCTGGCATAATCAGAGCAAAATTGAATCTCAGTTTAATCTGATCATTGACTGTTCCTTCTGTGGGGAAGACCAAGGTGGAATTAATGAACCCTGAGAAGGTCTCTGTAGTCTGTGCTGATACAGGGACCTGGTAATTGAACTTGTGCTCCCTTGGGAAATCTTTGAGTAGGTGCTGTCTAGGGCAGCCCCCAGAATCTGCAGCAGGTATTCTTGTAGTTAAATTCTTGAATGGAAAGAAACTTCCCTTCCATTGAATAGTGACTTACAAGTAACTTCCTTGTAAGAGTCATCCTGTACCTAGTGCAGTTACCAGCCATAGTGGTTCCTCTAAACACATTGCAGGACATACCTTTTCAATCAAACCATTATTGCAGTAAATAATAGGGCTTGAAAGGCACCGATGAGGCAGAGCTTTCCATGCCATGTTGGTTGCTAGGTGGGATAGCAGCTGATAGGAATTGGAATTAAGTCCTAGATGAATGTGAGGAGAGCACGTCTTTATACACAAGCTTGTGTGCACTCCAGTCAGATTGGCCTCATGCTTTGGTCATACTTAAAGGTCTCCTCTTCCTCTTCAAATTGTGTTTTATGAGAACACCTCTTCCTTAGGTGTTTAAAGTTTAGATCAGCAGCAAGAATGGATAAATCCTACAGGCAATGTTGTGCAAATGACTAGAAACTTAAAAGTTGTACATGTAGGTGGGAAGTCAGTGATCACAGGGTTATCTCTGAATAGATCATTGGATAAATTTTTCTCCCACAGGCTTCAGTGCCTCTTAAACCCAGGAGTTAGTAATACTGTTCCTCTTACTCACTGATTGCTCTGTCCCAGTGGGGGTATCATAGGCACAGAAAATGTCTTCTTTTGAGGAGGAGTTCAGATGGCTGTGGTCATTTGGCTTCTCCTGGTGCCACCATCTCCCGTTGCTAGGACGTGCCGACTGCCGTTGACCTCCGGTGGTGGGGTTGGGCCCTCTGTTCCTGTTTGCATCCTTGCAGTGAGAATTCTTTGTAGCTTTCAACAGGGCAGCCTGGAGGGGCACACTCTGTTCCTTTCTCCCTCTCTACCTCTTTGGGACCAGTTGCCTTTTCATTTTTGTTTTATTGGTTTCTTTAAAAGCTGCCAGCTGGATATAGGTAAGTGGGGGTTTTCTCTGCTGCAGTCTGCAGACAGCAAGCATCAGTATGTAGCCATTTAGTCCTGGCAACCGCCTCCTATTTTTCCAGATTATTCCAGCCAGCTCTTTTTGTGTTTAGCCTATTGTCGGATGGCGTCACAAAGACCTGGGGTATTAAATCCTATCATCTGTTCAGCGTGTGGAACTGCTGAGTGGGCTGTGCAGTGAATGAGAAGCTGTAGGTACTGGGGAGAAGGGGTATGGTGTGTAGGCGTGTTTGGAGCACATTCAGAATTCATGCCTTTCCCTGGCTGTACTGACTGAATGTAAAAATTTCCTTCTGTGTCTCCAGCAGTCACCAGTAATGGGAATGTGCAAGTGTGGAGGTCTGATGGTAGAGGGAATGTGAAACAGGCTGGAGTGATGGAGGGGCAAAGCCCTTCTCTGCATGTGTCTGTCTGTCTGCATGCTGTTGCTCCTCAGAGGAAGGCTCTGAAGGCATCATGCCTCTTGCTCAGAGCAAACAGAATGGTAGATTCAGCACTTCAGGCTGAAGCCTGAATATAACACATGGACTAAACCAAAATGACAGCTCCCAAGGTCATGAGTGTTGAATATGTAAAGATTCAGCTTTGAGTCTTGCAGGCTGAGGCCATCTCTAGCAAGCAGAACATGTCTGCCACAAAGGAGCTGGCACTTCTAGATGCTGGCTGCATGTCATGCTTCCTTCTGCAGCAGATCTGGTTTAACAGCATCTGTGAAACCCAAACTCCCTATCCTGCAGACTGTCTCTCACTAGAGCTGCAGTTCAGCACCGTGGTTCTTTGCCACCAAATTTAGTTTGAGAACTTCCTACTCTGAATGACTTGTGTCTGCCCCCATACTGTGATTATTAAGTATTCTGTGTGATTGTCCTTTAAACTGGATCCATTATATGGTACAAGGAGAAAAAGCTATTTCCCTCAATCCCACCTACCCCCTACCAAGTATTTGTTTTTTAAAATAATGATTTCACAGATCTTATTTGGAATTGGCACAGCTGAGGGGGCCATAATCAGTGTCTGTAAATTAGGTGACAGGAACTTCTTAAACCAGAGCAGCTGCCAAAGGCATCTGAACATGGAGCTTCTGCTGTAATGAGAGACAGCTTGGCAGGCCAGGATCTGCAGCCAAATAGCTGACTCCAGGCTTGTGGTTTCCCACCTGGGTACTCAGATCAGCACTCCTTAGGCCCTGCAGCTTTTAGGTGCCTCCATGCTGAGTGGAGCACCCAGGACCTGGGAAGGTTTTTGAATGTGAGTAGTCAGGAGGAATAAGCTGTTGTGCATTGCACATCTCAGAAGTGTGTGTTGTTTTTAGAGGGCTCGGGCAGGATGGGGAGGGACAGTTTTGTTCCTGGCATATACAGATGTGTTTCCAGCCAGACATTGAGTGTTAGCAGTGCAGAGAAAAAATGTGCTAGGGCTTTCAGTGGGAAACAGCAACAAAAAAAATCCTTTTCCATTTATTTCAGCTGGGAAGTGGTGCCAGGAGCTGTTGTTTTAGAGAACAGAAGTCTGGATTTATAACTGTACATGTGAGATACACCTTTGAATGTGGATCAAGAAAATCTACATAGAGAAAATGCATCACATAGAAACGAGGTCTCACCACTGACTGTCACTGTTCAGTGAAAACCAAGTGTGTTGTGGAAATCTTTGCGTGTTTCTTAAAAAAACAAACAAAAAAAACAGAAAAAAACATCTGTTTGTCTACAAATGTACCTGTTTCTTCTGATTTCACAGCACCCTTTACAGCATGTGCCAGTTTTTCTGGAGTGCCAGAAGAGAAGGAACATCTCCAGAAAATGCTGAGCTTACAACACCCAGATAAAACCTGCCTGTGCTACCTTTATAAAGATACAGTCAGCTTAGTCTGGCAGAGAGCAAATGCACTGGTGAACTTGGAGTGGTTGTCAGACTTCTCTTGCTTCTTTTTATATGATTTACTAAATCCTTAGCTAGCTGGAGGGTGGATATTAAGACAGGCAGCAGCGCTGGGAGCTGAGCAGTGGTATGTTGAAAAGTTCTGCTTGGGCAGGAGGTCATGACTGTGATTTTTTTTGCAGTGACTGCCTTTAGATACCCTAAAGCACTGGCTTGAGCTGGAAGGAAGGGCACCTCTGAAAGGATGCTGCTGTCCTCTGGGAGTGGGCTGGAATAATGTCCAATGAGCCCCGAGCACAAAGCTAATGGGTTTGGTTTTGTTGTTTATTAAAGACAGGCTTTTGTGCAGCAGTAACGGAAAATCCTGTTTCTGTACCAATAAAAACTTTGCTCCCATGGTTGTTGTTATTGGCAAGCTTAGTCACTTTGGTGTTTATGGAAAAGTATTTACTGGGAAGGACTGGATGGTGAGCAAGCTTCATCTGCTTTCATTTAGCTTTGATGGCACACAAGTTGTTGTGGGACCTTCTGTTTCATCCTTGTACCCCATCCACAGTCCATCCTTCCAGGCTGGCATCCCTCTTCTGCAGCATGGGCAGCCAGTGCCCTGCTGTTTGCTGTAGCAAGGTAGAACATTGCCTGGGGATGGCTTGGACTCTCCTTTCTGGCCTTTGGGGCATCAGCTTTGTTTTGGCTCCTACTTTACCACACCGGTCGCTGAAACAATGCACTGTGTGTTCTGTAGCAGTCAGGCTAGACCTAGCTGGCATGTGGGGTATCAGCCAGCTGACAATAACAATAAGAAAGAACTTGAGTGCTGCAGGAGGATTAAAAGAAGCTTCTCTAATGAATGCAATTACACAAACATGCTTGA
Organism: Hemiprocne comata; assembly: GCA_020745705.1. Classification (NCBI taxonomy): domain Eukaryota; kingdom Metazoa; phylum Chordata; class Aves; order Apodiformes; family Apodidae; genus Hemiprocne; species Hemiprocne comata. Next base: position 4,135,877 of record CM036605.1, read on the forward strand.
GCCATGTGTCCTATTTAATTCCTGCCCAAGAAAAGAGGCATTCCTCAGGGCACTGCTTTTGTCTGAATGAAAGAGATATCCAAGTGCCTCAGGCATCCTATCTCTGAATCCAGAGTGGCTCTTCTGTGCCCTGGGTGGCAACTAATACCAGGCTTCAGAGTCCTTTCGAGAACAGTTACTCCCCTAGGACTGAGTCATTTTTTTTTGCCAGGCAGTGGCTTGATAGCTGGCAGGGCCCTTGCTGCCGTCCAGACCTCACAGGCAGCTTTTGCTGCTGCCTGTGGCTCCTTCCTGCACATCCCTTCATGTTGTGTTTGCCCACAGAGGTGCCTCTGCTCCATGGTGAGTTGCCTTTTGCCTACATTCTTGCAGTTGGGGAGCTTTCAGTGGGCCTTTGCTGCTTCTGGAGAGTACCTTGATGCCATGAAGGGCACCAGGCTAAACGCTGTGACAGGCTGTACCTGTTCTCCTGTCAGAGTGGTTTTAAATCACACCTTTAATGTGTTTTGTTCTCTCCCGCTGGTCAGTGAATTTCCCATCTCTGCCTTTCACACGAACAGGACTCATGATGGAGAGAACATCTTACAGGCTGTTCCAGAGCTGCTTGCTGTTACCCCAGGCAGCACCCAGGAAATACTTGCTGGACCTAATGGATTGGTACCCCAGCTCTGGGTATCAGGACTGTTAGCTGGGAACACACAGCAGCTCCCCCAGGGGGCAGTTGATATTTGTGGATGTAACAAAATGGGATCCAGATCCATCCATGGGATTGCTGCTTCTTGGGCACAGCTTTGACTTTGCTTCTCCATGAGGCAGTGGTTGGGCAGGCATAGGGGTGCATCCCTAGGGCTGGGCTGATGGAAGGGAACAACCTGGGAAGAATGGGGACCCCCTAGAGATGGCTTCATGTGATGTGGGCAAAGCACCTTTGTGCTGCCCCAGGGTTGGATTGCTCTTGACTAAATAGGTGACCAGAGGTAAAACCTTGGATATTTCTCTCTTCTCTCAAAACTCCATGTCCTTCCTTCTAAGGGTATTTAGTATGAAATCACTGTTCCTTTGTAGAAGCTGGGTTTTTAAGAAAACTATTAGATATTCCAAGGTTCCTGGTAAGGTGCAAGGGAAAGGATTAAATGGTCCAGAAAAGCTGCTCTTTGACTTTCCCAGCTCCTTGCCCCTCAGCACATACGTTCCCTGAGGTATCTCGTGAGGTAACTTGCGTGCAGACAGCAACTGTTCTCTTGCTTATAAGCACCAAATGTTTAATTCAGTGTGTGCTTGTCAAAGTACATTAAAAATGCAGGTAGCACTTGCTGTGTGTGAGCCAGCTCTTGTAAGTGAAGCACTGTCACAGGGTAATGTTACAGACTTGACACAAATGGAGCCTGCTGGCTCTTGGAAGTGTCCCGGCTGCCTGGAATGTCCTGCCAGGTTGGCACTGCTCTGCTGTCTTCCAAGCACTGCCTTTTCATGGTGATGCTTTAAGATCCTGAGGAAGTGTGGGGCAGAGAGGATGTGCCATAACTGGTGATTATCTGGTGTGTTTGCTGCTCTGTGGTTCTCTCTTGTCCAGATTAATCTCTCTCCAGTTGTATCTCATCCCATGTTTGGATCCAGTCCTGAAGATCTCCCTGGCATCAGTGGGAATATGAAGGCTTGCAGAAACCTCAGCAAGGTTCAGGTCTTTGGTAGAATCACGGGAGTAGAGGCTGTATTTGTGTGCACAGCACCTTGCACAAATAGGTCCCAATCTCTCAGTTTGGTTCAGCATCCATCTGTGCAGTTTTCCTAAGGGGAATTCATGTGCCATCTGTGAGCACCTTGTTTTTAGAAAGGAGATTCAAATCAGTATTTGGCAGCAAGGCTGCATTAGGTAAGGTTGGGGCAGTAGTGTGAAATTCATAAACAGAACTGGAAGGGTGAAAACAGACATTGCTGGGATATAAGAGAGAGAACAGCTTTGCTCTTGAAAAGTACATTGGGCTTGTATGGCACTGGAACTGCTGGGAACATCAGGTGAAGTTCCCAGTGGGCTGCCAGTATGCCTTGTGAAATGGGCAGGGATTAGGACTGGAGGCAGCTGCTCCCTGCCCATCTGCAGGACAAGATCTCTGTTCCTCACTGCTCATCTCCCCCTGACATTTCACTTTGTGCTCTCCCCATCTCGAAAGCCGTAACGATGTGCGTGTCTCGGGCCCTGGCTACCAGTTGCTATAACTACCATTAATGCAGTCGTTGAGGACAGGTCC